>JAREIS010000255.1:962500-2406497 GCA_030060385.1 Muscicapa striata striata
TTTGAACAGCTTGAAAAATAGCAATGTGAAAATGAAATTTAGAGGGGTTTGTGGTGATTTAGGAGGGAGGGAGAGAAGGAAGAAGGGAAGGAGGGAAGGAAGGAGGGAAGGAAGGAGGGAAGGAAGGATATCATAGTAATAATTTTAAAAAATCTGAAAGATTTCGTAGATGTTAGCAATAGAAGTATGAGTCAGTTTCAAAGTACAAAGCAAAAGATATTTGACAAAAATGGAATTTCTGTAGTGAACTTCATGTTTTCATTTGCAAATGTAAGTGTAGAAGCTATTTGAGTGTGCTGGTTGTGCATGAAAAGTCACCTGAGAGGGAGAGCACTAAGCATGGAGACACAGGCTGTTTTCTCTGTGAGAACTTCTTCTATGAGCCGCAGGGACCAATCAGAGGGCTCATCTGGTGATTGACAGCAAAGATAACCAATTAAAAAGTTATTTGGCTTTCATAAATTACACTGTTAAAGTTAATCGGTCTCTTTTGTCTTCTGGCCGTGAGGCAGGTAACACCGGCCCGGCCCGGTCCGGCCCCCCTCCCCATGCGGCCTGGCAGGGCAGGGGTGCGGGAGCTACCGAGGCCCCCTCTCCCTGTTCTTGGCTGGAGGGCCCCGGTAACCAGGGTGGGGGAGGCTATTGCTGGGGTCCTGCCCCATCCACCAGTGTGGCCATGGCTCAGCCAAGGCTTCTGCCGCCGTTTTAGAAGCAGGCAGAAGGAGAGAGGCCCCCAGCTGCCCGCACGGCGTGGGGAGGTGCAGCTGAGCTTTGCAGTTTTTGTCTGGCCTCCTCCACATGGCCCTTGTGGCCCGAAAAGCCCTGGCACTTTTTTCCAGCATGGTCTGGCCCAGCTCCTTCACCTTCTAGGTTGCAATTTTAACCCTTCTAATGCCTAAATAAGACTGCGGATCTCCTGGATGAGAGGAATAAAGCAAGGAGTCTGCTGAAGTCAGTGAAATGAAGGCTGAGTTTCCAGATGGAAAGAGATTGAAGAGATACCACTGATAAGTAGCTGAATTTTTTTTGTGGGCTATGGGGGGACTGTGACTACACTAAAATTCCTTTAAACTGTGAAAAACTACTTGGGGGGGGGGGGTTAAAGTGCTTGAAGAAAAAGATCTTCTGCCCTGAGGGAATGGGGCTCTCTGTTTTAGACACTGGAAATATGGACTGAGACATTTAATGGAAAAAGAGATGAAGAGAATTTTGTCTTTGAACAGCTTTTCCTTAAAAGTAATACCCCATGTGTGTGGCATAACCCATAACACAACTCTGAAAAGACTGTGAAGATGGGAGGAAGTTCCACAATTGGCAATTTTTTCCCCAGGTGTATGCAGATTGTGAAAGTGAAGACACCCCCTATGCCTAAACCAAAAAAGGAACTTTTCTTTCTAGAGTGAACTGAAATTATTATTTTAGTGGATAACTGACTGAAGTGTTCTCTGTATGTTGTTGTTGAGAAATGCAGAAGGTGAGGGAGGGGGGAGAAGGGAATCATCTGGAAACTTATTCTGAATTTAATTTTTTTTTCTGTGTTATTAATAAATTTCTTCTTGTACCCTTTTAAGTTTTTAACCTGCCTTGTTTTTGCTCCTAAATTCTATCTCTAAAAGAAATTGAATATATTAAAATTGGCAAACCTAAATCAAACCAAAACATTGAGGCAGGTCAAATTGAAAGGGTTGTGTTTCCCCTGTAATCGTCTACATACCTTTAGGGAGAGACCAGCACCCCCAGAGGATGATCCATGCAGCCTTAAATTGTTCAAGATACAAGCGAAACATGATGCAGATCCTGCAGGGAGGAATGAGGCTTAGGACATGTCACATCCTAATAGTCTTGTGGCTGCTATTAAGGTTTCCCTAGGGGAGCACTCTGGGAAGTAGGAGCTATCAGTAAAGACCATGTGAATTAGGACTGATAGGAGTATGGACATCAAGATCAAGGCTGGAAGGTACTTTCACTTTACTGTTCCTCTGTAAGTAGTTGCTGAAATTAGGAAGGCAGCAATTTTGAGAAGGTTGGAATCTTCTGTCCAATAATTAGCAATTCTCTGTCCAAAATTTTGTATTGATTCTGGTACCACCATCTTTGTGACAATCTTGAGACCACTTTTCTGTTATTATTGTGCATTGATCTTTAAAACCTTTTCAAGATAAAAGCAGGATCATTGATTCTGGCTGGCTCTCCAGCTCTTAGAAAACCCTGCAAAACAAGAGAGTCTCCATACAATACCCTAGGAAAGACAGGTAACAATTTTGACGTCTGAATATCCATTCAAAAGGATATTGCACTTCAAAAGGACCACACTGGGAGAGGCTGGAAAGAAAATGGGTTGTAGGACCTCACCTAGACTGAACTTTCCCACCACACAGGTGGATGAGACTAAATGAGAGACAAGAATGTAGCAGAATATTTCTAAGGTTTTGCAACTCTTGTACTTAGAGTAAGTGTAAACTCATCAAATATCCTTTGTTAAATTTCATTTCTAGATTTTTTGCTGTATTTCTGTGTTGGTTTTGCATGGAGGGGGTCACCCAAGAGGAGCAGCAGGGAGCATGGAAACAGGAGGGCTGTTTCCTCTCTGGGAGCTTCCGCTGTGGGCTGCGGGGACCATCAGGGGGCTGATTTAGTCACTGACAGCGCAGGTAACCAATTAAAAGTTACTTCGCTTTCATAAATCACACTGTTAAAGTTAACCTGCCTCTTTTCCCTTTTGTCAGTGACTCAGGTAACAGCTGGCTTGGCCTGGCCTGGCCCGGCCCAGCTCCCCTCCCCATGCAGCCTGGCTGCGCAGGGCTGGGTGGGCCACCAAGGCCCCCTCTTCCTATTCTTGGCTGGGGGCCCTGGTGGCTGGGGGAAAGGGAAACCTTTGTTGGGGTCCTGGTCCCCACCCCCACCCCATCCTCCCCAGCATGGCCATGGCTTGGCCAAGGCTTCTGCCACCGTTTTAGAAGCAGGCAGAAGGAGAGAGGCCCCCAGCTGCCCGCACGGCGTGGGGAGGTGCAGCTGAGCTTTGCAGTTTTTGTCTGGCCTCCTCCACATGGCCCTTGTGGCCCGAAAAGCCCTGGCACGTTTTTCCAGCATGGTCTGGCCCAGCTCCTTCACCTTCTAGGTTGCAATTTTAACCCTTCTAATGCCTAAATAAGACTGCGGATCTCCTGAGGTCCCCTGAATGAAAGGAATAAAACAAGGAGTCTTCTGAAGTCAGTGAAATGAAAGCTAAGTTTCCAGATGGAAAGAGATTGAAGAGATGCCACTGATAAGTAGCTGAAAACCTCTTTTTGTGGGCTATGGGGGGACTGTGACTACACTAAAATTCCTTTAAACTGTGAAAAACTACTTGGGGGGGGTGGTTAAAGTGCTTGAAGAAAAAGATCTTCTGCCGTGAGGGCATGGGGCTCTCTGTTTTAGACACTGGAAATATGGACTGAGACATTTAATGGAAAACAGATGAAGAGAA
Source organism: Muscicapa striata striata (assembly GCA_030060385.1). Taxonomy (NCBI): domain Eukaryota; kingdom Metazoa; phylum Chordata; class Aves; order Passeriformes; family Muscicapidae; genus Muscicapa; species Muscicapa striata. The sequence continues at coordinate 965,967 of JAREIS010000255.1, forward strand.
TTTTGTCTTTGATCAGCTTTTCCTTAAAAGTAATACCCCATGTGAGTGGCATAACCCATAACACAGCTCTGAAAAGACTGTGAAGATGGGAGGAAATCCCACAGTTTGCAAGTTTTTTCCCCAGGTGGATGCAGATTGTGAAAGTGAAGACACAAACTATGCCTAAACCAAAAAAGGAACTTTTCTCTATAGAGTGAACTGAAATTATTATTTGTTGTAACCAAATATCCTATATTAGGAATATATTAGGAATGGTTTCTCCTGAGACCCCTGTAAATGTCCTATGGTTTGACCCTTCCCCTGTGTTTCTATCTTATTGGCAGAATGCCAATTCTCCCCCCCTGCCCCTCTCCTAGAAGAGACTCTTACCTGATAAGTTCTTCCTCTTTGCTCCGGATCCATTATGAAATAAACATCGAACCCTCAGAAAAGGCAAAGGGCCTCTTTTGAATCCTGTGTTCTGTCCTGGCAGGGGCCTAGCTGCTTCTTAGAAACAGATCATTGTCTGTAGCCAGGAAGTCGTTTATAGCACCCTGCAATTATTTAAGTAGAAAACTGACTGAGGTGTTCTCTGTATGTTGCTGTTAAGAAATGTGGAAGAAATGAGGGAGGGGGGAGGGAATGACACAGAAATCTTATTCTGAATTTCTTTTTTTTTTTTTTTTTCTGTGTTATTAATAAATTTCTTTTATATACCCTTTTTAAGTTTTAGGCCTGCCTTGCCTTGTTTTTCTCCTAAATCCTATCTAAAAGAAATTGAATGTATTAAGATTGGCAAACCCAAATCAAACCAAGGCAATTTCTCAGAAGGTGCAATACACAGTATCTGTCACCTTGTAGATGACCTCTGTGGGATTCCACTTTGTGAAGCATTTCCAGAGAGTATATAAAGGCTCAGATTCTAACACTGTCCAGATAATGCTTATTAATGATACACCACTAGAGTGATGGTTCATTATTAAAATTTTCCGTAATTCATCTCTCACTTGTGTGAACATTATTGGCACATCCTAGTGATGCCATGTAATTTCAGTCCTGAATTCACAGATCTCTACAGTGACTTGAATCAATCCTTTTAAAGGACACAAAATATGAGTCATGAAACTACTTATGAAGAGTGAATCAAAGATGGAAAAAATGGTCCTGCCTTCCTCTGGGACCAGATTTTGTAAGGGCATTAGGGTCCTATCCAGAACAGAGTAAAACTGTAATAATCATTTTAAGTATTGAAGTTACAGCAATTCAATAATCCAATCCTCATTGTTGATTCTTGTTCAACAATATGAGCCAGAAGCTTCACAGTGAAAATGTGATTTTTCTAAAATATGACTGTGTAAAATGTCATCGTTTTCAATGACAAATCTGGTGAGAAATGAAGAGAACTCTCTCCTCCCTGAATTTTAGAAACTGTGCCGCGTACAAGTCCCTAAGAACAGGGTGCAGTGTCAGCATTTTGGATGCACTTAGGAGCAAGTTAATTCAATTTACCAGCATCAGCAGAGGTGGCTGTGAAGATCCCAGTACCTGTGCAGAGCTCCTGTGCCAATCCAGTACCTTTGGGCTGCAGAGGCAGTTACTGATGGGGGTCAGTGCAGAGCAGAGCAGTACATTCCCATCCCAGGTGGCATAATGAGCCAGATCCAAAAATAATGTTTAAATGCTTGATTCAGTTCAGCTTTTCCCTTAAGTGACATAAATCCTGGAGATAATTTAACTTGCATGCATGAGTCCAATTAGATTAAAGGTGCTAGTGGTACTGCTAATTATCGTGCCAACAGCTGTACAAATTGCCATTCAGAATCGCCCTTCTTTAATAGCAAAATTACTCTGTTAGGTTGTTTACTGTGGATTTCTTTCTCCATGCATTCACATTAGACAGGAAGCAGATATTAACATAAACCTACTAGAAATGTTGCATACATGTAAGACATCAATTCTTAGCCAGTATAATCCTGAATATTTTTAGTCACTTCTGTAAATCTGTAGAATAAATTAATCTGAAAAGCTGGCTGAGTAGTTTGAATTTGCTGGGGTTGAGTCTGTGTACCTCTGGGTTTAGTGCCCCCTCACAAAAACCATTTTTAAAAGTGTCTCTCATATAGTAATGGATCAGATTTTTTAAAAGAACCCAAGTCCTCATGTAGGAGATGATAATTTGCCTTCTGAATTATTTGACTCAAGAGATGAATCTTCAATTCACAGATTTTTCAGTGTTCCTTGCATTTTTTATAGATACCATAGAGATGGAGTTCCACTACCACTTTTCCTTCCAGATTCTCTCACTTGCAGACTTCACTTAACAAATATATTCAAGCAGCATTTTCATTTCACTTCACATTTCCATTTGTTTCCATTTCCGTCCCACTCAAATATTTTTTCTATAGATCACTTACATTTAATGTGATTATAGTAATAAAATAGCGTTGCCTGAGGAGTTTAAATTATACATGAAGCCCATATAAGCTCAATCTCTTAAAAATACACATTTAAATAGAAGGAAATTGAATGTTGAATGCTAAGGATCAGTGACTTACAGTGAATTCTGGCTCCATGTGAAATAAAATTGATCAGGTAATTTTCCATTCTCTTACTTTTGTTAAAAATGCAGCTTATAAAAATGATCATTTAGCTGTCTATTGGCAGGTAGTGCCTTTTGCCTCAGTTACACACTAAAAGGAATTTAAAAGATTGCTAAATTAAAGACTTTAATCCCTTCATTTTTATTGTTTTCCTCCTGATAGAGAAGAAACAGATCTCTCAATTTAATTTTTTAAAAATTAATCTGAATAATTTTTGCTATTTTGAAATCTCTTTATGGTACATTCCAACTGGTTTATCAAAAGTAAATAATTTTTCTTGTACATTTTATGTAACTTCATTTTTTCTATGATTTATAGATCCCTTACAGAACAGAACATCATGCTGCTTCAATAGTTTGTTTCAGGCATAAAAATCAAAGAGCTTTAAAATTCCCCTGAAAAAATTGGAGATGGTTTTAATCAGCTACTTCTGCTGAGTAGCTGTTTTTTGAAAGATGCAGATTAAGCATTGTGAAAACAACTTCTCATTTACAGTGCTACATCTCTCACTGAATGCATCTGCTCTCCAGTCCCTCTGTGCACACACAGCCAGAAACAAAAATAAAAATAAAAGACTTGAAAGTGCAGATAGAAGGTATTTAATCAGAGAGAGAAACTATAAGGGAATCTAGGAAAGAAAGAAGGTACAATGGGCTTTGTAGATCCTGACTTTGTATTGTCTGCTCAGGATGACCAGGGCCTTTATTTTAGATTAGAAAGATAGATCTGAAGGTTTTTTTTCATTATTACTTTTTTAAAATTTATTTTTTAGTCTAGACTTATCTTGCAAATAAGATTTATTTTTGTAGGTTAAAGCTTTCAGTCCCTAAGGAGAAACACTTAATCTAAACTCAACATTTGCACTCCAAAGTGTTCCCATATCTGTTCCCATATCTGCTGCTTAAGTGTGTTGTAAAAATCTGAGTTTACATGTTTGCAAAACCTAAGAATGTAAGGAAAAACATGTTTGGAAAGGCAAGAACATACCAGTATATGCACATGAGACAGAATATATACACTGGAAATGCATTTGAATATGAAACAAAATCAGAACTTTGAAAATTCCATTTTTCTCTTTAAATTCTGGAAAACAAAAATAGTGTTTAACATGTCTAGAACTGACTACTTCTTTGTGTAAACTCTCTTCCTCTTCATATTGGGAGAGAGAAATGGCAGAGAGGAAGAGAATAATCTGTCATTCAGACCAGGTTATCAGGTGTATTTGGACATCCTCACCCCATAGCCTGCTCGAAACCTCTTTCCCTTGATTTTCAGGTCTCTTTTATATTACACAGCAGTCTTTGATCTCCACAGATCTCACTTGAGCTTTTCATGTAGGTGGGATGCATTTCAAAACATGGCACATTACAGGATGGGGCAAAGGTTATCTGTAACACCATTTGAAAGTTTATTTCCTCTGAAATGAAATCGTGTACCCAGTGGAGTTCTTCTAGTGAGGAGATAATTTTTTTGAACATTTTCTGAACAAATATCAACACTATCAAGAATGGTTGTGGTGTTTTAGCATGTTTAATGCTGTTGCCTCGAACTTTGCAAAGTTATCTTGCAGCAGAACACTAAATGGTAGGATGGAGATTCTGCATCTGTGAATAGAAATGATTAAATATGTTTACAATCACAACTTAAGTGGGTGATTAGAGTGAAATGAGAAGTCACAAAGAAGAAGTCATAATATAAGACGGTTATTTTCTTAGTTCTTGACTGCTAAACACAAACACCTTCACGGGGTTTCTTTTTCATGTTAAGCCCCAATAATATTGAAAAGCAAGTTCTGCTTTTTTTTCTCTCTTGTCCTTCTCCTTCCTTCATTTGAGGTTCCCTTCTGCTATATTAAAGATTCTTAAGCAAGACTAGCAGGTGTTTTTACTTGAGCTGTTACTTCAGAAGAAATATTGGTGCAGTGTTTTCAAACTGTCATTAAAAAATGTGGCTTGTCTCAGTTCTTCCTGAGCATTTAATAGACCATGTGTGATCATTTTCTTGTGGTATTTCTAACATTCTGTCTGCAGTCTGCTCATTTGAGGCAGCTGTTTTCAACTTCTTTCTGTTTTAGAACATATTTTTGTATGGCTGGCAGAAGGAAAATTATACAATTTGGCTCAGGCCTGCATGACAACAGCTCCTCATGAGCTCTGGTATGCTCCTGCACTCTCTTCTGGTGCTTTATAGTATAAATTGTTCTCACAAGACCTTAGGCAGGCAGATCTGCTTATGCTTATTTGATCTGGCTAATATCCGTTTGTTAGACTAATGTGAGGTGTTTTATATCTGCTGCTTTGTTGCTGATAACCACAATTTGCTGAAATAATTACATCTAATCCAGAGATCCTGGAGTCCTGGATAGGACTAGGAGGATTGATAACCAGAATAGGGAGCTATCTTTAAAAATGATCTTGCTACTCTGCAAAGTTTTGTAATGCTGTGGAAAACAAATGGAAAATTTAATTACTTAATCCATGTGAGCTCCCATATTTAAAGGCAAAGAAGAAACACTGTGGAACAGCGCTGAAGAATTTAGAGGTCATAAATACAATTTGCAACTCTATAGGAGTTCACTCTGACTCTCTTTTGGTACTAAAGGATGAGGCTGCTCTTACTAAGTTACCCTGGAAGAGCGAAAGGTGTTGAGAGAGGGTTTCAGAGTGCTTATATTAGCATTATGACACATGGCTGAGACTCTATTCTATTATCCCAAGTTTTCCAACACTAATCAGCATGAATGTTATCCCTTAAATAGCCCTCTTAGCTGTTGAATTTTCAGCAGGAAAGTACTACATGCCCACATTCATGTTACTTGAGTAAAGTTTTCGTAATCTGTGACTTTTCATAATTAATGGTTAAACCAAGGCACTGCTGTAGAAATAGCTGAAATTGCTGAGAATTTAGCAGAAGGCTCTTCATTTATATAAAATCTCATGTTCTTGGAAATGTCTTTCTTGATTTTTATAATGTAATCATCTGGAATAATATTGTAGAAGTCCCATTATTGTATAACATTGGAGCCTAAGGTGATTTTGGCAGAGGAATGACAGAAAATATAAATAAGTATGTAAGTCCAGATCTACTGGGCCATGCAGTTTACCCTACCAAGACTCTACAGTACTTCCCTATGGATATTTCATTCATTAGTGCTTCCCTAGTCCCTAGGGAATTATTTAAATGGCCAAGATAAATGGATGCTTAAGAGCTGCTATTTTTGGCAGAATAGTGCTTAAATCAGCTTCTTTTCCAAACTGAGCACTTACGGCTATTTCAGATCGATCTCATCACTAGTCTGGTTTGAATATCTTAATTTTCTGCTTTTAATACACACTAAGTTAATGTTAGTTGCTGTCTAAATGCAGCTAATATCATAAATCCTCTTATCAGAGTGTTAATAGAATAGCCAACCCATCTAAATACATTCAGCTGTGAATGCAGAGAAATTACCTATACCTATATATATTACTCAATTCATCTCTGCATAGATACAGTTTCCACTATCACCTTCAAGAAGCTTATTGTGCCATTTATTACTGTAATGAGCATGCAGGTAGGAGGAAAAAAGGTATTTTCATATACAAATAATGAACAGCAATGTGATACCAGATCCTCACCCCTAAAAAATCCATCCAAATCCACAGCACCCTGTTACCACCCGTTAGCTTTGAAAACCTAATTTTTTAATTTATTATGACAATTAAACATCTATTGTTTGATTACTGAATAACTCATCAGAAGCAATATCCTAAAAAATGTAGGTTAATATTAGACAGTAGATTGTAACGGTTATGCTGGGCAAATGAAGATTGGTTGGACACTCCATTATTTTTGTTCTTAAGGTGTAAATAACTTTTGATGACTCATGGAGGCGAAAATAATAATGATTTTGCTTAATCACTAACATGTAAGCTTCCAATTTTAACAGAAGTCAGGAATGCTCTAATGGCCTATGGATTGTCGCTGAAAGATGTGAGAAAACCAGTTACAATTTACGAAATATTTGGAAAAATGGACAAAGTGACTGTCTGTCACCTACATAGCATTCTCCTAAACATATGCAATGGCTTTAGTTTATTTCCAAAATAAATCAAGTGAAACTAGTATGGGTCGCCTTTCATTTCAGAAAAATGATGAGACAGAAATTTACTGAAGTCAATTTATACCAGTTTTTTATGTGTCAATATACAGACAAACTTACAGGACTTAAACTTTGCCAGGGATTTGTTCCAGCTGTCCCTAGTAAATATAAGCTGGCTTTGATATTGGCTTTAATATCTTGCTATCTTGATATCTTTGATATCTTGCAAGATTTACTTGCAATTGCAATTCTTCTCCATTAAGTATTTCCCAAATGGCAGTCCATTTTAGTCTGATCAGCAAGGTGTGATCTTACTCTGCATCTGGACATTGTTCATATCTATACATGTAGAGGTTAGGATTTCTCTTTTTGGCTGTGACTGTCAGCTGTCCTGTAGCTCTACAGTAATTGCAGTAATGGCACTGCTGGCAAAAGAAAAAAGCTTTGTACTGAGTCTGCAAGGTCTCAGCAACAAGGCTTGTAAAGCTGGCTTCAAATGAGCTTGCCTTGGCCTGCACTGTGTTCATTCTTGTTTTAGCTATAACAGCAACTTATCTAATGCATAGATCTAATTTCTTTTACTTTTCTTCATGTGGTATAGTCATGTTATTATAGGGGTAGTATTAAACAATAGTCTTCACAGAGTGAGAGATGTATGAGGCTGGTATAAAGATTAACCAGTGGGCAAAGAGAGTTGTGGCATGGGTGAGGCCTTGAGAAGTGGGAGCAGAGGACACAATTCACAGGCAGGGTCACAAGCTGGCAGTGGAGACCCCTTAACTATCACATCTCACCAGTGCTCAGGATAGGGTTAGGAGGAAGAGACCAAAGAGTGAATATTAGCAGCTACATGAAAACCACCATATATAGTACAGTGGAAGTAACATGAACTCACAAAAAAAATGAAGAGAAAGCAAATTGTAAAAAACATATGAGAAAAGTCAATAATTACCCAAGGTGGGTCATCTACCCAGGTACAGTAGACCATCAATATCAACAGCACATGGTAAGGGACATAGGATGGTGATGACCAGCTGTGCGCTCCATCACCACCATCAAACGGGTGCTGCCAACATCAGGACTCTAAGAGGCAATGAAAGGGCTTGGATAAGATGAAAAAAAGGCATAGACATGAGGAAAGAATTATGTGCACACTGTATATATGAATTTTAATTTTATTATTTTGGAACTTATTTTCTGTAATAGTGTTTAATGTATTTTTTCATTAAAATAGATAATCTCTAATAATATTGTTAAGATTTTATCTAGACTAACAGTAAATTCATAGCTTTCTGTATTCAGTGTGTTTTCTGTTTGTTCTTAATAATTTCACAATCTCACTTATAAAACAGGCTAGAAAAATTGATATATTATTAGATGTGACGTTGCATACTGAGCTGTCAAAATCTGAACAGGTTAACTTGGATGCTCTTGAGTAGTCAAATGGAAAATTAGGATACATCCTAAGTATATTGAATTGCGAATGGCCACCAGGGGTACAGATCTGATCTTTTCAAAGCAGGAGTTCATTCTTGGTTCAGTTAACCAAGTTAAAGCTTCAGTGTGTGTGTTGGCAGATTTGATTTTCATGGTGAATGAATCTTGAGTACTGTAAAGTACTAAGCTGTTGTTTGTAGGACATGAAAACCTTGACAGCTTTCTAAAATCAGTCTACTGCTATAGTAAAGGAATTCACCATATGGGTAACAGGCTTCCTAATTTGGGGCTTTAGGATCTAAATTCAGAAAAAATAATTCTAGAAAACAAGAAGATGCAACACAAAGATCAGTGAAGTTGGGTGCCTTCCAAGTGATGGCATCATAAATTTAGAGTGTTGGTTGGTGGAGAAGGCAAAAAGTCCGTGGTGCTGGAGACGTGAGTCTGATTCACAGATGGAGAGTCTGAACAACCTGGGGGCACCACAATGATTCTGAAGCTATAAAATCTTCCTAGTAATTCAAACCAGACAGGTGATAGCCTGGATGAGAGCTTGTGCTGTTCAGAGCACAGTCCTTCCTAAGAAAGGATCAGGAGAAGACAGAGGCACTGACTTGAAATTGACCAGACCAGCTCAGTGCAGACAGAGGGTGTGGGAAAATCATGAATTCATGGAATTTTACATGGATTATTCAGGGAATAACATGCACTTTTTTTTTTTTTTTTTAAACAATGATGTTTTCTTGGTCTTGTTTTTGGTCTTTTTACAAAAATATATGTTCTGTGCAGTATTTTCTCTGCAGTTAATTGCTCAATCTTAGCTTAATTTTGTACATAAATTTTCTAATACTTTGGAAATTTACTGAGGTAAGTGGAATTCTGAGTTAAATTCTTATTCAACAAGAATGTAGTATTTACTTTTCAGTTTAGTTTATTGATCAGAAAGGTATCATTACTCTGTTCCTTTGGCTGCTTATCAATTTTTTTCCTTTAACTCCATGATTCAATTACTTTTATTTTAGAATCAATTTTATTTATTTTTTTTTTGCACAGAGTAATGTGTGCATTATTAAAACTGTTACATATTCAAGACCGAAATCATTCTCCTTACTGCACAATAATCTATTAATAACATTACTAGAAAGTAAAAGTGAATCGCAAGTGAACCTACTTCTTTTATTCATGTGTTAAATAAGATCTTGCTGAATCCTCAGATTCATGTCCATCAAGCTAACTAGAAACAGCTGAAGTGTGTGATTACAAAAAAATGAAGATTCATATCACAAAAGCAGATTTACACAAATTTCATAGAATATCAATAAAAGTAAAATTTATTCTAATGTTTAAACATATGTAAGTATCCTTATAACAAAAACAAGATTAAGCAATAGTAACAATTATATGCCCACTTCCTGATGGAATTTAGCTCATGATGGGTGCCTGGGGGCCATATTTAGAAGGAGATTTAAGTACCTAAGGAGCAAGTAAGTAATGAGATTTGTTAAAGGTGCCCTGGTGCCTATGAATACACAGGCAATGAGTAAAATTAATGTTACATTTGTGATTAAGGTTTGTACCACTTGTATTCCATACTTTTCAGCCATTAGACAACTCTTAAGAGCTTAAGTCTCTCAGCTTATTTATCAGTAAAGCACCTTGTGTGGTTAAATACCTACTCACACATAATTAAATATCACTTTGACCAAGGAGAAAGACTGTGGATGTATTCTTAAGATAACACAATTCTCTCACAGTTGGCAGGGACATTGTTATCTCTGCTGGAATGAATGTCCTCATGAATGTTAATCCTAGCAACTCTTACATGCAGGTAACCCACAGGTGCACATAAGCATTTGTAAGGATCAGTCTGCCACTGTTCCCTGCAGTTCAGGTGGCTGGAACTACCATTAGAAATGAGCAACACACAGTTAGGGTGTGCATGCTGACACTTTTCAGTTAGAGGTTGTATTTAACATTTTGTTTTGGCAAACCACGGGATGAATTTCTATCAGTGGGATCAAAGGAAATTGCAGAGACTTTTAATCCATACAGTAACTTTATTGCAATATATAGAGTCAATCTTAGCTGAGACCTATTGTATTGGCATTTCTTTTGATAACAATTCAGATTTCATGGCACCGGGCCCATTGGCAACAGGTGGGATACACCTGTTTCAAAGGGGAAAAACATCCTTACTCAGGCCTTAGCCTCTTCTCCCAAGTAACAAGTTGCCTCAATTGCACCAGAGGAGGTTTATATTAGATATTAGGAAAAAATTCTTCACAGAAAGGATTGTCAGGCACTGGAGAAGGCTGCCTTGGGAAGTGGTTGTGTTACCATTCCTAGAGCTACTTCGAAGACATGCAGATATGACACTGAATGACATGGTTTAATAGTGGACTTGGCAGGGTTAAGGGTTGGACTTGGTGATCTCAAAGACCTTTTTCAATCTAAATGATTCTATGATTTATGATTCTCTGATTCTATGATGTGATTCTTACTATTCATAGAACTTTATAGTTAATACACAAGCACCCTGCTATTAGTTTTCTACCTCAATTTTTAACCTGTAAAAATTGAAACATGAGGCATATGTTGAATATGTTTAGATAATTTGGCTTCAAATCAACTTAGCAGACTTTTTTTCCATCGTTGTGGTTGTCAGGGCGTTTATTTTTGCCATTCTGCAAATCATGTGAAATGACTTTTGGCATTGAGGTGCATTTAAACATCCAATTCAAGGGTAGAAGAGCATGGTGAAATCCAAATTCTGCATACTCCAAAGTGAACTACTTGATTGGAGGCTCAGAAAATATACACCTGGATGCTGAAAGCAGAATCAAGCTACTGAGTTCAGAAATCCCATTTCCATTACCTTAATCCATTTACTCCTTTGGTTTCCATTACTGATCCTGTCATACAGGGAAATGATCAAACCTACTTTCAATTTTCTTTGATGTCATTGAGATACTCTCAAAATCATTCAGTGTAATTTAATAATACCTACCTTAATTTAATTTCTTCAAACATATACAAAATTTCATACCTACAAAGTAAGAGCAATGTCAAATTTTGGAAAATACCACTCTAAATTACATGGATTCTCACTGTGAGTAGGTAGGCAAGAAAAATTTTGCTTGCAACAACTTCTGGTGACTAATACTGACTCTACATAGGCAGTAGGTATCCTTCCTTCTGAAGGAGGGATAAGTGTGCATAAGTTTCTTGGATTTTTGCTATTTTGAAGAAGTTCTGTTTATACATAATACTTTTCAATCTAGTAACTTCACTGAAATTGTGAAGAAACCAGTTTGAAAAGGCAATAGGCTAGTGCACTGTGTGATTTGGTGGTGAATAAAGTAGAATGACTTTACTTTGAGTTAAGTTGCAGAGAAATCTCACAATGTGCAGCAAGGTGCCCGTTTGCAAGGTTTGCACTGTTTAGAGTAGTTAGGAAGAGAAAAGTAACTGATAAACCATAATGAGACAATTTCAATTAACGTGTATCAAAGGAAATGTGAAATCACTGGAATAGAGTACTCACCACATTCAAAATCTGATTTTAACTTCCACAAAAGCTAGTGGGTGATTCATGTCACGAAGTTGTAGATTTTTCGGGGGGGGGGGCGGGAATGAAAGTTATTGCAGCACAGTTAAGTTACTTACAGCACAAATAACTTGGTAATGACAAGTAATGATAGTGTTTTATGGAATCTGGACATATATCTTTTTCACACTTTATTATTTATAACTATCATCTTGTACAATCTTAAACTTGAAACCCAAAACTATGTGTGTTGTGGGTTTAGAACTATCATTATGAGACAGAAGAGTAATTCATAAAAATAGGCTTGCCATGATACGAGAAGCATGGAGGCTGAGGAAGGAAAATTAGAGACTTTTTGGCAAGGTACTCCTAGAAGACCAGTTGTTAGTGTCATAACCTCCTTTCATTAAAAAGAAACCAACTAGCCTTTTTCTTAGAAATTAAGATTCTTGTGGATTTGGTTTTGTGAAAGTTTTCATCATACATCATCATACCTAACATTGAAATGAGTTAACAGATCCCTAAACAGGATATTAGTTTTTCAAGTATTTCAACAGCTGTCTTGCAACCAACTAGTAATGTGGAGACTGAGCATTTTTGTACCTTTTAAAAGCATTCTGAACACTGTCTAAGAAGATAAACAAATCTTAAAGTCATCAAGAAGCTTATTTTGCATAATCTTAGTAAATTCAGCCAGAAAGTTCTTCTAATGCATGCCTCTTAGCTGAATTATCTGCAGGAAGAAGTTTACTTAGCAGATAGAAAATTACTAGATCTATCAGGCAGAAGGCAAGCATAGAAAAAGTGGCATTTTAAATGTGCATTTAGAAATATCCTTACATGTTAGGCATCTGAAGTGAACCTATATCTGGAAAAAATCATACTAGAAATTAATTTGTGAACAATTCTCAGTTTCAATAAAGAAAAAAAACAAAATAACCAAAAACACAGTCTGAAAGGGACCTCTAGCTCTTACTCAGAGTGGAGACAATTCCAAAACTGGAGATGTTTGTTCATGGTTTTGTTCATCTCAGTTTTGAAAATCTCTAAAAATGGAGATTCCAATCTCTGCAAGAAATCTTTTGCATTTCTTAATGAAACTGACTTTCTTTCCTTGCCTGTGACCTTTGGCAGCTGCTTGCCCTATTGCTCTGCACCCTGGAGATGAGTTTGCCTCTGTTTTCACTGTAATTTCCCACCAGAATTTGGAAGACTGCACTGAGATCCCCTCTCCTCACCCTGCATCTCCTTACAAGTTACCTGATGACCTCACTTTCATCACACACCCACAAAAGCAAATAAACTCTGCCACCACAAGGGTACTCTGCTGACACATGGCATGGCAGGCACTGGAGATGGTAATTTAGCACTCTGAAAGGATTACAGGATTCCAGCAGACTTGAATTTTAATTGACCTGAATTAATAACAATGGCATAAACTCGAAATCTTCTAGGATTTAGCTGCAAAAGAACAGAATAAAGTTTTTTCCTGCAACTATTCCACAGAATTTACCTATCCAGAGCTCTTCTCATGTGGTCACAGAAAGTATCTCCATTATTTCTTGTGGAATTAAGAGTTAAGGATTCAAAGGGTGCTCCTCACATCATCAAGTCAAATCCTCTTTCAGGGTTATAATCCCAGAAACACATTTAGGAGAGTTTCTTGTAAAATCTAGCTCAGGCTTATGTTTCCGGTGCTTGCACTAAGAAGTGGTTCCACTACACTGATGGTTAGAAAAACTATTCTAATTCTCAGACTAGATGTATTCAGCTCAAGTTTATAACCCTTCGTAACTGTGCCAGTGTTGCCTTTTAACTGTAATAGCTCTTTATCCTCCCCAGTAATAACAGCCCTGGTGTATTTATAGATACATCCCTTCTTAGCTTTCCATTTCCTGGTTTCAAAACCTGAAAATCAGAGTGCAGCAGAAATCTTTTCTAAAATGTTGTAGAATTGTATTAACCCGTCTCATGACTCTGTGTAATGGTTCCCCGGTGTCTCTCACCACCTGCACTGCTTCCTTTTACCTCACCCATTAAACACCTGACCTTACCATTTGTTCTTTTGCAATGCTGACAGGTTTGATTTTGCCTCACATACATTCTGAAAAGGCTGTGACCATGGACCACTAACACAGAAGTTTTATTTCACCCTCCTTTTCTGTTGGAAACTTCAAGTTACTCAAGTTCTGGGTGTTTTTTTTTTTTTCCCTTGTCAGCTGCAAATAAAATAGATCTATGTGAGAGATGAACAATAGAACAAAAGTGAGATGATCATATGTGTTTCTATTGTTCCTGTCATGTAGGTGATAACTGTGAATCTTCTTTTCAGAGCTATCATGAAGTATTGGAGTGAAATTCTCAGGAATGCTTATTTTACTGGAATTTGAGATGGGGAAGCAATTTCTTCCCCCGAAGTTATTGATTCTGATTTTAAAAGCAGTTTTTAATTTTTTAAGCTGTGAACAATTTCTCTTAGTAGAAAACTCTGAAAGGGAGGATATGCAAGTGAGAATCACGGAATCATTAGAATAAATTTCGCAATATGGTGCAAAATCTATGGAATGGTTTTACAGAGATGTTCAACATGGGTTACAGAAAATTACTGATATATCCACAGCGTGGATGAATGAAGAAATCCCACCATCAAAAGCTATGAGATGAAGAGAATGTCAGAAAAGGACTAAGTTAGATATTCCTTATTAACTATTCATTATTATCTTTCAAAATAGTAGAAAAACTTTCTGTATGAAAAACTGTGGAAAATTATAAATTTTTAGGAAAACAGAGTTTGCATTAAGATATAGAAAATGATTCTCCTACTACTTTCTGTTTTTTTTTTTTTGCAACTCTGAAACAATATGTACATTTTCCATTCCTCATAACATTAAAAAAAAAATATTTAAAATGAGGGTGAGCAAGTTTGATGGAAGAGCACCATCATTACTGTAGAAACTAATTTTATGAATACATTTTCAAGTGACTTATCTACCTCCTAGTTTCAGTATTTCTACTGGTATAAGTAATAGGTATATAAAGCAAGTTTCACTTTAAATGGTGGCAATGTTGTGTCTTAGTGTTAATAGATATTTGATGAAGTACCAGTATTAAGTTCAAAAGATTCGTTTTTTAAAATGTGGCTTGTGATTTTTTAGAGCATTAATTTGTGTGGGGAGTGGGGTAATTTTTTCTGCATTTGTATGAATACAAATTTGTATTCATACATTTGTATTTGGATTTTCAAAGTTTTAAAAATGGATTTTATTTGTTTCTACTGAGCATTAGCAGGTAATTCAAGGGCACATTAATCTCATCCTACAGTGTGTAGTGATGACTGTTAGCAGGAGAAAAAAGTATTGTGGGTGTTTTTTAATATGCAAATCCCATAACTCCTCTGAAATTAATTTGTAAATGAATATTTTTCATTCAGAAAAAATGCTTAAGGCTAAATTAAATAACATCATGGACATGACATATCATATAATATAATGACATATCATATAATATCATGAAAAAGGCATGCACCTACTTAGAAATATAAATAGATCCAAATAGTCATCTGCTGGATGTAGACATATATCTACATCATGTTTTCTTACTTATATATTGCATTGTGTGCATCTTGATGCACTTAGAGCAAAATTATATTGGCCAGATACGAAGACCAGGGGCAACATTTCATTTGAAAAGGAGACTGTAGCAGTTTTGACCAATTGAAGTATTGGACATTTAAACATATATTTACACTTTCAAAGTCCTGCATGGAGTTTTACTTACAAATCTTCTCATTCTCCCATAAAAACAGAAGCTGGGGCTACGTGTTTACATATGACAGTATCTAGCCCCCGTAGGAGGACACATCTCAGACTGATAAGTTAATAACAGAAGTTATGATGACAGGTTAAAAGCCTTTAGGATTATGGTTTTTAACATAAAGAAAACATATTAAATTAATATATGATACCTGAGACTTGGAGATTTACTATTCTGAAGCCCATGCTATGCACCCCTGCTTTTGTGATCATTTTGACATAAATGTTAGGACAGGCAAGACTAAGATTTTGGCTTTTGTACAAGATACAACAAAAACCCTACACAAGCTCATATTATTCTACCACAAGCCAATTTGTTTGTCTTCAAAGCGAGGTGCCAAAATAAAACTCTGCTAAATTTTAGACTTCAGAGGTAACTGACATCTTTCCTTTGCCCCATCAAGTCTTCACTTTAAGTTTCCTTCCTGCTATTGAATTACACATGCTTGTAGCAAGAAAACACTCACTGGACTGCTCAACAGCTCACTAATATAAACTAATGAACAGTGGTTTGTCTGGAGCACAGCAAATACAACCAACTAAATCCACTGGAGGCACAGGTAGTGACTTTCGATTGAGCTAACAAGATTTATAGCTTCCTTTTCCCAGATATTTGGTTTAATCTGGTAGATCTTACACGAATAATATTCCAGCTGACACTGATTCTTGCCTTAAAGTAGTGAAAATTAAAGGTATGAACCTAAACCCTTAACTGTTTAGGTTCTTCCTTTGCATTTTCATTGCACTGCTTCAACTATTATATCACTATATTTTCATTTCTGAATGTGAATATAAACGCACTGCTCCTCACCTCAAAATGCATAGTTTTAAGATCAAAAATTATATACAGAACTATTAGCACTGTAAAAATAAGACCTCTACTTTTGAAACATAGATTTCTTTCTTTTAAGAAATTAGCTCTGCAACATTTCTGCTCTATGTGTTAATATCCTCAGAAATGCAACATGTGTCCTCTAGCTGAATATACTGGCCATCAGACTGCAGAGATTATGATTTGCCTTGTTTTCCCTTTCTAAGTTCCTGTGAATTTTGAATTATGCCGTTTTTTCAGGAAAGCACAATTTTAAGAGAAGCCAGTCACGTAGCTGCAGGGCACTAAGATCACCTGATCTGAGCTGTGGGTTCAGCCACCCCCTGGTTGATGCAGGTAATCATCCAATCCACGTCATGGTGTAAGAAGGCAGGCAGCCACCTTCATACAGATTTTAAAAGAAAACATATTGGCTCTGTTCCTCAAAAAGAATGGTTCAAGATTAAAGCTTTAGCACAAAACTGCATGCTGGGGGGGTCCCAGAAAGATAGAGGCACATCCTGATAGTTCTGGATCAAGCAACCCAGCTCCACAGAGATGGGATTTCAAAACAGAACCTTTGTTCCATGTTTCTTGTTCTTCAGTACAGGGTCTATTCTTGCTGCATAACTCCTTTCTGATGTTCTTGGGCCCTGAGGTGCATCCTAAGGCTGAACAGTGAAAAAACTAAAAAAGGTGGGTTGACTTTTTAAAATTTCTCTTTAGGTTACAGAGCTTTAGAAGGGCCTGGGGTAACAGTGCGGGCATCAACACCTCTGTGTGATGAGCATAGCAGTGGAGCAGTAAGGGTGATGGAAATGAAAAACTCTTTTTTGTTTATTATGACGAGTACATCAGTTGCAAATGCAATTAATACTGGATTAGTCAGCTTATACTCTTAGACTAGTTTTCTGTTGCTTTATGTTATGTTATCCATGGAATTTTCATCATTCCCAAGGAGTTGTAAATAGCATTTTTCTTCAGTTCCAACCTTAAGGATGATTTTGAAAAATCTAAATTAGTTTTCATATTAGCACATATTGATAATAAAATTAATTTTAATAATATTCTTTCACAAATTCTTAATTTTATCTTAGTATATTATTATTCCTTTTTTCCTAAACTTCAGTCACAGACTTAAATTTCCCGTATGATCAGCCTTTGAATCAGCCTTGTATCCTTTACAGAATATATGGCAGAAGTCCTTGGGAGAAAATACCCAGGAAGGAATATATCAGATGTTTCAGGTTCAAATGGCAACTAATATCCTGATAGTTTAAGTAGTATGTTTTTAAAGACCTCTTTTATAAAGGAAGAACATAATTCACTGATCATCATAGTATGTCTGGAGAAAAGGACATTGCAATTCATCAAAGACTGCCGAAAGCAGAAAGTATATTCTAGACAGTAAAACAGCTGCACTTATGTCTAGAGGGGGACAGATAAGAAAGGCTTTTCAAAGAAGTGATTTATAGAGATTGTGTTAGCTAAATGTTCAGGTCTGAGCAAAATTAGTCCTGCACTTTCTTTTGTTCTGCCCTCTATGATTTTTCCACAGGTGCTCCATTTATTTGTGGTGGATGCTAGCCCATAAAATACAATACTGGTCAGCGGGAACAAGAGAGGCAGTCCAGGGCCTCCTGAATCAACAGTGAGAGACCATGGCTCAGGCTAGCATGCTTTATTCCTTTTCTTAGGAGTATGTGTTCTGAATAGCTAAAGACAAGAAATTTCTGGATAAAATGTGGAGGCCACAGAAAGGCAACCTTATCATTTTGAAACTGATAAAAGCAATGGTAATCTATTTTCTAGGTTGTTTGCTACTTAGTAATAAGTTGTTTCAGGCAATCTAAAATATGCAGCTTTGGGGGGATATATCGCGGGGGGGGGGGATGTTTTTTGATCATAAATAACATTAATATTTTTATTTGTGCCTCACAGCAGTCTAAGTGGCTTGCATCTCAAAGACATGGAATTAATGTTTCAGCTTTCTGTGCCCAGCCAACTGAGAAAATGATGCTCTGGAGCCCTTCAGTTCCTGTCTTGTCTGAAAACACTACATACAGGCAAGAAGAAATTAATTCCACTCCAGAAAAGCCCTGGTCTGACCGTTTCCTATTTCCTGCCAACATTATCTATATTTAAAGAAAAACAAACAACACTCTTAGTAAATGAAAGGCATACATACAATAAAAATAACTTGGACTTAAGAAGGGCAATCTTGTAACTTAGATATTCAGAAAAAATCCTGAATCAAAATGTACTGGATATGTGCATATAAATATACCTCTTAAATAGGATATAATTCTGCTACTGTTATATAATTTATGTATTAATAATGGTAATGAAAAGATGGAAGTAAGGGAAAGCATATTGGAAGAAACTCTAATATATGCATGTAGCTTTGCTTGGCAGACTTACAAAGGGTTCTACTGACTTTGCAATAGTTATATGCATAAGCTCTTCAGGGACCTTGATCCTGAATTGCTCCACACCGACATAAATATTATTACAGACACGAACTGTCACAGTGGAGCTCTCTGCAAGAAAAGTCAAATAGGGATACACAAGTTATTTCTCAACTTTCTTGAAATTTAATTGCAATTTCTCTGAGCAGCAAAGGTAGACCAGGTATTCATTATCACAGGGAGGTATAGAACAACTGATCGTAAAAGATTGAATGATCCAAGAGTAAAATATACTTTGTAGTAGCTTTGTTCATGTTTTCTATTTCTAGAACTAAAGAGCAGCTGTTCCAATTAATGTGATTTTTTTCCCCTTTTGTCATTACAGCTTTTGAATTTGTGTAGAAACAGAGAGATACATATTATATGAAGTGTAATCAACAGCAGAGTCGAATTGAGATTAGAAAACATTGTAAATATTTCAGTTTTGTGACAAAAAAAGAATGGTGATTACATGGCCATAAATGCCATTAATTCCATTGCTACTGAATGAAACAAATACCATTTTGTACTTTTTTTATATGCTGTGTGACCTTGAGTCTGCAAAATGAGACATCTCCCTTTCCCCATCTCTTAAATGAGTAAAAACTGGTCTCCTATACCTTACAGTAGGTCTTCCAGGATTTTAACTTCCAGATTGAGGGGAAAAGAAGTAAAATAAAAAATTTGGTCTACTTAAAGAAAACTGCCTCTGTATATAGACAGAAAACAGGTGACTAGAGCTATGGATTCTGAAGCTAAAAAGATGATTAGATGTTAGCCTGGCTTTCTGTATGCCACAGTTTTGTATTTTTTTTTCCTTGGTTATAATTATTTTTTCTTTATTGAGAGTATTTTTTGCTGTTGTTGAAAAAAATGTTGTTTTTCTTCACTGGTAGCTTCAATATTTGTTTATTTGCTCTCTCTCCTGAAAGTATCTGTCTTATTTTTTCTTTGAATTTACTTGTACCATGTTTAGCTTACTTGAGACCCTGTAGTTATGTGATGCTAAAGAGATTACTTTATCCTCTTGATGGTGATTGCCTTTTTAAACCAATTTTAGCGCCATCTTTTTTCCTGCATTATGACAAAAATGTTTTCTAGCAGAGACTTTTGATCTCTGACAAATTCTGTTAGGAATATTACATTTTGATTCTTTTTTTTATTAATGATTTCTTATGTTTTATTTTCATTATATGTACAGGACTTTTAATTGTGATATTCTTGACCCATATAAAGCCTACAGTACACTGTAAATACAGTTGCCTTTATTAACCTGTTTTTCTGTCTCTTTCGAGAATTAGGTTTCTTTGTAAAAAATATTATCTTAATTGACATTAATCACAGTCTTCACCTTTAATTCTTTATTAAATGAATCCTCTATCAGCTCTTCTGTTTATTTTGTCTGTGACAAATTTCACTTGACTGACCAATAAGAACATCCTGCTGCCCTATGGTACACTAAGCATTGCTCCAATCTTGGCATTTCCACTACTTAAAAAAAAAACAAACCCAAAAACAGTGTGTGGATTGAGTTTATTATTATTAATGCAGTTTAGCATACTGCCTAATTGATAATCACAGAAAGGCTACAGAAGGTACTCCTTCTGGGAGCAACTTAAATTTCACTAGTATTTTCAAGGAGAAGTATCTAGAGTTTTTTATTAATTTTTTAACCACCAATTCATTAACAAGTAATAAATTGACAAATCAACGAATGCCTCTTACAACTACACAAGGAATTGCCTGTTTGTTTCATATTCTTGGCAATACAGACAGTATAATCCCAGTTGTTAGGAGCATGAAAAGGTTTGAGCTTTGCAAGCTCCCCCATCAGGAGTCTGAGAGCCGTGAGTGTGGAGCAGTGACATTTATAGCTCTGTGTACCTGGCTATTGATTATCCTCGTATTTATGAGTTCATACAGGAACAGATGTTCGTTGACATTTTTTGTTTAATCTTACAGACATACTGACACTGCCTTTGGAGATTTGGGTGAATATGGAGAGGCATTTTATTATCAAAAAAACTGAAACCACATGGAAACAAGCCAAGAAGATTTTCACTCTCAGAGAAGTGTAGAAGAAACTGGGGCAATTTCTGATCAACCTGAGCTCATCACTACAAGAACTTCTAGGAATTTTGTTCTATTTGTTCAGTTGTTCTACTGTGCAAAGCCAAGGGCTTACCTCACTTGACATCTAATTGCAGATCTAGTTCATCTAACTCATGAAATAAAAGGTAAAAAAATTATCTCTGTTTTTCACACAAATATATTGCTGCTTTTTCATACACACACTGAGAAAGATACTAATTCTCCATCTAGACTTTAAGGTCCTATATGGTCTTCAGGATGTTTCCAGAGCCTCCCATCAGCATGGCAACTCATAAAACCCATACATCTTCTGAACAAATTTGAGGTTTTTAATAAATCATTATTCTAAATATTGCATTTCTATATGCCACTGGTTACACCTGGTCATTTGTAGTTACTGAACAATTCATGGGCTGTTTGGAATAACACACATATGCGGACAAATATTTATAACTCTGTAAGTTTTGTTAAGGAAGGTTGTTGACCTGCTTTAATAAAGGAATTTAAATATTTCTGTTGACTTTTGAGTTTTACTGGTTGTTTAAGGTACAATCAAGCTTGAGTGGGATGTAAGATGGGGGCTGTGGTCACTCAATTGCAAAACTGAGCTCCTTGCCCTTTGGTGGTAGCCTCTGTGGGTATATTAGCTAATTGCAAGTGCTAATCAAGAAATTCCAGGAGTCTGTGGTGTTTAGCCTGTGGTGTTGGAGGAAGAGGCATACGGTTTCTGAGACCAGGATCTAAAGAGTTAACACTTTTTGCTGACCATGTTTGAAGACAGAGGAAAGCTGAGGTCTCAAACAGTACTGTCAGTATCTTGTGATAGGTTTCTGGGTGGCTGCTCATGCAAGTATTGTCATTTAAAGTCTACAGCATCACTAGGCACCCTGATGCTTCAAAGCCATCCCTGTTTTTGGAGCAGCATGGCCTTCATACCTGCTTGATGACTGCATTGAGTTTTTAGGAAATGCTTTCAACATTGCTCCTCAACATGGCTAATAAGCTTACATACATATTCTCAGCATCTTACAGTTCTTGATGTTTGCAGAGCCATTCATGTGCACATGATTTGTAGCTGCACGAAGCTGGGAGAGAGTGGCAGGTCTGAATAAAGAAACACAGGCTTTCACCATGGATCAATTGACTGGAGAGAACAAAATTAACAGGAAGCAGCACACGCAGTTTAGTGACCAAGTTCTAGAATCACTGGGCAAATTCCACCTTTACATCAACACAATTCCCAGACAAGTAGATCTACAAGACAGGTGAGTTTGCAAAGAAAAATTCCCAAGATTTCAGGATTTTTGAAACAGTTGAGGGAAGAAAATGTTCCATCTTGCTGCTTCCATGTTCACCTATTGATTCTTTTATGTTTACCTGTGCTCCAAATGACTTAATATTCCTAGCTTTTAAAAAATGAATGAAGAAAAATATTCACATGCTGTGCATAAGGTCTTTTGACCTGAATACTCAGATTGCTGTCTCCTTTTTGGGATACAACCTTGTGTAAGATAATACACAATCACAGACTTCTGGCATGATGATACTAATATCTGTATGTCTTACTCACTAAAAAATAAAAGCAGAAGAAAATTTTAAAAAAATAATTATACTACGTATCAGTTGGTAAACTCTTAAGGAGCTTGTGGGTAAAGCAAAGAAACATTTCACTGCAGCATATCTCTGCCTTCTTACAAAATAGAACTGATGGTCTGAAAGGCAGTGTTTTGGGAGATGTGATCAACCCTTCTACTCTGCTTGTAATGGTAAAGATTTCATTCTATGCAGCTCTGGGTTCGAGCAAGTTGTAGATGTATTTCTTAAGGGAAACGTACTTTTCCTAATTACACATTGCAACATTTATACTTTCCTTTAGTTGGAAGGAAAGCTGTTCAAGATAAAACCCATTTTTATTTCTTCCTTAAAGGAGAAAAGCAGCATATAAGCCCTGATTTTTCTTTTTCTGTTCTTCCTTTGGTTAGCTCATAGGCAATTAATTCTCTAAGACCATAGGTTTTTAGAGCCAAACATGGAGCAACTTCAACCAAAATGTTTAGTTAAATGTTTAAACTCTTATTAAATTTGATAAGTTTGTCAGAACAAGGCCACAACCAACAGGAACAAATCTAGCAAGAGTTAAAATTATTTATATCCATTAGCTCCGAGTAATAGGCAATATTCCATTGGTATGCAGTACTTAGAAATGAAGCAAATCAGCTAAAGGGCATTTTTTCTGGGCTTGTAACATTACAAGGAGCTTCTTATTAGCAAGAAGGTGAGACCAAATACCTTTATCTGTTTTAATCTGTGGAGAATTCCCGGAGTCCTTCCTCTGTGTTCTCCAGGGAGATAACATGTTTGTAACAGTAATAATCATATAGTTTGCCAGGTACAAATTTTCATTGCATTCATGGAGATTCTTATGTTAAATACAGCTTGTTCCTGGGCAAGCAACCTCAGTACTGCTGGCATGTATTCAGCCTTCTGGAAATAATATTTTGGGTCCTGGCTGATGTTAGGCTAAGTAAGATGGACAGGCAAAGCTTCAACTCACCTTATGTCCCTGTCTTAAATATGCCTGCATTATCCAGAGATTTAAATGATATGAAATTTGGGCTAGGAAAATGTCAATGCCTTATGACTAAACAGAAGTTGTTTTATCTGAATTAGAAAAGGAAAAGGAAGAGGAGACTAGCTGAGACTTTCACTTTAATTAGATGGAAAAGTCTGTCTATCCACTTGTGTTTCAGGAAACACCCATAGACTACTAGAAAGGAGAAAGCAAAATAAGGGAGTCTTTCTGACAGCCTGGTACAAAGCTTTAAGAAACTTGGGCTCAGTCACAAAGATTGTTTGTGAATTGTGAAGTCATTCTTCACCACTGGAACAAAACCATCATTAGGAGTAACATGACAAATTCAGGTGTTCATTATGTTTCATATAGTTTGATAAATTCCTACGTGAGATAGAGGCAGAAATGAGAAGCCAGTGATGTACCTGTGCTTCCTCACTGCCCCGAAGAGAAACACCCATCACCCAATGCTCTCAGATCTGCTCTTACCTGGATCCCTGGCTTCAAAGTTTTCAAATTAATTCCGCATCATACTTCATATACTAACAGAATAGATTGCTATCTGTTTTCTACTCATTTTGATGCTCATGCCATCAGCCTATTAAGACAGAAATCCCTCAACAGTAATATTGATTTATTAATCACACTGAAAATAATATCTCCTTCAGTCCTGTGAAAGAAAACAGCTGTTGTTGAAAAGAGTGCTACATTTCTGTAGGACAGTGAAGGCCAGGCTCACTCAGAGTTGTGCAGTTTTTAAATGAAAAATTTGCTGCAGGGCCATAGAAAAATGTTATTAGATTCATAGCAGAATCTGAGAGGGATGTGTGAGTGGGTGTTTTATTTTAATTTTTTAATCTTCGTGGTTTGTATTTGTAAACATTACGAGTAACATTAATTGCTAGTAAGAGGCTGACATTAATTACAATAGCTGTACTGAAGACCTTGGACTTCGGCTGATGTGCACCAGGTTGAATCTAATTTTCAGAAGCTTTTTCCAGCAAGGATCCTTTTTTCTGTCATATACTTACATATCTCATCCAGGAGGATGTATCCTTTCAATAGCTGTCAGCACTTTCTGAACACTTGCTGTTTATTCTTCAACAAGTTGCAAGGGAGAGGAAGAAAAATAAAGCAAGCAGATTTATAGGCTTATTTCCACTCCAAATTACATCTCTTTACCTTATATCAGAGCATTGTTACTTTTCTAAAATATTTTGGAAGGGATATGCATTAAGAATCCCATTTCATATTTCACAGATTAATCACATAAGGTATTCTGTTTCTGTTCTAAGTAGTGTAACAGAACATGGCAAATTTGGTGCTAGAAAAGTGACAACATCTTTAAAGATTTATGTTCTTATTTCTTTGGGGTGCAATGTACTCTTCAGTGTTTATGCTCATGTGCCCTGTCTGTATTCACAAAGAAGTTCCAGGCATGGGGAGAATGTTCCTGAGTCAGGGTAGGGAACAGAAAAAACCTTAAGTGGACTTTGCCTGAAACCTGTTCTAAAAAAAGCCCTGTGCTTTGAACGTTCAAAAGTGTTATGGCTTATTAGTACATCAACAGCAGTGTACTAAAGTGGCTTGGCTTGAAAATGTCATTGTTTGTAAACACATCACCTGGTAAAAAGAAGATCTTAATGTCTCATTGTCCATGTGCCTGCTAAGATTAATATTCAGCTTTTTTCCATTGTGAACAATAAAGCTCATGGAAAACTGTTTTTTACAGGTACCAGTTGGAGTATTCTTCCTTCATTACTTACAAAGTACTATCAGCTACCCTCAAATTCAGAGTTTCTTGAGATAGAAAAATCCAGAAGAAACATTTATAGTACAAAATGCTTTATGATATATAAATTGAGTATTTTTAATAAATGTTTTAAATTTTCTTGCTCAATTACTTCCTCTGCCTCTTATTTAGTTAGGATTAAAATGCTATAAATAGGTTTAAGTGGTTGTTAACATAGGTCCCTGAAGTTTGCCAATCTATCTGGGGTCCTACAACACATATCCACACAACATCTTTGCATATGTAGGACAATTTACAGCTGTATAGTAAAATACTGTAGTTTTAAGTTTATCATGGATAGCTTTTGCTGTGCATCCCTGAGAGAAGCAATTATCCACTGTCTGTGGCCATAAGGCCATGCTGTCACTTGCAGTTTTGCTAGAACTCACCAGGATGCCCACAAGCAAAGTTCTGCTTAAAATCTGAAGAAGTAAATTAATATAATTAAATTACATGCTAAACATTTTTTTCCTCAGTCTCTTCTTGAGTTGTACCTTATACTTCTGTTCATGGCATAAAAAATTTTTAAAGACTTGAAAATTTGTCTCCTCTTGCTCTACCACTGATTCAAAGCAGGTATTAGTCATCACAATGTAACTTCAATGCATCAGGATTTAATTTAAATATAAGTAGCCAAATGAAGCCTAGCAATGAGGTGATGACCCGTAGTGATAAAAAAGGTAATTAGAATTACGACTTTTCTAGTATGAGAAGAGCAATGCAGTGACATATATCAGATACTTGGGAATATGTCTAGGCATTTCCATTAATTTTGCCTTAATTTTCACTTTGAATTCAGACAAACTCAGCTGTGAATGTTCCTATAGAAGCTAAATGCACATGCTACCTAACCTGTCATTTGATTCCTTCATAGGGTACAGTTATATTCTGTGTTTCTCTCAGTGAGCACTGGAAAATGAAATGTAAGCACAGATCAGAAATGCCCCTTGTCAACTCTATTCCTTGAACAGCTCCTTGGTAGCAGCACAGGTTTTAATTGGTGCACTTTGCCACTGTTTCTCTGATCTATTTTCCACCTCTGTGTGATGCTTGTATTTGCATTTGTGCTGTTATAGCATGAACTGGACTGAAGACCTGATCCAGATCCAAAGTAAACATGAACATTAATCATTTAGCTGGTGTATTATTAAATATTAAACCACACTCTTACGTAAGTCATAAATTGGGAGTATGTGATCAAAACATGTTATGTCATAGGCATAAATTCCAGCAAGAGATAAACACATGCATATCCTTTGCCTGCCCATATATCCTCCACATCATCCTGTTATTTGTGCCTGAAAGCTTGATGAAAGTTCAGGCTGACATAGCTCATGCAGCAGGAGTAATGTCCTGGCTGAGAGAGGCAGTTATTCCTTTTAATTTTCCCTCTGGATTTGATTTTTGATAACATGAGCTTCTGAATGAGTAGTTAGTCCCAGCTCTTTCCAGAGCCTGGTTCATTTCCAGTTGAACATATTATGTGGGGTAGGAAATTTAAGTCTTGGAAACAGCTCAGTCTTAATAGTTTGGATTTCAGTGCCTTCAGGAAAGGATATAGCTTAAAAGATAGCTCTGGAAACAAGCATTTTTCCTTCTGAGAATAGCTCACAATATTTACTGGGGCCCTGTGCTTATATTCTCACACATTTGCAGCATCTGTCTTTAATCAGCAGGCAGAAGACTTGATCCAAAGACATCAAGATTTGTGGTTCCAGGATCATAATGACTTAAATCCTTATTATGAACATGAGCACAATCTGTCTTTCATTAAATTCTTTGTAATGAGGATGGGCAAGTTGGTGGACCTAAGCAGGAAATTCCTATTTCACAAATAAGTCACCCTGTGAGACTGCCCTTCTGCTGCTCTGTTTGGTGGCTCAGAAGAGCTCAGTACAAAGGTGGGTGTCCTCAGCCATCCTACAAACCTCTGGAGCATCCTTGAAGCCATTCACATTCCCATTGCATCAGGAACAGCGTGTCTTCTATATCTAAACATGACACCTGGTTCTGCCAGCTCCCACTCAAAGCAGGGGTTCTGTAGGATGGAAAGCCCCTCTATTTCACCACACTTGCCTCATGACATTATTGGAGCAAAACTATAGGAGTAGGATAAGCTAATAAAGATATTTTGGGGAAGGTGCTGTACTCTTAGCATGCTCATGCTGGTTAGATAGTAGGGCCCAAGGCACAGCTGTCCCTAGCTATGCAAAACATCACAGATCTCTTGTCAGAAAAACCTTATTGTGATTTTTCTGGAATCCATGTCATGAAACCTTCAAATATTATTGCATATAATTAACAGCAAACTTAGATAGTAAGATTAACATTCAGCTTCCTGAAGCACCATAAGTGTTATCCAAGGGAATATTTCCAATTAAGTAAAAGCAACTGGAGAAACCTATCAACAATAAAAACTTAACTACTTTCCTTTCAACAGGAAAACTTAACTACTAGTCTAGGATCATGTTATGATGTGTACTTAAAGCACGAAGAAGATTCTTTATCCCTAAAGCATGCATCTCTTTTTTTTTTTTTTTTTTTCCTCCAATCTGCTGCTGGAATCTTTGCTGTGTATTTTTATTTTATTTATACATAACATTAATTTTTCAAATATTTTTCCAAGCTTACTGTCAAAATCACTTTTGAAATGCTTTCATCATTTAACTTCTTAGATTAAAACATGACAAAGTCTTCACAACAATATTTTTCTGTTTTTATGGGACTTTTCTATGCATTTATCTATTGCATCTAAAACCTAATAAATGCCCTTTTTGTTCCATAGCATACTTGTGTCTCAGCCAGGTCTCACTGCTCCCATTGTTCTTCAAACTAAGGATACTTATAAGGAGGAATAAAAATCCCTTTGCCCTTTCCACAAAGAATAAGCCAAACAATGCTGGGACCCAGCTCACCTCCTACATCCAAAAGAGATATTACATCTTAAAAATTTAAGATGAATACATCAGAGAGCAGTCATGATTTTAAATCAAGCTCGTAACCTCCCTTTAGTGTTCCTCACATACTACCACAGTATCCATGCAGCCCTGGGCAGCCAGAAATGTGCAGTCAGGGATCCCCCACATCCCAGGAGCTCACTGCCCACCTGCCTATTCCCTCCCAGATTCCTGCCAGCCAGGAGCTGCTGTGCCATAGACTACCCCAAACATTTCTATGGGATCAGAGCTAAGCTAAACATCAGTTTAGAGCAGCCTTGTATTTTTGCTATTTCCACAGAGGGAGATGTAGAAGTTTAGGATCAAGGAATGGGAGCTGCCTTGCTGTTGCTCATTTAGCTGTAACCAGCACAGGCCAGACACTTCAGGTAAATGCTGAAGAACAGAAGACAATCTTCTGAGTTCAAGTCAAACAAACCTCTCTAAATTATTTTCCTTATAGTTTGCTCTCTACTCATACCAGTGTTCATAGTGCTTTCCAGTCTTGCTGTAAAGCTGTCTTAGGAGAGTGAAGGACTGACCAGAGGGGAAAAGGAAAGCAAATCACTTAGAAGACAGAGATGAAATCTTTTTTCCCTGACACTGTCAAATGCATAAGTGATAAATAATTACTTGTTATCTATGGAACAAAAGAGGCCTATGTATTTTGTTGACCAAGATACTCCTGTTATGCCAACCACCTGAACTAAACTGCAGAATAATGCTAAAGCAAAATTTAGGTGCAATTAGTCAATTACCTTTATACATAACTGGCTTAACTGAAAAAACCAAACAGCTACACCATATGTGGTCACCCTGAGATCATAGGAATTTTAGCACAATGCTTCCATTGGCAGGAAATATTAAAAATTTAATTTTCCCTTCTTACTGTATTTGTTACAGATATCCTATATAGATCTAAGCTTATATACCACTGGACTGGTGTGTGTCTAGATCTGTATACCTATATCATCCATATATCTTTATCAATATCTCCATTTATCCATCTATGTAGTCTAATACATATCAACTTATATATTCTATCTATCTATAGCTATATCCATCTATATATCTATATCTAATCTATATCTATATCTATATCTATATCTATATCTATATCTATATCTATATCTATATCTATATCTATATCTATATCTATATCTATATCTATATCTATATCTACATCTATCTATATCATCTATATCAATCTATCTCTATCTCTATCTCTATCTCAACCTGTATCTATATATATATATGTATCTCTAATATCTATCTATCTATCTATCTATCTATCTATCTATCTATCTATCTATCTATCTATATCTAATCTGTATAACCTATCTCCCATATTTCTATAATATAGAGAAATGCCACATATTTGTGTTAGAATTTACTTCTTATTAGCTTTGACACATTTGACATAGTGCATAAATGGGATACTATAAGAACTCAGCATATAAACAGTATGATCAGAAAATGAATAATGTATTAAACTCGAGGTTTCACTAGTAGGAAAGATTTGTATGACTTCTGTATGGCTGAAACACTTACCAGTGTGGATTATCTTAGCCCACATCCGCAGGATGTTTAAGTGACTGAAAACAAAAGGTATAGAAGTGCACTAGAGAGTGCACTTCTGTAGCAGTACAATGTGAAAACTAAAATGTGGAAAGCTTTCCCTTTTCTAATATCTTTTCTTTTTATAATTGCCATTGCACTTTTAATAAAGTTAAAAGGGATCTATAATTACTGGAAATACTAATTTGAATTAATTTTAGCTATGAGTGAATGGCACAAAGACCTTTCGTTTCCTTTTCTGTAGGTCACAAAATGAAGAGGAGACTATGGCATTTAAACTGAGTAAAAATAGTAGTTCTAATTTTAACCTTGAGAGATGAAATAATGATCCTGCTATAAGAAAACTACAGCATTGTTCTAGTTTCCCCATGGGCCTGGGTATCTCAGCGAACAGTCAAGTGGAAGAATGGCTGGAGGGGGATGTCAGCACCATGGAAGTGAGCCAGGGAAGGGAGCCTAAGCTACCCTCACCCATGGCAAGGCACAAGCCACAAAAGTGTAACAGAGCTGAGATCAGGCCATGCTAACAGGGACCCACAGAACACCCCCACTTAGATCCCTTATGTCACCTATGGATGGATTTGTGCTTGTTTAAATAGCAGCCTTGAAAAAATGTTTGTCGTGGTAACTGTGTTTGTATAAAGGCTTCTTTTACACTGTAACTTACACTTGCATAGAAAATGTAAGTCAGAAAAATCTCCAGAAAAGATACATGAGGGGAAATACCAAATATTTTGAAGCATCCTACAGGGCTTATGGGCTTTCTGTATGCATTAACAGTCATAGAAGCATGAAATAACAAGGACCTTAAGCATTTCAAATAAGATATCCTTGCCACTGCATGAAAAAAATCACACAAACTCATCTAGAGACTTCAGCATCTGAAAAAGTCAGCTGATTATCAAGAGACCAATGACTCAGATATCTCCTTAATATTGCTAGATGACCTTTCAAGGTTTACTGAAATTCCAATTACCAGAAGTCATTCAAGCACTCTCTAGTAATAATTTTATCCTCTGCTACCTAGTAGATGGTACTGAGCAGGAAATTGGAGGGAAAATATAAATCTATATTACATTCTAATGACTTAAAATTTAGTAAGCAATCCAAGGAAAAAATGATTATTTCCAGATGATTGCCTTGAACATCATGAATAAAGATAAATATTAAGTATCTTCATTGATGCACAAGAAATAAAAACACTGCTGAAAAACAATCACCTATTCTATGTCTTAATAACCATGTAAGTTCAGGTATTTCTCATTATCATGGTTTGAGAAGTTATAGGATTTTGCTTCCTCCTCAGTCTTTATGGCCTCATTCCAACATTTTAATGTTTAAATGAATCTTTATCTTTCTGTTCAAGAGATCCAGCTAGTTAATGGTTGAACAGCAATTCTAATAAATGTGTTGAACAGAGTAGATGATCATCATAATAATTTAAAATACTTCCATAAATGTTTTATCACCATTGTGTAATATTATATCTTTAGAGTGTTTTGACGAAACTTGCACTTCCATAGTTACCCTGGCCTCAAAACAAGAAGTTTATTAGTAAAATTGCTTAAGTATTTTATCTGGCAGTTAACATATGCAATCTAAAAGTGGTCATCATTGACTCATTACAGTAAACAAATATGATAGGATAAATCAGATGAGACAGGGAGATTTATGGGGTCAATATGTGTGGATAAAAGAGCATGGGATGAGTCCAAATTAATTAGTTGCTACAGGTCTGTGCAAAGACAGAGAATCTTGGATGGCAAGTGTTTCAAGAGGCAGCATCTGGCACCAAGGTCCATTTGGAGAGCTTTTCAGAATGGTAAATCAATATTTTACAAGTAATCTCATGGTTGTGTAGTCATGGGGATAGTAGATACAAGACAGACAAACTCATCAGGTAATGTGACCAGCCTGATTGTGTGTCCTAGTACACCTTCTGCTATACAGACCACCCCCACCTGCACAGATGAGAACAGTATCTGACCTGTTCCCTCATCCAGACTATGAAGAAAAATGGATAACGAGGCCAGAGCTTGAACCCTTGACCAAGCTCTCTGGTCTGCAAACTACAGCATCCTATCTAATTATCTCACAAGTGCATCTGTGCTGACACAAGTTGTTTCAGCACGCACTTGGGAAATTTACATCAACAGTTCTGAGTGGCATTTACTTTTTCACAATGTCACTTAGAGAGGTGATATGAAACATATAAGATACTACTGGTATATAAAAATATCAGAATGTCTTTTAAAGGTTCTTAAAAACAAGGGATATTCTGTGCTGCTTATGAACTCAGTGCCAAATAGCTCATACCAAATTTTCGCAAATATAATATTTCTTTAAAAGGGTTTTCCCAGTTTACAAAAGACATAACTAGAGAAGCACAACATTTAAACTTGGGTACCCATTAATAACTTATTGAGTATGAGAAGTGGAGTACTTAGTAAGTGCCCCTGCTCTTGCACAGCAAGGCACTGCAAGGCAGGCAGTGCATCAGCTACTCAGGAGCATGGGGGCCACCAGCTCTCCTGATGGCATTTCTTGAGGGTCAGCTATTTCAAGGTGCTGGAGCTGCTTCTGGCTTCTACCAGTCAAAAGGCTTTTCTGTGTTCTTCTGTGATTATTGCACAAAGACTGTTGCACAAAGATGTTGTCTCCATTCCTATTTGTCTCTCTCCTCTATGTGGAAAGACAGATTTTTGCTTTCATTATCATCAGGGCTTGTGACATTTTTGCCCATCAGAATCTCTTTAGAAACCTGTGTCATATTTAGGTAATAAATAAGAACGTTTATCAATTTTCTTTTATGTCAGCAAGTACTCAATGGAACTCTTATTAGGTGGCAGTGGTGCTGGCAAGTCTTATTACAAATTTTTGACAGAAAATAGAGAAAGGATAAGTTGAGACACAGGGTCACATACTCATTCTCAGTAGCAGTTTGGGCAATCACAATCAGCTTTCCCCATACTATTGGAAAGGCAGGTTTGGTTTGTTTTTTTCCCGACTGATTGGCATGCTGTGCTGGGACTCTGTGCAGATAGAGCTGTCTGCATAATTTCCTCTAAGAGAATACACCCCCAAACATTACGAGACTTTTGAATGAGCAAATCTAGAGATTTTTCACAAGTTGCTCTAGAATAACTAATTCCTTAAACAGAAAAAACAAACCAACCACAGTTAAATAGATGAAAATGACAGGATTTGTTGCAGAGAAAATTTCCTTCCTTCGGAGCCACTGATAGTTCAGAGAAATCTGTGCAGTTCCCTATGGACCCCTTGAGATCTCTCCTTTTCATCTTGGCTGGCACTTGACAATGCAACTGCTCCACATCTTGCTGGGAACTCTTCCTGGCCCGTGACCAAATGTCTGAGCAGTGGCTCAGGGGATCTCTTGCTCTCTGCCTGCCCTACCCAGCAGCTAGAGAAAACACTGAGAGCAAAAGTGATCTTTTCCCCTCCGCAAATAATCCTTTGGCTTTGTATCACTTTGTATTTGCCAGAGGCCCCAGAAAATGTATTAAAAAATAAAACAAATCTCACCCTCATTTGTATCCAATCTGTAAATCGTGTAATTGCATTTGAAAACAAGCAAGAATTACATTCCTTGGCAGGTTTTCATTCTTGGTTAAACCTCTCTTAGCTACAAGGATAAATGTTTCTTACTTAGCTAATATTGCTTACTTAGCTAATATTGACCTCCTTCAAAGGCATGAAATTTATTTATGTCAGTGCCTAAGGGCTAAAGTTTCATTTCCCATTTGAATAAATGGTTTTAGCAAGTACAGTGGTAGACAGATCATTGTATATTGTGGTGCTTCTGGGCATCATTTTATCTTGCATTTTATGCTACAGCATGAGCAACTTCTGGTACTCATTTTGTTGATTCTGAATTTGAGCTTTCTCCCCCAGGTCTCTTTTCCTTCTCGTTTTACATTCTCTCACATGTCCAAACTGCAGAGCCACTATCTGTTCTTATAAACATTATCACCGGATGAAGCAAATTCCCTGGCTTGCCAGATTTAATTACTTTGTCAAAGGCAAATTCTGGATCTTTCTGAATGTTCTGCTTCAAATCCTGTAATAATGTATTCCCTTAGTAAGAAACTCTCCTCAAATATTCTTTTGGTACTCTGTCAATATCAATAAGAATACATCTAGAAAGTTTGTTTGGCTTTCTTTTTATTCTTTTTTCCGAAGTAAAAAATAGTAACACTTGACTCATACAGTTTTGCCAAAGTTCCCTATTCACATAACAGCTCAATGACCTATAAATTATGCCCATTTATAAGGGGAGTTTTAGACTGATGACTGGAATCAAAGTTATCAGATTGCTAGACTATAGGAAAATTGGTTCATGAAAATTTCCTTTTAACATCTTAGTCCGCTGTTATGTAACAATTTCTGTCTTCCCTTAAGATGAATCAAGTTCTAAAGAGCCTTTTTGTTGGACAAAAGTTATGGTCAATTTTAACTCCCTTAATTTATGATTGCCTCTTGGTTAAGGATTTCTGGGTACACGGTCCAGAATTCATTAAAGAAGTTATAAATGCTGACCTTGATCTACCCTTGCCTCTGGTGGTTCTCATATCTGCTTCCCTGCCCAGGGGCAATGATACTAATGTTGAAAATTTATTAAAATATGCTTCCACAAAGATTCTTGCTAATTGGCCAGATTTTTCCAAGATCAATAGCAAGCACACTGGGCTGAACTCTAAGTGCTCAACCTATGAATGACAAAGAATTCCAACAACCAAAACTGACGGTTATTAAGATGTGGTCCCAAGATCCCAGAATATTTTTCCTAATTGCTAGTTTATCCTGCCCAAAACTTGAATCCACAAGTTTCATATCTCCTACTGTATCCTGGGACACTGTATTATAGCCTATGGGATTAGCTCATATTTTGTTCAAAGGTTGTTTTATTTGTTTTTCTGGCTTTTTTTGATGTCTACTTCAATCACACATGAAATGAATCAAGGTAACTAGGGAGGAAAGGTATGAATCTAGATCCTCTGCCTATGTTTTTCATCCTTTGTTTCACATAGTACACTTTCACACTTTCTTCCTATCTGAAAAATATGGTTCTGTAAACAAAAAAAACCCAATAATTTTGTTTTGAGCTAGTTTTCTCCTTTGTGTTTCACTGTAAACAGCAGCTTTGCTCTGGTCTCTCAGTCCTCCACTTCAGCCACCAGT
The DNA here is from genome assembly GCA_030060385.1 of Muscicapa striata striata. Classification (NCBI taxonomy): domain Eukaryota; kingdom Metazoa; phylum Chordata; class Aves; order Passeriformes; family Muscicapidae; genus Muscicapa; species Muscicapa striata. The sequence goes on from JAREIS010000255.1 coordinate 1,000,849, forward strand.
ACTGAAGAACAGTAGCATTCCACCCAGAAAAGTCAAACCCGAATCTTTGCTTGGTGGGAACATCCAGAATACGATTGTTCTCAACTAACATAAAGCATCTAAAGATGTCTAGATGCATGCAATTGCTTTAAGCTCCCTGCCTCATCAAAAGAAAAAAAAAAAAGACATTCATGTCCAAACAGTGAGTCATCCTATCTATTTTAGGCATCTTAGCAAGACTCTGGAGATGCTTGTTTTTCTTACTTAAGAGAGATTTCTTAGTTCTATCAGATAAAAGTCAAGCAAGGCTATTAGGAGTTAAAATTTTAATCGGCATTAATTAGGTTACATAAAGTAACTTAAAATTGTATGAAATTCAATCAGATTATTAAAGGTATTTCTCTGGATAACAATGAAAGACCACTTGATCTGGTAAGAATAGGACACACAAGTATTTCCAGTTTTGAGATTGTTCTCAACACTGAGAACAATTCTTGAGACTCTGATTTTTAACTTCACATTTGATATTTGATGCAGTTTTTAGTATGAAATCTGTAACCTTTCCAACACTTTGTCATAATTGTATCACAGGAAATGATTATTCCTATGAAAATAAATGATCCTTTAAAAATACTTCTGCAAAACGAATTTATATTTTTCTTTAAACTAGAAGTGTTTTGTCAAATTGAGGAGCGCACACTGCAAATACTTCCTGACTCATTTTAAAGGAGAACCTGTATTGTTCTTTAAGGAGCAGCATCTTTCTCACCTTCTGTTCTGAAATGTGAGGACATAGATAAGTGGGAATACAAGTGAAAATGCCTGGTAAAAAAAAAAAAAAAAAAAAAAAAAAAGCTGTCTATTCAGTTGCTACTGAGGGATGCATGTTGGGAGAAGAGCAGAACCCAGGGGAAGTGGTTTGGTGCTGGGAAGAGCTGAGTCCACTCTGAGTCAGCCTGAGCTGCAGGAGGAGTTCATCAACCTCCAAGCTTATAAGAGAAGAAGAAAAAACCCTACAATGCAAAAGAAAACAGAAACACTCCATATCCCACCTGTCTCTAGTGACCCAAAGAGAAATGTGCAATTTCAGGCAGTCAAAGAAACCGTGGAATGGCACTGGGTTAACATAAGGGAAAAGAACAAGAACAGAGATCTGTTTTGAAATTTTTGTTGTAAGTCTTTTTAGCAGGAAGACATAGTTTTCTCCATTTCAAAAAATGACCTTCTTTTCTAGTATAAATATACTATAAAATTTTGTACTTCAAGAAACTAAAAACAATTACTGGCTTCAAAGAGTTTCATTAAAGGGAAAAATAGAGTACAATAAGTTAAGAATTTACCAAAAAGAGGAAAACATTCTTTAAAATCCTCAGCTACAATCACATGAACTTCATTTGTTTGTAGCAACAAGAAGCCTGGTCCTTATATGAAGAACTGCTTTATAAATGGTTGCTCAAGGTATTTTCAACATATCACTTGGATGGATCAGAGCTTTTGTGTCTTCTCCAGGAAGAAACTTACTGAATGTTCCTGAATATTGTCATAGTATAACATTGGTTTATATATATTAGTGGTTTATACCAAGCAATAGGCTTCTCTTAATTTAAAAGGTTCTACATAGCATCCCAGTCAAATACTTAATGCATGTTTTTGCAGTTCTGAAATCCTTACCAAGGGATAGACTTCTTCCTTGTTCTGTGTTTTTTAATAAAGACATAAGTTTGAGGAAAAGACAATGAAGTCTCCTTAAATTACACATTGCTTTGATCTCAGATAACCCTTAAGATGGTGTGCACAAGGCAACTCAAGTTTGCATACATAAAAATGAACTCTCTTTGGTGTATCAAAGATAGAGATAATTTTTACTTCAGGTTATTGGCTTTCTTCTTTAATATTATGCCTGTTCTGAGCTAGACTTCAGTTTGCTTTAATTGCTATCTTTCTGCTAATTTAATTTTAATTTTTAATATGGAAGTGATTCACCAGAGTAAGGTAGAAGCACTCTCCTTTTCTTGCAATGTTTTGCAAAGAAATAATAGGGAGAAACTGTCTGTGACCATATTTCATGAGGGCTGGAAGACACCTTGGAAAAGGTTGCCTGTGCCAAAAAAAATTGCAGGTGAAGCTTTCAGTTGAAAATTGCTGAAAAAAAATATCCTGACACTCCAAATTACTTATATAGAAAAATCCAAACAAATGAACAATGGCATTTTAGTTTGGTTTAGGAAGAAGAATTCATACTGGAGAATAAAGTCACTGACTTTCCAACTGCATTTTCAGTGACCAATTATAAAATCACAGAAAAAAAGATGAAAAAATGGACTGAGAAGGTCATCTATTTTACCTTCAGGTTGCATCCACTATACCTAACCAGTCCTGACAGATGTTTCTCTAACTTGTCCTTAAAATCCACCAGTGATAGAAAGGCTACAGGCTTCCAAAGCAGTCTCATATACACCAATTTATTATGATAGATAACAAAACCATTTAATCAGAGATTACTTTTAATGCTCTAAAGGAAAACATGTATATAGTTTTGAAACTGCCTGAATATCATCCAGGCTGGCTTGAGAGAATCACAAGAAAATGTATAATTGAAGTTCATTCATGGTCAAGGCCAGGACTCAAGGAAGTACATCCGTTTGCTTGAAAGGATGATGGATTAATTGCTGAATGGAAATGCAATACAGAATTAAAATTTACTGGCAAAGGTACAGCATTAAATCCATGCAGCACCTGGTAAATACACATGCACATGTAGCCTCACCAAATCCCAGGAACCTAGTTCTCATTTATTAAGGAGGAGACAAAGAGAAAACATAGAACACAGCCCAGCAATGTGGAACAGCTGATTAAAAACTCTCACCACTGTTTACTCAATATTTTCATCTATAGACACAGAACAGATAATATACTGCAATATATAATAATTTGATTGCATTAAGGATTTTGAAGAAAGTATACTTTTTTCTTGGTGGTTTTCTTGGTTTGCATTTTTCTTTTATCAAGATCAACCCACTGGCAATCACATGAGAGTCCTACACTGAGAGTCAGATGATAAAAAAATCTGAAACTTGTAAAAAATTTAAAAAACAAGCAAGAGATTAGATGATATCTAAATTTCTCTGAACGGAGTAATAGCTTGGCTATGGAATAACTGCACTGTAAAATCAATACATTACTGATATTTTTCAGTTCCTCCAGCTCTCCCAGTATGAGCAGAAAACTGTCTGACCCATGCATTGACTTGCACTGGATCCAAGAAAGTCTTAGAATCATGAATGTATCTCTTGCATCATATATTTTGCATCTGTTGTGAATGATACCAAATTCACCATGGACCACATCCTTTAGAAACTGTTGACAAAGGGAAAATGTTGGCTCAAGGGCAAAATGAGCAAGCAAGGATTGCAGAGAATAGCAATAGCTGGTCCTTCAGATTTATTAGGAGAAAACATTGATGTGGACACATTAACACAAAATGGTCTGTTTACACTGACTATACGCTGCCTGCACAGGGACCACAATTCTGCAAAAGAAGACTAAAAGATTTTACAGATTGCCTACAAGACAAGATGGAAGATGCTGGAGTAATTTGGGAGGAAAAGAGATTATTAAAGGTAAAAATGAAACTAAGGGACATGTGGGCATCTTCTGCAAATAGGACAGTAGTTTAGTTGTCAATAGGACAACTAATCAATGGAAGTTTAGGTTGAAAATTACAAAAGAGCAGGGTGAGTTAGGTAGCACTGGAAAATGACCTCTTGGCAGACAGAGGCCAGGGAAACCCTGTGTCCAGATGGTTTTTTAAAGACCCTGTTAAAATCAAACACTGTGAGGACTGCTTTAAGAATAGCTGATCTTGTTGGAGCAAGAGGCCAGATCAAGACACCTGAAGCTCTGCTCCAAATGGAGCAGAATTTGAAGGGTTCAAAAGTATAAGTGACACAACACAGAATTTGTCAGTAAAGACAAATGAAATATAAGAGAGTTTCCTCCATTGCTTTAGCAGTCATTTTAGCTCTTCCATTACTGCTTGGTGGCAGATCTATTATTGCTTTATAAACTTGCTTGTAGGTGTGCTTCAAATGCAAAATCACAGTGAAACTGTACCAGTGAAGCCCTTGCCAAGTAGCAGAGAATGAAATTAGGAACTAGGCATTACAGACAAAGCAGAGACTTTTGAACTGAGAGAGTAATCTCTCTCAGAATAGTCTTTTACAAAGGCTAAATAGTTGTGTTAAATACACTCACTGTAAAATCCTTCTAAAAAATGTCGTGTGAAATGCCTGAGATAAACTATTTCTTGGTCTGGACATAAATGGATAAACTATTTTTGGTCTTGACATAACTTGGGATGAGCTGGTATATGTCTACGGAAATCCAAGTCAGTGGCACTGACATGATTAAATTCTGGATGTCCACTTGAGTCCCTTTGCCTCTTCACAAGGACAAGGACAAGCTGAGCTCCACTTTAACGGATTTACTTTGCTTTTGTAAAGTTTTCAGTGGGGCAGTGAACCAGGTGAATGCAGTAACCCTTCTCAAGTGTATTGCACAAGCAGGCAGGCTAGCAAGTCTCAGACCAGATGGAGCAGGCCAGTGTTGATACACCCACCATGCACTGAATACCCCAAGCACTCCAAAATACAACTTACTAATCCTCTGTGAGAATGTGCAGAACCGATCACAGATTATGGATAGAGGAATTATTTATTTTTGTAAACCTCATGGTAATACAGGGTCTTATTTTAAGACAGGAATTTTTTATTTATAAGATTTGTTTGTATATGATATGCTATTAGTGGCTTACTGAAAATATTTCTGGAAATGGGGACAGGGTCAGGCATGTAGTTTTTCTCCAGAATGCTGCACCTGCCAGGAGACTGGTGTGCCCTGCATGGCGCTTTGGGAAGGTTAAAACATACCAATTTTCACTCCCACTTAGTTTGGACAACCATAGAGCAGGAGAGAACAGTGCATCATGACCTTCTAAAATTGAAGGTAATCAGTAATCTGTATACTTTTCTCAGTCTATGAATATATCTGTGTTACCATGTGTTTAAGCAGCATGAATCTTTCCTTACATCTGTGCATTTAATTTCAATTAATTAGAAAAAGTGCTAATCCTGTCTGGATTATGCATGGATTAAATACATAGTACAACCTCTAGTAAGAAGGTTGATGATTTTCAATGCCACATTTCACTACCTAATAACTGAATATTCCCTGTGGGTTGTATGTGTCACCAGGAAAGGGTCATATTTGCAAGGTCAAAGCACACAGTAAGATTTAAGAACAATTAAGAATGATTTAATTTTAGAAATGAGGAAAAAAAAGCAGCAGCACTGTATTTTGATTTTTCCCCTGTAATAAGAGCAATTATCAATTCAGAGACAAACCAAAAACCAAATAATTCCCAGAAATGTTACTAAAAGCTTAATGAATATACTTGAAAAAATACAATAAACTAAGCAATAAGTGCCCACTGAGCAAAAAAAAAGTAATATTTCCTTACCTGCATAACTATTTTAGGAGAATTTTTCTGCTTAATGATCTTAGCCTATTTCTATTTCTAGTTTTGCAAGTACTGCTTTTTAGGAGTCTCACAGCATTTCATACTTTACAGTGGTGTGTGCTGTCCCAGATGCGTCGTTCTACAGGCTAAAATATATTTGCAGTGTTGCAGGTTTTGTTCTGCTGACTCTTAGTACAATATCAAAGGCAGGTGCATGCAGGATTTGGATAAAAAATTGTTAACTACCCGATAGATTTTTAATATATATATATTTTTAAACATACTAACAATTCCAATACTTCATAGGTTGCAGGGATGAAAAGTGCAAAGGCTCAACACTGGAGCTGTTTCAATAAAATTCGAGGGAGTCACTTGTTCAAACAAATTCTACTATTTTGTTAATCTTATGGATGAACCAGATGCTTAGGAAAAGACTATTTGGGTGGCAGATTTGAGGGCTGGATTGTATTGTGAAAGCTGCCACATGTCTCTGCAGCTTTTTTATTAATGCCCATCAGTGCAGGGGATGGGGAGGATACATGAACTTGTAAATTCTTATAGGAAAATAGAAGTAATTACCAAGCCAGACCTAGTCCTCAATACTGTTACTATTTTAGCTCATCTTTCTTGAGCCAGATCATCTGATACGTAAAAAAATGTGGGTTTAGCCTGAATCTCTTCAAGCACTTGCATTAAAATTGTTCCTGTTTCTGAGCACTTCCGGATAAGAACCACCAGTTACTAAATTATTAATTTTTGTTCTACTTTAAGCAAAAATCCCAAGTTTGGCTAAATCAAAATTATAGGAACATCTTCACAGAAGCTGAAGATCAGCTGAGCTGTTCATGTCTTCACCACAGGCAGTTTGTACAACTTTTAGAAATGTATTTGGCAGTACCAAAACATAAAGACACAGAATAGGTTTTTGTTGTAGGTACTTAGACATCATTCTTCTACAAAGTTCCTGGTCATTAAAAAAATCTCATCTGTGTAACAATGAGAACAAATTGAAGAAATCTTTACTGGTTATATTAACCTTTGTATTAACTTTCCTTTTCCCTCCTTTCCACTCCCCCCTGACACACGCTTGGCTCCAATTCATCCTAATTCTCTTATATGATAAATTCCTAAAGCTTCTCGAAGCTGCTGGCAGGGAGAGATGTAATAAAAACAACAGAGGGGAGAGGGCATTAGTACTTATAATAACACTGACACCAAATGACTTCCTCCAGAGCTGTAAACATGTTCCCAAGGAGGGTTCACCAGGCTGCTTTCCTCTGCCCACAGCTTAGCTCCACAGTGGGACACAGAGAGCAAACAGGGGGAACAAACACAAATCCAGCAAACAGAGCATAAACAGGGGAAAAGCCATGATGCCATTAGCCTGCCCCTATGTTGATTTAGCTAGCAAGCAAGGTTTGTGGGCACACATTCATCCCACCTTCATGTGAAACCCCTCCTGCATGGATGAGCCCAAGAGCTGGAGGTTCTGCTGGGATGCATTTGAGACTTGTGGGTGCTCCTGGAGACAGCAGGGCCCTGGCACTGGCTCACAGCACCTACCCTGCAGGGCTGGACTCTGCAGTTTCTGGCTGCCTTGCCCAGCATTACAGGGTGCCTGTGTGCACCAAAAAACAAAGGAAACACAGGTTCTACTGCAACAAGCAGTTTCCCCAGTTTTATGCTCTTCAATTAAGGGATATGCACAAACTCTATTATCTTGCCTGAATAGGTACAAAGGTAAATTACACTCAAGGAAGTTAAAAGAATTTGCAGTCCTTCAAAAAAATCCCCAGAAAATCCCCAAACTGAAAAACCCGAACAAAACCAACTAAATAAACAAGCACACAAACAAACAAACACTACCAAAAAATTACCAAAAGATAAATCTTCGGAAATAAAGAACCTGTAAAGACTTAGAAATAAAGAAACACACATGAAATGTCATAGAAATAAAATATTATATAATTAAAGTATAACCCCATATTTTTTCAATGTTTATAAATTTTGGAATCTTTTAACTGCATTTAACACTAGGCAAACAGACATATACAAAATATTCTTTGTGCCACTAAAACCATGAAATTATTAAAAGCAAATTATATTTTTGATTGTACTAGGACGGGAGCTTTTGGTTTCTTATGTATATTCCTAAAAAGGAGTAGACAATAGGCAATTTCAACAGGCAGGACAATCCTAACAATGAATGCAACCCTTCTATTTTCATGACTGCTTTGTACATGATTTTGTTGTAGTTTAGCTGACAGACAAGAATGTGAACAAAGAAAAAATATCTCACACATTGAAGAAAATGTATCTTCTCTAATTTCTGTCAGAGTGATAGATTGCATTGTCCTATATATGTTGTATGTAAAGAATACACACAAGAAAAGTGCAGAGCTTGCAAAACAATAGTTTATGCTCAGTAAAAGACAATCCTGAGAAGAAAAACACTATTAATGGCAAAGACTCCAAGAAAGATTGTGGAAGCACCCATCTCCTGTTTTTTTTTCACTTCTCTTAGAAGAAGAGTAAGTTAACTATAAATAGTACTGCAAAATATCTATACCATAATTATTCGTTAATTCAGGTCAGGAAAAAGCTTATCAGATAGTTTTCAGGCATTTTACTTCTGATGCTGAAATTATGTTTTAACTTCACTTAGACCCTGCTTCAGGTTCAGTTTAATCTTGAGCCTCTTGCTGGGTAAGGCAGAGATGGAATTTTTACTGAGATAACATATTCAATTAATAATTAAAATTCTGGTGAATAGTTTGAAGTAATGTTAGTGGTACTTTCTTGACTTGGAGTTTTCCTGAAAACTACTAATCCTATGGGTTTCTTTAGGACTGTATATGAACCATCACATGTTCAGAGATGGAATTAAAAAGTTAGATGTCTTTTTCCTCTGGAAAAAACCCATCAAATTACATTCTTACTTTTAATCTGACTCTAAAGAACTGTAACTTGGTTTTATAAATGTTGAAGCCACTGTCAAGAGTTTATTATTGCAAACCATTGTGAAAATGTATGTGTTCACCCCAGGTTGGTACTCTGGGCATCCAGGCAGGCAGTAGCCATTGCTCTCCCCAAGTCACTAATTTCTTGTAGGTCATTTGGTTGGTCAAGCATGATGTCCCATTCTTTGTTAATTACTCCTGAAAACTTTATTGTCCTACCTGTGCTTGGCATCGTTTGCAGGACTAGCTGCTCCATCACCATCCCTAGGTAACCAGGTGAGACTGGGGCACCTGAAATTCCCAGGATCATACTTCTTTCCCTTCCCAAGGTAGGAGTAACATTTGCTAGTTCTCCTTTTACCCTTCCAATTAATCTTCTTGTCATCAACTGTAAACAGTATTATGACATGACATATTAGAAAATAAAAAAATAATATAAGAAAATATAAGAAAATATGGATGATGACCTTCTTCAATATTCCCAGGACAAATGTCTCAATTAGCACTATTTGGATGCCATCCTGCTTAGGGTATTCTCACTCAATTCAAAATCATGTAAACAGAAAAGTTACATTCCTAAGATTGCAACAAGGAAAAAAAAAATATAAGTGTAGCTCTTTGACTTCTTGTGTGGACATTACTTCCTCAGTCAACTTTAAAACTGTCTTAAGACCCGCAGTGGTCCTTTCAATTTCATGTGGATGGAAACAGGCACCAATTGTCAGAAAGTAACAGCTATGTTAGATGGCCTTGATCACATCACTTCTACTGGTAGTAAATCAGTAAAAATTCTGGAAAGAGACACAAGGAAAATTAAAGGAAATTCAAAATAACTTCATCATTAAAAAAAGAAAAAATGTCGCTTTGTTAACTATTTCCATTTTCTAGTAAATGCTTGTCATGTAAGTTTTTCATGCTTTTTTGTTTCTCTGGTATGATGATGGAAGATTATATAAGTATGATGAGGAAACAGAGACGTCAAGAAAAACTTGCACAGTCTAATACATACATATTAAAAAGTGCAAATGCCAATTTTCCGTGGGTGCATAATGAACAGAAATTTCTATAGAATTTAAATATTTGTAGAATAAATGTTTTTATAAAGAAGAAGGAAGAATAGAATAAAATGAGTCATAAATACTATCAGTAGGAACATTGTGTTTATATATCACAACATGTTCTTTACTGAACAAATTGCTCTATCACGATGGTGGAAAAATCTTGAAGAAAAATAGCTTCAAATATGTAAGAGAGGAAAGCTGATATATGTTTATGCAGGAATGATAAGACAAAAATTGAGGTTGCAGAAAATAGATGGGAATTAAAACATGTTATTTAAGAATCAACACCATAAAGCATCATATAAGTGCTAATTTTTCCTCTCAACTTAGAAATTGCTCCTGGAAGATAAATAGCTACTGCTCACATGCATAAAGAAGCAAGAAACACAGAGCCTGTCAAATCACTTCTTCATTTTCAAAAGAACTTGTCCCTAAAGAATTTAGAGCTTTATTACCAACAAACCAGCCCAGGTTTCCCAAAAACTTTGGGCAGTGGAGACTGATGAACTAAGCACTACAAACTCATGAGGTACACTTGCTAATCACGCAGTGAAAAGAAACAACCAAATCAGTCAAGGACAGAAATGCAAATTCTCCCCTGCAAATTGCTTTATTTTCACAAGTAGCCAAATGAGGGCTATTGAAAGAAATGCTTTCACCTAGAGGCACTTAGCAAAACAGCAACTGAAGAGAAACAAATTCTGTACCTGAATTGGAAATAATTCTTATAGAAAATGTTGGGTTTTTTAGTTTCAGGGGTCTCAAATATAAACAAGGTGATAACTCAGTGAAATCAAACTTTAACACTGCATATTTAGAGTCCTTAAAACCTTCTATGGAAAGCCTGTTTATGCAGCACACACAGCACCTGACCAAAACACATAAAGGATGTATAAGTCCAGCAAATAAAATAATCAGGAAATTACTAAGGATTAGTCATATAAAGATGAAAAATAGAAGAAAAAAAAACCAAGACAACAAAACAAACAAACAGTGAAGATATACCCTATTCACCACTGAAGTCTGCAAATTGTCATGAATAAAAAATTACTAGAAGTGTCACATACCACTCAGGTATGTGATAACAAAACACAGACTTCAGGCCTTGATCAGAGAGTATTGTCTTACACAGCCAAGGAAGGTAAAATCTTTGAATGCCTGATGAAATAATTATTTTCCATTAATATGTTTAATTGAGGCTCCTGAATCAGAAAAAATGCCTGTTTTTTTGAAAACTGTCATTTTGAATCTAGGATTTCCAGCATCATTATAACAAAATGTATTTTTGACATAGAAAATGGGATATGCAAAATTTAAAAGTAAAAAGCCATCTCAGTACTGAAGAATCTGGCATCCACTAAGAGACACTGCAGCACACATAGATGGCAATGGTTGATTGGAGATCATACAAAAAAAGCACAGGGAAAAAATGAAATCAACTGGCAATGATTTAATGAGAAAGAAATGAACATATTAAAATTAATTTTGACTTCTGAGCTGTGACTGAAGAAGATGCAGTTAGGTGTCCCAGTGGATTACAGGTGTGCAGGTCCTACACAGAATTGCAGAATTGGATGGTGTTTCCAGCAGCCCTGCTATTAAATCATAAACACATCAGCTATTATGCAGGTACCTAGTATACTCTGCTCCTTACCTACCTTATGTAGGAAGGAATTCCTGCTGATGGAAAAACCCATATCAAATATGAATTGTGACTAAACAGCTGGGCTGTGTGTCTAATTCAGTCTAAAGCCCTGGAAGGTTTGCAATGTGGTTGCACACTTGGGACATGTGAAGATTCTATACTTCCTTAGCACTGAAATTTCTATCCAGGCTGTGCTTAATTCCACCTACTAGGAAAATCTCTCATCCAGCAGGCTGTGAGAAAAACACATTAGAGCATTTTTACCTGGAAGTGTAAAGAAAAACCTCCCTGTGCAATATTCTGGTGCTAGAGCTACACAGGACATCTGTGTCACATCCCCCAGTTTAAGTGGGTATTTGAGGTTCAATCCTTCAAATTCCAGATGATTATTTATTCATTTATCTGGCAAAAATCCCTAACTCCCAGCCAGAAACGAAGGCCTGGCTTTGTTTAGGCATCAGATGAGGGTGTCAGCCCTGAATTTCCAACGGAGGAAATTGCTTCTCTCTGGCCCGAAAAGAGGTGTGCGGCTCAGCGTTACTTCCTCCAAGGAGAAGCTTTGGCTCTCTTGGCTCTCACTCCTCCTTGAAATTTTACTTCTGAGTCAGGCCTTCCCCTGCTTAGTCACAAGCGTTTTTGTGGGAACCTAATTCATCATGTGTTGTGATGAGCTCTTCATACTGTGCAGGACAGCCTAAAAATTAGATAGTGTGCGGTGTGTCCTAAAGTGCTTGCCTCTTTCTTAGCCAATGATCAGCATTTTTCAAGGGACATTGCCAAAATATGCCATTTAAAGTGATTTACATTGCTAATAAAATGAATGTCAATGAATATCCCATTTTCACAGCCTATCCAAAGCATGGTTTCCAAGTGTATATAAGGATAATGCCTATTAAAGAAGTGTGCTTGAAATGTTTCTAATAGGAACACAAAGTCTGAATGTGACCACCTTGCCTCCTGTAAATAACCTTTCATTGCCTGGACTTCTATTTATTTGGGATTTTAAATTTAACTTCTAGACTTCAGGGGAAGGTCATTCCTAACACACTTAAGAATCGCTTAAGTAGGCAACTACTTGGAGATCAGAAAAGCCTAGAGAGTTGTAGCTATGTAATCATCTCATGTGAAAGAAATCAAACATTTGTTTCAAATCCTGTAATTCTAACTGACATACAGAATGTTAATGACTAAGGAAGGAACAAAGGCAATGGAAGCTTCAACAAACCCTCATGCAAAATTAATAGGCAACTTTGAATGAACGTTTGAAATTAATACAGAAAATTTTTACTTGTACCTGTATTTTCACATCTGCTTTTCAATCTGTCTTCCTTGTTCAAAGAAGTGTGAGTGAAATGGAGGCAGGGAAAGGCAAAAAACCCTGATTTGATGCTGGGAATCAGCTTTTTGATTCTCAATATGACCCTCAGAACTTTAAGTGTTATTACTGCCCCAAAAAGAAACCCTGAAATATAATTTCAAACTTCTCACAAACTATTTTTTCCCCATACTCTTCTTTATCTGGCTGAAGCTATATTATATTAGGGGCAAAGCTCACATATCTGCATATATGTCTCCAAGGAGATGACTATATCATACCAGACATGCAGAAAGGCTTCACAATTTATTTACAGTTGGATGGCACTGAAATTAGATGTCAGTTGCCCAAGCATTCTCATCATCAAAATGACAGCTGGAGTAAAGAAATTGCTGGTACTATTTAATTGTTTAGCACAAGAGGCATTTAATAAAAAGAAATGAAGCTCCTGTGCTCTTGGCAGTGTATAAAGGTGTTACAAGATTCTCTAAGATTTACATTTACCAATGTTTTGTTAATTGTTGTTCTACTTTTGACTTAGCTGGTTGCATCTAATTTCATGGTTGAATTCCTAATATAATTTCTGAGCTTTATTAGTAGTGATCTGGTTATTAAGAGACATATGGTGAATTAAAAAACCCAATAGCTTGTTAAAAGGGGACCGGATGTGCAGTCTATTGGAATCAGTGGAAATTTCCCTTTGACTGTGGACCAAGCTCAATGGAAGCAGCATCACAGCCACCAGGAATGCTGGTAATTCACCACCTTCCCACTGCCTCCCTCCAGCAGTCCCCTATCTGTTGTCTGTCACAGTTTTGCAGTCTCACAATTAAAGAAGGCCATTCTTTGTTGTTGGTTTATTTATAATTTCAACAATTTTAAAGCAGCCACATTTTATTTTACAGTATTCATTAGCAATTAATTTTTGCCCAGAAAACATCTAAGCGTATTCCGAGGGTCTACCTATTGCCAACACTTAGAACAATTTCTTGACCTCTAATCAACTTTCCTCCATTAAATCAATATTTATATTCCTTTTCTCATAAAGCACATCGATGTCAAAAGCCAGTGACATCAAGGAGTCACTGTTACTGAAGTGAAAAGTGAATCTCTATTGCAAGAAATGGACACACATGCAATACATTATATAACCAGCATGTGTCAAAGTCACAGAAGTCTCACTAAAGATCCCAATGTGGACATATATCCTTTATTGTTCTAATTTAAATATGTAAATTTACCATAGTAAAATAAGATCCCACAACCCTCTTTACAGTAAGAACCAGATTTTAAGAGCATTCCTGGCTAGATTTACAAAGGAATTTATTTTGCCACCCAAGAAAGACTTTTGTATTTTCTTTTTTTATATTTTAAAAAACTACTTTGACTTCATTTTTCTTCAGTAATTCAGAGTTAAACATCCGGACTTTTTAGGAAATTCTGCTAAGTATGCAGCAGGTTGACAGTTCCCAAACTACTTATATGATAGTCATAAACAAAGATTAAATTTGAATCTATATTAATTCCATTATAGCAGCACCATATATGCATTTAGTTATGAATTACAGAAACATAAATATTGAAATGCCTGTCCCCAATTCCTTTTTATACCCTTTCCTTGAACTCCCAAAGCAACTGAGGCATGCTGCTATCAAAGACCTGGTTGAACTCTCTGTTGGCAGAGAGTTTTGTCGTGTGAAACTATATGTAACTAAAATATTAGAAAATGTTTCTTTGGGTAAAATTATACAGAATCCCAACATGAGCATACAGAAAAGGACAAGATGACAGAAACAAGCAGGACACTCTAGGCTGTGTGCCCATGCTGTGCAAGCACCAGCATGGAAAACAGACACACAAATGTGATATCATGAGGGGACAGCAGATAGGAAATAGCTCTGCCCCAGTGATGCCTTTTAGCACACTCCTGCTCTATGGGGACACATAGTGTTCCATTTTTCACAGAGGCTACTTCTTTGACTCCACCAAGGCTGAGATTAAATTAGCAGGGAGTAGCTGACACTGCAAGCTGGGGCCCTGACACTGCAGTGGCTGGTAGCCTGTGATGCAGCAGCATTGATGGTCCTGTGCCATGAGATTGCACTACTGTGTATGACAGAACCCAAACACAGACTTGGGTCTGTAAATAGGCTAAATTGTGTCTATGGAGGCAACACACAGCTTACTGCAGATTTCCATCCACTGAACTTGTGGGAAAGGTGTTCTGTTTTTCAGAAGCCCTCAGCTTCCACCTCAGAGTTGAATGCTGCTAGCAAAATGAAGAGTATGCCACTGCCTGAGGCAGGATAACAGACAGGAGAAACAGTCTGTTTTTGACACAAACAATCTCCTAAAATGTAGATATTTCTGAGGAAAAAAATCATGCATTAACCATTTTTGAGCTAAAGACGTCTGACATGAATGTAAATTAATTTTAGAAGCCCTCTGCCAAGAATAGTCAGTTGGTGTCCCCAAACATTAGTGAAGGGAGAATATAATGGCCTCTGGAAGCAACATTGGTGTAAAACTGGGGAAGCTGAGATGGAATTAGGTAGCTTAGATGGTTTTGAAAGCAGTCTGCAGGGTGCCCACAGTCCATAGGCAGATTGCCCAAAGGTCCCCAGTAATGCAGAGGAACAGAAGATTGTAATGCAAGGACCAGCAGGAGGAAGGGACTTTGCCCATGCATGAGGCTCCCTTGCAGACCCATTTCACTGCTCTGCAGACTGTAGTCCCATTACATCAGCATAGATGCTGGGGCTGAGTAAGGCAGCCTGGTCTGCTTGCTGTATAACCAATAAAAAGCAGCCTGATCTGCCCGTGTATTACCCAGCATGGCTTGGAAAAGGTGACAGGTGATAGTAGTGGGGGACTCTTTTGGAAGGAGCAGGGGCACCCATGTGCTGACTTGATGCATGCTCTAGAGAGATGTGATGTTTATTGGGGGATCATGTCAGGGATGCCACCCAAAGACTACTAAGCCTCCAATAGGCCACTCAGTGCTGTAGTTTCACATGGGTGATACAGCCAGGAGCAGTCTGAAGAGCACCAAGAAGGATTACAGAGCCCTGGAAGTGTGCTCCTCAGCCCTTCTGGTCAAAGGGGAGGGATTTGAAGGGGCCATCTTCCTCATATGAAAGATGCAGCAGTCCTCCAATCATCTTTCTAGCCCTTTACTGGATCCTCTCCAGTAGTTCCCTGCCTTTCTTGAACTGGGGCTGGACATGCTACTCCAGACATGACCTCACCAGGGTAAAGTAGAGAGGGCAGGATCACTTCCCTATACTGGCTGGTCACACTCTTTGTAATGCATTCCAGGATACCCACAGGCTGTTCTGGCTACAAGGGTACACCAGGACTCCCAGCTTGTTTTCTGCAGAGCCATTTTCCATCAGATCAGGCCCCAGCCTGTAGTGGTGCATAGGTGTATTCTTCCCCAGCTGCAGGACCCTGCCTTTGCCTCTGTTGAGCTTCATTAGGTTCCTGTCCCCTGAGCTCTCCAGCCTGTCCAGGTCTCACACAGCCTGCTGGTGGATCAGCCACTCCTCCCAGTCCTGTGCCATCCTCCAGCTTGTCCTTTCATCCAGGTCACTGATCAATGACAAGACTGGACCCAGTACTGACCCCTGGGTAGCACCACTGACTACAGGGGCCTCCAGCTGCACTCTGCACTGCTGACCACAGCCCTCTGAGCTCTGCCAGTCAATTCTCAACCCAGTCAGGTGCCACAATATAAAAAAATGTTAAACTATTAGAGAGCAATGAGGGTCACAAGAATGGTGAAGGGTGTGAAGGGGAGCTGTGTGAGGAGCAGCTGAGGTCACCTGCTGTTCAGCCTGGAGAAGAGAAGACTGAGGGAAGACCTCACTGCAGTGTACACCTTCTTGATGGGGGAAAGTGGAGGTGCAGGCACTGATCTCTTCTCTCTGGTGACCAGTGAGAGGACTTGGCTCCCTGACATTCTGGTCAATCTTTCAAGGAACAGTGGGGCACTTTGCAGGATCTCAGTTTGTCAATGTAATCCTATAACTTATTTACTATGCAGTGCTTTTAAAATCCATCAAGAAAAATCTATTATACTTTAGAGAAAGGCCTCATAAGGGTTTGGACACTGCAGCAGCCTGTCCTCCAGTATTAAGGCAGTTACTTGCAATGTGACCAGCTGTTTTTTAAATGGCCACAGCCTACTCCTGCAGGAACAGCATCCCTCATGTCTGTCTCCACCTTGTCATCTCCTCAAACTGAAGGCAGCTCTCACAGCACTCCCCTTCAGCTCCTCAGAAAAGGATGAGCAGAAAAGCTTTTATAACTCTCAAGAGATCACAGGAAGAATGTAAACACACAAGAAGTAATCCAGAGTAAAAAGGTTTCACAGCATGTAACTCAAAAGGGATGCTCTGAGTCAGAAAATGGCTGCTACCTGGACATTCTGAAATTAAAAGTTGATGAAAAATTTCAATTTTTTTGTAAGTTAGATACAGGCAGAGATGTATTTTCTTTCATAGGTGCAATACCAGAGCCACATCTTAAAGGAGAGATAGATTTAGTATATCTGCTCTTGATGAAGTACTCTTTAAAGTATTAGCTCAGGTGAGCATAAAAAGATGTCATCTCAGACCCACAGCTAGGAGAGGAAACCTGAAGTACCTTTACCATACCAAAATTACAGACTCACAGAACACCTGAGAGTGCATGGCGTGTTTGAAGACCAACTGTTCCATCCCCTTTTCTCAGAGCAGGGGCACCTATGGCAGATTGCTCAAAGCCATGTCCAGCAATGTTTTGAATACCCCCATGGATGCAAAGTCAACACTCTTCTCAGGGCAGACTGATCCAGTTTTTGATCACCATCACAGAAATAAAAAATGTCCTTCATAATTCAAAGTGGATATGCAATTTCTGCTTGTGTCTTCTTGTCCTGTATCTGGGTACCACTGAGAAAGGTATGACTTCATTGTCTTTATTTCCTCCCATCATCAGGTACCTACAGATTGATAAGATTTCCCCTGAGCTTTCCCTTCTACACAATAAACCCTCTCAGCCCTCAGTCTCTCATGGTATGCCTGATGCTTTAAGCCAAGCCTCAAACATCTTAACAACTCTTCGTTAGATTCTGTCTAGTATGTCCCCACCTTTATTGTACTGGGAAAGTAACTCCAGCTGTGTCTTACCAATACTGAGTAGAGGGATTGGATACCTTGCACAACCTGCTGCCAACAGTCCTAATGTAGGCCAGAATGTATTTAGCCTTCTTTGACACAAGATCCTACTGTAGCAAATGGCCATCTCATTATTTACCAGGACCCCCAGATTCTTCTATGCAAAGCTGCTTTCTAAGTCAGCATTTACTCATGCCAGGGGTTATTCCTCCCAAGGTGTCGGATTTCACATTCGCTCTTGTTTAACTCAGTGGGTTTCCTGTTGACCCATATATTTTGAATAGTGGCAGAAACAACTGGTGGCCGAAGCAACTGTTGTATCAAGTACTCTTTCCAATTTTGTATCATCTGAAAACTTGCTGAAAACTCTGTCTTATCACTGAGGTCATTAATGAAGATGTTAAATGGGATTTGTCCCTGTTTTGGAGGGAGGAGATAGCTCATGTTCATGGAAGGGCAAAGTATGAGATTGTCTTGGCTTGCAAAGCAGGATGTGACCAAAAGTGTGTATTTTATGACCATCTGTTGAAACGAAGTGGGGCAGTGATCTTAATCTCGGGGAAGGTATCTTCTGTTAATGGACCATCCATTAAAACCAGGTGGGGCAGTGTTCGTTATCTTTTCCACAACACATCTTTCTTTGGGGAGATATCTTGTGTTACTGGGCCATTGAGTCCCACTGCATAACTGATAAAATTACAGCATCCGATTGGGAGATGCTCCACCCAGGGGGAGCAGTCAAGCCTTTCTTATCTAGATAAAAACTCATATTTGGAACACCAGGGCAGGCTTTTTCCACTGAATTCCAGAGGAAAACCAGATTCTTCTGGATCATCACTGGACCTTTGAAGGAAAACTGCACCCTTCTACAGAACCATTGCTTCAACAAAACAACATCTGTCACTCCAAGAGGACTGCAGCCACTATTTAATCAGAAGGCTACCAACACCCTGACCAACAGGGGTGTCAGGTTGTATTCTGACCCCATCAGTGTCTTTTTTTTCTTTTGTATTTCTTTTCTTTTCTTTTCTTTTCTTTTCTTTTCTTTTCTTTTCTTTTCTTTTCTTTTCTTTTCTTTTCTTTTCTTTTCTTTTCTTTTCTTTTCTTTTCTTTTTCTTTTTCTTTTCTTTTTCCTTTCCTTTTCTTTTCCTTTCCTTTCCTTTCCTTTCCTTTCCTTTCCTTTCCTTTCCTTTCCTTTCCTTTCCTTTCCTTTCCTTTCCTTTCCTTTCCTTTCCTTTCCTTTCCTTTCCTTTCCTTTCCTTTCCTTTCCTTTCCTTTCCCTTTCCTTTCCTTTCTTCCTTTTCCTTCCTTTCCTTTCCTTTCCTTCCTTCCCTTTCCTTTCCTTTCCTTTCCTTTCCTTTCCTTTCCTTCCTTTTTCCTTTCCTTTCCTTTCCTTTCCTTCCTTTCCTTCCCCTTTTCCCTTCCCTTCCCCTTCCTTCCCCCTTCCTTCCCTTCCCTTCCCCTTCCCCTTCCTTCCCCTTCCTTCCTTCCCCTTCCTTCCTTCCCTTCCCCTTCCCCTTCCTTCCTTCCCTTCCTTCCTTCCTTCCCCTTCCCCTTCCCTTCCCCTTCCTTCCCTTCCCCTTCCCTTCCCCTTCCCCTTCCCCTTCCTTCCCTTCCCCTTCCCCTTCCCTTCCCCTTCCCCTTCCTTCCCCTTCCTTCCCCTCCCTTTCCCTTCCCCTTCCCCTTCCCCTTCCCCTTCCCCTTCCCTTTCCCCTTCCCCTTCCCCTTCCCCTTCCCCTTTTCTTTTCTCCTAGTAAAGAACTGTTATTTCTATTCCCGTATCTTTGCCTGACAGCCCCTTAATTTCAAAATTGTAACAATTTGGAGGGAGGGGGTTTACATTTTCCATTACAAGACAGGCTCCTGCCTTTCTCAGCACACACTTGTCTTTCAAACCAAAAGAGAAATGAGTAAGGGAAAGTAGCAAAAATCCAGCCTTTGAACAGGTCTTCTACTATATAATTCATCTTTATACACATTCATTAATACAGCTGGTTTGTGACAACAAACCATTTTTCAATGTATGTTTTCACTTCTGTAGTCTGATATTCAGTGGCTGTAACTTGCTCTTGCAAACCTTTCCACTTTTAGATTGCATCTTAAACATGCCTTGATAGCTAAAAACTATTTAACTTCTAAGTCCAAAGAACAGGAGTCATTCCAGTATGGCCAAATATAATATAGTCTGTAACAAAAGGCTGAGAAGGCAAAAGAGGCCACTCAACCCTTTTCCCACACAGCCCTTTGGAGGGTCAAACAGTGAGTAATCTGCTATGATACCAACAAATCAATAGGTTGAAACAGCTGGTGTTGTGGCCAAATCTTAGGATGAACCATGTTAGAGACAGGCTGCTGCCTGGGGGTGAAGAAATCAGGAGGCAAAGTGAAAAACAAGATGCCTTTTGTCTCTCCGCCCATGCTTGCATTGGTTGCAGTGCCACCAGGGAATGAGTGGGTGTCAGTCTGTCAGGCTTTTCTTTTGTTGGATTCAAAGAAGACTGACAGTGACAAACTTCAGCTTTCAAAAATCATGCATTAGAGCTAAATAATAGTGAAACTCTGCTCCTTTTCTTGTTTACCTTGCATCCTGAACATATATTTTGAGCTTGGGTAGATTTACTTTTTTTTTCTTTTAGTGGAGCTGACATACTGGTATGTTCATTATTCTAGTTTAGGGCTGCTATGTAAACTGTGAAATAGCAGAAGAGTCACAGTAAATTAGTGAGGATTGGTAACACTGTACCATAATAAGATGACTGTAGCAAACACCACTGGGCATTGCTGTTTGCATAAAATTTTTTAAAGAACTTCCATTAACAATGTGCTTTAAATTCACTTAGATTGTTTGAATCAAAAAGGGATTCATTTAGATATAAAATCAAGGCATATTTAGTTGGCACTAATTCTCTAGGAAGATTCAAGACAGGAAAAGATTTTGACTCAGAATAAAAGTTTGTTGGTTATTGGAGGGCTTTTTAAGTAACTACATAACCACTTTCTGAGCAACTATTTACTGTCTCGTTGAACTACCCCATTTTGCCTTACTCTACCTAAAAGTCTTCCAGAGTGCAACCTAAAATAGGAACTGTAAAACAAAGACATGGAAGTAAAGCAGCATATGCCTGATTGATGTTGATACTTTTGATACATGATGTTGATGTTGATACTTTTTGGTTTAAACCTATGAGGGAGTATTTAATCTGCACTCTCAGCAGACAGCCTAACACCACGGCAGAGGTACACATCTGACAAGTGACACAACAGAGCACTAGTGTGAAGTGACACAAACAGCTGAAAGGCAAGGAGACTTTTCTGTACGTTTTGCTCATATGCTTTCCTTTTATGTTGCAAGATCATAGTTTTAAAGGTTGATAAATTATTTGGGTAACAAGAAATCTCTGAAAATGGATCTTTGTGTTCAAGCAGCCAAGCTAATGTCAAGAAAAGAAAATACTATCTCCTAAGTTCTTTACTTGTTTTGCCTTTTGAGCTGATTTTGATTGGACTCCAACGTCTAAATTCTGAGTGTGCCTGAGAAGGCTTGTTTTACTGTTCTAGTGGGCCAGCATATTCTGTGAGAACATTTAAAGATATTACTTCCACTAAACATTACACCATGTGTTAGGAGTAAAGGGTTAGAACCAGAAGATTTGGTGAGGTATAATTTCACTCAAACTCACCTTGTAGCTGGGCATATAAGGAATATAAGTGTGGGAAAACTCCACTTATTATGACTATCATTCATGCCTTGCCTGTTCTGAGTGGATTTCCTGTGTAGAGACACTCTCACAGACATCATGCTCCTGCTGGGGAAGAAAGAACATGAATGCACAGCCTCGCCAGAAAGTGCATGTGGCAAAGCCCTTTCTTGTACCAGGGCAGGCAGTGGGACCCCCTCCACTGCCTGTGAGGATGAGCTGAGCCTACCAGAGCCTGTCCTGCTGTATCTCTGCCCACTAGGATGACCAAAAGACTGAGCCTGAAGGAGTCTGTGCTCTGTGTGCCTCTGCTCACCAGGATGAGCTGAGCCTGCCAGAGCCTATGTCCCTGAGTATCTTTGCCCACTAAGATGACCTGAGCTGAAGGAGCCTGGGTCCCATGTGCCTCTGCTGCCTGCTGTTTTTAGGAAGGTAGGGATGAAAATCTACTCTGCATTTTGGCCGTGGTTTGGTAGTCTCCTGGTTATCTGTATCTGTCAATACACACCCCATGAAATACAGGGCATGAGCTGTACCCAACTGATATCAAACTCTTGAGTTTTCTTGTGTACCCTGTCCAGCTACCTGAACCTCAATTTAATAGATGTGTACAGCTACATCTATGAAGACAATTCTTTCTACATTTAAGCAGATGTGATAACAGGCACTAGAAATTATTTGCACACGCAGTGAGTTATTTTCCCTTGTAGCACGTTATATTAGAGCCTGGTGACTTCAAATTCAAGTGGTTTACAAAGCTGTTACTTTTCTCCTCAAAGGAATTCTTTCTTTGTTAAAGACTCCAAATTTATTCTATTTTTGCATCTCTGGGGCTTCATATATCACTAGTGCAACAAACAGTAAAATATTCAGGACCTACATGGCTTTGGACTTTGTTTTGAAGAACAGCCAGAGTCTGGAGGACATGTGTGATGATAATGGTTTAAAGTGACTGACAGGACAAGCTACATGTATGGGTTAGAGAGACTGACACTGTAAGCTGCAAGTACTGCCTGAGACAGAGTGAAATTTGGCCCTCTTATAAGCAAAGCTTGTTTGACTCTTGACTCTGGCAATTATTTCTTAGCCTGTTTCTCTGTTCTTTATCTGTAAATTCAGGATAAAGACATTCCTTTGTTTCCCAGTTTATTTCAACAACTCTTCAGAAACTGCTAATATCTTTGTTATGTTGACTAGCCAGGAAAATATATTGACTAGTCAAGAAATGTATTACCCATAAGGCAAAAGAGGATGTTAGCAAAATACAAGCTATATAGAAAGAACAATGGTATGATGGAGTTGGTTTTTTTTGTATCATCAGATATGTGATGTTGTACAATATTCCTTCAATAGGATGACAGGATAAACTTGCTAAGCAGTAAAGAGATTCAGGAGAAAATAAATCTGATGGGTAAGGAAGATATCTTTCAACTTCTTCTTAGACTTTAAAAATGTATTTCTAAAATGTAAGCATCTTTAATTTCTAGGGCTGTGTAAAGTATGCCTTATCCTTTACTGCACATTTTAAGAAACACTCATTTTAAGACAGCTGATTCTACATTGCTGAAAAGAACCCTGATTAATTTTATGATAATTAACCAGTAAAATATTTTGTCAACATAGGGAAATGCTTGGCAGAAATCACAATGCATGGTTTTGGCACTATTGTAAGCTCCCTAAAGCATGTACTGTTACACGTGCTGTGAAAAAGGAGTGGTTCTGGTATGAATAAAAGAAAATTTGTGCCACTTCCTCAAGTTCTTTTGGGTAAGGGAAATTGGAAATTATATCAGAAGATATGTGTTTTATTCATACAGAGATATTAATCAGCTTTCTTCTTATGCTATTATTTTGAGGAGAAAAAAATTACTAAGAACTGAAAATATGTTTATGTATCTCATTTAAGCTCAGGTCTTTTCAAAATCAGAAAGCCCAAATCTAAACACTGTCTGTCATATCACTAAAATCCATGCCCCTACTTGCTTCTCTAACAAGACTTTAATGAAGTCACAACAAACTTTGAAGATAGAATCCACCTTCAATTCACAGAAAGGACAATTAAGAGAAAGGACAGTAATGTTTTCTGAGCTAATCACCCAACTTCTCAGTTTCCATTGCACTAATAGGTCTTTGCTGATGCTGCCTTTTCAACACAGAACTATTCTGTCACAGTATGAACTGTGCCTGATATGTAATTAACGTGGCCGGACTCCTATTTCACCTAGAATGAACACAGCCACTATCATAAACACTGTAAGATGGGTTTATATAATTTCTTTCTTTAAAAGTCAGTATATGATTCTTAGAACAAAGATTTCCATGCCCAAGAAAAACAAAGCTTGACTTGTTTTGGAAAGAGACAAAGCATGTCTTCAGATCACAGATTAGCTCAGGAAAAGTTTGTTCAAATGGTTGACTCTGTGAGTTCTAATGAAGTCACTAAAGTTGCCTATAACAACTTGTTTCTTGAGCTTGCATTCTAGTGTTCTGCTGACATAGCTGCAACAAAGATACACAGAGTCCCTGAGCTGCAGGATCCCTCCTGGACAAAAACATTGATCAGCAAAACTCTACTGTTAGCAGAGTTGCTCATTTCATTCATTCGATGAGCACTTTGCAGACTGTATAGATTGAAATTGTACCTTTCCCACTTATCTGGAAAACCACATTTACATTTCGGTCAACGGTCTCAGTCCCTACCTCAGTATGTTCCATAGGACTTTCTTTCACCCCATTGCACATCATAGAAACTGGAAAAGCAAAAGTTGCAAGACAGCCCACACGTCACAGGAAAAATTGTTTCCTGTACATCATCAGTTAATACAATTGGATTTTATTCTGGGATTTGGGTACAGACACTGCTCATCTACACATGGGCCAGAAGAGCTATTAAAATGTCTCTGCTTCAGCATCAGTCATTTGGCAATGTATTTAAGGCTAAGTAGCATCAGTAAACCTTATTGCAATAAACAAAATTGCCAAATTGACTTAACACTTTAATTAATTAGAAGGACTTGCAAATTATCTTTACATTTTTAGGTGTAAGGCTAGCATTAAGTAAAGTAAATCACCATTAACTGTTAAGAGAAGTAGATTTAAAAAGCATTTACAAAAAAAAAAGTAATTAAAATAAATAAAAGAGGACATTTTTATAATGGAGACAGAATTGAATGCAAGGATGAGAGGCCAAGGAAGCATAGAAAATAAATTTTAAGTAAGAGAGTGGCAGTGTGTGCTGGTTTTGCATTGGGGGGGGGGGATGCCGCCTGAGGGGAGCAGCACTGGGCCCAGAAACAGAGGAGGGCTGTTCCTTCTCTGAGCTTCCTCTGTGGGCTGCGGGGACCATCAGAGGGCTGACGTAGAGGTTGACAAACCGGGTAACCAATTAAAAGTTATTTCACTTTCATAAATCACACTGGTAAAGTTAATCGGTCTCTTGTCTTCCGGCCATGAGGCAGGTAAGGGCCAGCGGGCCCGCCTCCCCGGCCCGGCCCGGCCCGGCCCCCCGCCCCAGGCGGCCTGGCTGGGCAGGGGTGGGGGAACACCGTGGCGCTCTCCCCCTTCTCGGCGGGGGGCCCTGGTGGCCGAGAGGGGGAAGTTTTGCTTGGGTCCTGGTCCCGGCCCCCCCCCCTGCAGTGTGGCCACAGCATCTGCCGCCGTTTTAGAAGCAGCCAGAAGGAGAGAGGCCCCCAGCTGCCCGCACGGCCTGGGGAGGTGCAGCTGAGCTTTGCAGTTTTTGTCTGGCCGCCTCCACGTGGCCCTTGTGGCCTGAGAAGCTCCAGCACGTTTTTCCAGCATGGTCTGGCCCAGCTCCTTCACCTTCTAGGTTGCAATTTTAACTCCTCTAATGCCTGGATAAGACTGCGGATCTCCTGAACTCTCCTGAATGAAAGGAATAAAGCAAGGAGTATACTGAAGTCAGTGAAATGAAAGCTAAGTTTCCAGATGGGAAGAGATTGAAGAGATGCCACTGACAAGGAGCTGAAAACCATTTTTTTAAATTTTTTTTTTTGTGGGCTATGAGGGGACTGTGACTACACTGAAATTCATTTAAACTGTGGAAATACTTGGGGGAGGTTAAAGGGTTTGAGGAAGAAAAATCTTTTGCCCCGAGGGAATAGGGCTCTCTGTTTTGGGACTGGAAATATGGACAGAGACATGTAATAGAAAAAGAGATGAAGAGAATTTTGTCTTTAAGCAGCTTGCCTTTAATAGTAATACCACCATGTGTGTAGCAGAACCCATAACACAGCTCTGAAAAGACTGTGAAGATGGGAGAAAATTCCACAATTTGCAATTTTTTCCTGGGCAGATGCGGATTGTGAAAGTGAAGACATTCCCTATGCCTAAACAAAAAAAAAAGGAACTTTTCTCTTTAGAATGAACTGAAATGATTATTTTAGTGGGAAACTGACTTAAGTGTTCTCTGTATGTTGTTGTCGAGAAATGTAGAAAGTGAGGAGGGGGTAGGAGGGAATGATCTGGAAATCTTACTCTCAATTTTTTTTTCTGTGTTATTAATAAATTTCTTCTTATACCCTTTAAAGTTTTAAGCCTGCCTTGTTTTTCTCCTAAATCCTATCTTTAAAAGAAATTAATATATATTAAAATTGGCAAACCCAAGTCAAACCTTGACACAGTGGCAGATACATATATTGCTATTTGAGCTTTCAGACTTCCTTAAATTTTTTGTTGCAAGGAATAAAGGAAACTGACCACTGTGTATTCTACAAAATAAGGAATATCTGTGTGGGGCCACAGAGTACAATACAGCACTTAGCAATTTTTTATGCTTTATGACAAATACAGGTTCCACGCAATCCAACATGTAACAAACTAGGAGCAAACATAATTCTTGCAAAAGTGACCGTAAAAACACAGCTTCTTAGGTCTCTGCATCTTATGTGTCTCAAAGGCTGTAAATCACATTTGTTCAGCCAGGAGGTTTCCTTTGGGATAAGCACATTCTACTGAGTTCCTTTTGGCTTATGCATCATCCTCAGGAGGATGATTCATTTGAATACATATTTCTGAGTACAACAGGTGAGCCAAAAGGAAAGCAGAAACTTCTTGTAATGCCAACTACTTGCAGAACCTTTACTTATGGCACAGTGATTTAGAGCTGACTCTGAATGGTAGTGGAGCACTTCACCTGGCTACTTATATTAACTGATGAGCAGAGTTAAAATGGTAATACGGTTAGCACGGTTATCTGCTCAGTAACTAACTGAGCACAAAGGTTTGAATTTTGCAGCATGTACCTGAAAATGACTAAAACTTTATTTGACACACAAAGAGAGCCTAGCCCAACTTTGGATAAATAATAATAATCATTAACTTGCAGTATACCACTGCACCAGTGGTATGCAGTATACCACTGCTTCATGCTAACATTTAAAATCCAAATTAAATAAAATAGTTTAAGAGCAGTCTTCAACTGCATTGAACAACAACTCCACTCTGGGACTTTTAGCTTACTATTAGATGTAGAGTCTGAGAACTGGAAGGGAATGTTTCAAAACGCCTGGAGTCTGTCCCCTGAAATAATAAAACAATTTCAGTAGGCAACTTTGGTTTGTAGAAACCTTTAGAATGTTACTCAGCCAACAAAGCCAGAGAGACCCCTCTACTGCTCAGATTTCAACCAGAAAGCACCTTTTAATCTCAAAAATGAAACAAAGTTGATAACCATCTTTTTGAAATCTAATTGGAAATACTTCTTGAATGACAGCAATGGCTGTCACACAATCCAAAGGTGTCTGGAAGAAGCACATGAACGGCTGTCTCCTCATACACCAGGTTTTTAAGGTACAACTTCTTTTTCCTACTTTATTTTTCTCAGTATTATTAGTCAACAAAAATCACTGCACACACACAAAATCAGTTTGATTTGCAGTTGAATGGAATATTTAATTTCTTTCAACACAGAGCAAACGTGGAAGGCTATGTTCTACTTGTGTTTAGAGACAACACATACAAAATAAATATGCCTTTGTTTCTGTATTACAGATGAGGATGCTGGGCTATAATTCACACAAAAGGATAAGCAAGATGCTTCTATCAGGTTTAGTATTACCTGTTGCACCTCTGCCACAAATGAAAACTGAGTTTTGGCTGTATAACAAGTTTGCTGACAGTTTTTGTTCTGGTTTATAGCAGGAGACAGAAGGGAATGCAGCCCATCCTGCTGGCGTGAGAGTGTTAAGTGTGAGAGATAGTAAAAATACTTGTCAGCTGAGTGAACAGAAGAGGCTTGAGTGCATGCAGAAATCACATTGGCTGAGGAAAAAATTGTCAGTTTTACTTAAGAATTTTCCAGCAGGAAGGACACTCTGCTACTTGGGACATTTCACTGCTTTCCCCCCACTCCTCTGTGTTCTTCTCTTTCTCTCTTGCTTGCAACTTGAGGAGTGATTCCAGGGAACTTCACTTCTCCTAAAGCATCTTGTACAAGAGCTGCTCTACAATGCACAAGACAGAACCGGTCTCCATATTAACCACAAAGCAGCAGTGGCTTTGATTTTGTGACATAAGGATGCAAGCCTCTTCAGAAAAACTGGCTGGTGCTGAGAGGGCAGGAGTGGTGGGCGCAGGTGGTGACATTACAATCATAAAAAGTCTACAACACTCTGTTTAGGACAGGTGTAGTTAGATCAGATTCCTTGGGGCAGTGCTCAGCTTAGTCTTGTACACCCTCAAGGACGGGGATGCAACAGCCTCACCCAGATTGTTTTCCAGTAATTGTGTGTCCTATTAGTAAAAAAAAACATTTTTCCTTTACATCTGTTTGGAACTTCACCTGTTCCAACTTACGTTCATCACCTTTCAATCTACTGCTTGCATCAGCAAGAAGAATCTGGCTCCAGCACATCCATATCCTCTGATCAGGTATTCACAGACAGGAATAAGGCCTCCCCAAGCCCCACCCACTTCATCTTTAGGCGAGACAAGCTCAGCTTGTTTAAGCTCTCCTTGTCCATCACCCTGGATATCTTGCATATCCTTTGCTAGACTTGTTCCACGGTTCAATGGTTTTTCTGCATTGGGAAGCCCCAAACTGGACTCAATACTTCTGGTTTAGTCCCACAAGTGCTGCATTGAGGGAAAAGATCACTTCCTCAGCCTGCTGGATGCTGCCTGACTAATACAGCCAAGTGTGTCAAGAGCTGCCTTTGCTGCCAGAGCACAACCTTGGCTCATCTTGTCATTCACAGGACCCGTCATGTCCCCAGATCTTTTGCAAAATTGTTTTCTACACAAACATCCCTCAGACTGTAATGCTGAATAGCATTATTCCATACCAGTTGCAAGACTTTGCACTTGCTTTGTTGACCTTCGTGAGACGCCAGCCCATTTGTCCAGCCTGTTGAGGACCCATTGCAAACCCTTGCCCTCTGTCAGATTAATTGCTTGCCTGCCCTGTCCCTGTCAACTCTGGGGTGCTGGCAAATTTGCAGAAAGTGCACTTTTTCCCACAGTCAGAGTTATAAAGACACTACACTATATTGGCCTGTATGGTGATCCCAGACGGATGCTGCTAGTTACTGACTTGTCAGTTGGGCTGTGCACCCATCCCACAACCCATGCAAATGGTTGTACACTCATTTGAACTGCCTTAAAATGCAGAAAATGATGGTAAATGGCCTGTGTTTGCCCCCCAAAAAAAAAAAAAAAAAAAAAAGAGTATAAATTCAAACTGGACTAGTGAAGACTAGAAAAAAAGGCTAGTGAATGAACTGTTAAATGAACAACCCTGAGCAGAGGAGATGAACCAAAGCTGAAGGACTGGTACTGCCATGAGATTTGGGGAATGAAGCTGAAGAATTTGTTCACAGTGCTTTGTACAGAGAGAGATTTCTTTACTCAGCCCTTAAAGAAATTCCTCTGTTCAGTTCTATTGCATTAGGGTTTCTTTCTTGCACTCCAACACTGTTCTCTAATGTCAACATAAAATATAAGAAATTAAGGTAATAATCAAAAGTTATCCCTAGTGATGCAACCTTAATCTTACTATATGGTATAAATCTAATAAATCTAAATAAATCTAATATATGATTTAAATTAGGGTTCTACTTGCTGAAAAAAAGTCTAAAATGAAATGTCTGAAATATTATATTTAATACTTTTATAACTGGTTAACAGTTTAAGATTAGGAAACACTTTCGGCTAAATTTCCCTGCACCAAAAGTTTAAAAGGAATAGTTTTGAGTTCAACATTTTTCTACTGACTAAAAAAATATGCCATCAGCCACTGATGGTATTGCATGTACTTAGCAATGGCTGAAGACTACAGATGGCTATAAACAACTTGATATCCAAGGTACAGTCTTTGGATTCAAGGCATGGAAGGTTGGGTTATACTGCTATCTCTATAAAAGTCCATGCACGAGATTTAGATATATGAAGATAACTGTTTCAGTTTTGTTCTATTCAATATGATTTGATTTATTTCTATATTTATATGTTACTGAATAGCTTTCCATAATTTTGCTGTAAGGGCATATATTCAAAGTGCTAGTAACAATAAAATCTCAACTAGTTTACATGAGGCCTGTTGAGATAAGATATTCCATCACAAAATGCAGTTTATATGAGTGTTCTTAGATGTTAATGGCTAAATGAGTGGCGTCTCTTTTCCTCCCAAAACTCATTTGTTATGGGGTGTTAGGTGTAGTCACTAGGCATATATTTATTTCTCCTAGATTTGATGTTATTATCTGGGATGAGCTTGCTTTTCCCCAACTATAGTGTTAAAACTCAATATAAAAATAGAGAGAATTCAATCATATTCTAGTTATTTTATTCTTGATGGATTTCAAAATAATGAATGGTTCTCTAGTATTTGCAGGACATACTATGAAGCAAACAAGTAGCCTTTCCTGATTATAGTCTTTGGCTGCCAAAGACAGTTTTATCACAGTGTTCTGGGGTGCTGGCATGATTTGCTGACTTTCACCATCAGTATGGTGTTGTACTTCACTCCCAGAAACCAACAAATGACTTACAGGAGATTAAAAAAAAAAAAAAAAAAAGAGAAAAAAATAAGCCAAACAAAAAACAAAAACAAGAAAACATTCAAATAAAGGGAAGATATGGTGATGCACAGGATCTAAGTTAGAATAAATCTTTGGAAAAAACTTGTTTGGAAATCTCATATGCTACTTAGGCTGTGTTGCAGCCTCCACCAAGCCCTGATCAATAGTATTTTTTGGGGGTTTTCATCTCAGTTATTTGGACTGATTTACACTAAACTTCTTTCAGCCTAGGCTGAAGTTTAATTAGCAATATTGACAAATCCTGGGCACATTTTCCAATAATTATAAAAGTAATTGATAGACACAGAGTACAATTGTATTGTATTGTAACAAGAAAAAAAATACTACAGCATTTTTCTATGTAGAAAAGGTGCTACAAGGATTCATGATATCAGTGACATAAAATGCTCAGAATACCCACTAGTTTTGTGATGTTCTAGACCATCTCTCTTACATCCTTCTTCTAGCAGGCCCATCTTTGACATCAAAAGAAGCAACCAGCAAAGTGGGTCTATCAACTTTCAGTACTCAAAATAAACAAAATTAATTACCTAAAAGAAGCCCAGTATTTGTGGCAGAAAGAAGAGGGAAGAGGGATTGATTTCTCCTGCTCCTCCTGCTTTATCGCTACCCTCATGACAGAGCTGCTTGGAAGCCTTAAATAGGACATGACATGTTTTCATCTTTCCTCCCCTATCCCTTTCAGGTCCTTCAGGGAATCTCAACACAAATGCCTTATTTCAAGGAAATAATTTTTTCTGCCTCTGGCAATTCTCTTTGCCTTTCATCTATTCATTGTTATTGTCACTTTTGCTCTTTTCATTGTGCTTGAGCAACGACATCTGTATTTCACATTACTACTCAGAACCTTCTCCAAACACACGAGTAAAAAAGGAAAAAAAAAAACCTTAGAGAACAATCATTCCACTTGATGTGATGAATTTTTTCACCCATCACAGCTGAAATGGTGAAAGAAGTGTCCTAGAAGACAGAACAATTTGTGTATGTTCCAGATATTCACACATCCGTCTTGCACAGGAGTATTAGGGATGGGATAAGACAGCAAAAAGTGACCCATGCAGTGTGCAGCAATAAACAACAGATGACCTCATTAAAAATCATGGACTTGAAATAGCCAGTGTAACCCAGGCCATGGCATATGGTGCTCTGTGCTCAGTGTTTTCTGCTGTAATAACACTGCCTACACTATGGAAGTT
Source organism: Muscicapa striata striata (assembly GCA_030060385.1). Taxonomy (NCBI): domain Eukaryota; kingdom Metazoa; phylum Chordata; class Aves; order Passeriformes; family Muscicapidae; genus Muscicapa; species Muscicapa striata. Next base: position 1,032,436 of record JAREIS010000255.1, read on the forward strand.
TACCCCAGATATGTCAGTTTTTGCTACTTATTAACAATGCCAACTTTTTTTTTTTCTTAGCAAGCTGTTAAAACAATGACAGAAGACCAGTTAAAAACATGACTCCTCTCACAGAACACTTCACTGCCACAGACTTGAGCAAGAAAACAACAGATACACAGCATTCATCTTCTCAAAGTCCAGATCTAGGAGATGACATATGCGAGAACTTTCATTATGATTAATGTAGCTCTCCGAGAAAACAGAAACCCAGTTGGAATGCTTATTTATAGAGGATCAAAACCTTAGGGATTTGTAATGTCTTTGTTTGATGTTGTTGTTTGGATTTGTTATTCTGGGACATTCAGATGTGTACAAACAAAATGGGAGATTAAAAGCCTAAAGACGCAGTTTCTCACTTTCTGGCTCAGAGGTTATCTAACCCACAGACAGATTACACACTGTTTAGGGACACACACCACCTTAATTCATGTATGCAGTGGTGAACAAATTATTTTTTTTGTGGTCTAAAAGCTTGTTTTCTGATGTTATGTGCTAAGGTTAGCATATGCTCCATAATTTCTCTATGTGCATTAATTCAGTCCAGGTTTTCACTAGCAGCTCTGAATTGTGTCCACAACTTTTTATCTTGCAAAAAAGACATGAACAAAAGCAACAGCCTTGAACTACACCATCTGTATTCTTCTTTGTCTGGTAGATCTGATGAACAACTTCTTGCTTCTGGAGAAAACAAAGGAGATGTCAAACCCATTCTCTAGAATCTTTCCGTGGCAGTCACCATTTCTGCCAAGAGTGCCATTATGTGTGATATAATATCAAAGGTCCAAGGCAATCAGTGAATGTACTTGAGTCCTTCCTGATGGAAGACATTAACATAAAACCAGTTGGTAAAATGCACACATGCACTTCCTTTATCATGTCTGGTTGTTTTTTGGAATTTTTTTGTTTGGGTTTTTTTTAAAACCCCAGATTTCTTATCTTTTTTAATATTTAACATGCAGGTATCATCTAAACTGAAATACAATTAAGATGCACTGTCTACAAATATGGGTACATATTTCTGTTGCCAAGATGATATAGCAGAGGATGAAGACAAATTACAGACAAAATGGGTATTGACTAGTAGATATTTAAAAAGCAAACTCTGCAATTGCAATATAATCTACTTTATCACAGAAGGTTCAGATGTGAATTGATCAGTCTGGTTCATATTTAGCAATATTTCTGGTTTTTTGTAAGATCACAACTATTACTGCTGTCCATCTTCTCCCTTCACCTGGATTTCCTGTTGCAGTGGACAATGACCTGGCAACAGTTACAGGTCACATTGCCTCTTGGCTGAACTAAGGGAATGAATATAATTGGATGCAAATCTTCCAGCACTTAGAAAAAATTGAATGCTCTAAAACACTGCAGGCCTCTCTCAAAAATACATACTGCACATTTTCTGTAATAAACACACCAAACCCATTATTAATGTTGACTTTGCAGAGAAATTAAAAAATCCAATTCAAGAACAGCCTGGCCTAGGAACCAAAATGCCTAACTGCCCACATGAAAACTGATATCTGCAGTTATTGTCCTCGGATACACAGGAACCTTTTTCAAAACCAGATCTCTACACTGCAGTGACAAAACAGACTGCACATATTTGGCTTTCTGAAGAAAAGGTGTTTAAGCTTGAACAGTACTCAATGTACCACGCACAGAATATTGTAGATTTTGTCATGTTAAGATGATCAAGAAGATGATTCACAGTGCTAAGCATGCAAGCACTGGGTACTGATCGTTGGGAAAAAAAATCTATAAATTCAAAGTTTACAAAATGTATTTCTCTTAGGACATAGCATAGGGCAATATTAATGCTCTTACAGTTCCGTGATTTAAAAAAAAAAAAAAAAAAAAAAAGAGAGAAAAGGCCAAATCATGAAAGAAATGAATTTGCACACCCAATTCTAAGAGGGTGTTCAAATAATGCTTGTAGCTCAGACCCATGATTTGTAAAGAAACACTTTCTGCTTCTATATTCTAGTAATTTTTTTGTGTGAACAGAGGACTTTTGAACAGCAGAAATTGTCACTGAGTCCCAGACCAGTTGAACTTCAGATTAATTTAAAAGCTTAACATCTTTGTTTTAAAATAAGTTATTTTTTCTTCACTGAACAATGTCACATAGAGTAGAAAAGAATGCACATGTCTAGAAATACTCAAGTCAGTGTGAGAACTCAAATTTTGAAAATAAAAATATTAAGCTTAACTCTTAATGGCATGCATCAAGGCATGAAAGCTTGCTATTCAGAATCAAATTTACTTTGGTTCCAGTCAAAGGTAAGGTAGGAAGTAGGCTGAGGTAGATAAAGATATTAGAAATGGAAAGATTCTAAAAACATACAAATGAGTGTGTAAATACACATCAATATCACATGTAGTGATGTTGTGAAATGCCACTTAAAAACAACCCTTTGTTTTGTTTGGTTCTGGTCACAAACATGTATGAAATACTAACACTGGACCAGACAGCAATGTATAGTCTGTGAAGTGGTCAGATTTAGACAGAAGAACCAGATATTGCTGCTTAACAAAATTCTCCTGGTTCAATGCCAGTAATTTTGAAAATCACTTCATTGCCTGCCATTGGAATAGAGCTATATCTTAGCAGTGCAAAGTCAAAAAAAGAAGCAATACTAGTGGAAGGAATTCACAAAACACTTTACAGTGCAAATTTAAAATACAACTACTCATGCTTACTTAAAATCACTTTATCGATTTAGGATTCTATTGATCCTACTGAAGGCAATGTAAAACACACAATGTGCTATTGATTTGAATGGACTGTGCTTTTTAATTATCAATGACCTAAAATGTGATTAATGAACATTACTTCCATGTCAATGGTGCCTTGAAATCTCAACTCCTATAAACAAGTTCAGAGGTACATCATCTGGGATTGGCACACACAGTGCGATAAGGTGAAAATATGATAGAACACACTTTCCTTAAGTTCCACTAACAACTATTTGCAATTCTCCCCCAGGAAATTTAACATATAAAAACAAGCTTAACTTTTGAATATTTGTACTCATAATGTATTTTGGAAAACTGGTAATAGCTTACATATGAATTTTTTTGGGAAACTAATTTCTCTAATCTTCAGAGGAAACACAGTTTAGGAACTGCTTGTGTAAATCAGGAAGTATCCTTGAATTTCTAAGCCTTATTTCAGGACTTCACAGAATTACTCATGTAGCTTTTTCTCCACGTCCCCATACTTAGTGCATATCACTCATATCACTTCCAGGCTCAGAATAAAGAAAAGAGGTAAGCAAACAGTTCTTCTTTTATGGTAAAGCAGAACTTGGCTCAGTTACACAGATAGTGGAAGGAAAAAAAATATCATGGTTTTATTTTTTATATATTTTCTTCAATTTATTAATAATCTTTTATATTTGTTTATTTATGGCTTTGAGCAAAGACAAAAAAAATCTAACTCATCCCTGATCATACAATTATTGTAAGAACCAGATCTATAGTCTTCCCAGCAGCAGTAAGATGCAACCTTTTTCATTAATACATTTCATCTTGTACAGATGTGAGATTTCATACTTATGGGCCTACTTATGTACAGAGAAAATAGGTCACTTCTGAAACTAGCAATGGACCTTTATATTACAGGAATGTGAGTCATCTGTTTCTTAATCTAAGTATATATACATTCATACATACATATATATATATACGTATATAATTTTATACCCTGTACCATTTTTTTAAATTAACATACAAATCCTAGATATTGTCCACTCTATTACAAAGTCATTAAAAATTATTTATGGTTTCACTGAAAGACCATGTGAATTAATATTTCTTCATAGTGCTTAAAATAAAATAAAAATATATATAAAAATATTTTGCTACTAACCCCATTTCTCCTATTAAATGTAAACCTTAAACAGTTTTCAAGATCAGTACATGATCTTAATTAACTGACAGAATTTGTTAGCATTAAAATAATATAAGGGGTATTGTACTCATAAATAAATGGTCTTGCAGCGTATCCATAATGTTTGAGACACTTTTTTAAACAATCATTTCCCCATTTCCACTCCAGGTCACTTAAATTAATGGCAGCAGCATGTTAGTGGGTTAATTACATCAATCTTTACTGGTGAATGTGAGTCAGCAAAAAAAATGGAAGATTTTTAAAAATTTTATTTGATGTACCACTTTAGTAAAAGGTATAACAGGCAGCACGGGTTCAAGCTCTGTTAGCTTTAGAGTATTTACTTGGCTCTCAAGTACATCTGGATTCACTGCATTACATAGTTTGTGATGTTATTTAATTTTTCCATGCATCATTAAACTCAGCATTGATGGGAAGAGAAGAACTCCTTTGCATCCACTTCCTTAACAGAGTCAGCTGGGTTTCAAGGAACAGAATATATGCTTGTATTGTATCCATAATGCTGATTTTTCAGTGAGTTAAATTATGACACATTTAGTTTCAATCTCTATTTAATGTGACAAATCAGGCACAAAAGATTATGAATTTTTTTCTTTTTTTTTCTTTTTTTTTGTTTTTTTTTTGTGGATAAGATATGTGAAGGTTTGAGCAAACAAAACAAAATGTTCACAAAACAGTATGCTTTAACCCTGCTTTCTGTCACCATTTCCTTTCTGTTTTGAAGACATAAAAAATAATAAACCTCATACCTATGGGCTATGTTTGACACTACATGCCTTAGGATATACTAACCATTTAATTACAATATACACAGAGCAAATCGTGCATTTCCAGACAGACTTGATGCTATATTATATTTATTTTTGTAAATTAACACCACAGTCAACTACAAAACTACAGTGAGGACACAGAAAGCACCTGAAAGTCTAAATCAAGCTGTGGTTTACAAATAATCCTTTAAATGAAAAACCTCACTTCTAGACTTAAATCAGAGATTCAAAGTCAGCATTATAGGAATTTTAAGGTAGACACAATTAATGAATGGTTATTATTTTCTAAGATACCGTAAAGCCTTTTCCTACTGACCAAACCTATTTTTATTGTCTTTTTTATTTTTTCCAAAGCATGCATGGAATATTCTCAGATGCTATTGAGGGCAAGAAGAAGAAAAGTGATGGTATTGGTGAAGTACAAGCGGTTTGCAGGATCAAGCGTACAATTTTGCATAAAACATTGCATGTAAAAGTAACACTGTAGGTTTTAAGCCATTGCATTACAATTTAACAGTTGTGTTGCACTTAGCTTTAACAAATTTTAAAACTGTAAATTTTGAAGTGAAAAGCGGAACCTAAATTCCTAAACAAAGACCTTGCAATGGTACACCACACAGCAGCTATTTTTGCTTGGGTCTAAAAAGTTATTTACAATGGCAATATTTAGTCTTTGAAAAGTCTTTAGCAGTGTGAAGATCAAAGTCCACCCAATTCTCTTAGACAACAAAAGGGCTGACGTGCCATGAGGTTACAACCTATCCGGAGGAGTGCTAGTGCCTCCCTTTACACTGCAGGTGTTTGCAATATAATTATTTTCCAATCTAAATTCCAATGGATGGTGCTAACACAGGAAATGCAATGTGAAATAACAACCGAATTCTTAATGAGAAATTAACAATGTACACGCAATACATGAAGTAACAAAGGTTTCAGAATATCGCTCAGTCAGTGCTATGTGTTAGTTGAATTGATGCTTTTTTTCTTTTTTTTTTTTCTTTTTGAAAATATACTTGTTTGAAGTTTGTTATTGTGTTGACAATTTCCCCATGAAAACAGCCAATCTCATACAGAGAAATCTGTTAGGCTGATTTTAAAGTCAACACATTAAAACAGGAATATTAGCGCTAAATTTAATCTTCTGTAATGGTTGTGAAAAAGGAAGACATGAACTCAAACAAGTTGTATTAATTGCTTTTATATATATATATTTAGATATATATATATAAAACTTTTACATTCGTTACATAGGGCAAAGCTGTCTAAATTATTTTTCTCATAGTAGACTGCTGGGGCACATTAGGAAACAGGCTAAAACAGTTCGGGGGATGGTGCTCGGTTTGTTGCAAGTCTGTTGCTCACAGTCACCAGGGATCATAAGTTTGAGGCGAACCGCGGTTTGTCTCCCTCAGGCTCTGTGCTTAAGACTGTGGAAGAATCCCTTTGGAGCGGGGCGGCGGGCGGCGCGGCCGCGCGGTTCGGGGGGATGGCTCCCGAGGACATCTGCCGGAACAGCGAGACCCGCTGCGGCACACCGGCCCGCCCGGCCGGGGGCACGCCGGGGCCCGGGGCGGGCTGCGGGAGGGAGGCCAGCGACTCGCCCACCGTGGGGTGAGGCCTGGCGATCAGCGTGGAGATCTCGTGGGGCAGGGAGGGCTGCGAGGCGGAGAGCGGCCGCACCTCCCGCGTCAGGTTGGTGTTGTGGAGGGCCTGGGTGCTCTTGTGCACCTCGTTCTTCTGCGCGGCTCCCGGCGGCTGCTGTGCTGCCTGCGGCTGTTGCTGCTGCTGCTGCTGCTGCTGCATGAGGGAGAGCTGCGAGGCGGTCGGCGAGGCATACTGGAAAGTTCGGCCGGCCAGCGGGCTCTGTACCGGCGGGCTGCAGACGGCCGTAGTGTAGGAGCAGGGCGACAGGATGACGGCCTGGTGGGGCGGCTGCGTGCTGGGCGAGGGCGAGTGCAGGTTGGTGTGCGAGAGGCTGCTGGTGCTGTACACGGGCGGGGACTGCGTCCTGCCGCGCGACGAGGCCGACGTGCTGGAGTTGAGGGCTGGCATCTGCTGCAGGCTCACCGGGGCGATGGTCTGCACCATCTCCCTGTCGTGCTTCACGATCTGCTTCAGGATCTCATTCTCCTGGTTGTTGAAAACGCCGGTGTTGAGGTCCTTCTGGAACTTTTGCAGCAGGATGGAGTTCTTCTTCCCTTCAGAGAGAGGCAGAAGCGTTAGTGAGGGCGAAGCGCAGGGGCAGAGCCCCGCTCAAGCTCTGTGTTTCAGGCTGAGGACTGTGCTGGGAAAGCGTCATCAGGCCCCGGCTGGCTGAGCGGGCACGGCCCGGCGCCAGCCCAGGGCAGAGGGACTGTGCCCCTTTGGCCCTGCCGCAGCCTCCCACGGCCGTGTCTGCACAGCCAGCCCGGGGCAGAGGGGCTGTGCCCCTTTGGCCCTGCCGCAGCCTCTCACGGCCGTGTCTGCACAGCCAGCCCGGGGCTCAGGGGCTGTGCCCCTTTGGCCCTGCCGCAGCTCCCCACGGCCGTGCCCGCACCGCGGTCCCCGCAGCACTGCCGCGCTCCGGCACCTGGCCTTTCCCTGCCTCTTCATTTACAGTTCACTGCTATTACTACAATTACGTTTAAGAACCATAATTTCCTGTACAACTGTCAAAAAAAGTCGTCGTGCTCTGCATCTACATCATCTTTCTCTCGCAGTTGCAAAACTGTCTGAATTTCCACTAAACAGTTTTATGTTTTAAAAGTACACCTGCCATCTAGCACATTTCTGGGGACTAGTTACTCGACATTAGTAACCGGTGTTTGTGAACTAGTAGGAACTCATGGATAGTGTGACACCTTGTTGCACAGTGAAGAGTGCTGTACATTGTGACCTGATGTCTGCTTGATGGCTCAGTGTCTCTAAGATGTAGACACTATTCTGTCTGAGTCATCAGATGCTCGGGAACGCAATGGCACTCAACCACTTTTTTTTTTTTTTCCCCAATAAAACACTGCACTTCAGATGGGATTGCTACTCCAAGAACAGACTGGAATTTTACTGCTGATATTTTTGAAGCACATATTGCTTAGAGTTGGACTGCATTTCCAGAGAGTCTTGCGATACAAACTGTAGGAGTTTAATGCATTGAGCTGATTTGGAGAAATCTTCAGACTCAAAATTTCTTGTGAAATTGAGGAAACACCACCAAACAGGATTAGTGTTTTGTTTGGGTTTTTTTTTCAGCTGTGTTTTAAAATCAGTATCAGTAGCTATGATCAGGGTGCAGTTCTCCTGACTGAAGACTTTATGCTTTGCCTGCTATTGTTGGGAGGTCCCAAATACTGAAGCAGCAAGTTTACACCTCTTGTTTTGATAATCTGCCATACCCTTCTGCCTTTCACTTGTATATTATTGGACTGCTTTTCTGATTGCAGGCAAATCTGAGCCAGTGTGCAGCCATCAAGGCTAGCACCATGTTGTGAGGAAAATGAGAGCCCTGCTGCAAAGGATTAATTCACTTCAACAAACAACGGGTTCATGAGTGCTGAGAGGCTTCAGCTTTTCCCAGCATTATGGATGTCATCTGTAAGCAATTTATTTAGGAAAATATCATCTACTGCTCGTGACACAGCATAAATCCTATCAAGTGCTGAAGGCAGCAAAAGAAATCTGTAGGATTAATAAATAATACTAATTATAATTAAAGTATGAAAAATAATCCTCAGAGGAGTACAAGAGCTTTCTAAAACTCAGTGTTGTTTATTATTTAAAAGTGAGATTGCAAAATTCTTGTCTGCACACATGTGTTATTTATAGATCAAGAAAACATTTACTGCAGCATAACAGAAAAAAACTTTTAAAGTGGGGTATTTTATCATGCAGCTCAAGGGAAAGAAAATGCAGAAGGATTTTAAGAATTAATTATATGCAAAAAAATGAAATAAATACCTATCCTGTCAAGTCTATCAATTGCCACTGTTTCAAAGGCCCTTCTCATCATGGGGTACTCTTCCAGGACCTCGTTGAAGTTGTCCACTGAGAGGGAGTACAGGCGACAGTACGTGTCTGCTCGTACACTGGCAGTTCGACGGCCCTTGGTCAAAAGGCAGATCTCTGGGGAGAGAAAAATTCAGCACACTCTGAAAACAAAGAAGTTAGTCAACCATGTGAAACTTTAAAGTTAGAAATTGACTCCGTGCAAACAAGTAATAATTTAGTACTCAGCAGCAATTTTTCTATTTCTGCTTACATAAGGTTGCAGGGACAATTCTGAAGGCAGTTGATTCTATTTTTGCTACTCTGAAAAAATAATTAATGTCCTTTAAGAGCCCTGCCTATAGGTTTTCTCCATATGAACTCTGACTTTATCAAGCCTTTTTAGAATAGTGCTTCAAGTTCTAAGAAATGATCCATCAGCTGTCAAACACAGCTTGATGACTTTGATTAACCCAAGTGCTGAATTAATCCAAGTGATTCTATTGATTTTCTTTTAAATATACAGCTGCCATAGAGGACCAATGCCTTTAATCATTCACCAGATTTACTAAACTAATGCAGTACACGATATCATAATGTAATGATATTTGAATATAACAACTGTTCTGGAAAAAAAAATACTTGAAGCATGAACATGCCTTCTGTTTCCTTGGTTCTAGGAAATTTGGGAGAGAAAACTTAAAACTTTTGACCTTTTTTCTCATTAGATTAAAAAATGGAATTCATATGATTAGTCTAGCAGCCTTTCTCTGCAAAGTGCCTCCAAGATGAACTCGTTACTGTGGAACAGTGGAAACTGAAGCTAGGTGCAGAGTCCAAGGAAACAGCCCCAGACTTTTGACTTCTAATTCTCTAATCCACAGTATCAGAGTGACTGCATAGAGTCAATGTCTGAGGCTTGTAACAGCAAAACATGTGGGGTAGAATATTTACACGTGGGGTAGATTAAAATACAGAAAATTAGGAAGCAATTTGCAAAAAACAGTATTTGAATTGATACCATTTTCAAACCAGGGACTAAGAACATGCTTAGAAATATAAAGAATTCTTGAGCTCAAGTAGGGTGGGAGATAGTTTCCCTACTCAGTTCCAGCACTCAAGGGCTGCGAGTTTGTGTATTTAAATACAAAAGTAGGAAACTGTCTCCTACCTTGCTTTTTTGTCCATTACGTGCTCAATTTCAATCAAACTATTATTTTCAAGTATGGAAAATCAAATAATAAATAATTCTGAAGACAAAGTACTTCTACAAAGTACCAACCTAGTTCTTGGTTTGGGATTTTTTTGCAGTATGTCTTTAAGAAATATATATTTTATTAATGTAGAATATGACGAACCTTGATTTTTTTTTATCTCATACTTCTTGTTGAGGAATTTCCACATGCTACCTAACCCTGAAGGCTTAGGGGATAAGATGCTTAAATTACAGTGGATAAATCAAAGTAAATTAACATTGGACCAGTACTAGCACAGAATGTACTTAAACCCCAACAGCTTTGGGGAGAATTTAAAGAGACTATTGGGAGAGTAGGGTAGAGAATTTATAGAGAATACTGGTAAGACACTTGACCTAAAGTCCCTCACAGAACTAGATGTGCATGAAATAAGGACAGTGTACTGTAAAGAACCAGCCAGGTATAACAGAAGTCAGTCCTTTCCTTTTCTCACTGCTAGCTTAGCCTGACCTCTTCTCCTTTGATTGAACCCACTGCATTTCAGTTACAAGAGAAGGACATTTTGCCCAAAGGGAGCAGTTAAATGCAGTCAATATCTTTTCCATGTCCTAAGATAATCCTTTAAGTCTCACAAAGAATAAAGTTTTACAATGTATTGTTGAATTTAGAGAAAACTATCTGGAAAGTCTGTGACTAATGATCACCTCTTGATTTTCAGATCTCTTCAATTAAAATTGCCGCAAACAATACAAGACACATAAATCGGTGTCTTCTGCTACTCTCAACAAACTTGAGTTTAAAAAGCATCAAATGCCCCCACCCCCCCAAAAAGACACATTTCCTAAATTCCCTAATTCCTAAATCTTCATTCTGAAAAGTGCAGAAAAAATGAGAGGAAGAAAATAAAGTTTTAATTATTAATAATCTTGCCCACTGTATTGTAGATTACTTAAACAAGAAAGGTGGGAAGAAACCATAAGAGACAGTGTTAGGTTTCATCACAGGACAATGGGACCATAGAATTAATGGATATTACTGCAACAAAGTTACTTTTTTTTCTTCTGCTTCTTTCATCTTCTATTATTTTTTGTTAAGCAAGGTGAAGGGAAAAAATCAGTGAAAACTATGATGTGCAGACAGTGTCAACCCACAACTTCTGGTTGAAAAATACATGTCTGAAAGGCTTTCTGTCATTCTGCTAGTTAGATAATGTAATAAACAAGGGTAAGAAAAAATACTACAAATGTGCCAGTGCCCAGAAACTGGTCAGGGAGTGGTGCTGTGGAGCCTGCCTGCTCAGTAAGCAAGGACAGCTTTGTGTTCTCAACTCCAGGTGAACGGTGTAATTCAAAAAATGAACTACAGATTTCCTACAGAAAAAAATACTGTGAATAAATATCCACATACTGCATTTTCAATGGTGTTTCTTGACTGAATAGAACTGTATTATATTCACTGACACATCATCTTTATTACCTTGTTATATATATCAATAGTATCATTTGTAGTCTGTTCATAACAGTAAAGTGTTTGCTAATTTTGTGTGTTAATCTATCAACTATTTGTTTGGACAGACCCTCAGGCACAATGAGAAATAATATCTGAAGTCTTCCTTACCTTGACAAGAGAGGAAGAATCAGGATATTGAAATGTGTTCCCATTAAAAACTTGTGTTCATTTAAATAAACCAAAGTGTTTGTTTTTCATGAAAAGAATAAAGTAATGAAAATAGCCATGACATATTTAAAATGAGCTTAATGGCATCAAGTACACCAGGTGCCCTTAACAATTATGCTCTTTTTTGATGTTCAATTGATGTAAATAGACTAGGAAATACAATAATAGCATAGGAGTGTGTAGTGAAACACAAAAGGCGTAGACTTTTTTAAAACAGCTTGGATAAACAGGGTTCTCTGTTACCATAAAAATAAAGCATCGGCAGCATATTACTAATATTACCATGTGCATTTGGCATTGCCTTCATGCTGACACTTCCAGTGTGCCAAATACTACTGTCTTTCCAAACAAAATAATGTCTTAAATTCCAATTAAAAATTGTGTATTAGGCTACAGTGAACCTGAAATTCAATTCTGAATGCAAATTTTACTTGAATTATTTAATTTTTGTGGACAGTTGTTACCTAGAACACTATGAAACAAATTTTAATCACTGCCCTAATTAAAAGTTACTGTTTTATTTGTTCTTACAGTCCATATTTAATGCAAATGTAATCAATTCAGTGGTGAAAATCATAATTTGTGCTAGGATCAGGTTTTCCCACAGAAAAATACAGCCCTCAAAAGAATATGAAAATGGGCTCAAATACAATGTACTTGCTGTAAAGACTCTAACTAAAAATCAATGATAAAATTTTAAAGCTAACCTTGTTCTGAAAGTTGTAATAACCAAAACCAATCATCAACATAGCAGTTGCACAGATGTGTGGGACGTGGCTTAGGGATGGAGTTGTTAGTGCTGAGTTAACAGCTGGACTCAATGATCTAAAGGTCTTTTCAATCTGAGTGGTTCTATGATTCTATGGCAGGATTTCAGCAAAAGCTGAATCAGGTTCAGTTTTTGGAACACTATGAATTTCTAAAGGAGCTTGCCCATATCGGTTTCTTGTAAAACAGGAAATGCATACGATGTATTTTACTATTGCATTAATGTGGCAGAGCACTCTGCATGGGAAATTCTACATATCTGAAAGACAGCAGTAAGGAAGGCTGACTTCAGGAAAATCTGAATGTGGTAAGGTGAGTGACATAGCCCACAGGATGAATTTTAAAGGATAGGATTAATAGGCCTTTTGTGAGGATCAAGTTTTGATCCCAGCTGAGACCAGGTTCGTTGTTTTTATGAACTGTACTGATACGCCACTGTTAGTGATACTTTTTCCCCACTCCTGTTGCTACATGATGCCTAAACACTTTTTTTTTCTTTGAGAAAATAGATGCTGTGTATAAATGTGAAAGAGATTAATCACTAGTAGCTTGTATGATGTTGATCTCTTCTTTAGTCTTTGCTGGATGGGTATGTATTTACTGGCCATCCTAGCAATTATTTCTGGTTTCCAATTTATACAGAAAATTTTTATGTAGGAAAATTCCTTTTTTACTCTCAAAAGCAGTACAGTCTATGTGAGAGTGTATGCTTGTCCATTCATCATCTGTTCATTTTACATATAAATCAAATTCCAGATGTAATTAGTCAACCTTACATGTCGCATTAATATCTGACTAGAGATGAAAATCTGCAGAAATTTGAATATCAATATAAAGCTGCATTACAGACAAAGTATGCCCAACAAAATATGCCCACAAAATATGCCCAACACAAAAGTGTGTTGATAAAGGTAAGTTATGAGTCCAGTAGTTAGCAAGTTCACTGAAGGGCACCAAACCAGTCCTGGCTCCATGGACCTTATTTCATAGCTTAGGATGTTATATTGTATAAACAATTATTATATGTGCATCTTTGTCTGTGCAAGGACACAAGTTCACTCTACTAGGTGAAGAAATTTGTGTAGTAATGAATTAATAAATTCAACAGTATTATAGCTACATAATGTCTATACTAAAAGTAATTAAAAACAACTAGCATTTTTTATTAATTTCTGTTCCCTTCCAAAGCTGTGTGATTTCTCATCATCTGTTAGATGAAACATTACAGGATCTAGTGAGATGTCCTTCCAGCTGACTACTGACAACAGCTGACTACTGCTTCAGTTCCTCAACAGGAAACTTATTCTTATTGTGGGCGTATAGGTTGCTGTGCGTGTTGTCAGCTGTTGAGGATGATTACTTCCAGCAGCAGAAGAAAGATGGAAAGTCAAAGCAATTCAAAAGTTTCTGTCAGTCAGTCTAACAGACTTGGGAATGTTTCTTGAGAATGGGACAGTGGATTAGAATATTGTGAATATTGTTTGTTTTATAGAGAACAATGAGTTATTAAACTACCGTAGAAAAAACTTAAATGTCCAAGTGCTCTTTCAATCCACCCATCTTGTAAGACTTCAGAATAAGCTTTGCATATTTCCATGTTTAGGCTATTCTTATTTTCTGACAGGAACTCCTTGGCATGCTACAAAGATCGATAGTTCTTTATTTCTTTCAAGTGGCTGAAGTTGTCCACTGAGGAGAAACTAGATAATGGGCACTTTCTTGGTGTGCCAGTCACAGCAAGGGACATTCAGCTTGGGGAGCTCTGTTCCCTCTGTTCCCAGCTTTACAACATGGTATGGTTGGGCTCTTTTTTCCTTTAGGAAAGGCTATATAAGCTTCCAGCAATTAAAAAAAAAAAATAAAAAAATCAGTAAGCCTCTAGGCATCCCATTCTTTCAGAAACTGAGTGATTTTCCAGTTCCATGTTGACTTAAGCATCTCCAGTACATAAAACAGGGAGCAGCTGTTTCATATGATAACGCTACTTTAACATAAGCATCTGCACTTCTGTTTTCTTTTTCTTTATTCAACTCTGGAAAACATGATATGCATTTATCTATAATTTTTCCTCATTTTTATGTTTCAGTATATTATTACTAGTGTACACAATGGTAAACCCAGACATACGCTGCTTTTTTTATAGTTACTAAAATAACTACTACCAGGTCTTACAATTACTCAGAATGTAGTTTGATGCAATTAAATGATTTTCAGTAATCTATGTTCCAAAAAATTCAGTCCTACATTTAGGAATCTAGTCACTGCTCAAGCAGAACATCTCTGCAGCAAGGGAGAGAACTTAAGGAGAAAGGAAAAGGGAGCTAATTCCTGCCTTTCATGGGCAGATTTGTAATCTGCACTGTCCAAAAGGAAGCTATGCAAAAATGGCAGCTTTTGTCACCATGCTTACACTAAATCTAGAATTGCAGACAAGTCAGTTTGAGTTAGGAGATACTGGCTGCATGACCTCTTCATTTAAGATATGACAGCAATAATTGTTTCTTGAGTTCCTTTCAAATATCTGGATTCATCAGCTGGAGAGTTGGTTCATAAAGCAGCCTTGATACATAACCAAGTAGTTATTCTTTTGAAGAGAGACTGAAAATGGCTGATTAGAATTAAAAGCAACTTCTGTAATATCCCATCTCCAGTCTTTTATCACATTTTAAACTATTTACCTGAACCTATTTTAAATATATCCATTTGTAATTTGTGATAGCTGTTGCCCTTATTATTCATCTTATTAAAAAATCCAACCAAACTAATAACCAAAAACCCCCAAACTCACCAAACAAAAACTCCATAGGTTAGTTTAGCTGACATTTTTATTGCCTGTTTCTAGTAATTTGAAATTTCTTTCTCTGAAGACCAACACCTGAGCTCGCTGCTTGTTCATTATTTAATTTATGGTATTTTGTTTAATTTAATGTAACAACAGTAAAAGAGATAGCAAAAATTAACTTTGGGAAAATTATTTATTTGAAATGAACTGCCTACATTTAATTGATCCAAACATTGATAGAATTTATAGACAAATAGTTTTTTAAAAAAACATTTAATATTTATTTATTTATATACCCTGAAAGTATGTTCTTTCTTTACCTAGCTCCAAATGTGCCTTTTATGCTACATAGCTAGGAGAAACCAGTTTCTCATCCTAATAAAAAGTGGCAAGTTATCTGAGCAGGGACTTTTTATTTTTCATCTTGACCTCTCTTTGCTTTTTTCCATGTGCAGGTACTGAAAATAGCTGTGGCCAAGTTTTCTTGACTAGGGCAGACAAAAGCCAGTAATAGAAATGCAGAATTGTGGAGGTTGGAAAAGACCTCTGAGATCATCAAGTCCGACCTTTTAACTGAACACCACCCTGTCAGCAAGACCCTGGCACTGAGTGCCACATCTAGACTTACGAACGTTTCTTACATCCTGACTATTTTCTTTCCAGTGTTCAATCAAATTCTTCTAAGAAGGCTCTGTATGACAGAACAATAGTTTAGGATAATTTTATAAAATAGTAATAAAAGTGCCTATTTTATCTTTAATGCTGTTTATAACTGAACATCCATACATTCTTCTTCTCATTTATTAAAGTGTTATTTCTACAAAGAGTGTTCAAGATAGTCTATTCATTATCTTGCAAAAGCTTACAGCTTTACTGATAGTAATTTCATATACCTTAAAAATAATAATTAAAATTAGATTCTAAGATAATAAGCCTAAGTACAGATTTAGTTTTCATACTTGTTGTGTCAAAGGCCAAAAGTGATTTCATGTAATTAATTTACTCCTACCTTTATTCAGATGGATGCTTACTGCCTATTGAAAAAAGCTAGTTAGTTCCTTATTTATTCAGTGGTATGCTTTTGTAATTTTGAGTTTGGCAAACAATAACAGTTACAGATTAAACTATTCAACTTGAATTAAAGTTGGCTATAAAAATATTGTACTTCTCTTCTTTCCATTAAATTATTAAAAAAATTATCAGAGACTGTCAGTTCTGAATTAAATATTTAGATTAAATATTTAATCTAAACTCAAATATTTAGTTAAAATTCTACTGTGTGAAACTGAAGGTGCTTGGAATATCTTCTTCTGCCTTATCTGTGTTGACCACATTTGATTTCCAAGGCATACTGTGTGATATTTTACTTGTTATATAGTTATGTAAAGTTTAAATTAAAAATGTGTACTATTAATGAATTAGCAGAATTAGAATTATAATTTATTTATGCTTTTAGATTGCAAGACTTATTATTTGTGTTATTATTACTAATACTGTTAAATTTATATTTTTGTTTGCTAACTAATAAAACTTTTGAACCCAAATCAACTTCTGCCTTTTAGCAGAAAACTGTAAGTTATTTTAATTGTATATTCCTAAAAATTCTCTTGCACTTTAAAAAAAATTACTGAGTTGGAATAGCAAGAAGTCCTTCTGACTGATTATTATTTTCTATATAAAATATGGTGTCAAAATTATAACACGACAATTTCTTGTCAACAAGAAACTATGCAATATTATGAGGACTATTGCATATTATGTTGCCTCAAAATGGCAGATTAGTCTGTGCCAAAAAGGCATTTAATTTTTAGGCCCTCCTGCAGACAATATTTTTAGAAAAATGTTCTATACTGTTTGGCTGAAAAATGTTTTACAAACCAGTTGGCATGGAGATGGGAGATCCTACTCCCTTAAAGTATTTAATTATGTCCCTGCCATTAAGAATAGGAATAATCACACCTCAGTGGGGCTACTTATAATTAACTATCTGGATTATAGTATGAATATTGAAAGATCTAATCCACCACTACCCTGAATAAAGAATAGCCATATTCAGTATTTTTGCAAAATGTAAAATTATGTATCATATCATATTGTCCATATGTAAAGCACTTCAACAGATTTTTTCTATTTATAATCAGTAGTATACTGCATATCTTTTCAAGTATTCAAACAAAAGGAAGCACCTAGAGTGTAACCAGAAAAAAATAAGTGGCAAAATATAATCTAAAGTGACTCAACATTTCCCATGGTATTATTTTCCACTGCACTGGTCTAAAATATACTGACAGTTACTGTTCCGAAAGGGGGAAAAGCTCCATAAATAATAGGTAGGTCAAAGAAGTTCTGCCTAATTGGCCTTCTACAAGCTGAAGTAAATGCAAGATAGAGTTTATTAGAATTTCAAGTGCATAAGGATAAATGTTAAAACTGTATTAAATAATTTAAGCAAAATAAAACATTTAAAATCGAAAGTATTCCATGAACTACATGTTACAAAAAATAAATCAAAAAATAAAAGATGCTATAATATGTCTCTCGGACATTGTCTGGGAAGATGGCAGTGAGAATCTGGTTTCTAGATAGATTTGCTAGATGAATGATGGCATGAAGCACAGATAGTGGTATCTGCCTTTGAGTAAGTAAAATAAAACGTATTTGTCTCTTATTACATTGTAAGAGATAGGCCAATACAGTTTCATATTCACACACAGTACTCTCATATATACACATAATAATTTTTTTTTTTTTTAAATCACATTTATTTCTTCATGTCAACATACCTGGAAGTTGATAGAAAAAAAAATAGCAGTATGAGTTTTAATTAGTCCAAAAACTGATTTATCTACTGACTTCAAGTGGCATTGGGATTTTCAGTGGGGGAAAAAACAATGGTGAGTGGGATACAAAGGATACATCAAAAATTGGGCAGCATGAATTACTGCAGACTTATCTACTGGAATTAGGAAACTCCTTCAACTAGCAACACCTCCATGGTGCCCCCAGACCTAATTAATAGAAATATATCTGCACTTCCTAAACAGTAAGATTGGATTTCCCTAGAAATGCTGGCATTCCTTCAGCTCTAACACAGTACCTGTTAAAAACAGAAAAAAGGGGTTAAATTTCCTGGAGCATATGTCTGGGCTGCTGCATGAAGGAAAGCCTGTGTAAACACAGGTGGGAAAACAGATGGAGAAAGGAAAAGATAGCAGGGAGACCAGTCTTATCTTGTGTCCTTTGTGGTTGAGAGGAATTTTGCCAGTGACTACAGAAAAGTGAAGGATGAGACCACAGTGAACAACCAGGCCTCTGTCCACCAGCGAGAAAGCAAATGAAGTAACAGCAGAGTCTGGAACGTGTTCCCAGAAAGGTTTATTTGTTTCTCCTCCTCTCTGTAGGCATGTCAGCTACACTCTAACACACCAGCTCGTGGGGGCAGCTCAGCCACGTCTTACCTGAACCAGGACTACCTGTCCTGAGTCTCTCCTCTGATTCCCCAGGGCTGGCAGCAGGAGAGGCACAGCACCTCGTGAAACCACTCCTGCTTGTCAAAGTCCTCTGCTCTAGCTTTGAGACACCTTAAAACTTTTATTTTTGCAGGGGTAACAACGTCAGGCACATTATCAGTGGTTGAAAGCTGCTTTTTCACTTTGCTCTCCAAGCTGGAGCCTGCTGTCTGTAGCTGGGTGCATGGGAACACCATCTGACTGAGTCTGGGGAGAGGGGTATGCAGAGAAGAGCAGGTCACAAGGTACCAGGGAGCAAAAGGCCTTTCCAGAAGGGAAGGAGAAGCTGCAGGGCCGGATCTTACTGTGATGACTGAAGCAGCCCTAAGACCTACCCACACATCTGAGTAAGAGGAGGGAGAAAATTGGAAAGGATTTATTTTATTAAAGTAAATATTTCTTTAGTTTATTACACTACTGCATGTTTGATGTGATTAATTATCAGAGATTCTGAATTACCAACTTATATAATATTTATATGGAGTGATTCTGAAACAATTTACCACAGCAAAAATCAGAATATTCACACGGCAGCGATAGTACATCAGTTTCTATTAATATGTATTGGTATAGGTAAATTATAAGTATTAGCTTCATTATATACATTAATAATTATTCTCTGTAAAGCCCTAGTAACTAATGAACTAATAACTGATGAACTAATCTCTTCTATAAGCAAAAGATTCATATGCTTATGCTTCATGTCTAAAGATGTCAAAATCTTTGCATTTTGCTGATTTTGTGTGTATAGTGAAGAATTAATACACAATCTGTTCAGTAATTCCTCCTGTCACAAAAAGAGCAGTTTCCAATTAAATCACCTGGTATTGAAAGGACAAGGTTCAATAGGATTGGAACCTGGCAATTTCCTTCCTCCCATTTATTACTGGGATTATATAGCAAATGAGTTTGAACTACCAAGATATTAAAGAGAAAGACAAATATGCACTGAGACAGAGAAGGAAAAAATGGGGGAGCTGTCATTATCCAGTGCTGTGTACTTTGTATTTTCAGTATTCTAAACTGTAGATACTCAGGACCAGGGACATGATCACAAAAAAGTTAAACCACTTCAAAATCCCAACATCCTCAAAAGACAATTGCTTACATTTTTCACCTGCCTTCTGATTCTTATTCTCCATCCCAGGAAGCTGAGTCCAAGTGTGCCAATCTCAAGCTTTCAATTCAGTTTAACTGCCAACACCTCTGCAGTCAGGTTTTCCAGTTCGCTATCCAAAAGGGATAGGTGTAAGCACCTTCCCACTCTTTTCCAGCTTCTGGAAGTTGTTCAGATCTGTGCTTGCCACTTGCATATTCTTTCCTTTCCCATCAGTCTCATGCCCATGATGTTCCCCTGCACTGTCAGCTGCCCTGTCTCCCATTTATTTGCACCACAAATTCTGGCTCCTACCCACAGAGTCCTCTCTCTGTTCCCATCTATCTCACTCCCCCAACTCTTCACTGCAGTTTTGTCCTGTGTGCTAACATAGTCCACACCATCCATGCATTCTCTCCTGACCTTCATTCACATGTCACTAACCCTACAGAGGCAGCCAGAAGGAGATCATAATTCCATGGATAAAGAACTGGTTGTATGGTCACATCCAGAGGGTACTAGTCAATGGCTCAGACTCCTGATGGGCATCAGTGACAAGTGGTGTCCCTCAGGGATCCATACTGGGACTAGTCTTGTGTAGTGTCTTCATTAATGAAATAAATGAAGGAATCAAGTGCACCCTCAGCAAATTTGCTGATGAATCCAAACTGAGCAGTGCTGTTAACAGCTCTAGAAGGATGGGATGCCATCCAGAGGGACCTGGACAAGCTCAAGAAGTGTGTCCATGGGAATCTGATGAGGTTTAACAAGGCAAGTGTGGTGCTGCACCTGGGTCAGATCAACCCCTGATATCAGCACAGGCTGGGCATGAACAGCCCCAGCCCAGCCCTGCCCAGAAGAACTTGGGGGTGCTGTGGGTGAGAGGCTGGACATGCCCCAGCCATGGCACTCCCAGCCCAGAGAGCCAAACGTGTCCTGGGCTGCATCCAGAGCCCCGTGGGCAGCAGGGCAGGGAGGGGATTCTGCCCTCTGCTCTGCTCTGCTCTGCTGAGAGCACCTGGAGCACTGCAGCCAGAGCTGGGGTCTCCAAGATAGGAAGGACTTGGACCTATTGGAACAAACCAAGATGATCAGAAGGCTGGAGCACCTCTCCTATAAGGCAAGCCTGAAAGAATTGTTTTTTCAGCCTGGAAAAGAGAAGGCTTAGAGTTGACCTAATTGAGATCCTCTGGTACTTGAAGGGAGTCTCCAAGAAAGAGAGACTTCACAAGAGCATGTGGTGAAAGAACAAGGGGAAATAGTTTCAATCTGAAACAGAATAGCTTTACATTAGACACTGGGAAAAAATTCCTTACTCTCAGAGTGGTCAGGCAATGGCACAGGTTGCCCAGAGAGGTTGTGGATGCCCTATCCCTGGAAGTGCTCAAGGATGAAGACTTGGATGAGGCTCTTAGCAACCTGGTCTAGTGAAAGGTGTCCCTGACCATGGTGAGGGGAGCAGAACTAGATGATGTTAAACATCCCTTTCAACCCAAGCCATTTTATGTTTGTATGATTCTATGGTAATTTCTATTGAGGGCAACCTTATTTCCTCCCATAGGAAAACCGTGTCAGAGTCAGTCTAAGAAGTTTCTTTTGTACTTGTAAAAGATGCATCTACGGCTATGCTGGTAGTGGCAGAAATTCAATTTCTAACAACGTGGAACTAGGAGCAAAATTTCTAATAATGGAGGGCTATTAGTAAACAGAGAGTAAAAAATGAGGGAGGATATAAAAACATCCACTGATGTTTCAAAGAAATAAGATAGATACAGTTCAATTAAAAATAAATCTAATAAAAGCTGCTATAGAGTATTAAAATCCCATAATTCTTCACTGGTAACTGTGGCTTACATAATTTCACATGTAGAAATGATGATATAACTGCACAGTATAGTGGAAATAAGTTTTATGTATTCTTCCTTGTCTAATTTCTGTCCCTTTTATAAAAAATCATTTGAACATACTATGTGAGGACAGGGATTCTAAGGTGAGGCAGTAAAAAGTTACTGTTTTCTACAAATATGAGCAAAATGGTAGGGGGAATACGGCCTATTGAAAAGGATAGCACCAGAAACTGCTTTCAAATTCCTACTAGCACTCAGAGGAGATATGTAGGATTGTTGCATCTAGTTGTTCCTTGGGTGATAGCAAGTAAATGAGCAGGAAAGGCCTTTGCAAGGGTTTTACAGAGATGTTTATTTCAGCTACACATGTGCACCATCCAGAGTTCAGGGAACAAAGGCAAAATTGTTGTGGGGGTTCAGGTTTGGTTACATGGGATGAGCAGGGCAGGGAAAATCTTAGGGACCATTTACCAGGGGACAGGGAAACTAGGTGGGAGCGACTGAAAGGCTGACAGGGAGAGGGCACAGGGCTGACTAGAAAACAGAACAGGGCTTGCTTTGTCCAGATAAAACAAGATCTGCTATCAAGAGAAAGCAGCTGAGAGAGGCCTCCCATTTTCCCTAATTGGGAATGCCTTTCTGGGTCTCCACATGGGATGATAATATCCTTCAACCAGCAGTCTGAAAAAAAAACACTTATTGGGATGAAAATGAGCATCCTACACATTGCTGGCCTAAAAAATGCTCCTGCACACAAAGTTCAAGAAGATTACATTTATGAACACACATCAAGGTCAAGGGATAGAATGCTCTTCCCACAGAAATACCAAGGAATAAACCACAAGATCTCTGTGGTTACAGTATTACATTTCCTCCTTCCCTCCCAAAAGGAAAAAAAAACACAGACGAGGAAGGAGGCAGACAGTAGTCAAGCCCTGATCTTTCTGTTGTCACCACTTTTCATGTCCCTCAAAAATAAACAGAAAGTGTACAGCAAAGGTGTAGTCTGTTCATCTATCCCACTGGTGGTTATCCAGGCATATTCTTTTTGAGAAGAATTACCAACCAATTGTAAGGTTTATCTAGCTTCCTATTAGACCAGATCTAAGCCTGTTTTTAATTAAAAATAAAGATTATCAAGAGAATTTAAATGTCCAACATCAGTCCTCAAACCTCAAGATATTTCCTCTTTTTTTACTGCAACTTTTGTTTTTCCAGGTTTTCATTCTCCTAGAAATCTCCATTCAAATCACTTCCAAATACTTGTGCTACTGCTTTGCTTCCTCTTAAACCTTAGCTTTCATACTAATTCCAGTTCTCCCACAACCTAAGGATTTTTTTTTTTATATTGGTAAGGCTTTTTACCTATTTTTTTTTCCCTGATAAAATGCTAAGACAGAAATATTTTACGTATTAGGAGTATTTTTCCCAATCCAAGGCAGGATGCTGGTGAAACCTCCACTGTTCTGGAGGTAAGCCTACAAATCTCTCTAGAGCCAAAGTCCCCAGGTAACTCAGCTCTGGAACATACCTGACAGAAGTTAGTATCTCTGAGCTGGAATGAGGAACTTTTAAAACATAAGACATTTAAAAATTGAAAAAGGATCTGTTTAGGCATGGCACCCTGTCACCCGTGTGCCCTTTACTTCGTTTTGGGAGCACAGGTGTTGATATTGATGTATTCTGTCAGACCTGGGAGCTATACAGATCTCTTGTTACAAGTAGCATCTTAAACATAGTGTCAGTGTCAGATTTCTCATGTGTCCGTTAAGCAAAAAAGGGGTTATTGGTCTTTCGATTTGAATGCAGCCTTGATCTTCCAGTTTATTATTTTATCACTATGAAATATTCCTTGTGTATGCTTTGGTCAGGAAGCTTTACTCAGATTCTGATATATGCTTCAGAGAAAGCAGGTGCACTCCAGAGAGATGAGAATTTTAGAACTGTATTTTATTTTCTGCTTTGATAATCCAGACCTTGTCAATTCACAGATATCTGATTTGCAGCTTGTTTTCTCTCTTTTCTGCTGCAGTCACATAATTATAAAGTCACAGAATGGTTTGAGTTATAAGGGACCTTAAGGATCACCTAGTTCCAAGTCCCTTGCCATAGGCTGGAATGCCATTCACTAAATCAGGTAGCCCAGGGCTCAGCCCAGACTGGCCCTGAACATGTCTGTGGATAGGGCATCCACAGCTCCTTTGATCCAGACAGGTCTTTGCTCCCCCCAGCTGGAAACACACTTCTGGAAATTCAAAATATATGGTGTTTTGCTACAACAGATCTGAGCCACACCACTTTGGATCTTGAGGCATTTCATCTCTCAGGTTCTCTCTCCCTGTGCACTTGCCTTTTTTTACCTCTCCTCATCCCTCCATGCTACAGTAGAAGCTATTACCTTCTGTTTTCCCCAGCAGGCATTACCACCCATTTTTGCAACACCTGTCTCATCCCAGCTGCAGTTTGGATGAGTAAAAGTGCTTTAGTTTGCAACGTAGTAAATTCCTGTAGTGTCTGGATATTGCAAGTAGCTTATTTTTTTGTCTGCATTCCTATTAAGAAGGGTAGCAGTTGAACAGGATGAGCTAAATAGTTGTTCGCACTGCAACAACAGGCTGACAGTTATGTAAAATACTTTCATGTGCAATCTCCTCTGATCCTCTGCTGGTTCAGAGGAGTATTATGGCCAGATTCAGCACGCAGGCTCTTGCAAACTCATTTTCATAAACTAGGACACTGCTAAGCATAGAGGGGACCAAGACCAAGGTTGCCCTGTTTCTTCATCCTCAGCATTTACCTTTTCTTTCTGCTTAATCTCCTGTCTTCAGCATCTACAGTTTAATCCTGTGGGATAAGCACAAGACCTCTTTACCAAAGTGCTTCTACAAATACTGGTGATACAAATCACCTTGCAGAGGCTACTTCAGAGTGACAAGGTCTTCTGGCCAGATCAGTAGGAGTTGCTTTAGCGTATTATTCTAAAATGGGATTAGTTAAGTAACTCTATAGCCCAATTGAAATGCTGAGCCCAATTCACTTTTCTTAGCTTCCCCCTTCTGTGTACCCACTAAATGGCACTGATTAGGCTTTCAATGGAGCATTTTCTGAAAGTCGTTCAGGTCAATTATAGGATCATTCATGGAATTCAACAGCAAATTAATACAATGTCCAGCTAACCAAAACTCTCTTGGGCAGCAGAGGTACACACACAAATATTCAAGCAGCTTCTGAAAACCAGCCTTTCTGCAGCTTGTGGAAGCAGACTCCTATTATGTTGCACAGAGATGATTTACAGTCACAGGGAACAACTATTGTATATCAGCAATTATTAATTATTATTGTAAGAAAAGCAATTGCTTTCATCAAAATATACATATTCAGATGCCTTCATCTAAGCAAATAACTGTTTTTCATTAGGATTACCAGATTAATTTAATTAGGATTAAAATTAATGCCTGATTTTCATTAATATACATCTGTTAGAAAGTTACCTAGTCAGATAGGAAGTCCCATTTCTCATAGTATATATTGGAAGGATAAGCATTGATGTGTGCTAACATTCAGTGAAAAAGCACTAACAACACCTTGAAATATTCATAAATTACAAAATACTCCATGTAAAATAATGCTTTCCTATTCACAGCTAATTTTGAAATTCTTACTGTGATTTTTACCTTTAGATTTTTGACTCAAAAAATTGTATTCTTTTTAAATTATTAATTTTGCCTTTTAAAAGCTATAAAATTACTATGCAAATTATTATATTTTTATTTAAATATTTTCTACTAAATAACAGCATTCTTAATTTAAAATAAATTCAAAATTCTGGAGGGTCATACTGCATTTTGTAATAGCTGTCATCACAACAGTAAGCAGACTCTGAATTTTTTTTTTTTTGAGAAATATTTTGCACACTTTTAACTGCATTTGAATTGTGTAGACATGTGACTCTTAGGTAACTTATTCAGAAGTCTCTTTTTGTCTGTTATCTCTATGTGTTTTGTTCTACTGCATTCACTCCAGTGTTATCATTCATTTTTTCCTACTCACCTCCAAAGTAAGAGCCATCTGTCAGCTTCAGCTCCTTGTTAGATTTGGTGATAACACCAGCAACACCATGTTGAATGAAATACATCTTCTTACCCACAGCCCCTTCTCGGATAATATAATCTCCAGGTTGGAACACCTCAAATCTCAGTTTGCTTAGCATGGCAGTCACAAAATTTGGGTCTGCATTAGCAAAAAGAGGCATTGTAGCCACCAGCTTCCGACAGTTGAAGTTGACAATCTCCTAAATGGGAAGGAAACATAATAATAATAATGATCAATAAATATGTTCCATATGATGGACATTGAGAAAAAGAATTTCCACTTTCTTAACAAAGAATTTCTTTATGCTCATACTGGAATTTTTTGTGTCTCTGTGCTTGCTTTATAACATATTTTCATCTGTTTCTAGTGAAGTGATTGAAACAAAACTGCAGTCTGACTTATATTTCTAAGGTTAAAGGTTGCCTTTTTCTGGTGGCTTTTCACATTTATTATTCCCATTGGACTTAAAGGCAACAATGTGGCAGAAAGGTAAAATTAAATAGGAATTACACCACTTGACAATCAGATTGGCTGTTGCAATAACTATATTAAGTGATGAAATTATGCAAGTTCTGTGTTTCCAAGTATTACACCAGTAACATCTTTCTGTTTTGAACACAACCAGTAGTAATATAAATATATATTGCAGTTAGCCAGTTGAAATCAACAGAAAAATTCCCAGCACAGTTTCTAATTAATTTTATTAACATAGAGACATACGTTACTGCCCTTTAAAGAGATGTATAAAATGTAGACCCCTATATGCAGAAAGCTGTACTATTTTCCTAGGGCCTTAAGGATTTCTCCTACCTGCATTCATATTTACAGAGCACACTATGAACACAGCTACATGAAAACATTAGTACCAAAAAAAATCTGTAAATGTACTACTTGCTTTAAATAAATAAAAACAAAACAAAACCCTATGAACAACTTATGAAATATTTTCAAGCTCATTCTTGCAGACCTTACATTGTCATGAGAAATTAACATGGTCAGTTGCCATTACAGATTTAACATTGTATTGAAAAACTGAGACTCTGTTACACATGGAGAGGGGCTCAGGCAGGCAACATGTACTGAAGTAGCAAACCCAACATGACAGGAAGAGCAAATATAATCATCTGTATATAAATGCAAACAGAGCAAATAAAAGAAAAATACAGCCAGCAGTAACTTAACTACTTTGCCTTTATTGTCAGTGGAGTACCCCTAGCATTTCTTACACTAATCTAAGGTTTCAAGATTGATATAAAGGAGACATTCCACCTAACAGAGCTCTGCTTCCCATGACTGCATTCCTTCTGAAAGTAGATCTTGCAATTTCCTATGCATCTACTGCCTCATATATCTCATATATGCCATGCAGACAACTCTAAGCATGAAGCTCAGATTATCCACTGATCAGACAAATTATTTTCCTCTCCTAGTCCCACAATGTAATATCCTGCTTGTAAACATGTAGGGGAAGTTCAGGTCATTTACACCATAAACAACAAAACCATAGTGGGTTCTTCAAATCAGTTCCCTTGCATCTGGGAAAGATGTGGGAATCCCCCTCTGAAGGGAAGACATTTGCTACTGAAGCAACTAACAGGCAAGTGCATTAAGAGTGAGGAGAGTGAAGAAACAACCATCTTTCCCTGAGCAATCACAACCTTTTCAAATAAATCTAGTGGGACTTAGAAAAGTAAATTGGAACAAAATGTCTCACCAGGCATCCTATGAACTATGCAAAAAACATGGTGAATTTGATGCAAGATATCTTCTGTTTGCCTGAATCCATTATCTCTAGTATGTGAACTGCCAGATAGGTGACATTCAAATCTATGAATACTGCTGAGTCAGTAGAGGGGTAATGCCAAGATACCCTCTAAGTTTATTTTTATGAGGCAGTAAGTATCATAATGAGATTCCAATTGTCTTTCTAAAGGATGCTTGTTTTCTTTCTTGTTTAAACTCTACATTTCTTAGTAAAGCTCCAGCCATCATTTCCCTCCCAAAGGAAAATTATTTGCTTCTCCCACTGCTAGCAGTATGGTGGGATCCCATGAGGAGCCCAGACTACATCCTCTGCTCCCTGTGAGACTGCCTTGCTGCCATCTCCACTGATGCTGGCAACAGCTATTACTTGTCTTGTCTTGCTTAGGGACTTTTCAGTAGGCTTGCTGCTTGTTTTCTGCTTCTGAGAGTGAATAGCTTGTCTCGCATGCCCAGGAGGCAGAGAAAGGAAATTACTAAAGAAAGCAAAAATTGACTGGAAATTATATAGAAGCTGGTAGGGAAGCAGAGAAAAGACTGGGAGAGTGGAAAGTTCAGCTCCAGTCAAGATTAGGAAGAAAGAGTAAAATAGACTGAGGTGGAGTAGTACTATGAAAAAGAGAATGGGAGGAAAACAAAAAGAAGGAACACAAAGACCTAGAAAAAAAATAAACAGAAAAAAAAAAAAAAAAGGCAGGAAGCTTGACTTTAAAAACAGGTTGAGAAATGGAAATTGCTGAGAAGTGAGAACACAGGAACACAAAACCTGGAGAATAGGTGTCTGGAGTGAAAGCTCCGAAGTAGGACATATGAAGTAAACAAAAGGGAAATTGGAAAAAAAAGAGAAGTTATCTGCAACATATCTTTAACAGCATGATAGGAGTGATTATGATATATAGAGAGGGGAGAATTGAGACCTGCATGACTCCCTTGTGCAGACCCAGTCCTACCCACCCAGAAAGAAATTAATCTCATCTTGGGAATCCCAACAAAACATACCCTTGAAAGAGGATTTCACCCTTGGAATCTCGTGTCCTCTTATGGCTCAATCTTCTGCCCACTTTTCTCTCACATTATGTAATCTGTATCTGGATATACCCATGTATACACACACATTATCCTGCTCAGCCTGAGCTGCCTAATGAAGGTACCAACATAGCTACAAAACCACCCTGCTGAGGTAATTTCAGCTGTTATTCCTAGTAATGCATTCATTTTGTTGATTAGTTTTCTGTGAAAGTTTGTGCTAAAGTACAAACTTCCCTTACTTAAGATGTTAGAAGGTGGAAAATTACCAAGGGAGAAAGAAATGTGTCATTTTTAAGTGCTTTGTTTTTCTTTAAAGTGTTCTTTTATTTAAATATGAGATCATTCAGAGCAAGTAAAATACATTTCCCTGAGTCTTAATCACAGGCAGTTCTGCAATTTCAGGTTCTTGTGTATTACTTTAAATATCATCCTGGGGAGAAAGAAACAGTAAAGATTAAGAAAGTGTTTTATATAACTCAGAAAGTACTAGGAGAAAAAGTTCTGTGTTTTAAAAGAGAGGTAACAAAAGAACACACTGACAAATTAAGGGTTGACATTTGGTACAGAGAAAAATCTTTCACTCATATTTTTCTTTCAATTCTTTGGAGCTAGACTGGAAACAGACTATGCTGCCGAATGTGATATCTTCATTAAATGAGATCTTGCCTCACCTCTACTTGAAGAAAATACCAAATGAAGTCTGAGGAAAGGATCAGGGAAGAAAATAACAAATGAAGCTTGAAGAAGGGATTAGGAGTGTGTTATATAGCTGAAATAGTTAAAGAGCAAGAATGAAACAGACCTAGATTGAGCAAGTATTGATATATTCCAGTTGCTGGTCTCTTACACAAGAATTAAGTCAGAGATGCAATGATCTGTTATATATAAGAGATTGGTTAGGTAATTACACTGGCTTCTGCTCCTTTGTAGTATATTGGATTTATTACTCATCTTGAACTTCCTGGATTTTTTTTCAAATTGATGTTAAAGCATCAGATATTATAATTTTGTGTAGGTTCAGTATTTCTTGATGACTTCTCTGAAGCATCTCAAGATGTTACAGAAGCAGTCACAAGGCTGTCCCAGCTGTGACTGGAATTCTCTGATGGCATTTCTAAAGTTTTTAGGACCTCATTTGCAGAAGATTTTTAGATGGATTGTAGTGCTTTTACTTAGACTGACTGGAAAATCGTGTTGCCACAAAAAATGAAATGTTATTGAATAATCTATTTGCCTGAAAAGTTCTTTCCTTTTTCTCAGTAACCCAGTTGAACTAATAAAATGTACAACTTCCATGTACAAACTATGTTCTTCTTATGTGTAGGCCATTTAGAAAAATAGCTTAGCTTTTTTAGGAGACTTCTACATACTATTGCAAAGAATCTAGTGTATATAACTGTACAGTGCATTTCTTTTTCAGTGTTCCTTTACGTTTTGCTTTCAAAGGATGCAAAACTAAATCAGTCTTAATTTCTTGATCAATGGAAGGAAGAAATCACTTTACTGAGAAAACTATTTTTTCTCTTAGAAATAACGAGCAAATGAAAAGTTACTGACCCATCATTAAGACAGAACTATAGGAAAAGGCATTAAATTTAGGGAATTGGGGTTGTTTGAGCAGGATAGATATACTTAAACCTGGTGTTAAGGAGATATATTCTGTATGTGGAGATAAATTCTGTATGTGTTCATGATTTCCTGTAATTTTTTAACCTATTGGTCAATTATAGTCAAGTTTGGCAGAAAAGAGGCATCTCACTGATACTAAGTTCTCACAGGTTTTATGACAGCAGGCAGTCAGGAGGACTCGGATTAGTACCCCACTGAGGGAATGACTACATCATTATCTAACAACTTGTTAAATGCCAGAAAATCTACATGTGGCAATGGATGCAATATTCTTCATTTCTGGTGCACCTGAAAGTGTTCAAATTGCTTTGACACATTCTGTTTAATCATCTCTACTCAGTGTATGACTTAAAAAATAAATTTTGTTCAGAGGCTCTTCATTTAAGTAACAACAACTATGTATATTTTTCTCCTTGAATGGGATTGCCACAATTTTCCATTTTTCAATTACATTGATCAGTTTCAACATAGAGAGCTCTGCTTAAATTTTGCTTAGAACATGGTCACTCTTCCATAGTATGTCTAAAAATGTGTCAAGAATCACTATTCTTTTTCCTTCAGGACTTGGTGTTTTGTCAGTTTGGCAATATAACTGGATATTCCTTATGTCTGTTTTAGAAAAGTTCCTGTGTAGCCCCTTTGGTTATATATTTTAAAGGCCAAGAATGCTCTGGTCTGAGGTAACCAACATATCTGACCTACATACAAAGCCAAAACCTGAATAAAAGCTCTGATCTCTAAGGCAAAGAGAGTCCATGGAATCTCAACTGCCTTGAAAACCAGTGACCAGCCTGTCTATTTACATTTTCAAAGCCCTCCAGTTCCCAAGATTCCCAGTATACCTGGATAAAGCATATCTACATGCAGAAAATTTGCCATCCAGCTGTGAGATAAACTTAGGCAAAACGAGGGAAGCAATACATAGGCTTTTCAGCAAAACAATTAATGAAATTCCAAGTCTACCAGGACTGACAGCACTGAGTTGAAGCAGGGTTTTTTTACTGTCTAGCTCTGCTCAATATTAAGACAAGTCAACCCTAAACAGAGCATATGTTAGTTGGAATTGCTGCCTTGTAAGAGAAAGCAATTTTTTTCATGCACTTGCAATCAGGAGGGATGAAGATTTGACCAATTATATTTTCTTGGCATAGTTGATTAAATGTTGGCCTTCTGCACACTTTTCTGTCATTCCTTTCCTGATTAGAATTTTCTATTCAACTCCTTATATGCATTTTTCATGCTTCAGTATTATTATTACATTAAATTCAAATACGGACAGAATAATCCTTTTGAGGCAATATGGTTCAACCAAACTTCCAATAAAGGCATTCTGATGAAAGATATCCATCTTTTTCACAGCTTGTTAATTCATTTAATGGAGCTTAAGAGGAAGCAGTTCTGTGCATCTCAGGCTCCTCTTTGGATTGTCCATTATATTTGGATGATAAAAAAAAAGAAAAGGAAAGAAAAAATACGCTATCCACTCTTCCATTCATCTAACTCTTATATATTTTCTTACTGTTTTAAAAGGAATTTAGCTTTCATCTCCTTCAATGTTCTGAAATGTTAAATGCTACTTAAGCTTGTTTTCCAGAGGGAAAAAGGTTGAGAGGCTTTAAAATGGGAGCAGCAATACAGCCAATGTCTTAGGGCAGTCTGTAAAAGAGAGATAGCCAGTCTAATTTCAAAACCCTGGGAAGTCCTGATAATTCAGATAAGTACTTAAAGTTTGGGACATCTGACCAGTCTCTACTTCTTCAAGGTTTTACCTTTTGAACTAGAACCCTTTGAATTCCATTGAACAAATTTTCTCTTTGTATGCTGTTTGGAAAAAACACCCACAGTTTATTACATAAACATACATACCATAACAGCAGTTGCTGTAGAGACTGTTCTGTCTTATTAACTGAATAAATAAAGTGCAATTTGCAAAAGTATTTAACAATCACTATTTCAGTTTTCTGCTCCTAAGTAACTAAATATCTTCTTTCCCATTTGTGTGTGTGTACACTGGAGTGTTATAATTATTAATCCTATAAAGTATTTAAAAAATAATATATTGGGGGTGTAATTAGGGCTGAAATCTTTGTTTAGCAGGCATTTAAAATATTTCAGTTGTCCATTATGCCAATGAGAATACAGATTTAAACACATGTACTTTAAAACTGTAGCAGAAAATGAATCCTAAGAGACATGAAGTTGAAAACAATCTTATCAGCACCAATATCCTATTGATTTCCATATGATTATCCATATTTCTTGTTAGTGCATGGAAAAGTGGCACGAGTTAGACTTCATGTTTGCTTAATAATGAATGAAGCACCTTTCATATTTTTCTAAACATCACTTTCAGTGATTAAGAAAGAGGAGAATGTTTTGCTAATAATCACAAAACTTTGTCCAGTCTGCTTGCTCACAGGTTAGTCTCTGCAGCAGCACTAAACAGCTTTTCCATTGTGTTTGGAGACTCCAGTCACCTCCTCCAGCTGGTGATCTGCTGGCTCTGGAAACCATTTGCACTATTATGCATTTCTACTGAAACTCCACTTGCCATCACCAATCAATATGTGGTTGACCTTGTACATCATCTGTGTGGCAGCTACTATTTTTTAATACTATATCCTTCAAAAAAACCAGTTCAATTGTGACTTACATCTTTGCTCAATGAAGGCTCTTATATCCACTAAAGTCAGTAAGTTTTCACCTGATCACCACAAGAAAAAGGGTTGTGTTTCAGAATAGTGCTGGAAAGAGTTCTGTTGTTCTCAGGACAGTGCTTGATTCACCTGATAGCAAGGGATAGTAATTGTGCTTGAGAGAAAGAGAGACAATGGATTTTCACAAAGGCAGCCTGAGTTACATTTGTGTGAATTATTTGGTAAAATATATTAATTGGGGTGCTTTATTGTTTAAAACACACAGTTAAAATGAGGACAACCTAAAGAGTTTCACTTGAGAAAGGGAAGAGATGAATAGAATAACTTGTGGATGAAAGCAGGGAGGAAGAAATCGGTGTTTGAAGCTATCAGGGGTGACTGGGGCTAAAACAAAGTTTGAAGTAAAGAACTAGGTGGTGGGAAAACATAAGCATACCTTAGAAGAAATGGAAAGCTATGGTTAGGATACAAATTTTTTGTGTTATTTCTGATTTGCACTTGTTTGATCAAGATCAGAAACTGAAGCTGTGAATGTTTCCATGGAAAGTTTATTGTGTGCTCTGAAACAGGCAATGAATTCCTTCTGCCCTTCCAACTCTCTCCCTTTTTGTTCTCTCCAGCCTTCTTCTGTCCCCCATGTACTGCAACCCACATGGCCAAAACTGAGCAAGAACTGAGTTCTCAAGAGAATGTGCTTTATCTACACCCTATGTGTATGGTTTAGTTGACACAGTAGCAACAACAACCAGGAAAACAGTTATTTAAAAATCAGTGGTGATTTGTTCACTGAGCTATTTTACAGCTCTTGAGCAGCTCTGAAATACTGTTATCCTGTTAATTGCTAGGGTAACACTTACTCTTCTTATAATGAATTAAAAGCCCGTTGGTTCAAAGGCTCTCCCTATAAATTTATTAAGTGGCTTAAATTAAGTCTTACTGATTATACTGGATAAATCCCAGTTAGCTGAACTTGAAACATCCTCACTGAAATTATGTTTAGTGTTTTTAAGTACAGTTCAGTTTGCATCTAATTTGATTTGTAACTATTCAGTGAAGGCCTACTCTACATTATGTGCAAGAAACATCAAACTCTTAACTCTACCTAACAGAACAAAATTTAGACATTGTTGGACAATGTATATTCCGCATTTTAAAATGGAAAAAAAGAGCTTTTAAAATGAATGAGAATTACTTATATTTCATAGGTAAATTCAGGACCCTGAATGCCTGTATGTGCATGTGCTGGAATATTTACAATGCCAGCTATAGAGGTACAGATCTATATATAACAGAAGGATATAAAAAGAAAGATAAGGAGGATGCACAATCCCTTTCTAATTCTGAACTCAGCCTTCGTCACTGCTTTGCAATGTGAACTGGGACAAGATAATTGTAATACCATTTGAATTTGCCTTCTAAAGGAAACTACTGAGGAGGATGCTGGAGTGGGATCAGGTGCAACAGCTCATTGATCATATGTTGTGAGTAGCAACTTGCAATACAGGTGTAAGAAGCCCATGACCCACATTCAGGCCAGAGCCCAGGCATGCAGAAGTAGAAAAATACTGGAAGTGCTGATTTTAGAGCCCTGGTTTACAGTGAAACAGGAGGATGATGCTCGGTTGTAAGGGTGAGACATGGAGAGCTGGCTCCAGAAAAGTTAACAGCAGGTCATAAAAATGAAGTTTCTGGGGATAATTTAGGAGAGTGTCAGCCAGACAGCCCTCAAGACAGAATTTTCTTGAGAGTACCACTTTGGCTAATATTGGTAGCTGCAGGGAAAATAGATTAATAAATGGCAAGAGAGTTGTGAAGAGTGGAAAAAATTCTGAGGAGGGCAAATGTTGACAGCAATAACAGCCTCAATAGCAGATCATGTGGAGCAAAGAGAAGGCAATCTGGCAGGAGTAGACTAGTCAATATGTATTAGTAATAACACTAGAGTAAAAGTAATGCATCAGACTTTAAACATGCAGTAGGCAGACACACTAAATAATGCCATGGCACTGAGGTAACAAAGAGTCACTTTACAACTAGGAGCCAAATCATGATCAAGACTTGACAGATCAAGGATGGACTGGGACATCCTCACCATTTTTACACCCTGAAAATGTATTCTATAGAACATGGAGAAGAAGCAGCTATGTAAATAGTAAACAAGAAACTAGGGGAGATATCTACAGCCTTCTGCTGTCTACATTTATTACTGTTGCTCTGTTTGTTCCCTGAATGCCACCACTGGGGCCTTAGATACTTGTTCTTGTGCTTCCAATCCAGGACTAGACATGCACTAAAAGCAAAGGGGCCTGATGACAGCAGGGTACTCAGAAACCAACATTAGCATCTGTGTATGAACACAGGCAGCCATGGGATTCAGTTATTTACATAATTTTAATATTCTTTTTCAAAACAATTTCAGTTCATCTTCTTGCCCAAAGTTAAAAATTTATTTAACTATT
Source organism: Muscicapa striata striata (assembly GCA_030060385.1). Taxonomy (NCBI): domain Eukaryota; kingdom Metazoa; phylum Chordata; class Aves; order Passeriformes; family Muscicapidae; genus Muscicapa; species Muscicapa striata. The sequence continues at coordinate 1,067,629 of JAREIS010000255.1, forward strand.
AGCAGCATTTAATTACATTATATATATATATATATATATATATATACACATATATATAATTTAATTGCTCTCTTAGTTAATTAAATATAGGCTGAGGTTTATTTCCATAAGAAATATATTCCTATGATTTATTCAAAAAGTTCTTCAAATTCTCTTTACACTATATCTTAATCTCTACCTTTATGAATAAATTTATCTATATTGATTTTATATCATAGGAGGACACCTAAGCCCCTTGTAACTATAATTCATTTTAAGGTAATATATTATAAATATAGTCTGGTGGTGTAGGAAATATGTGCTGAGATATATGTAGAAAAAGAGAGACCATATCAGAGTACCTAATGCAATGTATGCACTTAGTACTTTGCAAAGATATCAACAGAGTTTTACACAGCATTCTTCTCATACAGACATGGACATGTGTTTGCATGTATGTGTCAGAATATACGTGTGTATGTATATGTATGTATGTATGTATGTGTATATATATATATATATATACACACACACACACACATATATAATACATACACATATGCATATATATGCTCTCCCACACATGTATTTATATGTGTACATGGACATACCTCTATGTGTACATGAACATACCTGTATGTCTACAGATGTACATATTTGTACATAAAATAAAAAAAAAAAAGTGTAACTAATTTATGTGTCCCATTAGAACTATATTTCAAATTAGATTTAGTTGTCTTATGTAGAGATTGATACAACTCACGTAAGAGTTTGTGCTTGTATAACCCAAGTTACAATCTGCAAGCAAAGAGGTGAGAGGAAAGAAGATTCTGCTCCAAGTCCCAATTATGTTCTTTGGAAATGAAATGTCCTGATGTTCTATATTCTGCAAGGACACATGATCTGTATCTATTTTCAGCGAACATCTTCTCACATGGTGGCCTAAAAATAGGCCAGCCATGAACTTTAAATAATGGCTCAGGAAGGGTATTAACCTCTTTCTCACAATCTAAGTTTGTCCCATTGCTGTAAGTATCAATATTATGAAGAACGTATCTAGTGTTAGAGAATGACAAAGCAAGCTACATACACTCCATTTCTGCTTCTCTACAGATGTCTTTGCCTCTTAATTCCCTTCAAGGTCTGTTATATAAATTAAGCTGTCCACATACAATACTGACAGCATTTCTCTTCCTGTAAGTAGTGAATCTGTTTTTTGGCAGGTGTTAAAAAGCACGAACTATTTTATTTCCAACCATGCAGGGTGGGAGACTTTCTACTCTTGGTGAAATATGGGTGATTGTGAAATCTCGTATTTTCATAAATACACAAGTGTTTATTCAATGTTTGGCAATGATTCATACATTGAGTTACTCAATTTTTGTTTTGGGGACTGTGGATATCTGTATTAGCTGCATTTCCCAAATCATCTATTACAACTCCCATAGCATAATGCAAATTTTCCAAATTTTTCTCAATAATTCTGTTTTCTTACTTTTCTATATAGAACACTGATACATTGTTGCTTTCTGATTTTCAATTTAGTAAAAGAAAAAATCCTCACTATGAAGCAAACTTATTTTTTTAACATGTGTAAGGGATACTCATGAGATCACAAAAAATAATAGTTTTGAGTTGCACAGTGATCTAATGACAGCCATACAGGCTCAAGTAAAAACTGCTAATTACAAAGAATGTAGCTTTTCTTTAAATTTATATATTTACCACACAGGTAGTTATTTTATCCACAAAATATTTTAGTGGTCTAGCAAGTGCTTCAGTGCTTCAGTGAGCACACAAACATGAAATGATCAGTTCATAAGATTGCAACTGTTCATGTTTTAGGGCACCTCACTTGTATCCTTTCAACCAACCACAGAGTTTTTTTTTCTTTTCACAGGGAAAAGAAAAATGGATTTATTCAGAAGAAAATTAATATAGACTCCACAGAACAGCTAGGAGATTAAAATCCTTTTCAGGGAACTCCTTTCCTACTACTGCCATGGCTGGATCAGGACCCAGTGCTAGTACTGAGCCAGGATTGTGCAAAAGTATTGTGAAAATGGTGGTGGGGACAGATAAAAATATTGCCTTGAAGTTGGGCCAGGAGATACCAGGAAGTCTGTACCTGTACTCACAGTGTCAGAGTCTACATTTTGCTCCAGCTTTTAATTTCACTCATCTCTGAGACTCTCATTAATCACTAGAAGTATCACATACTAAGTTCTTTCAGTGTTCGACACCTATCTTTAAAGGACACAAGTGTAATTCAACACCTTGTGCATCCATATCTGTGCTATATTTCATTATCTGTCCATTTATAATAATTTCACAATTTTAAATTCAATTTCCATTTAATCTCTTACATAAAAATTAATAATCAAAAGAGATTAGATTTTAAAAATACTATTTTGGAGCTGTAGAGGAGACTACAGATTTTTCAGGTACAAAAAAAATCAGTATTTAAAATTTGACTTACTGGCAATAAAATTTCTGGAGAAAAGATATTCAGTATTTGCTTACTGCATCGTCTAGGTAACAGTAACAATACAAAAATACAGATTAGGCAGTTTCCTGCAGGTTTCAAAGTAATGTAAAACTTTTTTTCTTTTTTCCCTCAAGTAGCACTAGGATGAAAGCAAAACAATGATTTAGCATTACCCTGAGGCGCAAAATTTAACTTGGATTATCTCCCACAGCTTTAACTAGGTTAACCTTCCCAAATCATTGGTGTATCAATGGGAAATTAAGTTCATAAATGTGCATTCAGAACAGATCTTGTGCTCTGTTGCTTTTTGCTCTCCTTGTCTTTGCCTTTGAGATCACATGCTTTTAAAAGGCAACTACAGATTTATGCATGGGAAGTGCTGTGTACCCTTCTGTATGCTGTTACTACCATAATGTGCAACTGAGTGCATAAAAATAGGCACATGCATTTGCTTCTGCATCAAACAGTTCATGGCATATTTATCTCCTCTTGCTGGAGGTGAGTCACAACTCTGATCTTTATTTGTGGTGACTTTCATGGACAGTGGCACATTTAAAGGGTACCGCCTTCAACACAGAACCTTTTGTATTACTCGCCCCCCACAGCATTTTTACTGGTTCCAAATCAATATGCTTCAAAAGCCTTTAGCCTGCTTTCTGAATTTAAATTCCACAGTGAAAACTCAAGGAAAATATGTTCACTCTCACCCACCTCCATTAATGAGATTTACAGGAAAAGGATCTAGACATGTCTATACTGTCTTGTCAGAAATATGTTTTCTACTGGAGTCCTGGCTGCCTCCTGCCCTCTGCTTCTCCCTCCCCCTTCCCATGCTTTCATTATGGAATGCCATGACTTTTTATTGCAGAAGTCAATTAAGAAGAAATGGAAAACCCTGGTAGGCACCAGGGTGCCAGATCCTGCATCTCCTAATCTTGATTTAAGAGAGACAACGCAATTTCCAGCTCTGCATCAATAGTTTTAATTTACTTATTTTTCATTTATCTTCAGTTATTCTCTAAAGAGTTCAGAGGAACATATTTTTAAATTCTGCTGTTTTATTGTAATGGATTCATAGTTGCAATTCAAGGATTAGAGCCAAAGATCATTAGGTTTCAGCTAAATAAACCAAAATTTTCCACACACTAGCAAAAAGGACACCTGTCAAGTCAAAGCAAGCATAGTATTAAAAGAATGTATTTACATAAGAAGTTGTTATTTGAAGTATGTTAGTATTTTGACCTCAAATAGCAATACTATCTCTAATTGCAATAGCATATTCAGATCTTATAGAAATGAACATGTTGTGGCAGGCACCAATCTATAGCAACCTCTTTTGGCTTTCACCAGAAACTACATGGAGATTTTAAAAAAGTGCTTGATTCTTTCCATTTACTGCCCTGAGCACCCCTTGGTATCAAGCTGCTGAGCAATTCTTTGGTCTGTTAAAAACTGAGACATGACAGACACTTGGAAGCGTGATCTTGGGATCTTGGGCAGAGTAAGGCAATGGGTGAATTTTGTCTCTGTAGGACAGCTCCTATTCTCTCATTGTACTGGACCTGGTGCAGTACAATGACACAAAATTGGTTTTGATTCTGCTCTTCAGATGCCTGCCTGAACAGCACTTCCAAGAGGAGCAGGCACAGACTGGATTTACAGAATCAAAGAATCCCAGAATCACTCAGTTGGAAGAGACCTTCAAGACCATCGAGTCCAACCCATGCCCTAACACCTCAACTGGACCATGGCCCTGAGACCCACATCCAGTCTGTTTTTTTAAACACATCCAGGGATGGTGACTTCACCATCTCCCCTGGCAGACTGTTCCAGTACTTTATCACTCCTTCTGTAAAACACTTTCTCCTAATATCCAACCTGTATTTCCCTTGGCAGAGCTTAAGACTGTGTCCTCTGGTTCTGTCAGTTGCTGCCTGGTGAAAGAGACCAGCCCCACCTGACTACAGCCACCTTTCAGGGAGTTGTAGAGTGATAAGGTCACCCCTGAGTCTCCTTTTCTCCAGGCTGAACACCCCCAGCTCCCTCAGCTGTTCCTCACAGGGTTTGTGTTCCAAGCCCCTCACCAGCCTTGTTGCCTCCTCTGGACACGCTCAAGAGTCTCAAAGTCCTTCCTAAACTGAGGGGACAGAACTGGACACAGCACTAAAGGTGTGACTTCACCAGTGCTGAGTACAGGGCAAGAATGACCTCCCTGCTCCTGCTGGCCACACCATTCCTGATCCAGGCCAGGGCCATTGGCCTTCTTGGCCACCAAGGCACACTGCTGGCTCATGTTCAGCCAGCTGCTGACCAGCACCCCCAAGACCATTACTGCCTCAGCACTGTCCAGCCACACCATCCCCAACCTATAACACTGCAGGGGTTATTGTGGCCAAAATGCAGGCACTTGGACTTATTAAACTTCATCCTATTGGACTCTGTTCATCCATCCAATCAGGCCAGGTCTCTGCAGAGCCCTCACACGCTCCTAGGTTAGTGTCATCTGCAAACTTACTAATGAAGGACTCAACACCCTCATCCATGTCATCAATAAAAATGCTGAATAGGACTGGCCCCAGCACAGACCCCTGGGGGACACCACTGGTGACTGTCCCCAGCTGGATGCAGCACCATTCACCACTCCCTGGGCCTGGCCATCCAGCCAGTTCCTAACCCAGCACAGAGTGCTCCTGTCCAAGCCACAGGCTGCCAGCTTTTCCAGGGAATGCTGTGGGAGACAGTGTCAAAGACCTTTCTTTTCTGTAACATGATTTTACCTCTCTCACAACATCCAGTTTGCATTTAAATAGTTTGGAACTTTTATCAAACAACTTGCTTTTCTTTATATGAAAGACAACTACTGCACAAAGAATTGGGCATTTATTTGGATTAGTATATTTGAAGAGCTCATGAAAGAACTGTCATGTCTGAAATACTTATTTAACAATTACAACAAAGGAATCTTGTAGGTGCAGTAACATGACTATTCAAAATCATAACTACTGAGAAGTACTGCTGTATAATTATCTGTATTGTTGGAAGCAGTTAGATCTGGGACTTGTCAAAGCATATCTCAGCTCGGGGTGGATTTGCTAATAAAGCATGTCAAACACAGAAAGGACTGTGATCAAAGTTTCTTGAACATGTGGAACAGCAATGGAAGTGGTTGACAATTCTGCCACAGCATGTGCCCTGTGAATGTACATACATCAAAGGGCAAACACACTGCCCAGAGCTCAGCAAATCAAACCACATTGTCTTAGGGAAACAGCCTTGAGTGTGCACACCGTTTGTTATCATGTCACATCTGCGGTGGAAAGTCATTTTAAAACACAATAATCAATTCACCTGGTGATTGTCTTTCCATTCCCACATTAAAATGGCCATTTGCTACTATTTTCAATTTTAAAAACTTCATTATAGTTACTTTTAAGAAGTAACTTTTCTTTCAGCCTTGTATACTTGGGCTGCAATTTAAACATAGTTTACACAGATATTTGAAAACCACTGATTTTCTTTTTCAGCATTAGACAAATAAATCATGCTGTAGTATATTAGCATTTATTCTACAAGACTGACATGCTGCATAATTCACTCATAATTCAGTACTCCAGAATATAAGTTATACTTTATATGTGCCTCTGAGAAAAACAAACAAACAAAAAAACCCTTTAATTCCTAGTTAAAGACAAGGAGATATTTAAGTGACTTTCAATGCGACTACATCTATAATAAGGATATATTTTTCTCAGTTCCTCTCTTTAAGCTTCACACTAAGGATCACTGCATATTAAAATGTTGAAAAGAACAGTGGATTGCAATGAACTAGTTACCTGTCTTTTACGAGACAAATTTATGGACATAAGTTGTTATGGAATCAAAATCTCCAAGTATTTATATGATACTTTATTGTGTTTTAATTTTAAAAAAATATTTTCTACTATTATTTTACTGTTTGAAAGTCCATAGCCCCAAATCATGATGACTACACTGTTAAAAAGGATCAAAGCATTCTGTAATATAATCACACCCTATTTTGGCCTTATATTTTTACTCTGAAGATACTTTATCTTTTATGCATAGGACTATAGAATTGTTTAAATAAGAATAAATTGCTTTGTGATTTCTAAAGATAAATACTCAACAAAAATAAAGATATTAAAAAAGGAGACACATTTTAATAGGAAAAAGGAGAAGGTCAACAATTAGGAAAGAACACCAAGGTTACCAAATTGATAATTTTAAAACTGACTTTAAAAACACAAAATAATTTCTATACAAAAATACCTCATTTGTCTAAAAATACCAAACCATTTGGTTTGGGTCCAATTTTCATTCATATACAATATAAATTATAAATCCAATAATGGAGGGTTTCCTGCACTTTATTGTGAGAGTACTTTCTTACAAGAACTGTCACAAAATGCCACTCCTGATGCAACACTAAGTACTGCACATGATGCTTCTTGGAACCTTACACCTGACTCATTAAGCTGTAAAAGTACCACAATGTACCTACATTCACCATCCCTATGGGAACAACAAAGGTCAAGGACTTCACACAGATCTGCTCAGCTCCAGAAACAGCACCATGTAAAGGTGGAAAAGCTTGTTAAAAAGAAACTAAAAGAAGCTTCTTATGGTCTTATTGGAAGTTACTGGTGGGGAGCAATAATAAGTGATATACCTAAATAAATACATGAAATAATGTATTCATTACCACTTAGAGTTAGTTTTTACCATTACAACTTAAAACAAAAGTAAACTCAATGTTTGGCAGTGATTAACAAGCAAATTAACATTAGGAATTATTTGCAATATTATAGCATCAGTATTCCTGCTGGAGACCTAGTGCTTTCACCTCTAAAAGGCTGTAATAGATCCAGGGAAAAAGAAAGAAAATGGCAAGAAGATTGATCTAGCTTCCATGCAAAAAAGAATTAACTAGAATATGTCTATTTATCATAAAAAAATACGGTTTAAGGATGTTATCATGTAACTCTATAAAATTGTAACTGGCATGCAAAGAGTCAGTAAAAATTGACTGTACTATATAATTTTGGTACAAGAATTAGTGGCCATCAAAACCAAAGAAACATTTGGAGCCGTGTTCAGTCCCAAAAGAAGGTGGTGGTTTCTCATGCAGGAGGGGTCAGGTCTGTGCTCTTTGACAAAGGGTGGTGTGGTTGCAGAGAGCACCTTGAATAAAGAATGCAAGAAGGGCATTGGAAGAAATGTGTATTAAGGATTACCCAGTAGTCAAATCACATCAGTCTCAGAGCATCCCTTGACCTGAAAATATTGTGAGTCTAGGAGAGTCATTAAGGGCCACATCATACTTTCCCTGTTCTTGTTCTTCCATGGGCATCCACCCACAGCCACTGCAGGCAAGACTGATGGCTTTAAGGTCAGACCTGAGTCACTTTGACTTATACTCAGTTATAAGATGGAACGAGCAGCCTTTAAAATTCAGGTGTTCCTTTGGAATATATTTCTCTTAGGTGCATGTGGGTTTTATCATGTTTGGGTTTTTTTAACTTTTTACCTGTAGTGTCTCCATTTCATGTCATGAGAGTTACAAAGACCACTTTTGGGATTAAGGCCTTCCGAGGCCAAAGGATGTTCAAGCCTTGTAGGTGGTAAGAAGTACAAGTTAAAAAATGTGAAGTTTAATATCTCTGTCTGTTGAAGAACTAGAGATGATATTTATATATTTATTTATATTTATATTAGAAACATGCTAATTGTTTCTAATCACTACCTCAAGAAATGAGGGAGAGAGACAGTTAATTTCAAATGCTATTAAAGACAGAATTTATTTCACATATCAACTGCTGTTATTAGATGCAGCTTTTTTCTAAGCTAGTCAGCTAGGTTTTCTTTACTGTGAGAGCATGTGTGTGGGGGTGGTGTGTGCAGAGAGAGCCTGATTATTATCTTAGACTTGTTGCAGAACTTGTATGGAGCTACAGATAGGTTTGATGAATCCAACCCTGCATGGCCTCTAAGAAATAATTTCAAATCTTTCTTTTCTACCAGAATTGTAACTGCCAGGAGTCTCTTGATTATCCTGCTCTTGAGAAGACCAGACACTTATTATCAGATAAGTCTAACTGTGAAAAAGGGGATATAATTTCCATTCAAGTGAAATTTCTGAATTCAATGAAAAACCCTTGTCCTCTACTGTTGTCAGAGAGCATGTGTCCTTACAAGCAGGTATGCACATAACATATTACAATTTATAGTTAATTCATTTTGAGTGTGTAGAGCTAAGAGTATCCAATTAATTGCATTACTAGTGGACTAATACACCCAAATTATGCAATTAACTGGGAGAATATAGAGCTTTTCAGTCTCATAAATGTTGCTTTAGTGCCTAGTCACCAAATGCAATCTCTGTTAATGCCAGATTATCCTTCAAGGATACAGGTCAGCCACTAGTTGCTTTACTCAGCTTTGAAGCACTTAGACAGAGCCTTGTACAGTTTTAAAAAGTTCAGGATTCCTTTTTTCTCTCTTTTTTTTTTTTTTTAATGAAGTCTTAGTTAATTCTCCACAATAAACATGACTCTATTTTTATTATCCAACCAAGCTAGGCATTCATACACATGCATCAAATCTTTTCTCAGATTTTCATTACTTTAATTATCCAGTCTATGAATGTTCCATAAATAATGTTCAGAAGCTCATTAAAATGAACACCCATCTTCTTTTACAAAGAAAGTCTTAACCTCTGCTATCAAAGCAGATGGTTGTCCTGCTCTGCACTTGTGTAACCTCATCTTGAGTCCTGTGTGCAGTTTTGGGTGCCACAGTATAAAAAAGACATTAAACTGTTAAAGTGAGGGTCACAAGGATGATGAAGGGCCTTAAGAGGAAGCCAGATCAGGAGTGGCTGAGGGTACTTGGTCTGTTCAGCCTGGGGGAGACTGAGGGGAGACCCCACTGCAGTCACAATTTCCTTGTGAGGGGAAGAGGAGGGGCAGGCGCTGATCTCTGACCAGCGACAGGATCCAAGGGAATGGCCTGGAGTTATGTCAGGGGAGGGTTAGAAAAAGGTTGGTTTTTCACGCAGAGGGTGGTTGAGCATTGGAACAGGCTCCCCAGGGCAGTGGTCACAGCACCAGCCTGACAGAGTTTAAGAAGCATTTGGACAATGCTCTCATGCATATGATGTGATTCTTGGGGATGGTGCTATGCAGGGCCAGGGGTTGGACTTGATGACCCTAATCAGTCCCTTCCAACTCAGCAAACTCTATGATTCTATGATTCTATAAGCATATACAGCTTTATTTCTAGAATGTATCATGTAAGAATTATTTTTATACTAGATTTTTGCTGCTAATTCTATGCACTTTTGCTATTTTAAATGGTTGAATGATCATATTTATATCATGCATAACTATTTTCCTCCTTAAAAAAACCCAGAATTTTAAAACATGGACAAAAAAGGTCATCACTCTTAAAGAAAGCATAGCTGTGGAAAATTTCAGCCCATACAGTAAATTTGAATGGCTGAGAACAAGAAGTAGTGAAAATCCTACAATTTTTTCCATAACATTTCACAATGCTATAATTATGCAGCAGTTAGTATAGGTCCTTTTGTTCTACTTACTCCAAGTGAGGAAATAATGGTTTCAGATTAGAATCTTTGTCAGAAGCTAGTTTCATCCAGCTAAGTATGTCCTGTAGAGACTCTGAATGTTTACTTTATACTAAATTCCAAGTATAATCAAATGTAGGATTAGTTAAAAACTTAAGAAATGCAGTAAATATTTATTTTTTCAGTGATGCAGCCAGGGTATCTGTGTTATTACCTATTATAACCTTGTGCAGTTTTTGGCATGTAAGATGGTAAAGTCCATCCAATATATGAACAACTGTGTTCCACCTTTAAAAGACTGCAATTTATTATCCATTATTTACATAAAAAAGACACACTACCTGCACTACTAAACTGCACATACAGAAGTGGTAGCTAAAACAGAATTTGAAACTATTAACTAAGCAAAATACCTAAGTGATGTTTTCAGGCCACCGTGCATAAGCTGCATAAGTAGGAAAATTTGGACTGATTCATTGAGAAACCTGCTCTGGCACTGCCAGTGACCAGTTCTTAATTTTTCTCTTTCTTTTTTTTGACCTTTCTCTGGAACACTTTTGTGTTTTCAAGAGGGCAGTGTGCAACCAGATTGTAGCAAATTTTTTTTTTGTTATGTAATAGAAACAACAAAGAAGACCTGCTAAGAACAGCATAACCATAGCAAAATCAGAAGCCACTCCTTCCATGAAATGTTATTCTTCCTTCCCATTTTTAGGCACTCATCAATTTTTGAAATTTCCTATGCTTGATGTCTCACCAGAAGTGCTTTTTGCTTTTTATGGTTGACCAAATTTGCCTTTCTACTTCTAAGCTGTATGAAAAAAAGGGAGGGAAAGGGGACAGGGCTAGGGGAGAGAGGGTGGAAGGATGAAACAAAAAGGGAGGCAGTGAAAGTAGAAAACACAAGTAATTAGGCTGCTGCAATTGCAAATTGTTAGCAAAATAGTGTTCAGCAATGGAAGGGTTTTAGGGTTTACTTTTGGAGAAATGCTTTCTTTAGAAATGGAAACATATGAAACTCTGTCTGATCTCAGTGACTGATGTGTCTGTACATGCTTCTGTTCTCTTAACAAAACACAAGCTCCATACTGGCAAAGATTCATGTTTTGACTGCCACTGCAGTCTAGGGATAATTCCCATACTTTCCCTGTCCCACAAGGCAGATTTTTGTAGTACAATCTCCTTTTGACATTTCAAAACTTACAGAGGGGAGCCACAGTGTGAACAGGCAGTGGCAGTGAAGAAGCCAAGGCCCTCTACCTGCATTCCAAAGCACAAATTCAAAATATAAAGAAAGATCTCAGACTGCGCCTTTGTGAGCAAATTAAGTAGGTCCAGGATCTGGAACTCAGTCATGGACTATTAAATTGTTAGAACAATCATGGTTTGGCCTGATTTTGACTTCAAGGAAATTTTGGGCAGCACACACCATTGCCACCTGGGAGTTTGTAGGAGGGATGCTAATATGGGACTCACTACAGAGATGTGGATTAACTGTGACTTGGCAAGGCTTTGTTTCTTTATGATTATTTTAAATATGGAACTTGATTGATTTTGGCAATGTACTGTATGACATGTTTTCCCTTCCCAGCAAAGCACAGTTTTCAGTAGTACAGACAATTTACCACAGACCTATTCTCTCTTTATGCCTCAAAACTTGAAAAAAAACCTGACCAGCCATCACCTACCTTTCCAAAAGTACAGATGTCATGCTGTTGGATGTTATGCATACAGTATACATAGCCATATCTATATATACACATACAGTCACATAATCAGCACCACTACTCCAAAAGCAGAGGATATTAAAAGACATTACTTGGTAGCATCAAAAATTACACAGATTTCATCACTGCTCCACCCTTACTTTTCTTGTTTCTTTTCTCTTTTCCCTGTTTATGCTCTCTCCTCTCTGAGTTTTTCAGCTTGGTTCTTCTCTGGGTTTTTTACCTCTCCTTTCACTCGAGGGTATCAGCCAACATCCTTGAGTGGGTCAGGCACGAGCACAACCCAACAGAAGACATTTGGTTTATATTCCCATTAAGCAGCTACTTCTGCCACCACAAGATGAACATTGTCCTCATCCCACACCAGCAAAGACAATTCCAACTGCTTCCACACATCACATAGCATAGCACAGCATAGCCCCTAAAACTGGAATACAGACTACAGTTTCAACAAAAAGAGATTTCTTTTAATGGCTTGTATATATAATATTCCAGCTTCCTCATCTCAGGTGAAGACCATCTTTACCGACAATGCTACTTTACAAAATGGAAGGAAGCAGCTCTCCCTTTGTGGTGACTTTTGGTGGTTTTATCTGGATAGATATGTGGCTAGCAAGTAGGGAGAGTAGAAAAAGAATTTAATCCAGGATAATTCAACTCCAGCCACTCTCTGTTTTAAAAAATGGCAGCAAAACAGGATTTTCAGACAACAATAAGGGTGTGGTTTTACTCTTTGACAGGGTTTTACCCTCTGACATCCTTATGTGGCAGTGATTGACAGACTGGTCCTGAATAGACTGTAGATCTGCTTATTTCTTTGTGCCAATCTAGTATAAATTTAATTATCCTGGTCATTCATTGACTATGGTAAAGAACATGAAATGTTATAGAATGGAAAGAGCATTTCAGCACAGGAACAGCAAAGACAAGAAGTTTTTTCACAGCTTGAAGAGCTATTCAAATATTTTAATCTTACCTCCCTGAGAGGATCATTGAGCTCATTCAAAATATTTTCTTCATCAAAGATCTTGCCTTGGTAGCGATGCTCATAGTAATCATGGATCTTCTGGCGCATTTCAGCAGGCAACTTGTGGAATGACATGTACTGTTCCACTTGTTTGTACTGTCAGGATAAAAAAAAATGAGGAAAAAAGCCTCAAATTTTTGCTATTTAATAGCACCAACAAAATACAAATTCATTCATGTGTCCACTTAGGTTTTACATATTTTATAAAGATTACATTTTTTCACGTCAGAAAACCCTCACACAAATGTTAATTAATGTAATATTACTCATATGACAGCATCTCTATAAATTACAGAAATTACCTTTAGCAGAAATGCTAATATCCACATGAATATATAAGGTTTAGAAGCCAAACCCTCCTACTTCTCATACATTTCTAAATTCCCAGCTGTACAGGAGCTGCAAAAATACACCAACACAATTTTTAGCTCATACAGTAGACAGGAAAGCTGTACACAGTGTTTAGTCTGTAGCACTGCATTTGGGGAGAGCTGAATGTGTGAAATTTTAGAAACTGGCTATGTTGTATTACTAAGCAACATATTAATGTTGAATATGCTTATGGAGTTAAAACCTGTGGAGATAATGAAGTAGAAAACACTCCTCAAGAGAGATGAAGAGAAGAGAAAGTTAACAAGAAAAATAGGTAAGGGATCAGGAAATATAAAATGAGGGAAGAAAAATATACCAGGATCCAGAAGACTAAGAAGAGCTCACTTCATTTACCCTGTACATTTTGTTTCTTTGTTTTTACTAGTCTCTGTCCTATATTATTGGAGTTTGTTGGGGTATTTTTTGGGTTTTTGTTGTTGTTTGTTTTGTTTTTGTTGCTGTTTCCCTTTTTCAGAACCATTTTTTGGATAGTATAATTTTCAGAAAAGAAAGTCCCAAATCAAGATAGTCATAGTTGTATTATACTAAACTACATGATAATCTGAGACCCACAAAATGGACAAGTTGTCTAAAGTGCAAATGGACAAATCCACCAGAATAAGATTTTTGCCCCTCACAGCCCCCATCTTTGTCTCAGCTGAAAAGGATAAGGCATTGAGGCAGAAAAGGATAAATCCAATCTCAGGTTAAAAGGTGAGTTAAAACTTGGCAGAAACTTGATTCACGTATGCAAACAGTCTTAATTTATTTTTTCTTAGTTATTTCATGCTTAATTAGGAAATTTAGACTGCTTTCAATGGAAAAGCCAATGAAGTCCTAATTAGGATTGGCACCTCTGTAGAACAATTAATCAAGTGTACAATGTACATGCTCTCTTTGTGTACTGCAGCACATATCCTTTAACTTTTGTAGTTGAAGACTGTTCTATCTTCTGGAATTGAAATTAACTTTAGCTTTGCAAAGTGGCAAAAGATTAGATGAGGCCATGTGTACAACATACATTCCAAAAATACGAGGAAAGTAATTTTGTATGGGACTATTTAACAATGCATTATGACTGCATTAGAGTGATTTAACCCCTGCTCATTCATTTTGCCCCTCTGCACTAACAATTCTTCCTCCACATCCTTTAGATGTGTGATTTAAATTTGCATGCTTGCCACTGGTTTCTGTTCTGATATGGAAAAATTTTTCCATACCTTGTGGGTTAGAACCAGACATCACCATGGCCCCTAGGACAGAGGCTGCTCCCTCTACACAATCCTATTCACACACAAATGTACTTAAGTAACACTAATAATCAATAATCCTTGCTAATAAAAGAAATACATTCATTCTGATGCATATTGCAAGCAAGCTGGAAAGGACTTTACTACCAGAATGACCTTGAAATAGAGAAAATTTGAGCTACAAGGAAATTGCTTGGGCAGCAATTTCCACTGCTGCCTTTCATTAGTGCTGTTACTTGAATGGGGGCTTTCTCTTGCACCAGCAAGCTCTTTTCTTTAACAAGATTTATGCTTACACATGAGAATTTTAGGGAAAAAGAAAAAGATAAAACTAGCAGGAATGTACTGCTTATCACTGGTGTGTCTCAAAGTGTTTTCAAATTACTAATATAGAGAATAATAGGCACAGCTGAATATTAGCATCCTTTTCTTTAAAAATCTATGAAGAAATTAAAAGTAGCCCACAATTCCCAGAAGTTTTTAACTATCTAATATAATATCAAGGTTTTTCCATATCTACATATCTGAGCCTGTGAGTGGGTAGCATACTATCACTAGCTCTTTAATCAGTATTTTCCTAATATTTCTCTGTGTGATTTTGGCTCATTTTCTGCATCATTCACTGTTCTGCTACTCCCTTCCTGACGTTCTGTTCACACATAGCGTTACCTCAGAACTTTTAAGTTGCCCCCCTGTTCAGTAACTGATATCTTTCATTTCAGCACAAGAAAAAAATAATTTTTCAATTCCTCAGAATAATGTGGGCATTCTACATTAGTTCCCATTGTGGTGTGCCACACGCCAATTGCAAAAAAAACTGTCCTGAAATGAAGATACAAAGAGTGCGGGATTAATATGGTCTTGTTAATATTATGCAATAAATCAGGAATTTGTCTAAATTAATTTTGAAGAGTATTTTCTTTGTGGACACTACAGATACCAAAATTGGTTAGAAATAAAGGTATTTTTCACTTTATGTAATTATACCAGGTTTTAGTCCTGGGGCTTTTTTATGCATTAAAAAAATGCAAATAGCTTAAGAGAATGCAAATATTTTCTGGAAAAGATAAAAGGTAAAAAAGATTTAAAATTTTTCATTAATGTTTCCAATCTCTTAAAAAATATGGTAATTCAGTAGCTTCTTGATTTTTCTAAGTATAATCGTAGATCTCAAGAGGATAACATTGTCAGTTAATTTAAATTTTGGTAAAAAATTATCTTTAATCATATTTAAAATGGCTGTAACCAATCCTGAGCTACACATATTTGAATCTGCACTTTAATATGTGAGAAAAATAATTGCTTTCTTATAACTCTTCTCATTACATTGCATCCTTGATCTTTTCCTCTCCAGAGTTAAAATTTTGTTTTGCTTGATGCTTGTTTTGGGGTGGTATTTTTGCTACTTTTTTTGTTTTCTTCCTTGTTTGTTTTGGTTTATTCAGAAAGTAGATGTCTTAATCCCACATTCATAAAAATGCCTCTGGTATTTTTTACATTTATGCAAGGAAACTTTCAGAATAAACGCTCCCCTAAGTTTCAGTAAGCCCCCTCAAGATTGACTTTCTTTTTTTTTTTTTTCTTTTACCTCTGGATTTTTGTATCTCATATGAGAAGCATCAGGCTACATTCAAACACAAAAGACTCTGCTAGCCCCCTGCTTTGTAATTTGTAATTGACTTTTCATCCTTGCTCCTGCAGGTAGGATGATTTTCCAGGAAGGACTGTTTTAGTGAGGGACTCCACATGTGCACATCTTAAGAGATGTGCCATAACTGTTACAAATATTTATCCTGGTATTTTCCATACCATTGAATGGAGCAAATATTGTGTTGCTGACAACTCAACAACTATTTTTTTTTTAATTAATATTGAATTGTTTGTCCTGAAATGAATACATTTTAGTATAGCTCTCTGGAGTGTTTATAGTGAATTGTGTCTCTTCCCAGCCTCATGCAGGTAGTTGATTCTGCCTTTTTGTTCAGACCACAGCAATTTTGTTCAGAGCTCAGCTGGCCCTCTTCTCTTTCATCTGCTCTAGTTTGAGTTCATTTTTATCCAACTGCAATTACTAGAATAGTTCATAGTATTTTAGAAGAAGTATCACCAGTTTGTAGCTCATACTGATTTCTTTCCCATCTATTGGAAAACCAAGACACATTGAAAATGTTGTTTGCAGCCATTTTATGAGAAGCTTCAGCACTCAGATTTCTCATTTTCTCCTTGCCACTTACACTTGCTGTGCTCTTCAGCTCCCAGTCTGTAACAGCAGCTTGTACTAGTACCTGGGTCCTTGGATTTTGAGTTTCTAAATTTTATCTTACTTACTATTACTTCATTTGCTTCGTCTCTTCATTCTATTTTGATCTTTCTGTGATAATAGCATCTGAAGCTTTTTACCATCCTAACCAACCTTTATACCTACCAAACCATTGTTTAGCACAAGCCTAATGGCAACATCATGCCTTTAGGTATTTCTCTACCACACAATCACAAATCAATTAGGTTGGAAAAGACCTCTGGGATCATCAAGTCCAACCTATGACTGAACACCACAGTGTCAACTAGACCATGGCACTGAGTGCCACATCCTTAAACTCCTCCAGGGACAGTGACTCCACCACCTCCTTGGGCACCAGCCCATTCCAATGTTTAATCACCTTTTCTATGAAGAAATTTCTCCCAAAGTCCAACCTGAAACTCTTGTGGCAAAGGTTGAGACTATGTCCTCTCACTCCACCTTGGTATATCAGAAACTTGCAATTGAGCCAAAATAACCAAACTGGGGTGTAGACTGGCAGTAGCACACGTATAGCAAAGAAAATTACTGTCCTTCACCAGATTTGCTTGTGAGAGAAGAATGAGTTCCACATAACCTAAAGCAAATCAGTTTCCTCTAGGTGACATGCTATGATATACATGGCAAACATCTACACAGAAGAGATCCCAGAAATCTCCTGTACATTCTAATACATAAATGATTTTCATATTTGCAAATTTTCATCAACTACTATGTTCAAAAAACCAAGCAAATCTAAAGGCAGCAAACTTGACTATCACCAAAACTGGATTTTGAACAGAATCTTTCAGAATTATAAAATTAAGACTGTTCTCTTTCTCTGCTAAATAGTCTTGAAAACTGTGACTGACCACAAAAATTGGATACCTTTGTTTAGCTTTCTCTAATTTCCTATTTTAAACCAGTTATCCTTACTGTCTCTAATATACCAAGGGGTTATTAACCTCATTCAAAAATTAGTTTATTTAAATGAATTTTTCTACAGTGATACCTGTAAATGGTCCAACAGATTCAACTGAACTTTCAGGTTCCATTATTCACCCTTATAACTGTGCTTCTACAATTTTAGCCTTAAAGGAAGAAAGTGAATGTTACAGGGAGGCACTGCGGAATCTTTAGTTACAAAATGCCAGGTGAGGATTTTTATAGACTCGCAGAATGGTTTGGGTTGGAAGGGATCTTAAAGATTGTCTAGTTCCAGCCCCTTCTGCCATGTATTCGAGATTTCTAATAGAAGAAAAGCACGTGGGTGCTCTGTATTGAAGGACAATAAATGAGGCTGGCCCTGGGTTGAAGTATGGGAAAGGTAATTGGTATGCCAACACATCAGTGAATAAAATTGACAAAATGCACCAAACTACAGAATGGTCTGATGTATAAAGGACTGCAATCTAATTAAAAAAAAAAAAAAATTAGAAAATTTCTACCTTTAGAAGTTTTTAGTACTGATTGAACCCAGGATTCGGGTGACTGACAGTTACCAAGCATTTTAAAAAACAACTGATCTTAACAGATTTTTCAAATAAACATTGAATAAAATGGACAGCCCAAATATTTTTACAGTATTCTAATAGCTTTTTAGTGGTAGATTGTTTCTATAAACACAGTTTAAAATATTAAAAAAACAATTTTCCAGTATTTTTAGTCCCGATGGCAGCTCACTGGCTTTACACATCAGAAATTATTGATATCAAAGTCCCTTTTCTCTGTGCTATTGTGCTATAAGGCCTTGAAACAAACTGAAGGAATTGGGGAGATTTGACTTGTCTCTTGTCCTTCACTTTGCTGAGCTCAAGGTTTTATTTTCTGATTACAGATTTTTATTTATTTTCCAGTGAAAGAAATGGAGGAAATCTTTCTGAAGTAGTTCAGAAGGACTGGGGGAGGATGGGGAAGAGGCCCAGGGAATTGTTTCAAAGCATATAAACACTCAGTTTAACAACTTGCGTATTCATGGAGTTTTAGGCCCCTCATTTCTCTGCAGGAGGTGGGTTTGTTCAAGGGGGACAGTCGAATTTTGAGGAGAAGAGGGAAGGTTCAACAGGGATCCCATGATACAGAACAGGAGGGATGGCATTTGCAACAAATGTATAGCCAAATACTGTGTAACATTGAAGCTACCCAAAACAAAAAGCAAAATTTCATAAGGTAAAATAACATTGGGGTTTTTGTTTCTTTGGTTTTTTTTTTTGTTTGTTTATTTGTTTGTTTGTTTTTAATGGAGAAATAATTTTCTTGGAGTGTATAAAAGTTGATGGTTTTCATGGAAAATTTTGCTTTGTGGAAAGTGTGCTTGTTATTATAAATATCTGCCTCCCTCTCAAGCAGCACTAATGCTCAGCTCCAGAGATAGCACGAGTTGTATGGACAGGGAGAGAACTGAATGATGATCACACATTTTCAAATTGCAGAAGGGGAGAAGCTTTGCCGTATTTGAAGGCATGAGAGGCTTTCTGCTTCTTTCTCAAAATTATTCAAATGCATGGTAGGCTTGGATAGCTAACAATCAGGGAATTGCACAAACGAATAAATATTCGGGAAACTTCAATTTCTAGTTAAACATTAAACATACTAAAAAAATATTCTGGTTTACAGTTGACAGGAATGCCTACTACACTTACATTTGGCATTCAGCTGAGTGTTGTCTTTTCACTCAAATTACATTGAGGAAGAAATAAAAAAAAACAAACTGAAGTTTCATCTGACCGAAAATTCACAGGCAATTAATTTTTAAGCATCATATCTATATTTAATTTCTTGAAATTTCTTTCTGCACAGAAGGATAACTGCAAGTGCAATGAATGACTTCTGAAAAATTATAAAGGAGAACAGTTTTTCTCCATATGAAGAAGAAGTAATATCACTTTTTAAAAACAATCTTTCAGCAAAATATACTTTTTAAGAATAAATGAATAAGATTTGCAAAATACTATACAAAGATCCCAGAATGAAATAATTTCCATTTAAAGATACTATTTTGAAATTAAACATTGTGTATTTTCAGAGAAGTACTTTGCTAAAACACTTTATAAGCTATTTCAATCAAACTCCATTCTATTATGCAATGCTGTTAAAATGGTACATATAAATTACATTATTCTCCCCCCAAAAGAATGTGTCATTTCATATGGCACATATCCCCCCTTTGTAAGGTATCTTTCTCTCTCTCATGTAAAATAGTGAATTAATTTGCTTTTTCACTCAATCATTTGAAAAATTTAAGATACTATATTGTTTATAATCTTTTACAACTATCCTCAACCCAGTATTCAATAGTGCCAATGCCCTAGCTGAGTGCACAACTGGGTGTCTGAATATCACATGATATTGTTTCAGTTTGCTAAATGATTAATCTAATCTGTATAAGTAAAAATAATGTCCAGGAAAAAAAAACCCCGAGGCTTCTCCCAGGAAGAATTTGGATAATATTAGACAATTATAGACACTAGGCTATCCTTTTCTCTGTTTGCAGGAACTTCCAAACTAACATCATAAGTGGGTTCTATGTTAAAATAATAATAAAAGACATTAAATTGCAGATTAATGGGAAAGGAATGAGAATTGTATACTTATATTTATTAATGGCTATTTAACAAATTTTCAATTTTTCTTGTCACAATCTGAGAACCTGGTATTTTTCTCTTTAACTCCCTAACATGTCATCAACTACGAGCATTACTCCTGACACACAGTGGTGTAAATTAGGTAAAACCAGTATTCCTGCTCAAAAAAGATGGGCAACCCTCATTTCCAGCCCTGCCATTGTTTGATTGTGGGAATCTGGGGAGGGCCTATAGCTACTGCAGGATATTGTTAGATGCTTCCTTCTCTGTCTGATACTGCAAACCATGCTATTTAATGAGCCTGTCATCTGGATGATATAAGGTCTCCAAAGTTATTATCTGTTCTCTGCAGTCACTGTCAGCCTCATAGTCCAAACCAACTGTGCCTGTGCCTTGACTTGCAGTTAGAGAAGCACACAGCAATAGACTGGGTCTGCTGCTCTCTATCAGCTGTGCTGATGACCCTAGCCTGGAGCTCAGATACCAGCAGCCAGAAAAAGGGGAGAACATAATCACTGATCATCTCTCTCCTACCATAAGGGAATCCTGCCTCACTAACGAGTATTCCTTATTACTGCAAGGACCTCATGTTATGTAAACACGAGGACCTACTGCCCTTGGGTTAGAATCTGAAGGGTTTTTAGATTACTAGGGGACAGAAAGGAGAGAAGGGCCAAGAACACCTTCCCAAGCTGGAAAGAATTCTGGATAAATGTCCCTTAAAGTGTTTAAGCTCTATGTCTGTTCAATTTCACTGCCATTTAAAAGCATGATCTTCAGGAGCTGCTAATAGGCATTTCCTTTTTGGAGCACTCATTCTCTTATACAGAACAGCTTTTTCACCTGAGCAGGAGTGGACTTGTTCATTCTGTTCTAACTTTGAAAATTCTCTCTTTAGGCTATTGCTTCATATGTGCTAGAGGGCTTAAGCCAGTTTTCAGGTACTTGGCCATAGGATCTCTTGCTCTCTAATGGAAATTCAACCAGGAATCAGGAAACACTGCTGTTTCCCTTGCAAGGGTTACTCTAAGTCTGGTGTTTGTATAGTTCATCCTTTTATATTTCTTTTCATCCTTTCTTTGAATGGTATTACTAGGAAAAGAAAGGAAGGTTTTGAATGTTGAAATATCTCCCTGCTTCAAATTGGGACAAGACTCCAACTGATGTCCTTCTCTTTCATGTTTCCCTGCCACACTGGAAAAACAAGATATTTCCATTTTGATTCCATTATTTATGTGTGGTCCTCTGGCATACAATGGCTATTTCATAAGCCAGCTGAACTTTTTACCTGACCACCAAAGGATACTCTCTAACCAAATACTCAGTCAGACCTGAAGTTAGCACTAACTTTAACTCATAGGATGATTACCTGCAATGATAACTCCAAAATGAGTAAGCCCAGATGGCTCTGAAATGACCAGAGATC
The DNA here is from genome assembly GCA_030060385.1 of Muscicapa striata striata. NCBI lineage: Eukaryota > Metazoa > Chordata > Aves > Passeriformes > Muscicapidae > Muscicapa > Muscicapa striata. The sequence continues at coordinate 1,089,363 of JAREIS010000255.1, forward strand.
TGGCTGCATTCAGAGAGGACACCAAGCAGTGCACATGCCAGTCAAAGGTTTGGTTATCTTATTTCGGTAGTGGCAAAGTAATAAGCTCAGCTGTCCATACCACAGTCACTGAAAGCTGAATTTATTAGGGCTCAAGAGATATTTCTACAATCTGCTTTCTTTACGGCTACTTTTTTAATCATACAGATATTTGCACATTAAAAAAAAAACAGTTTATAATCAAACACAGATCAAAATAAAATTTAAGTATACCTATTGAATAGTATATTAACAGTAAGTTAATTTTTATAGTTCATTATCATGAGATGGAACTGAAGTGATTTGTTTAGCCTAAAAGCTATCATCTGTTTACCATCTATTTTTCACTAATTACCCCCCAAAGAGTACTGTTGCTTACAAGAATGCTTTAAACTGTCATTTTACTTACAAGCAGTAATTAAACATTGCCTTTCAATTGCCACAAAATACACAATCTCCTATTATTGTTCCTTTCAATTAGCGTAATTGAGAAATTAATTAAGTTATAGGGAGATTTCTGAATAGGATTTGTTTCCTTAGTCAGTTCTTTATCTTTCACAAATTTGCTTTACAGTGCTTAAAAAGGGGAGTGAAACAGCATGAAAACCAGGATCAATTCCTCTGCACAGAGGCAATGACAGGACCCTGACTTCATGAAACAACAATCAGGGCCCCAAAACATAAGAAGAAAAACATCTCTCCTCTATGCTACTCTTGGGGAAACTGTATCAAATCTAAGGCAACATCATTTTCTTTCTTAATTAGGAAGATGCTGTAAAGACGACAATTTATTTAAAAATATCAGATATGCTGTGATAGCCTCCTTGCCTTTTTGAAGTGAAATTTAATACCTATCCTGCCATCTTGTACAATTTTCCTTATCTTTTAAACAACTTGAATTTCTTTCTTTCTTTCTTCTTTTCTTTTCTCCCCCTTTCTTTCAATTTACTGCACCAGAATGAAAGAATATACATTAAAATAAGTGCCTAGAGGGGAGGATCAGGAGGCAAAAGGAGTTATTCCCCAGACAAGCAGTCTAGGGATGCAAATGGGATCAGCTCATCTCTGCAGGGTCACTTCTTCAGTTCAGTTTGGGCACGAGCAGCAGTTTGTGCAGCTCCAGGATCCATGACAGGAGCCTCTGGACCTGGGCACTGAATGCTTGGGCACTTGTCAGTCACCTATTTGCATTCCAGTGTAAATTTTTTTGAGATGGAGTTGGAGTTCAACTCCATTCCAATGGAGTTTTTTTTGAGTTTGGTCTGCTTATCAGAAGCACTGGTTTCTTCTGGCATGGGCTTCACTTCAACCCATTGACCCTGCCACACAGAAACACTGCATGATGCTAAATTCTGTGTGTCCCACAATGCCTTCTGCTAAATTGGCATGCTTAGTTGTGAGCATCCCCTCCCACAGGAAATCCAGTTATTTCAAGAAGCAAATTGAAGTAGCAATTTAGAAAAGTAATATAGAAAAATGTGTAATTAGGTTGAAATTACGTAACTTTGCATCTTTTGTTTAATAGTAGCAATGAAAAGAAGAAGAAAGAAAGTTTTATTAACAGTGTAATTGTTACATCTGCTTGGTGTTGCGCCAACAGCTATGCTACTAGCAGCACCAGCACACACAAGACAGGAACACTGGCACAATACAGCTGCTGATCCTGGTAATTTTATCTCTGATAAAACTTAATTATGGCTTCCCAGTTCGTTTTGCAATAATTACTGAAAAATGCCAATTCATCAAAAATAATTTGCTTTTTTAATGCACCCGTTTTCACATTTTTCTTCTATGTCAAGATACTTGCACAGCAGTAAGCTTATCACATGTTGGAATGTCTTTTCAAAGCTAAAGGGAGAAATGAAGAGATCATTCTGTAAGCAAAGTTGCTCAGTTAAAGGATGTATTGCTTTTCTTGACCTCTGATCAGAGACCCAAAATGGAGGCCTTCTCTCATTTCCCAGCAGTGTCTTAATGATAAGGAAATGGGTCCTCTAGGCTGGGCAGGGCATCTCCCAGTGTCTTTTCTACTTGTCTATTACATGTGTATCAAAATAAAGACAGAAAATTGTCTTGTTCCTCATAAGGATAAAAATAGTGATGTATATGATCACATTTCACCTGGCTTTTCCAAGAATGCATAATCACTTACACAGAATTAAGGTGGTGGGAAACACAGAGTCATCCTATGCAGATGCTTCTTGTGGGGAAGAAAAGCCTACACAGACCCATTGGCTGCAATTCATCCACTCCCTGTAGGCATTTCACATGTAAACACCTGAGTCAATGTCAGAAAAATGCAGTCTAAGATTCTTTGAGACTCATAGGAGTTAAAGGAGACCAGACAACCTCTGTTCTGAACTATTGTTTAATATCTGCAGTGTGAAACCTTATATATTTTATTTGAGCATACAGCTAGACACTGTAGCATGACACAGAGCCCTTCCACTTATAAATGGGACTATAATTGAAGACTATAATTTATTTTTTAGATAATCTAAGACTGGCAAACTGTTCAGGTCTCCAGCTTCATCTAAAACGTGAGTTTAACACAGAGTATCACAATATTCATGCATTCTTCACCAATAACTGCAACAGTCTTGACAAACTGCTCTTCAGCTTTATGTTCACAGCTGTTTTGTCTCATTCCTTCTTCTAAACTGTCCTTAATCTTCTTCTCCTTACACTACTTTTTTATGGTCTCAAAGTATACACAATTCAGAGACATCCTTAGGGAAAATAAATTTATGGCATCTGAAGGCTTGTCTGATAAACGACAGCCATGGCAGCAAAGCAATACTCCAAGAAAGCTTTTGTACTCTCCTGAAGAGCATCATTATAGACCTGACAATTCCAGAGGAATGACTGAGCAACAGGATGTATTTTTTATATTCCAAAATTATGGAACTTATTCACTAGGTAAAGGAAAAAATCCTTCAATTTTTAATGACTTAAATATAATTTTTTAATTAGAATAAAAATGACGTATATACGAGAACTACAGGCTCTATCAGGGATGGAAAAGCCAATTAAACATTCTGCAAAGAACAAATTTTAAGGCAATTTATAGCTTCCTTCAAAGAAATAGACTAGTGATTCCTGTAATAGTTCTGGTTATGAAGACATAGTTCAATGCATCAACCATTTGACCATCCAAATGCATCAAACCTTACATAAAGAGTAGATCTTATTTTTTATTCTCCAAAACAATGTAAAAAGCTCTTAGTAACAGTGGATTGCTTCCCAAATTTCTGTGGAGATTTAACTCTCCAATCGATGTTGATACTGTATTTCTGTGCTGATCCTTTCTGCAGAAACATTAGGGAAAGTCTTTTATTCAGTACAACTGGATTAATTCAAAAGTGAAGTCACAGAGCTGTAACTGTTAAAGAAAAAGAATGGAGATTCTGTGAAATAATACCTTTATTTTCTTTTCCCCCTTCTTTCAGAACAAAAAGGAGAAATAGAGAGAACTTTGAGGCAAAACAGCTCTAAGATGCTATGAAAAACCATGAAAGGAGTAAAAAGCTGAGAAAAGGACTCAAACAATTCTGCAAACAAATCTAAGTACCTAAGGATTCCTCATAGTCTCTTTCACTTAAAGGAACATGGTTTATAAAGTGCATATTTATTTCTTCCCATCTTAAGTATTTTAGGACCACTTCACTCAGCATCTGAAATTTTAGCAAAATTTACCTTAGAGTTGAATAAAGGATCCTTTATTTCCAGGGCAAGAGAAGCAATTTGCACTCTAGAACTATTGGCTGTGAGTATGATAGTCTGCCATGAATACTGTGTTTCAGGGCCAGTTGATAATTCACCTCCATTCTGCACTAGTCCCCCAAGCAGCATTACCAGCACTGACAGCAGTGTCTCGCAGAGAGGCTGCAGTGCAGGGCTCTGCTGAAGCTGAGAAGGCACCTGAACAGCCCTGCCAGGGAGGGATCTTCCTGCTAGGCAGTGCAAAGTGTTTGGTTTTGTTAAAAAAAAAGGTTTTGAAAGGGTGCTTTTATTTTTTTTTTTTTAATTTTTTTTCCTTCAATTTTTAAAGCACGCAATAGATAAATAAAAGATCACCAGGCCCCTTTTCATTCTTTCAGTGATATTTGGTCTCAACCACAAGGGAAACCTTGCAAAGAGAACAGCAGTGCATCCTCAATAGAGAAAGCTACACCTAGGCTATGTGAAAAACACAGGTAACAAGGTGCTGAGGCAAAAAAAGCCTTTTCATTTGTATTTCGTTTTTAATTGTAATCTGAAAAAGACCTGGAAGGATTCAGAATGCCTTCCCAATAAATCAATATATTTTGAAGCTGTACAGACAGTGAAATTTTGAGTATTCATAATCAAATATAGCACAAGGGCAATGCTAATTCCTGAGATGTACAGAAACAGAGTATTGCTTCCACTAAAACTTCAGTGTTATGTAAGAACCTCACTATAAATAATAACTACATAACAATTAGGTGGTAACCTAATGATTTTAAAGGCTAAAGCAGCAACCACTTCAAATATAAGCTGGCACTTCCTTCTGTTTTTCACAGCACAAGTTGATGGCTAAAACAGAGGCTCTCTCAGCCATCCAGGAAGCGTATGTTAGAAATAGGATATAATGTAAGTTATGATGCTGAACTTTGTTTTGAGCAATTGCCTGCCTTTAGCCCTGTGTATTGCAGAAATCCAGGCTAGCACGCTGAGGAATTGCCTTCAGCCTCTGCAGACAGACAGCTCATTTTCTCAGCCTGCCTGACTGATCCCTCCTCTGCTCAGAACTGCACTGCAAATTTAAAAGCCACGTGCAGTGGGCTTACACCTAGTATTAATGGATATGCCACAGCACAGTGCTGTCATTATTCACTTTTCTCCCCCTCTTTTTTTCTCCTTTTTCACGTTATTCTATGCAGTTACATCACTGCACCCTCCTCAGAAAGCTCTAACTTTCTTGATGTTAAGTGATACTGGATCATTTGGAAAATGGAAGCTTTCTTTTCCTGCCCTGGCAAGCACAGTGCAAGGTTTAGATGAGCTCTCTAAACCACAAAAAATTAGACTGTTTTTGTGGTGGGTTTTGAGGGAGAAGAGGACAAATGGTCTCTGCCAGATGCAGAGACTGTCTTAGAAAGAAACATGGGGACTGGGGGAGTTCTGGTAGACTGAGAAACTATGAAAGAAATAAAGCTGAGGTAAAAACAAGGCTGAGTTAAGGTTTATGTTTGTCCCAAACAACTTCTGGTTTTGGCACTATTTTACAAGGTTATACAGTTCTCCACTATCTTACATAAATCAAAAACTTTTGCAGAGCAAGACCCTGTTTCTAAATATTTTGCAAACAAATCTAAACCACAATCTTTCAGCAATAAAAAACATCTTTTCATTTAATAAGTTACATATACTGTTGGTTTTATTGTGCTATTGGTTTTCATTCAGAGTTACTCTCTGACTGTTATAGCTTTGTTTTGAAATCAATGGACCAATATAGTTCATTACAGTTTAAAATACCTTTTTTCCCTTTTTATACCAGTCCATTTGGTATAAAACCCACCTGGCTGAACTGGGTAATGTGATATAGTAATCCAGGTAATCATTCCATTTATCATCCTCACTTCAGTTCTCCTCTATTATTTTATTTGCACTGTCCACACATAGAAGCTGCTCTTCAAAGTGATGGGATATAGGTAGAAATAGAAGGCTGGTCTCTATCTCTTTGCCAAAAATTCAGTGTGTGTCAAATTCCTAATTTCTTTCAGATAATGTCATGTACTGCCCAGTGAGAGGTTCTTGCTTAGCCATCAACAAATCCCTCAATACAAGCTCCTCTGTTGATCACAGTTCTTCCCTAAAACAAGTCAACATCCTCTACCCCCTGTTGCTTCCTTCATCCTCACTTCCTCACATGTTTCTTGGCTCCTGCCATTTCAAACTGTTTTTTCCTTGCAGGCATACCATAGGAAAAAGCCAGAGGTGTCTTTTCATGATAGGAAAGGTCAGTATTACACTGACCAGTCATCTTCTGGGGCTCTCTGCCTCCATTTTCCTTTGAGTTAGCCTTTTGGGTTGCCTCTGGTGTCAGTGTACTCCTGGCTGAGGAGGGGCCATGCCCATCTTCTGATGCTGCCTGATGATGCCCAAACATGGGCTGAACAGCATCTACTGCTGTGCAGGAATAAAGCAGCAACAAAGACAAATGGGCTCTTCAGCCAGATGATCATCCATGCCTCTCTCTCTCTTACATTCCCTACAAAATCAGGGGAAACAAAGGCCTCTTCCTAAAACAATGTTCAAAAATTAGAAAGGATTGGGAGGTACCCTATATAGGGGAATTAACTCCATAAATTCTAGTTACAAATTCCTTCATATGCTTAATAAGAAACACCCAAAGACCTCATTTAAAAAAATGTGTTTTCGTAAAACCTTTATAAAATTACTTTGACATATACATCAAATTCTGAAGGGAAGTTTTGCCTGAAGCAGGCATCCAGTGCTGCCCATATTAAATGGCATCTGACTAATAAATATTTTGTCTAGAAGGAGATTGTATAGATACTTATCTAAAAATTGCATGTTACTAACCCCAACCTGTGAAAACATAACAGTGTGAATTTTTTTTTAAAGTCCTTTTATTATGCTTAAATAACTAGCATTTAGAAAAATGTTTTCTGAAGGTTTTTTTCTTTTTTTTTTCCCTTTGGGAGCAGTAAATGTAAAAGGTAGGTCTAGTGTATTTTATGAAAACAAATGGATATAAAAGCATTCTACTTCTATATTTATTACTGATTTTCCTTTTTAATAAAGGTTTCTTGAATTAGTGCTACAATATTTTTTCAACGGTAGTAACCACTTGGATTAAGCTGTTAATTTAGCACAGAAAACAATATTAAAGGGTTTTTAAAACATTCATTTGCAGAAAAAATGTTTTGTTCATCCTCCTATCCTCTGCACTCCAAAGCCTTTATAAATATTGCATGTCTTATTTATACAAGTTATTATGTTCTCATAGTATACATGCATAGTGTAACATATACATAGTATAACATTCAAGTTGATTACTTGAATATTGAGAAACAGGGTGAGGTTGGGAAAGAATTCCTTTTTAAAAGTCAATATAAAAAGTAATCAATCCTTCTTTTTTCCCTTCTTCCCTAACCAGCTAAAGGAAAAAAAACCTTAATATTTCACAGAAAGGTTTATTTTCTCACTACTAATATTATATTAGATAATATTGACTGCTATTTCCTTCTACCCATCTACAGGACATAAGCACAATAATTCTAGTGCAGCTTGGATAATTGCTACCTGCTATGCCTATCTGGCGTGAATCAGAGTTTTCTCTTGCTAAATTTTAACTTGTGCTGTATTTGAACAGAAAGTTTGAAGCTCAAAACTTAGTTCTTTTTTTTTTTTTTTTTTTTTTTTTTTTTTTTTTTTTTTGGCTTTTTGTTTGGTTTCTTGGTTTTTTGTGCGGTTTTTTGTTTGTTTTGTTTTTAATCTATTTAATGTGGGAATCTATGATAATTACTGTAGAAAGAAAGCAGATTCTATGTGAAATCTGACTCTGGAATAACTTCATGCCTTCACAGCTAATTCTATACAGTCATCATGAACATGTTTGCGATTGTAATGAGCTTATTCTGCAGTTTCATATGGAAAACTGCTAGAAACCTAATCCATAATGCAAGACAGCAGAACACTTTATGGGTAAATTACCCACAACAAAGCAATAAATCAAAGACAGTCCCATCTGTCATTTTAGAAGCAGTGGGAGTCTATTACAGTTTGGCACAGGTATGATGCAGCCGGGTGGAGAGCACTTGGCTTGCACAGTCCCTACTGCCCGAAGGGACCCATCACCTTTTCAGAGATGAAAGGCAAAAATCACCAGCCCGAGTAGCCCAGCAAGACTGGCCATAATGAGAAGCTGAAACACAATAATGAAGTATCAGGACAAAAGTGGAGAGCAGTCTATGCTGAGAATGCTCTGACCGATTTACATTTCTCTCCAAAGTCTTGCTCTCAAACTAAACATAATATTCAGTTCAACTTGTAGAGGAAAAAAATTGTTTATTCTTTTAAAGTTTAATGTTTCATCACTAAAGGTGAGTAACTTCTGATTTTTGATTGGGAAAGTTTTTATTTCTATACTTTTTGCAATGGTATCTGTCATTCTTTCCCATTTCAAAAATTGTGAAGATCAATGTCAATATCACAAGAATGTGTAACAAAAATCCAGGTAATCATTATAAATGAAAAATTGATAAAGAGAAAGCAAATGATGGCAGTGAAGGCCTTATCATGACACAACAAATATTTTCATGCTCAGTGAATAAGCTTCTGCCTGCACAGTGCACACTGGTTCTCATGGCAGAGAATTTACATATTCAGTTATGTGTTAGTGGGCTGATTTCATGATGGTCTTAATTATGCATCAAGTTAAAAGATGCACATAAATAAAAGAATTAATGGACCTACAAGTTCCATTATGTGCATGTTCTTTCAAATAACAGGATGCATCCTGTGAAATGAAGTATCTGAAAAGAGTTTTCTGAGGTGCAGCTGTTTTTTCCCTTTCAGAATGTTTTGCTATTGAGCAATACCAAGCTTTTAATAGCTTGCTTTGTTCTAATAAATCTCATTGCCTTCTGCAAGTACCAATAAGGCTCACAAAAGCCAGGAACTTATCCATTTAGCATGTGACCTGATTTATGCAAAAACAGCATAAGATGATTCAGAAATAATCCTAAAGACAACATTTACAAAGCCTTTTCTAACTATAAGGCACCCTAGACTTTCAAATACAATCACAGACCTGGGCATTATAGCTACGTCACTGCAGTGACTCTCAGTAATGCCTAAATATTTAGGGAATAATGAATTTTCTCATTCACAATACTGTGATGACTGTATGGCTTTTGATAAAATCAGCACTTAGTCCTGAGGTCTTGACATGGTACAAAACTGTTAGCAACTCTTGTCCTTGATCGTTCATAAAACACTTTAAAAATTCTTTACTATTTAAAGTACTGCACTATGGCAAACTAAATAGGATATACATCTGTGTAATATGATGAGAATTTTCTTAAAACTTGCAAAACTAGAGGCTGTGAAAAGGTTTTGCTTTATTTTCCTGTTCTGTGTTTTTGGGGTTTTTTTTGGGGGGGATGGTTCGTTGGTTTGTTTGTTTTTGTTTTGATTTTGGATTTGGGTTTGTTTGTTTTTCCAAGTAAGCATAACTCCACGATAAATTAAACTTCCCCTCATTTTCCAAAATAAATAATTACTTTGGGGTGGCAAGTATGCGGTAGCAGTGCTGCATAGAAAATACAGGATTCATCTTCCAAGTGGCTCATCTTCTTCAGCAGCGACATTACCTGACTTATTGCTAAAATTATGCTTTATAAATGAAAACAGGCTATTTTTAAGGAAAGAATCACAGAACATTTTTGTGTTAGTTGTGAACGTATTGTCAGACTTTCTAAAAACTACTATCAGCATCAGAAAAGCATGACTTCCATTTTTAAAACGCATGTGTAAACCATGAAAAGCTAATGAACTTATAAACCAGTACTTAATGAGTATTTTGCTGCTCAGATCAGACCAGATCCAGGAATAACATTCTATAATTCCACTGTTGAGAGTTCAGCTGTGTGTCTTCTTTATCGGTTTCACTCTATTTCATCTGACTCAAGTCCAGAATAGATACTTGTATTCAGTTTAATATATGGATTTAATATATGGATTTAGTGTAACGTATATACATACTACAAGCTAGTGTAAGCCGAGTTAAATAGTGATGTGGTCTTGGGCTTGCCATAGCTCTTCCTTTCCCATGAATTTCTATCATGACCAGAACAGCCTTTTCCTAGACTCACATGGATATACACAAATCCCTGATACTTACAGATGATATAGTTACAAATACCTAAAAATTTCCAGAAATACTTCCTAAGAACTGAAGTAGTTCTAAGGAACACACCAAGAACTCGTTATCTGCCTTGTTCCACTTTTAGTTTAACCTCTAATTGCTTGAAACTCAAGAAAACATGGAAGTGCTGTGTGCCATCAGTGCCTTCCAAGTCTTGAGTTACTCCATGGCAGAGCCCCTCCACTGCACCCTAAAACTGCTCAGAGAATGAGGCTTGAAGAGGTGGCCCCCATATTTGGAAGGGAGGACCCCAGCAGTGTGGAGCACACCCCCCAGCCTCCTGGAGGGGCAGGGAAGTGGGAGCATGTTGCACCCACAGCTCCCCCAAAGCACCCCAAGGCACTGCCACCGCTTGCCGTGCACATCGCGTATCGCCCCAGGACTGTGTGGGCAGCTTGGATATCCAAACGAGCTGAGAGGGACAGGCTTGAAAAGCTGGGGCAAGGCCTCATGCTGCAAAATCTAAAGCTGCCCTGCTGCCCTAATTCTGTTACTCCTTTTTAAATGTTTCTTCTGATGCTTTAGAAATGAAAATTGGGCAATCTGAGCTTCAAATCCCAATGCTATCTTTATAAAAATGCACAATATCACATAATTGTGTAATAGTTGCTTATTACTTATGACTTACTGGTTGCTTTTAAATTAACTTTATGTACAGTTACTGCTTTCCCTTTGTTAAAAAGTACATTTAAGTTCTTTGCTTCTTTTGAACTAGACTGATTTAACGGAAGACAAGCTAAAAGATCATAAATTAAGAGATAAAATGAAAGAGAAATATGGGGTTAGAAGATGTCCTTTAGGACACTGGAGACAGTTGTAATTTTTTCCATTTCCTATATGAATGAAATTGAATTAAAAATTTTTATGTCTCTCATATTACTTGCAACTGGCAAAACCGGTCTGATTATTTCTTCCTTTTTTTGACATCTTGTGTGGTTTGAGTTCTATTAGAGAATAAATAAAATATACAAAATGATAGCATAAGGCAAATGGATCAGTAAAATAAAATTAAGTAATAACCTCCCCAGCTAATATCTGGTATTTTATCAAATCAATATAACAACCTTTATGCTATGAGACAATCTGTATGCTACTACAAATCTTGCCTCTATTAGCTTGTTGTTCCTGGATATTTTTTACCTATGACAGAATGTAACAGAGAAAATATTAACCTATCTTCAACCATGAAAATTCTCTGACATTCACAGCATTAGGCAAACATCTTCCAACTAGGAACTGCCAACATCTAAAGGAAGAAATATTTAACTAATGATCTTCACCTCCTTGTCAAGTGATTGTCCATTTTGCCTTCTTTGTTTCATACTAGATTGTTAACAAGTTCAGCATATGCATTTCTGGCTCTTTCCAATAAATATCATCTTTGCAAAGGCAAAAATCTTTGAGATGCTCTGACTTCCTAGACATTTGAAATGTCAAAGGTGTTGCCACTTAGAATACTGCTTTTAGTTATTACTGCATTCCTCTCTGACTTACACCAAAGTCAGGAAGGAGAGTGCTAAGATGACATTGATCTGTTGATTTATTCAGTCCTTTTCTAAGGTAGAATGATCCGTCAAACTTTATTACTGTAAAGAGAATATGGATTGAGTATACCTGATTTGGACATCCCTCTCCTTTGTCAGGTATAAGCCCTTCACTAATTGGTACCAGGAGCTGATGTATGTATTAAATCTGTGAGGTATCTTTTCTGTGAGAACAGTTCCACTCCTTCTGCAGAAAAAAAGCCTGAACTTCATCAGAGTGACCACAATGTCTCAATTCATTCTTTTTTGTACCACTACTCAGTGTACAAGTTTAAACTATACACTGATTTTTTATTTGATGGCTTATGATCACTCTTAATTTTCTCTGATACATTTTGGTTTTGGCCCATAAGAGTAAACCTGTGGAGCAATATTTGCTTCCTTACCATATTTTGGTTTCTCTGAGCATGCAATGCTTGGCACAGGTCAAATTCTTAGGTGGTGTTTGATGTTTGGCTTAATGAAATATTGTCCTTCTCTCCCTGCGTGTAGTTCTTCCATTTTGAACTATGTTTGTTCTAGTTTTGGGTACCTTAAGCTTTGAAGGATCTGAATTAGGGAGATTTCAGCAAATAATTTATTTCTGGCTGTTTTCAGTATGAGAAGGACCAGAACTTTCTGTCAATTAGTTGCATTCCACAGATACATTTATGATGCTATTCAGAGAAGAATCAAGTAACAACCTCTTTCTTACCTCCACTATCATTCTATGTTGCCTAGAAATTCATGTTAATTTCATTATTTCACATAATTCTTACAAGGAAAAAAATTGAGACAATAAACACAATCCTAGATATATATGTCTAAAACAAGAAATTGATCCTAGCCCCTAAGCCCCCCCAAAAAAACCCAAAAAAGTCTCACTCTCCTGATGCAAAAATGGATAATGGCGCATATTAAAACTCTAAAATCTGTAGCTAGAATTTTATCTACCTTTTTCTCAAGTATCAGATACGTGAAGTATAAACATTTTTATCTGCCAATATTTTAGAAAATATGATGACAAAATGGGTACCATAAAATGGACATTGAAATGCCCATTTATCTAATTTGCGGAGTAAAGAAAAATATAAAATACTCTTTAACAATTTTTAGTAATGACTTATAATTCCTATGCCATAATCAAAGATTTATTTTAAAATATGATTAACTATGATAAAGAAATGGCTAAGAATGTACAGACAAGTCTGTATAGTTGTTAGAGCTGATAATATATATCAGGGTCTAGAGTCTCAGAAATTAGTAGAAAAAATTCTTTATTCAAGACATCCTTTATCTCTAGCCCTTAATAACCAGCATAAGAATAGCTTCCAGAAAATAAGAAACATTTTTTCTAAAGCATAGAAATATGCAATTTCTGGCTCATTTCTTAAATTTCTGATTATCAATGCCATGCTCTTCTTTATCACTGAAGTCAGAAAACAACTAAGAAGTAAAAACAAAAGGAAAAAAAAAAAAAGTGTTGAGAATTCCAGGAGTCGAAAAATACTGGATGTTTCTATGCTAATGTTTAATAAAGTTTGTGCATAAAATCAGAGAAAAAAGCAAATATACAAGAAGTTTTGTTTATATGTGCACAAAATCAGAGAACAAACAGATAAACAAAAAGTTTTGTTGGCTGTTTTGCTAAAAGATGAGAAATGCAATACTGCTTGACTGCTGCTGGGTTTTAATTTACAAAACAAGTGCAAATGAGACTAACTTTACTCAGCACAGTTTAAAATACATGGATATCTTTACACATGTACTATATTTCTGATGCTCAAAATATTGTGATATACTCCCTCAGCCAGCAAGGTCTGAGGATAATGATTAGGATGAGATTTCAGGTGAATAGTGACATTTCTTCTGATTTCTTAAATCTGTGTATATGTGTGTATATATGTTGACCCTAACCTCTAATGAAACTGCAGTCATACTTCATGTCCATGGTAATGATATTTCAGTGCCACAGCTTCCTAGAAATGTCCCATTTGGATAAAATTACTTTCCTTTCTGTTCACAGAACAGACCCAATAAACCAGTTGAGTTAGGTAACCTACAGGATTAGCCCTTTGACATTACACTGAGATGAATAAGGGGGTTTCACATGGTCACTGACAGAACTAATTTGGTTTTAATGGTCGTCTCTACTCTCTAAAACTTTTATTCTCACTTATATTTTATGACACTACGGTGTGTGAAATTTCTTGCTTGCGAACTTGTTTAGAACAGCTGTTTTGTCAGCCACAAGCTAGTTTTTCTGTCACTTAACTTACAGCTCATCCTGTACCTCTTCCTGTCTCTCATATCTTGAACCCACGATCTTGTTGCAATTTGAGCTTAACAAAACTGCATATAAGCCTTTCCTCACCCACACATTCTCATTTCCTCCCTCTTTGCTTCCTTGTAAAGAAAATCCCCCAGTCCATCCCATTTTTTTTTCCCTCCCTCTTTCTTGCCCAGCAAATTCAGGTCACTCCCCTTCATTCTCAGCAGATGCCAGGGTCACCCTCTCGGCTATTTAGTCTCTGCCAGGTTTCTCCCTCAGGTCTGGGTTACATCATACTGTGATTTCTGCCCAGTTTGCCTTTCTGGACCTTGTTATGGACATGTGCCAAATACTATGGCTCATGCTGTGTTTCTTATTTGTGGATGTGAACTTTGATTTCACTACTTTGCTCATCTGACCTCTCCCCTGGCATGGCTCCTCCAGTTCCCCATTCACTGTAATAATGAATTTTGTCATCTTTTAAGCATCTCAGTTATTTTGCACATTCTTTTTGTCCTTTCTTGAAGTTTATTCTGATCCTTTCTTCCTTATGACATAATTCCTAGCTGTATTTTCCAGTTTCATACCTTCATCCACACTTGTCTCTGATTTTTATTACACAACCAACAGTTTTAATTAGAACTTACTTCAGAAAGATCCAACCCTGTACCTATTCATGTCTTTTTAATTCCAATCTTACACGGAGTAAAACAACCTTTTACTTCCTGCTTCATAAAGGTCTCTTCCATAACCTTTCTCTACTTTTCTACCTTTGGCCACAAACCTTTTTAACCTTGGAGAGGTCGCTGTTACTAAGCAAATGAAGACCTGTTGTGAGCATTTCTCTGAGGAAGTTACAAACAAAACTAATTGGTTTGGTCTGGTCCTCATTTAAAGACCATTATTTTGACATGTTCAAGGGTGATCCCTGAAGTGCACTCCAAAGGAATGACAGGAAATTCTAAAGACATGCCCAAGCTACCAAGGTCAAGGCCCTTGCTCAAGCTACCTGGAGCAAATACCTACAGAACACAGCAAAGGATACAAAACAAGTCTGAAGCAAGGGACAGAGTTTTTACAGAAGAGTTTAAAGGAAGTTGAACATCAAGAACTGGCTGCTCTCTAAGCAAAGGTAGGTTCCTACAAAAATATACTGAACTCATGGAGTGTTCTGAGCTCCTTTGTGTTCAATGACATCTACCACAGGATTCACACACTACCAGATTATTTCATGTGAAGTCATACCGCCTTTTCCAGAGTGAAAACATCCCATTAATCCGTTTCAGAACTGAGGGAGTCATGAGAAAATGAGTTACCTTCTCTTGGTATTGTCGTCGTGATGAATCCAGGGACTGAATGAGGGCAGTGGCATGGCCAACAAACATGGCATAGCAGGTAGCCCCCACGATCATGCTCAGCATGGTTATCCAGAGGTCGGACATGCTGACAGGGCGCGGGCTCCGTACCCGATGCACAGCATGTGGCTCATGGCTTTGAACAGTGCATAGGAGTACTGCTTTCCCCAGGAATCGTTCTGCAAGAAAAGAGACAAGTGACTGAGCCTGCGAGCAGCTGGAGAGGAGATTACATTTGTACCTGTTTAGTGGGATCATAGACTGCTGCCTCTGAAAGAGTAGTCTGGTAATGTACCCTCAATGTTTGAGAAGAGGTATTCCTTCTAAATTAACTGTTAGACAGAGATTCTAACAGATAATACTTATCACAGTGAGATGAAAGAAAATTAACTTTTTTTAATACATGATCATATTCTTAAATGTGGGTGCTATCCTAATTACAAGGAGGCTAAAGGTCAATTTTATTTTACAGCCCATGGCAGATGGATTAGAAAAAGTTGAGTACTCAGGCTTATCAATCACAATAAAGTGGTGTTTGTTTTAATATGCATGTACATACTCCTATGGCCCTATTTCTTTCTTTTTGGAACTTTCAATTTTAACACATAACCATATTTACCTCACTAGCTTCCTTTCACTTTTCAAGGACAGAAAAAAAAAGTATTATTTATTGTAATGTCTTTTTCTTTTTGTTTGTAATAGTGTTTTATGCTGGAATAATCTCAGTTGAAAAGAAGTCTGTTTATTCTGCATCATAGCAAACCTATGTTCATAGTCACAGTCTGTGAAAGCTCAAAAAAAAAAAAGGTGATGCCTAGGTCCTGCATTTCTGATGTGCAGCTACCCCTTCCCAGTCTCTCTGGTAGATCAGAAGGACATAACTTCTCGCTTTTAAGCTTTTAAAATTGCAAAGATGTTGGCAGCATCCTCCCTTTAGCTTTACATAAAGACAGTCAAAGGGGCTGTTCCCAGCAAAATGCAGACACCTTAAAACACTCCAAAAAGCCCTGGGACTCCTTGTCAGATTTTTTCTGTTTTCCAAGCCAAAAGAATGAAACAAGAACAAGGAGACAAACAGTGCTTGCAGGCATGCAGCACACATGAGAAAACACAGTATTTACCACAAAAAGAACTGACAACAAATTCAAAAATGAAGAAGTAAAGAAGGAGGAACTGGGATGATGGGAGAAAGATTAGTCAGTTGTACAGCAGAGTATCTAATACACAGTACTAAAAGCAATAAACTTATTAACATAGATCTTCAAATAAGCAGTAGTATTTATATATGAAGTTTATGTATGACATAACAATAATTGTGTTTCTCTTCCACTGATACAAGCTGTACTCAAATGCTCTAATTTCTCAAAGAGCTGCAAGCTTGCTCTCTTGCCATTTAAATGCCAAGGTTACTAACTATCCTTGTGCTTCACATATATTAAAATGCTTTTTCTAGACCTCCTATTAGCCTAAATAACTGGTAACAGAAAATAAGCTGCCAATTGTTGTACTGCAGATAACACAGTTAGTAGTTATTTAGTAATGCAATGATTTAAAAATTAATGGTTTATCTGTACTTAACACTTGTTTCATGTTGTAAGTCAAGTCTTTTTAGATTTGTGAGCTGTTGCTTTTTCACAAGTTAAAATTTTGTGTCATAAAAATAGATCAGGAATAGGCTTTGAGTGTCTACACTTAAAAAGAAAAAAAAAAAAAAAAAAAAAAAAAAAAAAAAAAGAAAAAATATACTAGATAACTGGAAGCCAGGTAGGTTTCAGTGACTTATAAGGAAGTACATTTCCTATTATTACAGGCCTTTAAAAAATACTCAAGAAATGAATGAATTGAAGAAGCTTCCCCAAAAAATCTCTAGCTCAGGATTCAACTATCTGGTTTGAGCACAGAAGCTCCTTGATTTTGGGGTCACTGCAAAACTCTAATGCAAATTCACTATTTCTCAGGAAAGCAACTTTAAAAAATTAAGGCACTCTTTGTTTTGAAGACCTTTCTCTCCAGCTGTCATTAAACTCCTTGTTCAGAAATAACTAATGAGGAAATTTTTAGAAACCCATATAAAATTTTTTAGTAGTTGTGCTTTATATAGATTATATTAGGAAAAACAATAAAATGCATTCTAGATGAAATATACTTAGGGTCTTTAAAGGCTACCTGTAGTGTTATTAAAGCCACAGTATTCACAAGGCTGTAGGTTCTAACCTTCAGTTTTTGTAGGGCTCCACAAAGTGGATCTTGCTCCTTAATTATTATCAAAACTATCAGAATTACTAAACAAAAACAAAAGCTAATAATGATTCTACCTAGGAATATGTTCTATCACATCATTTGTGTGATGAATCTCAATTAAAATACTTTCTATAAAACTATACTCTTACACCAAAGTCTCTGAGGTAATCTGAACACAAAGGAATTTTATTTCTTGACTGATATATTTTCCAGGTCTATGAATCACAGTTTTAAGAAAAACACCATTGTTTTAAGAAAGAATAAGAAAATGCAAGAGGAGCAATAAGAAACAAAATACAAAGAATATTTCTTACTAACAGGGTAACAGGATGAGTGAAAAATAAATACTAGTGAAGAGGTACTTGCAGAAGGCAATAAGTGACAATAAGGAGTTGTAATGAAATAAATTAAAAAAAAAAAAACCTAAAAATTTACAACAAAATAAACAAGCATACATTTAACTACATATCCACCTTTTAGATATATATAGATAGATACAGATGAATATAGATAAACATGCACCAAAGTGTGATCAACAGCTCAGTCACGACTGCACCTGAATCCAGAGTGGAGATCACGGCCATCTCAAATGGCAATTTTTTTATACAAAGAGCATCAGCTTTTACTATGTAGCTTATTACAGACCATGTTAGAGGCTAGGCAGATTTCAGGCATTTGTGAATGGATGGTTCCGAGCAGCAGATCTCAGACAGGAGAAATAAAACACTGACAAAGCATCTGAATTCAGCTTGAATTTGTCTGAGGATTTGGCTGCCAAAAATAGCTTGCCAATGTGTTTTTGTTTCTCTTCTTTAGTAATGATGAGCTCTTGTAAAATCAGGGGCAAAAATTGGTCTTTTTAGTTTGCATGGGGATATTTTTTAAAAAAATACTGGTCAGCAAATACCATTTTGAAGGGTGCAGATTTCAATATAGTTACTTGTGCTGTTCAATGATTTATTCCATATATAAACAACTTAAAAAGAACACTGATTCTAATGTCAAATTCTATACATCATGTATGTTACGGCCAATGTTATTAAATGAAATATTAATTATTTAATTTTTTCCTATTAGTGTTGTATGACCTAAGGGTTTGGCAGGAATAACACTAACTTTGCTTCATTGTGAGGAGTTGGAATTTTCCACGACCTTATTCCAACTCTTTCCTGTTAAAAAGAGAGGTGTGACCATTTCTCTGCTAGCCTACAGTAGTATTCTCTTTTAATAAGAAGTAATTTTGCACGTGCATCTTGAAATCTTTGCATAACATATTCACAGGTAGTATCCCTGAGTTAATACAAGACTTTTCTATAAAACAGAAAATCCTGGTTTTATACAGGTGTCATTTCTTTAATGCAATCTTAAATAATATTATTTATATGATTACACATTAAATGTTTCCTAAACGGCCATACACTGTTTTTAATATATAGATTAGAAAACCCCAACAACAACAGCAAAACCAAAAAAGCAAGCTGAAAAAATTGCCTACCAATTAATAAAAAGGGCATTTAATTTCTTAGTTGACAATAGCTTGATCACTGTTTCCAGATTAGCAGTAATCGGTTTAAAGAGTTTTAAATTAAATGACATTAATTTGGAAAAACTATTGGAGACTTTAATTGTGAAAAATACCAAAGCTGTTTATCCAAGGATTGATTACATAATCTAGCTAGATGACTTAAGAAATCATCACATTTGTGACAGGAATGGTCACTGATCATTTTCCATTAGTTTTGTAACTGTATACATTAACTTCACAGTTATACTGAAGAATACATTAATTCCAGGGCACTTCTGATCCTTAAAAATCTGTGTCCAAGCCTTTTCCTTCACCAAAGGATATTATGGTTTGTCCCATAATTTCAGATAAGACTGCTACACATATCTTTTTGTAATATTAACTTTTCATCTCAAAAGAAATAAATCACAGATAGGCCACATGGCACCTTCTAAGGACAACAATAAAAGTAAAATTATTTTTCTAAGGGGATTAAGAAAGAGTTTCTATTTTACTGTATAATCTATGGGGGTTTTCATCAGGAAATTTTGTTGTCATACGACAAATCAATTCCACTCCCATATTGTAGTCATTCCCTCAGGCACAGCTTATCTTCCCTCAGCCTTATCCTGCACTGAGATATAAATTGATTTAGAAATCTCATACCAAGGAGACTATTGCACAAACACTAATGGTTTCTTCATTTTTGCCTCAGTCCCTTTTTTCTTTCACGTCACAATTACTGCAGGTGCCACAGAAATGGGTCTGTCGGTTTGCAAGGGCATGCTTTGCAATCATGGAGCAAAGACTGGCTTAATAATTAAGAGAAATGGTTTCTACAGGGATTTTGAACTCATCCTCACTTTTCCTTCAAAATTGCAGCAGAAGTGGGGAAGTTGCTCTCCCCCTCTGAAAGAACGTGTCTTATCATTCACACCCCAATCTTTTATACTCAACAATGTCTTCAGGTTCTTCTGAAAGTAAGTAGTATCTGAAGGAGGATCTTGACAGGACATGGACAGTTAGTCTCTATCCTAGTAGATTAAAAAGTATCAGAAAGCATTTCCAAGTTCTAGAAGTTGGTTCACACAGTCTCACTTTTAGAAATGCCCCTGGTCTAACACTGGTCCCACAGCACTCTCCCAAGGAACAGCAGCTGTACTTTGGAGCAGGTGTAGGTGAGGAACCCCTCCTTCTAGGCTGCTGCTATGAGCTTGTCCTATGCTGAAACCCAAAAATATTTATTCTATGGACATAGTAGGTAGCTCCTAAACCAGTCCTACCCCATTGCCCATCAAAATTGGGCACTTTAATCTTATTTCTGACCATGGAGGCAGCTAGACAGTCCATAAGTAAGCTCTCTCATTTTAGCAGTCACAGAAAGTCATTGCACAAAATGAATGTAAAATTAGGGTTTAAGAGGTTGAAGAAAGTACAAAGCATCCTTGCCTGCATGGTGGCAGAGACTATGGCACAACAAATGCCCTGAGGAAACATCTGGAGGACGTGAACTACTGCTGGTCAAACTTACTGTAAAAATAAGTCAGGAATTCAATTTAACTGTATTTATTTATGTCTTATATAGCCATACATGGTTATGTAAGTTATAGCCATATATTTATTTGCAAGTCATTATTTTCAATTGTTTCTAGACGACTTCTTAAATTAAAGAGTTACTTATAATTTAACTAATCAAAAAGGCATGCTATGAAAAGGCTATAGGTGCATTTTAGCAAAATTTTTACCATGTATGTCTGACATAGCTAGAAAAAAAGGCCATGTGTCAACCAGTTATGTGCATAATATGACAATAGAACTATAGAACTGGGCCTCTGAATTGAATCTATCATTTCCTCAGTAATACACACAAACACACATATATACATATATATATATATATATATATATATATATATATATATATATATATATATATATATATTTATTTAGACTTATAGTTTGCATGTCCTTCCATCAGGAAGTTGCATAATTTCCTGCCTCCGCTATCATACAGTACCTTAGAATTACACATAAGTTAAAATCTCAAACAGGAAATTGGAGCAAAATATCATCTCAGCATTTCAGCTTTTCAAGAAGTTTGAATTCACAATGAATAACAAAGTCTGGCAATGTGAAAAGTCTCCAATATTTACTGTTTCAAAGCTCCTGCAATGGTGAATGCACTACCATGTAAAACTTCTAGTTCTTATGCCAGCTATTGCTACTATGAATACCTTGTTTTCTAAAACTAGTAAACAAAGGCAAGGTGGGATCAGACTAAAAATTCCAGTGTTCTAAAATTCTTAAGAAGTGCAAGGAAGAAGAGCCTATTTTAGGAAGTGTGCAAGTATGTATGATTTAAAACAGAGAAACCCTGAATTGGTAAGCTCAGTGAAATAAGCAGATGTCTTCGGAAACTTCTGAACACTTCTCTCAGCTGATACGTGCACAGATAACAGATGGTGTAAGTGACTCAGCATATACTTTCAAGAGCAGTACTAGCAGGAAAAAAATTAGAAATTGTTTGGCATTGCATTCCACAGGAAAAGAAGTTTGACTGGAGGAGCAAAGATTAAACATTATATATTTACTCAGTTCAGAGTAGCTACATGACTTTGCTGTCATTACAGCTTGTTCATTTTTTGGTGCTATGGCTTTGGAACTAGCCATCAAACAGAAACATGTAGCACGGCAGATCTTTCCTTTTATTTTGATTATTTTTCCTGATGCAGAAAATATCGAACATTTATCTGCTAATACACTTCTCCAGTGAACAAAGCTCCTTACTGAAATTTATCAAATAAATTAAAAATCTGATCGAGGCAGTTGGATTTTGTTTTCCTTTGTCATAATGCAGTCAAATTTTGATTATGTTCAGACTGCTCTGATTTTTTTATCCTGAAATAAACTTAAGTGACATTGTTTACAAGGGACTGACTGGAACAGATATACACTGCCAGGCAACAGGAAAATATGTTCTAATGACAGTTAGTATTGTGTGGTCACAATAAGTGATTACAAGTGAGTGTATCTACAGGTTTCTTCTGGGCAAACAATACATCCTAAACAGAAACACTTTCTTACAGGAAAAGAAGAAAGAAAAACCCAATACAATGGCATATCTAATAAGAGAATACATAAATCCTGCAAGGAAGCATTTTTGATGAGGAACTTTGTTCATAAAATAGCTCGGCTCAATAGAAGTAAAAATTCAGTGTGCATTAAAGACAAAATATCTCTTTGTTCTGCTCCTTTCATTTGGTGAAAGGAGCTGGATATAATGTAAAACAGTTTACTTAACAAGCCTCAAGTATTGAATCAAACCATTTATGAAATGCTTTTACAAGGCAATCACCAAGAAAAGCTTTGCATTTTTAACAGTAGCTATCTAGATAGTCAAGAATAGGCTGATGATAATGTGGTCTTAATATAGAGCAGTTCTGGGAAACATTTGAAGGAGTGAAGTGACATAAACCTGACTGGTGACTCCATAGCTTTACTGAAAACTGTTAGGAAGAATCTACACCATCATGGACAATATTTGCAACCAATTTAGGAAAGGAAACTTGGTAGAAGGAACTCATCCTCTCTACTGTGTGAACGACTCACAGCAAAACGACTAGACAGCAAATTATGAGAAGCATCCAATCCCAAATAAAATGACAAATGGAAATTACATGATTTTGGAAGTGGACACTGAGCTTTCTGAATGCTGTCACCATACTCTATGAATCAAAGGAATTTCAAAGCTACGTTTTAAAAGGCAGGAAACAACAAACCTCACAAGTGGCAGAAAAAGCTATCATTAGGAAGTATCTAGACAAACTTGATACATAATTTGGAAAGTACATAGGCAGATATGCACAAAATAATAGCATTCCAATGGTTTCTCACTAAGAATATTTCAAAACATTCAAACATTTTCCAAGACACACTTTCCTCCTTGTTCTATTTATAGGCATACTCTAGTTAAATACATTCCCTTCTGTAAATATTTTTAAGAATGTGTCCTAAGGGGAAAAAAATAAAAACAGTGGATTACAGTAGATTAAAATGGTCGAATATGATCTCCTCAAAAAGAGTCTGAATATGTTTTAATCTGCTTAAAAATGAATCAAGGTGAACCAATGCTACTTTGACACAGAGAATCAACATAAGAGTGGGATTGGGATTTGTGACTTACTGAATTTAGTGCTTTAAAAAACAGTTTTTTTCTCTAGTAAAATGGTGTTTGGTACCATATAGGCTAATTCAAGCATTGTTCTGCTTGGACTAAAGATATAATTCTTACCATGTTTTATTTAAGCAATGTATTTTTTAAGGCAGAGGATCAGTGCTGGTTTTAAGTATTTTTTTCACTTAGCTGGTATTTTCTTGTGAGTTTTTTGAAAAATTTTCTAACCTGATGCCTTTGAGACTCTTTGAGGTTGCATCTGGTTAGTTTTCAATTCTTTAGAAAGTTACCTTACTAAATATCTGAGCCCTCAAGAGGCTGATCTGCATTTTTGGTAAATCACAATCCTTCATCAAATACTACATCCTACAAAAAGCTGTGCATTATTTTATTAGGCAGTGACAGCAGGAAGCAAAATAGTTCTGCAGCTGAAAACCTATTTTGGCTGTATGAAAAGAACAAACCCCAGTGTCAAAGCAAGTAGGCTGAATCTAGGTCAGAGGCTTTTTTTTTTTCTGAAAATATATCTGAGTCTCCTGATGACCTTTTCTTAAACTCAGATGCCTTAAAACTGCAGGTGCTTACTGGAGTCTACAAGACTTCCAAGGTAAAATAAAGAAAAATTATTTAGCAGCCTAAATACCACCCACAAAATTATGTCTAAGTATTAAAAAAAAAAAAAAAAAAAGACAGACTTAGTGACTCACAAAAATTTTATTTCCCTCCTCTAACACAGGGAGGTTAATCTAAATCACAGAAGAATATCGTGACCTTGAGGGTATGAACTTTGAGGGGAAGGAAGGAGAACATGTTCCTCTTTTATCATCCTGAGGGAGTTAACAGAGCTCTTGAGTGATCCTGCAGCACTCACCCAAGAGGTGTGGAGCACACAGGTCTCTGTTCCAGCTGCAAAGACAGGGATTCCCTTGTGCAGCCATCAGTCCATGCCCACCTGGCCACTCTGGGCTTTCTCAGGTGCCACCACCCCAGTGTGGGTGCAGTGTCAGGACAGCCTCGAGGTCAGCTTGGCACTGGCAGAGCCATGATCCTGTGACACCTGTGCCTCTGGACAAACGTGAACATGCACTCCAAAAATGACTGGGCAGACTACTAGAAGGAACACAGAGTGATTGTTGTTAAACACTTGGATACCAGCTCAGTCCCTCAGTAGGGAATTTCTGAAAACTGAAGGAAACATCACTCTTGACTGAAGGAAACGTGACTTGCTGTGGTTTGATCCTTCCTGGGGATCTTCCCTTGCCTTGGAAAGGGAACAGGGAAACTGCAAGCAGACACTGAATGAACTCCCAATAGCTCAACCATTAACTGGGACACATTCAGTTTGTCTTTTCATTACTCTTGTTTCTCTGTCCAACTTTCTAGCAAGTCCAGAGCAGGCCCAAAAAGATGATCAAAGTGATGAAGCACCTTTCCTATAAAAACAGGCGGAGACAGTTGGGATTCTTCAGCCTGCAGCAGCTCTGGGAAACCTTTTAGCAGCCTACCAATACTAAGAGAGGGCTTATGAAAATGAGGAAGAGCAACTTTTTACAGGGGAATGTAGTGATGAGACAAAGAGAAGTGGGTTTAAATGGAGACAGTAGTTTTAGATTAGATCTTAGGTATATAAAGAAATTCTTTACTGTGAGGATAGTGAGACACTGGAAAAGATTGCCCAGAGAAGTTGTGAATGTCCACCCACACCTTGAAGTGACCAAGGCCAGATTGAATGGGGCTTTAAGAAGTCTGGTTTTGTGGAAGGTTTAACCTTTCTTTAGCCAAACTTGCCCTCTCACAGTTCCATAGCAAGGATTTACGAAACAACTGTTTCATCCACAGAACAATGGTAATGCCATATAACTATTTAGAAAGCCCATAGGATATTTTCATAGATACAACATTAAAAGTGAAAAGGTCTCCTACTGCAATTAAAAATTAACTACATGTTTGGTTACAGGAAGACCTGCAAAATTATCCAGCAGAGCAACTAAAACATCCACCTGTAGAGTAGCTCACAGGAACCCAGGTCCTTCAGGGTAGATACTGAGGATAAAATGCTCTGACAGAAATGGGTACAGCTGAGGCAGATGGCCCAAGCCAGAGGACAGACCCTGGGGAGAGGCCAGGGATGTCTAGCACTGATGCTTGAGGGAGAGGGGCACAGCAGGAACACCACAGTCCTCAGCAATGGACAATGAACAGGAGGAATAAAAGTGCATTGCAGTTTTTCATTGTTTACATGTGGATGCCTGCAGTGACCAGTGGCTCCATTTGTCCTGAGTTTTGTTTGTGAGACACAGCATTGAGAGGGAAAGGCATCCTAAAATTTCACTTCAGCTGACTTCAGGTACTTCACTTTGATAGTTAAGTGAGTTGGCAGGTCTCCCTAGGCTCCCTACACAGTCAGTAAAAATCAGACTTCTGCAGATGGTGATTCAGAGTAGAATGTAAATGCAGGTGTTCTTTATCACCTCCAGGGGAGAATTTCTCTTTCCATAAGCTGCCCAGGTCCCTATTCAACTAAAGCTGCATCCATTATCTTCCTGAGCTTCCCTACTGGGCATACCTCTGTTTTCATGGATAGACTTGACACCCTATTTCCTCCTAGCTCCAATCTAGTGGAGAAAATAAAATTCCCTACAGCAGCCTCTTCTCTCAATCTCTGGTTTTATTTTATGATCTGTGTTTTTTTCTCTTGCAATTGAACTTTGCAGTCAGATCAGGGCATGAGTTTGCCCTTGCAAGTCTGACAAAAGTCAGAGGGGCTCTGCAAGAGGTGCTGCAGATTTGACTCAGTGAATTCTGTTCCAGCACACTGGATTTAATGTAAGCATACCACAGTGAGATGGTATCATAAACCACAGATAGGAGCAGGTGAGAGACAAAAAAGATTCCAAATGAGAACAGAGGAACACTTAGAATGCAAAGATCATAATTATTTACTTATATGGATAAAGTTATACAGCAGAGAACACGCAGTGAGAGAAACAGTTCTTGGATTCAGGGCACATATTTGTATATCCATTTATTGAAAGTATGACATTTACATTGCTTGTAAAAGGTTGGGAAGGATGATAAACTGGGAATATCTATAAGGACTCAGATTCTAAGGAAAATAGCATATATTTACTCAAAAATTGCATTATCTAACATGCAAATAGTTGGAAACCTTTCTTAGCTAGAACCTTCATGTCAACTGAGCACCTGCTACATTTCAAGCTTGATTTTAAAAATCTGATAATTCACAGCATATCTCTTTAATGTTAAGTAGAATCAAAAGAATAGCCCTTTTTTTAGGTTTTTTTTAGTTAGTTTGTCAAAACAAAGTAATAGAACCACTCATTTCAGACAGGCTCAGTCAAGCTTGTCTTGAAACCAGTACCATGGCAATGTTTGAATCTTTTAATAAATCTAGAAACCGTGGTACTCTGCACATATATGGCATTCATTCTGAACAGTGACACACAACAATCATTTCTTTTTTATCATAACCATGATTTGCATCCTCCAAGCACACAGGTCTGACAAGTTTAAGCTGAGTTACAGATAAGAGAAGTTTAATAACTTCCTCATAAACATCACAGAGGGAAGTTTTCGTTTCATTTAACAAATTGTTTTGAATATAATCTCTGAATCTAATTTTAGATCACATGGCTATTTCTTCCTTCCAAAGTTTACATAAAAATCCCAAAATTTCTTAAAAAATATATAAGAAAGTATTTTTCAAA
Organism: Muscicapa striata striata; assembly: GCA_030060385.1. Taxonomy (NCBI): domain Eukaryota; kingdom Metazoa; phylum Chordata; class Aves; order Passeriformes; family Muscicapidae; genus Muscicapa; species Muscicapa striata. The sequence continues at coordinate 1,116,097 of JAREIS010000255.1, forward strand.
TCCAACCTTAACAGTCAAAACTGTTAAAAGCAACAAGGTCACTCAGTGGAGGGAACGTCATCAGAGAACAAGCCATCAAGACAGATTTCATTCTTCAAAACAGTAAAATACCATGCTTTTTAAATTACTTCTTAAAATATTATTGAGAGTCATTATTGATTAGAAACACACATTACATTGCATTTGGGTGTGTTTTTAATTGATACCATGCATATTTAGTTTCTAATTCAGATTTTGCATTCAGTGTCACCACTGTAAGTGACATTTTTTGTCTTTATTAATGAGAAAATTTTTAAGAGCATTTTCCAGAATAGTCTCTGGGCAGATGTCTATGTATTTACTGTATGAGTAAGCAGTGAGAACTTTCTTATACCAAGTCTGAAAGATTTTAAAAGCAAAAGAGTAAAAAAAACCCAAGATTTGTTAAAGCCTAGAAACCCTTCATCTTTTATTTATCTGTACACATGCCAACTTTATGTTTCCTCAAATCATGTTGCAATGGTTGAGTGCAGTGGCTCATGCTTAGAAAAAACCCAACCTCAGATGTTCTATTTCTATTTAAACTGTTGCATTCCTTCTTTCTCCTCCCCTTGTCACTCTGTGTGGGTGAGAGGGTTTCCTTCACAAAAATTCAACAAGAGTGGCTTAGGTTTAGGGTATTTTATTGATCTGCAAAACATGTTTACTTAGGAGCAACACACTGTTAAGTGTAAAGGCACTTCCTCTCAGCATTTGTGGTTTTCCATAAACATCTTCTTTGTCAAGACAGCAAAGACGTATGGGAACCTCACCTTGCCGATTCATAAAACTCAGAAATTAATTCTTTTATCTCAAGTTCTATATGCAAAAAAGTGTAGGTAGAAGCAGGATGGTTTTCCTGCAAGAGTAAAGCCATGTCTATTAGAGTTAGAGAGTAACAAGAAGGTAAAAGCACATTTAAATATTCTGTGTTTCATATACAGAGATGGTGGTAGAGGACAGGCATCATTTAGGTGAATAGCATAGTTATGAGAGGTCATGTAGATACATCTACACAGGTCCAAAAAACTCCAGGGTCAAATCCGTCCTTACCTTCTGGAAATGTAGCATGCCTACTCATTGCTCTTGAGTGTACATTTCCAGGGTGAACTCCCTCACATAAATCTTAAACAAACATTTTTATCAAGGATGATGAACTTATTTTCTGAACACTGTGGAAAAGCTATTAAAATAGACAGGAAACTCCCGCAAATATTCTTCTGTCAACATTGTTCTAGCAACATTTAGCTGAGTTTAGGTTAGCCATAACTTTTCCAGTTGTATCTTTGAGAAAAATTTAAAGTCTTTTCCTAATAGAGATAAGCAGAGAGATATTTCATACTACTGAAAAGAGTGAAAAATGAGTGGTAACCTTGCCTTTATTCCTGACCTGTACCCAATTACTCTTTGTAAAACTGAACTAGCAGTCTGAGTGCACTCCACTTGAAAACATCACTACTAAGTAGCCAGCTGTTCAAAACCAGTCATGTTAATTCCCCCCCTATCTGTACCAATGCAGATAATCCTGTTTTGACTATATGTACTATTGTCAAAGTGCAAGCTAACTTCATTGTCTTCCAAATATAAAAGATCAAACACAGTGACTAAAATGATGAATGTGATGGATTGGAAAGGGAACATGAGTCATTTGTGAAGAATATGAGCATTATTTTTTTTATCTCATTCAAATGCCAACTGCTGGCTTTCAGAGAGATTGTTTCAAAGCAACTCCCTCATGTAAGCAGTACCCAAAATACAGAGAATATTGTGTTATTAAACAAGGCCCTATATTTTTTATCTCTCTCTGCTCCAATCCACTTCATAGGAGATTGTCATGAATATTTTGCAATAAACACCAGAGATTCAAAACAAAGAGAAAAAAAATAAGGTAATGTTAATAATTTTTTTTTTTTAATTTGGGGGGAAATGGCTTTACTTTTGCAGCTAAATTAGATAGATTAGCACAATATTTATATCAAGTTTTTTTGATAAATACTAATAGCTTTTTAATGATAATATTGCTTCCCTTCACATGAGGAAAAGAAACCCAGTGCAAATTATTAAATTTGCATACAGCCAGAGAAAGTTTCACCATAGGGCTTGGTTCTTTTCCTTATGTCGTCAGTAAAATCTCCTAAAGCATAAATGAATATATATAAAAATCTAGATAGCAGAAAGAAAGCAAAATATTTAAAGGGCATTCAGTAGTTCAAGCTGTTGGTACTAAAAGTATTCACTGCTTGCTGTTACAATTAACATGAAAACATCTGTACACACATCTAGAAGATATTTAAAATTTACTCATTAGCAAGAACATTAAATAAGATGCTGCGTTATTTCAGAGAATATAAAGATTTTCCTATTAAAAAAAAATCCATAATTTCTATTAGATTCAATTTTCTGAAAGTTTTAGACCTCTAAATGAATTAGTTCAAGTTGAGTCTGCTCAAATTAGTGTGTGTGGAGAAAGCACGAAGAGCCGGAAAGCACATGGATGAGAGCAATCTTAAAGAAAATTATTCTATATTTTCAAAAGAGGCAAAATACATCACCCAAATGAATTGTGTATATCCCTGGCTTATATGTATAAATAGTATGGGCAAACCCATTTCAGACATGAAGGTAAATTTGTACATTAAAACAAATGGAAGAAAACATAATGCCATATATTTCCTGCTTTTTTCATGTTTTGGTAACCAGAAGTGAAGGCAAATTGAGACTTCCAGTTTTACAGAGAAGTTTTTAGCTTCATTCATATTCAAATTAAATTGAAAGCATGAAATATTGAAATTTCCACAGAGAGAGAAGTCCATAAATAACCAGATTTTAAAAAGAAATATCATAAACCCCTATTTTCTTCATCTGGGATTTTGGGAATCCAGATTACAGATCCTACAGACTACTGACATAGATCTGGTAAACACAGACCTGTATCTCAAGTTTCTCATGTATCAGAGTGACTTTTTTGTAGAACTATGTGAACCAAAGCAAGGTATCTCGCTTTGATATATGTAAGCATTCTAAATGAGCAATTTCAGATGGCCATTTTTTCATGTCTAATTGCATCCCAGTATTGATCCCAGAGTGCATCTGTCCAGATGCACTTTAAACATTAGAATGAGTCAGATGTTGAATAGCTGTGTGAAGAAAATTCAAATCTGACATGGCAAAACCCATCAGGTAAAAGCAGTAACATCAGTGCTCTTGAGAAAATCTGATTGTGATAATGACCCCGTGACAAAAATATGCACCTTGTGCAAACCACATTTTTGTTCAGTCTTAAATCATATGGATCAAGAATAAGGCTGTGCATTTTAATTAAGGTTTGCAGTGAAAAAAGGGAAGATTTGCTGAAGAACAGCTGTATATGAATGGTATTCATCTGGATATATCTGCACTGGGTTTATTCTGGGAAACCTGGTCCAAGAATTCAGTTTTTGGATACTCCAATCACAAGAGAAAAGGCCACCTATGGAGAGCTACTTCAAAGTAATTTTTTTCACATTTATATTCCAGTTCAGTTCAGAGTAGCACTACATGCAGATAAATATTTTAGATTTACAGAGCAAAACAGACTGATCCAGCTCCCCCTAGAACAAAGGGAACACTCCTTTCTACAACAGAGAATCTGCTTTTGGCCATGTGTTTCTTATAACACCTCCTGAATATTTACTCCAGGGAAAATGTGGGATACAAGGCCCTGAAACATGATAGATCCAATTTATGTTTTTACTTTAGTTCACATTTTTTTACTAAAGAAATTGCATAGGGCACACTTCATGAAGTCTGTTATTTTTCCCTTAAATAACTAGCAAACACATCACTAGGCTTTACAATACAATGTGCTCTTCTATTCTTTCCAGTGTAAGGCTTACATAAAATATTTTGTAGTTTACAGTTAGCAGAAATCCCTTCACAATATACTGCAGCATAAGCATTTATAAGTTGTGATTATTCTTGAGGGAGAAACATGAAACCTAAATTTTGATGACAAATAAGCAAGTTCCTCCTTGCATCTGCTCCTTGACATATTTCTACTAGCTCTTTCAAAAACACAGAAAAAGTGTGGAAGTAAGTTAGTATCTTTCAAGTGTATCAACTTGCTTTGGTATCATCTAAATAATTGTTTCATTATTCTCATCCCGTATAGGGAAGCTTTGGATCTGAAAGAAACAGAAGCTGCAAGGCAGCCAACTAATTCATTACAGAATTTACTCTTTAGCACCTATTATCACATCAGCAACATAGTGCTACAATCAACACTTACAAACATGTCCTAATTTGGATCCTTCCTCTTGGATCCTCTTGCATTAAGCACCAGTATCTGCTGAACCAACTATCACCAGCAGCATTAAATAATCACATCCATCCTAAAGCAATTCAGTGAAAGCAAGGTAAAGTGGCAGGGCTTATGACAATAGTTGAGTTTGTAATGCTAAACGATTTTCAGAGTTGGTGAAGGTGGGAATACTTTATTTGAATGACTATTCTCCCTTCTGAGGCAGTTATAATCCAGATATTGAAGTATAACTTTACCTATTGTTAAACTTTTAAAAAATTTTAAATCTCACTGTAATCAATTTAGCACCTTTATTTTTCAGTTCTTGAGGTTCTACATTTGAATTAGCTCATGGTGTTAAGACAATAAAACTTATAAACTGAGAAGACATTAATGGTAGAAATAATATATAGAAAAAAAAAGAAATCTCAATAACTCTAAGGCTGGGAAAATCTAATATCTGTTTTTATCAAAGCACATCAATCAATCTACTGTCAAAAATACAGCCCGAAGTATATGAGACATCAAGAAATGTATAGAATATTACACCAAAGAGGTTGGAAGGAAACAAGGAGTTTGGAAAGAAAAATTATTAAAATTATTACTACTTTCCATTCTAGTCCTGAAAAAGCAGACTACCTGCTAACCTGTCAGAACAAAGCTTAAGACAAAACCCATGTGGGCTTCCCAGATCCTCAGCAATTGTGGTAAAAATGAGAACCTGATTTCTTTTCCTCTTCATTGATCACGACACACTGAATTAAATCAACAGTGTCCTCGGATACCCTGTTTCTCTAGTCACCACTAGCTTGGCATAAATTTTTGGTATTGCAGTTAATGCATGTCCTTACTCTGGATTAAACCTACCTTGTCATTTAGCACTGCACATCCACAAAATTTTCCTCTGCAGTTTCTTTTACTTGTGTCAAATCACAAAAATTAATATGTTTTCCTAGCTAATATATTTTTGGGTCTATCACTTCATGCCAGACCAGGGAAACAGGTCATTACTTCATCATCTTAATGCAGGAAGAAGCAGACAGACCTCAGTGACTAGGTCAGTGCTGAGGGCAGGAGAGACTAACAACTGAATTCTGAACAGCTGCACATAACAGAAGCAATAGAATTACTCACTGTAGATATAAAAATATGTATCTTAGTCCTAAGAATGTCAGTTATATATTGTTATTACCAATACCACCATATTTCCAAATTGCATTGAAAACAGAGTATCTGACTTGAGCAAATCCACTAATTTTGATCCCAGTCCATCTCTGATTTGTAATTTCATGCTTTTATCAGTTCCAAAAGCACTGCACTAACTAAACAAATACACATTGATATAACTATATGAGTAAAAAATACATTAGAAGTATACCTCATCAGATCCTCAGTGCCTCTAAGAATCAGATGATTCCCACATACTCCATACTTTTTAAGCACACAGTGTAAGATTTGATTTATATAAGTATTTATTGCTCAGGATTGCAAATTAAATCAGAGGAATCTAATGCTTTAAATATGGCTCTAGAATATTTCATAATAATAAAACTGTACTCAGAAACATTTGTGAAGCTCCAAATGATGACTATCACATAATGATCAAATGCAGAAAAATCTCATGAAAAAATTAGCTTCCCTATAGGGAAGAAGGTGCTAAGCTGATGCATTATCAAAAAGACAAAATCCAATGCAGAATAACAGATTAAAATGACTGTAATGAAATACTTGAGCTCCATTAAGTAAAGCGGAGGTCTTCCTAGAAAAGAAAAAAGTGATTATGTAATTGGAAATGGTGCTCATTAGTAAGGAATGTTGAGAATTAAAATTAGTGTTGGATGGTATACTAAATAGCTTTTTTATATATTACATATATGTTAGCATAGTTCTTAGGGCATTATAAATTCTAACCATCTCCTACCTCTTTGAATTTCTCTATCAAATATTCATTTAAGTAATTCATTTTATAATGAGAGAGACTTCCAGATGCTACAGCAGAAATTCCCAAATTCTTTTACTAGCAATGCTGATATCATCAGGGATTTGATGTCTGATTTACTTTGGCCCTGAGGAAATCATGAGACACAAATGGGCGTCAATACAATGCAAAATCCCAGGTTACTAAATACATCCTAGAACACCCCAAGAGCTGCAAACACTCCAACTGCAAGGACAGAAAGGAAAAGACAAAACAAAATAAATCAGAGTACCTGAAGGGCTCTTGCTGAGCAAACATCGGCTGACTGCCAGGGGAAATGCCAGAAAAGGAAGGCCTTTCCAAAAGCTTTACAATCTCTTCTGGCTTTTAAAAAATTCACCTTTGGGTTAAATTCTATACCTCTCTGCTATTCTTTTATCTCAAAAAGATAACATAATAAATAAAAGATCTGTAAAGCCCAGCTAAGTACATTCCTTAAGGGACCATATGTTTTCCTAACCATACAACTAATTATTGCAAATACAGACAGGAAAATATAGGCTGGGAATCTTCAGATGCTGTTAGTAATTATCTGCTGCAAGGTAGGCTTTATTACAGGCTGTGATGTTTAGATGGCCAGATGGCATCAGTGGCAAAAGTGACATCTCTCATCTGTACTTGCCTACTAACCCTTCCCATATAAGACATGACTAGGTGAGTTCATCAGCTGGGACCCACACTGGTTTTGCAATTATTGCACCTGAAAGTGAATGCAGAAGCTTGTTTTTTTGTAGACAGACTGTAGCAGAGGACCCCTGTGCTTTTCTGCTTTTGTGTGTACCTGCTTTTATCTACAAGTTTTACTCCTAATTTTCTAAGGAACTTCTGGCTCAAACTCTGAGGCATGACAAAAATGTTTAGTACATCAGTCATTATGGGAGTACACTAGTCTAAAGCAATGCAGATCAGAAAGCTGAGGATAAATTACAGAGGGAGCTGCAGATAATAGGCTCTCTGAGCCAAGGAGAAATTAGGCAGCATTACCAAGAAAGTCTGTGAAACTTCTTCAGAAAAGACCTTTAGAAATCAAAAAATCCTAGTGTTGAAAAAACTAAAATGGCATTGAAGAGCTGCATTCCCTCCTGTAAGTAATATACTGTTATTTTGTCTGCAATAGATGGGCTGGAATGTGACATAAAAGGGGAGGCAGGAGGGAATAGCTGCTACTTACTTTCATATTACAGTTACCAGTATTCTTATTTTTAATGACCAGTACAACAATATTCTTGAAGATGTCAGCTCTGGCAGTCATTTCATTGCAAGGTGAGGGCCTATGTTAGGAAATGCCAAGAGGTTCAAGCTGAGAGTTCAGATACAATATGGGCCCAGAATTATTTTAATGGCAAAGAGTATATTAGCAGGATCTGAACAATTCTGTTGAACTACTTAGGCTGTTAGTTGGTACACTGTTAACCAGTGGTGATCTTATCCCCTTTTTACAGAGAGGGCTTTCCATTTTATAATCTCCTTCATATTGCATTACAAGGTTTCTATTAACCTTTCAAAGACAAAAATCCAACTAATTTATTTTGTTTTAATTGCATTCAGTCACATTGTTCAAAGAGCTAGTAAGCAACTTGCAACCTGGATTCATTTTCCTCTTCCTCTGTGACATTAAATTTAATCAAGAATATTTTCCTTTACAGTATCTATAAATTAAAACTATGAGCATCCTAAGGCATTTGGATGCTTACGTGTATCAGTTCAGACAGACAAAACAGCTTTCAAGAGAAGGCATCTAAAAGTTCTTGCACTCTGCAGCCTAAAGCAACTTATGTGCAAGACAGAATGGAACTATGGACTGGAAGAGTAGGCTTGGCTGTGTCAGATGAGGAGATGCCATGTCACCCTTCTGACTTCCTCACTTCCTTTATTAACAGATCATCTGCAAAAGCTTTGACTCACCAACTCACATTTTGGAAAAACTGGTTTTTTTCTGGCTAAGCACACATTGGCTTGAATAAGTCTTCAAGCCAGTGATCACAATTAATAAGTTTTACTTTGTATCCAAACCCCAGTACCAGGTGCTGTCATCTCAGTAACAAAAGTTAAAATTCAGAGTAGATTAAATTGTTATATGCTAGAGTATACAGAAGAGTAAGGTTTCCCTCTTGAGAAAGCTATTGCACTATAGGAACATGAAACCCTTTCAAATTCCAAAGTCACTCCAAAAATAAAATAATGTCAGTTAGACACTGAATACCCCACAAAAGCAGATAACCACCATCATGATCACCATTATCAACCTCCTTCTGTTTCTGCTATCATTTTAGAGGACTGATATTCCATGACAGCTTCACTTTCTTTTTTTAAGGTGTTAAAGAATTAATCCCCAGAGACTGAAAAACAACTAGAAAATGTCTTGTAACACCATGACATCTCTAGAAGTCACTATTTTCCTAACACCAGTTTTAAATATGCTCCTGATTCCAGGCTGACAGCCCACCATTCTTTCTCTTGCCACTGGCCTGAAACACTGCCTACACTGTGAACTTTACATGCAAATTTGTCCCCAATGTTCATTCAACATATACAATTCAGAAAAAAAAAGATTAATGCTGCAACTTTCAGAAAGGATCTTTCCAAGATTATGTGGACAGTAGAGAGAGAATATTGTTTCCATAAAAAATAACCCTGTATGTGGGTAGGCAGAAAGAAGGGGCTAAGCATGTTCATAGTGTGTACAGCTTTCTTAAGACTGAATGTAGCTCTTAAGGAGCAGAGAGAATTTAATGGTTTAGTGTTTTCTAAAAGTTGAATACTTCAATTAAGTGCAATCCAAGGCTTCCTTTCATTCGCTAGCATGATTTTCATCCAGATCTTTAAAAAACTGGTAGAAAATTAATGCTTTGTAAATGTGAATGGAAGATGTTAGAAAGCAGAACACGGAATACAGGAGAATGGAAAGATGTGCCAGTCAGCACTGTGATGACCTACTTTTATTGTAGCAATCCCATTTTTGAAGATATGTCAGTATTTTTTTTAGAAAAACAGGCACAGTGAGGTGTCAGCAAACATGCTGGTTATCATTAAAGATGTTGTCTGATGACTGCAAATACTTGTCTGTATGACTGACAGTCTTAGTCAAGGAGTTCCCACATTAATGTGCAGTATCATGTTCCTAAAAGAACAAATACTGTTATGGTTCTACAGCAGGAACATGTGACACTGAGCAAGATGCCCATCTACAGTAAAGGTAATGATTTATGGATCCTAAGATTACAAAAACTGGAGAGACACATATTTTCAGATTACCGATGAGAGAGCTGCTTGGGGCCTTTTCTTTTGGCCATAGGCCCATTCCAACAATTTAACTACTTCCTATAAAAATATTCTATATACTGCCACATTATCTGACTTGATAAAAAAAAATATATATTTTTCACAGCCATTGTCCTTTAAATAGAAAATCATTACCCATCATTACACACAATCACATTCTGTCCTTGAACATTCTATTCCCATACAGAAAACTACCATACAACTGAGTCTGTTTATCTTATTTTACTTATAAAAATCTTGATCTGTGTGTTGGGAATAATGGATCATCACATGACTCAGAAGTTTACAAACTGAAGATAACATTGCATGAAACTAACACCAATTATCTACCTTCAGTGGCATTCTGAAACTATGGCCTAAACTGAAAGCAGTGGTGAACTGAGGGTTTCCATATTTTTTGGTGGCTTTTTTTTAGGGAATTAACAGTTTGTTAACTGGAATGACTTTAAATCTAAAAGTATTTTCTGGCTCATTTACTGACAACAAGTCAATATCATTTTATTGACCATGAGGACTACAAAACAAACTTTAGTTCATTAGCAAGTGAGCCAGCAAAATATGAAAGTAATCTTGAATAAATTGCAGGGCAGTATATTACTAGTCATGTGTTTTTACACTAAATTCTGAAGCTAACTGTTTAGGAAAGTAATGTTTAGAAAGCACAATGAAAAATGAACAATACTTACAACCATACCGTTTAGGGACACCCAGCAATCTGGTGGGAAATCCTGGAGTAATGGTACTAAAAACTGTAGACAACCATCCCAGTGGCACAGCAGGAGCATCATTCCAATCAGATTAAAGATTCTCACCACTGCACTGGCCAGATCATACGTCATATGGAAAATCTGCAGACAAAAATTACAGGTGATGTACATGTTGCAAATCAGAAATGAAACTCATTTAATTCTCATCAGGTAGGTTAAAGGAAAAGACATGTCATCTTGAACTTCTAAAAAAGCTGAGGTTTCTAAGGCAAGATCATTAATTTGAGCACATTAATTTCAACAGAGAGCCACACTGACACATCTGACTCTTGCCTGCATGCCAGTGTTATGTAAGCTACTGAAAAAGGCATATATTGGATAGAAATCACCCACTAAAGTGTTTTCTTAAAGCCTCCAACTCCTTTCAATTGAAGCAAGGTTCACAAATTTAAAAATATCTGGTAAAGCTAGTGATACCATTTCTTGCCTGTGATTTTGGTATTTAAATACTCAAAAATTGTGGGAGATTTAATGACCCTTCAGAACCCTTTGCATTTATTACTTTCTCAAAAGCAGAAAAATCTGAGTGAAGGAACAATACAAGTGTTACATTTTTTGTTTTCTACTTCTATACTTTTAATCCAATTTGCATATACCAGTTCACCAATCAAAAAAGACACAAAAAGCTAGTCTTTAGCTTTTAATCATTAGTGTTTTCCTAAAATACTGATAATTATGTGGCTACTATATAGGTTACTGTAGTAGTGAAATTAATATCAAACGAATACAGTATGTTAGAATTCAATGTATTCCTCCATTCTTAAGACACAAACCATTTGCATCTGCAAAAATCACACATAAAATTCTCAAAAAAAACCAGAGACATTTTCAGGTTTGTCATGGGCAAATTTGCTGGACAAAGCTTGCATGAGGAGCAGCAGCCAGCTGACAATGTAGTACAAAAAAATGCATTTAGCACTTCTCTGCTATATTGGTTTTAATGTACTTCCAATCTATAAATACAGACATACTCCATACTTCAACCATCTAAATATCTAACAATGTAATATGCATAATTATCATTATGCAGGAGTTATATTTAGAAGCTGAAGAATGTCCAGGTGGTGTTTCAAGGAATTTTAAGTATAAAATACTATTTAATAGTGTGGCTAGACATAGAAACCAGGGGATTTAGGGCTGAAAACATTAGAGTGCTAGAGATATATGGGCATATTGGTACATGACATTTTGAGGTTTTAAATTTACAAATTCACACATAAAAGATGAAATGTTTGTGCCCTAACTTTTACATATCTCAAAGCAGAGGTGAAGTACCCACATTGCAAATGAGTGCAAGTACAAATATAGAGACCACATTATGGTGTGCTTTTAACTTTCTGTTCATGGGAGTTGGTTGTTGTTTGAAAATGGCAGTCGTTATTCTGGATCACAAAACTCAAAACCTGCATATTAGAAACATATCTCAGACACTAAAACTATGTACAAAACATGATTTTCAGTCTAGGGGAATTAAAGAGAATGTATTCCAAATTCCAGTTCAGCAGCCATTGGAAATACAGGGTGGTAACATAAAGCCTATCCAAATACCATCTAGCTGCTGTCAAAATTGAGAAGATAACCCTGATAATATTTAGGAAATACTGTAATTAGAAATAAAGTGTCACTATTACACATTTGTCTTGCTAAGCAATGTATTTATACTACAGCTATTTCAATAGCTTCAGTTTCAGTAGCTGTTATGAACCAAAATAGTGGATGTGTGCACTGAAATTATTTTATTTTGAAAAACTGGAAAAAATAGCAAGGATTACTACTGGTTTGGAACACTAGCTGTCATTGAGGTTGTACTTTGTCTACATGGTTCCTATACTGCAACTGCAAAGAGCAGATAATTTCTGATCACATGAAAAGTATGGGAAGTTCTCCCTCAAGTTTCCCAATAGGCTTTACTGTAAGAGACCCAGGGAAAAACCTGACTGGCAAAATTCTCCAGAGTCCAAAGCCCAGCAGTCTCATATGCCCAAGGTTCCCAAATCCTCATTCTGCCACTGCAACTGTGGGCTTAGACACTGTGGTGTTGGGTTTAGGCTTTTCAAGGACTATTTTATCTTGTCACTGTTTTCTTCAAAGCCTTTGCGTTATCAGTGTGCCTCTGCCAAAATCGTCACATACTGCAAGAATGCTAAAAGGCTGGAAATTTTGTATGAAACCAAATCCATCAAAGGAAATGACTGCCAACAGTCTGTGTACACCACTGCAAACTTCCATAATTTCTGAAAATGTTTGCTCCAGAAGTAGCTTCTATGAAACATAGCATTCAGTGTTAAAAATGCTTGAACATATCCAGGATATTATCTACACTGCACAACATGGTAACATTTTGCCAGCATTTACACATACTATTCTTTCATCACTTATCTGTTGCCTATATAGTCTAATATTTGTGTAGTCTATCCTAATAAATGTGATGCCTCTGTGTTAAAGAAGGTAACTTCAATAGAAAAATCTTAAGCAAATGTTGGAAAAACTTTTTAAAAAATCTTTGTATATCCACTCTCCAGCAAGTAATATCTCACATTTTTTTCTTTGAAAAAAGAACTTCTGGAAATGGGTTTTTGGTTGGAAAAAAAAATTAAATACTGCAAGCATACATTGTACAATGTAAACAGTATTTGCCCATAGTGTTATATTGACATATTTACACTTGGGAGATGCGAGGGGTGGGATGTGTTGATTTTTTTTAACTAATAGCCAAAATGCCATGTAGACTGAAGTCATATATTGCATGTTTAATGTTCTTTCATTCAGGAATTGACTGTGATACAATGAAACAAGAGCAGTAACAGAAGCCATATTTTTATAGCTTTTTTAATGTTATCACAAATTACAATTCCTATATTCCAGTATATAATGAGCCTCATTAAAACTCCCAAGAGATATGTGAAGTGTAGTTTTTTCAGAAATAAACTGGAGGACAGGAAACAAATGCCATTTATTTGAGGAAATGGTGACTTGCCCATCAGCTCCTTCAGGTGCTCCAGTGGGATAGAAAGAAATATAAGACCACAAATCAATTTACCTTGATTTTGCAGAGCAATTGTGTGTGCTCAAATCTGTTGCAACATTTTTTTTAACAAGATACTATTCAGAAGAAAAATCATTCAAACATTAGCACACAGCTAAAGTTAAGTCCCTAAGCCCCTCACTCATGTAGTTAAATATAAATGCTTGGTCATCATTAAACATTTACCATGCAAAAATGCCGTGCAAATAAGAGGAAATTACAACCGCAAAATACATTTGGAAATCTGGCAACTTGATTTAGATTCCTAATTTCATACCTAAATATTTAGTTTAACCAGGAAGAGTGTAAGTTTTGGAAAATACATTTCTTAAAAAATTACTAGAATTACTTAAGATTACTACACATGAGAAAAAAATTAAAATTTTCCTGAGATCTAACTCTTTCTAGAGTTTTGTTTCATGTAATAGGAAAGATTTCATACATATTTCACCTTATTCATTACTACTCAGCTTCATTTCAATTACACATCATAGTTTTTGTTATGTTTGTGTGTGTTTTTTGTTACAGCACTACCGATTTCCATGGTTTCCATATACTTAAAAAATGTTTAATAAAAAATTTAGCCTGTGAACTCACTTCTAAGATCTCAAAATTTCTTCCTTTATTAATTTTACAAGCTTTTATTAATAGCCTGGAAACCTTAAATTTTTTCCTGAATAACTGAAAATCCATCTGACAATGGCTGAAATGAAATCACAGATTAACAGTTTCCAGTATTTTGGCACATTGCTCACAGAGAACAAGATATTGCAGAAGAAGTCAGGCTTCACATGTTTTATCTCAGTTTTCACTCACACTTTATTAACGACTCTTTTTATTCCCACATAAGAAGCAGAAAGCAGACCATTCCTTCCTCACATTTATAATGGAGTATATACATCAAATTGGTCCTGCTAACTTTGATTTCTGAGCCTGAGATGGAAAAACTGTTCCTTTCTTAACAGCCCACCTGCATTAATAGCATTTGAGGGCTGTCATATTAAGTTAACAGCACATGCACAGTTTAACCAAATGAACACAAAAGCTGTTGAATTGCTGTCATGGAATGCACAGGTTACCTCTTCTGCCTTCTGATAATTGGTATGTAATATTTGTTCAGCTGTGATTTTTAGTGTAGTTCAGAATCATGCGATCAGAGAACCATGAAAAAGTTGGAAAAGACCTCCAAGATCAGCAAATCTAACTTTTGACAACACACTTTGCCACCTAGTTCATGGCAGTAAGTGCCACATCCATTGCTTCTTGAACACTTCCAGGGATGGTTATTCCACTGCTTTTGATTTTTACGTTCAGTTTATATAAAAATTAATTTATATAAATCATCAGAATTTAATTCTGACTAAATGGAGGAAAAAACTTCAGAATCTTCTAGAAAAATTTATCCAAATGTCACATCATTCAGTTCATGCAGATACTTCCACTTCATGGAAGTACTACAGGTGCTTAGCATCACAAAACTATATTTGGTTTAGTCTTCAAATGGAAATCTGTAACAGGCCTCAGAAAAAATGAAATGGCACTTGCACCAAGTGAGCTGTGTGGAGTCTGGAATGTTAAACAGCCACAGTGAGGAAAAAATGAGAGCTGCACATGTGCAGCTCTGGAAGGCAAGCTGGAAGCTGTTCTCACAGCAGTGGAACTCCAAGCTAGACTGCAGGGCAAAATAACAGTTATAAAAGTGACTAGGGTTTTTTTGATTGAGTCTCTGGGTTAACCCAAAATTATTAGGTTTATCCCTCAGAGCACCAACCAAACAGAGATTATAAACCATAGGACCTGAATTCTCCTGTCTGAGCTGAAAGTTCACTTTTAAGATCGTAGTTGCAGCAAAGCTACCCTGGAATTAAAATGATATAAAAGAGAGAGTACAGTGCCTCTTTTTGAGCATCCATCTCTTGATTTTCTTTAAACAATGAAAGGTAACCATAGGCTTTCATCTTTATCTATTTCATATTTGACAAATCGACTTCAAAAGATATTCTTCATAAATATCACTTGGGATACTACGGGTCTGATTCAACTCCTACCAAAGCCAGTTTCTTTAAAAGTTGCAGGTTAGCACACTCTACACTGGAAATATATCTGCACAAGCAGATGTAAACACACATTGATTGAAATGCCTGGCTATGCCCTCAGGGTAACATTTTACACTCAACTGACTCCTGATATGTGTGCTTAATTTTATGATAAATAATTCATCATTGATAATTCAGTAGTGGGAAAAGGTATATAGCATTATCTAATCCAATTGTATTTGTGATCTTAAGCTGGCAACAAATGCAAAGATCTGCTTCTGCTTTAGTTGGCCCTGAAGGGAAAATACCAGTGATTTAATAAACAGAGCAAACTATTTTTAATCAAACGTACTCAGAGAAAAAGAGCTGAGAATGGCCTATTTTATGTGACCTTTAAAATTTGTTACTCTCTAGATGGAGTCAGTCTGACATTAGGTTTTATAATAGAAGTCCCATTTATTCCAATTCAAGGAAATGTACAAATAGAAGCCAGCTTCTGCTGATCAAAAAGAACAGCACAACAAAATCAAAACGTGACAGGTTAAACCTGACAGGATTAATATAACTACTTTACTGAAGGAACATTTAGGCAAGACTTGAAAAGGTCACATATAACCAGGAAGCAATATTTATTTACCATATATATAAATTCTGCAATATTTATTTACCATATATAAAGTCTGCAATAAATTCTGCAAATACCATATATAAATTCTGTAAATTGGCCAGTGCCATACTAAATATCAACTCTCTCACAGAGGGCATGACTTCACTCTCAGAATGTGTGGTTTTGTTATCCTCATGTGATAAACGTGCGGGACCTGTCTTGACATCTAAATAGAGAGGAGCAGTCACTTAGTCTCTACAAGGAAAAAAGCAAGCTAGTGAAAAAGGATTCATGATTTGGAAATAAAATCACAGTGCTAATTCTCAGAGGTGGAGGTCTCATTCTTGACTTAAACTAATGACACAAAGTACCTTATTAGACTAAGCATGTATCTTAAGTGAAGCAAAGTAAAAACAAACCAAAAGCATTTCACAGCTGCCTGAAAGACATAAACATGGAATATGAACAGCCTGCCTCTGTGACAAAGTTCAGCTGTAACTCTTCTCCTTAAGTCACAGTACCAAACTGAGTGTGACCAGATGGCAAATAACTCTGGATCTGTACATTAACATAGAGACTGAGTTTTGGCAGCTTGAAGAGTAGGTCTGTTCCCACTTCAGCATTATATCATCAGCATCACCTGAACGTCAGCTCAAGGTTCTTGATGGGTCAAATATTTCCACTGACAGCATCACTGAACTCAAGCTGGAGACCTCTGAGTGTGGAGCTGAGCTAGAAGGGACATTTATTATCCTTCATAATTTTTTATATCTTAAAAAGAAGGTAGCTAGAAGATATATCCAGTCTCTAATATAATTCAAGATTTTTCTCACTAGCTGAGCAAGAGGAACTGTTTCTTTAATTAAAGTGAAGATGTACTTTGACAGCAACAAGAGGAGAAATAACTGATTCCCCTTCAGTCTTTGCCAAGGCAGGGATTCCCACTATGCTAAAAAGGCAGTTGAACAAGCAATGAGAATCCTAAAAATTATCACTGCCTACAGCTTTTCAAATAACAGATACCTGCATTTTTAGAAATTAATATCAGATTCTGAAGTCTATGTTCCCCAATTTTAACACATTTAAACAAGCAGTTTTCATTCTTAGTGAATCTAAAACAAGAAATAAATACCAAACCTACATTTACCAAGAAATCTACAATAAAATATATCTAAATGCCAAGACAATACAGGGAGAACCTTAGGAAATACCAAAGACTTCACAAAAAAAAGTATGCCTGATAAAATTATTCCACAATATTTTTGATCATTCAAATCTCTCCAACCCTGAACCCATTTTTATTTTCATTTTTAATGTCTAACTTTGATGGCAATTACACTCTACCACTAGGTCTTTTCCTCAGAGACAGGTATTTAGGAGAGAGAACAGAGCAGTGCCTTGACTGTACCTTACAGTGAAATGGGTGAGAAATGATCCAGTCCCCAGGCCCCTGGATCAAACAGTGCAATCCAATCAAAATGAAGAAACACAAAGCAGCTACAATGCTTTCTATGCATTTATAAACACTTCTACAATCATCATTGTACAAATGGGACACATGTAACCAACTTCTTTCAATCACAGTATTTTCCTGACCTTCTTTTTTACATTTTTTTAAAAGCAGTAATATTTTTATCTTCCCAATTCTGTGAATACCAAATGAAATCAGATATTTTTTCATAGGAGATGAAGACCAACCAAAAGATTGGATGTGCTCAGCTGGAATTTTTTCACATTTACAAAAATTGTATCTGAAACTATTGTTGTTTTTCACTAGATCTGTATGTCACATCTCAGCAGATGTGGGTTTGGGATGCAAAGGAAAATGCGTGCAGAAAGCCAAAAAAAGTTTTCTGTTGCATGATCCTAACTCCTCCTAAAAGTATCACTTTGAGATTTAAGTGGATGCTTCATTAACCACAGTTCTTTTTACATGATGCCTTCTCCCCAGCTCACATTGCCACATAGCTGAGCCTCAAATCAATTGTCCTAATTACAATATGGCAGTGTAATGATCTCATTGAAAAGAGCAGAAATAATGAAGAATATTTCTTCTGGGGAATTAAAGCTGATATCTTTCTGAAACTGATGAGGTTATTCTTCCAAACATGGAATTAATGGTAAGGAATTGAAAATTAAAGTAATTACGTTAAATTTCCTGTGGAATAAAACTTGTGAGATTAAACTGGTTCTAAATGCTTTCTTTTGATAGCATCAATACTCTCCTCTTAAAAAGTCCAAGAAATATTGCTTTATTAGGCACAATTGTTTCAATGTTTATAGATTTGGATTTTTAAGAATAGATTTAAGCTGTGACTAAAATAAATAAAATTCCATACCATATTGGAATCTGAATTGTGCTTCTGATAGTCATTTAACTGAAGAGATCATAGGCCACTAGTTACAAAAAACTCCAGCATTTTCAGCACAATTCAAGATCACTGATTATTGCACAATATTGCGTGAAATTTGGAACTGTTCATCAGTTGAATGCTTAAGGCTCTAAATGAATCCATTTGTTCCTAAGAAGTTCTTGTAATAGCAAATACATTTAAGTAGCTTATATCTCATAATAAAACAGAGGCATAAGAATCCAGGAAATAACATCTAAAAGTACATATGTGAATAAATTATTCTTCCAGCAAGGAATCAGTGATTTGTGGTCTAAGTCAATGCTTTGTAATATTCACAAATGATTCTAAAAATTATATGGCTAGTTGAATGAAATTACAGAAAACCTTTTTTGTGGGAAGTGCAAATGAAGTCTATAGTTAAAATCTTACTGCCACTCAAAATCACAGAGAGGACGTCTTCTAGAGTTGTAAAGGTTTATTTAAAAAAAAAAAAAAAAAAAAAAAAAGTTCCTGGGCAGATACAAAGAACACACCAGAAACATAATCTTAAGAATTTACCTCAAAAATCACCAGCAGAATTTAAGAATTCAGTTGCCTGATAAAAAGCAACATACAGCCAAAAAAACCAAAAAAAACCCCCAACATTTTAAAGAAATTGTTCTGGAAATTAGCATATGATAGTTTCTCTTAAAAAATACTATGCTTATTTGGTTTGGTACATAAAACTACTTTGAGCTGAATTATTCATGTGCTGAATTATTCTATCTTTCTGTGTTCAACGACTGATAGATAAATACATGGCTATAATCATTAGAAAAATTGAGAGTATGCTTGCATGCACACAAGCATGTTTTGCTCACAGCCCTTAATATTCAAAAAGTCTCTACAGATAGCCTGTGAGCTTAAAAAGTGAGGGATTGAGAAAAAAAAAACAAAAGAAAAAATAATATACAGGTAATATTAGAAAAGAGGAAATATAGTAAGAAGAAAAAAAAGTGTTTTTTCACGGTCTTATTTGGGTTCATTGATTTTTATCTATTTTTTATCTATTTTAAATTGACACTCGTGTCTGAATGCTAAAATTTTTCTGCATTCAACACAGAACCAACTTAGATTTTACATTTTAATGCTATCAGCTTTAACAATGAAAGACTGATGAGAGGTCATGGTGTCTAGACTTCTTCCATTGTTTTTTGATAAAAAAAGTTAATATTAAATAACTAAAATTTTAACATGATTATTTTATTATGCTAAGGTATTTTGAAAAATAAAACTGTTTGAAAAAGAAAATTGTTAGTGTATAGCAAGCCTAATGTGGAAGTTCCTCTCATGGTGCTGACTATAATACAATATCTCAAAGAAAAGTTCACATTTAGTAACTTTTCTTTTTTTTTTTTTTAACTAGTTAACCTCATTAAACACAATGGCTAATGGGAATAATGGAAAAAAACAGATGCACTTTCCAAAAGCTGACTCTGGCTCCCTACCAGAGCTCTTGCTGACACTGGAGTCAGCCTAGGTAATCACCTGGGGTGTCTCTATAGAGACTTGGTCTAAACATTTCATTCCAGTCAGATTCTATGTGACTACCAAGTCTTGAGTGATCTGTCATTGAACACTACACAAATAAACATCTTTTGCACAACTAAAGCTACTTCAATGTATGCTTTCAGTTGGCCACTCATGTTGTACAACCACACACACCATTATTTCTCCTGGGAAAACCTCTGCCTTCTCAAGTATTTTAATTTAATGTATCAACAAGTTTGATGGTCATTTCTAGATGTTGTTGCCAGATCTCCTTCAGACCAGTATTTAAGTCCAGCCTGCACTTGGTAACAGGAACAACCTTCTATGTATTCATTCCCTGCACTCTTGCACGGATCTACTGCCAAGGATTGTCTGTGGGATTGACTGCAGCCTTTCCCAGTAGATCCATACAGACATCAGAAAAATCAGCTGTGTATTGCTCCACAGAACTATCTGCTCCCTCCTGTGTTCTGCAAACCTTACAGGTTCAGCAACCAACAAAAAAAGAGTGAGCTCTTTTTGGCAGATATCCTACCCCAACCACAATGCTGAAGACTCAGCAATTTAGGCTGTTTTCTTAGAGCTTATTATCTACAAAAGTGACAGAATTTCATCTGCTTTCAGGAGCAATTAATGCAGCCCCACATCAGGATGGTCAGTGGGGTTGGTGCTTGTGTTAGCTCCCCTCGACATCACAGGCTACAGTTCAGCACTGAGCCAAAATGGGGCAACACTGAGCTCAGCACAAAGCAAAACCACCTCTCATCTCACACTTACTTGAACCAAATGCACTTCACTTTTGGCTTCTGAGGGGGATTAGTATGCTAACCCCTGAACAGCCATTTTGCAGTGGCCTGTTTCTGCTTTCTCTGCTGTCTCCAAGTCCAGCTGCAATCAAACTGGCCCGTGAGCAGCAGCAGAACTCATACATGATTGTCTGGCAGCCAGTAGAGAAGATGTGGTGAGCAAGACTGCAGACTGAGAACTTGAAGTAAACAAGGTCTTCTTCTTTGAATTATCCCATGTGCCCCTTCTTTTTTAATTCTTCCCTGAACAGAAGGAAAACTTTTGAACATTTCCTCTGGGATATTTGACAGTTTTACCTTTTATTACATTTACATTGCTGTTACAACAACTTTCTTGTGCTTGTTGAATACATTCCTCTACAATACAGGATGCAATCAACCTTTCTTTTCCTTCTCCATCAGTCTGTTTCTATCTAGCCCTTACATTTTACAGCTCTAAGCATCTTGATGTTTTCCTTTTCTGGTTTCTCTACATTGCTTATATTTAAAAGAAAAGAAAGATTGCTAAAAATTTAGAACATAATTATTTTAAAGAAAAGAGTATTCTTACTTTCTTTTTGCCAATTATAAGCAATTCCAAATTAATGTTGAGATTTTGGCCCACTCTGTATTTTTAAAGGCAGACTCTTCTGGTACTAAACATCTGGAGGGAAACTACTTACTTTCAGTAAGTAGATGAGAATTTCTCCCTGATTTCTGTGCTTTCTCTTATTCTTGTTCCCCAGAGCATCCCTGAAGTAAAATTTCAGTTCATCTATTCCATGTTCTACTTTTTCTATACCCTGCCCCTGTGCCATATCCTCTTTTTTCTTCTATACACTCCAATGGAGAACATGAATAGTATATCAAAAAATATTCATAAAATATTCTCCAGTTCAGAATAAGTAACTCTTCCATCCTTTTTTTAGAATTACTGTACCCAATGGCTGCCAGAAAAGCTAAGTAGTTCAACTACCACATTGTAGCAACACTGCCAACTCCAGGCCAGTATTATTGTGATTTAGGTAACCCTGCAAAACCTTTGATTCACTTAAAATATCCTTCGGGTTGTTCATATTTGCATGCCTATCAAGCTTCCCTGAGAAATTGGTGGCTAAAATAGCTATTTTTAAAAAAAAAAAAAAAAAAAAAATAGGAGTAATAAGTCTGAGATACTGCAAAATCACTCAACTCCAGGAAATAGGACAGAGAAAGAAAAGCATTATTTTAAGGCCTACAATAAAAATGGAAGAGTTTCCAAGTTTTCAATGATATTTCAATCATCTTCTTTTTACTAGCTTAATCCTAAATTACAGAAATCTTTTGTTTCCAGAAAGGTAAATCCTGGTGCCGTTTATCCTGTGTGCTCCCTGTCCTGTCGATTACATCTCTGTGACTGTCTGTGATGGAGACTAGCAAGAAGAATAGCAAGAACAGTATTGACACAACTGCAGAGTGACAGTGGGATGGAGAGGTATTTATATCATTACATTTGGCACTAGGTGCTTCAAGTGTTTCCAAAGGCCCTGGTACACTAATAGCCCAGGAAGAGAACAATATAACACAGAGTGGCAGGAGGGAGGAGAACCAATACATGTAAAAACCTACTCATCATGCATGGAAATGGGCTGAGACTGTGCACACGTGTGGCTGACAAGGATGGGAGAAGCAGCACTGAGGCACATCCCAGAGCAACAGCAGTGGGGACTGCCAGAGGAGCAATGGCCTGCTGCCAGCAGGGCTGCCCTTCCTGACATTGCCAATGCTGTAACACAGCCAGGAGATTTGCATTTGCTCTTTGTTTTTTCCAGTTGACTGGGTTTGCCCATGTGCCATGATCAAGTGGGTAAGCTGAACACTTCATAAAGAGAGTCTCGGTGTCTTGAACTATTTTGTGGGGATGATGGCAAACTCTCTTATTTATCTGCCCCTCTTATTTCTAATGAGGTGGTGACAAAAAAAAAAAAAAAAAAAGGAGTTTCCAAGCAACCTCATCCCGTAAGACAGATAATGTCTTATCTCCCAAATACTTTTCCAGCTGCATAACTGCTGTGTATCTATGGGGTATGCATATGTGTAGCATCACTCTAGGAAGGAAATGGAGCAGGTCATGGTTTCACAGATACAAAAACTATTTGTCTACACAACTCTTGCCCTGTAGAGATGCTCTATAAGCAATGAAAACAGGCTGCAGGGAGTTTTTTTGAAAGACTGTTGGATGTGGAGTAGCACTTACTCAATTCTTGACCAGGCAGTATTCCCTGAAGTGCAATTTTAAAATTACTCTGGACAATTTATCACTTGCCCAAATGACCTGTCACTTGGTGAGTCCATCTGCATGGAATTTGCTCTAATATTCTAATATTCCCAGCCCCAGAAGCAGCAATAAACAATGACCTTTTTTTTTTTTTTTTTTTAATGTATCAACTTGCCAAATACATTTCTTTCTCCTCTGATGCCCAGAAGAAGAAAATAATATTCATTCCCGGGTCCCCCACATGTTTTCTAGACAGTAAAATGTCATAGTTTTCATTGCTAAATAAAATTGAAAAAAACCATCCCAACCCACAGTCACGATCGTTTTGGGAAATCCTTTGTGGTTTGACTGGCTACCATCTTCTACTTCTATTTCTGAAATAAACACATTAAAAATAAATAAAGAAGTTGTCTTGCTTTTTTAACATGCCTCATATTAAATATTCAAACTGTGCTCTGCACAAGTCCTGCCCTTATTCTGCTCATTTGTTCTTTACAATGTGAGGTGCAGAACAGTTTACTGTTGAGAAGCCAGACGTGGAGGCTGTGGCTCATCCCTGATTCTCTACTGGCAATCTGGACAAAAAGTGACAGAAGACAGAGGACTCTCCTGGTTTGCTACCCTATTTCTTGTTCTCCCAGCATATGGAGGTCATATATTTCTCACATATAGTTTAAACAAATAATGCTCATGCCTTGTACACCCCTGGGATTATGGAGTGGGAATAATCAGTTTCTTTACACAAGGAGAAACAATGGAAAATCTTATTCATGTTCAGAAAACCTAAATAATTAATTTCTTTTCCCCAAAAATCAAAGTATTTCATTGAGCCACGGTAACAATAAAGCGAACATTGTCTCCGAAAGTCAAAACAATACAACTAAAGAAAGTACATTATTATGTTCAAAAGATGGAAAAGATTATGTAATCACAGACTAAATTCTCTCTAATCATGGTCAGGTCTCTCCAACATCTTTCTTTCAAACTTCTTGTTTATCCAATTTTTCAATTGGTCTTCCCTTTCCACTTCAGTGATTATTGATTCCTCCTTTCTGAAGGAGCACAATTCTAAAACAATTATCTGCTCTCTTAGTATTTCCCTCTTAGCTACAAGCAAAATGTTATTCCATTAGTGTACTGCTAGTTCTTTTCTCTTCATTAAAGCACAACTGTTAAAATGGGAAAACAGGGTACAATTTGTTTCCTAACAATGGATATAATGTACTAACATAGAAAGGATATCATTTACCTTAGCTACACCCCTCAACAGTGTTTCACTACCAAAAGCATCATTTCTCTGTGTAAAGGCAGCCACAAACAATGCCACACTCAACATGCTCCATCTCTTCTTTGATTTCAAAAAGATCTTTTCTTAAGAATGCAACTGAGTTCTTTTCAGGGATGTACGTACCCCAGGGGAATCCTTTTTCCCAAAAGTCAGTAAGAATTTGGTATTGTCTTCAGTGGACATTTAACTTGATTTTCTCTGTCCTTTTGTGGCTGAATAAAATTAAATGGCAGTCTGTGCCAAGCACAAGAGGAGAAGGGTTTGGGGAGGCATGTCTTCAAGAGGGAGAGACAGCTGTTTGGCAAAGACAGCCAAAACAGAAGAGCTGTTGTTCATATGGATTTTAGTTAATTTCAACTATTAATCCCTGTTTTACCAGATATTGCACATTTTGATTTTATGTCTGAAATAGCTAAAGGATACATTAATATTTCCTCACATGTCTCTACATAAAAATGTATGTGAGTTCTAGTTTTATTTCTGTGTCTACACTCCAGGCACTGAGAACATGCATGTCTCTGTTATCAACAAACAGCAATGTTGTAACAGTCTGTATAAAATGTTCTTGAATTCTATCTATCTTTAGCAATAAAATTCGCCTTGCTGATGTACATGCTCTTTTCTGAAATGCAACTAATTTGTAGATTTTGCATATTTTAAACTTTACACAGGACACGGAGACCAACTGAAGAATGTCATGTGGGCATTTACTACTCTTGTATCTTTCTCTGATGACCTAAGAGAAAACACTCTTATACTGCTTTATATGTTTTGTAGCCTCAAACACTATTTAGCAGGAAAGAGCCATTACTGTGTTAAGTCTGGATACATAAATATAAACTCTAGCCCAAGTCACCAAGCACAGAAGTCTAAGACAGAGAACATGCACAACCCATATAGCTTCCTTGTTATTCCTATTACTTATTTTATACCAGCTCTGAAAACAATAAAAAACCCTGTCCTCCTAAGCAACATTGCATAGACATGGCTAATCCTGGCTTAGGATTCAGAAAAAATACCATGCAGTTTAATGCATGCAATGAAACCCAGCATATCTGAACATGGTCCCACTCTGCACTGCCCTGGTGTAGATCTCAAGTACTATCTGGAATTTTGGTGTCTCAATAGGAGAAAGGCATCATATTATTAAAGTGTGTGCAGAAGAGAGGGATCAAGAAGAAGGTGAAAAGTCTCAAGGGCAAGACTGAGTGAGATCAATTGGCCTGTTCAGCTTGGAGAAGAGAAGGCTGAGGGGGGACCTGGCAGCAAGGTACACTCACCTCATGGGGGGCAGAGGAGGGAAGGTGCTGATCTCCTCTCCCTGGGGACCAGTGGCAGGACATAACTAAGTGGAATGAAGTTGCACTGGGGAAGCTCAGGTTTGACATTACGAAAAGATTCTTTACTGAGAAGATAGTCAGTCCTGGAATAGGCTTCCTACAGCACCAAGGCTCTCAGAGCTCAAGGAATATCTGGAGGATGCTCTTGATCCTGAGGTTAATTTTCAATACTCATGTGATCAAAAGGGAGTTTTATCCTATGATCCTTGTGGGTCCTTTCCAGTTTGAAATTCTATGACTGTACAATGCTATCATCTTGTTCTTCTCCAATACATGGTCTCTTTCATTTTAATCCAGTAGGCTTTTAGGTGCCTAACACTTCATTAGCTGTAAAGCTGCCTTGTGACTAATATTAATTTAGGACACAGTTTAAGGGTCTTTTGTGTTTTCCAGCTTTGGTTACTTCAGTTCTTCTGCACCAGATGTCCCAGAAACTGTTGTGCTAAAGCCAACAGGACTGAAGCCATCATCCCCAGTGCCACTTCAGCAATGGCACAGATGTTACCCTAAGTGCTGACTGCTGAGAAAAGTCTCACAGATATTCCTCTTTGGTATTAGTAGCAGCTCAGCTGTCATGCTTTACCTTTTGAAGCTTAATAATACAGTTGATATTTGTGATCACACTGAAGTCTACACATAAATAGATACAAACCTACACATGTACATACAATTTACCAGTTGGAGCCCAGCAAAAATGGTGATTCACATGGAGGGCACCTCTGTATAAAAGGCAAGACGAGAACCACAGAAAACTTCTCTCTTATCACACATGCAGACCAACTCACAGCTTCCTGCCTTTCTCAGTAAATGAGCCAACTGGGTACATCCTGTGGAAAAACCTTCCAGTGCTGCTTGAGCAGTTAATCTGGATGATGAAAATGCAAAAGACACCTGGAAAGACTCACATCTTAGTCTCAGCCCCTATATAACCTTTCATAAGGTTTTCTAGGTTGTTTTACTGCAGTAGTTTGGGTTTGGTCTCTACTTTCTGAGGGCATTTGTTTCCCATACTAAGATATCCAAAAGAGGGCTGAACCAACATGACAGAGATTTTCTTCCTGGTTTGGGGAAGGAAGAGGGTAGGAAGTAACAGCTGTAGCTCCTCTGCTCTTTTGACAGACTCTTTTGACAACCAAACCCTAGAAAACCAAGATGAGAGCGATGAGCCAGCCTGGGTGCTCATGCAGCTCTGCCCCAGTCCTGCATTGCCCTGTGTTTGCACCACATTAAAAGCTGACCCTGTCTCATGGGAGGTCTTCTGTCTTCACACAAACCCATGGAACAGTCATCTCCAGCCAAAAGATGAAAAAAGAACATAATAGTTAACATGCTACAATACTTACTGGTCACCAGAATGGATTAATTCACAGGTACAAGAGAGCTTTCAGTCTCATGAAACAGGTCAGTCACTGAGATGTAGTACACCCCTGTTTGTTCTGTTCCCTCTGTCCCTGTTGGCATGGTTTTACTAGGGAAGTATTCAAACATGTTAAAATCTAAATTAAAATACAATTTTATACACACAATTAAAATTCCTTTTTAAAAAAAACTCTGTATTCAAGTCCTTGTATATATTTTTCAAAAAATTCTAAAAAAAAACCTTTGTAGAATATCACTCAATCCTCAGACAAGAAAAAATTTATTTCCTGAGTTATTGTACTGGTTTCAGATGAGACAGAATTATTTTTTTATTACTAGCTGGTACAGTGCTATGTTTTGTGTTCAGTAAGAGAATCACACTGGTGACTCAGAGATGTTTGGGATGTTGCTCAGTGGTGCTCACCCTAAATCCAGGACATTTCTGTGTCCCATGCTCTGCAGTGATCAGGTGCCCTGGGGGAGCATGGCCAGGAGAGCTGCCCCGACCTGGCCAAAGGGATATTCCATACACAGAATGACACAGCCAGCACATAAACACTGGGAATTGCCTCAAAGAAGACAATCAGGGTTCAAGGGCAGGATTTAACATCTGTCAGTGCGTGGTGAGAAATTTGTTCTGCATCACTAGTCTTGGGTTTTATCTCCCTCTCTCCCTCTCCTTTTTATTACAATTATTATTAGTAGTATTAGCATTACAATTACAGTGATTAGTATTGCTGTTGCTGCTATTATTATTTTATTTGTTGTTGTTATTATAATCTTTTGCTTTGTTTCAGTTATTAAACTGTTCTCATGTCAACACATGAGTTCCATTTTCTTTATCTCCTCCTCATCCCACTGATGAGAGAAGGGGGAAGGGGAAGTGAGAGAGCAGCTCTGTGGTACTTAGTTGCCATCTAGGGTTAAATCATAACAGTAGTTTAAAAAAAAAGTTTGTTAGTCATCTTTATTGGAGAAAATATGGAATGTATTCATCACAAATATTAAGCTATTATGATTTTGCTTTTATTTACATAAAAAGTATTTGATTATTTTTTTAGCAGAAAAAGCATGTAGTGCCACCTAGGGGTACTCATAAGCTTATGAATTCGAATTTTTGATAACTCAAATATTTTGGATTTGATTTGTTCTTCATATGCATGTTCTGCATTCCTAGGAAAAACAAAAATGCAGTAAATGAAGTATATGAAATTTTGTTTTGCCAGCCTTACAACAGGGCATATGCTAATTCTAAAAACATCATGAAATTATTTTTTTCTCTGTATCAGCCAATAGCAATAAAATAAACAACTCTCACAAAAAATTGCAAAATAAATAACCTTTATATTAGAAATAAATAAATAATAAGGAAAGAAAACCCTTCTCCTGACTCAAAACTCCCACATTACCAAAAGAGAGGAAAACTAAAAATCACATTATTTGGCTGTCTCAGATGTGTGAAACTCCATTTCACATGCTTGAGTTTGCATTTGATTTCCTTCAGTTCAGCATGAGCTGGGCCAGGGGGAGGATTCCTTAGCAGCAGCATGGAGCTGAATATCATGTCAGCCACAGCATTTATTTATTCACTCTAGTTTTTTATTTCTTGCATTGATTTGTTTTCCTTAGTTTAGTTTTCTCCCTTGCTTGATAGTTTGTATCAATAAGGGATACATTGTTGCTATTTTGGAGATATTATTGACAGAAAAATTGATTAATTTACCATAGGCTACCTTCAGACACAGTTCATTGATAAAAAGTGCACTGCTTCCAAAACAAGCGTTTTATCCACCATACTGATTACAGATACATCTGTCCAGAACATTTTTATAGAAAACAATACAGCAAATATATTGCTGGAGAACAAATCCTTCCTATTTTACATGGCAAACTCAGAATGACCAAACTGACCATGGTCATGAAAACATTTCAATCAGGCTGCCTCAGCAACAGAAATTTCTCACCACCTTCCATCTACATGGTATAGACCTCCCTTACAACAGTACCTCAGCATCTGACCAAACAAGAACTTTAGTTTGTTCAAAAACAAATATGCATTTGCAGGTGATGCAGCATAAGCATTTTCTGTCTAACCCAGGAAAGCACTTAGCAAGTACTTTATGTTAAGGGCATGAACAAGTGCTTTGATTCAGTGGGGAAAAAGAACAAACAAAACCCAAGCAGGGCTTTGTCCATCATTTTAATGTTGTGTAGGAAGGTTGGCATCACTGGAAAGCAGAGTTATTTGTCTCTCTCTCTGTCCTGCCTCTTGTCAGACACCAAAGAGAGGAAGGAGCTCTGCTCTCCATCCAATCTGCCTCTGCCCCTATAATAATATCCTGATATTATTTTCACAAATACCACAGCAGCTGATTTGAAGAAGAGCTGATTTGGTTATTTTAAATTGATTTTTGATTAACTTTCAATCTACCTGATTTTTGAGATTATTGAATCATACTGTCATAGTAATAATTCTGTAATAATGGATACAGGCTGAAAAACCTCATATAACTGCAGAAGTGGTAGAGTCTGTCCAGTGCAAACTATAAGAAAGCCAGACAAGCCATTTAACAAACAATCTCTGTTCCACATAGCAGGGTTTTTTCCACAGCTTCCTCCTCTCTATCAAGCCCACCCACACATATCCATACCCAAGTAATTCAAAGATGTTACCAGAATGTCTGTGAGGTTTGAAGAATCTGTGAAATTGTATGGATTATTTGGAAAGCATAGTTCAAAAACACTGTATTATAATGGATTTTTCCAAAGAAATTTTTCAACATTTCCCTTAGAAATCTGCAGAATTAGCAACAGTAGGACAAGAGAAAGGATTTAACTCTCAAAGTACTAATGTCAATGCAAATATGGGCTTCATACTCAATTTGTAAACACTTGGGTGATAGGGGACACAATAACATTTACACAATAAAACTCTATCAAACCCAATAATGATAAAAAGTAAGAAAGGAAAAAAAATAAGGATAGTAAACTGATAGTCCCTAGAAATATAGGATTTTTCACAGACTACATGGGAGATCAATCCTGCAAAATGTGTGTATTCCATGTCTCAATCCAGGGCAGCACTTAGCAAGTACCTTATTTCAAACACATCACCAGTTGCCTTGATGCAATGGGGTAAAAAACCCCAAACCAACCAAACAAGAGTCTGCCCATCATTTTAATGTTGTATAGTAAGGTAAACATCACTAGAAAGTTATCTTTTCACCTGTCTAAATGTAGATTAATTCTGGTTTAAAATCACTCTATTTTATTTGAAGAGTCTGCTTTACATCAGCCTGCAGACCAGAGAGCCTCCTCAATTACATTATTTCTTTCCTCTTAAGTTAGTGTTTCTGCATGTAGATGCTGCAAATCCTACTGCATTAATCTATGAGGGTTTTGCATGAAATTCACCAAAGTAATAGCATTTTTATAGCTGTATTTCATTGCAATCTAATTTGATTTTCTAGTGCAATGCTCTATCCATCTACTTGGAAATAACCCCTCCTCTCTTCTGTGTTCTCTGAGGCTACTGTTCTGCTGCATGGAAGGAGAACAGTTATGGACAATTAAAATTACTCTAAGTGATAAAGGGAAATTATGAAATGTGAAATAAGGCTCAATAGCTAAGTTTGTTTCTTTGAGGTGACCTCTCTGCATTACAAGAAGGCCTAATAATACAAAACAAACAAAAACCTTTCTTTAATACACAGATTATTTTATCTCTTGTTCTTACCTCAAAAACTGGTTAGAGGTTATTGGATTTTTTCCCTTATGACTTACTGCCTTCATTTACCTAAAGTTAATTTTTTATGAGTCAAGGAGACAACCTAGGCCAGTTTATCTCCATCACATGTCCAGCCTGTTACGTTTTTCATTCTTCAGAGAAACTTTTACAAGGGTCCCAGTTAAATCCATGTTCTGTGACAGATCTGCTTAATACATTGTCTGCCCCTTCCTCTGCTCTGTAGAGGTGATATGCAAACTAATGGGGTTCTGAAATGGTGCTTTCAGCCAATTCCTCTTCCTTTCTGATGTTTGTTTGAGACATCTTACACATTTATTTTTTTAATTCTTCATCATCTGTACTCTGAGATCACATGGCAATGATCACACAAGCAACTCAAACTGGAATTTTTTCCTCCACATAAAAAGAAAAAAAAACCCCATGAAGCTTTGTTATAAGCTTGGTAAGCTCATTTAGATGAACTTTTATGACTCTCAAGGGGCACCACACCGAAACTGAGAACAGAAGACAATGCAAAAGAGCATAGTAAAACCAGTTCAGTAACACAGGATGGGGTAGAATAATTGAGGAGTCAAGGCAATGCACTCAAATAAGACCTCAAAGGATTGGTGATAGAATCACCAGTTGGCAGAGAGTTGGCAGAGACATTCAGCAATATCAGTATACTTTCTGATTGGGAAAGGGAGTATGAGACAACAGAGGTAAAAACAGGTTTTCTTAATTCTTCCTGTAGAGCTCATGAAGAGTTAAGTGAGCATGTGGCATCCCACCTGAACACCATCCAAGACCTCAGATCTAGATTGGTCTGTGGCTACACTGCTCCCAAGGTACCTAAAAACCTCCTGAGACACAATGCCCAGCAAGCAAAGATACTCGATGTTTGGTACCTGGCTCAATATTTATTTTGCTGCTTTAGGAATTTAGCTGTAACAGTTCCAGTGTTCTCTGTTAAAAATAACAGCTCTGGCTCTAAGTTTCAGCCAAATATTGCTTCTCTGCATCTCACATAGAGATTCAGGCTGTCCCTGGCCGTCACAAGGCAGAACAAGTACTTTATATACTCCTGGCCAGTTATAAGGAGTCCTCTTTGCACAGTTCCAGGCACTAGAGCCCAGCCTGTCTCTGGGTGACCAGTTCCCCTAGACCCAGGTGGAGAGGAAACAGGACTGCACAATAGCATTTCATCTCCATGTCCCTGCAGAGACAAATCTGAAATATGAAGTGAACTGAATTCTTAGTTTCATTTTCATAGCCTGGGCAAATGCTTTGGGAGCAACTGTTCTCAAATAAAGTATCTAACTGCAGCTTTAACATCTGAATTTGGACTCATAGGTCATCTGAAGGTTTAATGGATAAATCTCAGACACACTTATGTGAATATAGAGATGGGCCCATCTATGCCGACTCTGGCAAGTTTTCAGAAAAAAATACAAATCAATTCAATTCACACATTGACACTTGGGATCAGATGGTGGAAAATGGCACTGAACCCTGCTATTCGGTTCTAATACAGTTAACAAAGTACAAATCCCAGAATTAAAGTGAAAGGAAAAATAATTTACTGCTTTTGGTTTTCAGCTCATTATTGCTACAGTTAAATTGGCTTGTCATTAGTTAGGAAGTTTTCCTCACAAATTCATACTGCCTGTGTCCAAAAATTATTCAGAAATCTAATCCCTACATTTCTTTCTTGCACTCCACATGGACAATTGCAATGCTTTCTCAGCAGGTCTACCAGTAAAGCCGATTAGTAGACTCCAAGCAATTCAAAATCCAGCTGCAAGACACACAGCTAGAAAGAAAAGAATATTTCTCAAGCGTAACCCCAGCATAAATCTTTCAAACAGACTTTTAGTGTGCACTCTACACAGAACACAAAAAAGGTACCTAAATTACCTCACTAAGTTGCTCATCACATACTTCATTCTCTCCTCACTTTCCCTTTGGTAATATGGAAAACAAGACGTCAAACGATCTGCTTCACCAACACAGTATGTTATTATAATCTGAATTATCACAGAACCCCACTTCAATACATTACTCAGAATAAACTGATCCAGAAGGTTCACTCTTTGACAGGGCAAATAATAGCTTTGGAGTAGAGCACAGAGACAAATATAGAACTTCTCTTATCCTGCAAGGAAATAGGCAACAGCAAGAGAATCCCTCAAATTATCCCCATCCAAGTCACGCAAGCAGCAGTGCTGTTCACTGCTCGCTCTGGAGTAGGCAGAGCAGGGGAGAGACAGAGCAGAGGCACCCAGGGGAGGCACCACAGCTCCTCCAGGCAGCTTTGGGTGCCTGGAGCCACAGCTGTGCCCAGCTGAAGCAGGCAGGGCTCTCAGCACAGGGTGTGTGTGCAGCCTGTGCTTCCCACACAATGCACCACCCCTGCCCCACAACGGGAAACGCTCCCCAGGCAGGGAGATGCACTAAATTAGCACTGGACCTACTTCTTACCTTTCTTAGCCCTGATGCTATGAAACAGACTAATGGCTAAAGGCTTTAAAACAAGCACACACATCTGACACGACAGAGCAAACCAGTTTGAAAGGGGATTGGAAACATCTGCTGTACTTTTTAGACTCTCTAACATTTTCTGCAGCAGAAGTTGTAGTTACGGGTAAAGTTTATTTCTAAGGTAGGAGAATCTGCATTAAGACTATCAGGAAAATGAAAATACTTAACATACTAAATTTTGCTATTCCTTATCTGGCATCCAAGATTACATACACCAGTACATTCACTTGAACAACGGCTTTCTGATATTTTATGTTCTGTCTTCCTCCAAGTCCCCTCCAAGAGCTGAAAATGATAATTTTTTTCGATGTCTCATTATTCTGAACTCATAGTCAGCTCATGTTAAGATACCAAAATTATTACACCATTATTGTCATTGTGTACAGAAGAGATAATTTTTTACTAAAACTTGAATTTAATTTATTCATGTTTGGCATTACGGTACTAACTAATGGAGCCCAATTTCTCAGAAAAACAACATGAAAAATATTACAATAATTCACTAGAAATATTATTTACTAAAATCCAATTTTGAATATATTTACATTATTATTAATTGAATATTCTGAGGGGTTTTTTTTTTCAGTGTGGCTATTTGACATTTCTCAGTTCAGTTACACAATCTCCTGCTTCCTCTTTCCAGTTATCAGAGCAGAGGATAAGAAGATTCCTCCTGACACCCATTCATTACCATCCTTGGTAAAGCTGCAGAGGACACTGTGACAATGAGGAAAGACACAGGCACATTTTGCTGACATTTGTGTATTTGTGAAGAAGTTATCTGTAAGGGCAAAGCACAAGAAAGGAAGCATCCTCCTCACGTTTTAGTGACCACTAGGTTAAGTGGACGGGCTAGAGAAATCTCTTTTATTCTTGCAGATACCCAAGAGGCCAACCAAGAAAGCAGGCAAATATTCTTCCACTACTGTTGGAATTCCTCAAAAATTCCCAAGTGTCCAGATCCCAGCTGCTGGTGTAATCCACGTTCCATATGTAGATACTTACTTATATGCATCTCTGTTTTGCAGTACGTGGGAATGGGCAGATTGTTTTTGTGCAAGTACCATGTTCTCTGCCTGGATTAATCAGTGTGGCTGTGTATGCATGTGTATATATATATATAATATATGCACATATAACCTACTGGTAGCCTCACTGCTGGTGGGACCTGGAGCTGCAATAGCCTTGACTTTTTTGGGCAACTTCTAACAAACACCACTGCCACAAACGGAGATACTCAGAACACAGTCAGGACATACTCAAATGCAATTAAATGAGTTTAATATATCTGTAGATGAAAATGTGCTACAATATATGATGATACAAGAATTATAAGGCTTGCAGAGTAACAAACAACTGGAAAGGGACACAAGCTTTTGGGCATGTGGTTCTGTCATTACATATCCTTGTAATTCTTAATAAAACAGTAATGTCTACATAGAAAACCTGTTTCTCCAGTTAATGCATAACAGAAACACGTAAAGCTGTCAATGTGACACAGAAACTAATTGCAGTCTGGGACCAGTATTACTGCTGACGACAACAGCAGCAACAGAGAGGCTTAGGAAGGCTAAGCACAGAGAACAGATTTTCTGCAGGAAAGCCAAAGGAACCAAGTATCTATGTGGTCTGGAAACGTTTTGTGAAATGACAATAAATCCTCATTAACAATCACTAAATCAAAAAATGGTTACAAGTCCTAAGATCACTCTAAATTGCCAGGATTTTTCAACTGTGAAGATATTTCCCTTCCTCTCAGTTAACCCCACCAAAAATGATTTGGGTATTTTAACTTTGCGTTTATATGACTAACATCCCAAGGCGTATTGGAGCAGTTAAGTGAGATCACATGAAAAGTGCAAAAGTTCCTATGTCTCTTTGCAATTCCATGTCCTTTCATTTCCCAGGCTGCCCACTGTTGCTGTCCCAGAGGCAGCATCCATTGGGATGCTCCCTCCAGAACAGGGCATTCCATGACCTGAGGACATCTGCTTAGTGGGTCTGTACCAAGATCAGTGCCTCCCATCACAGGAATGAAAAGGCCACTTGCTGTTCTGGACAAGGAAAGGAGCAGCTGCTCTCCACAAGGTGTAGGAAGAAGGCAAGGCAAATGAATCTTAAACCAGCAAAGAGTTAACATTCTTTCTCAGATTATTGGGTAAGAACCCACCAACTTCCATAAATACCCTGGGATATCACCAGTCTTTGGAGAAGTTGAGGTCTTCGAGTAGAGTTCAGGGAGGTTATATGAAATTTATCATCTAATTGCTTCATTATTCATAACTTGCATTATAACTATCCGTCCTGGTCTTACTTTCTCCAGAAATTACTCTGTATTTTCCCCATTAAAACATGTTACCCATTAGTTATACCTAAAATAGTGCCTGAATATGTCTAAGTTCCAAAGTATATTGAAGTACAATAAACCATATCTTCAACTTCTTCTAAACTAGTGAATTTCCTTTTACTTCCTTGAAGTTCACAAATTTATATCAGTCAAAGGAGTGACACCATGGTCAAAATGCATTTACATTGCTGAATATGACACTATCACTGACAAAAGTAAAGTACTCAGTACCTTAAACTAAGGTGAACCTCACTGTTATTTTTTTCACCCGACTTTAAAGGATTGCTTTGTTTTGTTTCAAATCTGAGTGCACTTCAGAGACATTGACTAAATGATCCAACATCACTTTTACAGGTAAGCCCACATTAACCTGTATGCTCAGAAGAGATTTGCAATTCAGTCTCAAAATTTGCCTCCTGCTAAAAGAAAAGGATAATTTTCCATCCTTGCCCTAAATTCCATCCAATTTTAACATTTTTTATCAAAACATCAGCTTTAGAATTGTTTGATAACATAATAGTCAAATTTCACCTTAGCTTGGTTTCTTGAACAAGAACAACAAAGTAGCATTTTCCTCTCTGAATCTCGTAGTGCCTCTTTGCCACCACACTCCTAAGCATCCAACAGAAGGGAACATAAGGCTAGGTTTTACCATTCATTCTCAGGAAAATAAGCTAGCTGTAAAGAGAAGACAGATCACCTTTTCCCTTCCATCTCTCTTCTACATCAAAGAATAAGGCCACAAAGCTCAAACAATATTAGATACTAGCAGATCCATGAGGAGAAGTTCTCACCCCAAAAGAAGTTCATAGTTTACACCTTATTAAACATAAGAGGACCAACATGGAACAAAGCCATAGGAAAGCAGATTGGAAATACCACCATTGCCCTATCTACAACCTGAAAAATACAACTCACTAGCTCACACAGTTTCCCCAAAAAGCTCACAAATTAAGAACCTGGGGGCTTGCAAACCTGACATAGGCCCCAAATGTTTTCTTGTAATCTTACAATCACAACAGAAAAATAATAATTTCCATTGCTTCAGCTTGTTTTCAGTTTCTGGAATCAATTATATGAGTTTTCATACAGTTGTGTAACCACAAATAAAATCTGTTCTGAAGGCTCTGAATGTTTTCCTTGGGAGGATGCTAATGGCACGGCTGAAATGAGTTCCTCTGGATGCTGTGAGCTTTGCAAAAGCCTCTAACCATACTATCTGGCAGAGCTTTTATTGTGATAACAGATCATAATTATTTTCTTCTTTGCAGCATACTTGAGCAAAAAAATGTAAAACTGCTATATATTCTGTAAAAAAAAGGTGGAAAATGGAAATACTTTTTAAGGAAAGTTGCTTTCATGAGCTTGTAGAAAGTTGGAGAGTTAGTGAGTGAATATTTGTCTACTAATGCATTTCAGCATATATTTTTCTGTTGGAAATGAGAAGGAAAAAATAAATCCGTACACATGTCTTTTCTCCTGGAATCAGTTTGGGTTTTTTTGAGTCTTCATCTTATATCTGAATTTTATTTTGTTACAACTTTCATTCCAAGACAGCAACTACATTTGCACATGCACAGGAGTAGCTATTTGATTTGCTTTGTCTTCTTAATACAAAACAGAACAAATACAGAAGAGAAGATTCTACTCCAGTGGACACTTGCCTTAAAAGATTTAATTTTTTTTTTTTTTTATAGTGACAGGGTAATAAGTACTCAGAAATATTTCTGGCTTCTTTTCATTACAATTGTTTCTTCATTACCCTTCTTAGCCTTTCCTACAGCAAGGACCCAGATATCAAAAGGATGAAGATGGTATATGGTCTTAGAGCCAGGTTTTTCAAAATTGGGTGCCATATTTAGGCACCTATATATAAATGGCCTGGTTTTCAAAAGAACTGAGCACTCATCAGTTCCCATTGATTTCAATAGGACCTAGAATTGATCACACCTCTGCAAATCAGGCCACTTCTATTTAGGCCCAGGCATGTGAAAATACCAGAACCACTTTGAGCATCTGGTTAAAAAGTAACAGCCAAGGGTTTGTTCTACTATAGATTTTTTAGATAAACATGGTAATCTCTAAATGAACTTACAACAATACAAGAGTTTAAACAGAGGCATCTGAGCTATGATGCTTCTTGTTGCCTAAATGGAGTTGGTGAGAATTTTGCTGCTGAACAGCTATTCTTCAGAGCTCTTCAAAAAACTTTTCTATTTGTAAATAAAGTGGATCTGAATAATCTCATATATTCATTTTTTTTCCCAACTAAAATAACCCAGTTCTCAGTTTCCATTTCACTAGCTGCCTGCTGTGACACTAAAAATTATGTTAGTTATGTAACAACATGCTCTTTGTAGCTGCAGAATAAGAGAATAGTGACAGGGACTGGGACAGCAAAGTCCCCATGATATTTCAGCTTTAGCTGCTTAATGACAGCAGGTTGCAAATGCACTTTGCTGAGCTGGAAGGCATTTGCTCCTTTATCTGACAGAACTAGACAGCTTCAAGAAAAAAGGGGTATAAATGGCATAAACAAGGGGCATGAACTTAATTTTTAAACATTGTATTTGTTGGATATTAAGAGACCACACACAAATAAATTGTATATGCAATTTCAGGAACAGATAAGCAAAAAGACAAACTTCATCATTTCACAGAAAATGTCAGATTGTCCTTAAAAACCATAAAAAGGAAATATTGTGATGTAAACTGCTCTCCCTACAGTTTCTGTTTCTTTAAAGGTGCTCTTTTACAGACCACCATAAATGCACAGGGAGAAAGATCTTCACAGCAGCCTTGACTCAGGCCCAGAATGCTGAGCTGTGCTATGCAAATACAGAAGCTTACATATGAAAGCAACATGTTTGTGATGCTGCACCCAACCTCATACATCCTTGTCAGGATACCTGATAAAAGCTGCACAACCTCAAAGCAGCACAAAGGGCTGGAGGGGGAGGAGGCAGGAGAAGAGTGGTGGAAAACCCAAATAACTGAAATAATACCAGGCTGCTCCCAGGGCTGTCCCCAGGAAAGTCTCAGCCCCAGTGTGCAGGCATGAAAATCATAAGCTGAGTCAACACTACCTCTGCTTTTGACTGAGGGGGTGACTGCCAAGGGGGCAGAGAACCCATCATGGAGTGCAGAGGAAAAGCCAGCTCAGAAACCTCTGCACCACTCCCCTCAGCAAATCTAATCTCAACATGACTCTGCAATTTGATAGCCTTGCAATCACGATAGGTGAGATGGGTATGAAAATAGCTGCCAGTGATGAGCTCACAGCAAGCACTTTCACATCTAAGTTTGTAAACACAAGCCCTCTCAGCACAGAAATTACCAAACTGCCTTTAGCTCCTAAGGGACCACCTCCAACCTCTAGGAGTGGAGCATTCTGCATTCTCACCTTTGCTCTTCAGAAGGGTATCCTTCACCACTGCTCTCTCCCCACTACAGAGGCATGCTTGTATTGAATCCCTTCTTTCTCCCTGACTATAAGGCATTCATATTTTGATGCATTCTCTTTTTGACAGTCATATATATATTATATATTATATATTATATATTATATATTATATATTATATATTATATATTATATATTATATATTATATATTATATATTATATATTATATATTATATATTATATATTATATATTATATATTATATATTATATATTATATATTATATATTATATATTATATATTATTATTTATATGTTAAATTAATTTTTGTAACATTTGTTTTCCCTATCACAAGCTCACTTAATTTTAATGCCTTTGCAATAAACAAGCCTTATAAATTGAGGAAAAGAACAGGGCTCAGGAATGAAGCTGTTTTGTTTCAAGCTGGCAGCTAGCATGGACACTGCAGCTCTTTTATGGGAGTGTTCTGAGATGCACATCATTGAAATGACAGTGACAGAGAAGCTGCAACAGGAGAAAGTTGTCTTCTGACCCTGGAACATTGATATGGAAGTTTTACATTAAGAATACAGAAAGGTATTATACCTCAATGACACACTAAAGAAGTGGCTAAAAGCTGGATGCAGCTTCACTGTGAATGAATGGGAGAGAAAACCAGGCATCTGTGATGGTAAATTTATCTGCTCCTGCTCACTGAATTCATGCTGTAATGGGCACTTCTAAAAAGGGCAAGGGAGATTCTGCAACCTGAGACCCTACTGCTGCTTGTAATGCTGTAATTTCTTATTCTAAGTTAAAGTGTGCCAGGGATGCTTTCTCTCTGTCATAGGGAAAGAGATTTCACTGAGAGGCAGAACATGATGTACATAAGCACAAAAAGCTGAAGTGTAAAAAATTTAAGCAGTAAGAGTGTTGGGGAAGCTGTAGCCTGGTTCCACTTTGAGGCGAGACTGAAATACAAACTGCTGAGACAGCTCGTTGACTTCCACCAGAGCAGAACTAAACATCCATGAACATACAGAAACCTTTCCAGAAGAGTACAAAACATATATATCCTTGCATTGTGCCACAAAAAAAAAAAAAAAAAAAGTGTATTTCAGAAGCCTGAGACAAAACACTGAATCCATCCAGACTAACAGCTGTTGGGAGATGGGGAGAAGTTAGGAATTTTTTGTTTTTAATGGACAATGTATAGCTCATGTAAATTCTGTTTTTCTTTCTTACCTACTTTTAGTTACAAATATTCCCTTGTTAGACCTAATTGACAGCACTTTCACATACTCCTAGAAAAGGGCTGTGGCATCATGTTTCTATTTTGAGGCTCCATTGCACTTTCGACTTGCACAAATTGCTGCCTTTGTGATTGTTCTACTTATAAATAATTTCTGTGTTATTGCATATATACAGAGGGAAACTCTTGATCACATTATTCTAAACTTCCAAGTCTAAGGAGTAAAAATACAATAATTAAACAAGATGCTAATCCTGAATTTCTGAAAGAAATGTGGTTCATAAATAATGGAATAAGAAAAAAATTAATGCTGCATCTACAATTGAGGCTGATACCAAGATACCCATCTATCAAAATGGATTTCTTTAGACCTCTCATCAGTTTCCAGCTATCTGAAATTTTTATTCAAATCCTGCCCTTTTTTTTTTTCTTATTCATTTACATATTTACCAATACATGTATCAATGATTTTATATCTTCTTTTGATGTGAATGTTGTCTGACCAGGATCAGAAAAAGAAATATGTCAGAAAGAGATATTACACATGCATTGAACCCTGAACATAATGATTTTTATTTAAGCAAAATTTGGAGGGAAGAAATACACAGTTGGAGAGACAAACCATTAACCAAAGACTTTTCAACACTCAAGGAGTCTTCCCTTCCTCTCCTGTACTGGGCTGTACAATGTAAGTAGAGGGATTTTTACAAAAATTACTTGCTCCCTCTTGTTTGTTTTTCTTTCAAGACAACTAGTAGGCATTGCCACAAAATTAACTGGGATAATGATTAAATTAACTTGGGTTCCAAAAACAGAGATAAAAATTCTGTTTTGGTTTTGAGTTTAGATCTTCTCCCTGATCTGCTTTACAGAGTAAGCCTGACAAACACCCACACTAGTGCAACCAAAGGGGTAAATTCAGATAAAAGAGGTCGAGAGAGGCACTTCAGCTTTTCTAACAAAGCATGTTCTCTGAACTACTCTCTGAGCTACGGCTTTTGAGAAAAAGTTCTTCCATAATGCAGAGGTATAGCCTGTGCTCCTTGTCTGTTGTAAGGACTGTTACAGCATTAATGCTGGATTAAAATGATCAGTTTTATGTCACAATGAAGTTTTGTGACAAGTGAAGGTATTATGTTTTCATTCAAGTTCCTGATAACTGTCTTAGTTATATTAGTCGTTTTGGTTTTTTTTTCTTTAATTTGCAGTTTGTAGTCAGCATGTTTAGGCCTACTAACCTTTGTCTCTAGCCTTTTCCATCTGTTCCTACATACCTGACTTGACAGGTATTACTCAATACTTTTGGGGTTTTTATTTCCATACTTACTAGAAACATGTATGTATCACCGATATTGCATCTCCTTTTCATCTGGGTGGTTTCTGACCAATTCAGGCCTGAATATTGATCTGTACATTTTTGGACAATCAGGAGAATATCCTTGAGCATATTTTTGGGGTTTTTTTAATACTTTAAGACAATCTAACTTCAATGCATAGTCCTGTTCAGTATAGTTAGAGCATTTTGGAATGCCAGTCTCAGACAGGTCTAAATTCTGAATATCTCATTTGCATATGGAAAATACAGCAAATGATAATCACTGCAATCTGCACATTCTACTGAATGGTTTTCAGCTTCCATAATTCACTGCTCTGAACAACATCCAACTCTGGATTGGAATTTTTCATACTGGACTTTCTGTTAGAGAAAGTCTAACAAGTTATCCTAACTTCTGAAAAGCTCTTAGAATGTTTTCCTTGGCTCTGAATTAATCAGAGAACTGCTGAGGTGGGATGGCACCTCTGGAGATCACCAAGCTCACCTCTTGCTCTAAGTTGAGTGCCCACATGAAATTGCTCAGGGCTGTTTTTCAGTCAAGTTTTTTTGTATCTTCAAGGATGAAGAGGCCATTGCCTTTCTAGGCAAACTGATAAACATACTAACAGTCATTAACTAATTACAAAAGCTATGATTGCTAGCTTAGTGTGTTATGATCTCTGCAGCACCCAATGCATGGAGCTCTTTTTTTTTTTTTTTTCCTAAAAATTATATAGAATACATTTTTTCCTCATCAGTTTTAAATCGGATTTCCAGTCCACCCAACATCAACCCATGTGAGATGGATCACAACCAAAGTAAAAGTCTGACAGAGAATAAAGGCAAGGTGCTGCTCCTCTGAGTTTAAGAATCACCATTCACAACCATAGCTGTGAAAAATAATGTAATGAAATATGCCCTTCCTACAAGACTTCAAATATAATATTTTATTTTCAATTAAAACAAGAAACTGAAACCTCCTTCCTTAAAAGTGTAACTAGGCCTCCTAGCTCTTCTTTGTTAAAATAATATCAGAATGTATAGTTGCACTTTCAAAAGGAGGAAGCATTAAGCTTGAATGCAAAAGGACACTCCTTCTGCCCTGATGGCCTAATTCTCTTCAACAATATACATTATTGACAATTATATTTTCATTCAGTAACTCAAAGATTGTTAGGAAAGTTGGCCTCTACAGATTTAAGCTGTAACAAAAGTCACTTTGGGCTTATGCTGAAAAGCTTGCTAACAGCTGTTTGTCTTGTAGATTTCAAATGGAAAACAAAGCAGCCAATATTTAACGTGGAGAGTTGCTAATTTGTCTGTTCCCCATGCTTTTCCCAACTCTGACACTATTCAAGTGACAGTGTATAAAACCATAAAGCAGGTGATGTTGCTAGAAGGCAGACTGCAAGGAAAAAAAGTGATTACCAAATCAAATAAGGAGACATTCATTATGAGTTTAATTCCCCTTTCTTTGACATTTCTTCCTCAATTTAATTAGTCTCTCCTGAGGCTCACAGTCTTAGAGGTCTTTCTATGCAAAAGAAAACTTGCTTGCCAAGGAAAATAAGTCCAACACTGTCCCAACTCTGCTTCAGTGAGACTGGATTCTATAAATAACCTCCACAGAATCTACCACATTCTCATCCTGCAAAGTCAAATTATTAAACCTGACATCTCCATCACATCCAGCTGTGGCACAATTCCTCTCTTCTTTCTGAAATCTGCTACTGTACCTTGCAGACAACAGAAGCACTGCAGGTGTGGACAGCTAGTGCTCCCCATGAGAGAGACTCAAAGGTATGATGAGTTGATGCTCAATATGAGCTGGCAATGTGCACTTCAACCCCAGGAAGCCAACCTGGGCTGCATGCAGAGCAGAGTGACCAGTAGGTCAAGGGAGGTGACTGTGCCTGTCTGCTCTGCCCTCCTGAGAGCACATCTGGAGCACTGCATCCAGCTCTGGGGTCCTCAGCACGAGAAGGACACAGACCTGATGAAGAAAGTCTACAAGAGAGTATGAGGATGAACAGAGGGCTGGAGCATCCCTGCTATAGAAATAGGCTGAGAAAGTTGGCTGCTCAGCCTGGAGGAGGCTCCTGGGACAACTTGCAGAATCCCCCAGAGCCTAAATCAGGCCTAAAAGAAAGCTGAAGATGTACTTTTTAAAAGGTCATGTAGTAACTAGATAAGGGGTAATGGCTTCAGATTGAAGAGGAGAGATTTAGATTAGATACTAGGGATAAATTCTTTGCTGGGAGGATGGTGAGGTACAGGAACCCAGAGCTGCCCAGAGTAGTTCTGGATGCCCTGTCCCTGGAAGGGTCCAAGGCCAGGCTGAACAGGGTTTTGAGCAACCTGTTCTAGCTGAAGGTGTTCCTTCAAGGCAGGGGATTAGAACTAAATGATCTTTCAGGTCCCTTCCAACCTAAACCATTCCAAAAGTCTGTACTACCAGCTCTGTTTCTAGAAGATCATAGAACTTTTAATTCAAAACTTTAAATATATTCATAATAATAACATGGTACTTCATCAGCTTACTGCTTGTCAGTAGATGATGAAAAAGAGAAGACAGTGAAGTTAACCAAGCTTGTTAAGGGCCTGATTCTACAGACCTGCTCCTGAAGAACCTTTCCATTAAGTCAAATGCAAGTAAAAAAAAATCACTGTTAGTCTAATAGTTCCTGAATTTTTAACTCTCATATCCTAACAGGATACCCTGGAAGTGTCTCTTTTTAATGTCTCAGTTTCTACAGAGATTAGAAAAACCTTGAAGAATACTAGTCTCAGACTGATCATAAATATCTAAACACAGCAATTTTTTTTTCTCAAGTAAAGTGCTATGATCTCTGAGAGATATAACTCCTGAATTTTGAACTCCTGGCAATACTTTTATATGTTGAACCATGCAGTCATATTGGCTTTCATCAGATACTTTCATAATTTATAAAAGAATTTATAAATTCAGCTTTGATGACATTTTTCTAAAACAGAGATAGGGAAATATGAGCCAGTTATTACTGCCCTGAATGTTCTCAGTTTTACACA
The DNA here is from genome assembly GCA_030060385.1 of Muscicapa striata striata. Taxonomy (NCBI): domain Eukaryota; kingdom Metazoa; phylum Chordata; class Aves; order Passeriformes; family Muscicapidae; genus Muscicapa; species Muscicapa striata. The sequence continues at coordinate 1,160,633 of JAREIS010000255.1, forward strand.
AGGTAATCAGAGGTAAAATGTTCTTGCTGCTTCTAAAATCAGGATGCTGCTTTGCTTACATTAATATATTCAGCTATCCTGTCTGTTCAATTTTATCTGCAATATTTTTTAATGCAATTTTAGTTACATTCAGTAGTTTATAACTGTAGCTGTGTTACCAGTCTTTTTTGTAAGGCATTTTTCTGTGCTCCACACTTAAAAGTATGCTGTTGCTTTCTTTCTGCTTTCCCTCCATGTTGTTTAACAAAACAGTAAGCAGAAACAGCAGTGAAAAAATAAGGACTTATTCTAAAACAGAATTATATTCTCTTTTTGTATTGACCTTAGAGGAACAAGAGGAATACTCAATTTTCTCTTTCCTGACTGAAAAAAGAACAGAATATTATATCTGATGACAAACTAGTAATGAAAGAGTCTGCAGCAGTAATTGATCTTTCCACTTTACTTCTCCATATGGCTATGTCCTAAGCATCAAAAAGCTTTCAAGTATTTTGTAACAACCTCTCCACTGAACAGTTCATTAGTTCTGTAAGCAAGCAAAAAAAATCATCTAACTCTCCCTTCCTGCAGTCTTCTCAAAGTGCACAGAATACTCACAGTTAGAGTTACACATTCCTCTCAGTGTGTTTGTCTATCATGGATGCTAATGCTGTAGGCATTTACAGCAGTTTACTAAGAAAACAGCCTATGACTTTGGGCATTTCCCTAGAACTCCATTATGCCATGGACAGTTAGATATTGTTTGGATCTGCTCTTAAATTGTTCACAGAACTTTCTATTTTGCTTGAATCCTCACTCGTGCAGCTTGTCTCTCTGCAGGAAAATTCTGCTAGCTCAAGAGTCTTCTGTCTCACACCAGAGCTTTATGTCTCACACCTAGAGACCACTCAGAACGTTAGCACTAAGAGGAGTCTCTCAAAAACAAATCCTTTTGGATTATTTGGATTCATGACAAACTTGAAAACAGGGATGCTGTCCACATCACTCCCCTTCTCCAGCCACAAGGTAGAAGATGTTTAGTGGCAGGCAAGGAATTCTGTATTCCCACCAAGCCCCATAATCGTTCTGGAAAGAAACATAGGTTCAACATGTTTTTTTCTTTTACTGCTATTTTACCATCCAGACAGAGGCAGAAGGAGAAGCCATCAATCTTTTTGCTACTTGCCTCTGTCACTAACTCTGATGTGCAATCTTTCCATTTCAAGACCAGACTTTCATGGAAACAGTACATTATAGCATTGTTCATATTGATTTGCCTTTTAACAGTTTACAAATATCCGCAGAAAGAACAAAGCACAGATCCAGAAATCACTTCATTCTTTGGCATCATCCTTAGTGTAGCTGGTCTCAAGTATTTGTAAACAAAAATATTTCTCTTTATGCACAAACTATACAGAGCATAGTTCAATTAATTTATCATTTCACAACATTAACTGATTTTAGGAGGAATTCCTTTTTCAACAGTATATACTGAAAAAAATCCTCTGATAAATGAAACACTTTGAGAATATGTTCATCCAAATTGTTACCAGTGTATACAGAGAGAAAAAAAGAAAAAGTGGTTTTAAATACATAATCTCGTGTTGAAGAAACAATGACTTGCTTTTTAAGCTGACCTTGACATACTATCTGCCTTTCTGTGAACAAAGTAGAGGAGAAAAATTATATCTACATAATTATGCTAGCTTTACACACACAAAAGTACTGCACTGTTCTACAGCATAAAAAAAGAAACTTCAGTTTTCTTAAGTAGTCAGATACTTTTTGCAGTGAACAGATGCTCTGGACTGAAATTCACATCTAAAACTTTCAACATCCTTTAATCTTTCATGGTTTCATTGTGTGTGTTGCTCACTTTCTCCAGGAGGCAGGCTGATGTAGAACCCCAGGTCTGAAAAGACTTTCCTATATCGTACAGGTCAGCTAAGCACACAGCTTAGCCAGAAATAAAACCATATTTCTGGCCTCTGTGCCAGCAAAATGGTTTGGAGCCTTCTTCTGTCATACCAACTGCATCTCTTCTGCTATTCACTGCTCTATAGAAATTGGGCAGAAATTATAATCTTTGCCTCTTTTTGCTTTTGTTCTCTTTTTTTCTTTGTGCTTTATCCCTTCCTACAGAAGTTGGCTGAAGTATACCACAGTGACAGAAGACAGTTTAATCAGGCCATGTATCCTTGAAGTGAGAAAATCCAGTTACAACCAACTGACTAAATTACTTTTTAGTAGCGTTTTCAGCAAAATTTATGAGGCTGTTTGTCTTCAGAAATATTTGTCTTTATTCTCTTTTTCTAGTTTTGATTCACATATTGAAAAGTCAGATAGACCCAAAGGGTTTTCCAATTTGTCAATCAGTGACACTATTTCTTGACCTGTATTACTGCTGTGATGACAAATGAAATCATCAACAGTAATATACAACAGTGAAAAATTTGCCTGATATGGAAGTTCACAACGTCAGGAATATGAATTACAAACCAGACCCTTGAGATACAATTTTCTGTTGCCCTTACCACTCCCTTCTCCCTTTTAACAACCAGGTTTTTTGTTCTGTTTTGGCATAGATTTCTTTCACTCTCACTTTTCAGATTCTGTCAGTTAACAGCCTCATTTGGCTAACTGCACTGTCTCTACCAGTACTAGTTTTGTTTCAAAGTTAGCCAAAATAACTTGTGCAGTGGTTGAGAGGCCTTTGCATTTTTCAAAATTCTTATCAAAAGTGACCACACTGACAGCTCATTTTTTGTGTTCCTTGAGATAAAGAATGTGGTTAACTCGGGATTAAAGAAGTGATCAGGAAAATCCTGATCTTGAAGTATTTGTATTTTAAAAACCTAAAAAAAAAGTTTAGACTCATAAGAATTTTGCTTGCTTAAGGCAGAAGGAAGACAGCATACAGGAAGCTAGAATTCAACAATACAACAGAATTCAAGTTGGGGTTCTATATATTAAACAATATAGAAGCAAAAAATTTAAAACCAAACAAAAACCCCAAATAAAAACCAAACTTTCAGCCAAAGATACCTATAATAACATGCATTCAGCAAATTTCAGCCAAAGGTTATCTGTCACGATACCTCACCAGCACAGATTCAGCATTTTCTAATTGTCATCTGTTTTGGAATGCATTCAAACAATAATTGAAATTATATATAATTCTTTTAGGAAAATCTATCATCAAAATATTGAAATATTTTATTCTCACCAAAGCACTCTTGTAATAGAAAGTAGTAATTCTTGACTCCTACAATTCTCTTTAAAGATTGTTATTATTTGATAACAATTAAGATTTTGGAAATGTTTTTCAATTATCTTCTGTAAATCACCAAACCAACATTTTATTGCCCCTACTGCACTCAGAAAAAAATTCTACGTGCGGCATCTTACAGCTTGAGAACCTTGAATGCTAGTTTAAAACATGATTTAAATTGGTCAGGTGGATCAAAAAATCCATCTTGACCCCTGTTGCTTCAAAACTTCACATTTTTAGGTAGACTAAAGTCAGGATTTGAACGTGAGTGACAAGGATTATCTCATTTTATTTCTTCAGGGCATGTATATTCCTAATTTTTGTATAATTTATCTTTATATCAGCTAACTATGAAAGGATGAGATTGACCAGAAACTCCATGACACCATGCAACTGCTCCTTCAGTGCAGAGCAGGAGAAAGTGCTGTTTTCATTTTCCCTCTTCTGACACGAGTACCAAGATGCCTCCCTCACTTTTCTACTTTCCAGAGAAGAAAATGGAAAACTAAAGGTGATTCATGCAAGAATAAAATGGGCAGATGTGGGAGGTGGTGGTGGTGTTTCTCCATCAGAAAATATTTGAGCTATTTCAGCATCATTTGTATGTTGATTTCTTATCTTTGAGCTTCTGAGTAATTGAGGATATAAACTTTCCTTAATCTTGTTTGAGTAAATTCTTAATCTGTAAATTTGTATTGTCAAATGCTGCTTGTTTAACTTTCCTTTTCAATCTTGACTTATATTCTGACCTCACTGAAACCATTAGCAAAGTCACTTGCAACATCTGTGGAGCTGTGATTTTATTCTTCATGTGTAGTTGTTACTGCTAAATTAGTAAGTTAGTTTGCATATGAAGCTCCATTAAATCCACTAGGAAGCATATGTTTCATTTGGGGGACAATTTCACATTTTCAGCAGTAAGCTGCTGCGCTAATTTTCACTATTGTAACTGAAAAGGTTGGACCTAAACAAAGCCAATTGCATGCTTCAGCTGTACATGTCTCAGCCTGACAGGATCAGGGCCTTAAATCCTGGCAATCCCAAGTATGAAACATACTATGCTGTCAAAATTTCCTTCTATTATCTAATTTTGACAGATCTCACTAAATAAATCAAACAAATACTTGGCATCAGGAACAAGTATGAATATTTTTGTAAAAATTTGTTATAGTATTGGTAGAAAATGAAGTTTGACATTAAGCTCACTTTTTTCAAGACATTTCAATAAATATTGCTTAAAATAAAAATGCATGTATCAATTAAGAAATGTTTTTCAGCTAATGCCTAGTTATAAAAATCTTTATACAGCTGCATGTTTAGCATCTGGATTTATGTTAGCATTACATAAATAAATATAAAATAGTCATTAACAATAGGTCATTTTGTAGCTTCGTGAGATTGAGGGTCTCTGAAGAGTAGCTGAGGAGAAAAAAGGCTGCACCGTGACTTCATCAGTCATTAGCAGAATACCCACTGACCACAGAATTCACCACAGGAATACAAATTTAAATTTGAGGTGAGATGTGCAACAAGGGCATTCAAGTGAGGAGCAAAAATGGCAATGTTTCTCAGTTTAGACTGTAACTATCTCACTTTAAAAAACAAACAAACAAAGCAAAACAAAATTTAAAAAAAAACTAACAAACACAAACAGAATATGTAATGTGATTCTCAGTGCTTGATTTTTAGGCAGTTAATTATACTCTGTCAGCACTGAAGAAGAAATATTCAGAAATTCAATAACCCTACTATGAAGTCTTTATAGAGATTTTTAAACAGAGGGACTTTCAAGTAAACAGTTGGTCACTACAATTTTTTTTTTCCTTGTGAGCATGTGCATGCATATATCCCTGACACTGAACAAAATTAATGTGCATTCTCAAAATCCTGGGAAGTACTAAGGACAGAAAGGCCAAGTTACTTCTAAAATAAGAGAGATGAGACATGCTTAGTCTGGGGCAAGGAACAAAACAGAAGAAATAAAGGATAGGCTGGTATTGAATAAACATGGAACAGGTTAACTTAAAGATGCAATTAGGTTGTCTTTGGAAAATAAAGGACAGTGGAGAAATGCATATGAATATGTGGGATCTAGGTTACCTTTATAACTGCTTTCACTTTTATCTTCTATTTAAAATAAACTCTTCAAGGCCACATTATGGCCCTTGTATTGTTTCTGTCATATGCTTTCTACCCTGGCCGAGACATTGATCAAAGGGCAGTTCAGCTTGCCCCTTGGCAAGCTCATCTGAAAATATAAGGGAAGGAAATAGCATATAAATAGCATATCTAAAGGCAGCTGAATATTAGACACTGGAGCTCCCATTGCAAATTAAATGATGGTATTGAGATATAATGTATAGTACAAAAACTTTCTTCCTTTAGACATGATCTTATCAAAAAAGTAACTTACGTAGTATCTGACTCTCTGTCCTAGTTGTGCTGTCTCATTTCCCAAATATATTTGAGGGTCAGCCTAAATGCAAGCTGGGGATGTCTTGTATTTTTTTCCATCAGGATTCTCATACAAAGCTAAATTTCATTACAGCTTAAATCAGTTTATTTTCCAATTCAGGCTACATTATATTTGCTTTTATCTCAAGTAATTTTTCTAGCCATTACAAAATGTAACTGTAACTGCTGCAATACTTCTCATTTCCACTACACTCCTGACCTTTGATTTATGCTGGACTGCTTGCTAAAATATCCTCAGTTAGGTCTTCCAAATTCGCATTGTTAGCCCTGAAAGAGTTCTGGAGCAGTCACACGAGCCCTTCCCATCATACTGAAGAAGTGTAGAATTTCCTCAGTGAGGTGAAAGATGCAGGGATTTTGTATCATTTCACCTGTAAACTGCCCTTCTCAGTCTTCTGGAAGAACAGTTTCAATAGAATCACAAGTAATACTTTGTGCAAAGTATGCATACTACATTGTTAACTACTACAGTATTTTAGTTCTTTTGATTTTGAGCATGCTTTCTGTTATATATGAGGGAACAGGGAGGAGTTTCAGAGAGAACTACCTCAGTTCTGGTTTAACAAGTCGTCACTTTGTCTGCTTCTGCTTTCACTCTCTCAGATGCAGTGATTGACACTTTAACGGTCCGTGCAAAAGAAGTCCTCTTCAAGTTTACTCTTTTAACAGATGCCATATATAAAAACAAATACATATACTTACTGTAACAACTTCAGAGGAGTTGTTACCTACTGCAATCTTAGCTCAATTCTACCACATTTAGATAATCACTAAAGGTAAAAAATATAATATCCTAGAATAGATTCTTCTCACTTTGCAATGGTTCTAGTTAAGGAAGAGAGCAGTGGTAAAAACTAGGAGGTTTTTGTTGAGATGTTTGTTTCTAAAAACAAAATACATGTACTGCTTTCCATTTTAAGCAGCACATTATAATACAGGTAGACAACCTGATAAAAAATGAAACAAATTGTCAGTGAGGCAAGTAATAGGTGAAGCTACCCAAGTATAATTTTTTCTGGGCCATGCACATGCATATCCATGCTCTGTCAAATTACCTGAGAAGAGACATTATATTAAAAAGAGAGGTCTTTTTTTTTTCACCATTGTAAACACAAATATATGAAAACAAATAATTTTTCAGCATATTTAAATATTGGAACTGATGAGGTTAAACCTATCAAATGACTTAGCATGTAAAGCTTTCAAAACTCAGAGGAGGGTTGTTGATTTTTACAGAACAGTAAACAGTCCTCAAGCTCGACAGGGCTGGGGGGCAAGATTCTCAATAACCAATGACATCTTGTGGTTGCAGAAATTTTAAGCTTTTATATGGTATCCTTCACAGCCAAACAAAAAACTAAACAAATAAACAAACAAGATAATAAAAAGAGAAAAGCCGTAACTAGAGGATGCTTTTATTTAAAAGGCAGCTCTACTCATGAAAATAGTGGCATTCTAACTATGAAGAACCAGGCATTGGCATATGGCTGGAATGCATTTATGAGCACAGCTGTGCTTGGCCACCAAAAAACCTGAAATTGCATGCTGTTTTCTATGATAGAGATGTGTCATGCCAGCCACAGGAAACAGCGTGAGAAAGAAGAGCTGGGGACAGGGCTTTGAAGGCTGCTGGGAGAAGCCGGCTCTGTGCAGAGATAGGAGAGCCAGTTCAGAAGCCTGAAAAGCAGTAAAGCATTTATCTTGCAACAAACAAACTTGAGAAACATTAATATAAATGAAAAAAAAACCAGTATTTTTAACAGAACCTGTGAGTGCTGGTGTCAAGGAGGCACTAAGGGTGATGAGCAAAAGACAAGACCAGATCACAGAGGGCAGCTGGCAAGGATGCAGCTAACAAATTAGTGTGCATTTTATAACAAATAGTGTTTTAAGTCAGCTCTGCTTTCACATATTTCAACATCTGTATCGGATCAGCAAGGATCAGCTACTCTTCCAATCCTATCTTACTTATTTATGATGTATTTTCGAAAGAGGATGCTTTTTAAAGCTTTTTATAAGAAGAGCTTAAATTAATACTCTATATCGGAAAGAAGTAATTACCAATGGGCTTGAGGTATTTTGTGGCAATATGGGGACAGAAGCTGGTGAAAGGTATTATCCTAACCAGAGACACCTCAGTTTCACAGAAATTTGATCTCCTAATTAGCACAAATGTTAGATAGTGTACAAAAAATAAAGCAGACATAAAAAGGCACTTCAACAGTCAGTCTACTGTTTGCTCATTATTTCCTAATAGCTTTGCCTATCCCCAGTTCAGAACCACTTTGCTTACCACCTTTATCCTTCATTTCAAGCAGCTTTCATATACTGGATTTTTAAGCTTTTTAAGCTTTTTGAGCTTTTTAAGACTCAAATATCCTAAATACAAACCTTTTAATACTGCCTAAACTAAGAACTGGATCAATTTTGCATCACCCTTGAGGACTGCCATAGCACAAAGTATTGCTGTTACTTGTGGCTGGAAAACAGTGTACAAGCATCAAGAAAATGTGAAATTTTTCTGCTTTGCAATTCTGGAACACTTCCAAATATAAGAGTGATTATCATGAGGGGATGAAGAAGAAATTTCATGGCATGTTGACATATTCTCAGTCCTGTCATAAGCATTCACAAAAAAGTTAATTAAGCTCGATTATCATATTTAAAACAAAAACAATGGTGGAAAGGATTAATTGATAATTGAGGGAAAAAAGACCAATCCTAGTCACCCCCAACTCTGTACAGGGAGACACAGTACTCTTCATACCTTGGTGTCAATGATGACATAAAAATCCAGATGCAGTCTCAAAGAACTTGCATATTAATTTTTTTATAAATAAAAGTAACAGTTTTCTTATACTATATACATATATATATCCAGCAATGCAAAACATGAACAGAAGTTGTGAAGGTCATTATTTCAAATTTGAATTCCCAAAGCTAAACCACACAATAAAATTAAATCAAGCTGAGCATTAGGCAGAATTGGTAACACTGTATTTAATGTATTTCATTTAATCCTTTGGTAGGCTGGGAGAATACTGTTCTGAGAAGTGACTTTCATCAACATGACCCTCATTAGACCTTAAGTAATATCTGCCTGATTCCAGGTGGGATCTCGAGCCCCACTAGGCTGTTGATCAAGACTACCAGCTGCACAATCACATCTGGATTCCTTCTGAATATGCCATTCAGTCTGCAAGCTGATCCATGTCCTCCCTCTTGTCTGTAGTCTCAGAGACTGAGGAGGGATCATTCCATACCTAAATTATTATTTGTCAAACTTGTTTATTCTGTATCTGATCTAGACAGGAAAATATTAAAATTAAAAGGAAGCAGCAGGAGCTCTACTGTCAAGACTAACCAATGATTTTTCTGCTCTTATTAACCTTCAGTCAACAATACAGTTTGCTTCTGGGTCCATTAAAATCAACTGTTCAGCTTTTACTTTTTGCAGTGCAGGAGACATTTTACATGCAATTTTAGTTGAAATGCAAGCTTAGAGATCATAAAGTAATCAGAGAATTGAGAAATATGTTTAATCTTTTTGTACTGTATCTGTGCTATTTTGTCTTTGTTGAATAAATTACGTTGGTTATTTCATTTTCAGAATTCATGGTAAAGAACATACTCTCAAACAGCAGCAAGTAAAAATGCAAACCATTAAATAATTATAAAAATGTACCAATACATATAATAATATGTATTTGATATTTAAATGGTGATTCTCACATCTTAATGAGATATGTAGGTGTTCTAAGATCCTGAAACCATGCTTTGGAATCTTAATAGCAGTATGATAATACAGTCTACTGCTTCAGGCTTTACCTCCCACATAGAGTAGCCCTCCTTCCCTTGAGCAATATTTTACAGAACCTTAATACTCTGTAATGTGTAGAAGTGAGATTTCAGGGAAGGGAAGAAATGATACTAATTTATTGACTCATCCTTTAAGCTGAATGAGCAAGAAAAATTAGAAGAACATATAGATTCATGAGTGTTTTGCCCTGTGTAAAAGCTCATGTGGGAACATTCCTGAATATTCATAGGGATATTCTGATCTCATATAAATACATTTCTAAGTTGCATCAGCTAACTCTTTGTGGTGTCCTATCTAAGGCACCCACCAAGTGCAGAGGAAAATAATGGGGAACAAGGTATTCTTTAGAAATCTTTAAAGCTGCTATACACCAGGGGCAAGGAAAACAGTTGTGAACAGTTGTGTCCTCTGCTATTTATTCCCTAGGACTGCAGATAAGGGAAGTGGAATTTCATTATTCTCGAAAGTCCTACTAAAGGCAGATACTTGTATTTGTTATTTCATTTGGCACTAGTGCTTAACCAAACATACCACTTCTGTACCTCAGTGAGGCTGAGCACCCAATCTTATCTCATCCTGACACTCATAGCTTGGAAACACAAGTGTTCCTCTTTCCAGGAGCAAATACGAAATTTTCCTCACTTTTTTGGATTCAGTTACTTGTAGGAACATCAAAATTAGAGGAAAGCCCTAAAACCCTTCTCAAAGCTTAACTCATGGGAGCTAGAACACTTTATTTTCTCATAGCATCAAAACAGAAAGAATAACTGTTTAATAATTAATCTTTTCTCCACAAGACTATCATCATTCTCAATTTCTCAGCACAATTCTTCTATATTTTATATTTTCATTTTGAAATATAACAGAGCTTTTCAGACTCAGAAAGAAAGTACTGAACATATTTTAGTGATTCTAGTATAGGAATGTATCTATTATATGAAAAGAAGACTCTCTAAATGCAGCCCCATCACAGAACTGCACTGCTTTGATGCTTGGATATTCCCTTCAACTGTTAGCTGGAAGAGTTATTGCAGATTTCTAATCAATTTCATTTGAAGTGGTCAAAGTAGCATCAGGATTTTTCAAAAAGTTTCTGTATAATAACAAAAAAATAGGCAATTCCTTTTAGAAAAGTGTGCAATGATAAATAAAAAATTCTGAAATGGTGAAATGCAATAAAAAATATGAAAGAATACAGCTGACTATTAACAGAGAAAATACAGTAGACATAATGTCTAAAACAATCAATGTTTATTTTCCTCAAAGCATTATTGTGTGAAGAATGAAAATGAAGTAACATTCAAAATTAATTTTTAAAACCATATTATTCACATTAATCAACCATTAAAATAATATTATCTTGATTAGAGATAATTTTTCATTATTATGTTCTCCAATTTACTACATCAGTAAACCAGTACCTCATAGCTGTTATCATAATTAAGCCTAATTTCTATCTAGTCGTTAGAAAATGGTCTTGAAAAATAAAACCTGTGTAGAAATATTAACATAGCTTAAGCAGGTTCCTTCCCTAAAGGCCCTCATCAGCACAGGTAAGAAATGCTGATGGCTGGGCTGCTCCAATGAGGCAGTGATGGAATAAGGGTCCCTTTCCCTGGCGAGGAGTGTCCTACTGCAGACAGGACATGGAGGGTTTGTTCTTCTGTGGACTCAGTGAACACAGCAATTCCTGCTGCTGTGACTTGGGCAAGGCAAGGCAGAGCAGAAATAAAGGACAGGGGATGAGAGACACAGAGCAGACATACTGCCAGTAAGGGTGACAATTGCACATCTGTTTGAAGAGCAGATCTGAACCGTAAGGTTGAAATATTTTAGAAAAGCATTGGTTCAAAATATACCAAATAAGCACAAATTGAAGAGCAAAGAAAGACACAAACAGATTGGTTTCCTTTTTCTGCAACCAACCTTGATAAAGAACTTGTCCCCTTACATAACAAGATCCATGGCAGCTGAAATTCTAGAAATATATTGCACAATGGTGGTAAAATATGAATGGTAATCTAATACCGTCTAATCAGTTCTGGTTTTAGTCAAAAGCATTGCTGGGGCATCACCACGGTAACAAAGTCCTGCTTGTTCAAAAGCTGAGCTCAGGGCAGTACTGACTGTTCTGAACACCAGTGCTGAATTGCTGTTGTGGAAATATCTGACAAGTATCACTTTACAATGGTTATCTCCTTGCTACAGTTTAAAACAAAACATAATGAAGGCATCCAAGCATTGGATATGCAAAGAAGAACATATCATATGCCATATACCCTTTTCTTTGCTACACATGTTCTGGTCTCAAGTAACTAGTTATTTGTAGTTGTATATCCATTATTGCAACATGAATCTGACACAAATAAATTTTTTATCCTGGTCAGCGGAAAAATAAGTATTTTCCTTAATGTGCATGATTGCTTATTAATACCTTTCATCCAAGTTTGAAGTTTGCTTTCTGTCATGATATTTATTAACACCTTCAAATAGAAGTTTGAAATCTCGAAAAATAAAATATATTCAGATGGTGAAAACCGTTTCTTTGCTTATGGACTTGATGCATTTAGAGGGGGCTTTTTTGAAGCCTGTTAAAATACTAACAGTGCCACAATTATCACTTATCTCAAGGAACATTACTCTGTAACATAACAGAACTAAACTTCAAGAAATAAAATTGTAAGCTCTTGCGGACTTCTAAAACCAACATTTCTACAACACAATGAACATAAAGAGAACATGAAAAGTCTATGATTCATTAGAAGTGAACAGGTACATGAATGCAGAACTGGTACAACCCTCTCATAAATAAAAGTGAGGAAAATGTATTAAAAAGATCTGGTGTGGCCAGAAATAACAACGATGAATATTACATCTAATAGAAAATGCTGAGATCCGAAAAAAATGCTTTGATTTTATATTGCAATTACACCTTGGGTAGAAAAACAACAACAACAAAATATAAAAAGCTTAGAAAGTAAAACAAAACTAATACGCTTTTGCATATTGAGGACACATTTAATTATCCTAGTGTTGTCTGTCTTGTACCTGAAATGATAAAGAAACCAGACTGTGCAGCTCATGATTCCAAAGGCCAACAGATGCAGTGATGGACACTGGATTAGTCAGCCATTTCGAGCTGCATCCATTTTCAACACTGACTTCAGAAAACTATCAAAACAATTTCTCTTTAAAGCTACAACTGCAGCAGAAACCAGCAAAATGTGAGACAGAGAAAAATATTTGCCAGTAGCCATTTCTGATCATAATAATGCTTCTCATAATTTTAAATTCACTCAGGAAGAGAAGCCAAAATAAAGCTGTACAGAGACAGAACTAAACAGACATTTGAAATACACTGCACTCAGCGTAAAATATAAAATGTGATCAATACACTTCTTTAAAGAGAATGCAAAAGGAATGGGAACATAAAGGACTTTAGTTAAAGGGTGAACAAGTCCAGCACATTTTTGAAGGACTGGGGGAGAAGAGGCTTGTGATATGTGGGCAGTGTTCAACCTAAATAACATCTCAGAGACTCTAAAGGAATAAGAGAGAAAAGTCTCTGGAATCCAATACTGAATTCTGTCCAAAACCATTATATTGCATACACAGTTGTGATGACCAACACAGTATAAAAATTATGCTTATCTCACATGAAAAGGTGTAAGAAATGGAACAAATAATATTGCTTTGTGAATTTTCTAGGCAGGCACAAATTTCATCATCTGCCATAATGTTGTCTGTTGCATCAGCAAAGATCGACAGCTATTAGTCTGACAGAAAAAAAAAAACTAAATTGAAAAAAAGATGCATAGGCAAGTCTCTTGCCAAGACAAACTTAACTGGATTTTAAGACTCTAAATAGGTAAAATTCTGAGAAAATTCTAAAAGCACATTCATGAAAAACAAAGTTCATAAAATAAAGTTCATAAAATCACATCAGTTGGAAAGTACTTCTAGAGGCCATCTGGTCCAACTTTTTCCTCAAAGAAAGGTCACCTTTTATCAGGTTGCTTAGGTCCACATTCAGTGAAGTTCTGAATATCTCCAGGATATGAGATACTGTAAGCCCACAAGTTGGAACCCTGTTCCAGTATTTCACCAGTCTCCTAGTGAAAAGATAGATTTATCTGAGGTAAGTCACTCACTTCTGAGAAGTACCTTCATTCTGCCAAGAATCTTCTTGCTATGAATCTCTCTACAGTGTAAGCATTAGTATTTTCTAATCTTTGGCTTCAAATACAAGGGCACCTAGTTTCTCTTTGTTTTTTTTAGTCTCAGGATACCACACTTAGTGCAGGCATTTGTCCTGTACCTTTGAAAGCAATGTAATCTCGTTCCCTGGAGAAAACAGAAATTTTTATGAAATTGAGCTTGCACGTAAAGAAAGGTTTATAGTTTAGTGATGTACTTGATCTTTTCCAGCCTAAGGGATACTGTGATTCTATTATAGGCAATCTAAGTTTGTTACTGCAATTTGTGTCCACTAAATGTCCTCTTATTTGGCACCTGAGAGAAGCCTAACCACATCTTCCCAAAGACTGACAGAAGTTAGGCAGTTGTACACAGTAATCAGGTCCTGCAAAGCCTTAAATAAGCCTTAAATGGTGCCTCAGCTGCTCCTTTTACTATTTTGCCCCAAACCCTCAACCATCTTGATGGCCATCTTCTGCTTTTTGCTCCAGTATGACATCTATCTTGTCTGGCACTGGGGAACCCAAAGTTAGGCTCAGCATCCTAGATTTGGTCTCAAAGCTCCCTAGACGTGGAGTCAAACAGAGAAGGATTACTTCCCTCCATCTGCTAGCTGTGCCCTGGCCCCTACAGCACTAGATGCTGCTGGCTTTCACAGGTGCCAGCCCCAGGGTGGCTCCTGTGCAGCTCACCTGTGTGCATCACAGCCACAGAGCTGCTGCCCAAGCAGGCAAGGCCTAGCTGGGCTGCTCCTAACAAGAGATATCACTGCACTCACACATGTCTCCCAAATGGCAAGATCAAACAGCTGAGGGAGAGGTTTAACTACACCTTGCAGTGCATAAAGACTTTGCCAACAGAGGAGAAGCACATTTCAAAATTAACAGATTCACTAGTTGAAAGATCAGAACTGTATCAACACTGGCAATACTAGAGGTGAAACCATAGCTTATGAACAGACCCAACTGAAAAGGAAGATATTTTTGGAGAGAAATGAAGCAAAGATCAATAGATTTGGAGAGCAAATATTTACTTCTATGAGCCAATGAAGCAAGTTCCAAGAGTAAAACAGAGCAAACATTTGTGCTGCATTAACCCCTTCTGCAGACAACACTCTTCTTGAAGCTGTGACTGCCAGCTGAAGTCCTCAGCTGTGGGCTGGGAGCACAACCTGACTAGCAAGAGGCTCAGCAGGATGGTTAAGGGTCTATTGTTTTCAGGTTTGTTTGCTGCAATGAACACATTGAGAGAGTTCATTTTTTATTCCTGGCATCCTTTACTTTTACATTTGTAAAACACTTGTGTGTTCACTATTCAGATTGTACCAGCTGTTAGGAGACCCAGCAGGAAAATGACCCTCTGGAACCTACTGTGCCAGAGAGGAATGGTTTGCCATACGTTTACAGTGACACCTTGAATCTGACTGGGTACAAAATTATCTTAATTTCAAGTTTGAACTGAAAGTATTAAAGCACTGCTCTTGACCATACCTAAAAAACCCCACAGCTACATCCTCCTTTAAATCGGACAAAAAGTCCTGAAAATATTTTTTTGCACAAAGGATGGCAAAATTGCTTCCAAATATGCCTTGAGTAACGTTTACTTTCTTCATTTATTTTCTCCATGCTAAGTAGACAGAACAGAGTGTACTACATGTTAGCTCAAGTATTTCTCTGTCAGGCCTGAGTCTAATACTAACTTTTTCCTAAAGAGAATCAACTGTAAACACCATGTTGAATGTCCTATAGTTCTAAGTCTGAGGCATCCTTAAAATTGCTGAGAACTGTGTAAGTTCCAAGTTAGGTTCTTCCTTGTGCTTGTTATTACCATAAGTAAGTTAGCCAAAACTAAAATTCAACTACACTTTTGTAGTAATTTTGCATTTGGTGTCATTTATTTGACAGATTCAGATCAACAATGATTACAATTTTTATTCATCTATCTGAGACTCTTTGTATATGCAAAATAAAATATTAACAAAATCTCTAGCCATGTGATCTGGAACAAAGACTTACCTTTTCTTTTTTTTTTTAAGTCATTATTTTCCACTTAAAGTGGAAAAAGTGTGTGTTTGTGTATATTCTGGGTTACTTTCAGGTTCATGATGACACATTTTACCAGATGTTTCCAAGACTGAAAATCCTCAGGATATCTACACTAATTATTAGCAATTTTAGCAATTAATATTAATGTGTTTCAAAAATTATCTAGCTGTCTTGCTGTGCTGACAGGTTAGAAAAGGTTATTCTGGCTTATCAATAGTCCACAGCATTGTATTTTATCTCTATGAAATCTAGAGCATCTCCTCAAGCCTCATATAATGTCACGATATTATTTTTGATCTTTAAAAAAATATTACCAAACAACTCCCCAAAACTGAATTAATAAACACAATTTCTTTTTTTTTTTTTTTTTTTTTTTTAAGTCTTATCTCAATCTGTCATATGCTACCTCATGTTGAGTTCTTTTTCCCTTTTCACTGGAGGGCTACTTTCCACTCAGCCAATTTTACAGTTCTAACAGAAGAATGGCACTCACACCCAGACAAGCAGCAGAATGATCACATTTGCAAGTTTCAAGTTCAGTTTTCATCAGAAGTTTATTTAGTCTTCACGGAGATGCATAATAATGAGACAATAAAGCTAGAAAATCTCTGGAACACCTGAGCAACTTTCTAAGGAACTGGAGCCTCTGCTGAATCCTTTAAACCCTTATTGCTACATGTCCTGCAAAATAAAGCCTGCTCAAAATACCACAGAAAAATGCTTTGGTATAATTACTGAAATATTTCTTACAGTTTCACATGAGAAATAAAACACAGTGATATGCAGAAAAATATATCCTTTTTAAGGGCATCAAGAACAACATTGCTTCAAGTCAATCAGTTTGGGCAAAGCTGACACTGGAAAAATTTTAAAAGCACCAAGAGAGTTGAAGTATTTTCAGTCTTTGAGGAAGGGAATATAAATGAATGAAAGAATAGAGTTAAGGAGAAAAACAAGTGCTTTTTAAATACTTTGCAATCATATACCAAATACTAAACCAAGACCTGCTAGTTTGTCAGTATGATGATGTTAAAAAAACAGGAACCTTTTTGAAAATGTCAACCACTTCATGTCAAGGTATTCTTGAATCAAAAATGCTGTAAAGAGCTGTATTATAGCTGCATTATTGCAGTAAATAAAAAAGAAGAAATGTCATACATGTATGATCAGAAATTAAACAACTGCACAATGTTCTCCTTTCACTAAGAGGTCTAAGATTTAATTCTGATACTTGGTTGTTTTAAGTTTATTGCTCTGAAATGGAGCTAACAAGAGGTACAGGAGGGAAAAAGATGTTTCAGATTCAGTCTTAGTGTAAAAAGACTGACTGAGCTCCCTTGATTTAATTTGATTTCGATTCACTTGTCTCCAAATGAAATAATCCCAATATTCTTAAAAGAAATTATAATTATATCATTAGTCTTTATCCAGCAGATAATTCAACAGTGACTATTTTTTTGAACATTGAGTTTCAGAAGCTCCCTCTTTCCAGGAAGGTTAATTACTCTAATGTGTTTATCTAGTTCTCTATCAGTAATACCCTATGTCACATGGCAATATCACTTTAAAAATAGGACAGATTAAACAAATCTCTTTACTTGTCCTGTAAAAATATTGGTTGTGGTTTAAAATGCACTTTCATAAGTATGCCATTAATGACTTGTCTTCTAAAACATTAAGGCATATGTAACTATGGTATTATATTCTTCATAAACCCTGAGGCAATGTTGAAAGAAGATAAACAGCAACTTAATTCTAACTGCTATTGGCTTAGTCTAAACGTGCTCTGAACAGATAAGATCAAAATTAAGCAATACTCAAATCTGCCTATGCAAAACAACATGCACCCGCTAAATTCTACTACAGATTATATCTGCAGATTTCATGTTTAACAGGAAACAAAGTGTACAGGTACCGAAAAGAAAACAATTTATCCCACATTTTAAACATTTAGCTTTGTTGTGTAAAGTGCTACATGGTCTTATTGTAACAGAAGACAGGTTCTTGCAGGATCAAGCCCATATCTAGCATCTAAATCAGCCAGTGCTTAACATGCATGCCCAGCTTTTGCTTCAGTGTCTTGAAGCTGAATTGAAATAATTCATGTGCATAATTTTAAGCACAATCTTGGGCTCAGGAGGGGGGTGCCCACCACACCAGCACCACCACCACCTTCTTGAGAGAAATGCTCAGTTCTGACAGTGGAGAGGCTACCACTTCTGCTGGCATAGTGCTTGTCCCCATAATGAACAGTTTGGAAAGGGGTAAGAATGTTTGATGTTAATAATTCGTTAGGGCAATAAGGACAAGGATCTTAGAAGAACTACAAAAAAACATTGAAATGAGCTAGAAAATAAAGAGTATAATTTCTATTTCAGTCTAAAGTGACATACAAGGTTAAAAAAATTCTTTACCTTTATAGCCAAGATGACGAACACTCAGCTAGCTATTGCACAGAGGCAAGACCTTGGGTGATGGCAGCCATAGAATCATAGAATCAACCAGGCTTAAAAAAAGACCTTCAGGACCATCCAGTCCACCCATCTCCCCAGCACTGCCCCTGTAATCCCTAAACCACTGAACACATCACACAGTACCAAAGCCAGAAGCCCCTTGAACACCTCCAGGGATGGTTAATCCACCACCTCTCTGAGCTACCTATTCCAATGCCTGACCAGCCAAAAGGTGAAAATACTTTTTCTGCAATCTAATCTGACTCTCCCCTGTCTCAGCTTAAGGCCATTTTCTCTTTTCCTCTCACTATAAGCACAGTAAAAGAGTCGGTCCCCCACCTCACTACACCTTCCCTTCAGGTAGTTATTAAGAGTGATGAAGTTCCCCCCAAGACTCCTCCTGAGACTAAACACTCTCAGCTCCCTCAGTGATTCCTCGTAAGGCATGTTTTCTAGACCTTCACCAGTCCCATTGCCCTTCTCTGGACACAGTCCATCACACCAAACTCCTTCTGGAAGTGAGTGGCCCAAAAGTGAATGCAATACTCTAGGAGCACCCCACCAGTGCTGAGTACAGGGGGACAATCCCTGCCCTGCTCCTGCTGGCCACACCATTGCTGATCCAAGCCAGGATCCCACTGGCCTTCTTGGCCACCTGGCACACCCTGGCTCATTCTCAGCCAGCTGCCAACCAGTATTCCCAAGTCACTTTCTGCCAATGAAAAGAACAGCCTAATGCTCAGCTCTGGTCAAAAAAAAAAATCTACAATATGTTTTACTTTATTAAGAAAGAAATAGAGACCAAAACAAAGATTGCTGCTCTGTAGTATAACCTGAAGCTTTCTTGCATTTAAGGTTTTTTTGGCCTAAATTGGAGACAGAATGTTCAGAATGCAAAAAGAGTTGGTTTCTATTATCCATTGTCCACTCTTATTTGTAACCAGAACAGTTAGTCTTGCAAAACAAAATTTCGGACTGCTATTAGCAACAGAAAAAAAAGTAAAAATGAGTCTCAATGAAAAATTGTTTTGAAAATTAGTATCTTTACCTTAAACATTCAGTGATTCCACTAGTTATGACTTACATTTTGTATAGCAACTTTCATTAGTTTTCTTTCAGAAATAACTGAATTTAAATAAATGTTCCTATGAAAAGTAGATAGTTTTACTATGATAATTTTATAGGACGCTGGTGGTTTTCAAGAAGTAAACATCCATATTTCTTCAGATGAATTTTATTGCATGTGTCCATGCAATTTTGATCTTGTCTTGAGTCTCTAGGAACTAAGAGAAATAGAATTATGACCTTGGAGCTTACAGTGATATCTCAGTGGAAGAGCTATTGGAATGCAGATCAAGTTATTAATAGCAGTTATTAATTATATTACGTAGCCACTGCAAAATCTAGCTGAACTCCACAATTATGCTGGCATATTACAGACAAAGAAAACAGTCCCTGTCATAGAAGAATTCAAGATTGAAAATGTAGGTAAAGCAGAAAAAATGGTCAGTCTAGACTTGTTGAATCAGAAGTGAACCAGAATGATGTCAGCAATAAAACACGGAGTTTAGCAGAGTGTGTGGAGATTCACGTTTCTACCTCCATAAAGAAAGTAGAAAGAAGAAAAACTGTTGGGGTACTGGAGTCAAAACCGAATGGGATGGGATGGGAATTACCCCATTCCTGAAAACCTGGGTGCTCTCCAGTACTGCCAGTAGCCTTCTACACACAGATTGCTTTCATTTGCCCCCTGCTGCCTCAAGACAACCTTGCAATAGCCTCCTTAGCACCACAACATGTTACGGTATGCAAGAGAAGTACAGATTATGATAGAATCCCCCAAATATCCTCCTCTAAGGGAAAACAGGGAAGGAGGCATCACTGTAGTGATTTGCAACCAGTTTTTACGTTTTTATTCATGATTTCAAATACTGAAGTGCCTTTGAAAAG
Source organism: Muscicapa striata striata (assembly GCA_030060385.1). Classification (NCBI taxonomy): domain Eukaryota; kingdom Metazoa; phylum Chordata; class Aves; order Passeriformes; family Muscicapidae; genus Muscicapa; species Muscicapa striata. The sequence continues at coordinate 1,180,823 of JAREIS010000255.1, forward strand.
GTTGGTTAAGTGACTACATGAAAGTGGTATCACAGGGACTAAAAAGCCAAGTACAGATGAATGGCTGCAGGAAGAACATTATGCCTTTAAGAAGGTGAAGACTGACAAATCATTTCAGGAAGTATTAACCTTGCTTTTCTGTCAAATACATTGCACAGCCATCTCTTTGCATTGCAGGAATTATTTGCCAGAACAGGGTATTTTAAATTTATACTAGAGAACACTAGAATTATTTATAGCTATGAGTACTTGTACCAGAAATATGACTGATTTTTTTCTGGCCAGGAAACACGAGAGCACGTGACACATTTATTCAGTAAAAAGTCAGCTGAAATTGGAAGACTAGCTTTACATTCTCTTCCAGCAGATTATTTTTTTTTCAAAAATAATCCAGCAAACAGTTTCTAGTCAATAAATTTGGACAAATGCCACATAAATAGTGAGCATGGAAAATTAGTTTTGACTAATTTTGACTGCTTAATACTAATCTAGAGGAAAAATTGACTAATCTGTGTGTCAGGATCTTTAAGGAAGCAGAAATGGTTACACTATAACAAGACTGTTCTTCAAATAGCAGCAAGTCCCATTTTGTCTAGTTGTGGATGGTGCTAACTCCAAATTTGCACTGCAGTATAACCAAGCCAAATCAGGCATTAAATAAGGAAACTAGCATTTCTGGAATCATTTATAGATGGGGAAATTAGTACTTCTAGAACAAGCTACATTTAGTTGAGGAAGCAGTAAGAACCCATGAATTATTCCACGTGAAAAGAGAGTTTCTAATAAAACGCATCAGAGGTAATAACAGTCTACACTGTAACAACACAACGATAGGCATGAAAACTATTGTAGAGTTTTATAGCTTCAAAATCTATGCTGCTCCTCCTAAGACAGTGTAAATCCCTAAGTATGGCTGGAAGAGGAGTTTTGGCTTGTCTCAGACAGAGGAAAGCAGATGGACACCCCACAGGGTTCTCTCTACATCTTGTGCAGCTTTCTCCCTTGATATGAACAAGCATATTCCTCATCTTTTTTAATGATAAACTCAGCATTGTTTAGAAAATTACCTAAGCCTACTTTCAAAAACATAAAGGTGTATTTCCTTTCTCAGAATAAAACACTGTACATTTCAGTCATATGTTTGTTGCTCACGGTAATTGCAAATTTTAAAAAGCAATACTGTAAGCTCACATATGATTTGAAATTTTGATTAATAAAAGCGTTCATAAAACGTGGATACATTACAAAAACTAAAAGTGTTAAGCAATATTCTAAGATAAAATGTATGTATTTATGTATTCTGGATGGAGCCTGTTCTATTTGAATAGTTACACAAAATAACAGCAGCTTAATTTTATGAATTCAAATGTTCCATAGATTAGATATGTGTTAGACAGGCTTATTTAACAAAACTTTTGCCTACAGAGTGAAACCTACGTTTTCCTTTTCCTCTGCCTTCTAAGAAAATCACAGCAGTTCCTGGCTTAAAAATAAGTGAACCGTTGCAGTCATATTCCTTATGTTTCTTTTGCTCTTAGTCAAGAAAAACAGGAGTCTACATTTTTATTACATGATAGTGTCAGAAATATTGGTTAAAAAAACAAACCTCTGACACAGGGTAAATTACTGGCATTACTCCCTCAAAGATGTTGCCAGAATCTAACCTTGCTTTTCTTATAACTTATTAAAAATGTGCATACAATTAGTGCATAATTTCCTTATTTTCACTGAGAGGCTGTAAACCTTATCTGTGCCATTCCATTGACCCTACAAGTAAAATTATTAGGAAGCATGTATTTCAGCTGCAGGTACACTGGGATATGTTTTCTGTTAATTGCTCTGTACTGCTTTATAATTATGCTTGGTTTACTTAGGTTTGCTTGAAATTAGTAATTTTTATTAGGCCAGATTATTCAGTCCAGCCTGTAATACTATACAAAAATAGAAATAAGTGTATTAGGGAAATACTTTAGGTGTGCTGAAGAACCTGTTCAGTAGAAGTGATAAGGTTACCCTCAACTTGCCTCTCTGGCAGGTACCAATCCTGCTGCACCTGCTCCAATGTGACTTCGTGTTATCCGATTAGTGAGACATGCCTCCGCAGGAATTAAGGTGCAAACAAGGCCACATGCTGAAGTAAACAATATGGATTTTATTTAACTATGATTGTGAGGTAGAGGGAGAGAAGGAGATGGAAAGAGAAAGGGGCAGAAGGAGCACTTCAACATCAAATAAACTAATTTCAGGTAGGACTATAGCGCAATTAATGAATACAGAACACCATTTGATGCAAGATTTCTTAAGAACTTGTCAAAGGATTGTGTAAGAAGTTAATATCTTTGTCCTACTTAGTGGAGACAAGGGCAGAGACTGCATTATCATTTATAATACAAAAACTGAAGCAAGTCTTTGTTGCCTGCACTACCAATTTTAATGTCCTGCTTGTGATATTGGCTTTTTTTCATCTTGCAGTCTCATGATACTGGATTTTAGAACCATTATTAGACTAGAATTCATCTTAGATTTTGTTTAACTATTTGAATCAGACAATACTAAACCTAGATTTGATTATCTCCAATGTCTGCTAATGAGCTAAAATAACTTTTTTTTTGTTACTTCTGTGCAAATACTGAAAAATACGGAAAAAACATAGGAAAGTATGTTCAGTTTATTCATATCCATTTCACTTGCTCCTCCACAAGATTGATTTACTCCATTTATTGGAAAACTGATGAATGATGAAGCTCACAACTCAAGTAACAGATGTGACGAAATTTCAACTTGCAACATTAGGTGCTTAAAAAACTGCTTACTGTGAAGAAACCAGGACAACATATTTTACCCAAAGTTTTCATGTTGCTATCTCATGAAGAGATTTCTTTTTATTGTGGTTCAGGACTAGTTTTGTAGCTTAACACGGAAGTGAATGGATCTCAATGTTAAATGAAGACAGAACTTAAAAAAAAAAAAAAATCTTACAACCTGGTCCATTTTACCAAAATTCTTTATAGACATAGTCAAAGAGGCTTACCCTCTCTCACTGATTGGACAGTTTTGAGCAAAAGATCATTTACTTCCACCCACAGCCTCATGGTAGAAGGCAGCCAAGGAATGGGCCAGAGTAGCTCCAATCCTCCAGTGCAATGGAAATCACAGTGAAAGTGAATGAGGCAGTAGAGAGGACAAAAACCATAGAAAAAAACCAGCATTGTAAAAAACACTAGAAATCTTATTCCTGAAATAATATTGAAACAAAGAAATCTAAATAAGAGCATGAAGACTCAAAACCAACCTCGTATTAAAAGCAAACAAGCAAAGAGAATTAAAGAGACAAAAGGAAAGCTCAGGTTGAGGACACAATTCTCAGTATGGCCCTAGAAGCATGGTCTGAAAAAACTCCAAGAGATCAGACTGTCTGAAGGTAGGATTACCTACACCTACAGCATTCACCTGACCTGGATCCTGTGCAATACCTCTGGTTATTTATGTCTGAAGCACTACTTATTTCCTAAAGTCTTTTTTTCTTTTCCCAGACTGTTTAGTTCCCATATGACCATACTTCACTTACACAATAGTGTGACCTCCATGTAAACAAAGTGTACTCAAATGCAATATAAAGGACAACATAAAATAATACCAAGATGATGATACCCAGTGTCAAGTAAAACACAAGAAAGTAGAAAACAACTTAATTTGAAGCATGGTGTAGCAAACACATCCGTAAATACATCACATTAAATACATATATACAGTAAATACATTAGTAAATACATTTAACCTTAACTAAATTATTCTGTTTAGTTTTTCAACTTTTTGTCATTTTCAATGTTACTTGCCATGAAGTCAAAACTAAAAACTGAGTAGAGAGCATGTTCCAGCATGCTCCAGAAATACCACACAATCATCCCCTGGTGTCAGGGATACAGTCACTTAACATGAAATAAAATTCAGTGTGGTTATGAAGGTCATATAAAGCCTAAACTGCAGGATTAATTTATAAAGGCTGGAGGCCTATTAAAGCTGCTTTCTTTCTCCATAGGTTCTTTGAAGGTGATAACAAAACATCAAGGTATGTAGGGTTTTGTGACAGCCCATACAGTTTTATTCTTTCTACTTGAAACAGTTTTAATATTTTTAAAAAATGCTATCTGCATCTTCTCCTGATTCTCTGAAAACTGCTCTGGTAGGTCTTCTCAAAGCAGCCTAATGCAAATCACCAGGAATCAACATCTCACAGATTTAGTCACACATCACAGAAAAAAGGGAGCTGGAAACAACCATCAATCCCAACTCCTCGCTCTGCACAGGATAACCCCAAAAATCACACCATAGTTTAAGAAGGGACTATTAGTGGCACTAGCTTTGACAACAATATCACTAGCTTCTATATAATTGTTTAGGAAATTGGTTACTTCATGATGACGTGGGGTTTCGGACTGTGCCACAGGACACGTGCTTGAGTCACCATGGTACAGACCATGCTGAATAGCAAAACCCTACACTTCTCTGGCCTCTATGTTTTATATTGTATACCCAACCACATTTGGGCTTAAGGCAAATGAATACACTTGGGGCACAGCATTTAGAATGATTTTGAATCCAGTTTAAAAAAAAAAAAATCCTTGTCACAATTAACAACATAAATATTACGTATCACAAGTTTTCCCCAAATATTACCTTCATGATAATTTTTATATGATAGCTTTTTATTCCTGAAAAAAGCAGAGAAGGTATGAAGACCTTAAGAAGAGAAAAACTGTTAAATAATGTATGCTGTAATTGAAAAGTAAAAGCCAGACAACATCAAGAGTGTTCCAGGCAGTATAATGGCTTTATCTGTTCCTGAAAATGAGTCATTCTATTTCAGCAAATGCACGGTTGCCAGTCTTAGTCTGCACAAAAATCTGTTATGATTTTATGTAACTCAGTAGTAGATCTGATATAAAAAGTGTATATATTTCAGATTGGGAAGTACATTTCTTTCAAAAAGAAAGAATACCACTTCTTCCAATATTTTTTGGAGAAGGAGCAAGGAAGAAATCAAGGACTTGACGAAGTTGAAATATCCCGTCTCTCAACTAAAATTAAAACAACTGTATATATAATAGCATAGATGAAAAACATAGGGGAAATCAAATGTTGGTTTTGTCATGCTAAAATTATCTATCTTAATTGAAGAATACTCTTTTTGTTCCCTCTTTTTTGTAAACTTGACAAATTTGTATTTTGTTCTTTATTGAAGCAAAGACAGATTTCAAAATCACAAATTACATCAAAAAACAGAAATGCTGAACAAGAGACTGCCATACAAACCTAACTGCTGTCTCTTAAAGTGGCATCCTGAATTGTGTCCCTTCTTTCACTGATATGTCTTTGTCATCATCGTCTAAATGACTAAAAAACCCCAAAACCTTCATTTAGACTGTACTGAAATAATAAATAATCACAAATCCGCATTAAGAAAATAATCACTATAACTTCTTCCTATATTGTCTTTCCTCATGATTGGATTGTATTCTGAATCTAACATGCATATTTGTCTTTTACCTGGGGATACATAAAGATAAATAGATTCCTCTAATTTATTTTTCCAAACAAATAAATACAACTTTGAGCATAGAAGTGAAAAAAATAAGCTTTGGGCTAACAAAATAACATTGCCTTTTATAGGGGAGGAGGAATGGGGGGTAATCAAACATTTCATGCAACGCATATCAAAAATCATGAGCACTTTACAGAGTTGAATAATAATAGACAGAAACAGAATTATTGCAGTGTGATGGCATTGACTATTTTCTCAGCAAAGAGCAGCTGTTAATAATAACTTTTTCATGAGCTGCCAGCACTGACATTTTAAAAGCAAGTCTGTCACTGGTGGCTATAAACACCTTAGAATAATGTGACAACTGTCAAGGCTCAGGAAGGCAAATAGAGAAAAGTTGATTTTCGATGGCTATAAGACAAAAAAAAAAAAAAAAAAGGGAAAAGGTAAAAGAGTTAATAAGTATATTCATTTCAATTTGATACTGAAATTTTGGAAACATTTATATGCAGCCATACCATCTGCCTATCTTTAGGAATGAGCCAGAAAGTTATCATCCCAAAAGCCTCTACAGCTGCAAACAAAACACAGAAATGTCTATGTACACTGTTAACAGGTCCAAGACATTTCTGCAGTGTAATAAAAAAACTGAGACTCCTGTGGAACTCCTGTGGAGCTTCAAAGCCAGATCACTTATCTGAGATAAGAAATAGATTAATTATTTCCTAAGAACAAAATGGAACCACTTGATCAAGAAGGGAGTATGTAGTCATTTGATAATTGGGACCACTCAGTAGGGGGTATAGAAGTGTGTCCAGGCAGGGACTTTATCTGATTTTCCTGTGCTCAAGATGAGTTATCTCATTTACTGAACATTATTCTTTTTGGCATCTCTCTCTCTCTCTCTCTTCTCCTTCTCCCCCTCACATCGATGAAAAATATTCAGATCTGAGGTTTTTCCACACTAAAGAGCTGTCATCTGTAGCATCAGTCTTCCTTTTTTTTTTAATTATTATTATTTTTGGCAACATGAATTGGCATCGGCTGTGAAAGCTCACAATTTGCAGAAAATGCCAGCTCTAATTATCCTAGAGCCTTAACTTATCACTGCCAAAATGAAGGCAAGATTGGCATGCCACTTGGGTGTGTTACAACACAAGGTCAGACATTGCTATTGCTGTTACTGGAATTATCTACAGTGCATAAAAATAGCAGAACAAGAAAAGAAAATCCCTACTAATGGATAAAGCATATTCAATCATCTATCAGTGGAATTTTCCCTTCAATGGTAACCTCCCTACCACCTTCTCCCAAATAAATTAAACTTACGGACACAAAAACATCTAAGCCTAAGCAAATTACATACATGAAACATAAAATTCACAACAGACAAAAAATATTACTAATTTTCAGTATGTTTTTCCAAGAACTGAAGCTTGCTGGCCCTGTAACTACCTAGCAGAGCCGATATCATTATTTTTCACATTTTCATATAAATCATAGAATCGAAAAGAAAAACCAATTATGAAGCATCTTCAAGGAAATTTACAGCATAAAGACCCTCTGGGAGTTTCCCAGTGTCCCTTCCCTCCCCACACACATATTCATGGAATTCCCTCATAATTGTATCTTGAATACAGAGAGTCAATTAATTTACGACATTATTAAAAAAAATTACTCAGACCAACAAAACTTAACTTGTTTTTGAAACTCTGTGCAAGACTTTTATGAAATAGTACATGGCAGGTGATATATCACTCCAGAAATACAGACTGCTAAGAGCACTTGATTCTATTTAGAATTTGATGTATTCAGATTCAAGTATTCAAACTATGTTCACAGTACGCCATGTTTCAGCTTTGAAAGCTGAAAGTCTGTAAAATTCTCCGAAAGGAAGACTGTAGAAAGGAATGATGCTCCCCAGCAGAACTGAATGTTTCACAACTTCATTAAAACTTTTTTCTTTAAAAATTCTTTAACAAATGAAGAAACCTCATCCATGAATAAAAGAATTCATATTAAATCCTACTCTGAAAGAAAAATAAATAAAATCAAACAAATCAGTTTTAAGGAGCTTCAGAAACAAGATTTATGAAACAATATTGACTCGCCTGGCATTAGACAGTTCTCACAGAAACATAATAGAAAGATGATCTGAGGCACACAGCAGCTCCCTAACAGCTGCAGCAAAGGCAATGGGGGAGAAACTTATTTGCCTAAGAACTGCAGCAGTCTCAATGCAATATAAATGTGAGGCATGTTTAACACTGGACTTGATGTGGGCACAAGGGAGCAAGACCAGCAGAGCATCAAAAGCTTGTCTCTAAGAGCCTATTCAAGTTCTTAAAAATCTGCACCCTGGTAGGTACAGAGGTTGCTGTAACCCCATTGATCTTACAGAAATAAACAGGATAAAAGGATAAAGACATGTGAATACTGGCGGATCAGGATCTGTGATAGCTAATCTGCACTACAAAGATAAAGAACATTTTAGTGATCCTTTTTGGTGACTGCTGAGTCTCACAACCTCTTATCAATGGCACACCTAAAAAGGCATAGAACAAAGTGAATTTGTAACACTTCATTAAGAATGGTGCTACTGCATTAGGGAAACCACTGACAACAATTAAATGTAAGCACAGGTATATATTTAATATCATTCCGAATTGCTGTCAACTGTGTCAAGGTTATAAACCAATCTGTGTTACCCTGCCAAACCACAACTGGTTCCCAATTTAAAAAGTGCTGACTGTCTAGAAATTAGCTGAGACAGGACAATATAACCTTGTACCTTACAACACATTTTTATATGCCAAGGACACCATAGCAAACAAGCAAAAGGGGAATCTTCAGCTGCCTAATTTTAGGAATCTCAGATTTGGAATTCCACAGCTAATTCATACTCTACTCCTTCAAGGAATGAGGGAAAAATGTGGCAAATCAAGAACCCTGAATAGATGTCACTTTGAGGGAAAAAATCCTTAAAATTATTGATGCTTCATGGAAGAAGCAAAAACACCCCATTGTCACAGGAGAAGTGCACAATCACAATGCACTTCTGCACTGAAACTGGATTTCAGTTGAAGAAATTGTAAACTTTGAAAGAAATATTAACTTATAACAGATAGAATAGCAGCCTTTATTGATGCTGGTGCACTTAGCATGACAAAAAGCTAGAGTGCAATGTCTTTACATGCCAGCAAAGACAGTACTATGAATTACAAAGATATTATTCAGGGTAGAAACACATTTGAAGAACAGTAGAAAATAAAAGATATGCCATGTCAGACATTTCTCTGAAGCTATGCAGATTTTTTTACTCTAGTCTTTTTAATGCCATGCTCCATTTTCTTAAGTCATTTTGGCTCACTGTTTCTTCTTATACTGATTAGATATAAAGGCAGCAGATCTGTGTCCATTTTAGACCACCTTTTATCACTTTTCAGCTACCAGTAGTTTATCCCATCACACTTTCAATCAGTAAGTACATTAAGTCACCAAGCTCCTACTGAAACATGCCAATGTTATGCATTGTAATAAAACTTCACAATGAGCAGTCAAGAACAAAAGGCTCATTAAAATTCCCTTTTTCCATTTGAATTTTTTTTCTAAAACAGTCATAGTAAGTAGAAGATTGAGAGTCTAGCAATGGGCCAAATCATCTGATGCTTCTGAAGTAGCTCTATCTATTTAAGAGTTACTATATTTATTTTGTTTTACCTACATAATGGTTTTCATGAACATTTGTGAGCTGAACACTTCTGAACACTGAATACTCAACAATACATGAAGAATCTTTCAAAAAATATAACACAGAATACAAAAATCTTTTTCATGTACAAACACTTGATCTGCAATGGGAAACATTGTAAAGAGTTAGAATCAGTCTTTCCCTGCTACACTAGAAATAGTCTGAGAATATCATTTAAGGTAACTGAATGCTAGCAGTATTCCTGAAATGCTCTGGCACAATCATGGAACATGTTCTACACTTAAACTAAACAGCAGCTTTAAAATAAAAGTTTTAAAAGGGCATATTTGTTCCTCTGTTCCACATTTAAAAGAGATTTTCAGCAGACCTATCTATTTTTCCCCTTGCAAATGAAACGGGTAACCAAACCAAGTGGTAAGAAGACTCCAGACATTTCACCAGTAAAATAGAAAATTGACAAATTTTCACTGATGCCACCTCACTGAATTCAGCCAAGCTGAACTTAAAGATGAGATCACTGAATTCAAAATATTAAAACATAAAACTAAAGGAGCGCCACCTTTCCATTCTCTTCAGGTCATGCACCTTAGTTTTCCCAAAGACAAGTAAATTCCATGCTTGGCCAGGAGCTTCAGAGTAGCTCTAACAGCCAAGCCTAAGGAAGTCCTGATTTTGAAGTGTTTGCTTTCCAATGATTAAAGGGTGTTTGTGCTCCCTGTCCAGTCTTTGGAAAGAGATGGACATTTCAGATGGTGCTGCCAAGAGATGTAACAGGGAATGTTTGTCTGCTGACAGCTATGGGGATGGGAATGCCAGGGCTGCCCTTTCTCCACATCATGGAACAGTCATTCCACAAAACCCACGCACAGCCTCGCTGCCTCTCCATCAGAAGGAGTGCTCCCACCTGCTCCATTAGGTGCTCAGTCTAGCACAAGGAATCAAATCAGGTCAGGTAGGGCAGTGTGCCAGTGCCAACTTCATCCCATGCCAACCCTGCCTGAAGCCCTTCAGACTAAGGAAGGAAGGGATTATCTTCTTCAAGACATTAATGGATGATACAGCAGACTTCTTTGGGTTTGTTTCCTTTCATAAATAAAAGCACTGCTACTATAGGGGAAAATTTTTAACAAGGAATAAACTTTATGAGTGGAACAATTCTACATCCTGTAGCTTTCATCTTGAATGGCTTGAGAGAAACCTCATTTAACTCAGCAAATACAAGTTAGGAAAACTAGTTTTCTCTCTTGTTTCCAAGCGTAAGAAAAAACCTGGAGCATAAGTTTTCTTGCCATGCTAATCTGTACTAGCCTAAGTAAAAACTGTCACTAAAACCTCTCATGTTTTCCATCTTCAGTTAGACTTGAGGGACATAGAGATACTAATGCAGCAGCAGGCTCTAATGCTCCAGAGCACTGCCTGGAGCACAGAGCACAGGCTCTGTGTCTTTCCAAGACAACAACATAAAGGAAGAGGTGTGGGACACAAAAGAAATTGTGGGACAAATGTTTTAGGGCATATTTTTCAGCTGGAGGTCACTTAAATACATCTGTAGCTCAATTTAAAATAAAATACAGTTGGATAAACTTTATCCATGTCACATCAGAAATATGAAAATTCTGAAAATTATTTAACAGATTTATATATCAGCATTCCTAAATCATATTTTCAAGTATAAGTCATTCAGTGAAAAGAAAAATGTCAGTTCCCAAAATTTCACCTCTCTGCCCTGGTAACCTACTGAATACCAATATATGCAAATGGAGAGGGGGAATGGTGCAAATACTGCACTTGCAACACTTCAGTCCCAAGTGTAGTGATCACAACAGCCCACCTCAGCTGCTGCTTACTCCTGCCTGATGGGGTCTGTGTGTGTCTGACCCTACTGATGTCCTCTAGGACAACCTGCTTCTGTACCTGTCCCAAACTGCCCTAAGAGTCCAGAGGACTAGAAGAAGGCAATTGACCAGGATTCATAAGCAGCAAGAATATTAATTTTTAATAATTACTATTAATTATTCAATTATTACGTGATAATAATACTACCAGAAACCTGGAGATGCCTGTCAAAATTGGAATCCCAAAACATAATGAATTAAAGGATGATCACTCTTCAGGAAATTAAAGAAAAGGACAAAAAAACCCCAAACAACAAAAACAAAACAAAACAAAAAAATTTTGAAAACAAAACTAAGGTCAAATGAAGACTACAACGCCATCAAGAAATCATGACAGAAAACACCAGACATTGCGATTTCCAGTCAAAATTCCTTTAGTGTAATAAACTGCCCAAACTATGCAGACATAGATAAGATTTCTGGAAAAATCTGGCATTGTTTCCTTAATAACAAGCATAAAAATATAGTCAAACAAAAGTATTTACACATAAAATTAATAAAGGTACTGTTCAAGAGACTGAGTAGAAATTACACTGAACATAGTTTCTGTCTTAGAAATTCAGAGAGGTATTTTCTTGTGAGGTGCCACCTTCTTTCTCACCACACTGATTCTGCTGAGTACTTGCAATGACAAGAAAACAGTCAGGAGAGAAACAAATAGAGTATTCAGTTTCCAGTGACAGAATGGGTATCACAGCAGTAGAAGAAATTTGATTGTGTCTGTGATATACCACCAGTCATATCACTTGCATATTTTCACATAGTTTAAAATAAAATATGACAGTCACGGAAGGCATGACAGATGAGCTTTTTGATACTGGTTTTCTAGACAGCAGGTAACAAGAAGGACCAGTTACAAAGGAAAAATGAGATGATACAAAGGGCATGAGATGATTTGCCCTCTCTTGCCAGATTTTTCTCTTTTCTCTGTCCTCTCATCTTCCCTAGCTGTAAGACACATAAGGGTTAATATAGTATTAAAATTTTGAAGTATATTTAGCACTGGAGCACAAAGCTAGAAGTGATTGCTGCTTCAAGAACCTTAGGTCAAAAGATCAAACAAGATGAAGTAAAGGAAGACTTCTCAAGTATGTATAATAACCCTGCAATTCTAACTTTAAATATCTCATACCTCTGTTATGATTCAGCAAAAAAATAACTTTTTTTTAATTGGTGGGGAATTATTTTGCAGTACTCAGATGAAAATGCACCACTGGGCTAAATTTTCTAATTCTAAGTGAGCTTATAATCACTACCTTTAGAGACCATTATGGTATTCATCACATCAGGAAAAAAAACAACAACAACAAAGAAAACAACAAAAAAACACCCTCAAACATTTAAAAAAGAGGAAAGAAACCCATGGGACTATGATCGTGACTCATGTGGAACTTTTTAAATCAGGAGCGAAATAGAGTTCTGTAGTCAAATAATTCACAAAGAAATTAAAATTTTAACTACATATGCTTCCTTTTGTATTTCAGTGTTGAATTCACCAACCAAATGTAGAACTGACCATTTTTCTTTCATTGTCTGTAAAAATCTATGAGGAAGAAACTGATTCACTACATCAAGCTGAGAGCTTAAATAAAAATTTTGTGTCTACAATAAATAATGCCCTAATGAACTCTTACAAGAATTTTAAATTTAGCTCCAACTAGGTTAATACAGACACATATAGTTTCAGTAATATAATTTAGCTGCAGATTTCATGTCTTCAGCTGTTTTTCAGAGCCACGTTCACTTTACACAAACTGTAAGTGTAAAGATACCCATAGACCCCTTCCATAGGAGTAAAAATGGGAAAGTAAAATGAAAAGGAAGAATGCACCTGAAATTCTACTGGAATTCGTTTTGCAATTATTTTTAAAATAAGATATATCTTCATGGATTTACTTCGATGAAAAAGGTTACAGTGTTGATATTAATTCTAAATGTACAAAGTTCTGACACCCTCATTTATTGTGCCTTGCAGTTAGAACACCCATCAAGAATGCCCCAGAAAAGACTGATTATTTAAAAATTATTTTTAAAAGACTGGGTAATATAAGTATTTGTGAAATGCAAGTGTTATCAGAAACATAAATAGATTACCAAAGTGGGCTAAGCTGTATATTAAGTTACTAAAATATACTCATAGGAAAAAGGAAAAAAAACACCTTTATGGTAGAGGTTGATTTTGGGCTGTGCAAAATGAATAAATGATAGGAAAAAAACTGTTCATAGGACTATTCTGGAGATAAAACAGTGTTTTGCTTAATTAATCTGAAAGTCCTTGCAAGAATTCAAGTTAGTTGTTTGAGTTCAGTATTTTAAAAATTCTTGTAATCAAAACAGGGCAGAGTTCTAGAATTTACTTCTTGCCTGTTTCAACTACATTTCAGATGCATTTTTTTTTCCATTTCCTTTTTAAAACATATCTGACATTATTTTTGCCCAGCTGGGAAACAATTCTCATGTGGGATGCCTAGCTATTTTTGAGACAGATGAAGACATAATTCATGTCTTTGGTTAAGAGAAAAATCGATCATTCACATCGATTTGGTTTTCAATAATGCACTTGGAAATCCCACAGGAAGGTACTCCTGAAAAGAGATTCATTTTAAATTATGCATAGCAATATTTGCTCTCCAGGTTCAAGTTTTGGCCATAAATTTTGTATGCCACTATCTTACACATACATATATATATATACATATATATATATATATATACACACACATACGTATCATCAGCTCAACTTTCAGTTTTTAGTTGAGATAAGGGACTTCCTGACTATCATGAATCTTTGAATACTGGCAGTCACTCAAGGTAAGCTGAGTACATGATGCATAGAGAATTAATCCAGAGAGATAAAATTTGTAAATAGGTTCATTTTCTTTTCAGAGGTACAGAGTGAAGTGTTTGATAGAAAGGTGCAGTGAAGTTAGGAACCTTAATCTTTGAAGACATATACACAGAAATATGTACATGCACATTTGTCTGAACTACCATTGTTCTCTCATGTTCTGGGTTTGTGTTGTTTCTTGGGGTTTTCTCTATTTTGTTTTTGTTTGGTGTGGGGAATTTGGTTGGTTTTTGGTTGGACTTTTCTTTGGCAGTGGGGAGGGCTGATTGAACAAGGTCCATGGTTCTGGCAAAGATTACAGCACTTACACGATAATTAGCCTTCAGACACTTCCATTTTTTCAGAATGGGTTTCTCCCATGCATATACAGGGCTCCACTCCCACAGCTGCTCACCTGGAATGATCCACTTGGATTCAAAGCAGGATCACAGGTATTGCATGCCATTGCATACTATCCATACCATACACAACCCCAAGACTGACATGACACCAAATACACCAAATGGCAGCAGCTTCTGCCACGTCAATAACAAGCTGGAACATTTACTGGAAAGAAAGGAAATGCAACCACAAGACAGTGTACTAAGTTAAGCAGAGGTACTGTTAAGCCTATTGGTTCTGAAAGAGAGGAAGGGGGAAAAAGATGTGTTTTAAGATAAAACAGAAACAAAGAAAATGCTGTGAGCTTAAATGCATATAAAGATCACAGCAAAACACTTGCCTGGGTTAAGAAAGGAGAAAATGGTGAGAAATAAAGCATCTTTCCAGTGCAGTGTGGTAAGGAGAGATTAACAGTTCAACCACAGCCTTCATTTCTGCTTGGAAATAAAGAACTCTGACAATCTCTGAATTAGGCGATTTTCCTCTTTTTTCAGGTCACAACTACATTTCAATCATAAACATGTGGGATAATACCTGTTATTTGGAATAAACTCCATGACATTCAGGTTAGAAATAACTCATTAAATATAATGTGCAAATGGTAGAGCCATTTCTATACTGCCATCTCAGATCCTCAACCCTCCCTAAATAGGTTTATACAGTTGCATCTTACTCTCTAAATCATAAATTCAGGCCATTTCACCCTTTGAAAACAGACCCTTTTTTCCTAATTAACTCTTAAAATGCATTCCATTGTCCTCAATGGGAGCCATAACAACAGAAACCTACCTAAAAGAGCAGTGTCACTGGTATTTTACAGTATTAGAAGTTTGTCTAATTTGATCAAAATCAGAACACAACTCTCTATCTATTGACATGCAGTGAATTCTGTATCATTTCAGTCCTGATTTATTCAATAGAATGCCCATATGAGCTCAAGGCTATGACTCACTGGGAGAATAAATAAATAAAAGCAACAATGCATGGATGGTCTAACCAGCACAGCCCAGCACAAGTTCTCCAGATATCTCCATTTTCAACCTCTCAGACCCTTCTGAGATAACCAGACCTCTCCTACAAAATCCCACAAAATTTCACCTGCACAGTGTTCTGCACATAAGAGAATCATGAGAATACAATGGCGGGCCTGGAAATTCTTTCTTAAAAAGCTGCTCACTTAAACTGACAATTTTCTTCTTAAAGTAGAACATAGAATTATATTAAATTGAAATCTAATGAATTATCTTTTCATTCTTTAATAAATGATTATTTAATTTAAAAATTAAAATGCCCCTTTGTAGGCAAATGTTAGGAAAATGTTAAAATTTTTCATATCTCCTTTCTGCACATACACTTTTTAAATTAATTTTTTTACTGTATAATTTATTCTGCATCTTTCAAATAGTAATGATGCACTGTAAGGACATCTTGTTGCTTTCTTTAATAGACATGTCAACACATTGTATTAAGAATTATTAACTGTATTAAGAATTACTACAGTGAATTATATGTCACCCATTTCAGCTGGCCACATTTTACCACATGGACTAGCAATCCAACTTCAAATGTGTGTTTCAAAAGTTTATTTTAAAATTAAGTATTTTTAAGGCACCATAAAATTACCATAAAACATCCCTAACTATTTCTTCCTTAGCAGCTGCATAAATGACTTCTTTACTCGCAAAGATGTGTAGGTACTATTCAAAAAAAAAGAAAGAAAGGATTCTACAAGGCATTAGTGACAAGGTGAGAACATCTTTTAGTTCAATTACTGTTGCTGAATAATTTAAGCGTGATTCTGTACTGGTCGCTATTAATACAAATTGAAAATGCAGAGATACCTGACTGAATTGTGTTTAGCCAAAACTGCAATTGTGTTTCTTGTGAAATTTGTACCATTTTTAAGTTTTAAAACATACATTGGAAGAGAACTGGAAAGCCCCATTGGCAGGCTCCCTTGCTGTCTCATCAAAGGCAGCCTGCAGCCCCTGCAGTATCGCAGTGTCCCAAGGGTGAACCTTGGTGCAGACCATGGGCTGCCCAAACAGCTCTCTGGCTGTCATCACCTCCTCTGACAGCTCCCCAGCTCCAGGGAGGGACCAGCACACCGTGGGGACCAGCCAGCAGCTCTGTTTTGCAAGAGGACTGAACATTCCTGACCTCCCCCTTGCCTGAAATGGGATGCATCCAGCAGGGTAAGGGCGTCTTTCTGCTTAAAGTCTAAGATGGAAGAACAAGACGCTCTCTCTCTTTATTTTTTTTTTTAACAAATCTGCAGTCATGGATAGTATGTGAAAGCTCTAGCAAGTGCAAGCTCTAGCATGTGCAAAAAAAAAAAAAAACAAACCTTATTGCCAGAAATGCTTAATAATAGTGAAAAATTAATTAGACTTAAAAAAAATATCTGGTATAAACCTGTGTTATACTTAAGCGTCAAAGACATGTTGACACTGTTCTGATAATTTTCAAAACTGATTGACTGGCATTATCTATAAATGTTACTGCAAGGGTAAACCCACCTTCTTGGGTCTACAGCCAAGTCCCCCAGGAGCATTACCATAGGAGCCAGGCTAACACTTACATAAAGAAGAAAACATTATCATCTAGTTCAGGGAAATTTATCTTAGGCTATGTTCTACATTTCCCTGGTTTATGTCCCAGGGAAAGCATCACCACCACACAATTACTCTCCTGGCATAGGCACAGAAGAAAGGCAGCTCAGCCTGCACAGTCTTAAAAAGGGGGTAGAATGATGAAGCAAGAAACTTTACACTCATTACACTTCCTATTTACTCTCTAGGGGAATGCATTATTCTTTCTATGAAAGTGATTATGCCTAGAACATAAAGTAGGAAATTAAAAACCAGAATACTCAGTGTCTTACTTGCATTTCAGTAATTGCCTTCTCTACAAATGTGCTGTTCTTTTCCAAAAGTTAGTATTCTATTATTAGGACACTATGGATAATAATGCCTTTTAATTGTCTCTATCCATTATTTGTATTTCCCTACAGTTGCATGAAATCTAAAAGAGGGAAAAATAAAAAACTTGAGTTATTGTCAGTGATGTTCATGGATGTATGCTTTATCTGCAGTTACACATACATTTCTCAAACAAATTATTTAACTTGAAATTTTTCTTTAAAAAATATTGCACAATTGAACACAATTTATCCACCTAATGTTAAAATATGCATGATTTCACATAAACAAAAATGTTTACATGATGTTAGATCCATAATAATTTTCCATTTGGAACATTACCACTTTTGTAAAGATTGTATTAGGTGCCCTGTTCAGCAAAACACACACAATAGCCTTGTAAGTTACATGTCAAAGAATAAAAAATTAACAGCGTGGTGGCTTACATATGTGTGGCTCATACATCATATATGTATGAGACTGATGAAAAATATTTTTATTCACATATTAATTTATATTGTACAACACTTTATGATTAGGTATCTTACCTTCTTATTTATGTAAGTTACCTTCAGTTCCATCCATATGTGCAAATTCTATTTAGCAAACAAGAACTACACTATCAAGACAGGAATATCAACCTCAACAGTCTCAAAGAAACTGCCTTTACACTCTCTAATTTTAAGTGGGGAAAAAAGGGCTTGTCGAGGTTCTGGCTCTGTGCAGATAAAACACCTCACTGTCATAGAGACAGACTATCCAGGAGCCTACATCCCAATTGAATTAGGGAGGAATACCAGAACTGCAGGTCTCACCCAGGAACAAACTGGCAACTAGCACAACATATCCCCTCAGTAGAATAGGTCTGAGCAGCCCTCTGCTCTGATAACGCTGGAGAGCTCACCTACTTCAGCAATGCTGAGCAGGGAGAACTCTTCAATTAAAAATGCAACCAAACAGCATGTCTGGGCTTTTTTCCCCTGTGGATGAAATAGAGATGGTTCTGGTCAGCACATGCCAAGCACTTATTGACCAGGGCTAGTCATCATGATCTGATAGGGAAGACTGCAGAACAAAGAGGAACCCTGGATGTGACCCCAGCCGTGGGCTTCGTGCGGGAGAACACAGATTCTCTACTTCATACATGTGGCATTTTCCAGGCATAACATTCCAAAAAGGAAAAAAAAAAAATAAAAAAAAAAAAAAAAAAAGGCAAAGCTTGGTTTCTGTTTCACTTCCTCTAGAACTGGGGATTTTCTCCTACCTCCTACTTCCGTCTTCTTAATGGCAGGAAGGCAGAAGACATCAATACAGAGGCTTCGTTGCAGAATTCACAGACTTTGTGCCACTAAAAAAAGATGGACTTTCCTACACCTTCTTTTGCCTTGAGTTACTTAACAAATATCCTCCCCTCACTCCTTAAGAGACAGACAACTTGAATTTGGTTCATGTATCTCTAAAAGACCATAAAAACATGTCCTACTTTCAGCTAATCTACTTCAAAATTGCCACTCAACCTGTACTGGTGTGCTTATTTGCAGTAACTAATTGACAATTATGCATAACTATGTAGGGCCTAGAAAATGTATTTTAAAATACCTCATTGGATGACAGAGTTAAAACTTAATAAAAAGAAAGCAAAATATGTCACTTCTCATTTCCATAAGGCTAATAATTTTAAAAAGTTAAACTGTAAAATATCATCATTGATAGGAAAACCCCATGTCTTGTAGACAGAGTCCTGTTAAAATACAATTAAATTAAATTAATAATCTAGTCAGTAAAGAGAAGTGTTTTCATACAACACTACCAAGTACCCACCTAACTCATCATCTCTCCCTTCCCACAGAACTCCCAGTCAGTGATCTGGAGAGATAAAAACCTTGAATTCTCACTGGGCTTGAGGTGAAAGAAAAAGTTGATTGGTTTTCTTGTAGGGGACAAAAGTCATCTGTGTACCTACCATAGAAACAGAAGGCTACTGAAGTAGGAGTTTTCTTCTGTTGTCTGGATAAGCCTTCTTTTACCATAATTTTATTTAGGAAATAGTAATGATTCAACATCAGAGAGACACATAATGTGTGTTTTTGTACACTGCCAACAAACAGAACAAGGAGAGGACACCTAGTGGTGGTCTGTGATAATCAGGGCTGGTAGCAGCAGAGCAACAGATGAAATCTTTAATGCAGGACCTGATTCAACAAAGCTCTCACACATTTAATTTTTAATCACTTTAGTAAGACCTAGCAAGCTTTCATTTATGCACCTTTCTTAACCTGCATAACTGTGATTATCAGAAATAAACCAGCAAATTTGGAATATGGTATGTCCATACTATAATATGGATGTTCTGTTAAACACCATCAGCTGGAATGGATATCAGCATTTATGTAGGTTCATGAAACACAAAAAGTTTTGGCAAATGGAAAACCAGATTTC
The DNA here is from genome assembly GCA_030060385.1 of Muscicapa striata striata. Classification (NCBI taxonomy): domain Eukaryota; kingdom Metazoa; phylum Chordata; class Aves; order Passeriformes; family Muscicapidae; genus Muscicapa; species Muscicapa striata. Next base: position 1,200,561 of record JAREIS010000255.1, read on the forward strand.
AGTACAAGTTAAACCAAAATAAGACATGGCTGCAATTCATAATTTTTGCACATTTTGCCATGTGATCTTTCGCAGAACATAACCTTGATTACATAACTTGCAATAGGCATTATTCTCTTTTAAAATGGTTCTAATTCTACATAACCAGACATCTCAGAAAAAAACACTAATTTTTGGAATAACCACTTCTATTTACATGTAGATTTACTAGGTTTTGTCTGTGTTTAGAAAAGCTGTATGCAAAGCTATTGAAGTTTGGTTTTACACAGCTTTTGGAAAATATTGTTATTTTAAAGAATTAGTAAGCTAGTATCTCATAGGCAAATGTAAAGCGAAGTGGCAAATCATTTGGCATGGAACAATGTATTTATTTTAATTGTTTGTATCTTTTATTTTAATTGTTCATTGATCTATGAGCATATTTAACTAAGATTAATCTACTAGCTGCATGTAAGCCTATGCAAAAAAGCCATTCAAGAGTCAGAAGTTTAGGTAGTCTCATAAAACTTAAAGGAAATAACAATTAGGTCCAGGACCTCCTGTCCAGTACTTTTAGGAACATGAATTTAAAAAAGAAATAAAATCCAAAACAAGGTCGCTATCAGAAATTACTTCAAAATTATAATTTCTGTAATCACCAATTTAAATATAATTTTTTTTCTTGCATATAATTTAGTTTAAGCAAATATATGGTATCAATATCTGAGTCTAAAGGACTGGAATATTAGAATTTGTAGATAAAAATCAGTTTCAGGGAAGTGTGAATTTGCATATTCAGTAAATTATTTCCTGCCCACACATCTCCTGTCTCTTTCTTGATGTGTTTCTTCTCATTTCCACTGAGCCATTCATTTGGGTAAGTAATTAACATCAGACTGATATGAATATATCAATCAGTTTTCATATATATTCCACCACAGGCTATAGCTGTTCCATAACACTTAATGAGGAGAAAGCTTCTGCAATGCATATATTATTTACCTCAATATTACTTTAGGTTGCTGCTGGCAGCTTGATCTTAATTTAATTGACTTAAATGATGTAGAAATACATAAAGAAAAGGAACCATGTTTCACCAGTGTCATGTAAGAATCTTTTAAATTTCTGCTTGATCATCTTAAAGTTCAGGATATCAACCACCTGAATTAGATATGTGATATCTAAAAGAGAAAAGCTCAAACAGTGTCAGCCTGCCTTTCTTCTTTGAGGATGTAGAAATTATCACAAAACTTGGTTTGTTCATATATCAGTTATCCATGAATAACAGTTATCCAAGTGTTCTCTTGGCACATTATGAAGAATGAGTTTGCTGGCTGTCCTCCTAATATTTTCGACATCATGCTTATTATTCTGGAACCAAATACATATATTTCAGATTAATCTGCACCACATGTGAAAGCAACGTGTCAGCTCATACGCAAAAACTATTAAATCCTTTAAACCATGCACAAACAGGCTCCAGTACCGTGCCATCAAAATTAGTTAACAGTTTCTCCTTGCTGTCCACGTGCAAACACACTCATACAGAGAACATTAATATCAACAGCAGCCTCACTGACTACCCCATGGGATCATCCAGTTATTGTTCCCCAGTAATCAGCTAAAGTCATCCCTAGCCAGTTGTTTTGTCTGTTTTAAAACACTAAGATATTGTAACACACATTTTCCATGAAGCCATGTATGAAAATCCATGACCTTCTGCATTTCTGATCTCTGCAAAACACTACACAAAAATAAAAACAAACAAATAAACAAGACCTACCTTTCTTCTTTCACAAATTTCATTTTGGGATTGATCAGAGCCTGATTCAGACTATATATTTCTCTCTGCTCATGCATGCGAGAATTATTTTCAAAATCAGGCAATGAACTTTTTGCTGCATTATTACAGGCTCAAAATAACTCCCCCAAAAAAGGAAAAAATCCCAACCTTCAGATTCTTTTTTACCTTCCTGTGAACGTATTTCACAAATCTTACTAACTGAATTAAGGGTGAAGTTGCAATCAAGCAGCCATTAGCTAAAGATAAATGGACCAAACAGCAACTACTGCTGATTTGGACCACATACTCTGGTCACTTTTAGTCTCACTTAGTGACCAATTCAGCTATTGTTATTTAGAATACCTGATTTCTGTTTGAAACCGACAGAAGAGAGGGGAAAAAAAAGGAATTAATTTCTCTGCCTAGTAGGCCTTTATAGTGGCAAACAACTAACTCAAGCTGTCAGAAAATAGTATCATTGAATTCATTTCAGGAGGTTGTCTCTCTGTGAAGCACAGAGAAGACAAAAGCAGCTTTATGGTAGAATTGCAAAATATGCTTAATCATTTGCCTTAGTTGAATTGAGTACAAAACTACAGTGCTCTATTTCTGTGCAAAAATATCTTTGCAGTGCTTTACAGAGGCAAAAAGAAGTAGCTTTACCAAATAAAATAATAAAAAATAATGGCCTATTTCAGGGGCTTTTTGAGAAACTACTATACATTTTTCAGACTTTTCATATTTAGCATCATCCAGCATTATGCTATTTTAAATTATAATCTGACTTTATTCGAGATGGCTCTGCTTTTAGGTTTCTCTTAAACCAGAAAGTGCATATTATACTAGAGATAAACAACACAAAAAGTACCAAAAATGGTACCAAATAGTCCTTCAGTATTCATTTAATTAAAGAAATCTTTATCAAATATGTAAATAAATTTATGCAAATCAATTTTAGTACTGCTTCCATGATAATGCTTTACAAAATCATTCTCCTTATATTTACTGCATAAAAGGTTTAGAAAACAGCAGTTATTTTCTCTATAGCTTTAGCATTTCTGTTTAAAACACCTGATGATATTCAGAACTACAGAAATGAGGACAGGCAAGAAGCAAAATGGTGGTATGTGCCAATGCACTGAACATTTCTTAACCATGAGTATGCCATAGTGGGGCATGCCATAATTTCCTGGAAAAGTCACTATGCCAGATTGACAGGCAGCATAAGACCATGTCTGGAAACAGTGGAGTTGACAGTTTAGAAGACAGTGACTCAAAATTTGAACTGCTCATTTTTCGTAAAGGCCAGTATTTATGATATTCAGCCTATATACAGCCTTCAAACAGTGAGCATTCTAGGAAATCTACTCAATGGTAAGTGGTTTCAATTTCTTCTAAAATAGAAAAATACAAACAAGTTTAAGTTCTCTGTGACTACAAGAGTATTAATAAATTTAAGTGCTAGTCATCAAACTCTAGAGCAGATTTAGGTAGTTAAAATTTCTAGTATTCCTTTCTAGAGCCCTATTCTGATATTTTGAACATTTGATAACATCATTAGAAGCCCATCCATGTGAATTGTACCAATGCCAAACATATTTTGGTCTCTGCCATTAGCAAAGAGAAGATGGTTACTCTGTGCTGGTTGTTTCTAAAAAGGCCTTGCCACTAGCACGTGTTTGTAATTACACCAGGTAGTGAGGAAAAGATGTATTACATTCTTGTTCTGGTGTAGCCCTTCTCAGAGATTGACTATGAGTGATGTTACAACCACACAAATCTTACCTCTTCCCACTGGTGTATGTATCTAATCAGTCTCGAAAGGCGCAACAAACGTAACAGGCTGAGGATTTTTGTAAATCTCACAATACGAAGCGCTCTTGCTGTCTTGTAAACCTCTGAATCCATTCCTTTTTCTACAATGAGAAAGATATAATCCACTGGTATTGATGAGATGAAGTCAACCACAAACCAGCTTTTTAAGTAATTCATCTTAATGATTTTAGGGTCCAGTATTATCTCAGAGCTGTCTTCATTTACAGTCCCAGTTCTAAAATTCATGATCAAGTCCAATAGAAAAACAGTGTCTGATGCCACATTGAAAATAATCCATGGTGTTGTTGTTTGCTCTGTGAAGAATGTGATTCCGACTGGTATAATGACAAGGTTTCCAACCATCATTATGAGCATGATTAAGTCCCAGTAAAACCTAGGAAAAAAGGAAGAAAGAGAATGGTGGATGTCATGTGGTAAAACATTACAAAATAAGTCTCTACCATGACACCAACTTGACCACCAGATTTTGTTACTAAGGAAAGTCTTACTGCTTTAATTCATTCAGCATATTCATGGTCAGTGAAGACAACGTAATTAACACACTTCATTATGTGCCTTCCTTCTCAGAAATATGCATGTAGAATAAAGTACTATGGCTTATCACTCCATGGTGTATCACATACTGGCACGTGTGGCACTGAGCAGACTTATCCACACGCCTGGTAAAACACCTTTATGCTTTTATATAGACAAAACTTCTGTCTTGTGCCAATCAAAAGTGCTCTAGCAATGCAACAGTTTTCCTAAGATTTCTGTCCAAATGGAAAGCCAAATACCTAATAGATATATTAAATGCCAGTATCTCTTTTCAAATGTACTGATACCATTACAATGCTGGAATAAAATTACAGGAAGAGGAAAAAAGCACCAAAGCAAAAAATAGAAACAATAATTAGATAACATAAAAACCTTCATCCACTTTTACAACCTTAATTGAACTTTCATGAATTTTTACAACCTCACAGTCTATCTTCTTTTGGAGCTAGCTAAGAAATGTTAGAAAAAATAGCTGCAATTTGCATTGTAATAGAAAGGGGTACCGCGTTTCATCATTTTGCTCTGGAAGGATCTAAAGGCTGCCCTCTAACACTGTGAGAATACTAACCATGCTTGGTACAATGTGGTAGAGAGATGGCCTCCTAACTCTAGCATCTGTGATAGAAATGCTGAGTAAATGCACCCATTACATAAAATATCTATCCTGACGGAAAATTTCCAGGAGACAGCAGTATATACCAGATTTTAAACCAATTATGATAAATCCTAAATGTTAAACAGTCAAAGAAACCTATTCTTATGCAGTAAAAACTAAATGTTAAACAGTCAAAGAAACCTGTTCTTATGCAGTAAAAAACTGAAATGGCACTCAAGAAAGCCTGAACCCAGTGTATAATCTCTTACTCTGTTCAAGAACATAATCTGGTCAACTAAAATTGGTTTGGAGAGGTACAGAAACCAATCAGCAACAGTTGCCCATGGACTTATTTCTCCAAGACTTGAGGCAGCAGTGGCCCTGTCCCTTTGTCTCACCAGGGCCCATGCAGGGGACATGTCCTGGACACACCACCAAAACATCACTTCATTGCTGCCTTCCAGGCCACCTTCCATCACACTGACACCAGCCTCTTGACATGCAACACACCCTCATCTTGGTAAAGCTTCAGGGCAACCAGCAAAAGTAATAGTTTATCTGGCCACAAAAAAACATTTCAGAACCATGAGCCTAGTTTCTGCTAGACTTGTACAGAGAGTATAGATTACATTAGATTTCAGAGATTGCTTCTTGCATTACCAAATTATCATAAAATCATAGATTGGTTTGGGTTGAAAGGGACATTAAAGATTATTCATTTCCAACTCCTGTGCCATAGGCAGGGACATCTTCTGCTAGACCAGGCTCCTTAGAGCTCCACCCAGCCTGGCCTTAAACACTTCCAGGGATGGGGCATTTCCACAGCTTCTCTGGGCAAACAGTGCAAGAGCCTCACCACCTTCACAATAAAAATCTTTTTGTAATATCTAATCTAAACCTCTTTCAGTCTGAAACCATTCTACCCTGTCCTGTCACTACATGCCCTTGAAAATATCTGTCTTTCTTGTAGGCTCCCTTCAGGTACTAAAAGGACACAGCTAGGTCACACCGAAACCTTTCCTTCTCCAGGCTGAACAATCACAAAGACACAGCTTTTAAAAATTCCCTTTTTTCATGTCTACCTTGGAAGCAAATACTTTTAAGTTTACAGAGTGATCATCAGAGATTATGAGTTATTATCTGTAACTGCAGAGCATGCTAAAGGAAAACCAGCACAGGATTGAGAACAGCATGAGAATTCCCAGTTTCAAAACTATTTATTCCAAGAGACACCTGGAGAGATTAGATTTAACTATCATTTGAGAGAAGACAGTAGTTGGCAATGTACCTCTAACTGGTACTCAGAAACTCCATGAAGTACACTATAAAATTATTCCCTGTACAGCACAATGTGATTTGTGTCTTACACATTTTCAGTCCTGCAATAAATGTGATAATAATAAATTTTAGCACTAATTGCTAAAAATGTTCACTTTTCTTCAGGCTGTATATATTTTTGTTCAGCATATGATAGCATTCACTAGATCTGGAAAAAAATTCCCAATTTCTCCTGTCTTTTTTAGTTCCTGTAGTATTTCTCATTGTGCTAGATTCCTTTTCAGTAATCTGGAATTACCACAAGGAACCACTAAATTCATACATCTGTGATCTACACTGTGATCTACAAGTAAAACTACCACAAACACTTTTAAAATGCTATCAACCAAAGTACTTCACAGAAATGCACTGGGAGAATAAACATCTTCAAAGAATCCTTAAAACTAGTGGAAAACAAATAGGAAACAATTACAAGAGGCTCCTTGCATTTGTGGCTCATTTCTAAGCAATTCAGATTGACCTTTACATTTCTGTAGAACAGGGAGCAGTTATGCAACAAAGGCTAATCAAAGCCACACAACAACCAGCCAACGTAAGAGATAATACAGAACCAGGTGTTTTTAACCTACGGTAATCCGCGGTTTAAAGGATCATCGCGTGCTGTGATTATACAAAACACACTGATGTTCCTGGTGCTGAATGTCAGCAAAAGTGGTAGCATCAGGGCTAAAATAATGTTGTCTGCTAAGGACTTCTGTATTTTAGCCCACAATATAATATAAGTTGATTAGTTGGTAAGAAAAACCCTTACTATTTATCATTTAGAAACGAGTCGGACATTTTCTTTCAGGAAGATGTTTCCAAATGCCTTTCTGTTGGCCATGTTTTATTTTATTTCAGGTGAGAAAAACTAGAGGCAACTGCCTGTATTGCCCTTCTTCGACCTGTGCAGGGAAAGTAATACAATGCGTTCCTGGCCTACGGTTCAGAACACGCTATTCGCATAACAGAGAAAGCTGTAAAGCCTCACGAGACAGTGCAAGGGGCTGAGATAGCCCTCTGCATCTAACTACTTTTAGGATTTTTTTTTTTCCCAACTTCCCCTGCCCCAGTGAGGATGGTTATGAATCCACAATTTACAATCTCAAGGGTTCCACACTTATATAAGGTATTATAAAACGCTGATGAAGAGCAAGGAAGAAGTAGGCTTATGACGCAAAATTTTCAAGAATGAGAAAAAAAAGCAGGAGTCTAGGGGTAATGAGATCCTCCAAAGCTCAAAATGATAAGCAAGAACTGATCTCAGCCCCACATCAAACAGCTATAGAGCTTATTGCTCAGCTAAAGCTAACTCAGTGAAGCTACTACTAGATGCCATTAACAGAGGGTGCAGAGGTCATCACTGCATTGCACTGAACTATTCCTGAAGCTTTTTAAATGCTTCTAAATGTCTCAGAGATATAATATTTTTATAATATATTTTTTTTGCCTCTAAGCAAATATAAAGTCAAGTATTAAAGTATAAACCCCAATCTTGAGACACATTATTTCAAAATTTTTAAAAATTATTTTATACAGAAATATTAAAAACCCTATACTAATTACTACTTTGGAATTCTCAGAGTGGATTCATAGGCCTCTTTCGGTGATCTTTTCACTCATAATTTATTTACTATATTGTTAAAAATTACAGTAATAACAGTGCTTTTTCAGCTCTGGAATATGGTGCTGAAATTTTGTTTTATTCACTGCCACAGGCTGTCCTGGATAGGATAAACACCCTGTTTAAAATGAGTGCCTACCCAAGCAGCAAGAAAGAGTTACTTAGTATTAATTAATCACTGTTTGTATTAGGCTGAATAATGTAAGGCACTATGAAATCTAACAGGCATTTTATTTTCCACCTTATATCTCCAACCCAGAGAAAAGTGAGTCTTAAGGAAGGAAATTTCATCTCTGAGTTAATGCACTGCATAATTTGCTGTACATACAAATTCAGATTTGCTTGCTGTACTATTTCCTTTTTCTGCCCATCAACAGCAGAGTCTCAATTTCCTTGAATCAGCGTAGTTTGAGATATGATTATCCTTATGGTACACGCAGACTGAACCAGCAGAAGCTGTCAGTGGTCTCACAAACCACACAGCAGAGTGAGCAGCATCTCTCAGGCATTGAGTGGTGTGAATGGAGGCTGCAGAGCAGTTAGGGCTTTGCTTAAGTTTATATTTCCTCAGTCTCAAGAAAGATGGTAAAATTCAGATCTTTTATAAAAAGGAGCAAATTGTATCAGTAAAACTTCAGGAAATTCAGTCTAGACACTGAAATAAATACTCATCCCCATTATAAACTGGAAGGCTGTTGAAAAAGATGCTAACTCAGATTGCTTGTAAAATACCTCTGAAGCAAAACCTGATGCATCACAGTTTAGGTTTTCTGATCTCATATGCAACATAATTTCAGTCTACACATTCAGAGAATCAAGAGCCATAAAAAATTTCACAAGCTTTTCTAGAAAACTTGTTTCTTCTTTAGCTAAACATTGTGATTGACTAGCAGATGCTCAGTGAAATGAACACACTGACTTTCCTTTTTGAGCTTTTTTTTTTGTTTTTTTAATCTCACCTTCAAACACAGCTTTATTTCCTTCGCTTTCATAGATCACTGGTTCACCTAACAGAGTAATCAATGTCCTATATAAAACAGAACAATCTTAGAAGAAATAACAATCATTTTAAATTTCATTGTACTATATGCTAGTGAATACTAAATTTGGTATTATTCATATCAGAATTTCATTCTCATAGGACATGTTATCTTTCTCTGGTTGTGCAACTCTATTGTTCTACTAAGAGGGAACAAAGCTAGACATGCCTGTGTTGAAGGACAGGAGAAGGAAGAAGGGAGTGTTTTCTTCAGAGGACTCAATTCTTTCAATGACTGCACAGGTTTTTTACTATCTTAAAATAAGGATATCCCCTTCTGCCCAGCTATCCATTCTCATTCTGCCCATCTGTTTCTCTCTTACAAATACACACACACCCCTGGAGGAAAACAAGCTTGTTCTGGGAAAAAAAGCATACAAATTAAATACTAAATTCATTCTATTTTAGCAAGAAATATTGCATTCAACACCCTCCATAGAGCAAAATCTGTTTAAATGTTGCCAACCCATACTGGATTGCTTAGGGGATTTTGGGTCAGCAGCAATTTTTTTTGTTTTAAAATTTCCGACCTTAGAATTCACTGTAATCTACCTCTGTGACCATATTAATACAAAAGCCTTAAAATTACTAGTATTGTGTCATTATTTCATGATGGCTTCTTTTGCATGAGCAAACAGGTCACTTCTACAGTTGTGTCATCCTTCTGCATGGATAACATTTTCCTCATCTGAACGTACCCCACTTCGCAACGCTTTAGGAAGACAAAACTTTGGGGCTGGTATTTTGTCTTGCTCCCCTGAAATTGTTGATTTAGATTTTTATACTACTCTATTTTCACTTTGACAACCTTAAGTTTATATTAAGTAAACACAACAAAGGAAACTTGGCAATGCTGAAATAAAATCTCTTTTGTGGCTCGCCTCCTTTGATTGCAAAGCACACGCTACAGTAGAATTCTAATAGTATATCCTACACACCCAGTGGTGATGCTGAAGGGCAGAAATATGATTAAGTGACACTTTCTCAGGTGAAAATTTCATCAACGTTTCCTATTCTTTTTCACTTTAAAGCATATCACAAGCTTAATGAACATGCATCAACTTAGCAAGGTAACCTGCTAGAGCAGCAGAAAGGCTGCCTGAGACTAGTCGGTCCGAAATGAGGCAGAGGCAGATGTTCTGAAAACTGTGTTTTCCTGGTTGAGCAGCGCTGGACTTGGGAATCTTCCAGCCTAATATTTTCATTCTGAGGGAGACTAAAAGCAATTTAAAAATAACCTAATAACGAAGTTTTCAGACCACCAGAAATCTTAATTTGATTTCAGAATAATACTGGAGTCCATTACTTCAAGGTTAGCCATATACACTTAAGGGATCTAATGTATGTCCCTTGCTGGTTTTTTGGTTTTTTTAAACATTGATACAATTTCCTACCTCAAAAAAAAAAAAAAAAAAAAAAAAAAAAAATATTACTAAAGTTCAGTACAGTTCTTTTTATATAACCAGAGAATGTAGCTAACGTTACAGACTTCCACAATTCCAAAAAGATTTCATATTTTTTATCTCTTTAAACCCACTTAGCAGTGGCAATTTGCAATTTGTTTCTCAGTTGTGATTATATGCACAAGGCAGATGATTAGATAAATGCATCTCTCAGGAGACATGATCAGAGCCCAGTGAAGGCAATGAACAGCAATTTACTACTTTCACAAGTCTTTGGTTACATAGTTTGGCTAGGTTTAAAGCCTGAGTGCTTTGAATACTAGAAAAGAAAATCACAGTACTGACCATGGAAGGGAACTACAAAACTAATTAACTTACATTTATATATATTTATTTATTTATTTATTTATTTATTTATTTGTGTGTGTGTGCATGTATGTATGTATGTATATGTGTATTTATATTTTCAATATATTTTCAACTAATATTTAGCCCAGCAGACATTTCATCAAAAGATAATTGGTTCTTGCTATGCATTCAGCAGCTTCCATCTGAAGATTTCATTGTATTTTACATGCAATAACAAATTCAGTCTCAGATTTCTGAGAAATAAAGCTACAGTAAGGAGTCATTGTATACAGGAGGAAAAGACAGAGAGGACAAAGAGAAATTTATATAATATGGCAACATTATTTAAAAATTAGACTCTTAGTTTTCAGACAATAATCCCCTAACACAACTGCTTGAATATCACTGATATTTGCAGTTGCTTTTCCTCTACAGAAATTTATTAAACAGCAGTAGAAAGAATTAAAGCCTGACTTCCACTTAACTTTGGGTAAGAACAATGCACCACTGTCAGTGGAGCTCTGATAGTGCTTTTGCTCTCCCTCACTTTTGCATAACTCCTCCTTTCTGAGAAACTTGATCTAGTGGGTTGCATCCCCACCATGGCAGGGGCATTGGAACAACATGAGCTTCAAGGTCCCTTCCAACTCATTCTATGATTCTAAGATTCTTCAGCTCCACTCCTCATTAAAAAATCTGGGTAGTGCCCCTGTCCAGATAGCTACCATATGGGAAAAAGGTGCTGATGAAGAGTCAGGACTCACAAACATGTTTTCTCATAGCAAGTGCTGATTCTGTCTTTGCTTATCTGATTAAATGGATATATTTCACATCATCAAGACTGCTTCTGCATCAACACATGTCACAGCACAAGCAAACAGCTTCCTCCTACCCACCCCCTCATTCAAGCTAGACCACTGCTCTTAGAATCAGGCAACATTTTGTGTAGGGTCTGTAACCAATTTCTTTCAGTTTATATTATCAGCTCTTAAACCAACTGAAAAATGCCACATATTGGTTATCTAAGCAAATGTCAGCAAATTTCTGTAGTGGATCACTGTAAAATACACATCCACATTCTCAAATTAGAAATGACCACTTGAAAGGCATGAAAAAAGTTTGAAAGAGACAGATCTAAAAATATTTCAGCTGCAAAATAATCTTGTATCTCATGTTGGAACACTTGCATTAATTAAGAATTTTGTAGTGACAGTAATTTTAAGAGTGCCATTTAGAAACATGACATTTAGGATGCCTCCATACTAAAAATTCAGGGGCTAAAATTGGAAGAAGCCTTCTGTAATTCTTCTCAACAAAGAATCGGGTGAAAAGGAACATAACTTCCTAACACCTTTCCAAATACTAGAAAGTCAATCGGTATCACCTAGTATTTTTCTTTAACAAATTTTTTCCTAACCAATTCAATCTCTCAGTTATCAGTGTAATTTTTAAGTTTCTGCTGATCGGGGAAATTCTATTTTCTCTACTTCAGAGAAAGAGATGACAGGGAAGACGTCATTCAGTAGCTATTGATAGATCTCAGGCATAGGGTTCACTGAGGAGACTGGACATGATCACCAAATGAGGTGGGACAATTATTTTTTCAGATTAATATCTCTGATTTAAAAAAAAACAAACAAACAACACCAAACTAAAAAACAAACCAAGGCTTGGACCATCAACTTAGATTTGGCATTTTGACATAAATACTACTACTAACAATTTTATTCTGAAAACCAGAGGTAAAACTGGCTTTCTGTGTAGCTGAAAAATGATACAGTATGTTCGGAAGAGCAGCTTCAAAGTAGGACTTGGTGTATCATTTCTTGACGAAGTGCATTGAAGGCAATAATGGGCACTATTTTCAAACTGAAGTGAAAAAAGAGCGAGTCTTCAAATTTCATGAAGGGAAAAATTAGGGATGTGAAAAAGCGTGAAAGAACTATAGATAGATATGAAACAAGCTGATGTACTCCCACATCATAAATGAAAACAAATATACATGACTGAATATTTACAGTCATCCTGTGCATCTACACAGATGTGCAAGATTCTAATGCAAGACTGGGTAATCAAGTATATTGCATATATATATATATATATATATCAAGTTTAATTATTATTCCCTTTTACAACTATTTATAGCTGACTTTTGGATACAAAGCCTATGCTTCCTTGAACATAAAAATAAGTACTGATATTTCAACCCTTTAAAATCAATGAAAGTACACTTAAGAATAAGTTTTTTTATTATAATCCATTAATACCACAATGCAGTAAATAATTTGCTTCAAATGGTAATAAATCTAATTTATATCTGTTAAAAATATATTAGTAACTTTTTTGTTCTGAAAATAGCATCCAAAATTATTGATCCATGTTCAAATCAAATTTAAATTATAATTTTATTAAATTTTATTTATACTTTGATGAAAAAGATCCAAATACATTTCAGACAATTTTTAGGGAAGCAAAGGAAAAAGGAAAGATCAGGTTCATGGCAGAGCAACATGGTAAGTAACTAGGGTCATGCCACATGCATCCCCCTTTCAAAAAATGACTGAATACCTAGAGCTTTTATCAAAACCTGTGAACATCATTGGATTTCCTCATCTGTCTGTAGGCAGCTGAGCCCAGGATCTCCCACTCCTCAGGAAGTTCACTTTCCCCAAGCCATACTGAAGTGAGGTATGCTGCTGACGTATTCTCTCTCCCCAAACAAATATAAACCAGAGCACTAACAAACTCGTGTTCCCAAGGAAGGCAACGCCGAGACAGGAGAGGCGTTCTCAGTTCTTTGTTCCACCAAAGCAGAACAGCTTTGAGAGGTGATATTGGTATTGGAAGTGTCCATACCAGAAGTGCTATGCAGAGTCATGGAGAGGTTCAAATTTCAAATCCTCTCCAGCTGAGGAAAAAAAAATAATTTTGCAGTTTCAACATCTATGCTGAACGATTTTAATGCCTAAGCAGATAAAGGAGACATTTAGGTAGGCACTCAAATACACTGAAAAATTTAAGATTATGGAATTGTTATTTTAATAATTTTATTAACTGAACTAATCATATCAATTTATCCAATAGATAAATTAATTGAAAATACAGTGTGCACAACATGTAAGAAATGAAAGGAGTAATCTTTCACAAGCTTGATTATACCTTTCCCCATGTATATTTATTAACACATTTTTACAGAGGGACACACCCCACTTTTCTAATTACTCAGCTTGTACTCATATCTCTCTGTTAGCTATTTGCCTTCCACAGCACTTAAACAGGTACATGTTAATTTTAACATCTCTTTGAAACTTCCCAATTTGCATACTGCACATCCCAGTGTTACCATCCTTTTGACAGCATAGCGCTCTGCCTGCACTGCCAAAACAAATCAGCGCATTATGCAGCTAGACAGAGCAGTGATCAGATAGACCCGGTATTCACTTGTTTAAAACAAAAAGGAAAACCCAGAAGAGCAAGCAAAGTAAACAAGGAAGAGCATACATTATGCTCAGAGATGCTCTAGTTACTGGCCTCAGTAACCAAGAGCTTGCCAGCTCTGCCTCTGCTCCCCTCCTCGACTTTCCGTGCTGCTCACCCTCTGAAGCTCCAGAAAGCTCCATGCAAGCTGGGCTGAGCAAAGCCTCATGTGCTGCTGCTGAGAGCAGCTCAGCCAGGGGTGGAGGTTTAGAATATAAACCAAATTTCTGGGGATGTAAAATCCATCTCTGACATTTACGAGCATCGGTCAGTGTAATGGAATGCAACTGCTGAATGGCCCTTCTGCAGTTTAATCCAATATAAGGAAACAAAGAGGGGGTTTATTTTTTATGGCGTTACTTCAGTTATTCTTAAAAAAGGAAACAAACAAATTCCTTCCAAAAAATGCAAACCAACACAGGTGAACTTAATATTTGAATAGGTTTTTGATTTGCAAAATAGGAGATAGCCCACAATATCAAGGACCAGAACATGACTTTACATGAATTCATGTTTTTTCTCCTTCTGGCACACCTTTGCCAGCAGTACAGGAGGTCATTTCCATTGCTTGGTTGCAATTAAACATGAGGGTTTATTACATTTTATCACACGTATCTAAAATAATGATGCACATGATTGAGCTTCTAAAACCAGTATGTATTGAATTTACTAACTATGTGTACAAAGTATTTATTGAATTACAGCAGATATTTTGCTTGAAATACATTTGTTAACTATTTTGTTTTAATTTAGTCATATGAAATTGATATTGTATCACTGGAAGGTACATTTTACCAAGACCTAAATTAATTTAAAATTCTGTTCTATCTTCATTGAAATAGAATCCATCTAAAGTGAAGTTGTTATACAAAATATATACACTAGATAAAAGTTTTTTCCTCCATGCTGCTTTTATTCATTTTTGTCAGAGAGAAAGTCACTTTAGGCATCAAAATAACACATCAGTGTTTAAACTGAAAAATAAAAGATTGCTGAAGATATTAAGATTTGAAAATTTATTCAAACTTAACTACAGGCTTTGTTATATGCCTCACGTATAAATATTTATCAGAAAAAAATATAAAAGGGAATTATTTAATAATCGCTGCTCCCCTTTATATTTTGGTAGAGTGACTTTGGCAGGTGACTTTGAAGTCTCTACATGCAAAAATTCTTTCTCCAATATTCCAGTCTTCAACAAAACCATCTGTATTCCTTAACAGTGGGCTGGTCCTGACATCAGACACCCACTGCAGGTTAGGGGTTGCACAGGGAAGTGTTTGGGCCCAAGTAAAGTTGCCTCTAATTGTAGCCACTGATAAGCAGCTCTAAAATAAGCACTCAAAGAAACTTTGGTCAGGGACCCATGACCTGAACTATAAACAACCACAAAAATACCAAGGAAGCTCTTTACTTCCATACTGATAGATGACTCTTGTTTTGACACAGCAAAACAAAATGAGCTGCCCTTTCCGTGGTGAATAAAACACCAGATGCCTGTCTTTATCTTCCATCCATATTCTCTCAAAATGCAGTTCTCTAAATATAATAAATAGGTTTCTGCCTTTCAGCAAATGAAAACATTTTACTTTGGAGATCATAAGAGGTTTTAGCCACAAGCCAATATTCCTCAGAAAGACAAAATCTAATTTAGCCAAATATTTATGTTTCATTTTTTGGAGGACAGTGAGTTACGAACTAATCAAATGTGTTTAAACTAAAGATGTGTGATAATTAAAACTGCCAAATAGATATTAATAATTTATTGGTGAAGAACAGCAAGAAAGTGAGAAAGAAAAAATTATTAACAGAGATTTTCCTCATAGCCTTAGAATATATATTCATCTGTAAACTGCAGATCAAAATATACAACAAATATGGAAGCTGAAACATATTTGCATTATTCTGACAAATTAGTTCTCCAAAATGCACAGCACTGATGGGCGACGTTTTCTAAAAATCAGGTTTACCATTTTGGGCTCCTTATGACTGGAATTCTGAAAGAGGTTCAGGCATGGAGTCCAGATGCTTACGAGTATCTAGGTCCTTAAATCCAAAGATAGATGGGCTCCTGACTTCCATCTCAGATCTTCATCTAAAATCCTATAGATTTGCATGCTGTGCAGAGCACTGGGTAAAACTGACACTTTCAGAGTCATTCCAAAAATGGCAAAATTTGTATGGGAAATATGAAACCAAGTTAAATACCACATTCCACTTGCTCATTTTGCCAGTGGCACAAAATCAGCGTGCACATTCAAACAGACGACCTGCTACTCAGTGACTCTTCAGGAACCACGAGTCAGCAGCCCCAGCAGGAACATCTGCCACCATTTTAGGCAGATTCATGGTACCTGCATTCCCAGGCTACAAAGCTAGCTCTCCTTCCCTGAAGCAAGCCTAAACTCTGTTGTGCTATGAGGAACAAGTGTGGGAGTGGAAGTTCACTGCAGTTCTCCCATCCCTTCCACAGAAAGATAAATTTGGTCTAGCCTGTGGAGAATGTAAAAGTTGGCTGCAGCTTAGAAATTACAGGAACAACCATAGTCACATCGAGCAGTGCTCACACAGTCCTGGGGAATGAGGGGGATGGTGGCGGAAATTGCTGAATAACACTGACTGATTGCATAATACTGACAGAGTATTCCTCAGACCTGTCTTAATGAGAATCATCTCTTGGCAAAAGAAAATTAGCGGGCATGTGAATGACAGTGTGCAACACATGGACAGACTACAGAAATGTCTAACTCCCAGAAACAAGAATAGGGAACGGTTTAGAGTGAAACAAGGAATTTTAAACTCACAGTTAGTGCCTCAAAATAGCAATGTAAAACCACAGACATTTAATTGGATTCAGTCACAATTTATGTTGTACTTAGTTCACATCTAGATAAATAATATGTATATGAAATAATAAAATTATTACACACTGGATTTAATTATTTGCAACACAAAAACCTTGAAAGTTTTTTTAGACTTCTTTTTCCATTATGGAGAGATGAGCCATCATAATGAATTCATTACTTCAATAAATAAACAGTAAGAACATGTACAAATCCTACTGAACACCCAGCAATATATCACTGGATTTAATATTCTGTTCCAAATTTCAAAACCGCATTTAATTTAGCAAAAACAAGTATTTCATATAATACTGACAGAATGCATGCAATTAAAAGTCTGTTTGGTCATGTGGGCACCTCATGCTTAGGTTACTCATCTCTCACTTTTCCCACACATTCAACGTCTACTGCTTAATAAGCCATCGGATTTCAGACATTTTTAATTCTGACCCTTTTTAAACGCTCTGATAGATTGCCTACCATCTGGCAGTGCTTACTCTTGGTACCACACTCTCTTTGCATTACAAAACTGTGCTTCTGATAATTATATCTTTAATGTGGTAGATGTATGCAAGACTTGAATTCCCATGCTGGCAACATACAATCTGAAGGGACAATTTCAGCAAAGTGCCTGTGTATCAGTGTATGGTAACAGTATGTTCAACTGCATCAGGTAGCAATTATCAACAGAAAGCTGCTAACCTGTCCAAGTCAAGGGAAATGGAAAACATACATGAAGTTGTCTTTTTTAATTACTACAAGGCACTTTACAAATTGCAAGAGGCTATGAAGAATATCTAAACTAACTTCTCCCTGCTAGTCTGAGCAAACAGCTCAGTATCTTCTAGTTAACAGACTGAGTAAAAATGGAAAACTACACAGCAGAACGAACAAATTTTTAAAAAATCAATTCATTATTTCCATTTATTTAAAGGAATGCATTATATCTTCAGAAAGAGATGTAGGAGGACAAAGAGAAGACAGAATGAGGGGGAAAAGGAAGTTGTTTCCAAAAAAATACTCTTTTAGGGATTATATCCATGTTTTCCTAGGAACTTTTGAATGCAAGTTGACTATAGCATGAAAATTTGACCATAAGAAATGCTATAAATAAAAGAAAAAGCAAGATTCAGTACTTAGGCAGTCATCTAGATAAGAGTTTCCATGAACACTGGACACACAGCTCTGAAAAACAGCTCTTAAGAACACTTGGTAAAGTGGGTATATGAGAAAAGTATCCAAGTAACAACTGAAGTTTGACGTATATGCTTGATTTATTTTGCTTCTTTTGTTTTGTTTCCAAGTTTCAATCTACCAGACTAATCTTGAGCTGGAAAAACAATTTTTTTTGTTACCACCAGGCTTGTCTGGCACTAAAGACAAGGTAAACCAGAGCAACAGACAAGCTTGGTTCTTACCTTCACTGAAAAATCTAGTGCAAACAAGCCCATATGCAGCTATCCCAAGGATCCTGTAGCCCTAGATGTGTTTGGGGAACCCAGAAGCTTGCAAGTGCCTTGCCAGGCAGTAAGAAGATTTTCAGGGAGCACCAGCACCTGCTACAGGTTTCATAGCAATAAATCCTCCTGGAACGAACAACTAGACAGAAACCATTCAAGAGTCTGATGGAAAACCTCTCACTAGCTGTGTGAAATCTTGATTGCATTTCTATGGTTTTGCAGCCATGCTTTTATTCCACCTCCTGGTTAGAGCTGGATAGATCTTACTCTATGTATCTTATAAAAGTTCTGTGTATTTTCCACAGCTTTTCCCTAGAAAAAGATAGAACAATTACTCATTATTGGAGTCTCATTATAGATTACTCCAAATTTACTGCAATCCACATTTTTGCATTAAAGTGAGATCATTTAATCACCACACTGTCTGTCACTGCAGTCATGCCATGAAGAGAGGTGCTTCTTGGAGGATCCGATAAATTACTGTAAGATGCAATGGAATCAACTCAGGAAACATCAATATTTCCACACCTTAGTCTGCTGATATGAGAGGACAAAAAAAACTGGAGGCAACCAGAGTACAACATGTATGTGATACTGTGAGGACAATTTATTTCTGTGGGGCTCTTTATATCCTGGAGCCTTAGTGCAAATGTAAGATTTGGTGATTTTCATTCAGAATTGGATGAAAAAGAGTAGTATCACTTAAACCCTTCCCCAATATTAAAAACAAATTTTTATGTATATTGGTTATTTTCAAGTCATTTTAAAAAAACAAATACACTCAAAAAAAAATTTAAAAACACCAGAACCAACCTAGCTTTGACTGTGAGCATACAGCAACTCTGTTTTTTCAGCTGAAAACAAAATATCTTAATATGAATTTTTAATAAATATGACATTTTTAGAGATAGAAACTTAATAGCAGTAGCATACTAAATTCCAATAGTACATCAAAATATTTATTAAATGACATGCCTAATTAGATAATATACACGCACAAACAACATAAAAGATAATTTAATAAAAACAAAATCCTATTCTTAGCTGTATAATGTAACTTAAGTTCTGGGTACTTCACTGGCAAAAATGAGAATGGCTTTGGGGTTAGTTTTGGGTTTTTCAAATATGTAATGGAAACAGTATGCAGCTCTTCTGTAATTAAATGAACATTTTTCTAAACATAAGTTTATTCCAGACCTATTCTGGTTGCATCATGCTACAAGGCAATGAGATTATTGAAATATACCATCCAGCTTGCCTGAATCTGACTATCATCAGATTAAAAGATATTAGCAGAGATTTTATAGAAGCTAAATTACAATGTCCTTGAAGTAGTACTGACATTGACTCCAGCTGATACAGTTTTTGGCTATTAACATACCTTACTATGTGTCTAGAACAAGCTCTCCAATAATTAGAGCTGAATACACTATGATTTTTAAAATTAAATCATGCCTCTGGGAAAGAATCAGGAAATAGACAGCTAAAGGACTTTCAAGCAATTAACAAGAACTCTACTGTCAGGTTAAAAATTAAACATTCTAAAGTAGGTTAAAAGTTTCCTCTCTCAAAAAAATGTATATTGACATAGAAAACAGTTCTCAGGCATGCTGTTGAGTGAAAGCAAATGTGAGAATAGATGCTTCCTATTTATGATCAAATTAAGTAAATTTTATTTTTTCATATTCTGCATTCATCTCTAAAAATAGTTCTTTGCCTTCTTTTAACTTCAAATTGAATCTCTCAAAAAAGCTGATGAAGTTTAATTAAATATTACAGAGCCACTGATCTTAGATAGGTAGGCAGAAATGAAGCACTAAAGACTCATACATTTTAGGTGCCCTCTGAATCCATACATCTCTATTTCTGCTACTCCAGGCTGAATAATCAGAAGCGGAGCCACTCAAATTCTGACTTCATTATATAAACACCCCCCCTACACACACAAGAAAGCCTAAAGCATCTTATCAAACCCTATGCATCTTTCAATTAGCTGTTGTAGTTACCAAACACCCAATCAAATCACAAATCTAGACTTTTGTGTATTACTTGATTCTTTTACACAGTATTCCAATTCACAGTTCCCTTCATAAAACCAAGTCTGAGAAACCTAAGATGAAGAAAAAACTTTTACTTACTCAATTACCAGCATCACTTATTTTGACATGCTAACAAATTTTAAAATGTGTAGACATGCTAATTGGAATACCAGAATGAGTATATTTTGCCCTCAGGCCCAAGCACAATGATGATCTTATGAAACGTAATTTTTATATCTGTGTACAGAGATATAGATATTTATTAAGCACTTTTTTGTCATTGCAGCCAAAACAAAAAAATCAGAAAACTGAAGAGGAAGTCTCATAATATTGACTGTCTCAGGTTATATTTTAAAGACTCACATATAACATCTAGAAAGTATCATCTTTGGCTTAAATATTACAGAATTATTCACAGGAATTCTGTAACATTTGAGGTTTATTTTATTTTATTGTGGTTTTTTTCTAAACTTATCTCAAAATCATGATGAACATATTTGCCTTTACACAGATTGTGTTGAAAGGGAACATTGTAAAAGTAGGCATCTTGCAGGAAAAAAATGTACTTTTCTACTTATTCATAGGTGTAGCTTGTGATCTTCAAGATGTCCCAACTTAAATTAAAAGTAACTCAGAGACCTGAGGAACTGAGTTACATTTGTTCCACCTTTTTCTCTCCTATAAACTTTATTCAATGTTCAAGTAAGAGACACGACAAGAATGTGAAAGAAAATGCAGTGAATAGACTGTTATTCCAGAACTAGAATGAAGATAATGAAAACTGGCAAATGTTCAACATATAAGTGAGCTCAAACTATGCATTAGTATTCTACGTACCCAGAGACAGCAGGATGTCTTAATAAAATGAATCACTTTGCCTGAGCAAACAAGGGCATACGGCTTCCCACATGCCCTAGAGGTCTGGAAGGCAATGGTTGCTGCACCAACCTTGGGTGGACTCCACTGCCTTGCTTTAGTAGCTCTTGAAGAAAATCTCAAAGAAGACAAGAGTACATGGCCCTCATGAGTCCAAAAGCACGAAATGCACCTCTCTATCCCTATTTTCTCTTACACGTCCCTGCTTACAACTGCTACAAAAGGAAAAGTCAGTAGCTAGCTTTAGTCAACTCAATTTCATAACAAATGAAAGAAAACGTGATAACCAATTCTGTCATATCCAATCTATGATAACCAATGATGAGACATTATTCAATACAAAAAAATGATAGGAACTGGAGATGAAAAACAACCTAATGCATTTCTGGCCTATACTTCACATCAGAACATTACCAATAGAATATTTTGTTGCTTATTTTTGGTCCTGCCTCCTAAACATCTAATTTAGATATTTGTTGCTGCAATTTCACTCCATTACTTCAATCTAATTTCCTTCCTCTTCGTAGCATCCATTTATGCATTTGAGGACCATTACTGTATTTCTCTTCAGCCTGCCTTTATGACAGTTGCATTTTACCTGGGTAACTATTGTGAAGCTTAATACATAACTTGATGTCAGAGAGAATTGTCAAACATTTTAAATGCATTATTTAGATTAATGCTACAATTCTGTCATTTCATTTTTTTAGGTCATTTACAGAAGTAAAGGGCAAAAACTGTTGGAATGCAGCAAATAAAAACCCAAACACTGTTAATAATCTTTTAAAAACTAAAGGTTCTCAATGTTCAGCCAAGTATAAGGACTGGACATCTAGCAATGGGAATAGTTTATCAGTACAGTTTTTTCTTAAGTAGAACTAGAAAACATGGTCACAACAATAGTATTTGAAAAAGATATATGAAAGATATTCTCAGCTGAATCTATGCTTCCTTCATAAAAACATATTTTTTTAATAATTGCTTGCACAAGGAATGTACAGTATATAGTTCAATTATAAGTCCATTATTACAATTTTATTAGTGAATTCAGAACTGTCAATTCTGCAACAGAATTTCATGACAAATCGTGAGCAACAAGAAATTACTACCTTGAGATTACAGAACTATGGCCATTTAATATTCCTACGCTACCAGTGACATAACGTATCCATTAAAACCCATGCAAATTTGTATCTGAGCTATTTAATATAGATCATTATAAACACGAGTTACATTTCATTTTTAATATATATACCTCTATCAATTACATTTAAGTCTGATACAATACATTTTGTCTTCATTGCATGTAGCAATTACCTTCCAACTCTACTGCTCTATATAAACCTAAGTATTTAACAGCTCACAAAAATATAAATCTCATTAGCTTCAAGAGAGACATTAAAAACATGTGACAAAAGAGAAGCACAAAGTGCTTATCCTAAGCTTCTTAAGACGCAAGATAGGTATACCTATCTTAAGATAGGTATAACACATAGAGTGAAGACTGCTCCCAAAAAGCAGGTTTAAAACCAATGCATGTATGAATTTCAGAAATGTGATTGTGAGCTGCACATATAACATGCACTGTCTGTAATGTTAGGGCATTCAAATGATGGCGGTCAAAGACAGGTCCAAAAGATAGATGAAAACTAAAAAGAAAATCTATTCATAATGCAAATATAAGTCCAAATTGTTTTTGTTTTGTTTTTTTTTACGTAGAATTAAAAAAAACACTAGGCATACTAAACCATGGCAATTGTGACTTACAGTTTGGCACACTTGAAAATTGAAGCTGTACATGTATATGACAACATGGATGGATTGCATAAAACTGTGCAATATAACAGAATGTTTTTTAACAGAAACAGAGGCAAATTCTTCTGTATCTACCCAGACATACACAGGCAAATATTGTGTCTTTCACGCTGATTAAAACCCATTGAAACTTGACAATAAATTACTTACAAGGTATTATCAATAGGGCCTTCAGTGATTTATAAAGGTTTCTATGATAAACCTCAAACAGTCACATGATGCTTTAAATATGTAAACAAAAAGGTTTTGAAACTGGAATGGCACACAAGCTAAAAAAAAACTGGCAAATCTTTACTATTCATTACACTCTTAAATTCTCTGTTCCAGTTTTGGAAATAATTCACTTTCACTTTACTGTTATTAAAATAAGGCTTTGAGTTTCTTGGATAAATGAGAAGCTAGGCAGAGAGATAAAATGTCAGCTTTTTTTTTTTCTAGTGTTGCCAATTACTTTATACTTTGTATTATTTACACAGGGGAAAAAGACCCTCAGCACTGCATCTCTTTACCTGCTATTCTGACAGACAGCACCACATCACAGTCTTACTTCATCTTGAAGCCAGTTGAAATTTTTGTCCCCACTTCCAGATAAAAGCTGTTCCCAAACATCAAGCTGACTGTAACCATCAGAGGGTGAAGGCTACACATTTCTGTGTATGTATTTACACATATTATTTCCACTCAGTCTGTCTCACACACTGTTATTTCTAGTCAAAAGACACCACTCTGGTAGCAACTCTTTTCTTTATAGATTGCTGACTACAGATGCCCTAGCCAATGTGGATAAACCCAAAATTTCCTTGACAGAGCAAGTTTCTCTGTGTGGGGGAAGGGAGGGAGATGCTACAGGGTTAGATGAGCAGCCCGGGCATGTGCAAGCCAGCCCTCTGAACTTTACAGAAACTCATTTACATGCCAAAGGACAGGGAGTAATTAATCATCTAAAAATCAGTCATGTATAATTACATTAATACCAGAAGGCTGTAACATATAAAAGTCAACCAAATCCCATGTCCACCACACCTCTCCTATGAAATAAATGAAATGTGTGTGGCACCAGCAGAACCATGTGCAGTTGCTCCCATGTCCTGTCAGCCTTGTCCTGCTCTCATGCAGTGGCTGGGAGGCCACAGGGCTGGACCAGTGATGCTCTCCTGAAGGCTCATTCTTCCACATATGAGAATGGACAGCTGGAAGCACTCAGTATCTCACAGAATGCATACAGGAGTTTAGCAAACTCTCTCTGATAAATTCACTTTTGTGACTCATTCAATTATACAGAATTGTTGTCCAGCTTTAGAGATACAATAATCACAGCTGCAAAGTGATAAACAGAGGACTTGTGCTGGGTTTGATGTGCATTAGGTACTCGGTTTATATAACAGCTTCCAAATTACACATTAACCTCAGAAGACTGGGAAAAGACAACCAGGATCAAAATGGTGCCCTTGTGGAAAAATTATGTAATACTTATTGAATTTAATCCTCCAAGGGTATATCTGCCCAACAAAAAGACAATCCTTCCATGAAACACACATGCAGGATGGAGAACCATAAAACTAAAGACCAAGTCCACAAGGCTGAAAGTAACTACAGAGTATGGAGTTTAGAGACAGCTTCCACACCTTGTTCATACCAAAACAAGGGGCAGCAAGGGGCAGGTGGGCACCAGGATGCTGCCCACTCCCCCAAATATCACAACAAAATACTGTTTGATGAATACAGGAATATACTGTTTTAAAAAAAAAAAAAAAAAAAGGAAAACATGAGAATAAGATCTAGAAACATAACGAAATACATCAAACCATCTCAGGAAATGCAAACAAGCATGCAGAACTAGGAAATAATAAAATAGTCTTTAGAAGCTTATACCAGAATTTTCCCATGCTTTACATGGTTAACCCAATATTTTCTTAAGTGTGTCTACATTTAAAGCTATTTTCATATGTGCCACAAATACCCTAATAAGAGCTGCATTTAGAAATGCATTATACATCTTCTCATTCGGATACCATAAAATACTCAGCTTTTTACTTTTTTCTTGTTCTTTTGGTACAAAATTTAGTTCCTTCCTCTGATGCTATCAATATCGACACAGAAGCATGGGAATACCCACGTCCCTTTGGATGCTATAAGGCTTGTCTACACATAAGCATTACATTGTTACAAATAACCTCCAAAAATAAATCAAGATATTTATTCCTTACATCCTTACACATTAATTTATTCTGGTACAGAGACACTCTTACATGGCGCTTAAAAGTGCTGTTGTAATTCCCAAATAAGGTGAATATACTGTATAGTACAACTTCACACATTTTGCACTGCCACCCAAAAAGAGTTGCACTACACAGTTGCAATTGTTTCGGTAGAAACAACATGCACATCTCATATTTCTTACTGAAACAGTCCTACTGGCTAAAAAATGGGTCTGGAGTAGGCCACACCATCCCAATACTAATGAACGACTATGAATTTTATTTAAAAACCAAAAACTTACTCTAATAAAATGGAAACTTTCAAAAACCACCAGAAACTAGCAGTTAATTTAAGAATGTGCAGACTACAGGCTTGAAAAGGATGCAGTATTGTTCACTCTTATTGGAAAAAAAATAAAAAGGAAACATGCTACGATCTCTAAACCTTCTCCCACTCGAAGAATTAAGACACAATTAGAAGATATTTCTGTAATTAAACAGAATTAACATGCTTACCACCTATTTCACAGAACAGGTTAAAAAGTTACATGCTGCAAAATATGACAAATAAGCTCCTATTGCACAAAACACTGGGTGTGCACCTCACTCAGAAACCAAGCTTACAACAGAACAAGGAAAATTATTCACAAGAATAATCTCATTCATTCCTCACGTGAATAAAGTTACTCATGCACACACACAGATAAGGAAGAGGCTATCAGACCCCCCCCAACCCCCTATGCATGCTACTACAGCACCAGATGTGACTTGCTACATCCCTCTCTAGCTGGTAGAAAGGGAGTGGGTAGGTGCTTGGCTCTGTCTCCCCCCCTTAATGCACCTGCCAATGCAGCTGAGCTGACATGCAAGGGGGGAAAAGTACTCCAGGAAAAGAATGAGTGCAGTTCACTGAGTTCATGGAACCAGGAAGAAAAGCAGGGATTTGAAGCACGATTTCAAGCCATAAGTGAGGGCTGCCGTGCTCCTCCACTCCTGTAAGCTGTTCTGCTCTCAGGCTCAGCTGCAAGGTGCTACCACAGCTCATTGTGAAACACCTCACTTCAAACAGTCCCGAAGAAACTTGGACTTTGTACGTATATCCTCCTGTTCTCACTGAAAGAATGTTCTATTTAATCCAGTTTTTTCTTAGAAGATCCATTTAACTATTGAACATTCTGGATTTTCTTTTCTTAAACACAGTCTCCAGTGCAATTCACTTATCGTATAGATGCAGGTTGTTCAATTCAAGCTGTTGATTAAATAGACTTAACGACATCGATAGTTCTCAGAAAATATCATAGAGAGTGTTACATTTATAAAGGCATACAGCCAACTGGCACAGAGTTTGGAAGGAAATAATCTTACACTTTAAATGTAATTCTAAAGGAAACTATAACTTCTTGGGCATTTACTTGCACTGCTTTCTGTATGAATATTCCAATCCAGCACCCATGCAGCTTACTGTGAAAGTAATGCTAATTTGCCATCACTTTTACCTGTCTCCCTATAAAAATATAGTTTTCCACACCTTTATCACCTGGAAAACTTATTTTACTGTAATTCTGTCAGAGACGCACTTCCTTCTCGCAACCCCTGGAAGAAGTATTTACACCGGGTGCTCAGGGAAGGGCAGGCGTGTGCAGACACCGGGATTCTACTGATGCTGATGCAGCTGTGTAACCCCCCGGGCGAGCTGCCATCCCGCCGGGGCGGAGCGGTGCCCGAGGAGCCGCGGCCCCGCGGCGCAGACAGACCGGGACGGCGGGATGGAGAGCCGCGGAGCTCAGCATCGCGCCCCGAGCTGCGGGCCGGCGCGGGGCCTGCGGGGCCGTCCGGGGCCTGCGGGGCCGTCCCGGCTGCAGCACGCTGGAGAGCGCCGGGCCGAGCCGCGCCAGCCCCGGCCCCGCCGCCCGCTCCGAAGTTTGCGCCGGGCGAGGTGCGAGGCGCCGCAGCCACCCCTCTCCCGCCCGCCGTGAGCCCCGCGCTAACCTGAAGTCGCTGTAGGGGTGGATGATCCAGAACCCCGCAGTTTTAACCCTTTCCTGCTCCTTCTCCACTGCCTTCTGGCTGCCGAACATGCGGAGGGAGAATTTGTTGACCCCCGGCTGCAGCATGGAGGTGAACTGCCGCTGCATGAAGCCGTACTGCCGACGGGGTCCCTCGGCATCCTCGAAGCCCACCACGGGCTCCTCGCCCCCGCCGCCGTCCACTTTGAAGCACACCGAGTTGCCATGCTCCTTCACGCCGCCGCTGCCGGGGCTGCTCTGGGCTTTCTCCGCCGAGGCCGCCGGCTTGGCTGGGAACGAGTTAGCGCTGCCATCGTCCCGGCTGCCGGCGGAGGAGCTGCGCTTCCCAGCCTCCATGCTGCGGGGCGGGCGCACCCCAGCCGCGGGAGAGCGCGGGGAAGCCTCGCCGCCGCCGATGCCCTTCAGCGGCGCGGCTGGGCTGTGCCGCCCTGGGCTGGGCTGGGCTGGGCTGGGCTGGGCTGGGCTGGGCTGGGCTGGGCTGGGCTCCGCGCCGCCGCGCCGCCCGGACCAGCAGCGCCGCCGGCTCGGAGCGCGCTCCGCGCAGGGCGGGCACCGCCGCCCCTCGGCCGCCCCCTGCCGGCGGCCCCGCTCCCTGACACCGGGCGCGGAGTCCTTGAGAGAGCCCGGAGCGAGGGGCGGGGGAGAGCGCGGGCAGGGACAGGGACAGGGACAGGGACAGGGACAGGGACAGGGACAGGGACAGGGACAGGGACAGGGACAAGGACAGGGACAAGGACAGGGACAGGGACAGGGACAAGGACAGGGGATGGGGGACAGGGACAGGGACAGGGACAGGAGACAGGGACAGGGGATGAGGGACAGGGACAGGGGAGGGGGGACACGAGACGGGGGACATGGGACGGGGGACGGGGAATGGGGGGCAGGGGACGGGGGCCCTCCGGGCGCCAGAACCGCGCCTCCGCAGGCACACAGGAACACGCGTGGGTGGATGTTTCACCCTGGGCAAAGCAAGGGGCAAGGCGTGGGGGTGGTAGCGCGCCTGTACAACCCGAGCGAGAAACTGTCTGGGAGTGATGCAGTGGGACATTTCCATGGGAAAACGGTCCCTTGGGAAGCCTCTGTTGCTCCTCATGGAGCAGGCGGACTTGGGGAGAGCGAGAGGCGGGGGTCTGCCTGGCCATGGGGTCGAGGGGCGGCACTGGACGTCGCGGAGGCGTTTCGAGTTCATCCTGCTTCGAGTGCAGTGTGTGCCCGGCACAGGGGAACATCGGTGGAGTATGAGTGAGCAGGGAAGGCGAACTGCTGGGGGCCGTTCTTTTTCACAGACGAAACACATCAGCCCGGTTCGGCTGGACCCTCCCGCCGAGCGGCTCTCCATGGTCATTTAGCCTCGAGCGGGCTGAAAACGGGGCCGAGCCCATGAGAGATGCTGCGAGCACGGCTGGACCACCAGGGATGCCGCTCCCGTCGGGAGGGCTGTGCTGCCGTGGGCACCTGCCTTTTCTCCCAAAAAGGTGTAAAATGGCAGGTGCTCCCGAGTGCGTAGACAACGTTTTCATGTATGCCAAGAGGTGATTTGGCCTTTGTTTACACGTCAGTAGGAAACTGGAGTCCACATTTAGTTTGCTCCACTTGATATTTAAGTATATAAATTACAATTTAGAACCCTCTAAAAAGCAAAAAAAGCTGTCAGACAGAAAGGAAACAGTAGGTATTTCTAGCTCCCAGTACTCCACATACACTCGAAGGAAATAGAGTATATTCTGCCTTCAGTATCTCTACTCACAGCGTCCTAGTGGTTGCAGATTGTAACTCGGGAGCTGTGGGGTGAGGTAGGAGCTGAGAGAGCAGATGATAAAAAGCTGTTTATAAATCGTGAGCAAGGAGGAGGGCCTTGGTCTCTGCTCTAAAAAAATAAAAGATGCTGATACTTGCCCCAAAAGCTGTGTGGTTTTGGGTTGCAGGATGATGGAGAATCAATATCTGCAGGCATTATTACAGGAGTTCTAGCATTATGTCTGCCTGCAAAAAGATATATCACAGCATATACATGTAGATCCTGGCCTTCCATTTAAAATAGGTTTGACATAGGTTTGTTTTTCACACATTCTTGACACATTTTTCATTCTACACATTAAAGAGTAGGAAAAAATTAAAGCCTCACAAGCTTTATTCTATTATTTTCAATGGCATTTTCCACTTCATTTTTACCCACTTTGTCTTTTACACAACAGGCGCTTAAAGCTAGGAGAGAAACCGATGTGCAAATCTGCACACCACTGTTTGCACGCTGTCAATCTGCTGCACTGGGGGTTGTATTTCATAGGGGGGAACCAAGGGCTTTCCTCAGCAATCACAGCTCTAACAGAATGTTAATGCCTAGTGCACACAAACACACCAGGTTCCCTTCATTTTGATGTCTTTAGTGGGGATGATGATAACATCATGCCAGTATGGAAGAAGATGGCAAGTACAGATGTGCTAGGATGGATTGCTGAAGGCTGGGCAGTGACCAGCATAGGAAGGAATGTGCTTGTGATTGATTGAGGGCTGACACACATAAACCTTCCCCATCTGGAGTGATACTTTTCTGTAGGATTTTATCCTAAAACAGTGAAGAGTGTGTGCACAGCTGCTAATGGCTCATGCACAGCTGCTGATAGACAAAAATCTCTTAGTGTTTTATCCCCAAATGATGTCCACCTCCTTCCCTCATCCAATGTCTGTCACCAACTGATAATTTAAAAGTAAGAAATTATTACTCTTTTGCAGCTTTCTAACAGAATTAACTCACATCATATTTGACAGAAACCTGCAAAGGCAAGGGGTGAAAATGACTCCCAGAGTGCTTTTCCACACAGACAGCGCACCTTATCACGGACAGTGGAACTGACAATTTCCATGTCAGTCCAAAAAATGTCGCAACCTTAGAATTTTTGCTAATTTTTCTTCTTCACAACTTATTCCACAGGACTTTTGCATTCAGTCCTTGACCTGAATGGTCTCTCCCAGCACAACCTAGGAGAGTAACAACCAGTCATGTACAGGACAAAAATAGACTTGTAGTGAAGTAAATCAGAACAGTGAGATGGAGACATTTACAGCTCTAGTAAGCAGATTCTGATGTAGGTTTTTTTAATTGGAGAAGGAGCACTGGTCCTTCATTTACGGATGAGGAAAATTGTGCACAGCAAGAACATTCAGTTTCTTCTTTCACAAAACTTGCTTTTACTTGTATTTAATGTCTCATTTGCCAGTATTTATCCTGACTTAGCATGGACTGCAGACCTACCAAAATGACCAACCCTGCCTACCTTCCCCTCTTTCTAGAACAGAAGCATCTGGAAATGTTCTCTTTCCCTTGGTGGCATTATATAGATATGACAGGAGTTTTAAAATCAAAATGCCGTGTAACTTAGAAGTTCTTAATGAAAGAAAATAACCTGCATTACTTGTAACACCTGACTTTTTGTATGCTTTTCAAACACAGCATATGCATAAACCACACAGGTACATATCTCACAGTAAAATTGAGATTTTGATATTTTCTGCTTCCTGTGATCAAATATTAGATTTTTCTAAATTTGTAATTTTTTTTTTTGTAATCTTTTTTTTCTGAGTAGAAGAAATATATACTTATTTGTACATGTCTGAGTGTCCTAAGTACTAGTGTGGCCTAATTGACAACTCAACATCTTGCAATTTTTAATAAAAATCGTGAGATGTTGGAATGAGAAAGCATTTTCTTAACCTGTAGATTTTCTTTGGGAGAATGGATTCTTCCAAATAATGTTGTTTTCAGACAGGAAATTGAACTCTCCTGAGGCCCACTGTGCTAGCTTAGATGTGAGAATTTTGGTTGACTTAAGAAGAAATAACAGAGCATGGTGTGTGTGAATAGTCCTGAAACTGCACCAGGGCTGAAAATGGTTGAAAGGTTATGGACTCATTTTAGCTGAAGATATAGCTTGTTCTCTGTCATGTTTTATTTTGATTTTGTGGCCATGTTAGGAGAAACACCCAGAAAAATGAAATTTAAACCTGAAATTTCCAAGAAATCAGTGCTATCAGAACGAAAGGAGCAAAAAATTTATTTTGCATCTCTTTGCTACGTCCTAGATTAATCTGTCTCTACTAAAAATTTAGTAGGCTGTTTTACTTGTCTGTATTAAATTGTTTTTATTACTTACTCAACTTCATCAAAGTACTGTGACATCATTAGTTTCAGTGTTTTATATGCTCTGTAATACTAATATATACTAAGATTAATACAAAGAAAATTAATTTTCTTCTCTTCTGCCAAACATAGTCAATTTTTTACCTGTAGTAAGTACATTCCTCCTTCTCTTTATTTTTTCATTTTGATATAACTTGAACATATGCCGAACAGTTCAGCTGCAGAAATAATAAGAAATAGCAGCCTGTGTATAGAGGCATATGTATTTATTCAGTGAAGAAATTGGGGCACAGACAAGTAACAAGACTTCTATGAGATGACCCAGTAAGATGCACCTGACTTGAGAACAAAGCTGTTGTCTCTCAAGTTAAGGTTTCATGCCCTGTGAGGTGTTTTTGAGATTATTTCTCAACAGAAGGTCACCATTAAGTCAAATGACAAACCAGGGTCAGCAAGGAAGGAAAATAATAGTTATATTTTCAATTATATAACTATGTCTGCTTGCTTAATTGAGGATTGATCCAGATTTGTAATATGTGCTAATATATGTTATATATGTTATGAATATATGAATATGTTATTCATATTTTCCATTAAAGTTTCCAATAAAATAATTTTTATTTGGTCCCACCCTACTTGTGTTACTTTCCTTGCATATTTACTCACACATACTAACTGACAACAAAAGTTATTGTTTATGAAGCAGGAAGGATCTTACTTTCACAACCAGTAGCATCCTTTGAAGAAAACATATCACAAATCAATTGGAACTTCATGAATGTTGCATGGCAGCTGTCCATATAGTTACTGGATTTTTTTTTAGCTTTTTTTTTTCTTTACTCTGTGGTACAGTTTAAATATCCCCTGTGAGTACTGTTAAATATGCAAATATGATCTTGATGATTTCTGTTCTGGCCTGGTGCTGAGTGCTGGAAGTCCTGCTGTAGCATCTCATTGCAGTTCTTCAGAGACAGGAAGGTAAAATTAAATCACAGAATAATCCTACTGGTTTTTGCCAGCTCTCTGAAGTGTCTTTTATTTATGTAAATCACTCTCTAAATGTAATAGAATATTTGTGTGCTTTGAGTGCCTATCTTTTTTGAAGAAAAATATTTTAATGCCAGTCTTTATTATCTCTTTAATGACCTGCCAGATCTTTATTCAACCCTTATGGAGATACCATCATCACAAAAGAAAAGCAAAAAGTGAAAAACAAATTTTAATTTGATTTTTTTAGTTGTATGTGCATTATTGTTTATTATTTTTTGCTAATGTCTGCATTGTTGAGTACCTGAAGTGGTTACTTTCTCTGACAAATGTTCAGCTGACAAAGTGACTATGACAAGGCACTTTAAATTTTTGCTATGTTAAAAATATCTTTTTTTTATTTTAGTTTAAGTGCAAATGTACCCCAAATAAACTTTATTAAAATAATATTCTTAAAAATAACTATATTTTGACTGCATTGGTTTGAAGAACTATGATTTGAGACTACAAAGACATAGACATTTCTGAATAGTTTGTGTATGAAACATGATACTTGTTTCATACAATGCCTAATCCTGTGAACATTTCTAAAATTAGTGCATACAGGTGTGAAAGGTCATTGCCACTATTCAGAGTGTTATCTACTATAC
Organism: Muscicapa striata striata; assembly: GCA_030060385.1. Taxonomy (NCBI): domain Eukaryota; kingdom Metazoa; phylum Chordata; class Aves; order Passeriformes; family Muscicapidae; genus Muscicapa; species Muscicapa striata. The sequence continues at coordinate 1,233,532 of JAREIS010000255.1, forward strand.
TAGGCTATACTATACTAGGCTCAAGTATTTGCAAGCTTGTATGCCTCCTCTGTAATATGAGAAGAATATAGTTTCTATAAAAATGGAAATACCATTAACTGGTTTGGAGTGTAAGTTGACATTGTCAACAGCTTTTTTTCTCCTGTTGCACACAGTGTTCCTACATAACTGCATAATCAATCCACAAAACCAAGTCCTTGTGATTCTAAAATCTCTCCCTTCTGGAACTTCCAGAGACAAAGAAGTGCTTTTTAAAACTTGTGTGTTTCAATAATGTGTGAATATCAGCATTAAACAGAATGACCTAATTGCCACCTTCCAGCACCTAAAGGTAGTCTACAAGAAAGATTTTTTACAGGAGCATATAATGGCAGGATGAGGGAAAATGGCTTCAAACTGGAGGAAAGTGGGTTTAGATTAGATATTAGGAAGAAATTCTGTACTTTGAGAGTGTTGAGGCACTGTAACAGATTCTCCAGAGAAGCTGTGGATGCCCCCCATCCCTGGGAGTTGCTCAGGGCCAGGTTAGATGGGGCTCTGAACAACCTGATCCAATGAAAGGTGTCCCTGCCCATGGCAGGGGGATTGGAATGAGCTGATCTTTAAGCTCACTTTCAACCCAAACTATCATATGATTCTGTGATAGATCTTACTCTACCTCTTAAACTCTTTTCTTTTTATAGCCCTGATTTTTCAGAGCTCAACCATATTTTTCATCTTTTTCTCCTAACTTTTCTCACATCATCAGAACTGGTAGGATGCTTTTAGAGAAAGTGCCATCTTGGTGACTTAGTTCATTAGTGGAAATTTGAATAGTTGTCAGATTTAGTCCTGCAAGCTGCTCTCCTGTGTTCCTTGACTTAGTTTAAGTACTTAAGATCTCTCACTTCACAATCATATTTTAATGAATTTAGATTCTAGAAACAAGCAATATGCCTGAGTTGTATCTTCTATTCAGTTCTTTATACAGAGCCATGTCTTGCAGGACTAATATCTGTCTTTGATATAATATTTATTAAGTTGCATATACTGCTTCAGTTGTTTCTAAATTATAGGAAGATCTTCAAGTTATTATCAAGGAATTTCACCTATTAGCCAGCAATGAGGAAGTAAAACTGAAACGGAAGACTTTTAAAATAGTTGTTTAAGTCTACACTGCTTTTTACAACTTTCTCAAATAGTTTTTTAAAATTCTAAATATGAAAAAGTGCTTGTATTTTAATAAGTACTTTTGTAAGAGCACTGTGAAGGGTGTAACTCCTTTAATGTTGATCTAAGCATTCAGTCTTACCACTAAATAAAATTAGGTCCAGAGGAGTCCAGAGATTGTGCAATCTAATTCAGAGCTGTGTCTCACTGTCTTTAAGGTACTTTAAAGTGTTCAGATTGTTGAGAGGTACTTTTTATTATTTCTAGCTATCTGTGCTGGCAAGAGGCACATTTCAATTACTAGCATGTATGATGAGAAGAACACACAGCACTATTCCCTGCTGATTGCACTGCCTCAGAGATGATGTCTAGATGGTGACATTGAACACACAACTCTGGCAGGATTGTCCCAGTTTTTGCTGTCAGACTTTCTTTCCTCAGTTCACATGGGCAGCTTTCTTTCAGCTGAAGAAATCTGTTGCAGGGGAGAGGAATAAGCTATCACAGCTGGCAGAGGCAAACAGTACAACATGCACAGCTGAACAAATGTAACATCCTGAATTGCCATAAATACTTGGAGGCAAGAGCTGCTACAGAAGACAAGACACTAGCTGTTTAAGTTTGAAAGCAGGCTCCTGCAGTCTGCCTTCTTCTACTTGGAATGTAAATTAATTTTTGATTATAAAGAAGTTCCACCTCTCAGATGATTTTTTCCCCTTTCCAGTTGTGATACCAATACGTGAGGAAATGGTAACTGCATAATTCCTGTTATAGGCTTAGTGTTCTTTTATTAAAGAGAAATATAAATAAAATAATAAATTATTGGCAAAAAGAATGTAAAATAAAAAGTGGGTTTTCTTTCTAGCCCACTGCTGGGTGAAAATACACATGACCTTAGAAAAATTTACTTAAATTAGACATTTGGATTGCTAATGGGAAATGGACTGTGGCAGGTACTGAGAGATGGCTGTGTGGTTGGTAGATGCAGTGGAGAGGGGATATGGATAGTCTTTGTGGTGCTCTGTAAATAAATGAATTGTCAAGCATCTGTTCTATGCCTATGGCAGCCTTATAAGCTATAAGGGACCTTGTGTGTCTGTGACAAATTCATGTCTTCTGAAAAAGTAAGACTTACTGGAAGAAACCCAACTTCTATTGACTGAAGTTATTCAGTTCCTAGGGCTGTCACAGTGGAAGCATTAGGAGCATGATGCTTAAGGAGGCCTTAACCAGAACATCCAAGCCATCTCAGAGGATTTTGAACTTTAATGCTGGCAGTAATTATCAATGTTCATAAAATTAAAGTATTGCTGAACTAACAGTGGCAACTGTAGAGAATTAAGGGATAACAAACATTCCCTCTAAGTGATATCAGAAAAATATATGAAGACTTTGTTATTTCAAAATAAAAGTAAGGGGCAAAAAATGTGTACAAGTTTTAACTTTTTTGAAGCATAGTAGGTATCCTCAGCAGTAAAACAGGGTAAGCGTACGTAAAACTTCAGTTAACAAAGGCACTTTCAATATTTATTTCCTATAGCCTTTTGAGATATATATATATATATATATATATATATATATATATATATATATATATATATATTTTAAGAATTAATTTTTTTTAAATGACTCTGTTCATACATGTGACTTTCAATTTAGTTACAATTACTGCTGAAGACTACTTTGTATAGAAGCTGGATAAACACAAACACTTGGAATTGCCATGCAGCCATTCATCTTTGTACTTATGCATTCACAGAGACAGGAGAAGGTGTTTGACACATAGAATGTGGAGATTATTGTGCATTTCTAAGGGATGTTGTTCATTTTCTTCTTCCATAACTAATGGAAGAACTGGACTCAAAGGTTAACCAGGAAAAAAAACAACCTCACAGTATATAGTCAGTCTTTCTAAAGCATTTAATTTTAGCAAAACTCAGAGGACATTTTTTTTTTTTTTGGTTTTTTGAGGTGGTAGAGAAATGGCAGTTCTTCAGCATCAAACAATCACTATTTGAAAATAATGTGATGCAAGAGAAATAAAGTGAGAAAGAATCCACATTTGTCTTCAAAACTTACCTGAAAATTTCTGGGTCTTTTTTAGGAATTAAAAATCCGGTAAATTTAAGCATCAGTGGAAGCAAGATATTATAGAAAGGATGAAAAATTTTGAATGTCTTCAGAGAAATAGGGATAGGAGTCTGGACAAAATGCAATCTTTCAAAATGGTTGTAACAACAAAATACTAGTTGGTATAAAAGGAGCATAAATTGAAGGCAAAGAATATCCTCAAATTCTTTCAAAGCTTGTGTGAAAATACATATCATGGACCAATCACAGACAACCAGAGCAAATGGGCACTTTATTAATGGAGTTCTTCTATCTCACTTGTTTGTAATGACATTCAAAAGCACAACAGCCTTCTCTGACAGTAATGCTCAACAGGTGGTAGATGATGTTGACATGAGATATTAGAAAGTTATCTCAATTCCTTTTGTAAGAAAGATTGGAATTTCAAAGTGTAATATGACAAGCTGGAAAGTCAGATCTGATAAGCAGAAGACTGTAATACAACCAGAAGCAGGTAGTGGTAGAAATAGAAAAAAGATCAGGAAATCTCTGTATCTAATACTTGCTTTTCTGAAATGCTTGAATAACATTTTTATACCCTACATGGCAAGTTGCAAAGGCAATGAATGATTTGTGATTACCTGTAATGTCCTAAACTTGGGAAGATTTTGTCTTACCTTTTTTCTTGTCTTTTGAGTACAGTCTCTCTGAGCAGACTGTAATAGATTCTTCTGCTGTTCTTATTTTGTGTACATAAAAGTAAGAGGCTTTTACTTTAATGTAATTAAAAAACTGATGATGTTAAATATTTCTAATCAAATGATGATTCAACCACTTTTCCCATCTTAGAAGTGATTTTTAGTAAATTCTCTGAATGTCACTCGTGTGAGGAATCACTTACCAGTTGATGTTCTGTAAGTTAGTGTTTTCATAGATTTTATTCTTGAATTCTGTATTTCCATCCTGGATAGATTTGTAATCTATCTTCATTCATGCTGGCTATTCACTCACTTCACTCATGGTGGCCATTCCTTTAGTTCTCTATTGCTAATACCACTGTATTGGAGCACTTCCTATTTAGCATGAAAATCCCCAAAGTACTACTCCTATATAAAATTCTCCATCTCCATTAGATTTTTGAGATGGATCTCTCCTATGCATTGAAATACTGGAGTGAAATACATGAGGTAATTTATATTCTGTGTTCTGAGTTGGATTTTTCCAAGTATGATAAACTTAATTTTTTTAATCCGTGTATCACTGAAATGCTTATCCATGCTTGCATGAGAGAGATGCTTTCTACAGTATCATACAATTTGCCAGAACTATGGTTTCTGAAAGTCACAGTAAACAGTTTAAAATGCTTTAAAATACGCTATTCCATGATTTATAACCTGTATGTTGGGCATTGCAAGATGTGGTTAGTGCAGACATGAGTTATGCATATGTATATGTTTCAAAAATTGCCTATGATCAAAGCACACATGAGATAGTATCTTAAAACCATGTAAATTTACTGCTAGGAATTTGTCAGTGAGAATTTGTTAGAGAGTAGTGGTGTTGTGTTCTCTGGACATTTTCTCTGTATTTTGAAAACTGCAGCACACATCCTGCTAAGAAAAACTACAGGATGATGGGAGCCATCAGGCTTCCCTAATTTTAAAATTCATGATTGACAAAGCCATTTGTTTTGTAGTTATGTGTACTCTTTACTAGTATTTCCCGTAAAATATCTTTTCCTTTCTTTGCCCCTCAGGTACACTCATCTGTAGCTCTAAAAGGGCTAGTCCATCATCAAATCTCTTCAGCTAACAGAGGGGAGAGAACTCTCACATAGACTTGGAATCATAGAATCATTTAGGCTGGAAAAGGCCTTTAAGATCATTGACTCCAACTGTTAACCTTAAATTGGCAAGTTGCACTAGGCCACGTTCGCAAGAGCTATGTCTGCACATCTGTTAAATACCTGCAGTGATGGTGACTGTCACTTCCCTAGGCAGTCTGTTTCCATGCATGATAACAGTTCCTGAGTAGAAATATTTCCTAATGTCCAACCTAAGCATCACCATGGCACAACTTTAGGCCATGTCCTCTCTTCCTATCCCTGTTTGCCTGTGAGAAGAGGCCAATCCCACCTGGGTACAGTCCCCTATTAGGGCAGCTGTAGAGAGTGACAAGGTCACCCTGAGCCCCCTTTTCTCAGGATAAACACCCCCAGCTCCCTCAGCTGCTCCTCACAGCCCTGGTGCTCCAGACCCTGCCCCAGCTCCATTGCCCTTCTCTGGGCTCACTCCAGCCCCTCAGTGTCTTTCTTGCCCTGAGGGCCCAGAGCTGGACACAGCACTCGAGGTATGGCCTCAGCAGTGCCCAGGACAGGGGGACAATCCCTGCCCTGCTCCTGCTGGCCACACCACTGCTGATCCAGGCCAGGATGCCATTGGCCTTCTTGGCCCCCTGGGCACACCCTGGCTCATGTTCAGCTGCTGCACAGCACCCCCAGGTCCTTTCCAGCCACTCTGTCCCAGCCTGTGGCACTGCCTGGGGCTGTTGTGACCCAAGGGCAGGACCCAGCCCTGGGCCCTGTTGAACCTCACCCCATTGGCCTCAGCCATGATCCAGCCTGTGCAGATCCCTCTGCAGAGCCCTCCTGCCCAACAGCAGATCAGCACTGCTGCCCAGCTTGGTGTCATCCTTAGAAATGGTGCTAGTCAAAGAGGACAGGCATTTTGCTAATGGGCTTAATAAATATTTCCTGGCAGCAGAACTAGTGGGTTCCGTTCCTGACTCTGGACTCTTTAACTAAAAGATTTTGCATGTGCATTTGGAAAAAAGACCTGGGCTTCTTTCTTGCCAAAGAGCACTTCAGCAAGTGTGATTTTTTTTCTTAAAATCTTGGATATTCTGGAAATTATTTTAAAAATTACCCCTACTGGATATAAGAGAAATATATTTTGTTTTGTCTAACCCTTTAAAAAAATCGCTTCTTTTTTGTCCATCTGTTGAAATTCAGCCTAAGGCAGATTCTTGGCTTAGGAAATTATAAAATTTTAAATCTGTGGATTTGTGCAGCTGGCAAAATTTCTTCCCCCTTTTTTCAGCAATTCAAATGGATTTCACTGCTAGACAATATTATTTAAAGAAAGAGGTGTTAGTCCAATTTACAACATGATTATGTTGTCACTACTGTTGTCTGATAAAAGGCCAGCAGCGTGTTTTCTGGTGAGAAAAAAGTAAGAAAGAGCATAACAGTGCTGAGTTGGACCTTCACTTTTATTTGCTCAGCCACCTGCCGTGTCAGATCTATATTAGGAATATGCCTGCCCTGCAACCAGCAGAGAACTACAGAGATAGTCCAGCTATCCACACAGTTGGGCTTGTTTATATCAAGCAATCTGGTAGCAGCAGCATGGAGCCCTATGTGAGTCAAGGTATTCGGGTGAGAAATGAGAGTTGATTAGCTCATGCACTGATGCTTTTAGACCTCTTCCAATGCTTCTGCTCTCTCTTTTAAAAGGGGTTTGTGCATTCCTGTACTAAACTGCAGGTATACTTTGAAAGTAGATGCTATTACACTGCCAAATTAAATTTACAATTTACTGTATTTTCCAGATATGTTTAGTTAAAACATTTTACATTTCTTGTTTTCTGTGTTTAAGTATTCAAGAACTAAAATCTTTACAGTATTTGTGTTTTATATACCATAAATATCTGAGCTATGCAAGCAGAAAAGATAATATTTATTTACAATGATCATGCTTTCCCCACCCCCCCCATTTTTCCCAGTTTCTAAGTCACTGAAGAGTTTACTCTCATCCTAATCAACTGTATTTTGTAGAAATACTTTTTTATTGACAGAGAGACAGATTGTCTTTTCCTCAGCACTGCAGCCCACTCCAAGCAGATGACTAAAGAACCATGGAGAGCATATGCTCGGCTATGACAGTGAGTGCTACTCAAGCATTTTTCCTACTGTTGTGAAATGTGGCTGTTAACATCTCTCCATTTTCTCAGTACACTCAAAGACTTATTCAGTTGCTAATGCTGCTTGAGTCATGGAATATCTTTGCCTACCACATGGAAACAGGAGGAAAAACATGGAACATATGCTTTTATAAGGAGGTTCTAAGAGAATATACAAATAGCAATGGTGGAATTCTAGCAATACCCATAGCACTAAGGAAAAAAATCTTTCAGGGGGAAAAACATCATAATCTAACTTTTAGAGTTCAAATTATATACACCATGGTTTGAAATTTAGTTTATGGAAACAATCTAATGGATTTGAAATTCTACTTTTAATTACTGAAGGATTTATATAATCCTGTCTTTGAAACAGACTATCTTTAAAAATGTAGGTTCATTAACTTTGCATAGAGACTTGGATATTTGCTTATGGGGAGTCATGTATGCTGCTTTTACTTTGAAATATGATGGTGATTTACGACTACATATATAGAAATGCTGAGTGAATAGATTGTATCTCAGAAAACAGTAGAAACTCATCGTTTAAAGTTGTGAATAGGGATAAACAGTTGATAATCCTTAAGTATGCACACTATTAATATGGCAGTCATACAGACTATGTAGTGTAAGCACTGAGAGATGACATTGTTCTGTGTTACTCACACAATCCAGTGATCCCTAGAAACAAGGCAAAGACATGGATAACTGTAGAAGTTAGAGCAAGTCTGGATGTCATCTTAGGACAGAAAATAATCTGGTAACATTTATAACCATATTTAAGAATTCTGCTGTGATAAAATTAATTTCTACTGTTGAAGTGAGATCGCACTAATACAATTCCACAGGATACACTAGATCTAAATTCTGTATAGATCTGATAATCTTTCCTAAGAAAATCTGTGTGGTTCCCTGATCCCAAGTGTCTAACAGAACGGACATCAGAAGTAAATCAGCTTTGTGGGGTGCAGTGGGCATCAAGACAGCTGTTTGACCATTAACCTGTTTGGTAGCTCTTTTTGTACTGTAAATCCTCTTCATCTTTTATCATAGGATGCCTTGATCCATGGTCATTGAGATAAAAAGTGATTTTTTTTTTTGGCGAAACTCTGAGAGAGAGAGAGTGCAGTCATGCAGGTCACCTCACTTTCAGTCATAAATCAAACAAAGCATTCTGTGACAAAAATAAAAAAAAATCTCATACTGCTCAAGATTATTTACCCTGCTTATACAAGATAATCAATTCCAACCTCAGAGGGAGGTCACTGCCTGTGGTCATACTTTTAAAGATGTTATACTGGCGTCTAGCAGGAGCATGTAACTGCAGAGTTTGCAGGATTATTTCTGTAACATTTAGAATAAGCAATAGAGCCCATTTTAACCATGTTATTTTAAAACCAATTTTTGCAACCTAATAAATGATTAAAGCATAATCTATCTGCACTGGTAGGCAGCTTCCTGAAACTTTTAGGTGACTATCACATACTTAATATTGCCTACCTACAGTATTTTACTGTGTGATTCAGCAAAATAATTAAGCCTATGTAGTTGTGTAGATTTCACAAGATCATGCACTTTCTCAGGATTTGAAATACACCTTGTCAACTTGGGGAACTGAGATCCAAATATTAGTCTTACAGGATTGCACCCATCTTGATGTATCTTGGATTTGAGTTAGTCTTCTGAGTACAGTCACTTTGACATAGCTTTGACAGGATCAATCTTAGAGAGATGTCCTGGGGCGACTTCATATGAAAAAGTTGCATTTTAAGAATTTCTATTCAACAAAAGAAAGAAAATCAAACTAGGAACCCTTTTTCAGAAAATTACTGTCACATCAGGATACAATGAAATCTAAGCAGTATATCCAATGCCAGTGAGTCCTTTTTCAGAAGATATGGTCATTCCTGTTCCCCAAACTATTTTTTTCTAAAGCTTTGGAGGTGCAATAAAGGACAGAATGATGTCTGCTTTCCACAGAACTACTTTCCAGCAAAAAAAAAAAAAAGCTAGTTTTCTGAGTTTAGTCTGAGTTTTATTTTAGATAAATACACAGTGCTTTGCCTATTAATCGTAGGAACCCATCTCTGTATACCCTGACACCTATTGTATAGACTTTTCTTCAGTCTTCTACTTTCCAAAATTCCTTCTAAAAATTCCTTCCAAAATTTTGTTCAGAGTGTGCTAAATTGTAGTTTTAATATAAATTAATATTCCACTTTTAAGAGCATTGATAGAAATATTTGAAAATTAGGACTGCACTTTTCTTTGCAGAATGGGGCTACTCATGTACACATCTTGTCTTGTAACCTGGATCAAAAGCAGCTAATAATCTGCCAAAGATGTTGATAGCAATCAACTGATGAACTCACTGCTGAGATTTTAAATTTTGACTTTTCTCAACTAACTTGGTGCACCTCACTGACTAATCTGAAAGCTTCATATGATTATGTACTAAACATTACAATTTTAAGATTATGCTAAATGTGTCAACCACAAATCCAGTTTCTCTTTCACTACTTGTAATATTAAACATGAAATTTATTTTTTTAAATGTCTATCTATGTTAAGTATTATTGTACTGAAATGGTCTACCTTTAATACATGTAGCAGCAGAATCTAATTCTGACATTTTAATGTAATTTCTATTGTATATTTTCAATTTTTTTGTCTGAGATGTGTCTCACTTAAATTTTGAAAAGTGGAGAGTCAAACTCAAATGGCTAGTAAATTCTTTGTGCTAAATTCTATAAATAAACTATGAGAATGAAAATATTTGAGCTAGTAATCTTCTATGCAAATTGAATTCAATCTAGGCAGAATAGCCCTCTCAAAAACTCTGTAGAGAAATACTGAAGTCTTTAAGTTTCAATTTTTATTCATAAGATTGAAAGGGATTTGGTGGTTTTTTTTGTTGTCTTGTTGTTTTACATGAGATAATTTAATTGTGACTGAATTTTTGGGGGTTATGGATAATAATAACATTTGCACCATTCAGTTGTAGTAGCATTAATAGGTCTTCCTATTAATTAATTAATTAAATAATTGCCAGAACTCTCCTGTTATGAAAAAAAAAGCCCTACAACTTTCAATCCTACTTGAGTAAAACTGTGACAACATATGAAGAAGATCCCCTGAAATCTTTCTTCTCTCTTATCCAGTAAGCCTCAAATCACAGTTCAGTGGGTGCCTTGTCCTCCTATCAGTGACAGCAGAATATGTGTGATTATTACAGCAGCAGTAAAGGGCTGATTGTATAGAGTTCACAGCCTTATGTATGTTTACAGCTTTTTGTATGTTCTTCACTATAATGAAACTGGATGTAGCTGAGGGCATTGCCTTGAGAATGGGCTCCTAAAGGGACTGACCAGGGCTGTGTGTCTGAGGTCTCTCATAGTCTGAATAAATAATTTTGCTTTTCCCAGGCCTCTCTGGCAAAGTATTTCCTGGAGAATAAACGGAAGCTGATGTGCCAGTTGGCATTTAGTTTCTGATACAAATAAAACACTACCTGGTTTTCTTTAACATCTTCTAGTCTGTTTTATCAACTGCCAGCAAACATTTCAAATTAGCATGTCACATTCTATAGACAATTGAGAGACAAATTCTCTCAAACACAGTGTATTAGGCTAAATAATGTAACATATTGTTTGAAAAATCAATAGATCAAAGTAAGTGGGTTTGGTGTTTCACAGATCCAAACAAAAAGTACATTATAAATCAAATTAAGCACTAAAACTCTGAAAAAAGTCCACCACATAACAGTAATTACTCATTTACTTGCTTTGTCCTCCCTTGCCAGTATTTCCTATTTGAAGATTATGCCATCAAGAAATAATGCTGATGGCTGTTTTCAAAAGCTTTTTGTCACAACTAATTTATAAATCTAAGCAAACCGGAAAAATCACATGAAGTGAACAGCAGCACCTTTCTAAAATCTAAGTATAAAAAAAGATAATTTATAGGTATACTATTCTTCAATGAGGTATGTACTCTTCTTACAGCAAGAGGTATTCAAGATTGATTGTATAATTTTTAAAAATTGCAATATTTAAAAAATATTTTTAAAATATAAGAAAAATACATTGTGATCTGCATTTCTCTAGAAATGCCTGTTGAGAAGGGGTTGAATTCACCATCAAAGATGTTCACCAGCAGAAGTAAGATTTCCTTTTTCCCAAATTAAAGCCTCTTCCTTTATCATTCCCTAAGCAAGGTTTTTTCCTCAGAACTACCTCACTGAAGATGACTCCACCCTGTGATGAGATCTTCCATGAGGAAGTGATTTATGTGCAGATCTTGGACTGCTGTCAAGAAAGCTTTTCAGATTTCCTAGGTATTAAATTAATTGAGTTGTAAAAATCCACAGGAAAACTAGTAATAAAACAATTGAGAATATGGAGATTAAATTAATTAAAAGAAAGAATTGAGCTTCCACTCTTTAGTTTCTTCATGGAAAATTACCCAGGTCTTCTTGGAAGTATAATACTAGAAGGTCAGTGGATGAAATAAGGGCCTAGTTCTGTGAATAATAATGTGACACAAATATATTTTTCTCCCTTAGGAATGACAGCTCAAATCAGAGACTTCCAGCTTCTTCCTTTCCAGCTTAATAAATCTTAAATAACTTTTTTGGAAAATAGGATTTGCTATCCTCCTGAGAAGACAGGGAGTAGATCTAACAGATTTAACACCTCATCAGGCTGAGAAATTAATATTTCATTTTATTATGAAAAGTGGACATCACTCCATTTGTTGACCAGTCATACATAGAAACAAAATTGTTTGATGAAAGATGAAACATAATTGTATTCCAAGAATGAATACACTCTGTTGAAACTCTTGAGTTGAGTAGAATTCAAGAACACCTTCTAAAATCTATTTGACAAATCTGGATTTTAAGATCTGGCCAGCCTCTGTGGCCAATCAGGATGGAGGAGGCATTGCCTGGAGCAGCATGGGAGATCTAAATGACTCCAGGGAGCACAAAGAACAGGAGCTGGCAAATAGGATTTGGCATGACAGAAGAATGAGACATGGTAATGTGCACAGTCATTCACACAGGAAGAGGGAGCAGGACAGGAACAGCCACCCTCCCAGCTCCTGAGGAGGGTCTTCGGTTTTTTCCTAACTTGCCCGACTTGAACTACCCACAGTTGAAAGCCATTCTACTAGGAGCATGGTGACCCAGACAAAGTTCCCCTCAGGCAGAAAAAGGAGACCTGAAAGATGGCAGAGAATGGCAATGGGTCCCTGCTAAGGGAGATAGAAGAATCTCCTCCCAGCCTGCCTCTCCTTCCCAGATGCCCTTACAGAACAGGTATGAAACCCTGTACCTTCAGGGTTGGACAGATGACAGAGAAGAAGGAGGTATATCTGCGAGATCAACACAGTCAACCAGATGGAACAAAATTTCAAGTATTAAAATAGAAAGAAGGGTAGTTGTAGTGGGCGACTTACTTCTGAGGGGAGCAAATGGCCCCGTATGCCAACCAGACCCATCCCAGAGGAATGTCTGCTGCCTTCCTGGGGCCTGGGTAAGGGATATTACTAACAGACTCCACAGACTAATCTGGTCCATTGATTACTACTCGATGCTGGTTGTCCGGGTCAGCAGAAATGAGGCTGATACGAGAAGCACCAGGGTTATCAAAAAGGACCTCAAGCTACACTGAAGGGACAGGAGCAGCTGGTATTCTCCTCAGTTCCTTCAGGGATTCCAGCAGGGACGAACCCCAAAGAGAACAGGAAAACCCACATGATCAATAAGTTGCTTAAAGATTGGTGAATTTTGGGGGTATTGATTATGGGGCAGTTTATATGGCACCAGGCCTTCTGGAAACAAGATGGGGAGAAGGCTAGTGTGGCAGATACCTGGGTCAGAGGCCTATTCAGGGCACACAGTCAGTACCTTGGAAAGCAGCCTTTAAAAACGAAAGGGCCCATGAAGGCTGGACATATTTCAAGAAAAAAATCTTGATGGTGCAGAAGCAGGCTGTCCCTAAGTGCCAAAAGATGAGCCAGTGGGGAAGACAAGCCTGACTGAGCAGGTACCCTGAACAGAAAGACAGGTAGAAAGAGAGGATGTATCACTTTTGGAAAAAGAGTCAGGCAATATAGGAAGTGCTTCAGGATGTCATTTGGCCATGCAGAAAGAAAATTAGAGACGCAAAAGTTCAGAACTTAATCTGGCCACTTCTGTAAAAGATAGTAAAACTTTTTATAAAGATGTTAATAACAAAGGGAGGGGCAAGGAAAATCTCCTTTCTTTATTGACTGTGGGGGAGAAATATATACCAAAGATGAAGGAAAAGGCTGAGGTACTTAAATCCTTCTTTTCATCAGTCTTCTCTAAGACTGGTGATCCTTAGATCCAGTTGGCCTCTTGAGCTGGTACAGGGAGCAGAATGGACCACGAGGAGGCTAGTGACCTTCTGAACTCCTTAGATGCTCACAAGCCTATGGGACCAGATAGGATTTATGCTAGCGTAATGAGGGAGCTGGCACAATAACTTGCCAAGCCACTCTCTATAATTTGTCATCAGTCCTGGCCAACCTAGAAGGTCCCAATTAACTGGGGGTTGGCCAATGTCACATCCATCCACAAAAAGGGCCAGAAGAAGGATTCAGGGAACAGCTTGACCTCAGTGCTGGGGAAGGTTATGAAACAGATCACCTTGAGTGCAATCACACAGCACATGCAGGGCAACCAGGTGATCAGGTCACCCACCTGGTGGATGCAGAGAAGATAGTGCATGTTGTCTACCTGGACTTCAGCATTCTCCTGAAAAAGCTGGCAGCCCATGGTTTGGACAGGTGCACCTTTTACTGGGTTAAAACTGGCTGAATGGCCAGGCCTAGAGTGTGGTGGTGAATGGTGCTGCATCCAGCTGGTGGCCAGTCACCAGTGGTGTCCCTCAGGGATCAGTGCTGGGGCCAGTCCTGTTTGGTATCTTTACTGATGACATGGATGAGGGTATTGAGTTTACTAGTAGCAAACCCATGAATGACACCAAGCTGGGCAGCAGTGTTGATTTGCTGTAGGGCAGGAGGGCTCTGCAGAGGAATCTGCACAGGCTGGATCATGGCTGAGGCCAATGGGGTGAGGTTCAACAGGGCCCAGGGCTGGGTCCTGCCCTTGGGTCACAACAGCCCCAGGCAGTGCCACAGGCTGGGACAGAGTGGCTGGAAAGGACCTGGGGGTGCTGTGCCAGCAGCTGAACATGAGCCAGGGTGTGCCCAGGGGGCCAAGAAGGCCAATGGCATCCTGGCCTGGATCAGCAGTGGTGTGGCCAGCAGGAGCAGGGCAGGGATTGTCCCCCTGTCCTGGGCACTGCTGAGGCCACACCTCGAGTGCTGTGTCCAGCTCTGGGCCCTCAGGGCAAGAAAGACACTGAGGGGCTGGAGTGAGCCCAGAGAAGTGTGGTCTCCGTTATTGCATATCAACATACGCCTAGAGAGATTTTAACTAAGAATCATTAATTTTGTTGTAAGTCAAAATTACAGACAATAAAAATATAGTTTCATATTGTAGTATCACTTGCAGTATTGACAGTGGAAATGGTAGGTCAGAGTGCAATGTGAAGCATGCTAAAGACTTAGAAGAAAGAGGAAGAAAAAGTATTTTTAAAGTAAAACCCACTTTGGTTTAAGCTCTGTTTGAAATCATAGAATATGAATAAAAATTGATCTGGAAGAAATGTCCTTCTAAAATTTTGCTGTAAACTTTCAATTTTCCATAGCCTTGTTTTGTTCAGGAAGCAATACATACTGTGAACTAGTTAGGAATAGTAACATATACATGAAATTAACTTCAGATTTATTTAATAAACACACTGAGTATGAAAACTAATTACTGATTTTGTTAGGGGAAAGGAAAATTTATAGACAGATTATATCGCTGTTTTAAAGTGTTAAGAATTAGCATATTGAAGGACACTTGCACATTCTTTTTTGTAACTCCCCCTTATTCCCATACATTAATGTTTATTTCAAGTCTTGGGCATTACCAACTCAGGTATAACCTTAAAACACTGTCTGGTTTTAGCATCTTTTGTTCATCTTGCCATGCTTACTGAGTAGAGTGAATTAAGGCAGTGGAGCTGTTCACAGAATTTTATTCAAGGGACAACAAAACTCCAGCTACATTTTTGGTATGACACATTTTTTCCATTCTTATCCATAATTCATTTGTGCAAGTGGGCTTTTTTACATTTTAATAAACAACATGAAAGAAAGAGCTATTCTCATGACATTTGTACAGCAACAAAGAAGTGTTGAAATGTGTACAGTAGCCCTTTCTTGTGATATGTTTAGGCTGATTTCTCTGATTAAGGTGTTTAGTCACCCAGTAAACACAATTATTTAATGTTACAACAGTCTTGGGTTTTTCATTGTCTAGAAAATCAAAATATGAAGAAAAATATTTTATCAGGATACAGTTTGAGTTGGGGATTATTTTTAATTGCTTGAGCACATTTCACAATGAAATGTCACAAGGAAAGTGACAAGGTCTGTATTGTCCAGGAATTCTTTCCCATCTGAAAAGTGATGTTCATACAAAACAAGGGTAAGAAAAGAGAGCAGCTACTATTTTGCAGAAATAAACCTATGTTGAATCCAAACCACTGAATCATTTTGCAAAAAAAATTTGTAAATAAATTTCAAAAGCAACTAACATTTTAAGAGTATCTGTTCAAAACTTTCTTGTAGGAATATTGACCACTACATCTAAGATTTTTTTTTAGGGTCTTTTTGTAAATGTGCTGCATCTGATGTACTCCTTTTAACAAAACTAAGTAAGCCTAAAGAGAACAGAAAAATTCTTAAGCAGCATGAATCAACAGAGATATATTAGTACACTAGCTGATGTATCAAGCACAGCTCTAGAGACCACTTAATAATGAATGCATAGTACATCTGCTACCTCCCAGTGGTTAGGAATGGGAAGTGTCTCACTAATGAGCACTGACATGAAGGTATGCTTCAAAATCAAGGGCTAACAAATTATTTGAACTTGATAATATTTATAAAAGCACTACTTTTATTTTTACTGTAATTGATAGGACTTGAAGATATGGAGGTGGGAATACTTCTTTATTGCAAGATATATTACTAAAAATTAATATTTCTGTCTGTTTAAATGCAAATAACTAAAGGCTATCTGTCTATTGCCACTTGCTTAATGGAAATTATCTTCAAATTAGGCAATCATATTTTGCATTCTGGCTCCTGTCTTCACCTGCCCGCTGGCCTCCCTTGAAAACTGGAAGAGTTCAATGTGCAAATTAGTCCAGGGTCATGAAAGCAATTAGAAGTATTGAAACCAGTGCCTCTTTTAATTGCTTGGAGGTACTTGATCACCCACCTCTCTATTTTTTTTCTCAAAAATAATTGGGAGGTATTAACTGACTCAAAGAATCACAGAATAAGCTGAGTTGGTGGGGACCCACAGGAATCATCAAATCCAACTCCTGGTCCTTCAAAGTACCATCCTCAAGAGTCACACCATGTGCCTGAGTATTGTACAAACACTTCTTGAGCTCTGTCAGGCTGGTGCTGTGACCACTGCCCTGGGAAGCCTGTTCCAGTGCCCAGCCACCCTCTGGGGGTAGAACCTTTTCCTGATATCCCACCTCAACCTCCCCTGACACAACTCCAGGCCATTGTCTTGTGTCTGTCACTGTCACCACAAAGCAGAGATCAGTGCCTGCCTGTCCTCTTCCCCTCACAAGGAAATTTTAACTGAAGTGAGGTCTCCCTTGATTCTCCCCTTCTCCAGGCTGAACAGACCAAATGACCTCAGCTGCTCTCTTATGGCCTCCTCTCAAGGCCCTTCACCTTCTTTGTTGCCCTTCTTTGGACACCTTCTAAAAGCTTTATACCTTTTTTATATTGTATATTTTATATTTTATACCAAAACTGTCCCCAGCACTGAAGGTGAGGCTGCCCCAGTGCAGAGCAGAGCAGAGCAGAGCAGGACAATCCCCTCCCTTGCCTGGCTGGTGATGCTGTCCCTGATGCCCCCAGGACACGCTTGGCCCTCCTGGCTGCCAGGGCACTGCTGGCTCATGTTCAACTTGCCATGGGCCAGAGCCCCAGGGCCCTTTCCATGGCACTGCTCTCCAGCCTCTCATTCCCCAGTCTGTCTGTACATCCAGAGCTGCCCCATCCCGGGTGCAGAATCTGGCACCAGCCCTTGTTGAATTTCATGCAGTTGCTGATTGCCCACTCCTTTAATTTGCTGAGGTTTTTCTGCAGGGCCTCTGTGCTGGTTGTGGATGAAAAGTCCCCTGAGAGGGGAACACAAAGCACGGAGACACAGAGAACCTCTTTCCTCTAATGAAAACTCTGTAAGCTGCAGGGGTCAATCGGAGAGCTGATTTAGTGGTCGACAGCTCAGGTAACCAATTAAAAAGTTATTTTGCTTTCATAAATGACACTGGTAAAGTTAACCTTCCTCTTCCCACTTCCGTCAAAGAATGAGGTGACAGCTGGCTCAGCCCGGCTCGGCCCAGCCCCGGCTGGGCCCGGCTCATGCAGCCTGGCCCGGCAGAAGAGGGGGAGCCCATCGAGGTTTCCTTCCCCCTGTTTCCGGCTGGGGAGCCCTGGTGCCCGGGTGGGGAGACTTTTGCTGGGGTCCTGGTTTTTCCCAGTGTAGCCACGGCTCGGGCGGGGCTTCTGCCCCGTTTTGGGAGCAGCCGCGGGGTGGCCGGGCCTGTCCCACCGCCCGCGGGCTGTGGGGGAGGCAGCTGGGCCCTGTTCTGGCACAGCCTCGCCACGCCCCGGCCGCTGGGCAAGGAAGAGGGAGAGAAGCGCCCGCGGGCAGCCCTCACCCAGCTCCCGATGCGGCCCGAGAGTCCTGAGGCCCTGGCACTGCTCCAGCATGGCCGGCCGCAGCCTCTGCATCGTCTGTGTGAGACTGTAACCCTTCTAATGCCTGAATAGGAGAGCAGGTCTCCTGAGCTCCGCTGAATGAGAGGAATAAAGCAAGGGGTATACTGAAGTCAGTGAAATGAAAGCTAAGTTTCCAGATGGGAAGAGATTGAAGAGATACCACTGATAAGTAACTGAAAAACTTTTTTTTTTTTTTTTTTGTAGGCTATGAGGGGTTTGGATTACACTGAAATTCCTTTAAACTGTGTAAAATACTTGAGGAGGTTTAAGTGCTTGAAGAAAAAGATCTTTTTCCCTAAGGGAATGCGGCTTTCTGTTTTGGGACTGGAAATATGGACAGAGACATTTAATAGAAAAAAAAGATGAAGAGAATTTTGTCTTTGAGCAGCTTGTCTTTAAAAGTAATACCCCCATGTGTGTAGCAGAAACCATAACTCGGCTCTGAAAAGACTGTGAAGATGGGAGGAAGTTCCACAATTGGCAATTTTTTCTGGGTGGATGCAGATTGTGAAAATGAAGACACCCCCTATGCCTAAACCAAAAAAAGGAATTCTTCTCTCTAGAGTGAACTGAAATTATTATTTAAGTGGAAAACTGACTGAAGTGTTCTCTGTATGTTGCTGTTAAGAAATGTGGAAGATGAGGGAAGAGGGAGGAGGGGATGATCTGGAAATGTTATTCTGAATTTCTTTTTTTTTATTTTTCTGTATTATTAATAAATTTCTTCTTATACCCTTTTAAGTTTTAGGCCTGCCTTGTTTTTGTTCCTAAATCCTATCTCTAAAAGAAATTGAATATATTAAAATTGGCGAACCCTAATCAAACCATGACAGCCTCTCTAACCTGAAGGGAGTCAACTGTTCCTTTCAAAAATCAGATGAGAGAGGTTTTGCAATGACATCACTCAGCTCTTTGAGGATTCTTGGATGGATCCCATCAAGCCCCTAGATCTGTAGGGATCCAGCTGCAGCAGCTAATACCACACAATTTCAGTGTCAGCTGGGAGTTGCTCGTTCTCACAGACATGATCCTCCACCTCAGGGTGCTGCGATCCCCTCATTCCATCATTCATGTTGAAGACAGACAAAAAGAATATATTAAGAGAAGCAGTGGGGTGTTTATCAAGGTGTGCTTGCAGTTTACACTGTCAGTGGAAACTGAATATCCAGATGGAAGGAAAAAGTGTGATTCATAAATAAACAGAAATGTCCATGTTCAATGTAAAATTATTTTAGATCATAAAGATCCAAGATGTGGCCATAATAACATTTTCATTATGCTATTGGAACTTAGATGTTCTGTAGTCTTGCAATTGCTAGATGCTCAAGAAGTTTTCCTAGCTTCAAGTAAATTCCTAGTAATAACATGTAATGTTGCATAAACAAGCCTATCTCACACAGCTGATCATTTTAGCACAGGAATAATGCATCAATTGTTACTGTGGATAAACAAAATTCCAATTTGCTTTTGTTGTCAACTTTATGAATACTAAACATACATGATTTAGCTAGTTGAAATGAGTCTTTGAGATACAGCAATAAATTACTTCTATTGTGCACTACTTCTAGTACCATGCTTCTTTCTGAATGTCCCTTTAATCTCCATCTTTGGCATAAGAAAGTGATTACACAACAGTTTTCAGTGTGGCTTTGAGTTAAGGCTTGGGCCTGTTTAGCTATGGTTAGCTAAATTCTGTTTGGGCCCAGTTTGGGTTTGTTTTGGTGCCCATCCCCACCCCCCACCCCAGTTTGTTCTGCTTTGCTTTGTTTTCCTCTTTCTATGTTTTTGGGAAGTTTTGTTTTTCTGAAATCTTTTTTGGTCCAGAAAACTACAAATGCATTTCAGGCAAAAAGATACAATTTAAGACAGTCACAGGCAGCTTAAGTTTGGTACCTTCGAACACAACTTTTCAGCCTCAAAAGATAACAAATTAATAAAAGTAACTTAGCAGCTGATAAAGAACAAGTTATTTCTGCTTGTGCTGACTATTGCTCTTACAGTGCTTGCACTAAATAATTTTATGGTGGGTCTCTGCCTGATACTCAAAAGAATAAACATAAAAAGTTTAAAAATTACATAAATGAGAAAAAAACCACATATTTTTTCCTGGGTTTTTTCAGGCCCAAGCTGCAGTCTTGAAAACACTGGACAGTGAATCTTTTGGTATGCTCACCTTCTGCCACTTTTCTCTATACTAGAAACTCTATGTGAGATATGTAAATGCTAGCCTCTTTTAATTGAAAAATTATTCTTCAAATGCAACATAATATCATGAGCTGAGTATTTATGTTATAATACCTCTTCCCTTTCTACAGCCCAGATTTTTATAATTTGTGAACTTGCTTATCCAAATTTCCAAAGGGAAAATCTTGTCTGCCTCCTGTGCTTGGAACGCATCATGCATGACATTAATATTCTTAAAAGATCGTTAATTAACAATGAAAAAATTTTTGACACACATGCAGGACTAGCATCTGACAACATTTCACAATTTGAAGATAAAAACATGTCCAAATCACAGAAATTATTATGGTAGGCTAAAATAATAAGCAAATTAATGTCTAGAGCATTGAACCTTAGAACTGAGGAAAATGTTTAATTGTTTGTGTAGCAATTATCCAAAACTTCACTGAATCAAGCAAATGCTATTAGTGAAATAACGCACAAAAAACCAAATTAGCTTATGGAAGAACAAACCGACAGACAGACTTTTTTTTACTGCATGAGCACAGAATGGCAATTTCAGAGAAATTAATATTCTTATGGGAAGGTGTTAGTGAGACAGTAATATCCCTACAAATTTTTTGCTTTGATATCCTACTCTGCTAATATAGCCTTCATGCACTCTTGCTATTCTTATCACTTAAGCTTGAGTGCCTTAAAGTAGTGCATTAAGGAAATTGATTACCATCTCTTACATGCATATCCTTTCATTTTTTTTTCCCCTGAGAGGGAAGTCATGCAGTTGGAAACTGTCAACTGCATTTTTATGTACGTTTGATGTACACAAATAGAGATATCAATCTGATTGATCTATATGTCAGCCCATTTGATAGGAAGCCAGATTGCGGGAGCACATTTTTGCAGTTGGAAATGGAAATTGAGAGGTTTTTGAAAGCCAGTAGTTCCCATGGTCGTCTCCTCCATAGTCATGGGCCAGTCTGTGGGAGTGCATTTTCCTCTGAAAACACAATTTAGTTCTAGTATTTCACCATGCTATCAGAATGAGGCTGGTCCTTATGAGGATCTCATGAAAATAAGTGTAAATTGGTGAAATACCAAAAAATTCAAAGTTGCAAATATGATTTAGAGGTCAATGTCCAAATGGGTATATTTGATAAAACTTAAGACTGTTTTTTGTCTTCTAGATGCTGGAAACTTAGTATAAATGCATTATATTAATTACATTTTATATTGATTTCTGGATCTGTATTTCTAAATCAGAGTATAGGCATGCAGCTGGGATTCATGCATTTAAATAGAGGATTAATTCATTTACTATTAGTACTATATTTTGCCACTCAATTGAATTACTAATATTGTAAAATCATTACAATTTATAAGTTCTTATACCTTGGGAAAGTAGAGCAAGGTGTTTGTACCTTTCAAGCCATTTCCATTTCCCCAAGTATATCTTCCCATTTCTATTTTGCCTTGAAACATAAGGCTAGAAATTCCTGATACTCTGGTGCAATTGTCCCAAACGTTCTTGCCTAATGAAACTAGTTAAAATAAGTGAAGTTAAAATACAAATCTTTTCTACCTGATTTTTTTTGTTGTTTTTTGAGTGAAGAAAACAGGTGCAAGTGATTGATTGTTATCGTCCCATTGTTACATTGGTAATTACATACAAAGATTTATTTTATATTTATTAGACCTCATTTCTACTTCAGTGTACCTGCCATGCTGACTGTCACAACAATATAAATGAAAAAATGTGAAAATACAAGTCATAAAACTGGTAAAAGCACATTAATTACCTGCAGTAATATGTTGTGTTTAATGTTTGATCAACATTTATGATCATATCTTTAAATAATTAAAACATTTGTGTTTGAACCTGATATATATTGGAATGCCAAAAAATAAAAGTGAATAGCATGAAATAGCAGACACTTCTTAAGAAATGCATTAAATTATAATTGGAGGCAACCTCTCCCTGAAGTACATAATAACAATAAGAATGAAAGATGTTAAGCCTGATAGTATTATTTTTTTGCTAAGGCAGAAATTGGCAGAAGATATAAATCATTTATACCATGCGTAGAGATACAGCCTACAGTCAGATCATGCCCCCAGTACAATTCTTCTTTTGTATTTTACTGTGTTTTCCGTTCTGGTGTGTTGGATTTCTACACTGAGGTGACCACTCACTGGGATTCTTGTTCAGAGTCTCCAGTCATGCACTGTGATGATGGTGGCCAGGTGGGAGGTTCATGCAGTGCTCTTACTGAGTCAAGCTGAATTCACAGATGTCACAGGATGGGTCAGTGTGCTGGGGCCCCGTGGAGCAGAGGGGGAGCCCATGCTCCAGGGAGCCTCTTGTAAAGCACATGGCTTGAAACAAAGAGGGCAGTCTCCTGTCTGGGAGCCTCCCCTGAGACCTGGGTTGGTGATTGACAGCCCAGGGAGCCAATTAGAAGGCTGTCTTGCTTTCACAAATCACAGGGAAAAAGGGTTAGTGGTCTCTTTGCTTTCGGGTCGGGGTGGTGAGTAGGAGCCTGCAGGGCTCTGGGTCCCCGGCATAGGGCCCGGCCCAGCCTCAGCACAGCCCGAACCCCGGCAGGGGTAAGAGCCCAGCCCTGGGAAGGCCCCCGGGGTGGACCCAGCCCAGCCTCGGTGGGCCCCAGTCCCGGGATGGCCCCCGGGGGGACCCGGCCTGGCCCGGCCCCGGGGGGAGCCCAGCGCGGCCCCGGTGGGGCTCGGCTCGGTCCCCCGGCCCCGCGCGGCAGAGCTCAGCTTGGCTTGGCTCGGGCTCGGCTCGGCCCCCCTCCACCCCGGCCCCGCGCAACGGCAGAAGGAAGTCCAGCCATCTCATCTCCATGTGGTGGCTGTGTTTTTCCCAGCATGGCTCCAGCCTGGCTCCTTACCGTTTGGATACAAGTTTAACTTTTAGTGCCTGAATGAGACTTCAGATTTCCTGAGCTCCCTAGAACGAAAGGCATGAAAGCAAGAAGAATTACAGAAGTCAGCAGAATGAAGACCAAGTTCTCATAGAAAGAGAGATCAGAAAAGTTCGCCACTGATAAGTAGCTTAAAACCTTTTTTTTGTGGGCTTTAGAAGATTGTGACTTTACTTAAATTCTTTTAAACTGTGCAATATACTTAGGGAGGTTAAGTGCCTGAGATGAAGACCTTTTTTTGCCTCGAGAAATGGAGCTCTCTGTCTTTGGGACTGGAATTAGACAGAGACATTTAGTGAAGAATGAGATAAAGAGACTTTTTGTGTTTCTCAGCAGCCTGCCTTTAAAATGACACCCCATGTGTTTCAGCAACCCATATGCAGCTCTGGAAGGACTGTGAGAATAGGAAGAAGAAAATCATAATTTGTAGTTTCCAGGCGGATGCAAGTTATGAGAGTGAGACACCCTCTAAGCCTAAACTAAAAGAAAGGACTTTTCTCTCTAGAGTGAACTGAAATCATTATTTAAGTAAATGAGTGACTGAAGTGTTCTCTGTATGTTGCTGGTATGATGAAAGGGGGAGGAGGGAGTAGTCTGGAAGTCTCGTTCTGGATTGTTTTGTGTTGTTAATAAATTTCTTCTTGTACCCCTTTTAAGTTTTAAGCCTGCTTTGTCTTTAATCCTAAATTCGATCCCCAAGAAAAATTAAATATGTTAAAATTGGTAAACCCCAGTCACACCGTGACAGTCAGGATGGAAGGGACCACAGTGGGTCATCTGGTCCAACCTCCCTGCTCATTCCAGACCACATGGCACAGGATTGTGTCCAGATAGCTCTTGAATATTGTTCATGACTTCAAACCTTATTGGACTAACTGTTCAAGTGCTCGGTCACGGCACATAAAGAAGTTCTTCCTCACATTCAGGTGTAACTTCCTGTCCATCACTTTCTGCCTGTTGCCTCTTATCCTGTTGGTCAGCACTACCTATCTATTGACATTGATGAGATCGTCTCCAGTTGCCTCTTCTCAAGGCTGAATAGGCTGAACTCTCTCGGCGCTTCCTTTTAACAGAGATGCTCACTCCCCTAATAATCTTGTTTTGTCCTCCTCTTTTGCCAGTGATGATTTGATCATGTCATCTTCCCTTCTTGTTAGTGTAGGTCATGGAGACCAATTTTGTTTAATCAATTCTTTTATGGATGATTTTTCTTGTCTTTGATCATCCTTTTTGCCTCTTAGTTTTTCTGTTCTAGTGTAATATTCTTCAGGCAGAAGAATCCACAGGCATCATTTGCAGGTGCTATACAGATTTATGTCATATCATAATGATGTTTTCTGTTCTATTTTTTATTCTTTCTTGACTAGTCATAACATTTTGTTTGCCTTTTCACTTCTGCTGCACACTGAGCTGACTTCTTTATGAACTTTTCATAAAATTACTTTATTTAGTAAGTCTTTTATTATTCATAAATTTATTTTCTGAGTGGTTTTATCTATGTAATAAACCTATCACTGGGTCATACCCTAGCTTGCCATTGTCGTGGAACACACATAACTTTAAAAAAACTATGTCCCTGGTGATACACTTATTAACTAGATGGACTATCTTGCCATGCTGCTAACAAGGAGACTGTTAAAACTTTATCCCTTAAAAGAGTAATGGCAAAAAAAATGGTACAATCACAGTAAATCGTATCTTGATTGATGGGGCAGTGCAGCTCAGAACCCTTTCCTTAATCAGCACTGCCCTCTGATGATACCTTAGCAAGTCACCAAGCCTGTCAGTCATGATTGGAGACAGATTTCCTCCCACACCACCTTGTATGTAATGCTTAGTCTCAATGATTTGCAGCTGCAGATTGCAATGGAGAATAGATGTAAACACAAATAACTCCAGATGTAAACACAAAATACTGTTATTGCAGGAATTAAATTTACAAACAAAGGAGCCAGAAATAATGAATCCTCCTTTACAGGGAAGAGGCTTCATGAATCCTCTCTTACTGATTGCTGGATGTCCTGTTTTTGAAACCAAACTGTTCTTTATTATGAAATGAAAAGAAATCATTTGATAGACAGATGACAGGCATAGTGTGTACCAGAAGAACAGCTGTTTGCAATACCATTAAACATTCTGGTAAACCCAAGGATATTGAAAGCAGCTGCTAGACACTTTCCAAAGTAATATTACTATGTTTCTATACCAATTCTTGGGAGTGCAATTCAATTTCTTAATAGTAAATTTTTGAATTTTATTTCAGGGCAGTTGGATTAGCCTACTACTTCTTAACTGACTTGTAAGAAAATCTTCATTTTTCTGTGAATTTAGAAAATTATACCAAGTACCAAAAATGTATTAGCGACTCAAATATAATATCCCAATGCCTTTTTAAAAAAAAACCTGAAAAAACAATAAAAAATGCAAACCAAAGGAAAAAAACAAAAACAAAACCCCAAAAAACCCTAGTGTGAACTTTAGAGCTAATTTCATACATTTTATTTTTGTCTCCTTGCCGAAGGTGTTTCTCATTAATACCAAAACAAACTTTGTGTACTTAATTCCTTGAGATGCCTGTGTGATTGGTAGAAAGTTTGTTAGAAAAGTGATGGTGTACTTAATACCTCATTATAAAAGACATGAAACAAAAGTTAATGAACAGATTCTAAAAATTCCAAAAGGAAAAGTCATTTAAATGTTGTATGTGTGTGGTAACGATGTAATGCTAAGAGGATAAATACAAATCGGAGGTGGAGTTTGATGCATCTAGAATTATCTTTACATCTTTCTAGAAAAAGAAAAGCAGATGCTGAAATACCCCTCCTCGAGGCTCCTATTCAAGATGCCTTTAACCAGTCTTTTAACTCTGACTGGTTGATTTTTTTTCACATGCTCGGCTGGATATTTTTCCCACAGAGTTCTATGCTTAGCTGTAGTTGGGATGTGGGTCAGTAAGACTGTGGTTAGAATGCCCTTAATTCAACTTCTACTTGGCTCATTGTACCTTTTGACTTAGGCCTTCTGCCAAGCTATTTTCTCTTGCTTGGCATCACATTAACCATCCTTCCTTGACTGCCTCGAGGTTGGTTCACTTCTGCTTACACCAGGTTGCCCAAGGCTGTCTTAAGTTGTCTGACCTTGAAATCTATTTCTTTCCATGGATGTCATGTTGCACTTGCAAAACACTGTATTCATGATTATTCATTAGGTTATACTTGCCAACTTTCTATATAGTTTAACAAATCAATGTGCCCGTGAAATCTCTGCTACAGTTTGCCTTCTTAAGAGAGCACCTGCAAATCACAACTTTGGTCTTTATCATCACCTCAAATCCTCCTCATTTTCTTTTTCATTTTGTCCTGGTTTCTAGGACAGGTGTTTGCCAATAAATGGCAGAAGCTCCTTTTTGAAATAGAGAATTCAATTTCACCCCCTCCAAGTATTATAATTGTTTGAAATCAAGGACTCTAAGACAGAGATAAGGGGTAGAAGTAACAGCTCTTTTACTAACATATCTAACCACACGAGCAGAAAACAACTGCAGTTATTAAAATTACGAACAAAAACAGAAGAAAATAACCCAGTTCCAGTTCTTTCTTTAGCCGCAGACACACTCGGTCTGTGTCTGTTCCCGGGGATGTAACACGTGCAGGGCCGGCACAGCTGTGAGAGCAGGCGGGAGCGAGGGAGGTGGAGGGGAGCAGCTGCTGGGCTGGGCTCAGGTGGGAGCAGCTCCTCGCTCACTGTTGTGTCCAGAGACCAGTTGTATCCCCAGGGGTAGGAGGCTAAGCAGGACAGAGGCAGGGAAGTTGACACAGGTGTCCGGCTCTCCTGCTTCCTGGCACGTGCGGAGCAGACTGGGGTCCCTCCTCTCAGCTCCTCGCCGGAAACACGAGTGCCTCGCCCAGAAGCCTGTTCCCACCTAGCCCTTTTCTCCTAGTGTCATCAGGAGATCCTGGGTGAAGCGGGCAGGCTGTGTTAGCATCATAATGGGAAAAATTCTCTAAACTCACAAACTCAAGGAACAAAAACCCAACCCCCAACACATTTTCACTTCATGGAATTTTTCTTCCCTTATTTTACCCTTGAAGTGGATCTCTGGTTTGTCTAGGCTCTCTTAGAGATGTTATGGTTCACATTCCAAAGCAGGTAGAATTATCTCTGGATGTACCTTTCCCAGTGACTAAAGAGGAAGAGAGTCTAGGTAACCAGCTTACACTACATCTCTACTGTGTAGACAGCAAAGAAAATGAGAGACAAATTCCCCACTTCAAATTTATAGCTGAAGGTCCTTTCCAATGGAAAAATACTTTCATTTTGAACATCTCTTTATGCTGGTTCACAGTGTCACTTTTCTGGATTTTTATATCAAGGAAATATAGTAGTCTGTTTTGTGTGGTGATTACTCAGAAACCACATGAGAGCTTCCTTCCAAATCCACCTCTTTCTGAAGCCTTTTTCTAAGTCTTGTAGACTTTGTTGCAATATGAGTGAGATAAGTGAGACAGTTGGAAGTACCCAATACAGTTTAACAGCTTTTGCTTGCTTTGAGACTGAAATGGTCTAAGAAGAAGGTCTCTACTAAGAAGATAAATTATAATGTAAACCTGTTACCATGTGAATAAAAAAACCCTTAAGGTAAAATATCTATTTATCACATAAACCTATGCTTAGTTAATACAATCTACGGAATGTACTATGGTGCAGTCCCACAACTACTGTGGGACACAATAGCATAGCCTCTGGTGGTTTTCCTTTTTCCAGTGCTGGAGTACTTCAAAATTGTATTTAAGACTACATCAAGCTGCTGGCCAGTATAGAGTACAAACTCTGCCTAGACTGTACACTCATAAATCCATGAAAAGCAGAATTGAAATTCTTAACACAGTTTAATGTTCCCATTGTAATTTTTTCATAGAAAACATAGAAATACTATATAAATATATACATATATATGCTATATATACTTATTTTGATCTCTTTATATATATATATATGCACATATACATATATATATACATATATATATACATATATATACACATTTATACATATATAAACGCTATAGAAACCTATTGGATTCCTGTATTAGATAACATCTAAGCAGCACATAAGAAATGGGGGAGAGGATGTTTTATTCATGTGATGTATGCAGTGTTCGGCTTTGAGAAACAGGAAGGAGAAAAAAGGTAAAATCTTCCTCTGTTTCCAGAGTGAACATGTGGATGTAGACAATTCTTACTGCAATAAAGTAGTTTAAAAGCTCCTAAGATTACGTAAATGCCATGGAAAACAAAAACAAAAGCCATAAGAAAAATCTCCTTTTTGCTTTTTTAGCACATAAACTGTGTTACTAAAGGAGCATCAATGACTCTACAGGCGAGAGAACGGAGTAATGATTTTGCTAAATTTGTTTCTGGATTTAGTGGTTTAAAGTAACTGACTGTTCCCCGGTTTCTGGCAAAACACATTTTTTACTGCAACTTCTTTTTGATGCTGTTTTCAAATGAGCAACAGCATCAAACTGAGTACCAAAACTTGGCAGAGCTTTTGCATATCTCTTCCTCTTGCACTATGACAACAGACTTTTTAAAGGAGTTTCAAGGAAGTCTGTTCACATCTTATAGAAAGCAAGAGAAATTCTTCTTTTGCTACTATGCAGATAAATGCTGCTCCTGGTCCAAAGTACAATCAGCAGAGATTTCCCCTTATCCCAAACTTATCAAAGCAAATGCAGCTTCCAGTGACCTGGATTTCAGGCAGAGAAAAAGTCAAAGTCAGGCTAATCAAGATAGATAATGAGTATAAAAAAACACCTCCCATACAACTCCTGTCTTGGTTGCAGACCTCCAGGCAGGGCCTTCATACTCTTCATATTTTAATTGCAAATTTCAATTTCTTTTGCATTATCGCAACAATGATGGGTAGTATGTTGTTCACAGCTTTTTCAACCTTCTGGTCCACTTGCAATTTGAACTAAAAGAATTTGTTTGAGGTATTAACCAGACCACTGTGCCTGTTTGATGCTTGCTAATGAAAATCAAAGATGTAGACTTTTTGTCTATGTAGAGACCCCTAAAATAATATAAAATTTGGTTAAAATGACAGGATTTTGGACCTTACTTGTCCAAGCAGAACCATCTTCAGAGTTGGATCACCTTGCTCAAAGACTTGCCCATGGGATATTTGATAAACTCCAAGGGACAAAATTACAGAAATCTTGGAGTACACTTTTCTAACATCTAGGCTACCATCCTAGTGAAAAACTTGTTTTTCTGATACCCAAAATGAGCCTTCCAAGCAAGAATTGCGCCCATCATCCCCTTTTAGCTCACCTGGCACTATCAAGAAAGGCATTGTCTCTGACATCTTTGCAAGTATCTCTAAAACAGTTTCAGAAACCTATATGATTTACGATAAGCCAAAATGCTGAGAGGTTATATATAATTTATCATCAAAAAGAATTACAGAAAGGAAAAAACCAGAAACAATAAGTGTGGAAAGATGCGTCATTACTTTTAAAGATAACTACATTGATGAAGTTTTTGTTTAAATGGATATCTGCAACACCATATAGAGATTCCTTCATCTCATGGAATAAAACTAATTAGAGTTACATAACTACAACTAAAAATAGATAAATGTTACTTCTTAAATGTTGGCTTTCATTACAGGTTGGTATTGTATTTATTTTATTCATAGCAATCATGTACCACGTAAACTAAACATATGATAAGGAATATTTTCAGAGTGTACTGTGGTTAATGGCATGTTCCTGAGTAAGGGGGAATAAGATGTAAAACTGAGGCCAAAGTTAAAAGAAAGTGACTGCTCTGAATGCTATTTAAATGAATTTAGAGTAATGAAGGCAACTCAACATTTCATATTGCTGCGTGCCGAGGATGCTATTTTTAGTGTGCTCTGGTGAATTGGTGTGAAACTCATGGCAGCTGATACTAATTGTAATGAAAAGATATTCATAAAGTAGTATGGGGTGCAGCTGTGTATGCAATTCATTGTTGTAATGCACAGAGAAGAGTAATCTCAGGGAAAGTATGAAGTAAATGCTGTTCATGAAGAATAAAAATACTCAGCCTTTGGAAGGCAGAAGAATGACCTCAGTGAGTTAAATATATATAACAGCATGGAAATCAGTGTCTAAAAAAATGGTCATTGCTATTTGCAGACTGCAAAACCATAAAGTATTATGGCATTAAGCCATTTGAACATACATCCAGCTCTAAGATCTTGATTTTTCTTAAACAGATTCATTTTATAGGTTTTGCTTAAATGGAATGAATAGTTACAACTTAGACATCCTGAATTCTAAAATGTTATTATTTGTTTTATCAGGTTTTGATTGGGATTTTTTTGTGTATTACCTTTGGCACATATTTCAGCAAAGTGATACTAGATCCAAACTTCCATATATGTGAGGCCCCTAAATCGAATTATTTAAACTTTAGTTGGAATTTACATTTATCCTCTGCTGCAAATCTTAAAAGTGAAATATAAGATGCCATGTATTTCTAAAAGATCTATGATCCTGTAACTTCTGCAACTACAACAATGAAAGTAATAATCAGCTATGATTACAGCTTCCTTTCATGACAATGATTTATCTTAAAATCACAGTATGAAATGTGTGCTTAGTGTATTTGGGTCTCATAAGATCCAATAACTGTCATTCAGGCAAAGAGCGATTAAACAAGAGGAAAACTTGAAAAAGATGCATCAGTTGCCTAAAGCTTACATTTTCAGTTATAAGAAACCACAGCTGAAAATCAGAGTGAAATTGCCCACTGAAAATGTTTATATTTTGATCATTTTTGTGCTGACTGATTTTTCAAGAGCCAAGTATCTTGAAGAATTAAATGTGTGTAAGTGCAGCATAGGATGAAAAAGCTACCTTAAAGCAAAAAGCTATCTGGCTGCACATGAGGCCACATCTTTAAGATCTTTCCAAAACTACAATGAAGGCAATGCTGCTGGCTTATTGCCTGCTCCTGCAACAAGCATTTAATTTCAAAATCCTGTCAGCTGCAGACTTACAGAAGACCCTTATAGTGCACCAAGAGGGAATCTGATCCTTCTGGAAAGAACTGACATTTAATTGCGTATACCACACATTGCATAAACACAGATACAAAGCAAAACAGGGCAGAATAATAGTGGATTATCTTCTTGCACTCAGGATGAATAAATGCCTGTGAGAGGATGAACTGTAACTTAGGGCTGTAGAATACTATTTAGTGGAGTAGGACCATTAGAGTCCATCAGAGATGAACAATAGGTGGTTTCGTTTCTAATTAGGTCAAGACTTGTTTGGTTAGGTATGATAAGAAATGTTAACTTGGAGATCTGGGATTAGGTGGAGGGAATCAAGCTTGTCCTAACATGTTGAGCTAATGTATTGAAAATCTTGATGGTCTCTATGAGAAGACATCTCACCTGCTCATTTTCTAGAACATGTAATCCTGGAAGGCAGTAAAAATACTGATAAAATAAAGCTGAAATACTGCTGCTGAAGAAACTGAAGAAGTATGTTGTTATCTCACAACCCAGTTGTTTTAGTGTGTCACCTGCATAGTTTCCAATTACTGTAGCAGATTTTGTGTGTTAGGAAAACTTAGTTTGATGCAGAAAAATTCAAGAACTTTTAATGTAGGTATTGCTCGTGAAAAAATGTATCTGTCTAAGCAGCAAGTCTGACATAAACCAAATGCACTGGGCTGGCTTGCATATATGTTCTTACATGTTTTGGGTTTTTTTTTTTGTTTGGTTAGTTGATTGGAGTTTATGGGTGGTGATTGGTGGTGATGTGGTATTTTTATTTACTTTAATGGTTTAATATCTTAAATTATCCTGAAGACAATTTTCCAATGTAAATCAGTGGTGGTTAGTACCACATCTGCAATCTGAAAAAAGATAACTTGTACAGTTTTTTTCCTGATAAAGTTCTAACAAGAAAGAAATTGTTAAACCAAATCAAATCATGCACTTCATAAATTATCTTAAAATATCATACCACTGCATTGAAGATTGGTGTCTCTAGAGCAAGACTCAAGAACACATAATCTTTGCCCATTCCAGTTTTGTAAAAAATAACTGTGGGTGTTTATATTGAGAGTTCAGTACAGCATGTTTCAGGGGGGATATATTCCCAGTTAACTGAGTATACGTCTCTAGTGGAGATTGGCTCAAACAGACAAAAAACAGTCAGCAGTCTGTAATCTATGTTAATTTCAGGTTAAAGGACTCTCAGAAGGG
This sequence comes from Muscicapa striata striata, assembly GCA_030060385.1. Classification (NCBI taxonomy): domain Eukaryota; kingdom Metazoa; phylum Chordata; class Aves; order Passeriformes; family Muscicapidae; genus Muscicapa; species Muscicapa striata. The sequence continues at coordinate 1,266,000 of JAREIS010000255.1, forward strand.
AATTACATGTTGGTTTCCATGGGCCTGTGGTCAACAAGTCGCCTGATTCTTGCATATATTTGCTCAGTAAAGTGCAGGTTTCTGCCATGACATCTGCAAGAATAAAGGTTGTGAGTTGGAGGAACTTCTTTTTTCTGAAAAAGGGAAAGCCCATTTTTGTATAATAAGATTCTTAGAAGTCAAAGCATTTTGATCAGCTTTAAAGATTCAGCTTGACTCATGAGGAATACCTGACAGGATAGAAGAGACCTGTAAAGCCAATTTAATTTGGCACCTATGAAATTTTGTTCACAAATTTTGAACACAATAATTTGAAAAAAACCCTGCAAAACAAAATTTATGCCATGCAGAATGAAGTGTGTAATTTTCATCCTGAGAAGAAATGCTCTAAAAACAAGTAATTTAAATTATGGCTGTCACTAATTTATAAGACGAAAACATACCATTTAGTTAGCAGCATAGTAGCTTGGATATTCTTCTCATAATAGAAAATTTAGTTGGTATTTGAGGTCCTTCATGTCAGAGAGACTGACTTTGTCATGATGCAGAATATTCATGTTTCCAGCTAGACCAAATTTTCTCCACAAATTTCATTAAGTATGTGATGTATGGAATGGAATCTTAGCTACTAAAGCTATATAAATGAAATGTAGATTATGTAGCATGATTATGAAGCTCTCAGATACATTATGGTTCAATATTAGCTTAGAGCAGTAAAAATAGATTTTATCCCATAGTACTTTAAGTACATTTTAGAGGTTCTGGCTTGTCTACATTACTTGAGTTCCAATGATTTTCAATGTGTGTTGGTTCTTATTTATTTAAGTTATATATCATAACTGAGTAAGCACAAAAGATCATAAGATACATGGGGCTTTAGATGTAATCAGGTCTGGAATTAATCAGTCTCTGGTCATTTGGAGAATTTTGCTTATGACATGGTCTCTAGTTATGTGATTAAATATAGTCAAATGCTGAAAGCTAGATTATAAGAAGAGAGAAATGATTTAACACTTCTGTAAAAATAATAGGCTTACACTCATCCTAACCTGAAACGTAACGATCGACCAATCAATAATATTATGATTCCTGAGGCCATAACAATGCACTACTGATATTCTATTCTTGACTAGAAGTATTGACCTTAGTTTTCTAGAGACTTGCTAGCCACAACTCCTGTAAAGCAGGAGTTTGAATTTTTAAATTCTTAACTCATCTTCAAATTAATGTTCATCTTTATGTTTTTCATAATTTTGATATTTCCTGTTTCATGTGCGTTCAAAAGGTTTCAGGCTCCTAAAGTTTCAGACCAGCAAACTTTAAATCCCTGACTTGAAACACTTTCTAGCAGTTCTCTGTGAAATTATTTTCACTCAGCACAAGCAATTACTTTTTTTCAAAACACCTTTTACAGACTTTTTCCCCATAAGCCTAACAAATCTCAGTACACACACAGACTTTATGGAAGGAAGTAATACTTTGAAAAGGTGCTTCTGTAAATTCGTTATTATTTGCAGCTAGAGACTGCATCAAAAATGAGGTCTGAATTTCACATTTGTCAGCATAGTAACATTAACTTACATGTGTTTTGATATATATGATATTGGCTAGAGGTAACAGCCAATGCTGTTGCACAGATGGACTGCACAGTCCATATAAATCTCATTTTAAATTTGGAAAACCTAGATGTAGATGAGTAACTGTGTGAAACCATTTTTACAACCTCATATTTTTTCCTAAGGTTCACCTTGTTGGTTTTGCTCATTCTTGTATTGACTGCTGTGGTAGCAGAAAATATTTGTAACAATAGCAGAATTATCTGAATTGACCTTCTCTGCATTTTTCAGAGTCAAATCAGATCATGTAATTGCTTTTTAAGCTTCCTTCTAAGTTGTTTCCTGTCACACTTGATTTTGCAGTGGATTCAGAGAAGACCACTGCAGTTTCCTGGAACTGTCCTACAAAGTTGATTTGAGGCCATATTCTATCGCTTGTCAGAGTAAATCTTATAATGCTTGCTTCACGTTTGCATTTGCTGAATGTGGTGAAACTCCACTGAAGCTTTTTTGCCTTTATGAGTAGATGTTTGCAAATATGGTCTTGCATTCAAGATCTCTGAAATTCAGGTTTTGTCTGTTAATTCCCTAAACAGTGTGTTCAGTCCTCTTTCAGCCTCTGCACTGCAAGAGGTCACAGATAAGACCTGAGAAAAATACTTGATGAGAAAATCTCTTTAGACTCTTTACACTGCCATCAGCATTTAATGTTTCTTAATACCTCCCACTTCTCATTTACTTCATATGCTCAATGAAACTAATAAAAACTAATACCACTGCAAGGATTTTGTATATATTCAGAAAACAGTATTTTGGTGTAAAATAGTCTACTTAATTGTAATTTTGACAAAGCTAAGTAGTAACCAAGATCTCAGGAATAAAAGTTCATTGCATTCATGATACTTCTGTTTGCCCATGCATTATACTTTGAGGCTATTAAAATAAATATTTTGGTCCCAAGGAACTACGTGAAATTAATAATAGACTAAGGTAGCCTCCTCTAAGACTATGAACATTATATGTTATGTTTCTCTCTATACTTTTATAATACTCAGACTGTAAACATTCAAAATACTCTTGACATCCAGTCCATAATTCAGATTACTTGTCATATAGTGCTCCAGTTACGAGAATCTTTACATGGTTAGAAGAATATCCATAGTAGGATGTGTGGAGCATTTGCAGACCACTGATCAGCTTTTAAGTTCTTGTTTTGAAATAGGAGTTGCTCTATGTAGATGTTACAGAAGCATTATTCTCACCTTTTAAATTATTTGAGAAATATTGTAGTATTTTTTGTTCTGAATTCTGGTTATCTCAATTTTTAGCTTGTCCTATCTCACATAAACATGCTTTATATTGATCTAATGGTGATTTTTCATTTCTCAGTAGGATCTGAGAAAATGGTTCCTAGAAGTTATGTGGCCTGAGCAATTATTTAATTGTGTCTATTGTCTATGCTTTTGTTGTATTTGAGGGGTGTTGAGTGTGATAAAATAGACTATTATTTTCCAGATGTATTTTAAAAACTATTCAAATATAAGAAAAAAATCAAGAAATTGTCATCTCATTAATCCATAAATCTGCCTCCTAATGTCAAATAGTTGTCTTGGAATAGTTGCAAACCCTCTCTTGTCAATTTAACAATTTCACAGAGAAGCATTTCAAGATATCTAGATTCATACAATTTTTCTTCTGCTAGCAAAAATTCTACTTAAAAAATGTTTGCAAATTTTGTTATATATATATATATATATATATATAAAAATTCTGGGTAACAAGCCCCAAAGAATGAAATGGGAGTTTTGACATAGTTTCCTACAATGCTCTTATTTTTGTTATTATCCAGTTTAGCAAAAAGTCCTTGTCTTGAGTGAAATTGAAACAGCCGTGTAGATTATCCAGACACAAATTTTAACATTTTCAAGCAAATACAATGTACGAGGATTAGATATGTTGTGCTAACCACACTCTGATTTGATGACATAAAATCCATGTGAAAGGGAATTTCTCAGGGTGTCTTGATCTCCTACCTTGTGAGGTTAATGACCTCTGGTGCTCTTGGCACCAACTTCGTCAGGTTATCTTCTTAAATGAGCAAAGCAGCTAGTAGTTGCTAAAAAGTTATTTATTGCAGAGGCATATCACTCTCAAAAGGCACAGTCACAGACATCAAAGTCTATGCTAAGTTTTGATATAAAGTCCCAAACAGAAGTAGAAGTTGCTCTTGTTAAAGGTCCTGGGAAGCTGATGTTGCTGTGGCAGCTCCTATCTTCTTCTTGGGTGTTGACTGATGACAGTGAACAAAAGCAAAAACAAAAGCAATGGCAAGAAAAGTAGGAAAAGCAAAAAAGCAATGGCAAAAGCCCCAGCTGTCCCCAATACAAACTCTCATATAGGATCTTCTCAACAAGCTGAGGCAAACTCAGACCACCATTCCTTAACCTATTAGAATTCTAGTTTCTCAACATGCTAGTTTACATTTAAACTATGCATATGACCTATCTTATTCTATCTGAAAAATGTAAGCAATATTCTTACTATAGCTATATTATGTCTAAGCACTGTCTAAAACTACAGTCCTGGAGCCTCCACTGAAAACATTATTCATGTTTTTTAACCTTCACTAGAACTCACACTTCTACTTTAGCTTTTGAACCTTTCACTTACTAAAAGCATTAAAGCTCATACTTAAACTAACTTACAGACTCACGCACTTATTATCCTAAAACTTAAACTTACACCTCTACCTTCTGTGTGAGTGGCTTAATATACTTCAATCTATCCACAGGATTTAATTCAGTCCTTGCACTCTGATTTCTCTCTGAAGAATGCAGAGACCCCCAACTCACTGACTCCAACACTACCTAATCAGTTTGATGCCTTCTAGTTCTTCATAATTCTTCATGATTATATGGAATTTTATCTTTTTGCTTCTTGATAACCTCTTTTAAAATAAAAAAACCTTGTTCTCTCTTGGTATGGAACACATTCCATACTACTGAAACCATTCTCTGAAGATTTCCACTTATGCTTCATCTTTTCATTTGGTGAGAGTTAGAAGTATTGCACCTTAATAGCTATGAAAGATATTTATTTTTGTTTGAACTTTTTCTTATTCAGTGAGGGTGTTTCATTTGTGGGTTTGTTTTTGGGTTTTTTTATTTAAGTGACTGAGTATCAAGATGGTACATGATAATATCTGAAATCTTCTTTGATTGGCAGACTAAAGCTCATAAATTGTGTCCTATTCAAACTTCATACATGCTTCTGGGAGAAAAATGTTTTATGTGGAAATAATTTGATCTTGGAAAGGCTGGCTTAATATATGGAATTTGAAGCATGGCCTTAACAATATGACTTTACTCACAAAATTCAAGCATAAACCATACAGATAATTAGGACACCTGACTAACTGACATTTAAAATGCCATCTGTTTTTTCATAATCATATCATGCATCTTGAGACTTTTTGCTTTTCTAAGGAAGTCTCATTCTCTTATCTTGCTAACCCTCAATATGCATATATAGAACAAGAAATAATTTTTTTTTTGCTTTTTTGTTTCTTTTCTGTACAATTAATTTCCTAAATGTATCTGTAATAAAACATAATGCTCCATTTCAGACATTTTATTATCTGAAATTTTTTTTTATGAAGTTGTAGAACTTAAATACTTCTCTTCTAAATTTCTTTTGTTTTCTGTGTGCTTATTTATTTTGTTCTGATTAGGGATGCTAGACACATATTTTAACATACAGAAGAGGTAATTCAACTGCCATATTTCAGAGAAACTCAATTTATTAAATACAGTACAGGTCTTGGAATGTCCAGGGCAAATTATATCTCTTGCTGAGGAGTGACATGAAATACTTTCTATTTTTAGTTTTGTATTCATAGATTTCTATAGAATACTTAGGCTCAGAGTGAAGAATTCTAGAGCAGGATTGTTGGATACATTAAAGTAAGTCGAATCATTCTGAACATTAGCTGCTGAAGATGGCATCACAATCTCTGAAAGTATGGGAATTGATCCAGGATGATTGTATATATTTATATATAACTTAAGTTTCAGCATTCTTTTGGAAAAAGTGTGTTCTGTTTTTGTTCAGTCTGAGGTTGTAGTCCACAATAGCAGTCTTACATGGACTGGATGTGTTTCTGAAAATATCTCTTAACTACTTCCTCTGCTTATAAGCCTCATAATGGTTCTAAACTCTTGGTATGCTTTTTATTTGTTATCTCAACATCCTTTTTATTTTTTAATGCTATTTTGAAATAAGCAGGTAGTCCTGGCAGAGCATCTCTGACAGGACATCAGCTTGTAGGTAGTGAAATGCTACCTTTTACCTCCTGAATTACCCTTTCAGAAAGCCCTTAAGTCTTGAATGACTCAAGAACTTGGTAATTTGACTTAGTTGCCTGAAGTGAAAGCTATTTAAGGATGTAGATCCATATAAATTTAGGTTTTGATAAAAGCATTGCATATTTGCCCAACACCTTCATCCCTCTGCCCATTCACTGTTTACAGTCTTCATGGATAGTGTAGGTGCAGTCAGGCAGCTGAATATTGTAAAGCCCATTTGGTTGGGTTTTTTTCCTTTCTGTTCTTTGAGAAGAACAGTACTTTATTTTTATTGCTTAAGTGATGTTTATGAATGTTGAGTCATAGAGTATAAATTGAAGTCTTCCCCAGAAAATGTGTGTAGGAGACATTGTTCCTGTCTGGAGAGCAGGTGAGCTTACTCGTGGAGTAGGGGAGCTTGGCAGGTAACTGCAGTGCAGAGGTGGGAGACTGCAGGGAGAAAACAGCCAGGCTTCAGAGGCAAAGGGATAGGAGGAACACTCCAGGTCTGAAAAGAACAGTACTTGCTTACTGATTTAATCTTGGAAAAGCTTGAAAGGGAAGCTCAGCCTGCAGGAGTGTAGCAAATAGGAAGATTACTCGGCATCTTGCAAAACTTAAATTTCAGCCCTGTGCAGGCAGGGTAGTACCTGTAAGCCAAACCTCTTATCCTCCCAGGAGACTGACCATGGCTTCTTTTGTGTGCGGGCTGTTTCTTCATCCTGGTTCCTGAATCCTGGTCACCCCTTTCAGATCACGAGGCCATGTGATGATTTTGAGCTCAGTAAACACAACTGAAAACTGAGACTGATACTTCACGTAAAACAGCTTCTTGCCCACCTGTGGAAAACTACCTGGCTTCCTGAGCACTGGGTCATCTTCTTGAAGTTCTCCTGCTGTTGATTTTTTTTGACAGAGCTGTTCTTGCTACTGATCATGGACAATCAGTAAGTACCTCATGCCATAGTGGCCTACTGCTAGCCTTTAGCCTTTTAAAAAGTGAGAATTGAAGCTAAGGAAAGAAAGTAATAAAATGACAGATGTTAATTAAAACAAAGGATTTAGTAGCTCTGTAAGTTCACAGTGAGTAGTAGGCTGTGATTCCGGGCTGATGTAACAGATTCTAATAACACTGAGAATTCTACCAGTTGTCTAGTACTGAACTGAAGTATTGTAACCCTTAAGCTTTTTTGTGGTCGTTAGATTGGTCTGTATCTGAAATCTACTGTTGAAACATTCCTCTGGCTTACCAAGTATCATAGATTTTTTTATTCAGCAATGTGTAATAACTATCACTAGATAATGTGTACTAGCACAAACCCAAGATAATTCTGTTAATTTCAGAATGCTCAGTGAAGCCAAATATTGGAAGAGAAATACAATGTATTGTCTAGTAATTTGGAACATGCTATATTTTTGAATAAAAAATCTTAAGGTCTTGTTAATTATTAGGAAAAAGATTCCCATTGAGATGAAATATTGTATTAAAATCTAAAGTAGGATGAGTTTTTCTTTATTGAATATAGGTGTTTCCACTTTTCACAGCTCATATTGAAGCATTTTTTCCTGATGTAACTCCAGTATATTTTTCTAAAACTATAGTATACCTATATACCCGTATATCTAGTTTTCATAGATATAGATATATATTCTCTTCACATGTTTGGGTCTGATATTTAAATATTTTACATAGATGAATGTCTACATATAATACATGTAAGTGTATATATATATATGTAATATATATATACACATGTATATTTAAATAGATATGTCTAGATATAATTACAGATCTCTATATAGAACAATAAATGTACCATATATTAATTTGTGTATATTTCTACTACATATCTACTGATAATCTCCTTTATATGTGGATACCTCTGTATTATTGTATCAATATATTTATGTATTTTCTGTTTATATTTACTTATACAGTGATAAAAATGCTATCTAAACATGAATAGGTATATAGCTAGTTTTTTATGTATTTTTTTTCATCCCATAAAATTGATCTTTCAGTTAGCAATGTGTCACATAGAAGCACATGCTGCCATATGAGTTACATTTATCATCCGACAGCTGGAGGCAATGGGAGAAGTTTCTGCCCAAACCTATGTTAGCTCAAATTGGAGTTTACTACAGCAGACACACTTTCTGCACATTGTCAGTGCTACAAGCTAGCATGGAGCTACTGGTGCATCAGCCAGTACTGGCATGAATTGTATGAAAAACATAATGTTGAAGATTTTTTACCTCAGACAGAATAAAAACAGGCCAGGAATTTGTAAAGGGTTGAATACTGTATCTAGAAAAAGTTTATTTTATTTAAACAAAACTCTTGTTTCTTCCTTCAGAGAGACGAATGATTTAGCTTGGCTTATTCTAGTGATGAAAGCAGTCAAGACTAACCAAGAAAAATACAGCTTCTGATTTTGGGATGTTGTGGACGCCGCTGAAGGCCCAGGCAGGGCTTGCTAGGCCTTTTTCAGGTTCTAAGCTCTTTTTCTCTTTTCTCAGGCTGGGAAACTTTTTCCCAGGTTGAGGCAGTTTCTCAGCTCCAGCCTGAGCCTTTCCCAGGATGATAACTTTCTGGTAAACAGAAAGGAATTAATAAACAGAGATTAGCACCTGATGTTGCCTGAGAAACAGTTCTCGTGCTACATGACAGGAAATGTTTTCTCCTGTTGTCCAATGGACTGCTGTCCTGTTCGAGACTTGTGAACCACACTATAAATATGGTTCAGTTTTTCACTAAAGTGCTTCTTTAGCCTCACACACTCAAGAAGTGATTGTTGTTACTACACATGACTCTCAGCGTACAGTGACAGGATGCCATATATAGGATTGTTCTGTCACTTACTCAAGAAGGCTTTGTGTAGATTTTTCAGCATGTAGCTCCTCCAAGTTGTGACATGTCAAAGATGCGAAAAAATATTTCCTAATTTCTTCCATTGGTTAGGGTGATCTGCTCCTTATTCTTAGCTTTTCTGATGCATTGGGTATATATGAATAGGCCTTTTCTTATTTTCTAGGCCTGACAGAGCAGGCTCTTTCTTATCTCTTAGATTCTTATAGAAGAATGCTGGAAGGATAAAACAATGGGAAAATCAGTGAGTCACAATCTATAATTTAAACATAATTCACCATGACTCATTCATGAGATGCTTTTGCAGTTTCATGTGACAAAACAATAACCGTAAGCATAATCATCACTGCCTACTCAATCTTCTCTTTACAGCTATGTAACTCTGCGATTCAAATTATTTTGGAGAGTCTTAGCAGATATGCATCGTCACAAAACATCAGAAGCAAGATAACTCAATGACTTAGAGCAGCTGTGTGGTCATACTTTTTTAAGGGTTCAGCTGCCACCAACAGCTTCAGCTGTTACACAAGACCCCTTTCCACTCCTTATGAAAGAAGGTGGTGAAAGTAAATGTTCCAGAGTGGGCAGCCTAGTCCAGACTTCTCTCTCAAGACCTGACTCTGTGCTCCCAGAAGGTAGCAGACTTCCTGTAGTGTCACTCAGTATTGCAGCCAGAGTTTTCCCTCTCATTCCAGAGGCAGATTTGCCCTGGAATAAGGTCTGTTGGTCTGCCTGTTAATGGTTGTGACTTCACTGAGGTCTGCAGAATAAATAGCAGTTGCATAGGTCTTTTAATGAGTGTGTCCTTTGTTATAAGGCCTTGATTTGCTGCTTCATGTTCTCTGTGTTTCTTGCATGACCTAGCTTAAAACACAAAAAGGAAACTTACAAAGCTGGATAAACAGTCGTTCAGCACAGGGAGTGTTGGAAGGGATTAAAATAATTATATCAATGTTTCCACAAAATTAAAGAAGCTACAGCAAATTTCTGCATTACAAGTTTTCAAGTAAAAAAGAATGTAGGAAAGAAATATGGAATTTTAATCAAAATCCAGTTTTCCAGAAGAGTCCAAGGTAACGGCCTTCTGCAACAGTGAAGGGGCTTTTTTGTTACTGGAAAGGGAAGACATAACATTTTTCTCATTACTTACCATAAATCAGAAATGCTTGACACTGCACAGAGCTTCCTCAATAGTTGTTAGCAGTGGTGTCCTTGCAAAGGAAATTTGCATATTGTGTCTTGGATTAGCAATATGATTTATTCAATCATTGACACCAATATATTGCAATATATTAAATGGCACACAATCAATCATGATTCTCAACATCTGTCACATTAAGAACTTCATCAATTATAAAAAGCAGCCTTCCCAGAAGGAGATTTTTCAATTGACACTGAATGATAAAATTAATCTAACTTTAAAGACAGATTTTTTTTTTTTTTCTAACAGGTTTTGTGTGACCTTTCAAATTTCTTCAGAAGGTCTTTGGCAAGTTAACTTTGCATCTTAAACTTACCTTGGGCACCAAAAAGCATTCAGAAAATGTGTCTCTCTACTTCTTCTGAACATAACGTGTTGCTAAATAATATAGTGAGGTCTGGCATTGGTGCCATTGGTTGAGGGCTTTGGTGATATTGCATCTTTCATAATCCAGTTCAAAGTTTCTTTCAAAATGGCCTGTAAACTTTTAAAATGCATTTATTCTCATATCTGACTAATATAACTTATTAGACTGCACTATTTTTACCTAATTGTTTTTTATAACATTATTTATTCAGCTAATTGTATAATCAGACATTAACAGAGGACAAATAATGTTAAACAGAATGGTATCAAAAATTTACTATTTAGACCATAAAATTTATTCCAGACCTTAAACATAATATGCCATCAGAATTTAAAATAAACCTAATTTTCAATCATTGACTAAAAGGGATCCTAGAAACTTGTCTAATATTCCCATTCCCAACACCAGTACTAAATAATTCTCTCTCAATAGCTGTGAAGCATCTGTGATATTTAAGAAATTAGGGATATTCCACAACATCCACAGGCAGGCAGTCTGTGCCTGACAGCTGTCTTGAAAGAAGCATTTCTAATATCTAGTGTGAATATTTTTAACAAAAATCTACTATTACTTTTTGTCCTCCTGTGACCATGAACTGATTGCTTCCTGTATTTAGATGCATAAAAACATTCTAAAAGAGGCTTATGTAAGCTTTGAATAGCCCAGGATAACTCATCTAAAGAAGGGAATAATCTTTGATACTGAATCGGCATTGGTCCCTGGTCACTCTTCCTACTTTTGTCCTGTTCTGTACACTTGAAAATTACAATGGAGGTCTGACTGATGCTGGGTAAATCACATAGGTAAACTTGTGTATATTTCAGATAGTGATTGTGGTCTTTTCACTTTGGCAAATTTATTTTTACTAAGAAATTAAAAGAGAAAATGTTTTGTTGTTTTTTCTTTGTATAATATACTTATTCCAATACACTTCTCCAGCTAAAAAAAGATAGCATAAGTTTGCAAGGTATATTGCACTATATATTATTATCTAATATTTTATAATTAATATATATGATATATTGTACAATTAATATATATCTTGTATTTTATATATTATTATATATCACATTAATACATGTGAACAGTGTAAAAATATTAGTTTTCAAACCTTTAATTTCAAATTTTAAGAAATGTTAAAAATCCTTTTTTTTTTCTGTAGTTCTTGTTTTTTTTTACTTTTTGAAGAAAATTAAGTTTATGATAAAGTCTTGGTTATGCCATCTTTACTGATTTTTTAAATATTTTAGTTATGAAATGTTTTACGGAGACCATGTCACAAGAAATGCAAGCATAGGTTACATATTATCTCTGCAACTTAAGTCATCCTGTAACTACTAGACATTTTGATCGTGAGAACTATAAAAATTATTTTTCCTTAAATCCTTCTTCATTTCCTCCAGTTTATTTGTGTTGCTTTCACCTCAGCAGTTTTGCAGTGTCACATATGTGGTATCAAATCTCTCTCCAGAGGAAACCCAAAGATTAGTCCTGGAAAAGATGACATTCCTGAAGGAAAGAGAAAAAAAGCACAAGGTTTTTTGAGGTGCACTAGGTTAATTGGTGTCTCTGAAAATTAGGCTGTAAGTGGATATTGTTTCAGTTAGAAAATAGATTGGGTTTATGAGGCAGTCTTTTTATATGATTGAATTAACACTAAGCTTCTTTATGAGCTATTTATATTGATGTACAAATCTTCTACTCGCAAAAAGAAAATACTTTCTGAGGATGTAATTAATTTGTTTTAATCTATTCTGTAGTTCAAATTGAAAGACAGCATATAAGCATCCCACTTGAATAGCTTGCTAAGACACCATCTGATTTGATTAATCGTCCTCAGGATCAAATGTCAGCCTTTCTTCCTAAATAAAATAAATTTAAATTGCTATCTTAATATAGAAATACAAAATATATGTAGCGTGCTTCAAAATGACCCCTTAGGTGCAGCTTGCAGTGACATGAACGAAAGGTCCCAGCTGTTCTAAGTTCCACCATAAGGCAGTGCCTTAGCAGTGCAATCAGTTTGTCCTAGATTCCTTCCAGCACAGTTCAGGATGCTCTCTGACAAGCATAAGTAATCCTCTGAGAAGCTCTGTGTTGTGAAGTCCTCTTTTAGATGAAATTTTGAATAGATTAGGATTTTTTTTTTTTAAGCTTTAAATTCCAGGACTTTACATGAATAAAACCAGAAATCGTGCCAGAAAATATTAATATTCTGTTACTTACACAAAGTTAGTTTGGCCTTGTTTATATTTTATGCAGCTGTAATATACACAGCTGTGTATGTTAGAGTTGCATCTTACAGTGGTCATGCAGCTTTTCCTGAGGGAGAGATAAGATCCTGAAGAAGTCATTTAAATGACTAAAAGAGTTAGGGTTTGCTAGCCTGTATGAAACTTTAGAATTTGTATATCACTCCTATATTTTTTACAACTGTATGGATGTGTCTTCTCTATTTGAGAACAGGTTGCCATTTCTTATGCTGCTTGGACTTCGTAGGTTTTTCTTCTCCAGCAATTAATGTTACTGTTACTTTATGTTAGTCTTCATATAATCATTGATTAACTACCTTTTGTATTCCTGAAGTATCACACTCTGTAGTGTTGTCTGGCCAGCAAAACTTCAGTTCACAGAACATACTGTCTACAGGAGGTACTAGTCTTCTTTCATTTCATTTAAAAATCTAATTACTTGGATAGTCCCATTTGAAATTTCAAAGGTTTTTTTCCTATTTTCTGTTTTCCCCACTCTAGTCACCATCAATCATAATTGGAGTCATGGTGTTCATAGAACATTTCAGATTTGGAATATCTGGTAACAAAGGTGAGGCTACCCCAGGACAATCCCCTCCCTTGCCTGGCTGGTGATGCTGTCCCTGATGCCCCCAGGACACGCTTGGCCCTCCTGGCTGCCAGGGCACTGCTGGCTCATGTTCAACTTGCCATGGGCCAGAGCCCCAGGGCCCTTTCCATGGCACTGCTCTCCAGCCTCTCATTCCCCTGTTTGTCTGTACATCCAGAGCTGTCCATCCCAGGTGCAGAATCTGGCACCAGCCCTTGTTGAACTTCACAGAGCTGATGATTGCCCATCTCTCTAATCTGTCGAGGTCTCTCTGCAGGGCCTCCCTCCCTCTGAGGGAGTCAACAGCCCTTCCAGATTTGTATTGTCTGTGAACCTGCTCAGTGTCCCTTCCAGGCCTACATCCAAGTAATTTACAAAGAAGTTGAAGGCCATAGGGCCTAAGATGGAGCGCTGTGGAGCCCCACTGGTGACAGGTCACCAGTCTGATGTCACCCCAGTCACTGTAACCCTGTGACCCAGCTGCTCATTAACCACAGGATGTGTTCATCCAGCTGTGGGCTGGACATTCTCTCCACAAGAATACGTTGAGAGACAATATGAAAAGCTTTACTGAAATCCCAAAAGATTACATCAACTGGATCCCCTTGATCAACTGGTTGGGTTACTTTGTCTTAAAATGAAATCAGGTTTGATAACAGGACTTTCATGAAGCTGTGCTGGTAGTGACCAAGGATTGCATTGTCTTGTTGCAAATATTTTTCAATCTCCCCCACAATAATCTTCTCCATCTTTACCAGACACTGAAATGACACTGACAGGCCTGTATTTCCTCAATCCTCTTTCTTGTCCCTGTTGAAAATCAGGACAGCATTCACCAGCTTTCAGCGCTGAGACCACTCAGGATTCCAAAGATCACTGAAAAATCATTCTTTTGCAATGACATCAGCCAGTTCTTTGAGGATTCCCAGATGAATCCCATCAGGCCCACAGATTTGTAGGGATCCAGCTGCAGCAGCTAATACTGCTCAGTGTCAAGGTTGATGGGAGTTGATTGTTTTTGCACAGTCGTGGTCGTCCAGCTCAGGGCATTGAGACCCCATTGTTCTACCATCCATGCTGGAGACAAAGGCAAAGAATGTGTAAAACACCTCTGCCTTTCCATGTCCCTGTTTGTGAGGTGACCATCCTCATACTCTAAGGGGTTGATGCTATTTTTACATTACCTGTTGCCATTAATATATTTTTTTAACTTTTTTTTATTCTCCCCCACATTTCTTGCCAGCTTCAGCTCCAGTTCAGCTTTGGCTATACAGATTTTCTCCATACAGTGAAAAGCAGCATCTCTGTGTTTTTCTCATGTCACACAACCTTGTTTCCACTTGACATACATCCTCCTTTTTTGCCTCATTTCCAGAAGAAGAGTCCTGTTTTGGCCTTTTGCCTCCCCTGCTTGACTTCCAGCATTTGGGAATTGCCTGCTCCTGTGCTCTTAGGAGGTGATTTTAAAAAACCTGACGAGCACTAATGGACCCCAGCACCTGCAAAACATTCTCCCAGTGACTTTACTTACTAAATTCCTGAATAGTCTGAATGGAGAAGTCAATTCTCTTCCTGTCCTGAGCTGAGGTTTTGCTGGCACATTTTTTCCTGTCAACAGAGATTTTTAGCTTGATCACTTTGTGGTTACTGAGGCCAAAACAGACACCAATCTCCACTTCACTGGTGAGATGCACTCAGTTGATGAGCAGTAGATAAGAGGGCATCTTTTTGAGTCAGCTCTTCTCTCCCTCATGTTTTCCAGCAACAGCTCTTTGTGATAAAACACTGTGCTCCATGGTAAAAAGACTGAAAACTTCAAAACCTATTTTTTACATTTAATTGCCTATATGCAGCATTTAGGGCAGGAGCTGGTTTATAGTGCACTTCCATGCTCTCTGTCTGTGCTTTCCTGCACAAGTGAATGATAGTGAGTCTTTTTTTTTGTCTTGTAACTTTAGCTGCCAAAAATTTAAGCCATATGTCTTCTCTCCTCTACTGCAAAGAGCTGTCCCAGAAATACAATAACTTGGAAATTGCTGTGATGAATGGATTAATCTTTTTAAAATATATATATAATTGTGTAAATTGGTTATTGTAAAAGTTAGAAATTTTGTACTGACTTTCCTTCCAAATCTTCATAGTCATTGCAAAGAAACTTTTAAGTAAGCAATGATTCATGGGCTAAAAATGCTTTGATCTTTTCCAGAATCTGTAGTAACCTTCCTTTTCTGTGACTGAGTAATTCAACCCATATTTGTGGTATTACAGCTTAAACTAATGTAATTTACAGTGTTGCTAGACTTGTTTTATTTGCCCTGTATCAGACTCTAATGTAATCATGAAGTTGTTGCATAACATCTTTTTGACTGAAGAGAGATCTTTAATACTGGATGTAGTCCATCTTCTTTTACATCAAGTTATGAACCAAATATTTGTGAACATAGTAAGTAGGAGAAAAAAACCAACAAAAACCACATCACAGAACCACAGAATCACAGAATGAACTAGGTTGGAAAAGACCTTTGAGATCTCTACATCCAACCTATGACCTAACTCCTTGTTATCAACTAAACCATGGCACAGAGTGACACGTCCAATCTTTTTTAAACACTTCCAGGGATGGTGACTCCATCATCTCCCTGGCAGATGATTCCTGTGCCCAATTACTCTTTCAGTGAAGAATTTTTTCCTGATGTCTAACTGAACTTGCCCTGATGCAGCTTGAGACTGTGACCTCTGGTTCTGTCAGTTGCTGCCTGGTGAAAGAGACCAGCCCCACCTGACTACAGCCACCTTTCAGGGAGTTGTAGAGTGATAAGGTCACCCCTGAGTCTCCTTTTCTCCAGGCTGAACACCCCCAGCTCCCTCAGCTGTTCCTCACAGGGTTTGTGTTCCAAGCCCCTCACCAGCCTTGTTGCCTCCTCTGGACACGCTCAAGCGTCTCAAGGTCCTTCCTAAACTGAGGGGACAGAACTGAACACAGCACTAAAGGTGTGACCTCACCAGTGCCCAGAACATGAACTGCGCCAGGTCTTAGCAAAAAGAAGACATTCCTCATGGCAAAATAAGCGATGGATGTTTAGCTATTCAAGAAGATAGGTTGCCCAAAAACTTACTCTGATTCACCTGCAGAATGACACCTGAAATTGAACCTGAAAGTTCTGCCCACTGTCTGCTGCTTGTTAACAGCTGAAAAATATGAGGCATCATAAAATGTTCAAAACTTAAAAGGAAGCTGAAGACATCAATCTCAGGGCTTTCTAGACAGCATAATTGTGTATCAGTAATAAATGTAGCAGAAATAAAGATTTTTATATGAAGTCACTTTTTATTGTAATTCATCCATACAATTATCCTCAAAAGTACTTTGGGTGAAGAATAAAGATTAAATAGATGTTCATTGGGGCTCTATACCAACAAATGTTAAAGTCATCTAAAAATTTCAGCAGGTTTCTAATGTCTTTTCTTCATTAAGGCTTGTGACCGTTTTGGATGACTATGAATTTTTGTTGTAATTCCCCTATTTTCCAATATGATCATGGGATGAGTTATTTCTTTTGTTCTAGAGAAAAGGTAAGTATGATTACATGTCTAAGCATTTTCCTAGGTATAGGAATTTCCTTGCATTTCTGAGACCTTTCTATTAATCTGTCTCATCTGTTAGAATTTATTTAAGATGTTGGGTTTTGTTGTATATTTTGTTTGGTTTGGTTTGTTTTTTTCCAAAATAAACGGATCCAATTTTCTGTATCAGTTCATGACAATCTGAGCAAACCATCACCCTTATTTTGTGGGTAGGCATACCCGCAGCTTAACAAAATCAGTAATTACTTCTGAGAAGTTAATGTGTATGTGACAAGTTACTCACTGCAGAATTATAACACCAGTCCCTGAATCTTGTGCTGTAAAGACCAAACTCCTAAAGAGCAGTTATGACATGTGGCTGCTCTTGTAGCTGTCACTGCTAACAAAGCTCCCTTCACCAGCCTTGTGCAGCCTGTTATCTCTCTCGTTGGTGCTCACTGTTTGTGACTCTGCCCTATGTTTCTGAACTGACAGGCTCCATTTATGAATGGATAACTATCACAGTAAACAAGCAGTTGATTATCTTTTTCCTTTATACTTTTTCTGTATATAGAGGAGTGCAGCTGGCTCATCCCTGACACCCCATGGTGCTCAGAACTAGAGGATGATGGTGATGGCAGTGGAACAAAGCCAAGGTGTCTGGAAACTTCATTGTTGTTAAACCTCAAATTAATAGGAAGGTTTAACATCTGAACTAGGGGGAAATATACAAAATAAAATAGGTCTGTAAAGACCTTTTTAGCTATCTGTAGTATTCTATTACAATGTGAAAATGTGATAGGAATAAAGTACATACTTCTTCTACTAACCAGTTGGGAAAAAAAGCAGAAAAAATCTTTTTCTCTCCCCCTCCTCAGACTGTTTTGATAACATATAGCTCATTTGATTAGATTATATGAAATCACTTGTGAATATTGGAGAGAGAAGGCTATGAAGAACTGGAGGAGCATAACAAAGTTAAGTGCCTGGGAGGCAGAATGACAGACGAGATTGTCTTTTGTCAGTGCAAGCAAATGCACAATAAAAGGGATAATTGTAACTACAAACATACCTTGGGGGGATGGTCTAAATTAACTGTACCTTTCAGGAAAAAGGATCTGTGCATAAGTCCATGAAATTACTTGCCTAAAACATAGTTGTGCACTAGGAAAGCAAAAAAGAAAATAAGGATGGAAGAAGAAGAGATAATAAGAATTCCTGTAATTACCTTAACCCTTATGTAATGAGGATAAGAATGAAATATTAAATAAGTATATTACCTATAAAACTTTATTATTATCTTATTATCCAATTTAGAAAGAGAATATATATGTAGCATAGGAACATGGCTTTCATTTAGGCTTAAATTTGCATATATAATTTATATGAATTAAGTAGAACCTTTTATAGCTGAACAATCATCATTTTTAAAATAGCTGTTTTGTACTGATTAAACAGTACTTACTTATTTGCAGGAAGAAATGTGATTTCTGGGGAAATATAATGAGCTGAGGTGAAGGAAAAATAAAGGGGAATTATAGCAGAGGAAATTGTTTCACTGTTACCCCATTTCTGAAGTGTTACTGGAGAAGCTGAGTGGATGAGAATGTGTGCAGCAGATCACTTTGAGTGCTGTCATGTGTTACGTACAGGACAACCAGGGGATGGATGCAGGCAGCTGTGTTTGGGAAGGGCAGGTGCTGCCTGACCAGCCTGATCTCCCACTATGGCAGGGTGACCAGCTCAGCGTGTGAGGAAGAGGCTGTGGATGTTGTCTGCGTGGACTTCAGTAAAGCCTTTGGCACCATCTCCCACAGGATTCACGCAGACAAAACTGTCTGCTCATGGCTTGGAGAGGTGTGCTCTTTACTTGGTAAAAACTGCTTGGATTGCTGGGCAGGGGGAGTGACATGGAATGGAGTTACAACCTGCTATAACTGGTTGAGTTACAGCCACGAGTGGGGCTCCTACTCATGGCTCAGGATTGGGGCCAGGCATGTTTAATATTTTTATTGATCATCTGGATCAAGTGCACCCTCAGTCAGTTTGCAGATGACACCAAGCTGTGTGAGAGTGCTGATCTGCTGTAGGGCAGGAGGGCTCTGCAGAGGGATCTGCACAGGCTGGATCATGGCTGAGGCCAATGGGGTGAGGTTCAACAGGGCCCAGTGCTGGGTCCTGCCCTTGGGTCACAACAGCCCCAGGCAGTGCCACAGGCTGGGACAGAGTGGCTGGAAAGGACCTGGGGGTGCTGTGCCAGCAGCTGAACATGAGCCAGGGTGTGCCCAGGGGGCCAAGAAGGCCAATGGCATCCTGGCCTGGATCAGCAATGGTGTGGCCAGCAGGAGCAGGGCAGGGATTGTCCCCCTGTCCTGGGCACTGCTGAGGCCACACCTCGAGTGCTGTGTCCAGCTCTGGGCCCTCAGGGCAAGAAAGACACTGAGGGGCTGGAGTGAGCCCAGAGAAGGGCAATGGAACTGGGGCAGGGTCTGGAGCACCAGGGCTGTGAGGAGCAGCTGAGGGAGCTGGGGGTGTTTATCCTGAGAAAAGGGGGCTCAGGAGAGACCATACTGCTTTCTACAAATACCAGAAAGGAGATTGTGATGAGGTTGGGATCAGTCTCTTTCAAAAGGAAATGGCCTCAAATAATGCCAGGAGAGGTTTATACTGGATATTAGGAACAGTTTATTCATACATAAGGCTTTCAGGCACTGAAACAGGCTACCCAGGGAAGCAGTGGCAGAGTCACCATCCCTGTGGGTATTTAAAATACTTGTAGACATGGTGCTTAAAGACATAGTTTAGTGGTAGACTTGGTAGTTTTAAGTTTACAGTTTGACTTGATGTTCCCAAAGGTATTTTTCAACCTAAATGGTTCTGTGATCCTATCTCCTGAAGGAAAATTCTGGAGCTTCTTAACTTTTGACTGAATGATAGAATCAACAGTGTTTCTAGTTTTGAAACATAGAATGGGATAACACAAATTCTAAAATAAAGCCCACAACTGCCCACATCTGCTTTGTATAGTCTCCCGGACTTTTAATTTGCAAAATACTTAATACGATACATTACCCTTGTAGTATCATATGATAAATTTAACTTTTTAAATTTAGTAACTAGATGCTTTCATGTGTCAATTTGCTCTCTAGAATTTGAGCTACTTGCAAGGTTTATTTGAAGATTACTCTAGGTTTGATATCCTGCCATGAAAAAATTTGTGACTGCTTTATATTTTTGTGATTTTACTTTGTTCAAAACAAGTCTCAAAACAGGAAAATTTTTAAGATAATGTTTGAATTTTAACGAGTATTCTGGGAACCATAACTGTCGGTGAAATCCAACCTCTGAATATCAATTTCATTTTGATCCAGCATTACATCCTGAGGCTGCAATTTATTCCATAACTCGGAAGCAGTTATGTCAGTGTGATCACCATCTGCACTAGGCACAATTTCAAATCAGTGCTATTCTTTTGTACTTTTTTTTCTTGAATGGGAGAGGCCTTTGTCAATCTTACATCACATTGAAAAAATAATAATCTCCCTATGGAGCTCCATCTATCATAAAAGGAAAATGAAATATGAAGCTCTTGGGATATTGCCTCAATTTCTCTATTGGTGCATTCATAAAACAAATTGTTACAAGTAGGAGAGACAAAAATGCTGGGGTTCTGCCCTACACTGACCTAGATAATTCATACAAATGCTTCATTTCATTTCAGACTAAGGAACTCATATTGAAGGAGTTAACATAATCAGTTAACTGTCACCAATTTTGTAGGACCTGATTCTGAAATTAGCAATTTACTGAAGACCTAGTGCTGTACATTTCTGGCATTCTATATAAATTGCATGGTTTAGTGTATCAGATTTAAATAGATGCTCTTAGTGATAATAGCGTTGACATTTTTTTGCTCCAAGCCATTTCTGAAGTTGAGCAAAAGTGTATGATATTAAAAGAACTAATTATGTTGTTTCCAAGTCCTAAACTACAAACCTGATAACCACATTTGAATTCAACCTGTATTTGAATGTTTTGTTAGACTTAGTGAACAAGCAGAGAATTTGTGTAAATGTGGCCTCCATTTGTAGGATTTGGACCCTAATTGACTACTGCAGGAAATCCCTAGCTGGCTCAGCCTTTTGCATACAACTACAGGAAGTAAGTATGTACACCTTTGTAAGCTTCAGTTTATCTGTTTCAATTTTGTGTCAGCAAAATGAAACTATAAAAACATAGGAGAGGCAACCAATAAACCAGGATAAGCAATCATTCAGCTCAGAGCCTTATCTCTGAAAGTGGACAGATGAGAATTGCTAGAGCAGAACGAAAGAACAAGGACATTTTTTATGGCTTTGTCTCCCAACACTGAAATAAAAATATTTCAAGAGGCTTAGTGTCTGTGTGTTTTATAGACTTCTCTTCTGCAGTTTCAGCATCCATGATGTCCTGCCACAACTAATTCCTCCACTTCCCTACACTCTATGAAAACAACTTTCTTATGCCTTTCAAATGGAAAAACTGAAAATTGGTAAAAATACTTTTATGCTGTCAGGAACAGTAGCTTCTCTAATTGAGGGAATTAATCTCAAACTTGACTGGGAGAGGGAGGGGCATAAAGGAAATAGGCACAAAAGTGCAGCTGTTCCCTGCAGTGATGCTTTAGTTTTATTTCATCACTCATGTGGAAAGTTGATCTGCAAGGGAGCACTGAAAAAAGATTTAACTGTAGTTCTGGTTCATGTTTGGATTGTGTGGAGGGCAGATTTCCTGTTCCATTCTTACAATATTAAAGGGGAAAAACATCAAAATAGTCTTGTTTTTGTTAATCTGCAGGCTCCTTAGTTCTCAGAAAAAATCCTACTTAGCTTCCCATTGTGGATGAAAGTTTGAGCTCTGCCATACGTGTGTGCTGGATGTCTTCAAAGGGCAATGGTTTCTGTTATCACATGCTGTATTTCAATAAACTGCACCTCAGAGGTGATCATCCCGAGGCATGAAAGTGTTGTACATAACCTGCTGTGACTTGGCTGACCTGCCATGAAGAGCAGGGAAAGGAGAGAATTCTGTGGTATTTGAAGAACAGGAGAGCCCTTTTACTGTACTGTCAACCTTTATTTCTCTGAACTCGGTGACCGTCTTGGACATCTCTAGCATGAATTTAGTCTTATATTAAGAAAAACAGCATGGAGTTTAAACTCGGGACTTGCATATGGCTTGACAAAAATAAATGTAAAGATCTATATTTAGTGGGGATGGAATAATCTCTAGCTGCAATCTAGGTGGGCACCAACTGCCTCAGCAAGGACTCCAGCCCTGGAGCCCTGGGGACAGTGAGATGCACAAGAGCCTCCCTAGGCTGGCAGCAGCAAGGGCCATCCCCTCCAGTGCTTCAGTAGCAGGGGCAAAGGCAGGACACCAAGGGATGTGATGGTCCCCCTCCACCTGACCCTTCCTGGAACTCCACAGAGGAAATGGTGTCCAGCTTTGGTCCCCCCCAGCTGTAGGGATACAACTGGAGAGAATCGAGTGCTGGAATGCAACTGCAGTCCTACAGCACCTACAAGGTAGTGACAGAAAAGACAGAGATACTCTCTTCACAAGAGATGACAAGACAAGATGCAGAAAGCATAGGTTGCTTCTGGGATAATTCTGTCTCTATATAAGGCTTTTTTTTTCCCTTGTGAGAATAATTAAATCGAAACAGACTCCACTAAGTGGAATTGGTGGGTTCAGGCAATGTGAGAAGTAACCACGCAACAAAGTGTTTAGGTTGGATTTGGTTCCTGGTTTTGTAGCAACCAAAGGGAGAAACTGAAATGAGGCATGAAACCTGAAACCATCTAGGACTTGTTTATGCAAATCCGTGTTTTGTTCTTTAAACTGGTCTCCTGAGATTTTCGTTGTGAAGGAAAGCTCTCAGACTTAGGACTTCTTATACCAGTTCATATAAAGTGACAGTACAAACAGCTATGTACAATGTTAAGCATTCACTACTACAGATTTATTTTATATTTCTAAGTTGCTTAATGTACAGTTAAAAATGCAGGGTTTTGTTTGTTTGTTTGTTTGTTTTGGGGTTGGTTGGTTTTTTAGAAGGATTTGTTGGATTTTGGTGGTTTTTTGTTGGTTTTGGTGGGGTTTTGTTTGTTTTGTTTTGTTTTCTTTTGTTTTGTTTTGTTTTGTTTTGTTTTGTCTTGTTTTGTTTTTTGGTGGTGGTGGTTTTGGTTTTATTTTTGGATTTTGTTTCTTTAATTTGGTTTTATTTCTGTCTTTAAATACTCCACTTTTTGTAGCTTCTGCTCCTTGACTTAATTTCCTTTATCAGCACATCCTCAGGTGAACTCTAAATGGCTATATTAGTGCTTGCCTTGATTATTTATCTGTTTTTTTCAATTGCCTGAGCTATATATTTGTTTGGATAGAAGAGGTATGAACTTTGCATTTATGTAATTTTAGTGCATTTATGTACTTTCTCCCATACCTACAAACAAGTTCAGATTTGTTTATAACAATTCAAGTTTTAAGAAAGGTGATATAGTTCCCCTTCCCTGTGTGACATTGACTCACATTCCGTTCACATGAATAGTGATAAATTGCCAACTGTGAAATAAGCAGATACTTCCAATTAGAACATTATTAATGTAAAATTTAGCACCACTACTTTACTCAGAAGGCTGAGGCTTGAATGTGAGTTACAGTGAATTTATATTTCCATCACTGAGTTTGTCCCCTGGTACCAAGGTTGCATTATTATTTTATTGGCAACACAGTTTCAGACTCTTGGAGTATTAATAACTCTGGAACTCGCTTCAATGTACTTTCAGATAAAAATTCACTGCTAAAAGGCCTCATGACTTTGGGCCTATCACCTGTAAAATGTTTACTGGATTACTGCCATTGTAGAGTGAACTGTTACAGTTGAACAAGTAAAAAAAAGTCATAATCAAGAAATCAGACACTGTTAAGAGGCATTCTCCACACTGCAGATTACCTGCAGAGTCTTTTAGTTACACCACCTGAAAAAATGCTGAAAATAGTCTGGCTGGCAGCATGAGATGCCTTAATAGTGAAGTGGTATACCCACATGTCAGGCATGTATTCCTCAGTTTAGTAAATTCATCACCTCATTTGATGTTTCCAAACTTATTCTCCTTTCACTATTGTTATCCTCCCCTTTGAACCTTTGAGTTGTTGAAAAATTTAGCCTGCTTATTTTGGTTGTTCCTTTTTCCATGCAAATAATTATCAATTTGATGTTTGGGGAGAGGGTGTGTGTCTAACCATGAGAGCAGATGCACCTACAACACTCTGATGTGTAAGGAAGTAGGAACTGGGTCTAAATCCGTGCTTTCTCAAGGGTACATGGCTTTTGTGTTTGAAAGCATGAGTCAACAGGGTAGATATCACCTGTTCCATCCAGGGGGAACTGTGTACTGCTAGCAAAGACAAAAAGGTGTAGCCAACATCATGGCAGGGTCCATTAATCTACCTCTGGTTCTTTCTCTAGATGCAGTTTTACACCTGGAGAAATAACCTTTTCATCAAGGGGTATGACAAATCTTATTTTCCTCAGGTAGAGCTCTACTTGTTTTCTCGAAGATTAGGATGGATTCTCCTGGTATCCCCACAGGATACTATTTGCTCCCTGTTTTTGGTTAAGCTTTCTTTCCAATATCAAATCCTTATACCTCTTCTCAGGCTGCCTCCACTGGTTATGTTTAACCTGCTCTGACATACAGCCTTGTCAAGTAGCCAGAGTGCTGTTTCCAAGAGCGTTCTATGTATTAAATGTTTTCTGAACACTTTCTTGAGCTGTTCCCTTTCTGGGTCTAATGGCATTTAAAACTGCATGTGTTTTTACTCATTTCCCTTGCCTCATCTGCTCAGATGAGACTGATCCTTCTGTTTTAGTTTGTTGATAAAAGTAAAATTCATTACATAGGTTCCTGATTATGATTTTTTTTCTTCTAATGCCCAAATTACTTGTCCTGTTCTGTTTTGAATTATCTTAAAGCTTTTTAATATCTACGATGGCTGTGACTATTAATTTATATGTTCTACAGAGTGATGATAGCATTAGGTACTCCTAATAATCCCTCCATTAGCTGTATCTGGGGCAAGACCAAAAAGCTGAAATCTTTTCAAGTTGGGTTGCAAGTCTCTCTTAGAAAAGCAAACTGGAATATTCCTTTTCTTTGCCCTGTGGCTATCATCTCAAAGGTTTTAAATCATGTTATCTTCTATTTTTAGGTATTGTCTCTTGATTCATAAAGAGAAGAATTGTGGATTACTGTCACTTTGGATGACATGCTTTAGAAAATGCTGTGATGTATTAAAGCTTGTTAGCCTTCTTTAGGGCTGATTTTTCTAAATACCCAGTTGCAAATGTCACATTAGTTTGTGGAACAATTCAGGGCTTCAAAATAAATCTTTCACTTTTTCAGTTATTTGGCTTTCATAAAATAAGGTGTGAAAGTATAAAATGTAGATCAAATATCACTCCCATATTAAATGAAAACTCAAGTTTCTTTTTTTTAATTTCTCCTCTGTCTTTACTATGCTTAGAGAGTTCTACCAAACAGATGGATATATATTGAGAGAAGAAATAAAAATGAGATCAACTTAGTTCTGAATCAAGTCATTCTGACCATTAGAATTAACTAGATTTCCTGCTGTGTTAGAATGAGTTTAATGCCAAATGCTATCTCAACTGATTAGATTATGATGAACTGAATCTACAACTTTTGTAAAAGATGGGCCCTAATTCTACTGCTGGAAGTCTTGACAATACCCACGGGAGTTGTTTCAAGAAACAAACTTCAGGAGTCTCTGGTTCTTTTGATGCTCCTTGCTTTTTGTGTAAAACCTCTTGGACAACCTCTGTGACTTGCTGACAAACCTTTCCTAATTCTGCCATGTAGCTCCTAACTGGAGCTAGGCAGGAATCACTCTCCTCCACCTCTTACTGCAAATACTAAACACTAGATATGCTAATTGTTCCTAGGCATCTTAGCAGCAGAGATAAGAACAAACCCTCTCCCCTGCTCCTACTATCCCTAGGGAAGTGGGGTGGAATATGGAGGGGAGGAGAGGATGGGAGCCTTGGCTCGCAGTTTGTTGCTCTACTCACTTTTTTCCTGGGAGTAGTGACTGTCAAGAGAAAAAGTTACTTGTCTCATTAGTACAGTGGGAGCAGTTTGCAGCAAGTCTGCTTGCCAGTTTTCTCACGGAGTTGCTGGAGCTGTTGCCATTTTGCTGCCGATTGTGACACAGAGTCACCTTGCTCATGCTGCAGGCTGGCTTAGAGAGAAGCAGACCCTTGATTTTTTTATAGTCACTTGTTAGGACATCCCACGAGTTGGTTGTGTCACAGCAGCCCCAATTAACCGTGTTTTCTATGGCTACTTCCCTGAAGGGCTGGAGTAACAGGAGGCTTCCCTGCCAGCCCCAGGCTAAGATCATTGCTCTGATACAGCTGCATCCCTGGACTATCCCCAGCTTTCTTCCACTGAACTGCACTTATTCCCATATGGTTTGGTGTTTCAGTTTTTAAAACAGTAGTGTGTATATGAGCTTAATAAAACTTGCCTTCTGAATCTAGATAATACTTTATCTTCTTTCCTGAAGGCAGTCTACAACTAAAATATTGAATCTCACATGGAATGGATTTGGGCAGTATCACTCCATGCCTGTCCTCTTTCTTATTTTTTATAAATGTTTCTTGCTGTCTGACATGAAATATTGAGCTAGATGGACCTTCAGTGTGACCTTGCAGTGCTGTACAAAATGTTAGTGAATGTAGAAAGGAACATGAGGTTTGATTATCATCCATAAAACACTGAACTCATTCAAAAATTGATGGAGTATAATTGATATTCTAAATACTTTTATGGGTATGCAGTCAGATTGAATATTCTAGTTAAATCTCAGTTTCCACACATGGAAAATTATGATAGAAAGTATTAGTTATGGAAGCTGTACTTTTTCTTTATTAAACTAAAGACAACTGCAATGTTGACCTTGATTGCAGCATCCTATTAAAGGCACCATATAACTTAGAGTCTGGTTTGGAGAGTTCGTTCCCCTCAAAGAATAGAAATCTTTAAAAATATTTTAAAACTAGGTTCTTGAACACTCATTTCTTGTTTTGTAGATTATTATGAAACAATAGTATGTAACCTGAAAGGAAAGGACAGATTCAGGTAAAATAAACATAAGGAAAAACTGAGCTATAAAATATTTAATTCCTAACAGCGTAGAAACATTTCCTGTCTGAATTCCAGATATTGCACATTTGGCTGCCATTTACAGTTGCATCTATATTACACCATATAAATTATACGGTCTATTGACCTGCCTGAACTCTAAGAAAAAGTAATTTTAAAAAAAATATATTTTTCTTTAACTATAGCTCATAAAGGGTATAGTCCATATGATAGTTAATAAATGCAAGGTTTAACTACTCAGTACTTATTTGTGTACATTTAAAACTGCTCATAAATGCAATACTGGCTCTGGTAGATAGACTTCAAATTATTGAGCCTAACAGAGGCAGGTTCAAGAAGTATTTTTCAAGTTCTTGACTTCTTGCAGGAGCTGTCATGTTTTAACTAATATCAGTTTTTTGATACTTACTTGATGTCTCCATTAAATGACAGAAATGTCAAAAAAGTCTTTAATTCCACGATGAAATATAATCATCTGGACTTGTCTGATTACTCACACCACCGCAACAGCTAGATATATGGTCACAGCTGTTAGGAAATAGATAAAGTGTTAATAGCTGTAGGTAGAGCTGCAGCTCATTAAGGGAGTGGAAGTAGTTAAAAACCATCAACATTTAACTATGTAGTTTTCCTGCTTTAGTAACGAATGTTTTTAAATCAACTTTATGGATGGCGGTATCAAAGCAACCACAGCCATTGTTTGCACAGTAGAATTAAAAGTTTTTGAACACAAAACTGTGAATTACATATCTCCTTCCCCTTTTCCCCATGTTGCTTAGCCAGTCTGTGTGGTTTTGGAATGCTTTCCATGCTTTTGCTTGGCTAGTATATATAGTTTTAATATACCCCTTGTGAGAGTCCATCTGAGCCTCTCGTCTGTTTCTGCCCAACGACCCTCGCCTGAGGCCTACGCTGGCCAGGGATGGGAGAATGCCAAGTGATTGTTTCCCAGGTTATGCCTACCGGGACTGGTTTCTCATGACTCAACAAAGCTCCCACGGATGGGAGAACAATGGACTGCTCTGGTATGGTGTACCCTGTGTTTGTCCCTAACGACAAAGACGGTTTGGTGTGGCATGAGCTTGCCGTAATGCTCTGCTCTCGAGCAGTTTACTGGCTGCAGCGTCCTGTTTCCACCTCTTTCCTCGGAGTAATGATCTCCACATGCAATAGTCTGTAAATCTTCCCACCTTTTGGCCAGAAGCCACTCGCTTTGGGGAGGACTATAAAAGTGACTTTCCTGAAGAAGACCCCTGAGATCTCCCCGGATGGCAACTGGCATCTATTGGCTGGATTCCATGAGGATTCATCTGCCCGTCTTGGTAGCTGTAATCCCGACCCCCTTTTCTCTCTCCCTCTCTCTCTCTCTCTCTCTGTCCCCCTATCGCATTTCGGTTGACACTAAATGAAGTGTGTTTCTGCAAAAGTAAACTGGTTTTGTCCCCTGCTGTGTCTTTTGCACTTTGAGATCCCTAAAAGAACCTACCAGGACTCTGCATGTAGTGTGGACCCTGACACCCCTCAAAGGATGAGTGAAGTTTTATAAAAGTGACAAGAAATCCTAACTCTCTTTTTAAATCCAGCACTAAGCATCCTGCTGTCTATTGCCATAATCAAGATGCCTTTTCTGCATGTATCCAAATGGAATTATGTGGGAGTACAGTCTCATTTAACATCTTGGAGGTACTTAAAGGGAAGGATGCTAGCTACTGAAAAAACAACACCATTTTTTTAATCTAAGTATTGTTCCCATGGAAATGTTACTGCATGGAAATAAGCAAGATTTCAACTAGAAGGTGTAGATGGTCTACACAACAAGTGGAAAATACTTGGTCATGTAGCATAACCTACTGTCTGCAATGAAAGGGCATTTCATGCTAAAAAAGTGCAATTTCTCCTATTCGGGAATTTTTTTTCAAGATACTAATATCTCATTCCCCTGTTTCTGATGCTAATTTCTACTTGTCATTGAAGAGCAAATACACATACTTCCATGAAAAAAACAGCCATACCTCTTCCTTGCAGCATTCAGAACATTCACTTTTGTCCCTTAATTTGGTGCTCATGTGCTTCCTCTAGTTTTGTAGCTGGGAACAAAGTATCTTGCCAATAACAGATGGTGGTGAATGGAAATACAGAATGTATTTCACTGAATCATTTGTTCATTAGTTGCAGTTTAGATACAATTATTCTTGACTCCAGCATATCTCTTGGGAATACATTTTCTCATTTGCAAATTTTTCAAAAAATTCTCCTGGGTCTCCCTTGTTAAAAACAAGATAAAGTAGTCTGTAAAAGACATCTATATTCAAGCTTATGTGACAGGCTTTTTAGTTGGTTATTGGGAGTGCTTACCTTCAGTTTCTCCACAGCATACAGAGGCTGAATTAATTTTCCCATATCAAAAGAAAGATAAGAGTCATTGATCACGCTTGATGATGCTAGGGAAATCCCCAGGAGACAAGTTGCTTCACAGTCAAAATACGGGACTGTCCTACAGACATTTTGCACAAACAGTATTTCAACTTTTGAAGTTAAGCTTTTTTCGCATCTTCAATGTATCATGAATAAAACATTCTGTATCACTGCTTAGAAACTTTAAGAAACAAAAAAGAAAATGAAAAAACATCAATACTTTATGGTTGCCCAAAACAGCTGATTCCCCCATCTGCTACAGATAGGCTAGAGTAGAGATGTGTGAATCCTGCCAGCTTAGTTTTGATTTGTACTGCAGCTCCTGTAGTAGCTAAACAGCTCCCAAATTAGGAAACCAGTAAGAACATGGAAAAATGTCATGGTGGTAGTTTCTCCAACTACAGCCAAATTATACCAATACCTTAGTTTTCCCTCCCTTGTTTTGGGCCGAATCAAAATCTTTTTGAAGACTGTCATTTTAATCTCTTTTTCTTTCTTTTTTTTTTTTTTTTTTTCTCATTGTATCCATCAATTCTGTATCCCCCTGTTGTAAAATAGCAAATTCAGAAAGAGGAGATTCATCTTGCAAATGGCTCTGAGATTAATGTTTTTTTTTTCAATTTTTTCAATTATATGTTATAATGTTTTGATTTGATTTTTGATACAAAGTGTCTCTTGTTATATCACAAACAGTTTTTTAGGCTGAAAAATTATTGCAGCAGCTAATGTTGCTGATGGACATCATTGCCATGGCAATGGTTTGCTATGGTTTCAGACCATCTTCATTAAGAACTTTGAAATTTTCAAAGGGACTTGTAAGAAATATTTTATATCTTCTTATATGAGGAAATTGCATTATGAGTCACTCAAGTGCTATCATAAACGATGAGAATATACATTAGTATATTTGGTAGCACATGTTAGTGCCCAAAACAAACACAGGGTTAGAGATAATTATCACATTTGTGGTTCCATGAAGACTCTGTGGGATGTGAACTGCTGGTGTTACCAGCTGAGGTTATCCAGCTCCACATTTTTGCTAATGTTTGCTTTCCTGTTACTTGCCTTTCTGTGCTCTTACATGGTGCATAATAAATAAGATTTCTGGGATGAGAGTGTGCAGTACCTTTAAATTCTCAATGCCTTTTTAGGCACACAATAGCAAATTGTTTCATGAAGGAATAAAATGCACTGGTGAGCAAGCTTTGATCCTGACAACTCTCAGGACTTTCTGTAATGCATTAAATTAGTCAACTGTCCCTTCAAGTAGTTTATCATAGATTCACCAAATCATTTAGGTTGGAAAAGACCTTTAAGTTCATCAACTCCATTTCTTAATTTAAGACTATCAAGCCCAGTATTAAATGACATCCCTAATGCCATATTTCCTTGCCGTATTTACATTTAAATACCACTAGGAGTGGTGACTCAATCACTTCCCTGCAAAATTTTGGAGTATGTAATTCAGCATGAAAGAGCAAATGAAGATGAGTTTTTTAAGGGGGATGCACATGTTAATGTTCTGGAATTAATCTTTTCCAACAAAGCTTCCAACCATCAACACTTATGCTTCAGAATTTCCATGAGATCCTTGCTTTTCCTCCATATAAATGAATAGCAGGAGAAGACTACATGGTTTTAGAAAAGAATCTAATAAATATAGAATGCCTTAATTAAATCACAGCTTGTAAAATACATTTTATGAGGACAATAATTTAAATCTTGAACAATTTTATGTGCATCTGCAAATAAAGTGGTTGCTAATGGATAACTACATACTTGGCATATTTAAGTGATTGCTTCTTAGTCTGTGACTTTATATAGTACACATTTGTCAGAACTGCTTTGGGTTTCAGTAGCTCCTTGGCAAAAATGGGTAAGAGATCATAGCACCTCATATCTTTATTTGTAGTATATTATCCTTATGTATTAGACTGACTCAAAGGCTAATCCATTTATTTGTAATTCCATTCTATTACTATAAAACAGCTCCAGCTCATCAAAACATACTAAACTCATGGTAGGTTTGCAGTTACAGCCCTGTATGAGAAAAATGTATAGATACATAAACTGCCTGAATCTTCATACCAGAAATTTCACATTGCACTAAGTTATGTTTTCCCAAAGATGTAAAAATTATGGGATACGAAGTATATTCAGGTAAATCAATGCCATGGAGCTATTCTTTTATTGTGCTTTTATTATATCATACCTACATCACACATTCATCATAATGAAATTGATGTAAAAGCTCAAGTTCTCTTCAATACTGTTGGAATATTCCAATTGCTGTTATTACAAGTGCCCTGTTGCCAAGCACTTCACCTGGGCAGTGGTCCAGAACAACCTACAGTGTGTCCTGCACTACACAGTGCCTGTTCTGAATGTGTTTTGCTGAACTTGCTCCTTAGAAGAACATAAGGGTTTATGGTGGTTGTCAGAAATGAAAACAGCTTGAGAGAACAGGGAAATAATAGGTAGTATCTGAGTGCCTCATTCAAATTGTCATACAAAGTCATATCTAAAAATAAAATATTGTCAAAATTATGTGAACATTCCACTTTTTAGTACAGGTATAAGTGCAATAAAACTTTAAACTCCATCTTATCTCATGTAGTCTGGCTTTTGGGCAGCATTTTTTGGGGGGTAGTAGGAAGACAATGTGTAATTGGGGCTTGTATTGAAGTTCAAAAGGCAGACTAACTCCATACTAAAAGTCACATTATGACAAAAGACCAGCCTGTGGGGTATCTTTTGAATGACAAACTCAAACTTATTACTCATTAATAGGTAAAAATTGTCAGATGATCCTTACAAACAAATGGTAGTTTGACCCCTTCACTAATGACAGAGGGACTTGTGCTAACTAAGAGTGAGTTCTCACTGATCCTTATCTAAATGACTAAGAAATTTTACTCAAAGTTACCTTATTAACTGGGGTATAATGCCTCATGTCTAAAGTAGCATTTAACATCTCCATTGCCACACTAGGCTTCAGAAGGTGTGCTGATTGATCTTAATTACTATGTGTCCTTTCCCTATGATGTGCTGAAATGCATAATAATACACTGTTTAAGTACACTACATGATCAGGTAACAGCAATAATCTTATCTGAAGTGTCTGTTCCCTTGGAAGTCTTCAGCTGGGACAAAGAGCTGCCCTCTGTCTAAATGGTGAGGCTCAGATTGCACAGGGAAAAGATCCTGGCTCATTAAAATATCTTTTTCTCTGTATGTAAATGCTGTATTTTCAGGACCTGAAAATATATGGAATTATTCAGAGCTATTGGTAGGGGGGAATGGCTGGATGATTTAATTGGTCTCTTCTATGTCTAATTCTTAAGACTTCTTCTTCTTCTTCTTCTTCTTCTTCTTCTTCTTCTTCTTCTTCTTCTTCTTCTTCTTCTTCTTCTTCTTCTTCTTCTTCTCCTTCTTCTTCTCCTTCTTCTTCTTCAGACTTCTGAATGCAGAAGAAAATATAAAGTAGGAAGTATGAAAAAATTTATTTTTCACTCTTGTCTTTTGTTAGTTTTATACTTTTCGGTCATAATTAGTGTAACTAAAGATAGATGTTTTAATCAAGATCTAATGCATAGAGTGAACGTGGTAAAAAGACTGAATTGATCCTTGAGTCTTTTTCCTCACCTCTACTTTTCTCTACATCAGACCTGCATTTTTTTTCACTCTAACTTGCAGACATTTTAAAGTACAGTAAAGCTTTTCAATAAAAAAACTAATGCAAAAATATTGTTTATTTTTTTTCTAACTCTGAGACACAAGCTCAGGAAGAAGTGCAATTCAGTTTTTAGATGTAAGAATAATTTCTTGCTCTTAAGGGGATTGCTGACAAGTTTAAGAAGTAGAACAGCTTCCCAATAATTCATTTTTTGAGTAAACTGTCATTATCTGTCTGATGTAGTCATCTACCTTTCAGATTTTTTTGAGTATATTTATTGTCTAATTTGTCCCAATGAATAAAGCCAGCAGCTATAGAATTGTCATTAAAGTCATCCCTTTTTTGTCTTGAATGTAGCCTCGCCAAACAATTCATACACGGGAACTACTGGAGAAGAATGCTGTTTGGTATAGAGAGTCTGAAAAATCTGTCGTTCATTTTAAGGGAAACAATTAAGAGGATATGATTTGTTATGTATTTATTTTTCTTGATGGTTAGACCTCTATGTATTTATGTGAGGGTTTGCTTTAATTGCATATGTCTGTATATGGATGACAAGTCAGGACTGACTGTCTGTCTATGTTCTTTGTATTTCATAGTGAAAAATCTTCCTATTAATTTTTTGAGCACTATTGATACTTCTGGATATGGTAAAACAGGCTCCATGAATCTTGATTTTTATTCTCTTGACACTTGCTTACAACAGAGATGGAATAATACATTCCTCATTTGAAATGGAATGCACATCTAATACATTTCTCTTACTTCACTACTTTTGAACCCACTATATATTATCCTTTGACTCTTGTGTTTTTGTATATGGAAGATGGAGTCATCACAGATAGCAGTGTCCTTTCTCTGACAACATCATAGAGAATGCAGTCAGCATGTGCATTGTAAACTTTACTTTCCACTATCATTCCCCCAGCATTATAATCACTCTTTGCTTTATGCTTTATTACATATTCTTCAGAAAGAAAGCCATAGCACACCGTAAGACTGCAATTTCTATATAAATGGGAATTATCATTGCAAATAAAAACAATGTTTTAATGTTTAAAGGCTGCATAAAGGCACCATGTATAAAGAATGAATTAAGATGGCAAATCCTTCAGTATTTTCCCATGTTAAAAATTTTCTTTTTTCTTTTCATGTGGAATTCCTTCAATGCTTAGCTATTCTGCTTTTAATTTTATTGATACTTACATGTGCAACTAATACTCTTACATTGTCAAACAGGCCTTTATGGTTGTGAGTTCACTACAGTTGTGAGCATTGTTGAATTGTGAGTGTTAAATCAAACAATCACTTTAATTTTTAATACCTGAAAGCTCTGATAGTTATCTGAAATAGGGCTTTTTAATATGTGCATTAGTGATATATGTCTCTATAAAAATATAATATAAACTTAATGCAAAATTCCTGTGAGTTATATAATAATTGCTGCACCAGCTTCAAAGTTTTTGAAAAAAAATCACAGATAACTTCAACTATTGAGCCTCACCACCTAGATTTTTGAGAAATAATTATTATCATGATCTTTCTCTGCTGTTCAAAAGAGGTGAAAAAAGAACAGAGAAGCTGTCTCCCGTTTCACTAAAACAGAACTTGACAGGCTCAGAACTTCTGTCTGGTTGGGATCTTTTATGTGCCGCTACTTTCTGTGTCAGGAACAGTTCATACTCATTTTTCTTTCTTTTTGCATGTCATCTGCATCTCAGAAAAGATTTTTAGCATTTGTTGTCTACATCAATATCACATTTCATAGACTATTGCAGAACTGTATTCTCTTATAACTGTGATTTAGTATGCCATCAGCCATTTTTTGCCCTATCACATTTTTTCTTCTTCAATACAACAAACTATTCACTCACAAGCAAAATGTGGGATCAGTACATGTCTGTTGCTTGTCAAAAAGGGAAAAGGAAAATGCTGTCCAGTTAATCAAGAAAAATATGTAAAATTTATTTCCAGGACATTACCTATGATGAGAGAATCTAAAACTCCACCATATCTATACTTTCTTCTCATGATTTGTGAGATACAGGACAATATATTCACTCTGGTTCTGCATAAATGGGTACAGCTTTTAAGGTGATGCTATTCAGAGATCTAGTTCATAAAGCAATACTTAAACATTGCAATCTCAGTTTTTCAACCTAAGAATGAGAACAACACAATCCTCATGGCTGTGCAAAAAAGCTTTTATGTGCAGGTCAAGTGTAGTTGATTTATATAGCCCAACCTAGATACTTCACTTGAGAAAGAGTGAGCACAATCCTTCCTCTCCACCTCCTCAGACATCAGACTGGGACAGTGAGCACCAGTTCTGTACTGCACTGTTTCTCTTCAGCATGATGGGTAAACACCTACTCACACTCTTAAGTAGACAAACAAAAGTACTACAATGAAGGGATGTAAACAGGCAGTTTTTATAAAAGCTTCTCTTAGAGCAGAATGTTCTTGCTATGTCTGAGAATGCAGAGGACAAAGAGGAACTGTTCTCTTTAGAGACCTGCAGAGTCCATATCCTCTGATGGCCTTAAATAACATGGAAAATGAAATTAGGCCTTTTGCCACAGGCTGTTTTGAACCCAGGCAGATTTTTTCAGCACTACATTACCAGAGGTCTTTAGATTGCTGGAAAAAGCAAGGAGTAAAGAATCCTGAGTACTCGATACCCGGAGAGTTGGTAGATGTCCCATTCTTGGTAATATTCCAGGTCAGGCTAGTTGAAGATGGGTGCAGCCTGATCTCGTTGAAGATGTCCCTGCTGATTGCAGGAACTAGAAGACCTTTAAAGGTCCCTTCCAACACAAACTCTTCTAAGAAGACTTCCAGAAAAGTGAGTTGGAGATGCAGTAGATACCCAGAATGTTACCTTGCAAGGTACTGATTTGCAATCTCCAGGCTGTTTGGCATTCCCAGGCCCAAACAGTGCTCATACCACAGATGTGAAACCTCATTAAACATGTGAAGCTCTTGCTAGGACTGAGACCCAGCGAATCTTGCCTGGAGCTTCCATTTGTACCAGTTTCAGACTGGCTTAATATGTGAATTACATATTAATGTAATTATTTACAGCTTAATGTAATTAATTAGAGCTTAATGCTGTAATTCACTTGAGCTAAATGACTAATTTGCAAGCTTAGAATGTGCCAGAGCCACATGATTATGATGCCTTAAGCTGTTCTTTCATATGAAAAATGCAAACAGGTACAAACAAGTAATCAATATATTTTATTGTTATGCTCTGTAAATACTTCTGAAAACCTTAAGCTGAGAACTGTATGTGTAGGCTTCCTATACAACTTGCAGACTGTTGAGTGATAATTAATATTTAAGTCATTAAAAAAAGCCTTGTCCTTTCAAGGATCTGAAAATACTCAGCAGTGCACACGTACAGAACTTAAAACAAACTTGATTTCATCAGTCCCTCATGGGATAGCATGTAAGGAATTTTGTATGAGGATTAAAGTGCAGCTGTCTTTTGGAGTATGCTGTATTCCTAAAGAATACCAAAATTCTGAGAGAGATTTGGAAACCTCCTTTGCTCTTGTTGTCAGATTTGCTGAATGAGTTTCAATTGTTCTCTTGCTGCAAAACCCCTGTGTCTAAGGTAAAGAGTACATGAAAGGCGAGCTCATTCCCTAGCTTTCATTTCAGTGTACCCATTTTCACCTGAAACATAATAGTCTTGCCTTGTCTAGGCTATGTGATAATGTGTTCTGGTGTTCACTTGTTTTGTGCTACAGCAATTGCTGCATCAGCTCTTCTAGCCAATTAATTCCAAATAAATTCAAGTTTGTTTTCTTCCTATCTCACTTCTGTAGCTGGGGAGTGCAGCTTTGACAGCCTCCTTGAAATCAGAGCATTGTTCCTTAAATCATAAGAACAAAGCTTTCAGGGAAGAAGATGCACCAGAGCCACAGCAGGGATTCTCTGACCTGAAGTGTTGGTAGCATTAAGATAATTGAGCTGTTTCTGAAATTCACGTGTCTCAGCAGAGATCTGGCAGGCACAGCTGCCTGTGGGTGTCTTGCAGCACTGCTACTGAGGGAATACATGCCAGCATGTGTGCTGTCTTGCCCCACTGGACCAAAACCAATTCTTTAGCAGAAGTTAAGGGCTGATGTAATTCTTGCTCTTTGACTTTGAGTAGGCATGTTTGGGTTATTTTCTCAGCTTCTTTCTGAAGTAAACCAGACAAGTCTGTCATAAAAACCCGATAGCATTGTTAGTATACAGCATTTATGGATAGTTGCCAAGAATGCACCATGATACTTTGTAATACTATGTTCTGTGAAGTATTCAAGAAAAGTGAGTCTTTGAGGTTATCTCGTTCTATTACCATGTACAACTATGTGGATCTGATCCAAAAGTCAGTTCTCTTTTGTCAAGAGTCTCCAAGGTGAGTGTAGGTAGAGAACCACTGAGAATCAGGTACAGCTAACAACCACAAACATAAATTTCTCCCATCAGCTGTCTGCAGCTGCAATTACAATGACCCTTTAAGTTCATGGAACATACTGGGAAGAGGAATTTGGTAAAACCACATAAGCATGAGGAAGTGGAATACTTGGAACATGAAGAATCAACATTTGTCACACTTTGTTACAATGACTGCTTTCTTCCTTTCTGTCTAATAGCAACAATAAGGAAGAGAGACATTAGTAAAATTAAGAGGGACTTCAACTTGAGAGATACTAGGAAAAAATTACAAAGGTAATAATGTGTGTAATTTCTTGATATTGCAATTATACTTTCATATTGGACAGTGCTCATCAAGTAACTGTAATTGGCTGCTTGTGTGTGTCCCATAAGCAGCTAGCCCCTGTCTTCATGCAATTGCTGCAAATCAATATGCAAATTAAATCCAGAGCTGCAATCTGTTATTCCAGTGAGATATGTTGGTCTCACATGCCTTCCTGAAAGCTGGTCTGGTCTGCTGAAGATAAACAGCTTTGGCCAGGGAGTGGAAGCATATCAGCCATGACCACTTCAGTTCTGATATTTGTAAGGATTGTGCTCCTACTAATGAGTATCACATCAGCATTGTTGAGCTCATTTTCAGCTTTATTCACTGA
The DNA here is from genome assembly GCA_030060385.1 of Muscicapa striata striata. NCBI lineage: Eukaryota > Metazoa > Chordata > Aves > Passeriformes > Muscicapidae > Muscicapa > Muscicapa striata. The sequence continues at coordinate 1,304,148 of JAREIS010000255.1, forward strand.
CTACTTAAATTTGCATTAAAGAATCACCTATATTCTTTGGAAGTTTATGAAATACATAAGAAAAAGCCTAAGGCTGAATGTAGCCTTTTCAAGTTATGCCCTTTAAATAAATCCGTCATTAACTCATTGTTCTTAAAAAAAAAAAAAAAAAAAAACAAAATCCAAAAAGCAAAAAAAAAAAAAAAAAAAAAAAAAAACAAGGGAGTGTTTTTGGAGCTGAGATGATTTTCATGGAACACAAATACACTGAACTAAATCAGCTTGTAGGGTCCAACTGAGCTTGTTGGATCAAGCTACATGTAATAATTTTCTTCAGGGCAGTCTTGGATATCACTAAGTCTCAGATCACAAAATGCCATTGATTTTCATTACAAAGTGGATGTAGGAAAACTTGCAATTTTCCATTCCTTCCAGAATATACAAATTCTTTCTGAGCTGGAGAGAGCAGTTGGCAAAACCATGTGGACTCTGAAGATCCTAAAGATTCCCTGTGCATCTACATATACTGTGGGAAAACCCCTGCCTCTAGGTCCTGAAGCATTTACATATGTGATGTGGGCTTTGACTTCTCTTGTAAAGAAATATGTACTCCAAACAGCAGGCATTGTTACTTTTTGAGGGAGAAAGGACTGATGTTCATGAAAAAAGTTCTACTCTGCTCAGCCTAAATAATGGTCTTTGATCTTGAACTAATAACCTCACCCTAATTTCAACAATAAAAGCTTTCAATGCTTTCATTTTTATGTATGCAAAGAGACATTTTTATCCTTAAAGGCCTCCTTCTTAGTGCCATTCAAGTAGCAAAAAGTATTAAATAAAATCTTATTTCCAAGCTCTTACAGCTACAAAACTTGATACAAATGGAAAAAATGCAATTTTCTACTGATCTCTTAGATAACAGGACGTCCTAGGAAGATCACTTTGTCTGAAATTTTTAACTGGAACTACAGATGGAAAAGGAGTTTAAAACTTTTAAATTCTTCTCTTTCTGAGTAGCCCCTTTGCCTGACAAAACTACAAGATTTCAACAGTTCAAATGAGTTTCAACTGTCTTCTAAATGTATAATATTTAACTGATATTCTTAAAGATAGGAAGCTTAGGGTTTTTTTTAACTGTGAACAACTGTACATAAACAAATATATTTGTTTGCATTGGTGCTGTAGAATCACAGAAGAGCTGAGGCTGGAAGAGATTTTTGGAGGTCAGCAAGTTCAATTCTTCTGCTCAAGACACAGTCTACTAGTGAGTCACACAGATTGCACCTCCATTGTTTTGTTCATTCTGGTCTGATTTTTTTCAATAAAGAAAAGGATTAAAAGTTTTAAAGAGTACTACTTCTAATGAAACCAGACCCTTGTAAAAAGGATATGTGGATTAGAGGAGAATGATAGCCTTATTAATGAGATCTGTATCTCTTGCTTTTCATTATACTTGATTATATTAATGAGATAATTTAGGTATCTTTATTTTGGATTCATGGTACAATGAATAGTGACAATTCTGTGCTTATGATGCAAATAACTATCAATATTTATTGTGGTAGGTAGTTTCAACTTTGCAATTGCTGAATATACAGCCCAGCAGTCCAAGGACCTGTTTGAGGTTAACTTGAAACCAAGCTGAGGTTGTTGGGGCTCATATTTAAAGTAAAGAGAAGTGATCCTGGACATGTGATATTACCTGTTGTTTGCCTTGTACCTCCTGGCATAAAGAAGGGGACTCAGCCACAGGATACCCTTTCACTTCTCTGTTTTGAGGCTTCTCAGGTCACTGATACTGTTGTCAACAACGTGATGACATAGTTGGTAGGATGAGGATTTTAAATGCTCTTTATTGTCCTCTTCCCATCATAAATGTGAAGATACCTTATGGATCAATTCCATCTCTTCTTTATGACTGTAAAGGTTGTCTTTACTTGTACATGGTATTCCTGGCAAAAACAACAACAAAACAACCAAAAAACTAAACCGGAAAAAAAATCAAAAACCCTGACCAAATTAAAAGCACCCCAAAACCAAAACAAACCGAAACTCAACCAAACCAAACCAATCAAACAAAAAAACAAACCAAACAAGCAAAAAACACAATAACCACCACCACCACAACAATAACAAAAGAACACCCAATAAAACCCAGCAGAAACAAACAGAGATGAATCATCCTGGTCTCTGGTTTGGCATAACTCTTGTAATAGATCTGAAGGACTATTTTTAATATTTTCCTCTGTTAGATTCTTAAGTTTAAGCTTAGGTAAAGTTCAAAACAATATAAATTTTCAAATCCCTAATGAGGATTGAAGTTTGTTTTTTTTTTAAATTTCATCTTTGAAAGGTGAACAGTATTTCAAGCAATTAATAGGGAGAGGGGGTGTGAAACATTTAGAAATGATAAGTTTTTAAAAGAAATTCAAACACAGTGACAGCATCCATAAGCTTATTTCTTCATTCCTTATTTCCAGTAATTTGATTTCACATTCCTATATACCTGTATAAGATTATAGTAGATAATCTGGAGTCTTTATTTTTCTTTTCCTAACTTTTCAATGTCTTTGTTTATCTGCTGAATTGATTCAAAGAACAGGTTTTATTTACTGCTCAGTTTCCAACTTTCTGTCACTTACAGGCTGTTCTTTTAACATCTATAGGTTGCTACTGTCCAAATTAAAAAAAAAAAAAAAACAAACAACAAACTCTTAACATTTACTGTGTGCATGATCCTATGTAGTATTTCAGTATGTTCAACCAGTGTATGTCCTATTTTTCCTATAGAAGACGACAATACTTTTCAAACAACAGCATAATTGTGAGTTTGCAGAACTTTATTTAAAAGAAGCTTGAGAGTTTAATATTGATATAATTGCTCTTTTATAAAATCATGGAAAAACAAAACAAAAACAAAAAAAAAAAAAAAAAAAAAAAAAGCAAAAAAGTGTTGAGAATTAAGGGATAGGAAGAGGCTTGCAGCATTGATCTAGATGGTCTTTAAAGTCTCTTCCAACCCAAAATGTTCTATGAATTTATGAACTTGCCCTCCATGGAGGATTTGCCAGGTAGAACCAATCTAGTTTTGAATTTTTACAATTTTTTTAGGTCTATCATGTACTGGTGTGTAGGAAAAACTATTGTCCCAGCTGAAATCGGAAAATCCCCACACTGGAGAGCAAGGATTAGAGAAACTGTTTCTAGGTAGTGCAGTTTTAGATTTTTTTGTTGAATGTTATCAGTAACATGACATTAGAAATAGCCTGAGAAGATTGTAAAATATTAATGGTTTGTTAACTGGAGAACAAACCTTTTTGACCTTGTTCACAATGTGAGTCATTTTCCTAGATAGGATAGGGTGTAAGTACCAGTACTTAGTATTTCAACCTTTTTATCATTGCAAAACAAATGAGGCAATCTGAGGGGGAAAAGAAGGCCACAAATTACAGTAAGATGTAGATGTGACAAATCTTTTCAGGCTTGAACACTGCACATGCAAGGGTGTCTTGTACAACACTACTGAGGCTGTTCTTTACTTAGCAGCACAAAAATGCTTAATATTTGAGAAAAATCTCTAGTATCAAGGCACTGGGAAAAATGTCTTGGGAAATCTTTAAATGAAGTTCCAGACCATGAATGAAAAATACTGGAGATAATGTTGAGCCTTTTAATTGAAATCTCTGACACCTTGACAGGTACAGCATGGTAGGTAAATCTTTACTTTGAGTAAATCTACATAAGTACACAACTATGACATGCTTCAACTAATGTCACTAATGTATTGTTCTTTTGCCCTGTTTTCCAAATCAGTAAATAAAACACTCTTTTGATCTCCACAGAATAGAAAAGAGATAAAAGGGTGAAAACTAATCACAAGAAAGCCCTGTTCCTTAGGGATTAAAGGCTAGCAGGTTAAGGTGTGAGGGCTGAACAAAACTTCTTTTTGTGTCTGGGGCCTAAGCTCTCCCTATTAGGCTAAATGGTATTTGATGAGCAACCTATCAGTTTTCCCTCTGTGGGAGTACTGGAAAACTGTTTTTCACACAATTTTTCCAAGTTCAATACTTTTTCCATCAGCTGTGGCTGAACTTGGCCAGCATGTTCAAAGGTTATCATAGGATTTTGGATACACATTTCCACAAAATTAATTCTCATAGGAAAACTATGTAAAAAATAGTAACTTCAGTGAGTGAAGAGCCCTCTTCACTACCTATGACAATCCTGGGTGATGGAAAACACTGAATGAAAATCCCCAAAAAACCCAAGTGAAAACACTATAGAATATCTATCTATACACCAGATTTATTCCAGATGAATTTACATTGGTACTCATAGTGTTTACTTATACCAATGATTAGACATTCTTATTTGGATTGCTAAACTGAATGACTGCTATTGGTTATAACAGCTTGCAATTGAAAAGGTTTCAATGTACACAAAATTCTAGTACTTTGTTGAAAGACAGTCTATTGGATAATTCATACTGTACTTACAGTAAGCAATTTTTTGGTCAAGAATTTCCATCATGTTGGTAGTATATTTTTAATTCATCATTCTCAGTCCTCCCCCCCCACCCCCCCAAAAAAAAATTATTAAATGCAACAAGTAACCACAAAAAATTTTAATATTAGGCATTTTTTAAAGTTAGGTTAAAATTAAAGTCCTCTGGATCTAAGCTTAAAAGTGGTGAACGTAGTAACTGTAGATTTTGAAAAAATTATATATATCTCATCTAGAATGTTATGCCAAAGATGAATATAAACAGTGCTTAGAAAAGCTGATGATTTGCGAGTTGTTGCTGCCAAAAGGAAAACTGAAGCCCTGGGAATTATGCCAGACGTGAAGTAAGTGTAAGAGGAGACTGAATTCTGAGTGTCTGTATGCACTGAGATGAAAGAGTTCACATTAACAAACCATAGCTATATCTCTGCAGGACAGCTTTTCCACAATATAAGCATTAGCACCTAATCCTGCTGTGAGGGAGATGATGATTTAATACTTTATTTCTTGCAGATATTCTGGTTATTTCTTTCCTCCAATTTCCTTTTAAGAGGTCTCCCTGTTTGTTAAAGTAGGCTGTTCTAAGATCTTTGGGTTGTACCTGAGGAAATGTGGGTGTTTCTGAACCTGCAAGGAATGTGGAATGAGAGAAAAGACCCAGCTCATCACCTGCCTGACACTGGCAGAGTTAAATTTTGAGTGTTCTCTTTAAAAAGAGCCACATGCTAGAGGGGCAAATCTGGAACTTAGTCAGTGGACATACCTTGCCACAAATCTCTCTGATGTCAGCTAGAAAATAGTCCTTTTTTCTTGCTACAGCTCTCAATGTACAGTTAAGGACTGACTTCCTGCCCCAGTTTGACATGCCTGTGGATTATCTCTGTAGCTTGATGGTTGCTGCTATTCCTACCTACTTACTGTTTTGCTTAAAGACAGTGGATCAAAGGGAAGCAAACTGCTCCTAATTAGTATTGGAAGAGTCTGGCCATGGAAATATTTTACTCATTTCTCCTTAAATGGTTGTATAAAATAATATATGTGTGTTGGATGCTGCTGGGAACCAGGGAAAAAGCAGCCTTGAAGTTTTTCCTTTCTTAGGCCTCACAAGGACCAGAATTTATAACAATGATTATACACCTGCAGGGTACGTGATAGCCACGTGAGCATCTCGTGATGTTTTGCAGAAAGCATGTTTTCAAAGAGGTGTTGCCTTCTTGGACCAATGAGTCTTTTCTATTTTGTTTTTCATGTACTACCCTATATATATAGGTGTAGTGTTTCTTTAAATAAAGCTCTCTCTCTTCTGCTTCTCCTTTGCACCAGGAACTGTCACATTATCCTTCTCAGCCACTCTCCATTGCCTGAAATGCAACATATGTGGATAACAAAGTTTTACACGACTGAAACCTACCTGTTTGCTGCTATCCATTTTGATGTCTGCCACTTTTAAGGATCTGGTAGAGGTACAATGTCATTAAGGGAAATCAGTCTATTGGAGCATTTCAGTCTCAGTTGGTCATCTTGTTTTCTTCTTTATCTTATTTTCTTCTCCTTCTTCTTCTTCTTGTTTTCTTCATCTTTTTTCCTGCATCAATCAGTATGTCAAAGACAGGTCCTGATCTTATTGCCAGAATCACTTTGTTGCTGATCTAATTCAGATTTCCCAGCATCTTGAAATATATAATTAAATTCTTTAGGTGTGAAAACTAGATATATTTTTAAAAACTCTACAGTGATAAATATGGATATATCAAAATAAATGTAATTCAACAAAAGTTTATTTTCAGACCACTATAAAATGTTGCTTGCATTAAACCTAAAATGGGCATGTATTTGTAATTGGCATGATACAATTAGCAGGGCACTTCAATATATGTGGTGTCCTTATGACTTTTGCTGAATTCATCATAATACTTCAAATTTTTACAGTCTCCAAGAGTAAATAGAAAATTAATCCTAAAAATGATGATGAAATGCCTCTCCTTTGCTCTATTCTGGACCTTCAAAGCATTAAAGAGAGAAAAAAAATATTAATTATATTAAGGCCCTAGGAGACAATGTATCTGAATACTTGCATTATTTTTGCAAAAATCGTTTTATAAAACAGGTTCTTTCCCTCCCTCTGAATACTTAGCTATGTGTTTCTTATACTCAGAAGTTACTCAGAATTAGTTCTATAGAGAAATTAGTGCTCTGGAAACTGGGTTTATTCAGATCAACTTTAAATTTTAAAGAAACTGAGACAGCAACTAATTGTGACAGCAGAGTAGCATATGCTTGGGGCTTTACTAAGCCCTCTTGATGACCTTTTTAAAATTACCATGTGATTTTTCCTGAATGCATGATGAGCTTATGCTAATTACTTGAGAAATTACTGAACTACCCAAAAATTATTTAAAATGTTATCCTGAAATTGGCTGCAGAGAATGCTGATGGGCCCAATACTCTGACCCAATGTAAAAAAAACCAAAAAACAAACAAACAAAAATAAACAAAGAAACAAGCAAACAAAACAAACAAACAAACAAACAAAAAATCAGAAACAAAACCCAACGAAATATAACTTTTGAAGTCGTTGCTTTAAGAGAAGAGAAATTTGGCAGAAAATAAACCCTTTTGTAGGTTGCTTGACCTAATTCTGTTAGAAGGTATTTTTTCTAGAGATTCTTAAGAAATGAAATAACAAGTGTTCCAAATTAAGATAACTTATTCATTACAAGGAGGTAACATGCCCACTAGAAAACTGAAGGCTAAGAAAATGAAACATTCTTTGAGGAAATGTGGAAATAAAAATCATTTCTAACTGAAAGTACTAAATACTCAGATACTGGATATTTTGTTGATAAGACATCATACTGGGTTCTAATTTTACAGAAAATCTGTTATTTCTTAAAATTTCTCATAAAATTGATTTTTTAAAAAAACATATTAAAACATCTGAGATATTTAAATGTAATTTGTTTACATGATCACTTTTGTATTACATTTAAATTAAATGAGGCCTAAAATTCAAATTGAGACAGGAATTTTCATATCAAACCAAGAAATTTCAGCTTCATGAAGGGTTGTTGACTTACTTTACCATTTTTAAGCTTTGAAGGAGATAGTAATGTGTTTGCAAACAAAGTGTTTCAGCCTGAAACTTTAATCCAGTCCATCTGCAGTTTTTGTTTATATTTCCCTTTCTACCTGCTCTTAATAATGTTTTGAGATTTACACAACTTTTCACAGCAACACTGGCTGATAACAGATTTTATTTTTCTTCCCATTGATAGGAAATGAACTAGCAAACATTCTGTGCTACTTTGAAATAATATTCTATTATATTTTGCTTTGCTGCTATTGTATGTTATTGTATTGAAAAACAGAATAAAACACTTTTCAATTTTCAATTTTATGTAATTACTGTTATTTGAAGCAAAGAAATGTAAATTAATTAATCAACATTTTGGTCTTCACAAACTACAAACAGTAGATAATACGTACTTTGTGTGCATATATGTGTGCAAATGAGAAAAAGGCTGTAGACGTGGGGAAAGATTACCTGTCCTTCCAATGAAGTTTGCATTTACTCAGAAATCTTGCAGGTGTGGTGTGCAGCTCTGCCTTTCTGATGGCTTTATTCAAGCTATCAAGCAATAGTATGGAACCTTTTACACAAATATGCATATACAGTCTTTTATTCTGCCTTTGATTTTATTTTTTTTTTAATTAACAAAAAAACAAAAATCCTGCATCTCTAAGAGATTAATTTCTGAGTCTATAATCATAATCATGTTTGAGTAGAATAGCCTCACAAAGGACATGTGAAGAGCTGATGTTTCTCCAAGTGAAATCATAGAATCACTCTGGTTGGAGAAGACTTTTAAGACAATTCAAGTCCATAACTAATACTCTGAACTTGGAGAGCAGCAGATTTCTTTTAAAAAAGGGTTTTTTTAATAATTCCTTAGGTTTGCGTTTGAATCTTATTTTCTTCACTAGAAGACTGCATTGGTTTCTAAAGTATTTCTAATGTATGTCTGAGTGGAAACTGCATCAAGAAACCATGGATCTGAAGAAAGTTTAATTCCTGATTTTAATTTGTTATATTCTGACACCCTACTTATCTATTCGTTTTCAGATTCACACCTATCTTGTTCATCTTGGGAGGAACAGAAGCCTTGACAAGATACTGCAGAAAGCCATAATAGCACTTACTTACATTTATTCATGTGCAGATAATCTGTTTCTAAGCTTTTCCATGTTAGACCTGGCATTTATGGATGGATCCCCTTTATCATTTTCGTCTTTATCCAGAGCTGTTTTTCCACTTATGAATGTTTATCTTCCAGTGACATCACTTCTGCTATCTGCCATGCATTCATTTACAGACATTTTTTAAATGCAGAAAACATGGAAGGATTTTTTTTTTTTTTTCTAACTTGGGTGAGCAGATTATACAAATATTCCTACTGTGAATTTCAACTGTGTTTTAAATTATTTAATTATTTCAGCAGATATAATGTGGATCTTGCTAAATTGTCTGTCACCACAAAAACAAAGGTTTCAATGTCTATTTACATAGTTGTGAATTAATATTGGCAAAAGTGAAGCTCATTAATGTCCTCCAATACTATGTCTCTGGTGATGTGGACAGATAGCCACCTTCTTTTTGTTCTGCATTGCAAGATAATGGTAAAGGTAACAGGGAAGTTCTGTTTCCCAAGAGTCTGATGGAAATTGAAGTTCTGAAGATGGTGGATTAGACTGGACAGATGCTGCAATGTTTGATGCCTTCTAAGAGGACACAGCACAAAATCTGTGATATTTCTTTAATGCTGAGTTCAAAATATTGTAGATCTTTCTGTTCTGGCACAGTAACATTTGGTTAGTCTATCAGCCAGGCCAACCAATTTTCTTTATATTATCTCTCTGAAAATAGTTCCACATTATTTCAGAAGATGCTAGAGGACCTGTGTCTGCAAGCACTGGGAAAAAATACATGTACAGATTGGTAAGACTGTTCTTCAGGCACTTAGGGAAATGTCTGACATGGGTTGTTAAAAGTAGTATGTGAAAAAATGCCTTGATGTATGTGTGAGCTTGTTAAATACAACATGGATCTGAAAAGTGAGGAATTCTGTACATTAATGGAGCTAGTAGAAATTATCCTATATCAGTGTAGTAATAAAGGAAGACCAACTATGGTGCATAGAGAATAAGATTTTGTTTAAAAAGTTCTGTGAAATGGCTTTCAAAAAGTATGAAATTAGAGAAAAAGGGTCAAATCTCTCTCAGCAAAAAGTGGTGTTATATAGAGTTGGTGCATAGTGTCTTCTATCCCCCCAAAATATAATTTAAGTGAGAAAAAGACTGAAGGAAACAACCCATCCTACAAATCTGCAGTGCATTCAAGAGAGAAAATTCTTTTTTATATAATTTGGAATATTCTATTTGTAACATCTGCTTGGATAAAATCTGAGTCTGAGTATAAAAACTTTTTTTAAGGTTTAAATCATCTTCAGTACTTTCAAGATGCTTTAAAAAAGGATGGAGGCACATCTGTCTCTAAGTTCCAGTTTGGCTTTCTGACACTGCTGTCATGCCAAAAAAATTTAGTGAACAATAAATGACCCCCTAAGACAAGAGCAGGGGAGAAAATATTCTGTTCTTGCTTTCCTGGTATCTCAGTGCATTTTCTGTCACTATGAGAAATAGTATAAGAATCACCTCAGACTTTCTAATACCACTTCCTGGGACAGCTTATTGTCTGTTTTACAATAAGCTGGTTCTGACATGAGATGTGGCCTTACATTTATACTAAATGTGTTTTCTCCTTTGAGCTTGACAAGATTTCAGGGCGACTGTACAGAATCTGTTTCTATATGCCACCTTGTTTGAGAAAATTTATTATCTCTGCTCCCACAGTTAGAAAGACAATAGGTAGAGGAGGTGGTGTCCTCCTAAAAATGAAAGTACCTGCAGAGAGCACAGATGAAATCATGAAGCTCTCTTACCCCCAGAAAAAAAAAACTTAAAAAAAAGTATGTGATGTGATGACTTGCATACATTTGAAACCAGCTTTATAGCTGGCAGAGGAAGATGTAATGCACTGAGGTTCACATTCCATTTTCTGAAAATATGCAGCTACTCCAAAGGTAGAAGAGACTGCTTCCAGACTGCTGGGCTGCCAAATTAAAAACAGGGCTTGTTGAATAGTATGCAGTAAGTAAACAGGATGGTGTTTTATATGAATGTAACTGATTTGAAGGTGACATAAACAACAACAATGGCAACACCCATGTGCAACTAGAGAGCAAAAAGTAAACCATGTCCTACAGAACACTCATGTTCAGCACATAAAGGTATAGATCAGCTATCACATGAAAGTAATAGATAAAAGCTTCAGCTTTGTTATTAGATGCATTGTTATTAGACGACAAAAGGGAGATAATGCAAAGAAATCCAGGATTGGGTCTGAAAAAAAAAAAAAGGCTTCTATGTGGAAATACAGTGCTGACGTCAGTTTGAAGCCCTTGGTGGTTGCAAAGGTGAATGACCCAGGACAGAGGGCACTGAGGAATGAATTCAAATTTCCTAGAAACATGGGAGACATACAAGTAGATCTATCTGCTGTGGCTGTGTATCAAATTGGAAGATTTTTAGATATGCTTTCCCTCTCAAAACCTTCCTGAGGCTGAGTTCATAAAAATTTAACAGTATAAAAGGAAATAGATCAGCTCCTTGGTCTTTATGTGTGTATATAATGTGAAATATTATATTTCTGGCAGTTCTTATTCATGAAGCAACACTCTGTTATAGTGCCACAAAGAACAGTCCTACTCACTGAAGGAGGCAACTGGTCTATACCCTTGTCTGACATAATAATTTTGCACCTTCCAAATTTCATTGTAGAAGCAACATTTTTTTCCTTGAGTACTTTCTAAGGTGTTCTTTGAATATTATCTGATTGCCTTACAATAAATAGATTTTTCTTTCTAATCTGTCAAAACAATTGGGAAGTATCATTAAATTCCAAACCAAACCGAAGGTTAAAATGAGTTAATTGCCTGGGACAATGTCTCAAGGTATTTCTGGAAATCAGCAGACAATTCTCTGAACTTCTGAATCTCAGTCCAGAGTCTTACTCATTTTCTTTTCCAGGAGAAATTTAAATCTCAGAAAATCTGAGAAATTCTTGTAGATTCTGCAGTCAAAGGAGTCTTCAATGTTATGGAAAAGTCACTTTCCTTTTTCGTGGAAAATAAAAAAAAAAAAAAAAGATAACAGACTTGTACTTTATAAAAATATTCAGAAAATTCTCACAAAATCAGCTTTAAATCCTAATGTGACTGGATTTGGACATGCCAGAAAAATCCATAGTTTATCTACAAATTACCAGGTGCTTGAGCTGAGATAGCAACATCTGAGAAAACTGGCCTAAATATATTTGCACATTGTGTCCAATCTCCCACAGTCAACAGTGCTATGAGCTAGATCTGCCTCTGTGTTCTTCTAATGACCTCCCAAAAGAAAATGAACAGGCATAGAAAAGCAGACAGTCTTTATTAGACCATAAATTAAATTCATTAGCTTTTGTTATAGAGATGGCATGAAGAAAATTCAAAGGGAGTAAATGAGAAGAGAAATCAAAAGAGGTTATAAATAACTTCCCCACTGCCCATTCTGTCCTTGCAGGGCAAATACTTGATTTCTGTCAAGTTTTTAAACAACCCAGTGGCTTTCTTTTTTTCCAAGTTCTGCTCTTTTCTCTCTGGTTGTGGACAACTTCCTCCCATGAGGTCTGGCTATCTGCTTTTCTTGAATGGCATCCAGGATGATTGTGGGTCTGAAGCTGTCTTTCTTTGACAGGGATCAAACCAAGGCAAAGGTTCAAACAAAAGGGACCCAATCCCTCAAATGGATTTTAGGAGCCAGTGGTAAGACCAGGGTTTGAGGAACTGGGCCTCTCCTGTAGAGAAATGTCAGAGAAAGGCTGAGTGGTGTGTGTGGAGGATGGCAGTGGCTGTTTGATGCAAAGGAACCAGCAGAATGACCCAGCAGGGTGAGGGCTATCAGCTGCACAGTGCTGTGGCCTCTGGGTAAGCAGGATTTCAATGCCATCAGCCCAGCTGCTGTCCAAAGGGCTTGGATTATGTGGCCCTGGTACATGGAAAGGGGAGGAAGAAAGGAGAAATGCCTGCTGTCTGTGTCTGCTTACTCTGAGGAGCATGACAAAACGCTCTGTGAAGAGCTGCAGTGTATTTATTAGGCTCTCTGAAAGGAGGCCTGGATGTGCAGCAGAGGCAGTTCCAACACACCAGTGTGGACATGAGCTCTGGCCCCAGGACTGACCATGGGTTCCCCCGTGCCTGGAGGTTTTGTGCCAGGAAATCCAGAGCACAGATGCCTGCTGGGCAGGGCTGCTCGAGGGGCATGCAGCTCTGGCACCACTCAGTGCTTGGCTGCTCCTCCCAGCCCTCCTGCCCTGGGCTGGGATGCTGCTGCTCACAGCACACCTGGACAGGACCTTGTGCTGCCGAGAGGATCTGCTCTGGGACCTCTCCCTGGCCTCATTTCTCTGATGGCAGGCAGAAGAGCAAGCTCCATCCTCTTCCTCATCATCTGATGGTAGCACTTGCCAGAAGCAACCTGCAGAGAGGGCACACAGCTCTCATCATGGGCCATTACTAGACACAGCAAAAGCAGAGGTGACGGAAGCACGAGGCTAAGCAGGCTGTGTTGGTGCTTTCTCCCATGTAGATGGGGCATGGGTCATCTTCTGATTCGTCTGACTGCCCTGCCTGCTCCTGCTGGCTCCTGCTGGCCTTCACAGCAGAGCACAGAGCACACTTCCCCAGAGCTTCCTCAGCAAAGGACACCATGTCCTGCAAGGACAGACATGCCATATTCTAAGCTTACACGATGCTGGAGGGGAAACCAGGAAGAACTGAAGCAATAGGAGGGTCAGGGGAATTCCAGGTCTCCAAATATTCCTTCCTTCCTGAGAGCAGCCACAGCAGCAGCAGTCCTGTGGGGCAGACAACAGCAGGGGCTGCTCCCCTCATCTGCCCCTTTGGCTCCCCCAGATGTGCTGAAAACCAATCCCAGCTCCCTGGCTTCATTCCCCAGCTTCCAGACAACCACCACGACTTTACCTAGCAGGACCCTTCCTGAAGGAGGATGTGCTCAGTGAAGACAGAGAAATTTGCTGTCTGCTTTCGACAGGGTTTGTAGCGCTGGGACAGCAGCTGTGTGGGGCCCACAGCAGGAAAGGGTGGCCTTAACTCAGCACCAGGGCTGCTGATCTCCCCAAAGGAGAGACTCAAGCCCAAGAGGAGGGTCTTGCTCAGGTGTGCACACTGGGTGTGCCCAAAGGAGCCCTGAGGACAATGTGCCAGGACTGTGGTGGGCGCTGCCAAAGAGCTGTGAGGCCATGCACTGTCACAGGGGTTCAGTGGTGACACCCCACAGGGGCTCAGCTCAGCTGCTGCCCTTCACTGGTCACAACAGCTCCAAGGGGAATCAGTCCCTGCTTCCCATGACTTCTGCCATTGTCACATGGCACTCATCACCTTGCCTTGTTGAGACACGTAAAACCTGAAAGGGCTATTGTAGTATCAGACACTTGTCAGGGGAGAACAGGAATGTTACTATACCAGTGAGGGGAAAGTGCAGTTAGAAAAGATGGTCTTGCAGAAGCAGGATAGCACTTTTCTGGGGCCAAATTCCTTATCTTGGGTAACTGTCTCAAAAAACAAGTTTGAAACAGGGTTGCACTTGTGTATCTGACCAGGGGAAAATAATTGAAACCAAGAGACTCCCCAGCTTCCTTTTGAAATCTTCCAGAATAACAAAATGTGTATGTGTAAGGACAGTTCTACAAATAGCACAGCTGAGAGGGGCTGTGTGTGCCCCCACCATCCGTGCACCTATTATCTAGACAAACCATGCCAGAGAGGGTGCTGCAACCCTGGGTAGTGACCCAGATCTTTATGTCTGTTTTCCTGTCTTTCCTTCTTCCTCTCCTTAGAGTTTAAATCACTGCTGCCATGGGCTGTTCAGCCTAATTCACGGAAAGTTCAAAGTTTGAATTACTGCTGCTACAGGCTCTTCCAAAATCATTGTTGCCATGTGCTGTACAGAAAAGTTTAAACCTCTGCTGCTGCAGGCTGTTCAAAAATGTAAATCATTGCTGCCAGAGACTGTTCAACCTATCATAAGGTTTAAAAGTTGAAATCATTTTCCCCATAAATAAAATTTTCTAGGGATCATTTGGCAAGGTTCTGCCATAATTTCACCCAAAGGTGTCCTGAAGGTCAGCTGACTCAAACAATGTGGCCCTGGACTGCCCTCTCTAGACCAAAAATTTTAGATTGGCGTCAGGAATAGGATACCAAATTTTTGTACTAAAAAACAGGCAAGGGCACCAGGTTCCTTAGCGCAACCCCTTCTTTGAGAAGACCCATACCCCAGGGAGCAGGAGTACTTGCACGTTTTGCTAGAGCCCAAAGAAACTGCCATGGTTCAAGGCAGTGGCTGGACTACCATCTTTGCTGCTGGGTGGAGACCGAGATGGGGAAAAGGAAAAACATCAGTCTCTGTGGTATTGGGGGCTGTCATAGTCAGCACCCCACAGAGAAAGCTCATGAGTAGGCAGAACAGGCAGAAAGTGGAACAACTGACATCACCAGACATGGCTAAGGCTTTACAGGAATTACTAGGAAATGAGAGAGCCTTTCCCATTGGCTTGCTGCTGGACTAATATCTAGGGACTGTCTGCAGGCCACCTTGGTGGAATCATTGGAGAGGAAAAAAATACCAAGGGAATAGTTTGAGAAGGGTCATTTCCTCCTTGGGGAGGAGAGAAGACGGTGTCTAACTTAGAATATCCATACAATGACTTACAAAATATGAAGGAATTACACTGCATGGTAAAAGAGGGGGCCATCCTGGGATGTGATAGAGACAGTGACTGTCTTTAACAGCCCAGGAGGCTTTCAGCAAGGCACCACATGCACCATCACTTATTGCCCTAGAGATCTAGCTCCCCTGCATCCCTGAGGGACCCTGGTGCTCCCCTGCATCCCTGGGGAACCCTGGTGCTCCCCTGCATCCCTGGGGGACCCTCGTGCTCCCCTGCATCCCTGAGGGACCCTGGTGCTCCCCTGCATCCCTGAGGGACCCTGGTGCTCCCCTGCATCCCTGAGGGACCCTGGTGCTCCCCTGCATCCCTGGGGGACCCTCGTGCTCCCCTGCATCCCTGAGGGATCCTGGTGCTCCCTGGCATCCCTGAGGGACCCTGGTGCTCCCCTGCATCCCTGGGGGACCCTGGTGCTCCCCTGCATCCCTGAGGGACCCTGGTGCTCCTTGGCATCCCTGAGGGACCCTGGTGCTCCCCTGCATCCCTGGGGGACCCTGGTGCTCCTTGGCATCCCTGAGGGACCCTGGTGCTCCCCTGCATCCCTGAGGGACCCTGGTGCTCCCCTGCATCCCTGGGGAACCCTGGTGCTCCTGGCATCCCTGAGGACCCTGGTGCTCCCCTGCATCCCTGAGGGACCCTGGTGCTCCCCTGCATCCCTGAGGGACCCTGGTGCTCCCTGCATCCCTGAGGGACCCTGGTGCTCCCTGCTTCCCTGGGGACCCTGGTGCTCCCCTGCATCCCTGAGGGACCCTGGTGCTCCTTGGCATCCCTGGGGGACCCTGGTGCTCTCCTGCATCCCTGAGGGACCCTGGTGCTCCCTGGCATCCCTGGGGGACCCTGGTGCTCCCCTGCATCCCTGAGGGACCCTGGTGCTCCTTGGCATCTCTGAGGGACCCTGGTGCTCCCTGCATCCCTGAGGGACCCTGGTGCTCCCCTGCATCCCTGAGGGACCCTGGTGCTCCCCTGCATCCCTGAGGGACTCTGGTGCTCCCCGACATCCCTGGGGGACCCTGGTGCTCCCCTGCATCCCTGAGGGACCCTGGTGCTCCCCTGCATCCCTGGGGGACCCTGGTGCTCCCCTGCATCCCTGGGGGACCCTGGTGCTCCTTGGCATCCCTGGGGGACCCTGGTGCTCTCCTGCATCCCTGAGGACCCTGGTGCTCCCTGGCATCCCTGGGGGACCCTGGTGCTCCCCTGCATCCCTGAGGGACCCTGGTGCTCCTTGGCATCTCTGAGGGACCCTGGTCCTCCCCTGCATCCCTGAGGGACCCTGGTGCTCCCCTGCATCCCTGAGGGACTCTGGTGCTCCCCGACATCCCTGGGGGACCCTGGTGCTCCCCTGCATCCCCGCGGGGTTTGTCCCACACCGCAGCCCGGGCAGGGAGAGCGGGGACCGGAGCGCCCGGCGGGCAGAGAGAATGAAAAGCTCCGAGCTTCCAGTCCGAAGGTCGCCACAGCCTTTTCGGAACCATCTGCTCGATGATAATTAATTCGTGGAAGAAGCAGTTTCTGATTTTAAAGCACCCACGATACCTTTTGCTGATTCACTTCCACAAATCAGACTAAATTGCTGTAAAGACCTATTGCTTGATGAGTGTTAGTTTCTTTAGTCGTGAAAAACATGTCAAGTAGCGTACGTACATTATTCTCCAGAGAAATGGAGGCTTTTTCATTCAAATCCATATAATCCATAATCCAATTGTAGCAAGCACAAAATGCACATATTCCTGCATCTCCCAAGAGATATGTGTAAAACGGAACAAAATTAGATAATAAATGCACATTTAATATCTGGATGCATATAGTTTTAATGATTGAAAAAACAAGTATTTTGATGGACACTTCAAACATCTGAGTCAGTGTATAAACACCATCTAGGGATTCCACCTGGGAGTCTTGTGTTGCCAGGATTCATTACTCTCATCAGGAGCTCCTTTAGCTCTCTGCTGCACTTCCAACTCATCTCTGTCTCTCGATTTCTGCCTTGGCTGTGGCCTTCACCTTCCCCCATCCCAGTATTCCCCATAATGCAGATTTTAGAAGCACAGCTGCACAGACTTCTTCCTTCCTTACTATTTATCTTTCAGGTGAATGTGGAAGGAAGTCAGAAGGAAGTTAAATAGGAGTACTATAATGCTGAACACCATTAATGAATGCCATCCATCAGCTATAGTCTCTATAAACCAGGTGTCAGAAACAGTTCTCTGTCCCTCATTGCCCTGATTTTTCAGTGTCCAAAACCATCTCTGAAGTCGGAGAATCAATGAGATAACACATTCAGCAGTCATTACAGTGCTCACTATATGTAAGAATTTCTTTACTCCAGCCCAGAAATGGAACTCTGTCAGACTCAGGTATGAACTGATCTTCACTAACAGTACTTCAAGTAGTCACAGCCCTAGCTAAATCTGCAAGCAAAATATTAAAGATGGAGCAACCGTGGACAAGGAGAGAGAGAGCATCTCTGAATAAGGTCAAAGGAGGTCAGTGTTTCCTCAAATATGGAATCACAGATTCAAAAAACAGTTGAGATCAAATGGGCTGGACAGTTTACATGTCCTGATGATGGTTTGTAAGGAAGACATGTTTGGATAGTTTGTGAATTTATTTTTCTGAAACTGCGCGTATTTGTGCTTAGGGTAACTGTGGCTGTGTGCAAGTTCTGGTGATGACATGACTACCACAGCTGCTTCCTCTCAATTTGCCACTGTATACACCTTTGAAATTGTTTTTCAGGCTTCCCCTTGAACAAAAGCTTGCAGGTGCTGCACCTGTGTTTCCCTCACAGCTCCAGCCCAGGGCATAAAGCTGGTATGCTTCCATGACAGTCTTGATTCCAGCATACAGTCCAGGTCCTGGGCCTGAAGCTTTGCTACACAGAATGGATAAGATAAGATAAGATAAGGCTGGAAGTCATTAAGCCTAGTCTCCCTGCTCAAGAATGATCCTCTAGAGAGTGTAAATCAGGATTGGATCCAGGCAGCTTTTTAATAGCTCCAATGAGGGAGAGATTACATTACTGCTCTAGGCAACCTGTTCCAGTGTGTATTCATCCACACAGTAAAGTTCTTTGTTGTGTTCAGGTGGGATTTCCTGTGTTCCAGCTTCTGCCTGTTGACTCTTTCTCATTGCTTGGTGCCACTGAGCAGAGCCTGGCTCCATCCTTTTGACATGTTCTTTTCAGATACATATAGGCACTGATGAGGTTCCCTCTCAGCAGTCTCTTCTGGAGGCTGGGCAGATGCAAAAACCCAGCCTTTCCTTACAAGGGAGATGTTCCTGTCTCTTAAAAGGGCCAGCACCCTTTCAGTATGCCAGCTACTCACTTTTGTGTACCTCAAACCAACAGTGAGTAAGAGGCCATTGCAGCCTATGGGCATGTATTTTACAAGCTGATGACTAAAGGTTAGCACAAAAGTTCAAGCAAAATTCTTCTTTGGCCTTCTCAAGCACTTGTTGTTATTTCCTAGTTTGGGGAATTTGTGGTGTCACTCTCCTCTGCTTCTCACTTGTTTGATGGATTTATGATGTCATCCTGCTCTCACTTTTCCTCCCTGAGGCCTTGATTCTTAGCTCCTGCCAGCTATCCTGTGGAGAGAGGGTGTATTACACATACAATAGAAGTGCTGGGGCACCTCTCTTGGTGATAATTCCAAGGTCTTGCTGGTTTAGGAATGCTCACAACTGTACAGAAGTTCACCTCAGAGTCTTCTGAGACAGCTTGTTTGGACATCTTTTGAAGACTTTCAAAGATAAAGATACTACAGCTCTCCTGAGCAACCTGTTTCCATGCTCCTTCATGCTCACAGGGAAAAAAAATTTCCTTCTGTTCAGGAGAAACCTCCTGTGTTTCAGTTTGTGTACACTACACCTTAGCAGCAGCAAGAAGAGTCTGGATCTGTTGTCTGCACCCTCCCTTCTCTTCCATGGAATTCTCCCAAAACTTCTAGGTTGAGGAGTCTGAGTTGTCTCAGCCTTTTCTGAGAGATTTTTAATTCCCTTTACCATCATAGTGGATCTCCTTCAGACTCCCTATCCAAAAGGTACATTTCTCCCTTGTACTAAATTTCCCAAAACTGGACATGGCACCCTCACCAATACCAAAGAGAGGGGAAATACCATCTCCTTCAGTCTGCTGGCAACAATCCTCCTAATCCATTCTAGGATACTGCTGGCCTTGTTTGAGGCAAGAGCACATTGCTGGCTTATGTTCAACTTGGTGTCCACCAGGACCTGGACCTCCTTTTCTTCAGAACTAGGATGAGTCAGCCACAAAAATTCTGTGCAGGGTTATTGTAGGCTGACAGGGGTCACTGCCTCCAGACCTGGGGAGGCTTTGCAGGATGTGGAGCAAGAGTGTTTGGAGTTGCACAAATGTTACAGAGAGATGTTGTGAAAATGAATGACGCTCATCCACGGAAATGTCTTGGGGAAGGCCTGAAGGTGAGAGGAATGGGATGGGCCATGGAACAGTCTTGGAAGAGAGGAGTAATCATAGATTCATAGGAAATTTCAGGCTGGAAATGACACAGGTCCTCTGTGCAACTATCTGCTCAAAACAGCATCACTGAGAAGGCCACACCCTGTGGCTCAGGGATTTTTCAAGTCTGGTGCTGAAAATCTCCAAGGAGGCAGATTGCACAGCCTCTGGGCAGCCTGCACCACTCTGGGCTGTCAGAATGAGAAAAAAAAATAGTTCGCCTTTATGTGCAATCTGAAGCTGTGTTTTTCAATATTTGCCCACTGTCTCTCATGAGGAGAGTTTGGCCTTTCCTTCCCAGCACACAAGGTTATGGGCAGGAGGTGACTAATCACCAAAGCCTTCATCTCCAGGCAGAACAGCTCCAATCCTTTGGCTCTCCTTGCAGAGCAGGTGGTCTAGGTCCCTCAGCATCCTGGTGGGCATCTTCTGGGCTCCCTTAATCCTGGCACTGTCTTTCCTGACCTGAGGACCCCAGATCACAGGACACAGTATCTACATCTGCCTTCATTTGTGTGGAATTGAGGGAGTTGTCATGTCCCTCCTAGAGGCCCTGCTCCTATTCCTACAGGGTTGAATACTGCTGGCCCTTTCTGCTGTCAGTTTCACAGTGGCTCCTATGCCACTCACTGTCTCACAGCATTGCAGAACTGTTATCAAGACTGACAGTAGTCAGTGCCTTACAGAATAAGTTTATATTGTTGAAATGTTTGAGGACTTATTTCAAAACCTGGCAATCTTCTCAACAATGCCTTTTAATAAAACTTTGACCAGAATAATCTTCAGATCTTAGCAGTTTTTATGTGTATCTGTGCTATGATATCATGTTCACATTATAATGGCCAGATAACTGAGGGATTATTCTTCACAGCCATTTAGTCCAGCCCTGACTTACAGCAAGATGTACTGTCTCATCTTACTATGTATATTACTAAGGGCCTTGTTAAGATGTGTTTCATTTATCTCCAATGAGGAATTGATGAATTACCTTTAGTATTTTTTTTTTTTTTTTTTTTTTTTTTTTTTGTTCTGGGGTGCATCAGAAGCAGTGTGGCCAAAAGGCTGCGGGAGATAATTGTGCTGCCCTCCTCTGCTCTCATGAGACACCACCTGGATGAATGCATCCAGTTCATGGCCCTCCAACACAAGAAGGATGTGGACCTTGAGAGTGGGTCCAGAGAAGGCCAGAAACCACCAGAGGGCTGGAACACCTTTCCTCTGAGGAAACACTGAGAAAGTTGGGGTTTTCAGCCTGGAAAAGAAGAAGCTCCAGGGAGACCTCACTGTGGCCTTTCAATACTTAAAGAGGGCTGATAAGAAAGATGAGGACACATATCTTATCAGGGTCTGTTTATATAGGACAAAGACTAGAGGTTTTAAATTTAAATTAAATTAAATTAAATTCTTTTACCTGCTAGCCATGCTCCTTTTGATGTAGCCCAGGCTTTCTGGGCTGCAAGTGCACATTGCAAGCTCATGTTGAATTTTTCATCAACCATCACTGCTAAATCTTTCTCTGCAGAGCTGCTCACAAGCACCTCTCCTTCCCTTGTTTTGCGTCTGAAATTGCTGCAAACTCTTTATCCTTTTTGAAAAATGTCTATTGGAAACTTACTCGGGTTTTTTTAGGCTTTTTTTTTTTTTTTAATTTGTCTTGCTCTGACAAATAAGCAGCATAAGTTATAAAGATGGCTAGTGAAGACTTACTGCCCCCAGGTGTCCATATGGGGATTCATTTGATAAGAAGGCAGCAATATCCCTTACCAAGATATCTTTCTTCTTCTGCCCAAGAAATCAGACTCTGTGCTTTTATCATAGGTGTCCAAAGACTTTCACTTTATTTTAGGATGCAAGGTATCACCACAAGGACTAGAAATAGATTAGATCAGGTTTGGGCACTGACCAAGTACATAAGATGTTTTTTCTCAGGAAACTTTTATTTTCTGTTTTAATTTGGAACAGGCAAACTTTTAATAAATAATTTGCATACAGCTAATGGTTTTGGACAAATCACACTAGAATCTTACCTAGCTTACTTACAGTAACTAAGACAACAAAATTGGGGGTTATTCTCAGAGGAGAGACAAGGTGAAACATAAAAATAACAATGAAGGAAGCTTGGTTTCCCTCCCTTGAAGAACCATAACACAAAAAAAAAAAACCCAAACAAACCCAAAATAACAAAGAAACAAACAAACAAAAACTCACAGAAACACTGAAAAGAAAATATTCTCTGGAGGCTAGAAGGGTAACGTTCCTTAATCTGCATATTGACTTAATTCTCTGAACACTTCACACATTTCTTATGTCACACATTGGTCACTGAGTGAGGAAGTACTACTGTGTGACTGAAGCAGACAGGCTCCTGGTGTGATCCTGCACTCTTTGGAAAGCTCATAAAAGTTTGATTTTAATGACATCTGCCCTTTAATACCTCAAGACTTTCTCTTTCATCTTCCTCTGTGTGTTCTCTTAAACTCAGTAAGCTGAAGTGCGTTTGCTTGCTCTGATGCAAACTTTCAAACACTGCTTGAATATTTATGGCTTCTGTTCAACTTTGTGCCCACCAGGATTCCCTCCTGAAAAGTAGTTTTCCTGCTGTGAGGTCCCTATCATATAGGAGTGCAGGAAAGAAAACAAAGAGCTTTTAGTTAGAAAAAAAAGGACTATTCAGTCAAGGCAGGAGAGATATAATAACATTTCTAAAATGTAACAAGTAGCAGAAGCGCAGTAGTTTTCCAAAAGAAATTGTTATACAAGCACTTGTCTTAGGGGAAAAAAGGTGATGTTGCTATTAGGGAATCTATCATGTATACTGTTGGTTAGCAGACATCTGAATATTTATATTATTGACTAGCCATGCTCACCTGACAGTGAAAACATTGTAAAAGCTATGTACACTTTTAATAAATGTTTCCAGATATGCCATGTCTGGGAGCCATGCTTCATACATCAGAGTGCCTGGAGTTGTTTTGGAGTTTTATATAATCAGCAACCTTGCTGAGGGTACCCCCTGCTCCTTCATCCAGGTCACTGATGAAGATATGGAATGGCATCAGACCCAGCATGCACTCCTGGGTCCACACTTCTAGCTACTGGCCTCCAGATAAACTTCATGCCACTGATCACAACCCTCTGGGTCTATCCACTCTGCTCTCTGCTCACCTGGCCCGTACTTCAGCAGCTTCTCTGTGAGGATTTTATGGGACACAGTCCTAGAAACATTGATGAAGTCTAGGTAGTCAGGTAGGTAGTCTGCTGGTCTCCTGATTTCTGCCAAGTCAGACATTTCATCGTAGGTTATTAGCAAGCAGGACTACTTTGTGAATCCATGCTGATGGGTCATCCTAGCTTCAGATAGGACAGAGTTTATTCCCTTGCAGTTGCTGTGAAGGGTATGGAGCCTGGAGCAGTGTGGGCATGTTTAGGTTGTAATTCAATATCATAATACAGGCCATGACTTTGGGGGAAAGACAAGAGGAATGCAACACAGAGCCAGTGACGTTTTGTTCCTTTTTTCAAAGGCAGCAAAGCAGTGAACAACACAGTGGTGGGGTGGCATGGTGTGGGTGATCCAGCTTGAAGGTTTGTCCATCCTTGTTTTTCATTGCCTTGGGTTTAAGGGAAAAAGACTTCAGGTGTGGTCACATCTGCCATTTTCTCCCTTTGCTCAGGAAGCCACGTCGCTGCCCATGGTAACAATGGGTGGGTTGGATTTCTGTAGCCATTTTTTTTGTATATAACTGCTCTATTTTATACACTGTTGTTATTAGTATTGCTGGTATTACTCTTTATTTTCCTCATCTGATTGCTGTACTAGTAAATTGTTATCTCAAGCTGTAATCTCTGCCCTTTTGTTCCTTTTTCACTGGAAGGGGTGGTGGGAAGGGAAGAGGTAGCTTGGAACTCAATTTCCAGGTAGTTTTAAACTGCAAGACCAGTCCTGATCAGTTTCTTGTTCTTCATGTGCAAGGAATGGTTACTTCATCACCTTCAGAAGTGTTGCCAGGGGTTGTTTTAATAAACATATTCCAAGGAGTGGTGTATGTCTGGGTGCAGGTACAAAACTTGCATACAATAGTTAGTTTACCATAATTTAAATGCCATGAAGTTACATTGAAAACAAGAACATCTAGTTCTTATTTAATACATCAGGTAGCCAAAAATGCTATCACACTTCTTAGAAAAAAAAAAAAAAAAAAGTAAAATCTCAATTATTTATGTCTAGCAAAAGTGTGAATAACAGTCACAAACAGGCTTGCTTCTAAGGATTCCAGCATGCATAAGATGGTGCAGGGAGACGTGGTGTTTGTGCTCAGGAGCAGCCATTTGGAATGTGGTTTGTAGAAGGCTGTAGGTGCTGGCCAGCTGGGTGATGTGGGGATTTGCAGAAGACCCATCTCTGGATAGCCTCTCAGGAGTCAGTGACCACTTCCATGGGTGACAATCTTGCCAACTGGCCTTCACCCACCACTCCCCAGTGGGGTCTCCACTTGTGTTGTTTTTATATTGTGTGGGTTCTGTCATACAGAGGAAATTAAACTGTGGGATGATACTGGGATCAGTGGCAGCTCTTTACATGATTCATGACAGCCACTGGAAATTTGGTAACACACCTGCAAAAAGATTTGTGATTCCTCATAAATTGCTCTGTTCCTCTGCTCTATATTGTACAGAAGAAACTGCATTGGAAGAGTAAATCAACTGCCCAGCCCTTGTTTTTCCTTCATGTGTCTGTCTGTATGGCATATCACTGCAGGATATTGTACTTCTAAGCATGCATTGGGAACAAATATTATCACAGCATTTAACAAATTAGACTCAGCCATTTATTCTTGGGATCCTTCCATCAGGAAACTTGGAAAATGCCCAGTATGCAATACATATTTGGCGTTTTTGTCCTCTGTAGAGAGGCAATAAATTTTTATATTTGGCATGTGTCTTCTACATTTTCACAAGTAAATCAGCATAGTTTTGCTGACTGATTTAGAGATCTGCTGGTGATTTGTATGTGTCTGTGTTTGTGTGTGTGCACTCACATGTGAAGTTTCCGTAACCTGTACATTCAAAAGTTAAAAATTATTCTCTGTGCTTTGGCACGGCTTTGGGATGTCAAGGAATCTTGATGTAAGATTAGATAATCTATTGATATTTTTGTGAGATGGTTTATGCTTGCTCCCAGCAAGACAGCCGAGTTTGTCTTCAGTAGCAATTGTTTGTTGCATAGTTTTAGCATAGTTTTGGAAGACTTTTTCTTTTACTTCAAAATAATTTAAAAATATCTGTATCGTAAAAATATCTGTGAGATAAAGACGAGTATAACCTAGAAACTATGTGAATTTGTGACCAAAGCTCTGTTAATACTTCAGGTGAATATTTCAGAATATTCATGAGAATATGTGAGGCTTTTTTTTTTTTAAAGGCCATACTTCCTTATTTTTCTTAAGTGAATCTAACTTGGATTATTCAGAGTCGAACTTCGGATTTTCTACAAGTTTTTTTGTCACCTAAATTGACATCTTT
Organism: Muscicapa striata striata; assembly: GCA_030060385.1. NCBI lineage: Eukaryota > Metazoa > Chordata > Aves > Passeriformes > Muscicapidae > Muscicapa > Muscicapa striata. Next base: position 1,329,539 of record JAREIS010000255.1, read on the forward strand.
CCTTCTCTTTCTTACATCTTTTAGTCCCTATGTGTTCATCTTCACACTTAATATTATGACATTTATGTTACTGCATTTCTAAGGTTCACACGGTTTTTCTGTATTTCAGAAATATTTATAGTTATTCTATCTTTCCAGACAAATCCTTCAGCCTTCACAGTCTATTTCAGTATTGCTGCTTTTAGCAGAAGTTTCAACCTGTTTACATTTGACCATTAGTCTGTTCAGTGATCATTTTATTTCAGCCTATTAATGGGATTAATTGAAAATGAATTATACTGTAATTATATTGTCTCCTATCAGACAAATCTTTTCAATATAGATTGCATTGTATGTTAAGTTTTTTCTTTGAATAAATAAATCAAGACATTGGTCACACCTAGGTTATTTACCTATTGCTGACCACTGAGAAACTATGGAAGGAGAATTCTTTACTTGATATGAAGCATTTTATTTGTCATTTAGCCAAAATTCTTTTTGAAGGAGCCTTCTCTTGCATTTTTTTCATGGTAATACTATATGTATCCTTGCAAGGACATTTAATCATCAGTAATCTTCTTCTCAGAGTTCTTACCTCATCATCTTATACTTCCCAAAAAGAGAGAACATAACAGGAGAATCTTATTAAAATACTTGGTTCTGCAGAACTACAAAACATGTCTGTAGTACACTCTGTCTGTTCTTCAAAAACAAGACAAAAAATATGACTCAGTTTCTATAAATCATCATCCTTTAAACAAGTTTTTCATTTGAAGTAGTTTGCTTCTGCTTTTGAGCTTGAGTCACACAGTAATTCTAAAAGAAAGACAGAAAAAATATAAATGTCTAGACAATTTGCTGTCCTAGTTGCAGAACTGTAAGGAGAGATAAATTGAAGATTTATCCTTTCTTTGTTGTTTTTGCAAAGAGCATCAAAATATTGTCTGCCCCTCAAAGTGTGTCAGTCTAACCTTCATGCTGAAAGGAATGAAAATTGAAATTGAAAAGAAGACTAAAGGGTTATGTTTATAATGCTTATTATATACCTTCTATGGTACCTTTTGACCTGTAGGAGCTATCTGGTCACCCAATGACTCAGGAGGGGTATATAAAGAAAGCTCTGACATAAACTTTTCTAGGGAGGAAAGATCTCCCTCCTATTGAGATAAACTTGATAAGGCACAATGTATACAGTAAATAGAAGATAATTTTAATTTTTTTTAATCATTATTTCAACTTTATTGATGTTTTTGCCTACCGTTCTCAAAAATGAGCAAGAAAATTATGATGCATTAGGGCTTGATTTTTATTGCCCTTGATAAGTTAATCAGTGATTTTGCTCCATGCCTGTCTTGGTTTAGCATACTTTAGTTACAGAAAAAAAAGAGAAAATCAGTCAAAATTAATCACTAGTTACTAAAGCCATATGAGTCATATGAGTTGTTCAAAATTGAGGGCCCAAAGAGCCCATAACTCTGAAACACAGGTTATCGAAAAGTTTTTCTTTTTCTAAAGTTCGAGAGAACGAGACAGACAAATAACCACAAAAAATGCAAGTACATCTTCCTGTCTTAGCAACTTCTTCATCTTTTGACAAAGCAATAAATCCTGGTAAATACAGAGAAGAGTGAAGAAATGGAATGAAGACTGTGTAGTAATTTCCCAGGGTATACTCCCAACATTCATAACTAAAGGTCCATCTGTTTCAGATACAGTGTCTTGCTGCATTTTTCTCTGACAAATATTTATTCACATCTTGCTGATCCTGCATAAGCTTTTAACATCTTCAGTATCCTAAACAAGGAAATTTGAAAGCTCAACTGCAATTGTCTATAGTGACCCTGGAAGAGACTACAAACTATTGTTCCGTATTCGCCTTCTTTGTGCCACTCATAATTCAACTTTCACATCCCACTACCAGCCACACGTGGATTGAAGTGTAAATACGTCTCCTGAAAATACTTTCTTGCTAGGAGAAATCCAGAATGGGTATACCAGGAACAGCTAAGTAACCTACAATTCTCCAGCCTATGGAGAGTATATGGTGGGTTTGTGAAATCAGGAGAGAGGTGAATTGTGTGAGAATGAGTACGTGTTTTGCAATGTACATGCTAGAAAGCACTGAATGAAGCTATTGTGGAAAGGCTGAGAACAAACCAAAGATGGAGGTTGTTTGCATGATGTTCAATTAAACTATGGGACTTTGCTGCCATGAGCTGCTATGGAGAGAGAAAATTTGCATGGATTCAATAGGTTTATGATCTGAGTGATGGGAAGAAAGTCCTCTGAAAGCTCCTAGTACAGAGGCATTGCATTCAGCCAGTAAGCCCTAGTGCATGTTTTTGAAGGTTGCAAGGGCATTTGAAAAAACTACAGTATGCTCACTCTGCTCTAGTTCTCTTACTTAGGCATGCACTACAGCCAGGTATTGGAGCGTGTGTAATGTGTTAGATGGACCAAGGATCTATGCAGCCCTTGGGATCTGCCCTCTTGTGGGCTTGGTTTGTCATTTTAGTTTGTCTCTCTCTACTTTCTGTAAACTATTGCAAAAATGAAGAAAATGTAAAAACTGAGATTAGCATCATAATCTTTTATCAGGGGCATCTTGGATGATGATTGCCTTCTAAAGGATGCAGAACTCTTTGGACTGTTGACCCCTAAAGTGGGCATACTCCTCCAGCTGATGCAGGAGCTGCCAGCACAGTTAATTTGAGGTCTCTTAACTAAAAAAATCCCTTTAGCAACATGTGCTCCTCTCTCTGCCAGGTCACTTACCTGTGAAGTGTAGATGCTGACAGTAATGTCTTTGAAAAAACCTGCCCTTTGGAGTTACTGCAGCAAACGTTGCTTTTTCTTATAATGAGAATTTTCCACAGTAGAATGTCTCATCTGGCAAATACAGATTGCCATTAGTACTATTTCTTCCAAGATTTTGAAGTTAATGGTAATATTTCAACCTATCTGTAAGTCTATCAAGAACTAGAACACGTACAAATCCAAATACAGAGTCTGGTTTCCCAATACACAGAAAAATTCCTTTTCTTTCTATGCACCTAATTGTACTATTTCGTAGGTTTTGCTAGATATTTGTGTAGGTATCTTTTTTTTTTTTTTTTTTTTTTTTGAGCTTTAACTTTCTACAGAATTATTTGCCAATTTGTACAATTCCAGCTGTGTTTTTCAGGCAGAAAATTACATTCATATAATGCTGTGAAGCCATCAAGTAGATTTTTATGTTATTATGTCTTCTGCTGTTTGTGTAGTGATTCCTTCAGTCCAAGTATTAAATATAACTCAGAGGATAATATCTGTAAGTATTGTTTCATTTTCCATTTAAAATTACGTATCTGATCCTGTAACTGTAGGCACTCTAAATGTAGTAGACCCAGGCCAGAGAAGAGAGAATGAAATTGTCCACATAAGTACATGTGATCTGATGTCTGAAAGCTTGAAATGAAGAAAACATCATTATTTTTGAAATAAAGGTGCATTTGAACGTCTATTTGCATAAATACTATTAAAATATTTGATTTATCTCCTCTAGGCTTTTATGCTAGTGTGCTGGGGACATGTGGAGCGGGGAGGGGAGCCCGGCCCTCAAGAGAGCCTCTTGAAGAGCACGAGGGCTTGAGACACAAGAGCAGTCTCCTGTCTGTGAGACCCCCCTGAGGCTGCGGGGACCAGTCAGAGACCTGGGCTGGAAACCAGGAAACCAATTGGAAGGTTGTTTCGATTTCACAGGGAAAAAAGGGTTGGTTCAGTCTTTTGCCTTCCGGTCGGGCAGGTGAGCAGGTCTGGGGGCTCCGTCCCCGGCATGGGGCCCGGCCCGAGCCCCGGCAGGGGGGTGGAGGGCCCGGCCCCGGCCCCGGGAAGGCCCTGGGGTGGACCCGGCCCAGCTCCGGCCCCGGCGGGCCCGGTCCCGGGTAGCCCCCGTGGGGACCTGGCTCAGCCCGGCCCGGCCCGGTCCCGGCTGGGCTCGGTGGGGCTGTGGCTCGGCTCCCCGGTTCCTGCTCGGCCTGGTGGTTTCCTCTCCATGCAGCATGGCCGAGCGGGGGATGGGAGAGCTACCGGGGCTCTCCTTTCCCCCTTGTTCTGACAAGAGAGGCTCCAGCCAGGCACGCGGCCTGGTGGCAATGTGTTTTTCCCAGCGTAGCTTCAGCCTGGCTCCTTCCTCCCTGGATACAAGTTTAACCCTTAGTGCCTGGATGAGACTCTAGATCTCCTGAGCTTCCTGGAATGAAAAGAATAAAGCAAGAAGAATTACAGAAGTCAGCGGAATGAAGGCAAGGTTCTTCATGGAAGGAGGGATTGAGGAGACGCCACTGATAACTAGCTGAAGGCCTTTCTTTTGTGGGCTTTAGGGGATGGTGACTTCACTGAAATTTCTTTAAACTGTGGAATATACTTGGGGAGGTTAAGTGCTTGAGATGAAGACTTTTTTTGCTTCAGGAAATGAAGCTCTCTGTTTTCGGGACTGGAATATTGAACAGAGACATTTGATGAAGAATGAGATAAAGAGACTTTTGTGTTCTCAGCAGCCTGCCTTTAAAATGACACCCCATGTGCTTCAGCAACCCATATGCAGCTCTGGAAGGACTGTGAGAATGGGAGGAAGAAAAATCATAATTTGTAGTTTCCAGGTGGATGCAAGTTATGAGAGTGAGACACCCTCTAAGCCTAAACTAGAAGAAGAGACTTTTCTCTCTAGAGTGAACTGAAATGATTATTTACGTAGATGACTGACTGAAGTGTTCTCTGTAAGTTGCTGGTATGATGAAAGAGGGAAGAGGGAATAATCTAGAAATCTCATTCTGAATTGTTTTGTGTTATTAATAAATTTCTTCTTATACCCTTTTAAGTTTTAAGCCTGCTTTGTCTTTACTCCTAACTCCTATCCCCAAGAAAAATCAAATCCAATAAAATTGGCAAACCCCAGTCACACTGTGATAGCTAGAAAATTTAAGGGACTGTTTTTCACACTGTCTGTCAAGCTATTCTGTTAGTGGTTATTGCCACTGAGAACTCTGTAATTTTGAAAGTCAAGGCCACAGATATGACTTCTTTTTTTTTTTTCCTTACTTCTGCTAACCTCACTAATGAAAAGAGGAAGTGGTGGGTGACCATCACAAAAGAGGACTAATTTTATCAGTTACTGGTAAGAAGGGTGCCAACCCCTTCACATGAGTTGCACCCTCATTACCCAGATTTTCATCAGCTGATTTTCTAATGCAGCAATCCTCAAAATTTTTGATCACACACTCCATCATTAAAAAGATTTTCAGCATGCTCCCTATATATTTTCATTTTTTAACAAGTTATATATATTTACTGTAGTACTGTTATCCTTATTATAAGGCATGCATAAATATAGAGATTTAAAAGGATGAGATCAAGATACATTTTGAGGTGCTTTTCTAAAATACCTTTTATTGACAATACAAAAAATATTTTTTCCCCAAATCTGAAAACCAGGACTTTCCTGGGCCTGCACCCCACTTCGGAGACCAGTACCCCTGTAAATCAGTTCAGACACTTTAGAAAACTAACCCTGCAAAACAAATTGATTGATTATTGCTGTATGAACTCTCTGAACAATCTTTCTGAGAGCTCACAGGAGATCTGGGGGATCAGGAAATGTCACATTAGAAACAGTGAGGTGTGACCATTCCAATTGCAGCAGCTGGGTTATCAGAGCCAGAGCATCATCCCCTGCTTAACTGCAGAAGCCCAGAGCCTCAGGCTCCCTTCCACGTTTTTCTCATTTGCAAACAGGTTGAGTTAACCCTTTTCAGGACAAAATTACCTGTATGGTGCCCCATGTTATGATTATTGCAGCCTTAGTCCTTGAAGCTTGAAGGAAGCTTAAACTGCAGATTTTCAGGCACTTCAAAAACTGGAATTTACTCTGAGAATAATAAATGAGAGCTTTATGTACTGAATTTCCTAAGGAAAAAAAGTGTGCATTACAGACAAGCTTTAAAAGCATAAATAAACATTTTCTATCAAGGTAAAGGTTAAGAACATCATTACTCATTGTAGAACTAGAGTACAGGCAGACTTGTTTCTATCATCTTTATTTTCATCTTCCTGCACAGAGAAGCAGGCAGGTCCATATATCATCATTGATGAGCTCCCCTTTCTCTTTTCCCTGTACTTGTATGAGCTTTGTGCCCAGCCCCAGCAGCCAGGGACAGAGACATCATAAACCAAGGACCAGGACATGGCATCTCCTCACAGTAGCAGGTCCTGTCTCAGCACACCTCCACAGCAGCACCTCCAGTGTAACAGCTCCTGCTGCCTCCACTGAGGTGCAAGCAGCTTAGACCCACAGAGGGTTTAGCACTCACAGCACTGGACATTGCAACACCTCCTTTTTGGTTACATGCCTCAAAATTTACAGAAAAATTCATCCTGGTGGGCTAGGAACCACCTGTACTTCCATAGGGGACATTGAGATTTCCACTCGGAAATACTGAAGACAGTGATACCTGGAAACTTGCTGCTACCATATTCAAAATGCACAATTGCAAGACCTCAGACATCCACTTAAACTAAGTTAATCTATTTAATTTGGACAGAAGCAAATAAGGAAAAAGGAACCTCTGCCTTTGGGAACTGACACCATCCACAGTCTAATTCTTCTTCCTTCAGATATGACATATCTGTTCTTACTGCCCTATCTACTATGAAATAATATGTTTCCCATGGAGACGAAACTCCATTTTCATAGACTAGAAAAGATAATGGTAAAATGGAAGTACAGAGCTAAAACACAGACAGACAACATGATCTGGACACTTAGAAATATTCTATCTGAACCCTTTTTGATGAAACAGATCTCTGTCAGCTGACATCATACTTCTTCGATTTTGCAGTAATAAAATAATTTCCTTGTTCTGATATCTCAACTTCCTGTCACAGCTCATGCTTTTCAGATTCATTTGGATTGAGAAAGTTATCAATCCTGTGGTATAATCAATGTACACTACTCCTTGCAGCTGTCAGTGCTACCTGGAGTGAGTCTCATGCATATTAATACTGAAGTTTTATTAAAGCTTTTGTACAGATAATATGATACTTGGTGGGACAATAAGGAAGAGAATACGAGACATCAGGACTTATAAGTGAGAGTGGTGCAAATGACTGAATGATGGTGAAAGTTCTCTATACATTATTCAATTTTGGTTTCTTGATGGAGAAACAGCAGTACCAAAAAAAACCCCTAAAAAACCAAAACCCAAAAAACCCCAAAACCTCAAGCCTCCAAATAACTTCAGCTTCTCTTCAATAAATGATTAACAGTTTTATTTCAATCACTGAATTCTAATGAATCATATAAAATATTAATTAATGCTCTTGTGAGTCTGTTACAAACATACTGCTGCAATATTTGATACTGCTGTGAGATTATGTCATTTTGAAAAGTGGTCTCTGGGGATGAGGAGGAGTTTTTCTGAACTGCTGGTAAATTGGAGAAGACAGTAGAAACTAGAGTGATTTCATTGGTAAGGTCAGCTGAGAGAGGTGGCTTGCAGGCTGCACGCTAACATCTATGTGCCTTCAGGTCTGTCAGCTAAAATTAATGATTCACTGCAAACTAGAAAGGACTGTTTCCTGTGAGCTGCTGGGGGATAAAACAGCTTTGCAAGGTCACATTCTGTGCACACTGTTCCTCATTAACCTCCGCCTGGCCTAATCACCAGTGAAAAACAAAATCCCCAAGTAGACATATGATAAAAGGCAGTAATATCTGATTATATTTGGGAGACCAACAGGAGGTCGGAGAGCTTATTCTATGAACAACGTATTTAGCTAGATAAGACCTGGCAGAGCAAACCTGGGTTTTAGTGGAATTAATGGAAACAAAATATTAATATATTTCCTATCTCAGAACTGAGTATGGTACTACAATATTCACTTTATAATATGCATTTCTTTTTAAAAATGTACATAATTCATACGCATTTCAGCTTGTTTTCTTAATTTTCCACAGTTCACCAATATCAGCTACAAAGAAGTATATTCTGGATTTAAAGTGATAGATATCTAAATTATCTAAATCATTAAAACTAACCTTTTTTTTTTTCCTTTTGAGATTGCTACAAGAGAGTTTGTAATAGGAGGGAGGAGAGGAAAAGATACTGGCAGAAACTTTCAATTCTTTGCCAGAAAAGAGTATATTTTGACCTTCAGCCTAGATACTCATCCCAAAACAAATCAAAAGCTGTATTAAAAAAAAAAATAGACACATTATGTCTTAATTTCTTCCTGAAATTTAGATATGGTGTTAAAGATCTTCATATAGGAAAAGAATTGTGTGTCCCTGAAGGGACTGAGAAGAAAGCACAGAAAGCAAACTTTAGAAAAAAAGAACCATAAATATTTTAGAAATAGAAGACTAAAAAAGCCCAAATAAAGCTAAAATAATCAAGAATTATTTCAAATAATAACCCATGCTTTGTCAGCACAGTAGAAAATATATCCTGTTCACACGATATAGACTGACATAATGATGCTTCAAATACCACATTCTTAGCCAACAAACTAGAAAATGTGTATAGCTCACATGATATACATTGGTATAATGATGTTGCCCAGTTGTCAGCCAATTAAGCCAGGCACTGTACACACAGTAATAGCCCATTTTTCAGTGAACTCAGACAGCTGCAAAGGGGACACATTTTGGCAGCTGTTTGGATCTGCTATCTTCCCCAGAAAGGAAGAACCTCCTGAGAGCTCCTCAGGAACTTCTGGCTTTCTCAGTTTACAGCCTCCCTAGTGAGATGCTCTGGGCTCTAAATACATTTTGAGTATGCTGACGGGATTTTTTCATTTGACCTATTGTACCTTATAAAATAGATATCCTCTTTCTCTCCGGAAAAGTAATGAAAATGTGGTATTTAGTATGATACGTAAGAGCAATGCTTTCCTTTTCTCTTTTACACCCTTTTAAGATTTCCATAAAGCATTATTTAAGAGAAATAGTGCATTACAAGAGCTCCCTTATATCTTTTTAATATAGGTATGAGTGAGAGAAAGAATTTGCCACTCTTTCTATCACAGTGGAAAGGATCAAACATACTCAATGAACTTTACTGTCGTTCCTAAATTGAAATATAGAGAGCCATTTTGTTGTGATATATCACAATAAATGAAAGCATACTAAGCAGTGAATTTCTGCATGTATTATATGTTACATATTTCTGACTTTATAGAATTATTGTGCTTGCCTAATGCTTCAGGAACTCCATTCTGGAAGGTCATGTCTTTTGTACTGGCACAGCACGTTATGAACTAACAAGGTTGACAACAGTGAGTTATAATGTTGGGATAACACAGTAGTGCTATTCACTATGATTTTAATAGGATCTGACAGGAAGAGTGTGTGAAGGCTGTGTAGAAGGTGATTATCTAAAAACTGCTACTCCACAGAACATTTGCAAGGATGTTTGCACAGATCTGCTGTTCACTGGCTGTTTCTCTTGAATAAAATCTGGGATGCTGGAAAACAGTTGTGGAAACAAGTAGAGCCTTGCCAGTAGGAAAAGAGACCTATACCTTTTACAACTGATATAAATCAATGTTTCAAGCATTGCATCCTTGTCCTTCCTTGTTGAAAAAACCCAGCAAAGAAGAGGTAGTCCAGATTCATCCTGGTGATATCTTCCAGCATTTTTACTGTGATGCTGAACAAGTGGGAGTCCTTTAGCTCAGGCTGCTTCACAGACAGAGGGAAGTTTTATGGCTACATTAACTCTGAGTTGCTACTGGACACATCTCTGTCTCTTCATGAAATCCAGATTGAGTAGGATAAATATATGTCTAAGCTGGGAGGCTGACAGAAGTGCTCAACATTAGGAAAGAAAACGTCAGGTCTGAGAATCCACTGCTGTTCTTCCCTACCCTCCCACTCACTTCTCAGTAACATTGCTGCCTTTGGTCTCACACTTCCCCATCATCTGTTAGTTGTCAGAAGCAGCACTGTCTCTCACAGTTAAAACAAAACAAAACGGTTCAGAGACTTAAGTAACTTAATTCTTTGAACAGAAAGCAGTCCTAACTCCTGTGATGTACATGATGCCAAATGCTGGCAGAAAGAAACTGACTAATAAAATGGGTGGAGAAATTTAGGAATATTAACTCATTCTCAGATAGAAAACAGTAATATTCCTTAAAAGCATCAGGAATGAGAATGACGGGCAGAATTGCAGTGTGAGTGCCATTTTGTCTTTGATGTCAGGAGGCCCAGCTGAGTGCCTCAGATTGGGGGCTGCAGCCACAGTGCTCACGACATCCCTGTGCTCAGGGCATCCTGGAGCTCAGGGTATCCCAGTGCTCAGGACATCCCAGTGCTCAGGGTATCCCAGTGCTCAGGGCATTCCTGTGCTCAGCATATCCCTGTGTTCAGGACATCCCTGTGCTCAGGACATCCCTGTGCTCAGGGTATCCCTGTGCTCAGCATATCCCTGTGTTCAGGACATTCCTGTGCTCAGGGTATCCCTGTGCTCAGGACATCCCTGTGCTCAGGGTATCCCTGTGCTCAGGACATCCCTGTGCTCAGGGTATCCCTGTGCTCAGGACATCCCTGTGCTCAGGGTATCCCTGTGCTCAGGGTATCCCTGTGCTCAGCATATCCCTGTGCTCAGGGTATCCCTGTGCTCAGGACTTCCCTGTGCTCAGGGTATCCCTGTGCTCAGGGTATCCCTGTGCTCAGGACATCCCTGTGCTCAGGGTATCCCTGTGCTCAGGGTATCCCTGTGCTCAGGACATCCCTGTGCTCAGGGTATCCCTGTGCTCAGGGTATCCCTGTGCTCAGGACATCCCTGTGCTCAGGACATCCCTGTGCTCAGGGCATCCCTGTGCTCAGGAGGTATCGTGCTCAGGACATCTGCTCAGTTCCCTGTCTCAGATATTGTGCTCACATCTGCTCGACTAGCATCCCGCTCAGGGTATCTCCTGTGGCATGGGTCTCGCCTGGCTGACAGCAATCTCCCAAAATTGTCTAAGTACCCTGTGACACATTCCCTGTGCCAAGATATCTTGCCAGAACTGTGCCAAGACATCTGTGCTAGGATTGGTGGGTCATGCTAGGACATCTGTGTCGACTCTTGCATGTATCCTTGCTAGTATCCTGATGCAGGCCAATCTCTCACTGAGCGCATCACTCGCTACATGCTTAAACACTCTACGCGAATTGCACAATTCATGGGCTGAACATATCTAGCCTTTTAATTTGAATAATTCAAACTGTATCATGCTTAGACACGTGTGAAAATCTAGAATTTATGTAATTCAAATGTGGTGTTGTAAATCATTATTCACATCCAGGCTCAAGTGCTATGTGACCATGGCTTCCAACATGGGGTAGTTTCACAGTCTGAAAATGGGTGGATAGTCAAGGCTGCTGAGTGTCTGAAGCATTCCAGGATTAGCTAGTTAATAAAAACTTTATATTATTCTTTCTAGATACTGAATTTGCTAGAAGTCTTTAGGAAAGTCTACCCTTGACTAAAATGCTGCCTTATCATCATGGCCATTGATTAATAGAATTGATGAGAGCAGGGGAAATACATCAAGATGGGGTTTTGGTTGGTTGACTCTGCTGTGTCAGTTCTGTTCCTTTACACCAGCTGAGAGCTTATGAACTGCTGTAATGGAAAAATACTATTCTTTTAAACATGACTTGGAACTTAATAACTCAGCCAAATGGCTTTAGCTTGACTTGTAATAAGTCAAGGGGGAAAATGAAATAGACTAGAACCTCATTTTCTCACAATTTGTGTGGTTGGGCAGGTCAATGGTTAAACATATTCCCCGAAAGAAAGAAATCAATGTTAGTAGGATATTGATAACCAAGTAAAAGACCATGATCATGTTCTGATTCAATATGCTGGTGGCTTTGCCATTGCCCATAATTTTAGGCAGGTATACTTTATAGATCTTTACCTTTGGGAATCTTCAATTATTCCCCAAATCACTGTATGGAAATCTCACTTCCACTTACAGGATTTTTTTCAATGCTATGTTAATATTGTCTGCTTGCAGAAATCTCTTCTGCTATGTTCATTTCAGCAACAATCTCTGTCTGTGGTCGTTTGGTAACACAACTGCACCATGTCTCATCCCAGGCTGCAGTTTTGCCTTTTAATCCTGCTTCTGTGATCCCTTCCATTCAGTGATGATAAAGAGCAACTCTTTATAACTAAGTGATACTGAATGGTTTCAGTAAGAAATTGAATAACAGCAGGTGCTATCAGCTATTTCTCTATTGTCATTAGAGCTACAGCACTGACAAGGAAGCAGTATCTTTACTTCAGTTATCAAGTTTTGATGAACAATCTGTAGAATTTCTTTCATTGGTACTTTTTTGGTTAATTGCCAAGTAGTTTAAATAAATAATTCCCTGCAAGATTCACATCAAGTGTCATATAATGTTTCCTGACTGGCTTTCCCCTATTAAAATAACTTTACAGCTGCCTCACTTGGTCCCTGTATTTTGGGGCACAGAGTTTACCATGTACCCTCCAGTAGCTTTCAGTATTTTGCTACAAGAATTTTCTTTTCAGAAGTTGGGAGTCACATGTTACTCAGGCTCCTGGTGAGCAGCGGAAAAAAATTTAGTGACCTTTTTGCTATTGCAGAAACAGCTCTTTCATTTTTCTGTAAGAATAACATTAATGTATTTCTTTCAGGATAAATTAATTTAAATATAGGCTACATTGGTTAGTGAAATAATTATATTTACAAATGAGTTAACAGAGTTGCATGAATCAGTTTTTTGATGTCCAGGTTCTAGTCAGCAATGACCAAACACATTGCACCAGTGTCTTTAGGTGCCTCTGATCTCTCTCTAATCAGACAGGGTATAAATATATACCTAGTTACAAGGTACTCTTTCAAAGCACTGTGCAGTATGAGGTAATTTGCTTTTATGAATAATTTTATTAAAGGAAATTATAATCTTGAATTCCCATTTGTGGAGTACAAAATTATGAGAAGTTTATTTTGCTTGATTTCCTCCCATGTAGATAGATAATTATTTAGCTCCTTTTTGTGCAGATTTAGCTCTTCCTTGATTAATAGAGACATAATTATGAAATTTTACTCCATATGATGGACCAAGGATCAATCTCCCAGCTGGACCCTAAGGTTATTGGATTTCATCTTCTGCTAAGATTTGCAGAAGAGAGATGAAAAAGCAAATAACAGCCTTGAATCTGTGTTGCTGCCTCATCTTGCATAAGAAGTCTTTACTTCCAGAAACACCCCGTATCTTGAAAATTACCAGTGGCAAATATGGATTATTTGAAAAACAGTAAAATCCTAAAAGAAGTGTATTTGCCTTATCTATTGTCAACTATTGAAGGATATATGCTTTAAATAATGATGTATTTTACATTCAATGTTTTCAGCAGAAGGGGAGGAATTGTACTGCTTAAATAGTTGTTCTCATTACTTAGGTCTTTGCCTTTTTGATTCCTGCCAGATATTTACAGTCAATCAACTCAGTGGGCAAGAAACTTGATAAGTTTATGACTGTTGTATAGGAAAAAAAGATTTTGTGGTTTGTTTCTGGGCCAGTGTTGGAAAGAAGACTCAGCCTTGTAAAATGTAGGTGTACTGGGTCTGGATGGGATGAGCCAATGTCCTTCACTGCAGCCCACAGAGCGCTTGCTCCAAAATTGTGGTTGAGTGGCAGAGCAGTGTTGATAACACAGCAGTGCTTTGGGCAGCTGAACAAAACTTGCAGTGTCAAGGGTTTCTCTTTTGTGCTCTGACCCTCCATAGAGTAAATCCAGGGTGGGCAGGGCATTAGAAAGCCACCTATTCAGGAATTTTCCACCCCACAGAGCATCCTTCTCTCCAATAATGGCACAGAGAAAGTATATGAAATATGACAGAGGATGGAATATTTGCATTCTCAAGCAGCTGTTACACATGCTGAGGCCCTGGCTCCCAGGAAGAATTCAGACATCTGCCCACCAATGGCAGGTAGTGAATAAACTCCTCTTTTTGCTTCACTTGCACGCACAGCCTTTGCTTCCCCTATTAAAGTGATGCTGTCTTGAAGCCAGAGTGGTTTTGCCTGCCTTCCATTTCCTCTTTGTCTCACAGAGAAGCATAGGGACTGAGCAGCTGTGTGGGGTTTGGGCTGGTGGCAGGGTCAAGCCACCCCCACAGCCAGCTGCCCAACAACAGGACAAGCATAGACTTTTGGGGCATGTAACCCTAATACAGCTCTTTCAACAAAAAAATTATAATCTAGGAAAAGAAAATTGATAGCCTTTCAATTGTCTCTTCTGAAATATTTATTACTTCTCCTTGTATGAAAAACCCCAAAGTACAAAGCCATATGGTGAAGAATCATACTTTACCCCAGTAAAAACATTGGTGCCTTGTTAAGGTATATAAATGACTTCTAGATTGTATATTTCAGTGGGAAAAATTTAATAGACAAAATGTACCTTAGCTTTTCTTGATTTAAAGAGTCGTTTAGTCCTAAGTGATGATAATCAATCTTGAAAAAAAGAAATCTGTATTATCTGTATGTAGAGTTTTTCTATAATTATTGCAGCATTAACTAAGCAACTAGAAAAATTCAGGATGTTTCTGCTGTCCTTAGCATATAATCAGAAAGAGTATGAGAGTATGGCAGGCACACAGTGGTATATTTCAGGGATGTCTGTCATGATTTGACCCATCCTCGGATTAGAACGTCCTTGAGACAAAGGCTCTAATCAGTACTTAATACTGGCAGACTTTTCATTTGTGAATTTACATAATTACTTTTTAAGCTCATCTAAGCTTTTATATTCATAATATGCTGCACCAGTTAGTTCTGTTTAATGACATCTCCTGGGAAAACTACAACCTAACAATCTGTACATAAACTAGCCATTGTTTTGGTTTTATCAACTTCTGTTATCTGCCACCTAATCTTGCTTAAAATGTTTTTTTTTCTCTACAACACTGAGAACTCATTTTCATAGTTTACTATCAGTGGTCTATCAGCTCACTAAGCACCCTTCATGCTTTTATTACAATGTTGAACATTGTGGATCTCGGTGTTGATCCCTGCACATTATTCAAATTTTTCAGTTTCTTGTTAAATCAACTGCTGTTCTACAATAGGTCTGTGGCTGTTTCCCCCATGTATTTTCAGACACTGCTAGTATGGCACCTTGTAAAAAGATTTTTGGGAGTCGAATATACCATTTTACTCTATCCATGAGTTCATGGTTTCTTTGAAATAATTCCTATAGGTTTGTGTGGTGATACTACTCCTATACTGACTCTTCCTCAGTGTACCATCTATACTCATGTCTTCTGAGTACTGCTGTCTTACTTTTTACTGATTTATGAGCAAATCTAAGCATGAAAACCTGTTTAAAGCCTGAAAGATTTCTTTGCAGATGCTTTCCAAACTTTAATTAAAAATGAAGAGGGCAAGCTCTGATCTGAAGGAAAGGTTTTTTCCAGAAGTCTTACCTGGTTTATTCATTCTATCATTTCTGTGCTTCTTTGGTAAAGGAAGACAGATGCTTTTCTGAAAGAACTGTTCTCCAGTGTGCTTGAATTCACCACCAGTGTTAGCTTTTGCTTTTAATCTCCCTTAAATCTATCAAACACCTTCCATTCCTTTGGCACACATCTTTGCCCATGCCTGCTCTTACTGGCTCTCCTTTTTGAAATCTGGTTCCTTCTGTGTCTCTGCTCGCTCATGATGTTCTGAGGGTGACAATTTTCCTCCATTTTCTTGCAGGTTATGCTCTCTAGCTTGCCCTACATAGCTGCTGAAACCATGGCCACATGGCTCATTTGTAGTGTGGTTTGTCCATGCTGTGAAGGATCAGCATCACAAAGTATTTTAACTTACCTTTTTTTTGGGAGAGGTCACTAGGACAAGATCAAAGGCACGTCAACCAGCTTCTGAAAAGGATATCTGATCTTGCAAAAGCATACATAAAAACACTCTAGATTCAAAGGAAAAGTCAAATGACACACAGTTGTTTTGTTTGGTTTTCTGTCACACAGCATATTATATTATGACCATGATCTAAGAAAAGGCCATTATGTTGTGCAAAGATAGTTTTTCCTAGTGTATTCTTGTAACAGTCACCTAATGCATATTGTTGCTGTATATGTAAGACATGGCAGAAAAAGTTTTTGCTGTGGTGTTAAAATTTGATATCTTTTTATCCAGTAGTAAACTGTAATGCTTCTGCATTAAAATTTTGCATAGGGGTGACTACTGCACAGCACTTGAGAGCAAATTCTCCCTTCTGTATAAAGCCACAATTCTTTCCTTTATTCCACCATTTACAAGGACCTTTTCCTTTGCAAGCAGTAAGGTAAGAGTGCCCTAAAGTAGCCCGCAGTTAACTTGACAACACCTATGCTCCTGTTGAACAAAATGAGTGTGTCATCCCTTAGGGTCCTAGATCTGATACGCTCCATTATCATTACAAACTGAAATAAGCAGCTGATTTAATTAGTTTCAAAATGTGAGTTAGGACAAAGCCTGCTCTTCTCCTCTTTACTCATTTTTCTTACTAGCAATGCCAGAAAGCCAGAAGCAATGTAAAACACTTTCAAAGGTAGGGAATTCTGAAGAGTTACAGGAACAATACTCAGAATATTCATTAGTTTGTACATCTGCACTGCCAAAATCCAAGGCATGGTAGAAGTGAAAATCACCTGAACAGCTTTTAAGTATTGTATCTCACTTCCCTATGATGACATTTCAGATCACAGACATGTGCAGATCTGTCTAGCCTGATGTAACAAACTGATCCCAAGTTAATGGATCTGATGGAAATGCTTTTATTTACTTCTACAAAAGCAGGCTGTGCTTTTGCACTGTCACTGTTTTTTCGGTAATGTCTATACATGCATGGATTGAGAAAGCCCAGTAAGAACTTTTTCATACACTCAGTGTATGGGTTAAAAGGGTTAAAGCCAGAAGACTTGGTGAAGAAAGAATAGTTTTGCTCAAAGTGACCTTGCAGCTGGGGACACTGAAATTGCTGTTGTGGGAAAAAATCACATTTCCCATGCCTACTGCTGCTCATCCTTTGAGAAGCAGAAACCACGTGGAGATAAGACCTCCTGACATGTGCAAAGTCTTTTTTTACATAGGGGAAGGCAGCAGGGCACCTCCACTGTCTGCTCAGATGGGCTGAGCCCAATGGGGCCAGTGTCCCTGCGTGTCTCTGCTTCCTGGCCCTGCTAGCAGGGTAATGAAATGAATCTGCTATTTGTCAGTGGTTTAATGGCTGTCCTTGAGTATTTGTGTGTGTTGATTCACATACTCAGCTTTTCTGAATAGGTGGTTTTATCTTCTGGGATTTGGATTTCTTTCTTACAGCTTCTTTCCTTCATTTCTGAGTCATAAAAGTTAGTGGTCGCAGAGATTTGTGCAAACTCTCTGAGCAGACCACTGCACCTGAAACTACAAGTTCTGACAAAAAAACTGCATGCAATGGCTGAGCTATGTGGCAAATTGAGATCAGCTCACCATGAGAAATGCATCACTAAAAAAAAAATAAATTCTGATTCCTAAGTTTCAAAGGGTAACTGCATGACCTCATTCTATCTGACAGTCTTAGAGGGAACTGTAAGTAATGTAGAGGTTAATGTGTTTTAAAATGTCAGACGTGATTACCAGCTCTTTATCCACAGAAACAGAATTAAAAGAAGTCAACAACAGTTGTTCTGCAATATGGAAAGGCTATTGCTGTTTTACTCCCATTGGGTAGATACTTTCTTTCCAATCCATGGCATATGTTTCAGCCGTCAAGTTGTTTGGCATTTTCAAACAATACTGTTCTATATGTTCTCCTTTATGCTTTTTGGAAGTACCCATGCATTTAGAAGACTCATGACCCTTAACAGCAAAGGATACAAATTCCCTTATTCCCTTCTCTTGGAAGAATGCCAAAGTTTGTCTTTCTCTGCTATTATTCTCCATTTTCTACATAGTGCCTTTTAAAAGACAGGATAGAAGTATTGGGTACTACAAACACAGAGATTCACTTCCACTCTATCGCAATAACTTGTCCACCAAGTGGTCTTGGCTGCACATCATACATCAGCTTAGGATGTGACCATTTATTGGTAGCAGTTAGCTTTAGTCTTTCCTATTTTTGTAGGCTCATCCTCCTACAGAGAAAACTCCAAGAGGCAGAAATACAAGTAATGGTACTCTATCCTCTTCCCAAGGTTTGCCTCCCTGGTAACCATCCTCTGCTAGGGGGAACAAACTCACAAACATTCAAAACAGCTGCCAAAAGAGGGACCAAATATACACTTGCTGCTGTGCAGTTTGATTTATCTTGTTTGAGCTCTTTTGGCAAAAACAGCAATGAGCAAGAATATGTTACTTAACACAGCACAGTGTATGTACTAACAAAATGCCCTATTATGCATTTATGATCATACCTAATGAAATGCCCTTAGTCTTCCTTCAACTGATAACTATAAGGAAAAAAAAATCAGTGTTTACTTCAATTTCCAAGGCAAGTGCAGAGATTTATCTTCAGGGGAACACAAACACCACGTAAATGCATTTTGATATCTTGTGCTTTGTAAAAATTAGGATTAATACAGGGTGATACTTAGCCTGCTTAATTCATATTCTATTTAGGCTACTATCTTCTGCTGGAAGAAATCCTCTAGCATCACCTCCCATTACAGTGAAACACTGGATGCAACTTCCAAACTTGTACGTCCAAGTTACATAATATGAACCTAGACTGGATGCAGTGTGCACATTTAAAAACAAATAACTCAGATTTTACTTTATCTTTGAGAATTTTCATCTAAGAGGTTACAGATCTAAGTAAAGACAGTTGGGTAATCAAGCAAATGACCAGACTGGATCCAAAGATCTGAGGCTATGGAAAAATAAGTTAAAAAAAATTTAAAAAAAGGAGTTTGACTTTGTTTCTCTAAGACACGAGAAATAAGATCACAACCACTTTACGGTTAAATTTATTGAAGTTATTTCTAAAGCACACATATCAATTCACACTATTCCTTACTACCATCCTCATTATCGGATATATATCAAACAAACAGAGGATATTTCCATTTTCTTAAGCAATACAACAGAACAGTTGAGCAAGTACAGAATATAAAATCAGAATGCAAAATAAGGCAAGAGTGAAAAAAGCATTAGGCTTAGTAGTCTTTCACTAGAAAAACAGATTTCACTGTCAAGTTCAGAGGAAAACTTTAAACAAACATTACAAAAGATAAAAACAAAATTAACTACAATAAACAAATTTCTTCCTTCAAGGCACTGTTAACTATTAATGTCAATCTAAAAATAATTCAGCAAGTCAGTTGATAGAAATATTATAATAAGTAATAAAACCCCCCAAAATCTCTTTGGTTAAATATGAAGTTGAATGCAAAAAAAAACCCCACGAAGTTTCTGTAAGGAGGTAATCTGGATATGACAGAACAAACATTATACAACTACAAAAATGAACTCAATTGCCAACAGTAAATTTTGACAAATCAAGACATTCAGTTAGAAGTTGTAAAGTTTGGAACTTGGTTTATTTTTTCACAAAGAACTACAAATGCACATTATAGCATAATGAAATAAGACTACAAAACTGTTAAACTAGCAGAGAAGTATTTTCTAAGCACATAACTTACAGTTAACGGAGATATCTCATTTAGCTTTGTGCTTTCATCGGTCCAAGTGTTCAGCAATGGCAGATTGTTTTCAGATGCTGTACAGAACTTCCTACACAATCTGAATGGTACAACTGAAAATATGTTTTCTCCTACAGATTTGCATTCAGTCCTTCCTGTATGTGTCTAATTGCAAGTAATTTCTGCTTCTGCTGGCTGTCCCTCAGGACTCCTACAGAACATCAACATGCCTTCCCACGACCCTATAACATTCTCAACTAGTTGCTTCCTCACTATCTGCACCATCCTGGTTCTGCTAATCTTCCAGGTAGAACTGAATCATCACGTGGTGAACAGTGGTCAGACAACACACGCTGGGTAGCCCAACACCTAGGATACAACTCATCTCAAAAACGTGCTCTGCCCCTAAGATACCAAGCAGTTTCTTTTCAATGTTCATTGCTCAGCAGTCACCATTTAAAGGCTCTGAGGTGCAACTTAAAGGCAGATTATAAACCTCACTTTCTCCTGCTGAAAAAGAGTTAGAGGCACATGGATGCTGATTCTAGAGCAACATCAGTACTGATGAGTCTTCCCTCTCTTCCCCAGGATTATGTGCATCAAAGGACCTAGAGCTAATCAATTTTGTTAAACTGCAGGGCAATGCTTAGGTCTCCATATTAAAGAAATATTAATGCAGGTTTATTTGAACTCCCAGTTTGGAAGCTCTTCTAATGTTTGTACATCTTCACTAGGAATTTGGTCTCACAGCTGCTTGTGTCTACTTTGGACCTAAGAGCAGGAAGAATTTGAAGCGAAGCCCTTGTGAAGCGCAGCCCTTGAAGTGTTAGGGAACAGCCCTTCAGGATTCTTTTGCAGATTTCAACCTTTTCTTCTAACAAACTGACAAGGCTATTGCTGGTCTAAAATCCAGTAAAATATCCCCTCTTGCAAAAAAAGGTTTTAATCTTGGAAGACAAGATTTGCCAAACATTTGTAGTAGTTAAGATTCAGTCTACCCACATAAATCAGTTATTACAGATTAATGTTTTATTACTAAAACTAATTTTGTGGATCCTTACATTTCACTCCAACTGCTGTATGGAGAAAATATCACAATTGTTTTGGATCTTATTTGGTATCTCCTGGCTTGAATTAAGTAAAAAAATAAATAAAACACTGCCTAGAGTCTTTGGGTTGGCATAAAGAAACTGCATTGGAAATATTTTGAACATACAAAACACATCTCAAAAGACAAATTTCAATACTTCCAGAGCCTCTTGTGGTACTTGGACCAAGAAAAGGAGTGTTTATGCCTTTGAATTTGACCATTAATTATGCCAATCACTTAATATTTACCATTCAATGTTATTTGTCATTCCCCTCCACAGGGCAGCCCAAAAGGATTTAAACCTAGGAGAATATGCAAAGAATAAAGCCCCTTACAACGATGGAAACTACTCACCAACCTAAAAATAAACACCAAACCCCTCAGACAAAGCAAGCAGAACATGCTAGAGGTAAGTCAAGGCAAAGCTATAGTCTCAGCAGCCATATTAGCCAAGCTAATATAGTCCTGATATACCTATAAGATGTGTTGGTTCTAAAAATCTATGCTTAATCCAGGTTTTATCTGCTAATGCCAAAAAACTATCTATCTATTTTAAGACTTGCCTATGTTAGCCAAGACTCTATAGCCCAACTGCAAAATCAGGTAAGAATGCTAAGTGAAGGCAGAAAGATTATATGGTGGGCTTTTTGCAAAGCAGTATCTCACCCCATTGCCATCGCAGAACATATTAATGCTGCTTTATTCAGAATGTAATTCTTAGATCTCTAAGTAAGACTTAAGATCTAAGAGTAAGACTTAAGACCTTTTTTACAATTTAACTGCCTACAAGAAACAAATTACTACAAACTCTAAAATTTGCCATACAATATACTGAAGTAATGTCTTAAAACTGCCCCCATTAACTTGCTACAATAAAAATATCAATTATATCAATGAGAAATTCATATAAAAAACTGTAGATGCATTCTGGCTTTAGAAGTGCATAGAAATGCCAAGGCAAAATACAGTAAACACAGTATCTAAGCAAGAGGAATCTTTATCAGCATTCACGCCTTAAAATCACCCAACACTTTTATACTTCTCACTGTGTCTTATTTGGACTTCAACTTGTAGTTCTACAAACTGGAAAATGAATTATGAAAAAGCATACATCAGACTGGATTTTGTCTCCCATTTCCAACAAACAGCCAATTTAGGATAGGCTAGGATTCCTGATATTTTTCAAGCCCATAAGAACAGTAAGATAGAAAAAAATAAAGGAAGAGAATTAAACCTGTTTTTTTCTACATTCCTTTATGTTCAAAGAAAAATGAACAGTACAAAGAAGTTCTATTTCTATTTCTTCTTTCACTTTCTTATGGAGTCTGTAAATGCTGCCTTTTTCCTTACATTTTTCCTCCACAAAAATGTTTTTCTGAAGACTTTACTTCTTCCTCACAAAATTTAAAGTTTTAATTATTTCAAACAAAGGCAACTGATATAACCGTTTTCTTATTAGCTGAACATTTTCCAATTGCTGAATGCATAATGTACCTAAATAGTATTATGACAACTAACTCTTCTAAAGCAGTACTCTAAATCAGTAGTGTTAAAAACTTTGCTGCTTTATCCTATTATCCAGGAAACGTTAGCTGCTGAAGACCCAGTCTGTGTTTTGTAAGAAGTTTAAGAAACACCAGTTTGCTGAAAGAAGCAAAAGTACCAACTAGACAGTATGTATGATTAAAAAAGTATACAGGTATATTCCTGAAAACTCAGAATTTTACAGAAATTATAATAACCAATCTGGTTTTGCAGGCCCAGAGAATGCAGAAATTTTTTCAAGCTTAAGGAATTATTGCAGTTTATAGTCTGAAAAGGTACTGTATCCCCAACACTTCTTTCACATACTCTGAAATACCTGAGCCCACTAAGGACTACAATATAGTAGAACTGAGAATGAAGCTAAGAAAAGTTAGAGTGAAGACATTTTACTATTCAGAGTAAATCACAACTCTTAATGTTTCATTTAAGTCCTGATAAAGATTCCCCTTTTACATTTCTTTGGTAAAAACAGTTGCATCACATTTGCTTCATCAGCTAGTAAAAAGGCATTTTCTTTGGTGGAAATACTTTTTTGATCTTAGATGTCCAGTTTTATATTGCCCACTCTATATTAACCATTTGTTCAGTGACTACAACACTAGTTTAGGATACAAAAATCCAACAGACCAATTATAAACCAACAGTAAGCCTAAAGTAAAAAAATAACTGCTAGTAGTAAAATGTTACAGATAAATGTCTAAATAAAATATACCATATCATCTGTGTAAAAGGAGTAGTTTCAGAACTATTTTAAAAGTATCTTATTTCTCAAATGCAGAGGACTTTACTCCAGAACATAGCGAATGCTTAAATCCATAGCTGCATACATCTTCTGTAGCTTTGTGAATTTCCACTTCTGTTGGCTTATATCTCCTGCCATAAAAAATAAGCACATTTCATTATAACATGAATGCTGTTATTTTTCTGCTTAGTAGTTTCCCATATTTATTTGAAAATAAACTTCATTCTAATAAATACATCAATTTTTAAAAAATGGTCCAACCTGCAAATCAAGTAATAGAATTATTTAGGTTAGAAAAGACTCTAAGAACATCAAGTCCAACTGTTAACTCAGGAGACCACATTTAGCAGTAAACCATAACCCTAAGTGCCACATCCACACACCTTCTGAGCATGCCCAGGGGTTGAGGATTCCACCACCTCCCTGGGCAATCTGTTCTGATGTCTGACCCATGAGTGAAGAAAGCTTTCCTAATATCCAATCTAAACCTCCCCAATACAACTCAAGGCCATTTCCTGCTGCTCCATTATTTGTTACTTGGAAGAACAGACTGATCCCTACCTTGCTACAACCTTTTTTTAGGGACCTATAGAGAACTGGTATTTATCATGTTAAGACATTAAATTTTGACACTGTATATGAAGACAAAGCAGGTCATTCTCAGAGAAGAATCCTTATTTATTGACTGAGTGCTATGTGTCAAAAGAACTTTATGAGAACAGAACTTCAGATGCAACGTGAGATAAATCCTCATGTGCTTGTTTTGACTGGAATAAAGATAATGTTCTTCATCTCACATGGTACAGCGATAGATTTGGATTGGTGATGGAAACCGTACTGATAGCACAGGAATGTTTTAGGTATTGGTCATCAGTGCTTATACAGTCACAAGGTCTTGTCCTCTCCCTGACTAGCAAGGAGGCTGGGGGAATACAAGGAGTTGGGAGATGACACAGCCAGAGTACCTGCCCCAAGTTGAACATAGGGATTCTTCATCCCATAGGGCATCATGCTCAGCATGTAAAGCTAGGGAAAGAAGGAGAAATGGGGAGGAAACACACATTCAGTCATAATTTAAACCAGCTATTACACATGATGAAGCCCCTCTTTCCCAGAGATAGCTGAACACCTCCCTGCCATAAGAAATAGTGAATGAATCCCTCCTTTTGCTTTTGTGTTCAGCTTTTGCCTTCTTCTGTTAAGCTGTCTGTATCTCAGCCCCTGAGCCCACCCATTTTTCCTCTGATTCTCTCACCAGAGAGAGCAGAATCAAGAGGCTGCATGGGACTGACTTTGTCAGCTGGGATTAAACCTAAGAGGAACAGAGAGCATATGATCTTAGAAAGTATTTAGTTCTGGATTATTTTCTGAGTGGTTACTCTCTGTGTGAGCTCTACCTGATGTGTTTCCTTCTGGTCTTTAAAACAAAGGGTATGGCAACAATTTTTACTCAACAGCTTGTGGTAAGGATGAACCAGTAGTGACATGAATGCAAAATCATTCACACCTCTCTTCTACAGATAAGAGACTGAGGTGCCAGATGCCGAAGAGAAACGTGTATGTAGGATTGGTCCTCAACTGACAGACCACCCTCTGCCAAAGATTTCCAGATGGCGAAAGCAGAAACAGCCTATAATCAGACTGTAAAGAGGGCAGAAAATCAGGAAGTTCATTATATAGCTTTCATGGGACTACACACTGGTTCCATATTCTACAACTAGTTCTTTCAATCACCATCTCTTAAGCCCAGTCTTCTTTCTCAGACTCCTCTACATCTCTCCCGCTTGTTATTACAGAGGATCCTTCTGCCATAAACTCACTTGACACCTAAAATATAGCTGGAAAGGGTGGGATTTTGAATACAGCAGCACCTCTTGTGCATCTCTGCACCTACCCTGTTATTCACTGGATTCTTTCACGATCAGGAGTCAAGCAGGTTAACCTGGGTCCCATTTTAAAGACTGCATGGGTTAACAGAACTAATAAATCACTGTGACAAAGACAGCACAATTGGGTTAAAACAATCTGGACTCGATTTCTCGTTTGACTGTATCTTACTTGGTCTAAACAATGATTTAATTCCTACATTGCTCCCATATAAAAAAAAAAATATCTGGATGGAAAAGCAGACTTCTTTGTCCTAGTATTAAGCTGCTCAAGAGAAAAGTAAACTCTGGTCTCTTTAATCTCTTACTTACCCTTCAAGGAATCAGATTTACTTCTCTGCCTAGAACTACTTCTCTGTCTCAGTAGTTTCTTCTGATTTACTACCAAAAAAAAAACAAAAACAACAAGGTAAATGCCAAAACTGAGCAGTAACGTAGCACAATAATTTCCAGTCTCCTTCTGGAATAACTGCAATTAGCTATTATACTGTGTATCACATAGACTTGAATTAAAAGTTCTCTTGCTAAAAAAAAAATAATTGTGATTCACTAGGCTCCCACCTAACTACACCGCTGGATGTGACATTTAATTATAGCCTCATCAACCAAATACAGCTGTATTAGTCATTCTCTGACATAACAGACCAGACGTGTTCCCTTGGAGCCATTCACTGGTACACAGATCCATCTTCTAAACAGCCAATAGTTGAAATAACTTTCACTTCTTGAATCGGGGAAGGGCATAGTTAAATAAAAATTTTCTCATATGTGTTTACCCAAGAATTACACAATAAAGATTAAGCAGCTGTAAAAAACCACATCCCACAAGCACAAAAATGTTATTTTAGTGCACTATTCTGTGCTACCATCCTGGTATTTTCAGCATGTTTATGAGAAGCAGGCTGTGCAATAAAGACAATTTTTCAATTTTCAACCCAAGGCATATCTCCAAACATTCCGCAGCATAATAGCATACTATATTCCCAAGATATACTCCCACTTTATTCTGTAATTGAATTACAGCTTTGAGTCTGTTCAGATAAGTGTAAACGAACCAAAATGTATTTTCAGCACTAATGAAAGGAATGAGAAAGTGAATACAACACAGGAAAACAAAGAAGGTCACTGCACCAAAAAATAAATTCAAGGAAGGGAGAGAGAGCTACTCCGAAGAAAAAGGAAACTAACAGCAGGAGAGAAGGGATCAAGGGGAAAAAAACCAGAGTGGACTGGGTATCTAAAATGAGGACCTGTTAGCAAACTTTCCTCTTGTTCTAAGAGGGAAACAGGCTGAGGAAACCAGGCTTCAGAGGACAGGCAGAGAGACAAGTATAGCATGGGAGCACAGACCCTCAAACAGCAGAACAGCAACAGAAGTGCCTACAGCTGCTCCTTTGGTTATAGCAGCACAGCCCAGGAACTCCAAGCTATCAGCACAGTGTGAAATCTCCTAAGAGGCTGGAGTTATCCCCCAAAACAGCCAACACTGCCAGCTCCCAACACCCCAGCAGCTACAGGTTTGCCTACAAGAGTTAAGGCTTTGACCACATGCAAAAGAGAGAAATGAATGTTAATACAGACAAATATACCTTTAAAAAAAAAAAAACACATCAGAGTCACTTCAGTTACACTTTCACCTAGAAGTTATTTCCATCCAGTTATAGTCTTCTACAACGAGCTCATAATGAAGACATATGGTGCCCTCACAAAAAAAAAAAAAAACCAAACCCAAAACAAACAAGAAAACACACAAGAAAATCCTAATTTCAAAACCAAGTTCCAGGTAGAAAATAGTTATGTTCACTGTGAAATTACAAAGTGTTGAGGAAAAGAATAAACCATTCTTTCACATTTACCTTTGTTGTTAATCTCATTGATAAGCACGATAAAGTATAATTTTGTACAACACAAATACACGTAAGAACAAATACTGAACTATAGTACAGAAATTTTTTACTTACAGTTGGTCAATTTGGTCAAACTCTTTTTTATCTCCTGCAGAGCAAAAGAAGTATTATAAGTAAGTATCCATTTAATAAACAACAGAAAGTGTGTTTAGTACATTTAGTAATTGTTTAATCAGAACAAAATGTTATTTTTCATTTTATTAGCTTTCTTAAATATTTATTTCAAATAACTTTGTTTATCTAAGGGATTTACCTCCAAATTGCTTACTCTGAAATAAGACTTTTGAAAAAGCTTATTTTGATAATATTTTACTAGCCTGATTTTAATACAAATCATATAATATATAGGCTTAAATCTTTCTGTATTTTAAAATACAGAGAGCATACATTTAGGTCTGTATTAGACACATGGGTTTTTCCTTTTCAATAAATCTCCCATCAAGGCTACCAAGAATTGCTTCAATTCCTAAGCATTTCTCCAAAAATTATAGCCTCAAAATTCCTTTGTATTGTAAGGAAAAAAAACCCCAGGACTATATCAAACCTGTTATGGGTGAGTATTGCTTAGTGAAAGCTCTTTGCATTGCAGCATTTTAGATGAATGAATTTTATTAGAAATAAAGATGTGAAAATGACACATCTTCATATATGATGCAATATGGGTCGTACTTTTCTACCTTTGGCTGTAATTTCAACAGAAAGCTAGGAATTAACTAAAAAAACCCAACCCAACCAACCAAAAACCCCCACCAAAACTTACCTTTTCCTTTCTTTTTCGAATACACCTCATACAGGATAATAGTAGTAAAAAGAACAGCAACTTCAATCACAATTGCTATAAAGGGTTTGAGAGGTGCCCCAATGGACAGCACTTTAAGTTCAAACTTAATTTGACTGCTCCCTAATTCAAAAGTAGCTTCACACCAATATACACCACGATCTTCCTTGGTGAGCTTGAGTATCTCCAGACGGTTTACATTGGGAGATGGCCTCTTAATCTGAAACTTGTCTGTACGTAAAATCCTATCAATGGGAACCTGAAAAAATACATTGCAAGTCCTAATAATGTAATGAGATGTGTTTAATCAAACAGTATAATCAACATTCAGTTCTGTATAGACATGTATGTACAATACGTTAGGAACAAAAGGCATTTGTGAAGCATGATTACCCCACCTTAAAGAGAAGGACTTATTTTAGCTGGACACCCCAGCTCCTTCTAGACTCACTGGAGGAAAACAGTTTCAGTGGGCAAATTGTCTGACCGGTTTTAGTTTACTGAAGAGCAGATAAAAGGCGCCTTTGGCTCTATTGACTCTCCAATGACAAAGGCATCCTTGGCTGCCAGATCCAACGCACAGGTTTCACCACAGCGCAAAACATGCATCATCAAGGAAGTGGAAGAGTGAACTATCCTTCACTGGGAAATACGCTGATACTCAAAGTCAGTACTAACCTTCAGGAGTATAAAGGAGACAGATTTATTTACTGGCTCTCAATTGATAGTGCTACCCTCAGTAGAGGGCTAAAACAAAGCCCTAGGAAGCTATGCTTTCTAGATAGGTCATAAGGCTAAGAAATAGAATTGCACCTGGGAAGTAAAGGGTAATACAACATCTTACAGGAGAAAGCATGTCCCACTGTAAGACTATTTTTGTATCCAGTAGCAAGATTTAAGAAGTATAACCAGTATAAATACAGTAAAAACAATTCTCTCAAGACTCATCTGATTTGGGAGTGTGGCAGGGCCTCTTCAGGAAAGAAACATACAATGAATATTTGTAAATATTATGAAATTTTTTTCATTTCCATAAAGATATTTCTGTTAAAGTTAATGGAAATGCAATTTGTAGAGCTTGCAGTAAAGTACAAAGAATCTGTACTTATTTTTTGTCACAATGTTTTGCTTGGCCAACAGAGGGAGACCTTACCAGCTCAGTTCCATTGGTCATATACCACTTCCAAGTCTTGGGATTATACTCAGTTTTACAAATCATTACAGCTTTATCTCTTTCGTAAGTGATTACAGGTTTTTCTTTTCCTTCAAGCTTTGGTACTATGAACAAAGAGAAAAAAAAAAACAAAAACATCAAATGAGAGATACAGGTTTTCACTAGCATTACAAAGAATATATTTAGGTATTCATTTATAGTATCCCATTCACTTTTTCCTCTTAAAATCTATCATTCATGACATGATGTAAATGCGGAGTCATTTCAGGCTGCTATTTCAGATATTTAGTCTGTGCAGAACACTAGAGGAATCCTGTTTTCAGTTGCTGTGCAACCTTGAAAGTTGCCAATTAATACCAAACATCAAGTGAAAAAAAAAAAAAACACATTAAAAAAAAAAAAAAAAACAAGACTGATTTCTACCCTTACCCGTTTGCTTCTCCCCTTCCTTGGCAGCTGCATGCTTCACTTCTAGTACACTAGAAACAAACAATTTTCATGCAATCTCACACAACCTGCAGAAACTGCTAGAAGTCTGTCTCAGCCACAGTGTGGCTAAGTAATGGTATCTGACAAGTTGTACATACAGAGAATTTTTCTGTTACTGAGAAAAACTGCAGATTGACAGAGATTAGTAGCTAGAAACATTTTCTGAGCTGAAGCAATTACTTTTGGGTGCATGCCAATAAAAAGGACTATTGGTCCAATCTTGCTGAGGACAGAATACAGCCAACAAGAAACAAGAGATCAGTTTAACTTTAGAGCTATCTGTCTTAGCTAGCCATTGTATCTGCTTGTGCCCCACAAGCTTCCAAAAGCAGGTGCCCAGAAAGCCTATTGAATGTATTGAGACTGTCCCACAGACACTGTTAGAGCTTAGCAAATGTACTATGCTGAAGTATTTCCCCTTCCTTTCCCGCTTTATTAGGACGCTTACCAATATATTTTCCTCAGATTCATGCATTTTAAATTTTACTTTAAGTTTCACTGCTCTACTTTGTAAGAACAGATCCAGTACATACTTTAGATTTCATTGATCATACTACACTAAACAGGCCAAGTATTTGCTTTCAGCAATTATGATGAACAATTTGATATAAGCTAAGATTTTTCTTGTTCTCTCCCCTTCTTAACTGGTGAACACAAATTATTTTTCCCTAAAAAAGTCTCCTTCTCATGTGTATTCAACTGAATTCAATTGAAATCAATTTGTTAGTAAGTACACTGTTTTCAGTCTCAGAATTTGCTGCACCTTTCATCAAGACTCTTTACTAGTAAAGTTCTCTCACTCCAATGTGTATGTTTTAATCATGAAACACTGTCCTTTTAAAGAGTACTGGCAGAGAATATCTTCTCTGCTGTCATTAAAAGGGACGATCTCATTAATTGCAATTCCCCTTGCAATTTAGAGAAGAGGACACACAAGTAGATTGGGATAAAAAACCCTATACACCCAGCACAACAAGCTTCTGCAGCAGTCAGAGATTTAGCCACACTGATTGGCAAAGCTCAGCTCTAGGCATACCAGCAATAGATGTCACCTTATCAGTGATGATTAAGGATATGAATATCCATTACAAGTTCTGGGATCTGGCTCCGTAACAGTTAATCCTTGAACACATACAAGGCTTGTCACAGGTATTTTTGCAAGTGGATCATGCCAACTTGGTGACAAAATACTTCTGCTGCACAGACAAAGCCAACTTTTGAAGAAACAAACAGACAGGTGTCAGCACCAGCATGTACATCAGTCAGATTTCTACACTGTTTTAAAAACCAGAGGTATTTCACAGTGCACATACATCAACTGCTGCTTAAGGGTCCCTGAATAAAGGGCAAAGAAATTAATCTATTCTACCCTTTTAGAAGCTAGCAGCACTTCACAACATTTTAAAATACCCACTAATGTGCTCTGTGTTTATTAACTTGAGCTCCCTGTAAATACATCATTGTTTTCTGCAAACCTGAGTAAAAACATAACTCCTCAAAATCTGAGAGGTTATGCCAGGCCAGGAACTGGGGGGAAGGAGAGGAGAGGCTAGCACATCTAATAATCCCAAACTGCCTTGTGGAAAAGCTATTGCAGTTAGTTACAGCAGTGATGACTTAAGCCACTGAGTCTACACCAACACATTACTCATCTTTCAGTTTGAAAATTGTTCTCCCTGCATTATTGACTGGAAGATTCAAGGACTTCTCTTTCCCATCTCCTTCACTCTTGCATTAATCTCAAAAAGCATCAAAAGCCAGTACTTTTTATGGCATCAGAAGTGGTAGCATTGAACCATCGTGCAGCAATTCTCTGATCTTCTTATAATAAATCAACCAGTCCTATGCACTGTTCTGGAAAAGATGACTTTCCTATTGAGTCATTGCTGCCTTACTGTAATAGTTATTGTGTACTTAAAAAAAATAAGGTCTCCTTGGACTTCTTTTCTCTCTACACTGACTTGGTCAGCTATCCAATAAAACCTTACCTGCATGCTGACAAGAAAAATACATAATTATTTTTTAGAGATTAAAAGGCCTGAATAAACTACAGCTCTGTCTTTATTCAACACTGCAGGCTAGTCTCTCTCGGCTGAAGGTCTGAAAGCAGGTACCAATATTTGATATTTCAACCCACACAATTTTCTTCAGTAGATATCCCACTGAACAAAGGCAGCTTGCAGCTGAAGAATTAGGGAGCCCCACTACTTAATTTAGCTGAGGTTAGGGTAATGATTTGAATAGTTAGGGTTTCTCAGAGCCTGCATTTAGGGAAAATCTCTCCCCTATCAGCCCTCACATGAAATGCTTGCCTCTGCTCTTTGCAAAATTTGGATGGTAGGAATAGATAAAGCAGTAACTCCATTAGAGTTATTCAGCTCAGCAGCGTATATTATCATTTCCACACATCTTCATGCAACTGAATTTCACTTACTACTTCCACAATAACATTACTGGAGAAAACAAAACTGAAGAAAGGGCACTCATACTGCCCAATGAAGCACACTAGTTGTTCATCTAAGTACTATTCCGATCCTATTACATAATAAAAGAAACACTAAAGCAATAATGCAGTGTTTCAGAAATACAAATGAAATGTAAAAGTCCTGCCTCCATTTTATCAACCATTACTTGCAAATTATTGGCTCCGCTTTTTGAAGAAATTTATCTGAGACATCATCCTTAATTCTCATGCCCCAGAAAGTGAAATGTGCTGCAGAGATGGAGAGGAAAGGGGAAATCAGTTAGTCAAGAGGGCAAAAACCAGAGTTGTATGCTCTTTTGATTACTAGATTTTTTTTAAAGGCTTTTATTTTTTTGTTCAAAATTCTTCAATCCACACTACAGAAATTATTTTGTTATTCTCACTTAGCCTGACTGCATTAGCCATTACTTATTAAATTATGTTGCAATTTCCATACTAGCCAGAAAGATTATTAATACAGCTTTGCAGTGGTCAGCTGAAACAAAAATCTAAATTAAACACATTACCTTGCAAATGAAACGTAGCGCTGATTTCTTTTACAGCTTTCAGAATACAAATGTAACTTCCCAGCTGACTGCTGTCTGAGACGGTCACTCTTAAAAAAAAACAAACTTTTTTTATGCTTTCTTTTTGTACCGCCACAAGTGGCTGCTTATTAGCATTCCAGAGAATACAGTAAGGATGCTAAGATTCAGGTTTAGTACAATGCAGAAACGGCGTAACATTTTTAAGAAAACACAAGAGCAAAAGCATGCTTTGGATAATCACTATTTTCACCCTTCATGCTGAGAGAAGGCCACCTTTACACAGCACTGTCTACAGATTACTGAATTAGACATGGTTCACCACATGAGCTATGAAGCATATCCTATGTAGGGTTTAGGAAGAACAAACCATTTCAGTAATCTCTTGAACACAAAAAATAGCTTTAAAGAGTTTTCATCTAATGAAGTCCAGCATCTTCTCCACTGACAAACTATACATTTTACCGTCACTTTGAATAAGATTTACACGTCTGTGTATATGGAGTATCAGGGAAGTGACAGTTATGTGCTCATATTGTCTACAATAGAAATTTTATAGAAGCATTACTGCTCTTAAAGCTATACAGAAATCAACTGGAGAGCAATCAGTTAAAACATATAATTGACCTAATTCTAAAGAACAGCAATAAATTGTATCAATTGGAGAAAGGTTTTTACAACATTTTTTGAGTTTCTGTAGAGGTTAAGAAAACCTTCAAAATATCTTCACTGTAAATCTCACTTCTACCATTTGTTAGCTATGAAGAAAATTACCATTGATGCCTTCCAGCCTCTTGCAAAGCAGCAATAAGGTAGAAAAAAACATGTGGAAAATGAGAGAGTGGAAACAGAAATTGCTAAAATATTTTAATCTCAGACTGCTTATTATTTCACTTACTGAACAGAATTATTGGACTTCAAGGAACTCTTTCCTTATTCTACTTTTTTTTTTTTTTTGCTTTTTGTGCACTAGAGGAAAAACATGAGCTCCTCCTCCAAGCTTGAGGTACCTGAAACCCTTCTCCTTTCTAGCAACTTCAGTATGTTGATTAATCTTTGTATTTGTCCCTTTTCCAACGTATACATTACTAGTATTGGGCACATTACATATAACACATCAGAATCTGCAAATCACAGTGTAAAGAATGGTACTTACTGGATGGTCCAGCTGTTTTGAGTTTTACTGGTGTGACTGATTGTTTCACTTCCCTTTTTCCAAGTCACCTGAGGATTTTTCAAATGGGAATTCTCATCTAATTTGCATGTAAGGTCAACTTTAGCTGGACTGGGCAAAAAGATTTTTTTTTCCAGTGAAGCACCTATAAAAGTTTAAAAACATTTAATGAAAAAAATGCATTTCCTTAATTTGGGCAAAAAAGCTTCAGAAGCTGTGTTTGCATATACAGGATTACAGGTGGACACAGGTACTCTTTATATGCTTCAGCAGAAAAAAGCCCCTGCAAAATCAAAGTTTCCCAGTAATTTTCTTAAGTCATAACTGAGTTTAAATACGTATCCCTTTACAAAAATAACACACTCCCATTTTGTAGGTAAACTTTCTAACAGGCTCTAATATAGAAGCATAGATACTCATCTCACTGAGAGCAAGAGAGACTTATGAGACAGACTTAAGCTTTTACATTATTTAATCCAAATAAAAATAGTAAATACTCAAAATGTAGACAGAAAATGATATTATTAATGTCAAGAAGAGTTAAGATGTAAGTATCTATAACCATCTGGATTTTAGCTAGTTGCAGATTTTATGAAACTGTGAGATCACAGGTATATCCCTATTGCTAGAGAAGCTATCGATAAAATCCACAACCTTAACATTGTTGGATCAGCCCTTTCATGCTACGGTTAATCAAGCTGACATCAAATCTTCTTCAAACACACTTAGGGCTGCCTTTGCCTTCCTGGCAAGTCAGCACAACTACAGTGGGAAAATATTCCAGCAGAAAAAACTGTCAGTTTTTTTGCTTCTCATGAGCATAGGTTCATGAGCATAAAATAAACATAACCACAAAGATATCAACAGCAAATATCATCTCTGACCCATACAAACAGCCTTTTATAAGAAAACACTTTTGATATTGTTTAGCCATTAGCATTGACATTTTATTTCATAGCTGGCCTTTTCTTTCAGATCTTCTAGATAGAAGTGTGGTTAGTCATCCAAGCACTCTACGAAAATTTATCCATACTTCAATTCTAGATGTACACTGTAGTATTTAGTGGTCAAAAAAGTCTACGTGTATTGCATAGCTCAATTCTTTCCATGAGAAAATGAAGTACAGCTCGCTGACTTAGTAATGCAAGTCATACCTATGCAGAAACAAAGTCTCACTGGAGTGACAGCACCAGATCCAGAGAAGGTGAACTTTACTGAGTCTAGCAGAGACATTTACAACCCAAAGAACAGCATATCCAGAATTGCAAGACCCAGTCAAAATACTTCAGATCTGTTGAACTGGAGATAAACTGAGAAGTGCAACACCTCAGTCTTCCATTGCAGAGCAAAGTTAGATACTGAAACCCATTTATTAGAGCAATTAGGCTGAATAAATGAGCCAAGCATAACTCAGGTTGTTGAGGCTGTTTATGATCAAAGTAATTTTTCAACTGGAATTGGTTTCGCAGCAGCAAAAGTTTTACAGTCAGACTAATTACACCAGCAGAAAATAGTATGTCCCTTCTGAAATTATTGTAAAATTAAATCCATCCTTTGAATGAATGAAACATAAAACCTGATGATGTTGAAGATCAACCAATAGCAAGACTCATGTCTGGGGCATCCCCAGATTAAGAGTGCAGATACCAGAACCAAAAACACACAGTACTTTAAGTTTCCAACTAGAAGAAAATGCAGCATAATCACATCATTAAAAATATCATACCAGTACTTTGCAAATCTTCCAGAGACACTTCAGTTAGATCATTTTCTCCAGCTATCCAAGAAATTAATTCTAGAATATTATTTGGCAACTGGGAACTTCATATGTACTTTAGGAACAGGTTTATTTTTGCTGTTCTCCATGCTTTAACTCCTGAAATGTTGCCAAGCTAACACCTGCTGTTCAGCATAGTATCCTAGCTTACATGGTCTCTCCAAGTGGATTCACTCGTGCAAATAAACTATAATTTCAATTGAACTGGAGGAAGAAAGTTTAATTTTTAGTTTTATTAAAAGTAGGAATCTAATTCCCCACTGCAAAATAGTTATTATTAGAACAGATAACTTAATAGCATAAATGTACTTACCTTTTACTGGGCTCATCACGTGCTCACTGTGAACATCTTCATTTTATCAGGAAGCTGCCATTCTAGATGCTTCTACAACTCATATGGAAGTTTGTTTGCACTCACATTCAATATAAAATAATTATTAAGACAAAAAGTAACACACTCACCAATTAGGACTATCTCATGCTCTGAGATATCATGTGATTTCTCCTTGCTTACTGGCTTGAGTTCTTGTACAGCAACATTTGGACCTAAAAAGGTTTGGGCAGAAAAAGTTAAGTTATCCTATGCCAGTAATCACAAAGTAGTATCAATAGTTATAATTAATAATTGCCAAACCATATCTTAAAAGGAGAAAAAGGACCTTGCCAAATGCTGACTACTACTTTTACAGACCTGTGTCAGCAGCCATAATCTTAGAGCAGCAATGTTGTGGGGTGGTTGTTGTAACAATTCTCCCTTAGATAATGGTTTCTAGCTTTATCAATGTTGCAGTTGTGAATGTCAGTATCTGAAAATGTCACAGCTATTTTACAGCCTGACTCAAAAAGTCACCTACAGCTCACATACAGGACTACATCAATGTTAAAAAAGTCCTTGAAAAAGAACTAAGCTTTAGAAATTTTTTTTAAAAAACCAACCAACCAACCAACCAACCAACCAACCAACCAACCAAAAAAAAACACCCAACAAAAAACCCCAGGATAACAGAATGCTGTCATTCCCAAAGTTACTGTATTCTAACAACCCAGCCAGGAAGTCAGAGGCAGATGATCTAATCTAAACGCTGCTTTAATGAATGCAGAGGCAAGAACATCTTGTGGTCCACTCCAAAATGATCAGAGACCCTAACTGCTCCTCAAAATTTCTGACATACAGCAGGCAATGCACTTCTACAAAGAAAGGATACCAATGTTAACCATCATACACCTGACCTAAAAATATTTTCCTTTACAAGGTGCATGGTCACCAAAATTACTCTTTGGTGGGGCTGCGGATCACATACCCTTCAGAGAGTACAAGATCTTTTATAAAGCTCTACAAAACTTGATAGAGCAACTCTAAGCACAGTCTGTTCCCATCACTTGTTCCCATGCATTTCAAGAACAGAGAAAGCAAGCAAATTAATAAGCTGCAGCTCTAACAGATGTAGTCCTGCTATAACAATCTTCCATTAATTAAGGTGATGAAAATAAAGAAATAGATTTCACCACCATCCCAAAAGAGACACTAAATGTTCTACATCACACATGCTTTTACATGCTTGGAAAGTAATTTTATTGTCAAATATTACATAATGCATTGCAGAAATATATGAACAGTAATTAGAGACTGATTCTGCCTAATCACACAGCATTATAAGAAAAAAATTATTCTGGATTTTGTAGAAGGAAAGGGGCTTGATTACATCTCCTGTTCATGGATTGTAAAGATTCCCAGTCACAATTGAGAAGATAGAGGAACTGGGCTACAGCTTTAGCCTTCCCCCTGAGAGTTGCATTGGGTGGCCAAATTGATCACTGTGCAGTGGAAACAGCACCTCTGAAAGCCTACATCACATCAGAATTAGTCCTTCTCTTCCCCTGCACAAAATACTGAACTCTCCGGCAAAGATGCATGCCTCTGAACTACAGTTGAGAGGATCTGGCTGTGCTCAAGGAGGTCCCCACTAGTGGTTTGCATCTCAAGGAAGAAGCAGAGGTAAACTTGCTTTTTCAAGTTGTTGTCCAATTTCAGAAAACATCATGTCAAGCTCACAGCACAAGGAATTCTGTGCCACAGGAAACGAACCTTCTGCCTGGCTCACTCCATCAGCATTTTCATACTTTCCCTCAATCTTCAATCAGTTTAAGTAAAAATAAACCTGTATGTTAAGGTCGCTGGTATGGAAGAACAGAACTTTAGGCTATTTCATTTGGTTCTTTTGACAGTAGATTGTTGTCAATCTCAACTGATAGTACAAAATGGCTTTTAACCAGAGAAATCAAAGCTGTCTTAGCAGTAGACAACAGTCCTGTTGGCTCCAGACAGGAACAAAAGCCTTGATCTCTGCCCTACAGAAAAGTAAACTTGTCCAAGTATTTACACGGGAAAAATTATCAAGACTGAAAAATTCTGGCAGGTCTTAGCCAACCTATGTGGGCAAACACTCAGAGAGCATGCCAGAGTTGTCATAGACCACCTGAGTTTATGTCAGTCCAGTACCAGATGTATCACCTGCTCTTTTACCAAAATCCCTCACAATACATTCAGAAGGCACCAGTGCTAGTTCATACAGTAGATCCAGCCACAAAAAACTAGACAGCCTTGAAAAGGTCCTGAAACAAACAGGATTTTCATACTGACTTTCTTCCTCAATTTACATAGTAAATGAAAATATTCAGATTATGTCATTTTATATGAAACTCCTTCTACATTCCATATATGTCTATGTGTGTTTATGTATGTAGACAGTTATTAAATCTATTAGCTATTGCATTCCTGGTTCTCACATTGTGCTAACATCAGATAAATACCATTATCTCAAAAAAAATGCCCAACTTGTAGATGAAGTAACCTGCCAGAACTGGATTGAGTTCACACAGAAATATAACTCAGCTCATGTTTGACTTGCACTAATCAACATGAACTTTGGGACAATGCTGAAATTCTGATCCTCTGATCTTTATGGAGAAAGGAGAAGAAGAACCAACAGTTATTGGTTTCTTATCCCGCCTGAAACTTTTTGTCAGCTCCCTGTTAAAGATACAGTTAAGGTGTAAGGAACAACAGGCAGTTTTGACACAGCCATAATTAAGAAAGATGAAACTAGCAGGCACAAGAATGGTTTTTATACCTTTCACTAACAGGCATACGTAGCTTTCATATTAAAAAATTATCATGCCTAAAGGCTAGAATGCAACCTCCCTCTAGTGGTACTAGTTTGGGCATCGCCCAACCTCCAGGTTCATTGCCCGATTTTTAAGGCATAAATGCCTAAGAGCAACAGGTCATGAAACTGGCAGTTGCATAGCTTTCCCCAGCTCTGGAGATACAACACAAGCTCTTGCAGTGGCTTTAAAAGACCTATATCTACTTCTGTTTATTCCAAAAAGTCACAATTATATTTCAATTACACGTGAAAATGTAAACTCTATATGACAAACAAACATCAATAGAAAAAAGGACTATAGTTTTACGTGTACTGAAATAAAACAGTTACCAGATGATTCATGTCCAACTTGCGTCTTAGTCACAGAATTCACCCGAGTCTGACTGGAATCTTGTGTTGTCATAGCTGGATCTAAAAAAAAAAAAAAAAAAAAAAAAAAAAAAAAAAAAAAAACCAAAAAAAAAACAAAACACCAGAAGAAGTTTTAAGAAACTTTGAGTTAGAAAAAGCTATGAAAATAATTCCAGCAGAACATCCTCACCTCAGCCTCTCCCCCATTTTGTTCCCCAAGTTGTGAGCATACACATTAAAAATTGCACAAGAATTGTTTTTCTTTCATTTTAGGCAAGAAAAAAGAATGGTGGCAATATTTATTTCATCTCTAATTTCTGTACAGAGTTCTTTTCAGCAGTTAACTTATAGCCAGGCAAAGTCATTCCTCAGTATGTTCCAGCAACTTTTTAAGCTTTACTCACATCCATTTTATTAATGGGTTTAAAAACACCACATGCCACTGACACTGGCCACTTGATTTTAACATAGATTGTCAGATTTTCCATTAAAGTAAGGGCATCATTAAAACCTTACAAACCTAGTGTGATGAACATACCTCCTTTGCTTCCACTAGCACCTCGTTAAGCAAAAGAAAAGACATTTGTATCAAACGTCAACATGTGATACTAATTATTATTTTCCAATTTCCTCAGTACCACTGCAAATCTGATCCTCCTCCTATTATACAGTTTTTACAAGAACCAGTTAAGACTCTAGTTTGCTTTATGCTCTTGACTGGAAAAAGAACAGCAATGGAAGATACAAAGAACTTGGTTAGTATCTGTGTCACTCTTCTAAGAATCCAAGACATCTACATGTTTTAGAGGAATGGAAATTGTCTCCCCACATTTGGGTGGCAGAACTAGTGTTTATTTTGTAGTAACTATCTTCACTGACAAAGAAAGGTATTCCAGGACATATTCCAATGCCACAGCACTCAGAGAAAAGTGATCAGCCACACAAGGAAAAGAGGATAAGTATTCTGCATTTGTAATTAGTATCTAGGGATCGGGGTGGAACTGGGATCAGGGACTCTTCTGGACACCCAAGACAACAACAAGCATGTACAGATCACAAAAATCACAGAATATTGTGAACTGAAAGGGACCCACAAGGATCCAGTCCAACTCTCAAGTGAACAGTGAAAAGTCACATCATATTTTAAGTGCATTCAGACTTGAGAACCACATGCCTTCTGCAGAAGCTGAAGTCAGCACTCTTCTATTTCCTACAAATGAACATTACTAACACTCTCACCCCATTTCAGCACCAACAGGCATAGACAACCTATACATTCTGCACTGACACCTCCAGCACACAGTTATTACTCCACCACAGCCACGCTTGGCTTACACCATCTCTGCCTCAATTTGCCCAGTTTGGATGAAGAATAAAACACAGCGGACAGAAGATATGACCAAAAGAATTAAGCATCAGTGGTTTTTAATAGCAGCCCACTTTTTTTATCAGTCCACCGGTCCCATGGCCAGCTGTTCCCTCCTAGCCCTTCAGGTAAGAAAAGGACTTAAAAAATCTGCTCTGAGGATATTCTGGCTTATGAGCCAGACAGTTAGAAGACTGAGTCTTATTCTTTGCCTGATAGAGGTACTGAGTAGAGAGCTATTATTTTTCTGATATACATAGTACCACTGAAGAAATATCCATGAATTTTTATATCTGCAGCATCTTGAGGCATTTAAGTATGTCATGGATCACCCGCATATTAATTAAAATCCCCAAAGATGATAAATTCAGAAGGTGCCAGTGCCAAGCTGTACAGCAGCACTGTTATCTCTCTGCAATGAAGGCCACAATGTGGTTTGCATACTAACAGGGCTCTCATCTTGGCTTTGTTCCTTGATTCATATATCAAGAAGTCAAGCAGTGTTATTTTTTTTGTCACCCCTGCTTCTAGATCTTTCACCTTATCTGTCCACATGTTAAACGACATGGAACAGAGGTAATATTGCACCACTCTCTTCCTCTCATATATACTTGCTGAATAGTACTGGAGATCAAGATGGGCCAGCACTGCATCACCAGTGTCATCCAGACAGGGAATGATGTAAGCAAGTCACACGGATTAACTTCTCAAACTACTGAGTCATGGCTGCATGCCTATAATTGCTTTGTGTTAGATTAAATCAACAGTGTGGTGGCTTGTAGAGTTCATTTCCTTGATTTCCATGCAGGAGGAAACAGGCAAGAGTATGATATAATGAATTTAGTTTTCTGCATTACCTCTGGTTCATGTGGCAGTCACTATTTTGGGGAAAAAAAGTACAGATATACCATGCTCACTATCACCAGAGGAGTTTCAGGCTTAAAAATCTTCCAAAAATCTGCTCTCTTTCAGCCAGAAAAAAAAACGGCTGAGTAAGAAAAGACTGAAAAACAATTTGGTTTAATTTAGTACCTTTATTTTACTGTGCAATTCAGTATCAATCATATACTTTTTAAGTTCACATGCATTCAGTAGCACCCAAAACCAGCCACCAGAACCCCTAATGCCGCAGTGACATCAGAGAATCAACATTAAGACCCTCCAAATACCCGGATAAAAGCCCTTCCCTCAGGTAAAACTAGAAAAACCTCAACTTGGAAGTAAAGTCTGTAAGGAATGTGGTGTGTTCAACACTCATAGCTCCTTGTATTCTTCAGGACCAGCAGGTGAAAGATGAGATGTGGTGGTATTGCTTTTCCTAAATCAATCTGGCAGCACTTGCTGCAACTAAATTAGACAACCACAAAGGTAACCAAACAAAGCAGTTAGAAATTACCCTTAACTCAACGTAAAACAAAAGCAACAGTTTAGATTTTTCCAAAACATTAACTGAACGATTACATGACTAAGATAAGAATAACTGAATAAATATCTTCAAGATATTCAAGATACTATATCAAAATAAAAATATAATATGGCTATTTGAGCATCTGCATGACCAGCTGCAGACTATGTAATCCACCTTTCTGCAACTCAATCCTTGTGTAGCAAGTGCTCCTTCTGCTTACTTTTACTGCAACTATTGGGTTGAAGAACCCTCACAACTCCAAAACTAAATTTTCGGACTTCACTGGAAAACAGTTTTAAGTTCTTCTCCCTTCAGGTGACATAAACCTCCCTTTGCTGCAGTTGTGTAGATAGTCCCTGTGCTCAACTAGCTTTATACACACTTAGTCAATAACCAATGGAAGAGTGAACTACCATTTTTTAATTTATATCATCACACATGTCACAGTATAACACCTCCCTATCTAGTTTATAGAACTATAAAAACATTTAATAGAAATCTGGACAACAACAGTTTCACTGCATACAGATGAAAAGTACTAAAGCTAGTGGCTAATTTCTGATGTCTCCTATAAACCAGACTATACCCACCACTTTAGGAAGATGGTAGATTTGTGCAATTTTTGAAAATACAAAGGAAGTTTTGTTGTTTGATTCACTTGTTTGGTTTGTTTTATTCCTGTGAGAGGCTATCATTTCACCAATGGTGTTACATAAATTTAAAATTGCTTCAGCCATTATCAAGTATGGTTTTTGGCATTAACAGCTATCAAAAATTAATATCTTATGGCAATTAACCCTTGCGGACTCACACATGCCTACAAGTATCACAACACTTGCACTCAAAAAACTTCTCTATGAAGCAAACAGTTAGAAAGGACTTCCACACTCTGTGTGCATATAAATACAGTTGTATTTTAAAGAAGACTTAATAACTACAAATAGATTTGTGTCTGTGTACATACTTAAATACACATTTCACACAAGACTGGAGAAGTGCAAAGCATGTTTCCTTTCACATTATGTGAAACTACTAGAAATTTTACAGAAGGCACCATCACTTAAGGAACAGTACCGGTCCTCTCAGTACTAGGAGTACAACAGAGGCAGAAGAAAACACAACTGCTTGCATTTCACACACAGAAAATGCAGCTAAACCACAGTGAATTCACGTCACAGCACTGATGTTCACATACAAGTATCTGTATACACACATACACAGGACAGAACTCTTGGCCTTGGCAAGACCTACTCCAAGAATCTCACCCTGCATAGCTAACACCAGCAATCTAGTAATTCCAACTACAATCATTCTCTACTACTCTGCAATACCTCAAAAAGACGAAAATATTAACAGAAAACCACTAGTATTAGAAATAAGATCGTATTTCCTGAGAAGCAGCTGGCCTGCTCCTGAACTGCTGAAAGCCTCTAGAAGAGGAATGGGGCCCAGAAGGCTCAAGTCCCTCCTTCATGGATTTTTTAAATGCTGCATTTAAAAACGCAATACAAAATCCTAAGGAGCACCCCCCATAACCCATGAGGCACACTGATATCTTATTAGGGCAATCTATCGATCTGTGGCGAATTTTTAGTTGTTTTGCGGGGTTTTTTTTTCAGCATTTATACGTTTTACTCAGTAAGGGCAGGACAGAAACAAGGCAGAACACCACACCTTCCCAATCCTGCACCTGCGAGCTAATAAACCCTTCCGTAAGTGAGGGAGAGGGTGCTCAGGCTACGGGACAGGCGATCGCCGACGCGGCTCTGGCCATCTGCCGCCGCCCAGCACTCGGGGCCAGGGCACAGCGAGAGCGGATCCCGCTGTCCCACGAGAACCGACCGCTGAGGGAGACGGGCGCCGGCGAGGGTCGGAGCCGCTGAGGAAACGAAATGTCTCAGCCGCTCACACCGGCAAGGCCGAAAGGCAGCCGCCGTGCCGGGGCGGCGCCACGTCC
Organism: Muscicapa striata striata; assembly: GCA_030060385.1. Lineage (NCBI taxonomy): Eukaryota > Metazoa > Chordata > Aves > Passeriformes > Muscicapidae > Muscicapa > Muscicapa striata. Next base: position 1,373,006 of record JAREIS010000255.1, read on the forward strand.
CCTCGAGTGCCGGGGAGATGCTGCGGAGCAAGGAGGACCTTTACTCCCAGGCGCTGCTCCGGGCCACCTCGCTCCGGCCCGCCCGACACGGCGGGGGCCCGGCCCGGGGAGAGTTTACATTTACCTGCAAGGTTCCCACCCGAGAGGCTAGCGCAGAGCAACAGCAGCAGAAGCAGCAGGCGCCCCAGGCACCGGCCGGAGAAGGTGGCAGGCATGGTGCCCCCGCCGCGCTCCCCTGGCTCGGCCCGGATCGCACCTGAGGAAGCCTCAAGCGGGCCGGGGCAGCTCTGTGGGAGAGCCGGCTACTCCAGCAGCGACGGGGCCAAATGCAAAGCAAAGCTGCTCCAAATTCACTGGATGGAAAAACCAAGAAGCCAGAAAGCCGCCGAGGAGGCGCGAGGCCACGGCCGTTCCCCCGTGCGGGAGGATGTGCTCCGCGGAGGGTTCGCCGCGCTTTAAGCGGCGGGGGAAGGGCGGGGGCGCCCCGGTGGTGGCGAATTGCAGCGAGGCCCTGGCGCCTCGGCCGGGAGCCCCCCGGGCGGCGGCGGCTGGCGGGGCAGGTCGGGGCACGGGGTCGGGACTTCTCTGTGGCCCAGAGGGGCAGTGGCTGCAGGAGCACCTGAGCACGGGCAACCCCCGTCGGCAAACGGCTTCGGCAGGCGAGCCCGGAGAGCACCGCCTCGGGCAGAGCCTGTTCTCTCTCCTTGTCTCCTGGCTGCTGGTCTTCCGCAGAGCCCAGCTGCGAGGGCCACTGGCTCCGGGACAGCTGCGTCATACTGTATGGGAGCTGCGACTCTTTTGCATCCCTTTCTAAATCTCCCAGCTTGTACAGCAGTGCCCAGGGAGTCCCATTTCTAGCAAAAGCTCATAATGTGCATTATTTGCATTTCTGTCTGTTGCTTGGTAAATAACTGAATTCTGATAGTGCAAAATGGTCTCTAGCACCGTGGCATTCTCTGAAAGAATAACTTTGTGATAGGGTAATTCCTGCTTCTTCCTTCTTATCTACTTCAGCTAATGCAGAGGTTGAGTTGTGTAAGAGGTTTGTACCAATGATGCAAAAAGGTCACTGCAAAAAAAAGCCTTTACATCATCTTAGCTCACTATGGTGACAGAGCTGTAGGAGTTTAGGCAGAATAAATGCCCTGTGCATTGATTTTCCAGCACTAGACATGTTCATGCTTCCATCTATATTTTCCAGTAGGTGTACAGTGACCTTCAGAATAAAATTTTCATTCATAAAAACTCCCAGTAAATTCAACTGATGGCAAAAGACTGGTAAGAGGACTGTTTAGTTAAGCCCTTTGCTTTGTGTGTTCAGGAGTACTTGCAATGCAATGTGCTATGAGGAGAGATTGGATTCTCCTGTGTTTGTTAATCTGCCAGCCTCCTAAAACTGCACAAAGTGATGGGATTCAGAGAGAGAATGCAATTCAGATAAAGCTGTTTAGGAATGGTGGATGATCTTCAGCTTTAGTAGGAAAAAAACTGGCTGAAAGCTGTTTTGTTCCAACCAGTTAGGACTGAAGAGACTTACCTCTTGGTAGTGGAGGAGGGTGAGAGAAAGGAAAGGAGGGAGAATGGGAGGAGAAGAGAAGGACAGGCAGAGGAGAAAGGAGTGTCAACTGCCTAAAGATATGAAAGGACTGGTTTATAGTTCCAGTTAGCTCTCCCTGGAAAAGTGAAAAGAAAACTTTATATTCACTTTATTTATTGGGTATGCAGTACCTTTTGGTAAGACAGATTTTATCCACTTGGAATCAACATGGATTGGTTGGTAGAAATGTAGGACTAAATGCTAGCAGCTGGCACAAATGGTTCTGCTAGGGCAGTCCCATTTAGAACCTAGCTATAATTTTGTCAGCTCTTGCTGGGTGGAAAGTGTAGATGTTCTGATGGAGATTATTTGAGTGACCTGGTGTTCAGTCCTGTGTAAGATTGGCTTCTGTCTTTTCCACCAGGTTAACTTCTGTGAGCAGTCAGAAGATGTGATGAACATCTTTGCAGGGTTCTATCTCAGCTCTTGTCATCTGCTAATGGTACATCCCACAGTTACTTAATGCTGAATTAAAAGAAAGCAATTATTAATCTGCTGCTGAGGGAGCTGCTTTTTTCTGTACTCATGGTATGAGATACAGAAGCCACAAATGGAACAGTATGAGAATGGAACAGTAAAAGACAAAGGCAAAGGCAAGAGGAAGGGGGGCAGAAGGAAGGCAAAAAAGCAGAAGAATTTAGAGGAACTAGTTAAGCAAACCAAACAGCCCTTTAAGGGTTCCCATGCTCCAGAGTTTGCCTTAGCATTATAATATACTAGATTAGAGTAGTTCCTAAGAACAACAGTTGTATTTTGTAAGATCATTGAAAGAGTGAGAGGTTTCAGAAATTGTAAGTTTAGTGATAACAATAATAAAGTAGAGTATTTGGGATACTTTAAAAAATCAACTATTAGCTTGCATCTGGAAACATTGTCTGGTAAGTAATTAGAAATTTCAGGGAAAGTATTTAAATTTTACATACCAAGTCTAATCTATTCAATTTATTAATTTCCAGCATATTTGCCTCTTGTCTCACTTCCATAGAGAAACTGGCTTATTCTCACATGGTAGTTACTTGGCAGATGTGACAATTGCTTTGGAACAAGAGTTTATATGTTGCACCATACTCAGGCTTGTTAAAAAATATATTTAATAAAACCTGTGATACAGGGAAGTTGCTGGTTTATTCAGCTGATTCAAGAAGATCTTTGCTGAAATTTTTCATGGCAAAAGGAAAGTAAATGAAACTCTGAATACTGATATATGTTGATTATTGGCTGAATAAAGATGTGTATTGTAATTTGTATTTTGACAGCTCCTTGTCACTAACAATTGAATTCTGTGTTCTCAAAGCCCAGTCTTTGACATTCATTTATTTCTGTTAAAAACTAAAACAGTAAAATAACCAAAGGACATATGAGCTCCAGCAGTTTTCTTGGCTGGAGGTCTGCTTTTTATAAAATCTATTCAGATTGTGAAAAGGTAACTAATGTGCATGTGAGAAGAACTGTGAAAAAGAAGGAAACAAGCAAAATGGACTGAAAACCACTTAAGGTGGAAGTTGACTTCAGGGATGGTGCTTAGCAGCTTTCCCTATCTGAAGTTAAATCATCAAGACCTTATTAGGCTTTTACTTTTTTACAGGAATGAAATTTTAAGTTGTAAAAGCATGAAAATAAACAGCAGTGTAATATATGTTAGTAAATAGGAGACACAATTTAGAATTACTTTTGAAATAAGTCTTGCAAGCTTTCCAGGAAATAATTTTGCATGGCCAGGAGAAAATGTGTTAGTAAACTGTGGATCACTGTTAAAAGGATGTGCTGAAATAATTGTTATGCAGCACATGCATTGGGGAATGAATTATCCGTTCTGTGATAACAGTCAGGTTATAATAAAATCTTTGGAAAACAATGCAAAATGTGCATGTTTCTGAGAGCCAAAGTAATACACTGAGTGCTAGTACAAGGCTACAAACCAGAATTTTATTTGTCTCTTTCAAATATTTATCTTTTGCTTGCTCTCTCTCTTAAGGATTTAACTAAACAGAGGTCTTGTCTTGATTTAAAATTACAGGCCAAGTTATGCAATCTACATGTTCTGCAGTTGCCTTCTCTGCATTGTCTGCATCCTGCTGAGTGGCTGTAAATCCAAATATCTCCTGCTATCTCCTTAAAGACAATTTGCAAGATTAAGCATATGATCTCTACTGAGAATTCTGCCATTTATCAAATGTTTAAGGTTGTGTTCTAAGATTAGAGCTGTATATGAAACAAAAATTGGACTATAGTGCTTTAGGATAATTTTTTTTTTAAATCTTAGGTTGTGCCAGTACCAGTTATTGAGATTGTCACTCTGATTATTGATACTGCCACTACTCAGCTTTTACTGTGCAGGGTTGTGGATTATGCAGTAAAGGCTTTCTTCACATGGCAAACACACCATCATAAGGAACTAGCATCCAAAAATTCAAGCAAGATTTTTGGCAAAGAATTCTTTCTGCCCACCAGTCCCCTGCTCTTTGATATCTGAACAAAAATTATTTTTTTAAAATGGAAAATATAATTATAAAAACAGTACTTTGTTGAAAACACAATTTAAAGTGCAGCCCTTTTTACAGAGAAGAAATGTCTACAATCTGTTACTTTAATGTAGAATTAAAGTTCACTGTGATACAAATGGATGCCACTTCATCACAGGGTTTGCTTTGCAAGCTGTGCTTCAAAATTTGCACAAGTTATTTTAAATGACTCAAACAGGACCAGACTTCAAGGGAGGAAGGGAGGCAGTATCCTTCATTGCAGTAATATACCTGAAAAAGTAAGGCAGCCTCTGATCTGAATACAATTTGAGAACAATTTCTCTTAATCTTAATGCAAATTGAGAACTATTACTCTAACTGCAATTATGATGAAGGCACACAGATGAGTCTCACCTACTGCTTTAATATCAGCATGAAGTTTACCTTTGATAAGTCTTTCTTTTTTCACAAAATCTCCAAATTTCAACCTTCAAACTTTTAAAAACAGCCTCTTTTTTGTGGCAACAATCAAAAAATCATGAGAATTTTATATATAATATAAATTATAAATGAAGGTATCCTCCATTCTGCTGCGGTACTTGCTCAATTATTACCAATAAGCAGGAGCACTTAATTGTCTGAAGAACCAGGCCTTACTTGTGTAATTGAATTTGGGCTACTTGGGGCTCTTTCTCTGGGGTAACCAGTGTATGAATGCTTTCTGTTTCTTGTGGGTATGGTAACAGTGTAGACTTTCTGTCATCCAAATTATGTGTTTTATGGTTTTCTTGGACTAGGAGGTTTTGTAGTTTGCTTGGGGTTTTTTTTTGGTTTGTTGACAGAAAATTAGTTTCATCAATTTTTATTTAGGGGTTTTTTTGGGTTTTTTTGGTATTTTGGGGTTTTTTTTTTTGTTTTTTTTTTTGTTTTTTTTTTGTTGGGTTTTTTTTGTTCTTGTTGTGTTTTTTTGTTTTTTGTTTGCTTTTTTTTTTTTTTAATTTGGAAATATGTTTATAATTCTGAATATAAAGCCTGAAGATAAGGCAGCATAAAATGAGTAACAAGTGGCATAAGCCTTCCCTGGTGGAGGGAAGTAGTCATGTTAAACTCCACTCAATTTATTTATGAGCAAACTTCAGTAAACTTTAGAAAGTCTGACAGTGTCCTTTTACTTTGAACTTTTTTTTTCCTTTTATCTTTATGTATTATTTTAGAAGGGGAAAAGAGGTCTTCAGTGAAAAAAAAAAAAAAAAGTGGAGAAAAGCTAACTAAATATAACTAAAAGTGTTACTTGTAATTCCAAAACCCTGAGACTTTAAACAGCTTTTATTAGTCCTTTTGCCATTTAATTCTTTTATCTCTTAAATGAAAGCTAAAAGTTTTGGTTTTTTTTTTCTCTAATGACAGGACTTCTATTCCCAGTGGGGGAGCAGAAATAAGACGAAAAATGTTGCAAAAGCCATAAGACAATCTTCAGCACTTCTACTGACTACAGAGCCATCACAACCAAAAACAAAGAACTGAAGTGGAAGGAGCTATGCCATATTTGATCACATTAAAACTTTGTGAAGGCAGGTACGATACGCCCCTGTCCCCACAAAGGCACAGAGGCATAGACCTGAGTCTGTGTGCATTGGACGAACCTGTCAGTAGAAAATCTGAATTAATGTGCATATTTGCTCTCCTAAATTTTAAGAATACATGTACATGTTGGTGGAACAACACCATCTAAGATAGCACACAAGGAAATGTACTCTGGAATTTCCATGTTACAGGAATATATCCATGCTTATTGTACCATACTCTTCCTGTTAAAGAGAAGATTCAGTTTCGAGGCTTACTAGAATGATAATTCTACTAGTTTTTAATTCACCCAAATTTAACATTTATGTAACAGATACAGAACTATTTCAATACTTACTGAAATGATGCATACTTAGAACTGAATAGCTTAGTACTTTAATTACAAAGAAGTATGTTGGTTCAGCGAGAGGTGGTCTTGTATAATTGTCTTCATGTGTGAAGGAAAGGACTATTTTAACACAGAACAGTCTAGTTCAGCATTTCTAGTTCTTTGCACATGGAAGGGATGTTTTCCAGTCTGCAAATAGTTTTTGTTTGGAGATGTGAAAGAATATCAGGTAGCAGAGTTCAGACAAAGGAAGGAAAGCCATCTGAGACTTAATATTAGGGAAATTACTTGCCTGCTGCCATAAGAGTGATTATCAGGACTCAGGTTTTGCATCCCAAGAATCTGTGGAATACTTATTTTTCCCTTGTTTGGTTTTTCAGGCTAAATATGCATCATAATCCTACTGTTTTTCTGATTCCTAAAGTGATATGTACTCTGTGCTTCTGCATGGGAATAATTTTCATCCAGAGGTGTAAACCACTTCATTAGAAGCATCCAGTAGGATCAATGAGAGGAGTTCCTGTGCTATGAGTCATCTCATATATCTTTTTAGTCCTGTAAGTACATGAATTTTATTTGACATTGGTAATAATATAGTTAAAATGGCTTTTCTGGTGTGAGATTATCTCACACCAGAGGACTTCAAAGATGAACTTCTGAGTGTGACTTTTTAACAGCAGATTTGTTCTGAAAGGCATTTCCACAAAAGATTGATCAGGGTTATATTACAACTTGGGTAATATTTCCAGAGGCAAAACACATACATATATACATTAAAAAGTGAAAATAATCTCAAATATATTGGTGTATAGAATGTGAATTTCAAAGTGAAAAAGAATAATCATAAGTAGTTTTTAATTTTACGTATGATTCAGCAATCGTTAATATATTTCCAAATACTTCTGGTCTTGGTAAGCTGTGGGAGGATTATACAGAGATAACTTACTCTCATTGAATTTTACCTTTCAATATAAAAATTATTAATGAAGAGAAGAATGTGCACAGCATATCAGCAGTGAAAAATCTACAGAGCTAATAGAAAATGTTTCCAACAATAACTGATACCAACTTATCCTGGCTGATCTATGATTTTTATTTCCAGTTTTGTGAACCTGAGAAATGCCAGGGGGAAAAGGGCATATTTTAATTTTTTGTTGTTCCAGCTTCCTCTGTAGTGTGTTTTGCCTTCTTTTGGTTGTGAGAGTTACTGGAACCAATACTTAAATATATTGTAGCATTTCAAGTTCTAGTGTAAGAATTAATTTACTGTAATTATTGAATTTTGATTGATTTAGCCACAAACTAGAGTTAGTACCACTAAGAAAGTCTTTTATAAGAAAAAATTATTTTATTTGGTTTTTAAATAACTCTTATAAGAAGAACAATAAATTGTATCTGACAGTGATTGGGCTATAGAAAGCATACTGCTAAGGGTTGCATTATATGGTTATGTATGGAAAATTATGTTTCAGATAAAAATTTTAAACATTCTACTTTGAGGATATTGGGTCATTCTGAATGTTAAGTTTACTTATATTCCTCAGGTTGACTCACGGGGTTTGCAGCAAGGCTGTCAGAGGGAAATGTGATCTCTCCATGTGGACCCTATTCCTATGCTTGACAACATTTAATGTTTGTCCTTACATCAGCCTCATGGGTAGTGTTAAGTCCAGTGAAACACTAAGTGGCTCACCCGAGATAACCCAGGGAAAGGGTTACATATAAATATTCTTTTCTATTTTTTTCTGCCTCGTGCCAGGTTCTTTTTGATTCCAAGGATAAGGCTGAGTAGATAAAATAGGCTACTTAGGGTACACTGAAAAAGTCAGAGGCATTCCCTGCTGACTTTTATTACTCTTCTTTCTTTTAGGAGAGAGCCAACCATGCCCTTTGTACAGACAGCATATTTGGACTTGGCTTGGAAAGAATGAGAGTTGCAGTCTCTAGCACACAGCACAGATTGCAGGTGAGCATCTGGGGCAGCAGATTGCTCTGTGAACACAGTCATTTTGATGAAGACAAATGTTTGTGCACTTTTATATGTTGGCATTGATGGAAGTTAGATTCCAGGTATGAGTGACCTGGAAACTGCTGTTCAAGTTTTTTATCCTCTAGGACTTCTGCAAAGGATTTGATTGTTTGTAGATCTCTAGGGGCCTCATGTTTACAGATCTCCTTGATTTGTAGCTAATGTATCAACTATGAAAACTGCTTTCTTTTAAGGAAAAGCTTCTTACAGAGGTATCTTTTCTAGGTTTATGAAAAATACCATTCAGCTTTGCTGTAAAAGTGGTGTGCTCACTTCTACATTTGAACTGTCTTGGGATGTTCAAACCAGAAATAAAATTTCAGTTACAGTTTCGTATTGGTACACACTTCTTTTAAACACGCTTGAAAGTTTCATAAAATTATTTCAAGCTTCTCATAAAGTTGTAAAGACAAAGCTTATTAATTCTAAAATACATTGAGGTTTTTTTCTTCTCTCAATTATGCACTCTTGAGGATGGTGGAGCTTCACTAGTATGATGCTTCAAGCCAGGGGCAGTGCAGGTGTTAATTACATTTTTTAAAGTAATAATTAAATATTTTTTACTTCACACAGAGACCATGAACTCCATGCGGTAAATTAATTGAATTTAGGAGTAGGAAAATAAAAGAATAAATCTGGATTGCAGAAGGCACTGCCAGATTAGAGTGACTGGAAAATAAATTATACACTTTTCACACGCCTTTCTTAGTGACTGTTTCATTTAATCTTGATAAGGGAAGTTGGACTAGATGTCCTTTTAAAGTTCTCATCCAACCCAACCCATTCTGTGATGATTCTATATAGGCATGGACAAGCCGCCTGCATCATCTAGTACATATCAGTTTTATCAGTGCAGTATAATTCATCACTATTGCTACAGCTCTTCTGCAGCCTCATCCTTGAACAGTAAAAGAAAAAACAGTTCTCAAGCAGTTCTCATGACAGTGCACTGATTTTTCTGGCTGTTGTCTACTGCAGAAGTTGCTCTTCTCACTGAAACTCTGTAAATCATATATTTCCTTCCTAGTAGGAAAAACAATGGCCAGTCCATTGCCCATGAAAATGTTTGCATTATGTAACAGACCCTCAAAGCATGTTCTGTGATGTCTGAGGTAGAAGCAGTACAGGTGAACTGGAGAAACAAGAGAACCTTGCAAGGAAAGGGCATCTCTATATAGGATTGTAACAGAGAATATAATGTGGTCGGTAACACAGTTTTATCCCATTGGCTGAATAAGTGATGAATGTGCTGGTTTTGAAAGCAATAAAGTTAAATTTTTTCACAGTAGCTGGTATGGGAGTGTGTACTGATAATACACAGATGTTTAAATATTGCTGAGCCGTGCTTATACAGTATCAAGGCCTTTTCTGCACCTCACCCCATCCCACCAGCCATCCTAGGGATGGCTCAACATCTGCTGCCATGGTGAATGAATCCTTGTTTTGCTGTGCTTGTGTGTATGTCTTGGCTTTTGCTGTCCTTGTTAAGCTGCTTTTGTCTTGAGCCATGAGTTTTCTCACTTGTATTGCTCTGATTCACTCCCCCATTCCTCTGTCAGGGGAGGAATGAGCAAGCAGCTCTGGAGCTGAGTTGCCAGCTGGGGTTAGACCATGATATGACCTTTCAGCTACCTTATTTCACTTCTTTTTTTTTTTTTTTTTTTTTTTTTTTTAAATGAATCTCTTTTCTTGTACTTTTTTTTTCCAACATGCTAAGTTTATACCAGAATAAAGGGGGAGGTTTTTACAATATGCATTTTCCTAAAACACATACTGTGTAACATTTTGAACACTCAAAAAATCCACAGTTGGAGATTTTCAGAAGAGAAACTTTACTAAAGAGACAGGATCTTGTAATGGCAACCTGAAATCAACTGAAGCCAGAAGCATCAAACTTTCCAATTCTTTGTCTGCCAAATATGCAGCTTATCTGATTCACAGTATGACTGTCCACATTTAGTCCTAAACAGAAATCCTCTGTAGTTCAAAAAAAATTAAAATTCTGGGCTTTAAAAAAAGGAAGCAAAGTACAAAAAGGAGATCTATCACAAAAGGGCTGAATATCTCTGGGAACTGAGCAAGCATTTCTCCAGATTTCTACTGAGAACAGAGGGCTATCAAGTAGCACTTTTATGTCTCTTATTCATATAAGGCCTTTGTTCAGTGTTTGCTGCATTTTCCCTCTTACAACAAAAGCTAGAGAAGGTTTCTAAACTTTACATTTGTTTATTTCTCTCTTGGTGTTACCTATCTGCAATAGCTTTTGCCTTTTTTTATGTGTGTGCATGTAAATATTATCTGAATGAACAAGTACAGTCATCAGTTGTAGTTCTTATTGGAAAAGATGAGATAGAGAATGTGAATATCATACCTAATGCTAAGTTTATACTGTGGGGTTTTGGGTTTTTTTTTACCACTCTTCTTCCTTTATAGACCTAGAGGGAAAATGCTGTCTGTAGAATACATTTAGAATGTGAACTACAGGCACAAAAAACTGCCTTGTTGGAAACATGCACTGTTTTTCACAGTTTGAAGTAGCAGTTTTACTGTCAGTAGGCACTGATTAGCGAGCAGGCAGGAATTGCTTGGGGTCATATTGAACAATGGTATGCTGTCCTATTAGCCATGGTTGAGTCTTGCCCAAAGTCCATGTACTTGTGTGCAGGTTTAGGTCTGTATCTGGAAAACAGTGAAGACATACCTAAACTAGTCACGTTTATATGAAACCCAGCTAGCAGCAAATATGCAAATCAGGCTTAAATTAAAACAAAAATCCTTTATCCAATGCAAGATTAACTTTTTGAATGATAACAACAAATCATAAGTTTTCTTTCACAGATACCAATAACTGCCCTGGGGCACAATTCTGCAGGAAAGAAAACCTCCTTTTTTCAGGTTCTTCCTCATTATCCCTTTGATAATTTCACTACTGGTATGGATATATGGACATGCAAGCATGCAGGATTCAGTGACAAGAGAGAGTAGATGGGTGGTGGCAGCTATTTTATTTTGGGAAAGGAAGGTGATCTCAACTCACCTGGAAGATAAATTGACTTTTATCACAGTCTTCCAGTAAATATATTTTTAAATCAGTCACTGTTTTTTGATTCAGTAAGCTCTGTTAAGCTAACAAGAAGTTTACGTATCTGCAGTGAATCAGAAGTGAGTTAAATTTTTGTATAACAGAAATCACTAATACATACCACGAAAAAGCTTTCTTTTTCAAAGACAACTAAGAATAACATATATCTTAAAATCATACTGAACCTATCCTTCTCTGAGTTCTCACCAAATCTTGTTACAAATTATTTTTGTTAGAAAACAATAAATTGGAAAATAAAACTGGAATTGTTATGACTTTTTTTCTACTTTGTGCTGCACTGTATGGAGGGCAGAGTTATGCTTTCTAAGCAAATGCATTTCTGAATCTCAGTTCTATCTAATGAGCTAGCAGAATATCCTATTCACAGAATGACAGAATCCTTTAGGTTGGAAAAGGTTCCAACCCTTGACTTACCCCACCTCATTGTCAACTACACTGTGGCACTAAGTGACACTTCCAGTCGTTTGGTGAAGACCTCAGGGGTGCTCACTCCACCATCTCCCTGAGCAGTCCATTCCAATGCTTATCAACCCTCTCAGTGAAGAAATTTCTTCTAAGGTTTCAATTCCTTTTGATATCTAAAACTTCTTGTTTTAATGTTTAAACACCATCTTATTTCCTCTATGACACAAATCCATATTGGAAAAGAGTCAGTCTACTTGGGATAACTTGATCTCTCCCTGATGCTCGTTTTAAATTGTGTCTCTCCTGAATTCCAGATCCAAACAGCACAGTGCCTGATTGCAAACATCCTTACAGCCAGGCAGTGTTTGGACACCCCATACCAGCAGGTTAGGATCCAAGGCAGTCCGTGGTCCATGCTTAGTAGGCACTGGGAACACACTTTTAAACTGTAGTTACCTTGTTTGTGTTTGTCTTTGAAACGGAAGAGAAATTCCTGGGACTACAATGTATAGTAACATTTTAAACAGATGAGAATCTGATGGCATTACAATAAATAATGTACTTTTTGTGTGTAGTTTTCAACCAGGTTTAGAATCCTAGTGTGTTTTGTTATTACATTGGGCACTCACATATTTACTCACTGCATTCTTTCATTCTAAAAGTTATCTTCCTCCAGAAATAGATTTTAAAGGCATCCTTCTTCAAAAACAGATAAGCAGCCCATTCTATCTTTATTTTTTCTGAGCTATTTCTTCTTTCAGGTGGGGCATGACTAAAAGTAAGTATTCCAGTTGTTTTTAAAACTGCTAAAATTATCCCTATAGACTGCAATGTGCTTGCACTCCATATACAATAAAGTTTCAGCAAAAAAGCTCAGAATGCAACAAAAATTTATAGTTCACTGAATAAGAAACTGAATACTTTCATAATTGTAACAGCATTCACTCATTGCTTAGACAAGCTCATTTTGACTGCTGACCTGTAAGATGAAAGGAGAGGTCCTCATTCTCTGGTGACACCTAAAGAACTGTGTAGCAAAAAATGTTCTTGATCCTTGCCAGAAGATACTATATGTTTGGGTTTTTTTGAAGTTTTGGGGGGTTTTGGAGTAAAAGATTTACTACTGATTGAGGTAAATCAGGCATTCAGTAAAATGCCAGTCATAACATCAATGTACCTATTAACTGAATTTTACTTACAATATTGAATCACAGAATAGTTTGGGTTGGAAGGGACCTTACAGGTCACCTAGTTCCAAACCTGTCCTGGGCAGGGGCACCTGCTGTAGACCAAAGCTCCATCCAACCTGGCCTTGAACATTTCCAGAGACAGGAAGTTCACAACTTCTCCACCCAATCTGTTCCATATCCTTCTTACCCTCACTGTAAAAATTTTCTTCCTAATATCCGATCTGAAACTGCTCTGTTTCAGTTTGAAGCCGTTCACCCTTGCTCTGTCACTGCACACCCTTGTCAAAAGTCCCAAGCTCTCTTGGAAGTCCTCATCCAAGAGGTGGTACTGAAACACCACAGTAAGGTTTTCCCAGAACTTTCCCTTCTCCAGACTGAACACCTCAGTTCTTGGCCTGTCTTCATAGGAGGGTGGCTCTCACACCTTGGTGATAACCTTGGTGGCTCTCCTCTGCTCTCACTCCAACAGGTCTGCATCCCTTGTGTGCTGTGGACCCAGAGGGGATGCAGTGCTCCAGGTGGGCACTTGCACGGGCAGAGCAGAGGGACAGAATTGTCTCTCAGCCTACTGGCCACAGTGCTTTTGATGCAGCCCAGGTTGGTTTTCTGGGCTATGAATGCAGCTTTCCTCCTGACAGCAGGATGCAAGATGATGAACAGCAGTCATATGACTACATGGACAAGTGTGAATGTTTTAATGTCTGTGGGGTTTTTGCTGTTATTTCTGATTATGATTAAATCAACTCAACTTTTGAAACCATTATTCATCTCTCATGCCTATTATAATAATAGGTTAAATGGTGACAGTGTCAGGTGAATTTAAAACACTTAGAAATCTGAGAGAATGCTGAATACCAAATGTGGCAAAGAGTTCTTTTTGTTGCAGTCAATACAGAATGAGATGGCCTTAGAAGCAATGCCATGATTCTTCCTTGTAAAGATTAAAGTGCATTATTTCAAACAATTGAATGCTACAGTTAATCGTAGCATATCTACTTAAATACTACTGAGGATGTTCCTGTAATCTGGTAATCAGTAAACTAAAGGCTTAGTTATCTAATTGTAGTTCATAATTCCAGAGTTCTAGTGATAGAGATAAATACTTGGTGAAAAAAATTGCAGTGCTCAAAAGCAGGAGCTTTTGAGAGCTTTCATTTCTTTTAAGGAGGAAAAAAATGCCAAAGTCTGGCTCAGACGTTTAAAATTTGCTTGGTACAGCATCTTGAAGTTCTGGATGCTTCATGTTGTGTATCTAACAGAAAGGATCTAGTGGGAAAGGTAGTGGGGAACCATTCTTGGGGGAAAAGTAGCTGTGTATCTCAATATTTCTTGGTGTGCCTAATTCAGTCTCTCTTTTTTTCCCTTTTTTTTTCCCCTTTTCCTCTGTCTGCCCAAACCACCCTGAATTAAATGTTTTCTGCATTTCTCTTCATGGTGAGAAAAGCTGGGACTTGAGAAAATTGTTCCTTAGGATAAGACTCACGTCCTTTTCTCCTGTTTTTGCTTTGACTATGTTCTCCATCTGTTTACAGTCCAATTGTTGTTCTAGATTTTGCCTCAGTTGTTTATTTCATAGAAGCAAGGAATTTATGTACTACTGCACATAAACACCTGCTCATCTATCATTATGCTGAATTCAGTACTACAGTCAGCAGTTTGCTTATGTTTTTATGCTTGAGTCTCTCATAATTTTAATCTTCTCAGGTCTCACATTCTCTCTCTCAGTAAGGGATTGTCCTTATTCTTTCCTATTGCTCAGGTTTGTCGTGAGACTCTTCAGAGTTTTGTTCCTTTAATAGAATTCTTTCTGTCCTAGGTTCAAGAATGCTTTTATTTTTGTACCTATCTGGTTTTATGAATTGTTCTTATTGTTTTGGTAGCTCTGCTTGTACAGACACTTTAGTACATACTGGTTTTCTTAAGAAAAAAGCTAAAAGAAACCTGCCTTTGTATCTCTAATATGCTACTTAAAATACATAACCAGATACTGCGTACTCAAGGTAAGAGTTATTGATACCAACATCACAACTAAATTGCACTTTCTACATTTATAATTAGAGCACATACAGAGATGTATTGACCAGGGATTGACTCTGACCTGAGTTGGCTGGTGAGTGAGAAACTGTGAAATGACATCCTCTCAATGTCCAAGTGGGATAAAATCCCAAAGTTGGATGACACTGAAATGATACTGGTTCTTGCACCATGTCAGGCTCCATCCCCATCGTTGTCTCTCCCCCACCTCTGAAGTAGCTTTCACATTTGTTACAGCATAATTAAAGATTAACTGGTGAAAGAGGCAGACTGAAAAAGAGCATGAATCTGTGGCCATGTGGTCACTGGGGAGTGACTGGAAATACTTGAAATCCCATTTACATACTTTGTTCAATAACAGTTCTTGAAACAGCATCAGCTATCAAATTTTTTATTTAGTTTCATATTTCAAGTTTTAGAGTGCAGATGTTACCAGTAGCTATCAACTCGTGTTTCCTGTGGTGGAAACATTTTTCTGCCCTTTGATGGGAAGCAGAAGAAGCCCCATTAGCAGGGAAGGTGCTGAGCCCATACCTCGAGGTATTCAAGGCACTCTGGGTAACTCCACCACGTCTGAGTACTCCAATCATTACATAAGCATTTCATCTAGTGACAGTTTAATTAATTACAGACCTTGAAACACAGGCCAGAAGAAGGGCCTTGTGGCATTAAATCCCTTTCCTGTTCCTGCCAGCCCCTGAATCTCAGCTGTTGAACAGGGGCTAGGCAGTGGTGGGGAGCCATCACCTGCAAGGTGGGACACAGGCTCAGGACCTTCACAAGGGTAGGAGAACCTGTGCCTCACAGGAGCATCCTACCTGCTGATCCTGAGCTCTGGCTGCTGGGACTCACTGCAGGGCTGTCCCCAGCTGTCATGCATGGAGCTAGTGTTAGCAGACTGGCTGCCCTCGGGAAGGGAGATGGTTCTTAGCAGTGCTGAAAACCCACCCTGGAGCACAGAGACACATGGAGGAGGATTATGGTGCAGTCTGACTGTGAATGCTGAGCCCCTCAGTGCCATCAAAACAAATGTGTAATGCACAGAGCCCTTTTGAGTGATGCCTCTCAAACGCACAGCTCGTGGCACTTCGTGGCATTTGACTGACTGCAAGGTAAGGTGCGTGTTAAATGGTGTTTTCAGGCTGAGTAGGTAATTCCTCTCTGAACACCTACACAAAGGACCTCTCTCTTCCCTGGATCTGGCCCAGGTTTGTACTAGCTCTCGTTTGATTGCTACATACCTCCTAAGGCTTACATTTTCTCCAAAGGAGTCACATACTAATTTATTCAGCAAATGTAATCTTCTGTTGCCTCAATACAGGCAAACTCTTTTATTATTGTCACTAAGTCTCCTCAAAACTGAAGCGCTTTTAAGTAGTTCAGTCTTTAAATATCCTCTTTTATTCTCATTCAAGAAAGTCTGTTTTTGATAACAGTCAAGGATTTTGGTTTTTCATTTCAGCTAAAAAAAAAAAAAAGAAGTCCAAGGAGAAATATGGTTGTTTTTATTCCTTTAATTATGATGCTATTTTCTGACATAGAGCAGTGAAATCTGGCTAACAACATATAATCGAAGTAAAATAATTGTATCTTTGATTTTACTGTTTTAGTGATTCTTGAAGTAAAAATACACCTCTGTACATGATTTTGCTCACCCACTACTTTTAAACCTCAGTAAGAGCTGCTCATGTTGTACAATAGTCAGCATTTTGCCTATACTTTTATGCATGCAATTTGTCATTAGTTTATGCCTCTTTAAGGCTTGGCAACAATTTCTTAAAAAGTCTCTTCTAGTTGCAGTGTTCAAAAATGACTTACTTTTCCTGAGGCTCCTTGATAAAAGACAGAAGAAAGCATAGTGGCAGAAGTATTATAAACTGAAGCAGATAGCATTTTGGTTTTGTAGAATATAATGAAGCTTGCACATAAAGTTTATTGTCCCATAACTAAGTCTATTTCTTGAACGATGATGAAAATCAACCTGACCTTTCCAGGAGGAAATTTAATTTAATAATTTAAGAAATTGTCAGTAAATAACATGTAAATAAATAGAATCATTCCAAGCTGGGAAGACCTGGGGAGGTCAACAAGTTAATGCAAGGAGTTTGGCTGGCTGATGCTTTTTTGAAGATGTCTAGTCCTTTCTGGTGACCATGTTTAAAATTCTCATGTAAGACAGCAACTGTAAGTAATTCCAAGTACTGAAACATCAAGATTAAGAGAAGCGTTGAATGGACTCATCCCCAGTCACTTCCTTTGGGAGCTGTCAGTTGCAGGATTAAATCAGATTTGACAAATATATCATGGTCATTGGAGAAGAGATTTCTCCATTGAAGGTGAAGTAAGTTTTATCAACGCAAAAAAATAAATTCCTTTTCAAATCAAAAGGTAGTTTGATTAGGATTTTCTAATGATCTCTAGCATAGTGTCAAGACTGTTCTGTTTTAACAGAGAACTGCATATAGTTCACTTTGGAGAAGAAATAAAATATGTGCTAATGTGATAGACTAAACAATGGTGGTAAACTTATTACTTACCATAATTGGCTGTCATTTTAGGGATGAAAAAATAGTATTAGATCTGAGAACTTCTGAACAGGCATCAGAGAATATTAATTAATATTAATATTTATTAATATCAATATAAACTACAGAGGCAAAATTAGTAGTTTTTGGTGTAAAACAATAAGCATGCAAGGTCTCCCTTGCTTGCTTTGTTTTGTTTTTGGGGTTTTTTGTGGTTTTGGTTTTTTGTTTGTTTGTTTGGGTTTTTTGTGGTTTTTGTTGTTTTTTGGGGGAAGGGTTTTATTCTCACTAGTCTCTGGACTGTCTTATTTCTTGCAGTTTCTTTCCCATTTTTTTCTCTCAGCATATTCCTGGATTATAACTCTTTGCCATGATATATATTTAAAACCTAGTATTTTTTTTATTCATTCTTTAAGAGTGCATTACTAAATTGTACGCAACATATACCATTAACCTTATATAAAATATAGAAAGAGTTGCCAGCCATACGTCTTGCAAGGGGACAAAGTGTTTATATCTGATTATGCTGCCCTTAATCAATATTAGTGGAACTCTTATTATAACCCAGTACTCTACAGTCTGTATATACAGATGGCTCTTTATTAACCACAAAATAATAGCTTAGATCAAGCCCTACTTGATTTTGCTTAAACTACAAGTCATGTTTATACTTTTTCAGATACTCAGGAGTGGTTTTTCTTTTCCTCAATACAGAAAATAGCACTGAGTAGTAATGATTAATTTTTTAGAGGAAATCTCTTGTGCATATGAGATAGTAAAAGTAGTATTTGGAAGATATGTACATGATCTGGAACCTATATGGGGGGTTCCTTAAATTGAGATATGTAATTGTGCTGTTTTTTGAAAGATTATATACTTTTACCACGGAAATGCTATTGAACTAGAATATCAAGGTTAAACTATGACACCAAGAGAGAAGAGTCAGACTCCATCTCTTCCTCCATTGTATGTAGGAGGCATTGCTTCCATAATCTCAAAGCACAGATTTTGGCTGTAGCCATACAGGGTATTTGTAGGTTATTTCTGCAACAGTTCATCCAATGTATTTTGTACCAGCCTGGACATTATGTAATCACATTGTCTAGGCCCTTGTTTTACTGTAAACTTCAGCTGTATGAATTTCCTTTCAAAGGAAATCTGTCATTGCTTTTTTGTTCCCCCTCCCCTGTCCCTACTCCCATTGTTGAAGGAAATCTCTGCATGATGGAGTTCAGGTCTTCTGTGTGGCTGATGCAGAGCTCACAGCCTGGCAGACAGCAGCAACAGAAGAACACATGGAACTGAAGGTGTGACAGGCAGAAACGAACAGTCTGGGGACACCTCCAGCCCACAGCAGTGCAGCAAGCTCTGGGGACCTCACGACATTTGCAACTGGGCAGAAAGGGGGAATGGGTTTCAGAACATAGGCGTGCACTTTAGTAGGACAGGCAGCTTGCCTCTAGCTATAGAGAGTAGCTCTGGAGTCTACAGGAGCCTTATTTCTACAGTTACTTACCCCCAACTCTGAGTGTTGCAACAATTTTTGTGGTGGTATTACCTATAGCAGTGATCAGCGTACTGTTGAAGAGATGAGGGAGTGCCTCTGTCAGAAATGATCTAGAACTCAAGCTTCTGCTATAAAAGCACAGTTGCTTAAGGAAAAAAAAGTGAGGCAACTTTTAAATTAAAACTAAATCATCCACTTCTGCTGTCTGCTTGGCTTATGTACCTACCTCATTTCCTTTCTTGTTCACCTGTTGTGTTGAACCCCACACACATATTTCCCAAAGCCCTCCCAAAGGCCCCCCATGTCTTAGAAGACTCCAAGAAAAACAAAATTGTACCAATCTACCTGATGCGCAGGCCTAGAACTGAAAAAATATGTTCAGCCCAAAAAGCAGTTTTTAGCTTTTAAAGCTAATGAATATAAAAGGCCTCAGTAATCTAACTGAATAGTTCTGATTACATACAATTAAAGAGCTTCTTATTCAGATGTCTATTATTTGCTATGATCTCAGAGACATATATCAAGGTGGGATTTAGCAAATCTTTACATTTTAGTAATGGGATGAAGTTACAAAGCACAGACTTTCTTACCAGTTGCATCTGGATGTAAATGAGAACATAAACACAGGGAATAATCACAGAAAGCTGCAAACAGCCACATAAAAGCTTTATTCTTTGTACTAAGAGTGTCAAGCTTGATGCCAATACACTGTCTTTATTGTTAAAAAATATTTCAGGATAACATAGATAAATTGACTAAATTCTATAGCTGAATACCGCAGCAGCCAAAGAATGAATACAAGTGTACAGGTCTTCACACTCATTTATTCCTGAAGAATTAGGAATGCTACATTACTTTCTTAAATGTAATAAGGCCATAGGACAATATGTAATTCTAAAATGTGAAGAATTTAATGGGGCATATGCTACTAAAGAAATTTAGCTCCTGAACTTGTGATCAAATGCTTTTACAGCAAGTAACTATGCCTCTCTTTTCCTGCAGTATTTCTTCTGAAATATGTTCTTCACAAATGGTGTTTAGAACAATTTATTGGATAGTGTTGCAACTCCTCTGTAGGTAGGAAGACAAGTGAGGGATGGTCTTAACAATGTTTGCTTCTATGGATTGTTCAGTGGGAAGCTCACATAATCAAAACTGCTGGTGCCTATTTAGGTGAGGCAGTGACATTTTTTATTCCAGGCTGAGAGGAGGCTTGACTCGAGGGCTCTGTGCCCTCTTAAACTGGAACATACAGATCTATTCTGAAACTATCTGAAAAACAGAGACTTATGTTTACTTTATGAGGACCATTCCTTCCTGGGTAGTTTGTGTCCTTTCCCACTTGGCAGCTACTCATCTCCAGATTCCAGCTGTTCTGATCGGTGTGTTAAGGAGGTAACTGAGACAATTGCATCATGTTATGTGGCCGTCTGTTTTCTAAAACGTCACTTCATGATGAGTTACTTTGTCATCACATCAAATGTTTCAGCAGTACCGCTTACCTGGTGTTTTTTAGGACTTCTGATGTGAAGTGACAAATTCTGTACTTCAGTAGGTTTATATTTTAGACCATAACGTTTATGTTCTTGTGCAAGGTGTAAGTAGACTGCTTGGCTATAATCAGTGTATGCATGATGACATTTGGACTTGGGAAATGTCATGGTTTGACACTGGCCCAACCCCAGGCACCCAACCAGAGTTGTTCCCTCACCTTCCCCTGCTACAGCTGGGCAGAGGAGGGAGAAGGGAAAAAAGATGATGAAGGCTTCCTGAGTGAGATAAGGACCAGGAGAAATATTTCAAGAGCAGAACAGGCTCAGCTTTAGTTGCAAAGAGAAATTTATTACTAACAGAATCAGAGGAGGATAATGAGAAGTAAAATAAGCCCTTAAAACACCTCCCCGCAGCCCCTCCCTCCTTCCCACAGATGGGGTTTGGTCAGTTCATCACCGAGGTTTTCCCCCACTGCTCTGGGAGAGGAGTCCTGCCCCTGTGAGGCTGTGGGGTCCCTCCCACGGGAGACAATTCTCCCTGAACTTCCCCAGTGTGGGTTCACTCCTATGAGCAGCAGCCAAACAGCGCCATCTGCAAATGTGAGTCTCTCCACAGGGCACACAGCCCTCCCAAAACTGCTGTGACGTGGGTCACACTTCCAAAGAGTGCAGCCCTCCAAGGACAGGCTGCCCCAGCCTGGAAGCAGGGCCCTTTCTCCACGGGATCACCTCCTCCAGGCATCCGTGTGCTTTGGCATGAGCACCTACCCCACAGGCAAGTGGATCTCTGCATCTCCATGGATCCCCATGGGCTGGGGGTGGATCTCTGCATCCCCCATGGATCCACATGGGTGGGGGGTGGATCTCTGCATCCCCCTGGATCCCCATGGGCTCTGGGTGGATCTCTGCATCCCCCATGGATCCCCATGGACTGTACATGGATCTCTGCATCACCCATGGATCCCCATGGACTGTGGGTGGATCTCTGCATCCCCCATGGATCCCCATGGGCTGTGGGTGGATCTCTGCATCCCCCATGGATCCCCATGGGCTGTATGTTGCTGCATAAAGGGTTACAGAGTGGCGAGAGAAAACAGCAACAAGGCAACTCCCTTGCTTGGTGCAGGAAAGCAAGAAAGAGCACTGTTTGTTGAAGAAACCTATTGCTTTTTATAATACAGTGTGTGCAAAACAAAATACAGACAATTCATTGGGCAGAGGAAGAGACACCTCTTGTGCCAGGCTTTCTCACGGATCCAACAGTTGTTTATCTATTGTTATGATTCTTTCTCTCGTGTTTACAGTAGAGACAGAGGCCCTAGCTTGGGAAAGGTCCCAGCTAGGCCTGAGAAAGTTTCATGGCCTGAGAAAAAGACTCAGGCCCTGTGAGAAAGGCCTGGCTGAAATCTGCCTAGCCCTGCAGCATTGTCCACAAGTCCCCCTTTTAGTTTTAAGAAAAAGAGGAAAAGAGAAGTGTTTGTAATCCTTTACAGGCCCTTTTTGCAAAGGAGAACAAACATCACTCAGGAGATTTGTGGACACCTGCAGTGCCTAGGGAAATCTTCAAGCTTGGTGCTTTTTCTCTGCAAAACTTAATTTTAATACAATAACAAAACCCATCAGCATTCACCAGACTTATCAAACGGTGAAAAATCAACCACTAAGTGATTATTCTAATATAACAATGAAAACTATATTAACAGTTCCAACATGAACAGATGAATGTCCATTCCCTGCTTGTAGAGGGATCATCTGTCAATATTTTCATTTGGGTGGTGTTTGGTGAGCTGGTCAGCATGTGAAAGCTGAGCTGTGGTCACACTGTGCCCCTGGTGCAGGTCAGGGTGGACACCTTGCAGGTCAGCAGGAAGGACCTAGGCGTGTCTCATCTGAAGCCTGAAATGAGGCAAAGGTGATTCACAATAACAGGATCATTTAGATCTTTTCTTTCTCTTTTTCCAATCTCGCTGTTTTATCATAGAGACAGCATCAGGCACAGGAGAACTCTGAGTCTCTCTGATTTGAGTATCAGAGACATCCGCCCCAGCACTCCCTCCTTCCTTGACCACTGCAGGAATGAAACCAGCCTCTGCTGCTCCCCCCTCTAAAGTAAAGACAAAGCCATTGGTGCTGTCAGCACAGGGTGGGAGCGGCGAAGCTGCTGGAAATGCCGGTGGGAGGGGTCCGTTCATGACCGGCCAGGCGGGCAGAGCTCCTCCGGCTGACGAGAGCAGCCCTGGGGTCGGCACTGCTCCCGGGCGAACGGACGAGGAGGCTGAGGGGAAAAGAAGAGAGGGCGGGCCCGCCTCTGCCAAAGCAGAGACGGGCGGCCGAGATCCTGCCTGGGCAGGCAGGCCGAGCTCCGACATCGGAGAGGAGGGAGGAGCCGGCACCCCCTCCTTCTCTGGGGTGGCCGGTGCCGACAGCTCCCTCTCCGCCTGTGGGTCACGGTCAGATGGCATCTCGGACAGACGGGCCAGCACGACCCCCACCTTTTCAGGGGCGGCACTGCCCCGGCAGGCAGATTGAGTGATGGCCCCGGCACGGTGGAGGGGCAGGCTGATGGCATCTCCTTCTCAGGAGTGAGCAGCCTCTCCAGGGCGGGGGGGCTGCCCCCCTCAGGCAGCGCGGGCTGCACAGGGGGGCTGCTCCCCGGCGGCGCCTCACGCAGGGCCGCCGTTTGCCCTGACACGGCCTCGAGCAGTGTCTGCTTCACCACGTCCAGCAGAATAGCTGGTGTTTGCGCTGCCCCGGCTGGCGGCGGTTCCGCAGCAATGTCTCGCGGAGGGCCGCCGCGACCGCGAGCGAAATTTGTGCCACCGCATCCAGCGGAATAGCTGGCATTTGTTCTGTCTCTGACGGCAACGGGGGCAGTGGACGAGGCAACATCAGCAAGTGAATGTCTCTGTGTGCCTTCTGGTCCCGCCCTCCGGGGAAGGGACGCCGCAGTGTCTTGGGGTGCAAACGGGGGGAGCTGTCCCATGCTGCCGACGTTTCGCCCGACAAAAAGGTCTTCATGACAGAAGGGCGGAGCGTAGTCATTAAGTGACGAACGCTTCACCCGAGGGGGCTTTGGGGGCAGCGGCTCTAACTTCAGGGAGTTCCCGGGATAACAATGAGGGTCGCCCTCGCTCTGTTCTGAGCCTGTCTCGCTCCACTCCAAACCATCTCACCTTCCATTAAACTTCGATAATGGTTGCCCAGGTAGTGACCAGGGGCCAGAGTGAGACATCTCCCTTCCTGAGAGCCATAAACAATTGGTCCCCTAATTCCTCCCAAGTTTCCGCAGAAAAAAACCTCTCCTTCATCCTCCGAGAAGCCATGTTCTTTTGCCCAAGCCAACAAGGCAACCAAGTCCTTGTCTGGGATCAGGGTGTCCAGGTCGTCAAGGACATCCCTCCATAGTGAGAGAATAGTTTCCTCCTGCTTAGACAGACGGTTTCCCATTATTCGGAATTTCCCACCCAGCCGCTATGCTGGGAGTGGGGGGGAAACACAGTACCTCTCTCGACGGGGAGAAAGACAGTCGGGTGCTGCCCGTGGCTCCCTGACAGCTCTTGTCAGCCGCTGGCTCCGCTGTCCGGGCTCCTCTCTCGATGGGAGAGGAGAAAAGCCAACAATTTTTGCGGGTTTTCCATCCTGCCGTAGTCAGGCGGGTCTCTGCAATGTCCCAGATGGCTCTCTGACTCCGGCTGTCTCCCGGCTCCGGTCGTGGCCCTAGGGTCGCAGTCCTGGTTTTCTGGGATTCAGCCTGCTCTGCAGGCTGTCAGCTCCGAGTTTTCCAGGTGCTGTTTGTTGGTCAGAGATCGCTTAAGGCGATCCTGGTCCATTGGAGTAACGATCTCTCGGTGGACACCTCCATGTGTTGCTGCATAAAGGGTTACGGAGCGGCGAGAGAAAACAGCAACAAGGCAACTCCCTTGCTTGGTGCAGAAAAGCAAGACAGAGCACAGTTTATTGAAGAAACCTATTGCTTTTTATTATACAGTTTGCGCAAAACAAAATACAGACAGTTCATTGGGAAGAGAAAGAGACACCTCTTGTCCCAGGCTTTCTCACGGATTCAGCAGTTGTTTATCTATTGTTATGATTCTTTCTCTTGTGTTTACAGTAGAGACAGAGGCCCTAGCTGGGAAAGGTCCCCATGGGCTGTACATGGATCTCACCATCCCCCTGGATCCCCATGGGCTGTGGGTGGATTTCTGCATCCCCCATGGATCCCCATAGGCTGTGGGTGGATCTCTGCATCCCCCATGGATCCACATGGGCTGGGGATGGATCTCTGCATTCCTCATGGATTGCCATGGGCTGTACATGGATCTCTGCATCCCCCATGGATCCCCATGGGCTGTGGGTGGATCTCTGCATCCCCGTGGACCCCCAAGAGCTGCAGGGGCACAGCAGCCTCACTGTGGTCTCACCATGGTCTCACCACAACCTGCAGAGGAATCTCAGCTCTAGCACCTGGAACATTTCCTCCCCTCCTTCTCCACTGACCTTGGTGTCTCCAGGTTGTTTCCCTCACATGTTCTCACCTCCTCCTCTTCTCTCACTAGAAGCCAAAACTTTGTGACTTTGGTCAGATTTTCTTCTTAACAGTGTCATTACGGAGGCTTTACCAGCCTCTCTCATTTGCCCAGTTTTGGCCAGCAGCATGTCCATCTTCAGAACTGTTGGGGTTTGGCTCTGTTGGACATGGTGGAAGCTTCCAGCAGCTCCTCACAGGAGCCATCTCTCTGCTACCAAAACCAGACCATGCCAAACCAGTACAGGAGAACTTCTCAGGGTAACTACAATTGACTGGTGTGGTTTGTTCTGGTCCTGTCCCCTCTCTTGAATCAGCAAGTTACTTAGTGTACAGTTTTGCAAAAAGCCATTTCAAGAGCTGGTCTTGTTGAAAATCGCTTTTTATGTATACCTGGTTTTTGGTTTCATTCCCTGCAGCAGCTCACTGTTTGCACAAGCTCAAATGGTACATATAGGCAAAGATAGAAAATAAGTGGACTGTGGAAGCTTGAACTGAACCTGTGAAGTTTCCTCATTGTTTCAGTGGAGGAAGTCAGGAGGCAAAGGAAAAAAACTTCCTATATGTCAACAACATGCCACAACAACATACTATACCTTCTATAGTATGTTATACTGGCTGTTGTTGACATTCACATAAAAACTCACTTTCAAAGTTTCATCTGTATTGTTCTTTCTTCTTTATTCTTTGTGTTTTTTCTCCTTGAGTGTATGCTTAAAAATTTTATATTTTATAGCAATTTTTATTGATCAAATTTTGACCCGCTTGATATTCTAGTTCAAGGAACATGGCCTTGAGAACACTAATGACTATGTCCGTCAACAAGTTTCTGAAAATTAAGGGTTTCCAAACTCCAAAGGTACTCAAATTATGCCTAATTTTCTTGGACATTATTCTTACTTATTCCTTCTTAGTAGCGTATCAGAGTGGTACATGAAAAATTGCTCTTTTTATCAAGTAACAGAAATGCCTTCTAAGTGAGATTTTGAATTTTTTATTCTGCTTAAATGCATGACTAGTTTTTTTTTTTTTTTTTCCAAGCAGAACGTAATCTTCTGCTTCATTGAATAATGTAGCTTGTGCATTTACTCCAGATATGGGAAAGTTAAACTGAGTTCCTTCCTCTTCAGGAGACAGATCTTATGGTCCTGAACAGAGTACTATAAATACACAGCTCTCAGATGGGTGCTTTTGCTCTGTGCTTGTAAAGTTGACTCTCTTTGTCTAAATTAAAACATTGAGCAAGGGCCTGGGGTCCTCCTGAGAGATTTCAAAAGTGGAGCTGAAGGTTCATCGCTTCTGTGCTCCAATCAATGCAGAAAGAAAAACAAACCTGGCTTCTACCAAGTATTCTAGCTAGGAGCTGATGGAGTTTTTTAGAGTGGAGGTCCTTTGTTGAAGCTATTTCACCTTCTGTAAAATATTTACATAGAATGTCAAGAGGCATTTCATAAATGTGAGGCATTGACATGAGGTCTCCTCAGGCCTTGTAATTCTGAATAATAGGACGTTTCTTCATAGGGCAGTTTTATGAGCTTTGGTTTTTCCTCAAATGAGTGTCCCAAAACAAAACTTTCTGTTTCGAGCTTAAAAGATCAGTTTTTTGCTAAATGGACCTGAACTTTTCTATGTCCTATTTTAATCTCAAGAAGAGACAAAAATAAGTTTAGATTGATAAAAATCAAAATTTATTTTCCTTTTTTGTTGATTCAACAGCAGAATTCTCAGATGAAATGACCTCAGAATATGAACAACCACTTCCCTGCCATTTTGGTGAATATATGTATCACTTCTTCATTTAAACACCTTTCTGTGGACATCTGTTGAGTACTATATTGCTTGAAAATAGTTCACTCTAATATTTTTAATCATTCATGTATGGTATGTTTTGTAATTATGTTACATAATACTGTGTCTTTCTAGACCATGTAAACATAAAATAATAATTTTCTGGTGCAATGTAAATGCTATACTGGTACCAGAATTTCATGTCTAACGAGTGGTATCATCCAATACAACAATCCTGCTGAATATTTTCTAAGATAAACAAGCATAAGGGGTAGGATTATAGTCAAGGGAGGAATTTGTAAATGTCTCTATGAAGATTTTTTCCCTACTATTTACTCAGCTCTGCTCTTGTGACCATGCTTAATGAAATGCATAAATTGGACCTGAGTATTTTAGAAGTCTATCCATCTGTATTTCTCTTTTAGCACTCTCTTGTCAGTATGAAATACTGCACCAAGAGCTACATCTGTGTAATTTACAGGATTCAGATAGTTACGTAGGAAGATGAAAAACTAATTTAAAAATGAGAAAAAAAAGAGCTGATAGTCTAGAAATATCCATAGTGGCATGAAAAAAGTCACAAAGACAAGAAAACTAAGGAAAATCTCTTTATGTAACATTTTATCACTGTTTTGCACAGCAGACCTCATACAGCATATATAAAAAACTAAAATAAAGACAGTGATAAACATATTAGTAATTAATTCAGATGGATGCAAATGCATAATCGTTGCCACATTATCAACTGATTATTTTCACCCTTGAAATATTTTACAAATGTGTTTGTTTTCAAGATTTGAAAGAAAAAGAAAACATCAAACATAAAATGCCATATTAAAATATAAAACTGAAGTTTACACCTAGAAATCATTAATTATGACCTAGAAATCATTAATAATTAATTATTAAAAATCATGGCTGCTTTTCCATACTACTCCCACATAGCAAGAATAGTATAATTGAGTTAGTCTGTTTAGACAGGCATATACTTTATGTTGTGAATGTTACCAGAAATTGGTCTTATTCTACACAAGCTTTAGTATAAACACACTGTAAGCTTTGTAAAACAACCTTATCGGTCACAAGACAGCTCATCTACATGTTATATTTAATTAGTGCTTATGGGTTTTAGATGGGACAAAGTAAAGACAAAGTTCAACCAAAACAGATGGAGCTACAACAGGATTTGTAAAATGGGTTATTTCACTGCTGGCAGCCTAGATCTCATTTCAGAGAAAGAATCAAAAAGAAAAGGAAAGCTGAAAAGGTCACATAGAAGATCTGAAAAACACACTTAGTCCAGAAACTTTTGCATGTTTTTTCCTCAGTCCTTTTGTGGTTTTGAGTTAATATGACACCCCTCTCTCTGAGCTAAGGTAGAGAAACTACCTACAAGAGTGTATCTTTACATTTAGGATATAACCTTGGTCTTACTGCATGTTTTGTGTATCAGGGAAGTAATGGGAAGGTAGATCGTACTGTGACTCCTACACCCATACACTGCTGTAGGCTTTGCTTCATTAGTGGTCATATCATAGAATCACAGAGTCATAGGTTTGGGTTGGACCTTAAAATTCATCTAGTTCCAACCTGCCTGCCATGGGAAATCTTCCACTAGACCAGGTTGCTCAGAGCCCCATCCAGCCTGGCCTTAAACACTTTCAAGGATGGGGCATTCACAGCTTCTCTGGGCAACCTGTGCCAGTGTCTCACCGCCCTCACAGTAAATAATTTTTTCCTAAAATCTAACATAAACCTACTCTCTTTTTCCCGTCACTACATGCTCTTGTAAGTAGTCTCTCTCCATCTTTCTTGTAGATGCCCTTCAGGTACTGGAAGGACACAATTTAATCACCTTCTCATCTTCAGGCTGAATATTCCCAGTTCTCTCAGCTCTTCCTCATAGGAAAGGTGCTCCATCTCTTCAACCATCTCTGTGTTCCTCCTCCAGACCTGCCCCAACAGGTCCTTCCTGTTCCCAGTTCCCCAGCTCTGGCTGCAGTGCTCCAGGTGCTCTCAGCAGAGCAGAGCAGAGGGGCAGAATCCCCTCCCTGCCCTGCTGCCCACAGGGCTCTGGATGCAGCCCAGGACACGTTTGGCTCTCTGGGCTGGGAGTGCCATGGCTGGGGCATGTCCAGCCTCTCACCCACAGCACCCCCAAGTCCTTCATATCCAAACTTCCTTTCCAAAAATATTGATGAATCTTTAAAATAAACACAGTGAATTATTTTGGAATCCTTTTCAAGAATATGTTGTATTTATGAATGTTTGCTTTTAGTATTAATTTAAATTAGATAGATAGATTTCTAGATCTATATATAATATTACTGAACTAGGCAAAGCATCACTAGATTTAGAGAAAATTCCACCTTTTTAAAATACCCTATAAAAAAAAAAGTAAAGTATGGATATGGCACAACTAATACTTGTGTTAAAAAACCTAATTAGTCATTTAATTTTAATTAATAAATTGTCTTGCTTGCATCAGTGGGACTACTCATACTGAATGCTTAATATGCTTTGCAAAAGCAAGGTCTTCATTAATAGTTAATACCCATGGACATTATTTTATTTAATGAGAAGCAAAAATACTGACATTATGTCCTTTAAAAAACCTGAAGTACCTAAATATTTCTTCTCTTCCAAGTAAAAGCCATCTCATTCATTTTCTTCCAGTTATTTCTAAAATGTTTATTAATTTTGGTTTTTACCTCCTTTTCTTCTCTTTCCCCTGCCACATTGTACACTTCCCTGGAATAGATATTTTTGTTTTAAATATTGCACACTTTCTTTTACATTTGATATAGTTGTGGCAATCATAAGCATGGCTTGCAAACAAATTGTCTGCATAACTATGAAAAGTCATGGTGAATGTAATTAATACTTTGCATGTTTGGCTGTATTTCCTAACAGCTACAGAATTAAGCAAAAACCCACACGATGCACTCTCCTCCATGATTTAATGTTAAATATGATGTTTGAGCTATTATTTATAAAGGAGAAAAATCTACTCTAGCTCCTTCCACTTGACACAACTGTTCTACCAGATGAGAAACAACCATAAAGGATGGCCTGTAAACAGTTAAAAAGATAAAACCCTTAGCTGTTGAGGCACTGGATGGGAGACTGTGGGAAAGTGATCAAGGAAGACACCCTTATGGAGTCTGAAAGTTTGTCTGTTGTGTACAAGCTTGGGATGCTTTTGGTAAGAGTTAGATGAGACAGTTCCATACGCTCATTAATTATTGTAAATGTCACTTTCTTTTATGTTTAGTTCCTTAAGATTAAAGAGAACCTTGGTTTAAGAAGACTGACTGAACATTGCATTAACTCCTGTTCCAATCCAAGGGAACAAATGCAGGCACCCAAATCTAATTATGTCTGTGAAGTTAAGCATGGTTGTGCCGCAGTGGTTGAGCAAACAGTATATGACTTTGCTTGGGTACAGGAAAGAGTACAGCTGCAGCACCACAAAGGCTAATCTTCCCTCTTCTTCAGCTTCTCATTTAGAGTTTGGTCAGAGATCAGTATCCCACAGCCTGCAGTGTAAATGAGACATGGACTACTGTTGGAATTAGTCCTCAGTTTCTAAGGGTTAAGCTTGCAAGGTTGCTGAATGCTTCCCACCTTATCAATTCCATCTAAACAGGAAATACATGACAATCCGCTTTAATTTGGGGTTACAGATTCTTTGTTAAGATCAGGCACAGGTTGGCTACAATGGAGGTTGTTACAGCAGGAAAGTATCTGTACCCGGTAACAGATGGTGACTTGGTGAATGATATTTAGTATATCAGAAAATGAACTAAAGTGATTATTTTTACAAGATAAGTATTTTATAGTTTGAGTACTTTCTGGCATGACTATTTGCTATTAAGAATTACAATCTGGATAAGAGAAGAGTAGTTTTGTTTCAAGGCTTTTTAACTATGTTAAACCATTGTTTGCTCAGAAATTGAGAAATTTACCATGTAGTAAGTTCAGCTGTGCTTAATGACACCAGAAATAGTATGAATTTCAGGAATTGTGTACCCTTGAGCCATTCGCTAAACTTCTAGGACCAAGTGTGAACTGGGAGCAGGGTCATTAATTCAGCTATTCTGTGTGCATAGCAAAGCCATCCAGTGATGTGACTGGGAGCAGTAAAGCTCTTGGGAAGATTATTTAGAAGAGTTGTAAAGAGGCACAGCCTATAGCCAAGCAAGGAAAGGTCCTGAAATTCTGCCTCTCCCCTGGGCTTAGGTGCTTATCTGCACCCCTGGAGACAGGTACCTCAGACCGGTGGGAAGGCTTTGTTATGCTCAGGCAGGAGGGTGGATCCTCAGCAGTGATCACTGCTTGGCCTTAGGCTGTAACTGATAAGAGGCACAGTGAGATCAACTTAATGTCGGTCTATTGTACACTCAGGACTCTCAAATTCTAGAGAAATATGCTACCTACCCTGCTGCAGAGTCATTCAGAATTGAGGCCCCATCACTTCCTGTAGAGAGCATTGATATTGTATAGCCAGGAATGCCCACGACTTGTGGAAATAGCAAGGTTACTGGAAAGAGGCAACTCACTTTAGAAACCGGCAAGTACTTCAAGGTTTCCCTCTGGATTTCTGACAGACATCACAAAGCTGTGTATGTAAGGTTTAGAAATATTCCTGCTTGCCTTTCTTTTAAAACTTCCGTTTCTGTAAAGAAAGTTCCGTTTTCAGCCCTCCTAACTCAAGCTGCTTATGAAGTGAGACACCAAGGGTGAGCTGCAAGAAGGGTACTGAATAGATGGGATACCCAGAAGTTCAGAGTTGAAAAGAGGGAATAATGAGATGCACTAGGAAAAAAAAATGTCCTAATTATGTAAGACTTAAGAA
This sequence comes from Muscicapa striata striata, assembly GCA_030060385.1. NCBI lineage: Eukaryota > Metazoa > Chordata > Aves > Passeriformes > Muscicapidae > Muscicapa > Muscicapa striata. Next base: position 1,404,434 of record JAREIS010000255.1, read on the forward strand.
AGGAAAAATGAACAGGGGAAATGAGGCAAACATGCAAAGACTGAAAGCTGAGCTGATACTAGTGAAGGAGGAAAAACAAGAACAAGTTAAAACCATCATTACAAAGTATAATAGTAAGAGTTACAATGAACTGTGGTGTCATTTGGGACTCTAATTGCATGCTTTACTGAACATTGCTAGGAGCATTTATCATGCCAGCAGCCATAGGTTTAGCTACTGTGGGCCTTGGTGCCATCTGGAAGGACGAGCACTCACTCAGTCTTTAATGGAAAGTTAGAGACCATTGTCATAGGAATTCATAGCAGTCCACACTGCATCTGTGGGTAGCACCTCTACATGTTTTTGTTTTGTTTGAGGTGACCATTGCTGCTGTTTAATACATACACTTTTTAAATTAAAAATTAATACAGTTGTTTTGGAAATTTCAGCACTGAATTGAAAATAATAAGGCTTGGTCTTCTATCACTTCAATGCTTTTCCCCCTCTACTACTATTAAAATTTAAAAAAAGTAATGTGAGAGTTTTTACACTGCCTAGGCTATGAGACAGCTTAAAATAATTCTTAAAAACTTACTGAGGGTTGGGCAGCTGATATTTTAAGCTATTGTTTCATATTGTAATTGAAGACATTACTTTTTAAAATCAAAAGTATTTGAAGTTTTTAATAAGGATTCAAAAGTATTTTAGGTTATGTTATTAATTCCATTTTAACTTCTTTTTTTTTGAAAGGACTTTTATCACTGGACTAGTGCTAGCTCACTCCAAAAATCAGTAAAGATGCCTTACTTACAGTGAAATTCAGTCTGAATTCATATTAAATTCACCATGTTAGAGTGTTTCAAGCCAAGTAATCACAGACTTGCAGCAATGACCCAAAGAAATCAATATATTATTTATAGCTTCACCAGGCAGACATCACTAAGGATTGTATATACACAGAGTGCCACTGTTTATTTGGATGGACAGTGGTAATGGCATAGAGCACATCTGACTTTGTGTCTGTCTTAAACCTCATACATGGACCTAAATAAAATTACATAAACTCTGAATATTTTTACTTGACTATTACATCAGAATATTAGAATGTAGTTGCTAATAATGGATGCCTAGTGAAAACTATACCAAAGATGTTTTTATGCCATGTATCAGTTCTCTGTTAGCGTGGACAGATAAGTAGTGTTCCTACATCTCTCACACCTTAGTGCTGTTTTCAGGCTAATCATAGAATTAGAGAATGGATCAGGCTGGAAGCACCCACAGCAGATCATCTGGTCCTCCCTGTCCAAGCAGACCACATGGTGCAGGACTGCATCCAGTAGTTTTTGAATCTCCAGTGAGGGAGACTCCACAACCTCTCTGGGCAATCAGAAAGCATTTCTTCCCCATGTTCAGGTGGAATTTCCTGTGCATCAGTTTTTGCCTCTTGCCTCTTGCCCTGTTGCTCAGTGCCTCTGAGCAGAGCCTGGTCCATGCTGTGACTTCTCCCTGCAGGCACTGACAGTGATTAGATCCCCTCTCTTCTTGAGGCTGAATACACCCAGCTTCCTCAGCCTGTCCTCAAAAGTTATCCCTTGGTAACTTTGGAGCCCTGAGCTGGATGTCCTGCAAGGACTCCATGTCTCTCTTGTCCTGAGGAGCCCAGAACTGCACACAGCTCTCCAGATGTGCCTCACCAGGCTGAGCAGAGGGGGCAGGATCACCTCCCTCCACCTGCTGGCATTGTTCTAAAGCAGCCCAGGATACCACTGGCCTTCTTGTCCACAAGGGCACACTGCTGGCTCATGGACGTCTTGCTTTAGAAATTACTGTGTCATTTTCAAGAAGCTTACTGGAAGGGCAGCATTGTGTTTTATGCCTTAAGACTGGAATGGTAGTGACTCTTAAAATATTCTGACTCTGGAGGTCACTGTCTACAGACACCTCTGGATTTCACTCTACTGGTGACTGACAGATAGTCCTGGACCTTGGAGAAAAATTAGAGGTTTGGTTTGGTTTGGTTTGTACCAGAGCTTTATTTGGAGCATATAAAAGTGGAGGATTTTTGTTCTTTTGGAGTGCTGATGGCCATTTTGTGATTTTGGATTTTTTTTTTTCTAACCTTTGCCCTTTCTAATGCTCTCCTGCACTGGAGATATTAGACAGATGCCAAATACCATTGTCCTATGTTCTATATATTCCCTACAATGGCAAGCTTTCAAGTTTGGAGGTTTTTTTTTTGTCAGTTTTTCTTAAGACTTCTGGTGTGTGTTTATATGTAATATGAACATATTAAAAAAATGTATAAATAAGAGAGTTGGGGAGAGAATAGGGTGTCCTGGTGCTTACTGAAATATTTCTATCAGCTTTCCTAATAGGTGGGAAGGGGAGTTATTTCTGGCATAAAATATAAGAAATCTGCTTAGTCTAAAAAAGGCAGAATGTATTTATGAGCAGAAATTGACCTATGCATTTCCTCTCAGTCACTTTTCACACATTACTGAAACACATTCACTGTGTTGTTTCTCTTTTATTTTCCCATTACATTTTGGGCCAGTCTTCTCACATAAATTTTCTAATCATGTACATCCATTAATTTAATTTCTTTTCACCTCATATGCAGCTCTTTAAATATTTTCATGTTTCAGGAGCACAAACATAAAAGTACTTGTGTTTCTTTTTTACTTAATCAGTTCAGTACAATGTAACTGAGCTGAGCTGAACTTGGGACAAAACTAGAAATGACATGAACCACTTATTCACGACTGAAAAGCACCTGCAAAGACATATCCTGAATTCACTTGAACCATGACAATTACTTTCAAGGCCAACTGTCCTATTGTTCATGAAATTACTTGTAAAGCTCTCCAGGAAGTTTCTTCATTGCTGTATGTCTCTGCCCCAGCCAAAACCAGCACAGGGAGTGCATCCCCTGTAGAGGGATTAGAGCATGCATATACTTTTGTAATAACACTTAGGGTAGCTGGATGCCAACATCTTGTCCATCTTTACAAATTTAGGGATCAATCCTATGGATTCACCTTGACTTTCCAATACCTTATTTTCAGTATATTAATAAATAGAATGACCTCAAACTATGATCAAGCTTTTCCTCACTGAAATCAGCAATTCCTGCCATAATACTCAAGTCATCAGGTAAATTAACAGCCAAATTGACTTAAGAAAATAGGAATTTAGGAGCCACTCACAATAAATAAAAAAGCAATAATAAATAACTATTTGCAGACTTCTTCAATTCAGTTGATGCTGTGAAGCCAAACATACTAACTTTCTTGAACATGGTCTTTTTAATTTGTGGATGACTTTTCAATTCACTGTTACCAAGCCTACGAAAACAGACTGTGGCTTAAAAAGACAGTCAAGGATTGTGCTAATTGACATGACACTGAGAAGAACCCTGTGGTTAGAATAAGCTGTAAACAGATTTGTCAGCATAAATATCCTGCAACTGGCTAATAACCTCCCCCTTTCTTGATCCACCTGGGAGGGATAACAGAGACCTTTCACTACAATGTTCAGGACCAAAACCCCACCAGAATAAATCAAGTTCTGATTAAATCTTTAAACTGTAATGAAAGGCAAGGCAGCAAACATGGCTGCTGATATTCTAGTTGGAAGAGATAGAAAAACACCTCAAGGAGCACCATTGCATCACTTGAAAATAACAGTGTCTTACTATATTATACTGTATTTTGGACTACAGTGACAATTTCTGTATGCTTTGGAAAATCTTGCTGAGTAAAATCATAGTACCATAGAATGGTTTGGCTTAGAAGGGACCTTGAAGATTATCTAGTTCCAAACCTCCTGCCGTGGGTTCCAGTACAACTTCCTCATATAAATCTCCAGCTGAAAAGCATTAGCCTGGTGCTCCCTGTAACTAAAGCAGAAAGAAAAAAGTATAAGCTTTTATGGTAAAAAAAAATCTATTCCTAACTATATGAAAGTTTTATGCAAGGACAGACCCATATGAAAAGCAATCTTATCGTTTCCACACTGAAAACTTATCTGGAAGTCTTCCTTCAAGATAAATTATTTTCTTAGAGGCAGAAAGTCACATCACGTGATGTATTTAAAGTTCCCTTCTATTCCCTCCTACAGATAGGAAAAATTATGGAGTTAATTTTTCATAAAAATACTGTGTTTGTCTTCTGTGTTTGAAATCAATAATACATGATTAATACAGACTTCCTAAATGAATTAAAAAAACCACCCACTAGAATGACTGAGCTCAAGAATGAATAATCCATAGGAGCTGTTTAGAGCAGAGTGAATACCTAAAACCTGGATTTCTTTGAATATTCTCTCAATGTCATAATCAAATCTGTTTCTACTTTCAGACCTGGTTTTATTAATTGTAAGCATTGCTCTTGGTGAAAAAATACCTGGTTTTGCGGACTTGGTGATTCCTTCCAAGTTATATTATGGTCATTACTTGTTCTGGACTAGAGCCCCATACATGTAACTTGGATGAGCGCCCACTGCTAGGCACTGGACTTCCCAAGCCCTCTCCCGAATCCCTTAGGTCTGCGAGAGTTTTGCTGGAGAATGAGGGGAAAGGAGCGCAATTAACACCACGGTGGTCATGGAGAGGCTCTAAATCCTCCTGTTACTGTTTCCATGGGCACGCACACCGGTCGACAGGTCGGAGGCGAGGCTGGCAGGGGACGGCTCTCGGCCCAGGCTGGGCAGCCGGGCTGTCCTGCCCGGGAAGGAGCGGGCACAGCCCTGCCCGTGGTGCAGGAGCGCAGCCGCCGCCGAAGAGGCGAGGGGCCGGCGCTCCGGGAGGGGCGGCCCGGGTCGGCTCCCGCCGGGGGCACCGAGGGGAGCGGGCCCCGCCGCCGCAGCCGCCCTGCTCCCGGCCCCCGCCGCCGGCCTTGCGCAACACAGCGCTGCCCGCTTCCTGCCCGGTGCGGCCGGGGAGCCGCCCCGCCGCCCGCAGAACGCGCTCTTGGCATTGCTCCGTCGCTCGGGAGGCGGCGGCAGCCAGCGCCTGGGGCCCGGGCGGGCGGAGGCGAGCGGCGGGGCCGGGACCATCGTGCCCGGCGGGGCCGGGACCATCGTGCCCGCCGCCGCCTCCCGGGCCGCCCGCACGGCTCTGCATCCGCCTCTTCCCTCCCCGCGCCGCCTCCGCCGGGGGGAGCCGGCGGGGGGCCGTACGTGCCGGCCGGGAGCGAGGGGAGGGTCTGCGGCTCGGCGTCGCTGCAGCAAGCGCCGGCCCCGCCGCGCCGCCAGGGACCGGGTGCGGGTGCCGCCGCCGGCTCTCCGCGCTGTGCTGCTGCTGCGCGGCGATCGCCGCTGCTGGCGGGAGGGGCAGGGATGTGAGCGGCAGCGGCTGGGTCGGCTTGGCCCCCCGCCCTTTTTTTTTTTTTTTTTTTTTTTTTCCTTCCCTTTCCTTTTTCTAATTTTTTTCTCTCGCCTCCAAAAAAGACCAAACCAGCCTACCAACCCTAAAACCCAGAGGGCGTGGGGGGGGGGGGATCCCGTGTCGCCGCCGCCGCCACCCTCCGCTGGATCCATTGTGAGGAAATTGCCATTCGCCGGCAGCGGTGGCACATCTGGGCGGGCGCATCTGGGCAAACAACATCGGCTCCCGCCGGCTGCCTCCAACGTCCTCCAACCGGCCGAACGGATCTCACCGGGCCGCCGGGGAGGCTCCTGCTCGTCAGCCCCGGGCTCCTTCTTTCGGGCTGAATCTTAAAAAAACCCTGGCAGCGCGGGGGGTGGGGTGGGGTGGAAATAAAGGCTGCTATTTTTTTCCCCTGGGATTTATTTCATGGGGATGTGTTCAAGACAAGAGAGGATTCAGAAGGATATTGACGTTGTGATCCAAAAGTGCAAGGCGGAGAAGGACTGCCTGTTTGCAGGTGAGTTTGTCCCCGGGCGCCAGGTTGGCGGCGCGGAGGCTCCCGTCGCCGTCGCCGCCGCCGCGCCCGCCCCGGACCGCGCTCCCGCCGCGCCCGTGCCCTTCGCCGCCGTTCCCCGCCGCGGGGCCGCTCTCACACCCCGTCTTCCTCCTTTCCTTCCGAGGGCATGTGAGGGCAGAGGAGACCGGGCGCCGGCCGGGAAAGGGGCGGGCGGGGTAGGAGGGTGGCATCCCGACCCGGGGAGCGCAGCGGCGGCGACACGCAGCACCGGGAGCGCTGGGTGCGAGCCCGAGCCCGAGCCCGAGCCGAGCCGAGCCGAGCCCAACCTGAGCCGAGCCCAACCTGAGCCGAGCCCAACCCGAGCCGAGCCCAACCCGAGCCCGAGCCCGAGCCGAGCCGAGCCCAACCCGAGCCCGAGCGCAGCGCGGGCGGTTTCGCTGCGGGCTGTCGCTGGGTGTTGCTGCCCTGATGGCCGGCCCCAGGCCGAGGCACATGCAGCCGCAGACGGGCCCAGTCGGTGCCAGCAGCCCCTGCCGCCCTCCCCGGGGACTCGCGGCCGTGCCGGTCGCGATGAGCCGTGGCAGGAGCCCGGCTGTCGGCTGCCTGTTGCCGTGTGTGACAGTGGAATTCCCGGCCGTTGCCATAGCACCGGGCACTTGTTGCGAGGGGCTGGGGGGAGATGCTGCATTTCCTCTGGCTCACCCCGACTCCCCTTCCACCGCCCCCGTGTCGGGAGCTGAATGCTGCTCCGTAGTTACTCGGCTACTTCAGCCAAAATAAAGACAAGTTGTAATAAAGCAGCTCTTTGTCTTTCAGATTTCAGGTACTCAGACTCCACCTTTACCTTCACCTATATTGGAGGCTCCAAAAGGTACTTTTTTTTAAGTAATGATTCCATTTCCTGGTGGCAGTAAAATGCAGTGGTTCAATAACCTGGCAGGATTTTTTGTTTCCTTTTCTTTTGCAAGAAGGGTGATTAAATCATCGGCCTTCCTGCAAACATAAACCGAGGAAGAGGTGTGGAGGGAGGTGATGAGAAAGGTGATCCTAGTCCTCAGAGGCTCGTTCCTCAGTCCTGCTCTGTGGATCTTTTTGTCTTTGTTTTTTTTTTTTCCCCTCAATTTATGTAGAGACATAGAATTCCTGCCATAAACCTAACAGAAACATTGCAAAGGCATCAATGTATGGTGTAAAGTTAATTCATGTTAAAAAACCTGGGAGAAGTTAAGACTGTGAAAACAAATAGGCCAAATTTCACATCAGCAGCTTACTTGGATGCATAAGAGCCATATTTTGTCTCATGGCAGATGCAAGGCTTCTGCAGTTGACCAAATTAAATTCCTGAGACATTAAATGAAATATCAGTAAACTTAGAAGGCTAAAAAAATCTTGTATTGGATGTTTAAATATTATTTTTAAGTGGATCCAAGCTTGTGGTTATAAATGGAATTGTACCTGTACACATTTTCAAAATATATTTCAACATTAGTTGTGTTTATCAGTTTTCAAAAGCAAATATGTGTAGAAACTTGAACACATTCTTCTGCTTTCCCTGATTGTTAGATATCGTTTACTTAATAAGGTGCTAAAAGGAAATGGTAAGTTGGTCTCTTTTAGCTAGTTTTTAAAAATTTGATATAGCAAGAAGTTTTCATTTGTTTTTGGTTCCTATTTTTTTAAAATAATTCAGTTTCTCTGGTATCTTTGTGAATTATTTTTCTTTCTCAGGGTACATCACATTAAAGTGCTGCATTCTTTCATATTCTTTGCAAGTGAATCTGTCAGTGGAAGCAGCACTCCCACAGCCATCGATGCTCCCTCTGTGCATACTTTGGGATCTGGCTGTAGGACCAGACTCCCAGATGGTCCCCAAGCTCCAGGGTTGCTCAGAAAAATGTTTTACCCTACTGCTTCCTACTAAAGGAAAGGACAACTTCTGTCATTTTCAGTGAAGTAGAATATTGCACCCAGTAGCTGAGAATCAATATATTTTTACGTTGCGCATAGTATACTTTCACCTTCGGTATTTTAATGCATGTTTTGTTTTGGTGTGGTTTTAAGACAGTTTCAAAAGGATTGATGCTGAAACACAGGCTACCTCACTTGACATAAGCATCTTAGCATAGGTATGAATTCACAAAATCTTAAAGGTGTGACTGCTGTGTTTAACTGCAATCACTTTTGCAAGCAGGGCCTAGCGCTGGTGGGCGAAGGTGATAAGAAGGGAGAGGCGTATTAACTGCTGTGCTTAACTATAACTGCTTCTGCAGGCAGGGAACTCGCCCGGTGGGCTAAGGTGGTAAGAAGGGAGAGACATGGTAACTGTTGTGAAAGTCTAGAAAAATGCAAAGTTGTAAGTTGTGTTTTAATATATAAAAAAATAGAAGAATGTGATCAATAAAGCACAGTTATAGCAAAGCATAGTACCAATTAGATAAATGTGATGAATATGATAGCAACTATAGCATGTTTGTAACCCTAAGATAATGAAACCACAAGTTATGTAAGATCCCAGCCCTGAAAACGGTACCTTTCAGATAAGCAAACAAGGGTGGATGCCCAAATTGTGAAAGTATAAAAGCCTGTGTAAAATGAACCACAGTCAGACATGCATGTGGAGGTGCTAACCTCTGCATGTTCTCCTGGAGTCAATAAAGCTGTGCTTTTCTTTACAGTAGCTACTGAGGAGTAGATTTCTGTGAATCAATACAGTAAAAACTATTTAACAGAGACACTATTTATAATTTAACTAAAATGATTGAATTTGGAAGTTATTTTGAACTGTTCTCTAAACCAAATATCACAGCAGGAAAACAGGAAGTTAAACCTGTCTAGTGTTGCCATTTTCTGGGCTGAGTAAAGTAAAAAGCCTGAGGGCATAACTGATGGCGAACAAACTGGTTTATCAATGTTGGAACAAAGTGTTGGCACTTGCTCAATGAGAAAAGGAAGAGGGCCTTGTGTTGCCTAGCCTTGAATTTTGACAGGGGTCAGCATTTGCGTAGGAAATTGATGACTGAAAACCAGTCTCAGGACCTTGATGACTCAAACACAATTGAGAAACAATCCTAATGCTCACAGAAATTGGTGGAAGTGGGTTGTTACATAGAGCACACTCAAATTCCACTTTCCTTTTCACATTTTAAGGACATTTAGAAATGTCCTTCTTTAAGAGAAGGGTTTTGTGTTCTCTGTATTTCTTGTGTTTGTATTGTGATTTAGGAAGTTGTTTTGCGGTATTCTTGGTGTACAGCGGTGTACTGAGTGGCAGGCTTACAGCAGTAAGCTCTCATAAAGTGTGTAAAATGAAAGCTGTTCAGAACAAAACTTCAGCTTCTCATGTCAAAGGTGTGAGAGTGTTTTTTTCTTAGAGGAGGTTCTCATGGAGCAGCAGCTATGCTGTAATGTGTGCAGTATTCAGACAAGTCTCCAGTACAGCGTCAACAGCAGTGACATATACATGGTAGCAGTTTAGGAGAGCACAAGGTCATCCTAGGACCTTCTTTTTGGCCTTTGGGTATGAGCTTTTTCTTGCTGACACTGCTGCAGCTGTGCACTTCCTGAATGGTAACACCATTTTTTGATTATTGCACTCAGGAGTTATCCTGAAATGATACAGCCTCTTTCAGATCATGGTCATGGACTCATTGGCCAACAGTTCTTGTTCAGTTGCTTCAGATACTCAGCCCAATTGCTTTTGTTTTTCCATCCACAGGAGCACAAGCATTAGAATAATGGGAAAAGGAGTGGGTGTTCACTGGATGGGTGTTCAAACCAAGAAAAGGTTTGAATGGGTAAGAGTGGTAGTGGTGTGTGAAGAAGATTACAGTACTTTAGTATTAATTATTAGCTGTGCCTGGAACTAAGAATTTTTCATGCTTTGTTTCCTTTAAAGATGTTTTTTAGGTCAGTGTGTAAACCAACAGCCTTGGTTTAGCCATAGTGGTTACATGGAAGAGCAGAAGCCCTTGACAGAAGGCAGTCTGTTTGAGAAGCAGGATTCTTTGGCAAATGACAATACTAGCAAGTTGAATATCTCTCGGAGGTTTCCTCAGCATACTGTAGTTGCCTCTAGTGCCCATTATGTCTGTTTGTCATTGATCTTTATATATAAACCTAGATCTTGATTCACAGTACATTCATGGAAGTCAGTGTACCAATATTATTTCAGTTATTATGAGGACCTGAGGTTTATTTATGTGGTTTTTTTCTTCAAACTGCTAAGTTTATCTGTGTGAGATAGTTTCTCTTAGGACCAGTTTCTCAGACTTTATCTGATTTTTCCCTTACTGCTTGGATAGATTGCACAGCCTCTTCCTGCACTTTTGAAATATTAAGGTAGTACATAAGCATGCCACAGATCCATCCAAATAGATAAGCTTGATACAGAAGACATTTATTATTGCTTATGTGGAGTTAACTTGTAATCCCCTAGTGAAGTAGCAGTAGTTCAGACAGTCCTTTTAGACTGTATTCCCTAGTGCATTATGTTCCTGCTTCCAAATTATTAGATCAGTTTGTCACTGCAGAGATGTGACCTCTTTTGGGAAGGTTGTAATTAGCAATTTATTAGTAAAAGCATGTCTTTGTGCATAATGTGGACACTAAATAGAGGGCAGATTGTTTATCAATTTAATATTTTTAATTTCATTGTCAGGAAGCAATAAGTAGGTTGATTTATAAAAAGAGGTGTTCAGTCAGGTGCTGTGACTGTGCAAGATTTACTCTCCTTTAACTATATCTAGAAGAAAATTTTAAAATTACTCTATTTTAATGGGTTTTTTTCTGCAGGATTTGAAACAGATATTAAATTGTGAACATGTGGAGCTCTCCATTTTAAAAGAATCTCTGGTTTCCTTTTTCTGTCTGTGTATGACACACTGTTCCTCCAGAAACCATGCAGACTGAACAGATCTGCTGATCTGTCATCTTTCAGATAAAAATGAATGCTGCCCTGAAGTTGTTTTCGCTTATATGTCATTTGGCATGCTTTACATAGAAGCAGTGCTTGGTTGTCCTGAAAAAATACATTTTCTCTTTTTAGTATTTTTCTCACTCTGCTTTTTTTTTCCCCTGAGGCTAAACAAGGACATCAAATCAGTCCTGAAATACATCTTCATTCAACTATGTTCTTAATTCCCATTGGCAGTGAAGGACAATGATGATAAGGTTGTGCATGAGAACTAATAATGAGATCTATTACTGCACATATTGCAAATAAACTAGATAACACCTGAACATACAGTTGAATTTTGCCAGCAAAGTTCTCATCTCCTATTCATGCAGTGGACTTATGTTCTGCCTTCTGTACTTCAGGACAATGATTGTAACAGTGGCAGTTCTGAAAAAGCAAGGAAATTTTGGTCCGAAGTATTTGTTTATTTTTGCTTAAAACAGTGACGGTTTGTTATTTTACATGGTGTTTGTTTTGAATATTTGGCTTTTTGTATTTTATTCAGGATGTTATTGTGCTATCAGAAGCTCTCATATAAAATGGTGAGTTAATTTCCATTTTGCTGTAGTAGTGAAGCATTTCACAGATAAAGAACTGTGCCACTGAAAGAGTGGCTATGTTGCTTGTAACTTTATAACTAGAGATGAAACAACTATCTGAAGTTCTGGCACATTATGTCCACCAGGTGTTTAAACTGCATGATGATAAATAGCTACAAATAACCTTTTCCTCCCCTTTTATGGTATGCTCTATTGCTGCTTCCCTGGATTTATAAAACTGCCTACATGAGAGATTCCATTTGATGGAGAATTTTGAAATTCTGGTGTAATTCTGATAGCACTGAAGTAATTGGAACACAAAGTTGTGAAGAAAAACGTGTTTTGGATAAATGATACATGTTCTTGAACTAAAGCATATAATTGTGTCCATCAGAAAATACCAAAATGAAACACATTTGTTTGGTTGGTTTTCTTTATTTCCAAAACCATGTAATTTAAAACCAGCATCTTTAGCTCCTCTGTCAGGTTTGTTACATAGCAGTGCTCTTACTGGCTGTGCAAGGATTGGAAGGGGAAGTTGGACTGCTTCTCTTGGAAACAGTGGTAGCTTACATAAATGAAAGTATGACTTACAAAGGTGAGAACTTGATTTTAGTGGAATCCATTGCCCTGAAAGGTTTTACTTTAGATGTAATCAGCTTTATGCAGAGCCTAGGAAGGGCTGGTGCAAGACAGTTCAGCTTCTGGTGCTGACGGCTGTGTGTAACTTTGTGTTCAGGTTATTAAGTAGGTCATTACATTCCTAACATTTACTCTTACAGTAAGAGAGGGGTGAAAACTAGATACACAGCTTTTACCCAGCCATTTGCTTATTGCTGTTTCAAAATACCTGGGAATTTCTACATCTTTCCATTTTAAATTTCCTATCAAATATGGCTTAAATCTTTTTGCTGTTACTACGCCATTTCCTATACTGTTTCCATGAGAGAGAAGTCTGTGGTATGAGATGGGAAACTAGTTTAGCTATAACATGGCAAGAATTGTGATTTTTAATCTTTCACTAAAGATCATGTAGAGAAGGTAATGTTGAATGCAGCCTTGAGTAGTTAAAAAAAGCTCTTTTGGGTCAGGTGTTACTTAAAATTCAGTTTTATCATCTCATCTGAGATTTTCCATTCTATGAACTTCTGTTAATGTACCTTCATTGTAACTTTATACTAATATTGTCTGCATGCAGTATGTACATGAAACCTATCCATGCATTCCTATAGACAGTTTTTTGGTAAATACTGCAGGAAATTCAGTAGGTGTGATTTAACAAATTGCTCCTCCTAGAAAGAGATCTGGTAGAACACAATAGTAAAAGTGCGTCATTAAGTGCAATGTTAAAGAGTTGTGAAAAACAAAATCACCACCACCATTCTACTCATGGTGTTACTGAGCTTGCCTTATTTTGTTTGGTTTGTGTCTGACAGCTCCTTCTTGCCTTGCTAGTAAAAAGTCTGTCTGAAATTAACTTTGTCCCCATCACTGCATCATGTAGAAAGCATATATTTCAGGGAGAGCATGGTCTTTTGGGGATCTGTGCAGGCCTGGTGAAGCAAGTTGCTGTCCTTTTTCAGCTGCCTACTGTACTGATACCAAGAACAGCCACTTTAAATTGTGAATCTCTTCATTTCAGTGAGAAAAATGTGGTTTTAGGCATTTAAATTAATGGTCTGGTTTTCAGAAGTGTCAAGCTGCCACACCACATAGCAGTCTTGGTATTAACACAGGTTGTTTAGTACTTTTTAAAAGCATCAGAATTTTTATTGCAGGTGTTTCTGCCATACACACGTATGCACTGTTTTTTGAATGGTTTCCCAGCACAGAGTTGGGGACAGTGCTTAAATGTCTTTACAGAAAACAGTTTCAGTAACTTCTTTCTCTACTTTCATCACATATTTTAACATATTAGTACCTAAAAATAAACCTGTAGGCTGTCACTGTTAAAGTGTTAATGTGATAAGACAAATAAATTTGAAAGCAGAGTTCACTCTGCCAAAATTAATTTAGATCATTTTCCTCTATATTGGGACTAATGCCACTTCTGCCTATTCCTGTTAGTCTCTACTAATTTCCCATAGATTTCACTGCTCATAAATAAAGAGCTGAAGATACTTATTGGTATATTTTTTTCCACGAATTACTTACTGTGTAGAATATGAATTCTCATTTGAGTCAGTCTAACCACTCCCAAATCAAAATAGTTTCAGTGCCTAGAGTGAAAGTAAATTTAAACTTGATGGGAGAGTTCACTTAAAATTAAAACTAAGAAAGGGATGAAATGTGAGTAATCTAAAAAACTGTCCAATGTATAATTCTGCTTTGGCATTAAATAAATCCTGCGGAAGACGACAATTTATGTCCTCCTTGCTACAGGGGGGTGAAGATTTTTACACCTATTTAATGGAATGTGCCTCATCTGAGGAAAAGGAGCTCCTTTGCAGCATCCATCCATCCAACTTCTATGGGAGGAAGAGCAGGAAAGAGCCTTGAGTAAGGAGCGGAGGCAATTGTTTCTTTTTTGTATCAGAGTTCTGGGAGTTTTGCATAAAAAATTGTATTCCCCTACTGCTAGGGCATCCAAGTAAGTCATGGTCTTGTGTGTGCTCCTGCAAGGCAGGGGGCAGAAAACAGCCTTGATCCAGTGCTGGAGGGTGAGCATCTTTCTGTAGCTTCTGTGAAGGCAGAGGATCTGTGTGAGACTTCCTTGTCTTCTCCTATCTGTCACATAAGATGGTGGCTTATCCTGGCTGTTAGGGTGGACCTGAATTATTCCAATGGAGAGGTCTGTATTGCTCAGTGGGAGCCTATCTGGAGCCAGGAATTAAGGGTAAAGAGGAAGCTCAAAGAAAGTAGATAACCCTTCAGAAGATTCTTTCCAGCCAAAAGGCACTGATCAGAAATAAAAAGGGCAACAGTATGTCACCTGGATAATGAAATGTACTGTTTGCCAAGACAGAGTGCAAAAAATGGTCACATACCATTTGTAGAAAGTAGTATGTAATTAAAGGATAAGTTTCTTTCAAATTGTGTAGCATTCTGCATTTCATCTTGTGCGGGTTGCTATCTTCAAATCTTGTTGCTTTAAATAAGTGTTCCATTTTAAGTCTAAAGAGAAGAATTTTTCACATTAAGAGCCAAGCTAGAAGACAGGATTACTTTGTGCCATTAAGCTGTCATGTTTCTACTCAAAAGTGTGTAAGGTGTTTGTGACAGACACTGTTTGCTCTGAAGTAAAAAAATAGGGTATTTGAGGTCATTGGCTTTTTTGGCAGATTACTTTTTATTTGTGTGTGTGTGTATAATCACTCATTCTTGCTTATTCTTCCTCCTTAATGCTGAAAAAGTCATCTTGGATAGGGAGATCTCACCCCAGAATACTCACATATACAGTAAAAAATTAAAATAATTAGGATGTTCTTCTGTCAGTCTGGAGTTGATAAAGGTGCTGAAACCAGGAAGCGTCTCATTGTAATAAAGGTGCCTGTTGATAGTCAACTTCTTGATCTGATTTACTGCTCTGAGTCTTAGAGTAGTTCTGCTGATGTGATGAACTCACTTGTGTGCACAGTGATACTACTGAATATTTGATTTTGTGCTGACTACTCGTGGTGAACGGCAGTTTGAGTGATTTTTTTCATCTGAGTAGGGGAAATTCTGAAGACCAGAGTTCTGTTTTCTGTCATCTTTGCAGATGTTTTCTCATTCTTGAGTGCTTTTGTGGATGGTTGGAGAGCTGCAATCTGTCATGGAAAAAGCTCTGTTTCATGCATGCTTACCAGGTTGCTGATGTTGCTGAGGGCACAGACAGATGGCCAGTTGTAAAACTCATGCTCCTCCTCTGTCTTTTTAGCCTTAGCACCTGAAAACCTGGTTGTCAGAGGGTCATCTTTTAAGGATGTAATCTGCTGGGCCACATGAAAAGCCTCTTTATCTGTCATTCCGTCAGAATCAGTATCAATTCTTAAGCTGAATCTGAAAATGGTTCAAAGACTTTTTGTATGTATAACTCATTAGTTGAAAGAGAAATGACAATTTTTTTCTCAAGGACTATTCAGCGAAAAAACCTAGAAGGATCATATTGATTTTGTTGATATTTAAACTGTGTGAAATCTGATTATTTCAATATATATTTCTGCAAAACAGTGAAAACATAAGAAAGCAAAGTTATACAGTATTTCAGACCAAAAAAAATGACCTTCAGGTATTAAAAACTTCTGGAAAACACACTTGATTTATGCCTTAGTGCAGCAGTTACAGGCACTATCAGTAGCCTTCCATTACAGACAGGGACTTATATAAAGTAGTTTTCTGTTTTAATGCAGTTCTATGAATATTACATGAACACCTTCATACATGGTTGTAACTGTAGTAGAGCTACAGATGAAAATAGAGCATACTAGTTCTGTTCTTTTAAGAAAGTATAATGTTAAAGAATTTTTTTGCTGTGAAGACTTTTAACCATTCTGTAGAGCAAGCTTGTTAGACTTGGCATAAAATTTCAATACTAGGATTTTGTGGGCTCATGCTGGAGAAGCACTACTACAAGAATAGTGAAATTGATATGTTTTAAGTGACAACAGAAGGAACATAATCTTTCCCTTTGGTATACAGTCCTGCTTTCTACATGTCCTCTGTGCCAGATTTAGCTGTTGATGGAATTTTTACAAAAAACTTCAGTGTTGATTAAAGCATTTAGTAAAATTACATGGCCACCTACCAGTTCAGTTTTCATTAAACTATTTTGGTGTGTAATCTAAGGGCATTTACAATTACATGTTTTAGCTGTTGCATTTTATTTACTCATTTTGGTATTCTACTTTTAAATTATGAGTTGTGAGTGAGTCTAATACTTCTTTGGTTTTATCTGGATATAGTGAATTAGAAGAATCACATTCTGCCTGTGAATCATGGATGGAAGCAAGTACAGGGAGACTCTAGGCTCTTTTTGTACCTGAATTTATATCTTACTCATAAGCATTTACTTGTTAGGGATTGTCACTCTTGTGGTAAATAATTGCTTATTATGCTTTCTATGTTTAAACATCAGTGATTAGATATTAAAAAATATTACTTCACTGAAATGTATGCCATTATTTAAGGCACGAAGAAATACATTCATCCTGCAGTTCAGCAGAAAATTGACCTTTGCCAAGGGCAACAAACACAAAGAGATATGTTGGGTAAATACCTTCTATATCTAGCACTGTCTGGCTTCAAGGCAGACATGGATGTGTGGAAGATGCTGGCCTCCCAGTGGACTCCTAAGGATTAGGCATCTGCAGTCTGTGAAGAGAACAGGAGTTGTAGTTAAATGAGTTAGGATAAAAATTACAAAAGCTTTTGGTTTTATGGAGGATATAAATCGATCACTGTTTGGGTCAAGAAAAGCTGGCTACAGTCTTTACTTATTTCACCTATTAGAAAGGCGTAATCAGACAGCAGGACAGTGAGTCAAGTCTTTGACTGGAAGACCATTGTGAAAGATGGCCTGTCTTATATGACATGGCAATTTTTAAAGCACATTTCCAGCATATCTCAGTGTATGTAAGTTGCAGAACTTTTGACATGAGTACTGAGCAGATCATCATAAATTGCCGGCGTTAATGAGCATTTTGTCCTTCTTGTGGCTGCTTGTAGCATATCCGTGTCTTTATTTTGCCTCACATTAACTTCTCTGTTATATTTTTTCTGATGTAACATTATTACCATATTCTCAACTAATTTAAATTGACAAATTGCCATGGAATTTGGTAAAGTCATGCCAACTTACAGCATTGCGGACCTGTCTATAATTATATTCATCTTGTTAAGGAAGTTTAAATAGAGCAAAGCTAAATATAAATGTTATCTTCTTGGACTTCTAAGAGAAAAGTTTAGTATATGCAAGATTAGTTATGTACCAAAGTGAAATTACATATTATTTATGTTTGTGTTTTAGGTGACAAGTAAGGACAAGTTTCATCAAGGCTGATAAAGTGAGATACAAAGTATGGGTTTTAGGAGTGGCTTGTATTGAAGTGGGGAGGACCAAAATGGTGCAGAGATGCCTGAAGTGATCGGGACTCGAGATGATCTCGATGCACACAGCAAAGAGGTGTTCTCAGCAGGGTGGCTTTGAGTGTCAGGTTTGCATGTGGTGCAGCTCATAGGCAAACGCCAACAACAGTGGTCTCTTTTTTTGTTTGCAGTGGTAAGCTGAACTTGGCAAAGCACTGACCAGTTTGTTTGTAATGTTGGTGGTCCCATGGGATACCTCTGGCACAAGGAAGACCTTGTCCCACAGAAAATACCACCTCTGCTCTTCCCCTAGGGCAATAATGGTGACTTCAGTCTGCAGAACTTAGAGAAAGTTTGACACCATCTCTGGCTATTTTAATTTTGCTTGTGCCACTGGGGAGCATAGTCTCCTTGAAATTGTCTTCCTATTTCTTCTGACTTGTCACTTTCCACCTTCTTTCTTACAGCATTTTGTTTTCCAGAGATGCTCTGTGTACTGAATCATTCTCACAAAAACTGCTGGTTGTTGTGTTCGTATTGTTGAAGCAGATGGATATGAAACAGTTGGCATTACAGAAGTGTGCCATGAAGGTTAAAAGCATAGAGCAGCTGTAGACCATGCATCTCCCAATTCTTTTTAGTTTAGATACAGATTCTGAAATGCTTGTTTCAGTTCTTTGGAAGTTTCACCAGAATAATGGATGCATGTGTTAATTGCTGTGTGGCTAGGGAAAAAAAAACAGAAATCACTGCTGAAATAATTGCAGTTGCTGCCTGAGTTGTTTGCTGGTTTAGGTTTAAAAGTCCTTTTAAGCTGGGGTGTTTTTGTGATTTCTGTTGTACCTAAGTAACTAAACAGAGATGTTCAGAAGTGGTATGTATTTCAGATCTGTAACTGTAGAAGCTGCACAAGTGTAAGAGTGAATTTTAGTGGTAGGAGTTGTATGCTCTTGGCATTATAGAAAATGTAAAATAGAATGGCAAAGCAAATAAGCCCAATGTTGCCTTCACAGTTTCCCATTCTTCATATTACAGGCTCCTTACTCTTTAACAAGCAGCCTCTGTGGACCTTTGTGAGTGTCTGTCCAGTAATTAGTATTTAATTCTGTTCCCCTAAATAAAGGAAATCTGATATTTCTATTAGTAACAGTGCACAGTTCATTAGGTACATGGAGCTCTTAATTGTCACTTTGAATACTGAGGGTGTTCAGTACTCACTTTGGCGATCGTGACAATGTTCTTGTCATATATATGGTTGGTAATGGGACTGCTTGATAGTGACTTTTTGCTCTGTAATATTTGAGCTTTTCCTTGATTGGATTCTGTTTTGATGTTTTAGGCTTGCAGACTAGGGGCAGGCTGGCAGATAGCAAACCCCTGCAGGGGCTGCTTGGTGGAAGTCAGGTCAAGTAAAATAAATTAACTTCTAATAAATAATATTGAGTCTGGGGGAAACCTTTGGTTGCCAGCAAAAAGCTTACCAGGCAAATAGAATGAATTCTCTGAGTTCAGTATATCAGTGAAATCTGGGAAGAAAGGAAGTGAAGAAGGATCACAGACCTTTTTTATTGGCTCTGCTTCCCAGAGGTCTTGGAGTCCTTCAAGTTAAGCATAAAATAGTTGCAACTGAAGAGGAACTACATAGAAAGTATTTCTTTGGATTGCTAATTTTGTGCAATAATCTAGCATGAACCAACCTGCAGCATATGCACGGTGCACTCCAGAATATACCCAGTGTGTGCACACACATTGATTTTTGGCAAGTGGTGTCAGCTTTCTCGTTAGCATTCTGTCCTTTCTCACAGGATTTATAGATCTGAATACATCTGAGCTCTTCATAATAAGTTTTTTTTCCCCCTTTCATTGTTTTCTGGTTCAAATCTGTGTGTTTTTTAAAATAAGCATGCAAATGAGTTTTGCCCTTCATTTCCCAGTTAAGTTGTCACAATGGCCCTGAGGCTGGCAGGGGTTCTGCAATGTTGCTTAGGGTGTTGCTAATGTGTGACTGAAGGTAGAAGATCCTTGTCACAGGAAGAGGTTCACTGTTTCCTTTTGTTGCTGCTGCTGTTGCATGAAGGACTACAAGACAGAAATCAGGAGGAAGTAGGGCAAAGAAAGACCGCAGGTCAATATTCAGCTCTGTTACATCAGTTTAAGGTGCAAGCTGCTTTTGTGGGGCAAAGCATCTTTAATTATGTTACAAGGACAGAGTAAGATGTACTTTCCTCTACAATTTATATACATTAAAAGACCTAAGGACAATAAAAAAGACGTAAGGGCAATGAAAATATCTGCGTTCCCGTTATCTGTTTACCTCTTATTTTCTTTGAGTTGTTTGTAATTTATTCTTAATGGCAGTAAATAATTCTGGCAAGAGTTTGAAGCTGAATGTGTTATGTGCCATAGTAGTGTTATTTCCTTAAGAGATACAATGCCAGGTTTTGTCTTATTTTAATTTGAAGGACTGAGTATGACAAATACCACACTTAATTAAAATTTTCTAACTAAAATTCAGAAAGTAGTATTTTATGCATCTGGCTGATGTGTATTCAAGGCTCAGATAGATAAAACAGTTGCACTGTTCTACCCCTAATGTCCTTAAGTTCCTTGTTGGGTGCATCCCATGGCTCTGCAGTGGCACATTATGCCAGTGATTGGGACATTAGCTGCTACTGACTGAGTGCGAATCCTTTACAGCTCTCAAACTTCAGTGATTTCAATGTCTAATGATTGCAACATGCTTATGATTAACTGCATAGTATACTGTACTGAAAAAATGCTTGGTTGGTGAGGTGAAGGCTGAGTGGGCTGGGAATTTCCTGTCTAGATTGTTTCAATTTTGAAGTCAGTTGGTCAGAACTGCTGAGGTTTTTATTATTGTACTTGATAAGTTTCAGGAGATTATCACAGAAACATTTTCATTTTGCTGCTGATCAGTATGTTGTCTGAAACAGAATATATAAAAGTTTTCTTCATTTAGCGTGATCCTCTCCACCTCTGGACTATGTAAACTGATGAGATGACATAAGCCTAACTAAAGAGAAAGCACAGTTTAGTTTCTTTTATATGGGCATTTTTTACCTTTACTATTCCCTTTTTACAGTTAAAGTTTATTAGAGTAATTGAGGCAAATATTTAGCTTTTGACGAAATTTAATTTTGAAACAGTCCCATTTGTAGTTAAAATTGCTTTGATTATTTCTGTAGCTGCAATCATTTGCGTAAAGTTGAAGCAATGATACTGGCTTTATTTGCACTCTAAGAACCTATCCCAGTGTATTTGCTTGGCCATCTATCTAGCTAACTGCCCCTCCTTATGT
Organism: Muscicapa striata striata; assembly: GCA_030060385.1. Classification (NCBI taxonomy): domain Eukaryota; kingdom Metazoa; phylum Chordata; class Aves; order Passeriformes; family Muscicapidae; genus Muscicapa; species Muscicapa striata. The sequence continues at coordinate 1,425,116 of JAREIS010000255.1, forward strand.
TTGAGCATAATATATATTTATTTACAGAGGCTCAAGGTACTTTCTGATTCCTTAATATAATTTGAGAAATTCAGTTTACATTATTTCATAACCAGCTGCTTCACAGTTGCATTTGGTAAAGTGGCAAATGAGCCTGCAGAGGTGTCTCACAAAATAGTGTGGTAGAGACATTCATCTTTTAAAATAAAATCTAGAACTTTATTTTCCACTGACAGTGAAGATGGATGAATGTGCCAAGCAAGTGCCAGTGTACCAGTAAGAGGGCAGTGCGACATTTTGGTCAGGAAAGCTTGCACTGGTTGGTCTTTTGAATAATTTGCAGAGTAACTTAAGTGGAACTTACTCAGATCTTACAGCACCTATCCTGTAAGGTGTACTGGCTTTTCTCTGGTTTCCTGTGCCCTGGAGCTGACAGAATGGGGACCCAGCTGTAGGTGGGGCTGTCAGGGTGCTGAGGAGAGGCTTTGCAAAGGGAGTATCTTGAGATGTCCAGTAGGAAAAGCTGCTAGGCTTGTGTCACGACTTGCACTCTCAGGGAATTTAGATACTTGGCTGCTGTCTGGAGTCATGTAGCATTAAGATATCTATGCAGGGCCTTTTTGTTTCAAAATATGACTAAATGTTTTGTTGCAGTGGTTCCCCTCCATTCAGTGGTGTATGATCCTGATCTGTTCCCGGGGTAGGGGTGTCATGGTGCTCAACTGTGAGACAGCACAATCCAGCCCCACAATTAGGCTGCACTGGCATGAAAATAGAGCCTAAACATTTCTTAAAACCTCTGTGTTGTCAAGTCCTTTTCATTTTTTACCTTTTACCTTTTCTAATCTTTGGTCTCAGGATCCCTAAATCCTTGTGTGAAGATTTTTGAGTGTGACTAATTGTGTAGGGCTGCTTGGATGCTGGCAGCTTGGATGAATGCTTTGGAGCAGCAACATTGGTGCTTGTGGCTGGTTAGGAATGGAGATGTCAAAGACTTTTTAGTGAGCATTCAGTCTTCTGTATCCTGGGTCAGCTGAAGAGTTCTATTGGTGAAGTGAAACTCTGAGTCAGTTGACATAGGTTCCTGTATTCTTCTAGTCTTGTCTTAATGTAGCTTTTGTGAATGTCTCATGACTCAGTGAATGCTGTTCCATTCCATTATTAAATTTACAGATGAAAGTGACATCAGGAGGTGTCTCTGGCTTTACTGGAGTTTTTTGGGTTTCAGGAATAATGATCTTTCATTTGCCTCATGTCCAGCCTTTGAGCAGCTACGCAGATTGGAAATCTTGACACACAAACCCAGTGCTCAGGTGGGTGTGCTGGAGCTGCCTTACTGATTGGGAGCTGGGGATGGGGGCACAGAAAGCAATAATCAGGAGACAGCACTGGAGAAACGAACTGGAGGTGGATGGGTATCAGTAGAAAGGGCAGAGGAGCAACAAGGAAGGGGGAATGGGTAGATAGGTGTGAGAGCTTGAGTCACAGATAAAATGCTGCCAGTATGAGCATGTGAGGAAAGATGGTGTCCGAGGGAAAAAGAAAAGTAGCACTCTTGAAAAAAAGGAGAGGAATGTGTTATATTCTAAGGAAATGCAGCATTTTGTATTGAAATAATTAAAATAGTCTAGGAATAAAGGGAAGAATAAACTTTGATGCTCTAGGAAGAGTAACAACAATAAAACAGAGTGAAAATGAGAATCTGTGAGTGCATATGTATTCAGTGCTGCTGTGTAGGATAAAACAGGTTTTATCAGTATTATGGACAGAAGTCTGCACGACCAGATACGTGGAACATCATCTTTCTCTTACCATCAAGTCTTGATGTAAAGCTTGAGGCCTCCAGGTCTGGCACATAAATATATATAATTTTTATGTGCGTAAAAAGATAGTCTTAATTAGTCTAATTCTTAGAAATAATTGGCCCATTTTGGTTTTTAATTTTTTTAAAAAAGAAAACTGAAGATAATCTGTTGGATAAAGTTCCCTCCAAACATTACAGTTTGATGAAATCATAAGATATTTTTAATGGTGGCCATGATCAGATTCAAAATTGGATTTAAATTAATTTGTGTCCCCATAGCTTGTAAGTGTGATTGCAAACTGTAATATAATCACTAGATCTAGCTGGCTGAACTAACATTTTCGTTTCAGGCAAACAAATTAAAATTGAGTTAATTATACAAAACCATTTGGGCGTATATAGCATAGGTTTCTTATTAAAATACTTTACTTTCTTGTTTGCAGTCTGAAAACAAAATACTTTCGTATTTGCTGCATAAAGTTGAAGCATTTGTAGTGTTTGTAACATCTGTCAGTGGGATTTTAAATAAGGATTGTAATCCAGGTTCACATAAATTTACTCATATAACAGGTTACTACAGGGAATGATCAGTTAAAGAGTTCACAAGGCATGCAGTGATGCTTTAGGATTTTAGCTTTTATATTTTTCAAATATTTTATATTTTTCACATATTCATATTTTATATTTTTCATATATATTTTCATATATATATATATTCATTATATTTTCATATAATCCTCCAATTCTTTAGTATATAACTCTAAAATCCATATATAGAGTGTTAGCTACGGCTTTCCCATTTTGGTCAGACAAAACAATTCCTCTGTAATCCTGGGAATTAAGGACACCTTACTGTCTCAGACCCTGAGAAATGTAAACAAAAGTGAGTTGGGGGAACAAACTTGGGATAAATGACTTCATTATCTGAAGCTGTTATTGCAAGATTAATCCCCAATATGCAAGTGGACCAAACTTATAAAAGTGTGACCTGTGTGACCCATCATCCATTTTTGGGTGTAGCCCCTGGGTGGCCTGTCTGCACTAAATGTGCCGAAGGCCCTTCAACAAGTATAACCACTTTTCATTCTCTTAATTTTGTCTGGTCTCTGTTTATAGGTAAGCCCAAAAAGGCATCAGCAGTAGTACCTGGGAACTGTGTTGAGCCACAGTGGAGTGTGGGTCTGTTGCTTGTCCTGTTAATGCATATTTTAAAAGAAGCTGTCACAGTATTCCAAAAGTAACACCTGAAACAAGACTGGTTATCATTGAAAATATGTTATCCTTAATGGTTTTCAAAGTTCCTTCAAAGCTGGAGATGCACGGTTGTTCTGGGGCCTGCATGAATTAAAATGGAGAGGGGAGATAAGAAAAGCATATCTGGATGTATTTGAAGTTTTACATAAAGACTTGGAAATGCTGCTATGTGAAATCCAAATTCACAGGCACATAGTCCTGTATTAGGAGCATATGTTAGGAGCATAGTCCTTTTGCTGTCCCTGTGAGTCCCATGGGGCAGCTCAGCCCCACGGAGCACTGCCAGTCACTGCTGGCCCCAGCCAGAGTCACAGGGTCACTGTGCTGCTGGCTGTGCCCTCTCCCAGACTCTGGCCCACCCCCACTTGCTGCTCTGCACAGCAATACCTACAAGAGCCCTGTGTTACCAGCACTGCTTATCACAGAATCATAGAATGGTTTGGGTTGGGATGGACCTTAAATAGCATCTTGTTCCAAGATGGGCAGGGACACTTCCCTCTACACCAGGTTGCTCAAAGCCACACCCAACATGGTGTTGAACACTACTAGGGATGGGGCATCCTCTTTAGGCAGATGTTGTAATTTGATAAACTGAGGTAAAAGGAAAGATTAACATACCCTGACATCTTCCGGTTCATCCCAGAATTCCCACCCCTCTTCCTACTGTCCCCTGACCTTTCCTGGTGACTTTGGGGCACCTTAAGAGTTCCTGTATTCTGATCCCTACTCCCCTGTGTCCCTATCCCATCAGCTGGCAGCCAAAACCACTCCCCATTCCCCTTCCCCTGAAGACCTGATTCCAACAGGGGCTCTCCCTCTTTCCAGCCATGTCACCGCCACGGAATAAAGTGGAGTGAAAGAGCCTCTTTGTATCCCTTTTTTCATCCATGCTAAAAATACTTTGTCTAATCTTAGGTTAATTAGCAAAAGGACACTGTATCATTTAGCAGGCAACCTGTGCCAGTGCCTCACCACCCTCATCGTGGAGAATTTCTTCCCAATACCTAATCTAAACCTAGTATATTTTAGTTTGAAGCCATTCTCCCTTGTCCTATCTCTCTTTTTTTATAGGCCCCCTTCAGGTACTGCAAGGCTACAGTGGGGTCTCCCCAGAGCCTTCTTTTCTCCAGGCTAACCTCTCAACTCCCTCAGCCCATATGCATAGAGAGGTGCTCCTAACCCTGTGATGGTTTTTGTGGCCTTCTCTGGACCCACTCCAACAGGTCCACATCTTGTGCAAATGGTTCTTCAACATCTTTCTGACTAACATGAATTCCCTTTTGATATTTTGCCATCTCATTGTTGTAGTCTGCTTGCACTCAACCCTGCATGAAAGAGTTGAACTGGTCTCTTCTGGTCACATACCCAAAACACAGCATTGTACAAGCTGTTGTGAAGAAAATTAACTTGAGCCCAGCCAAAATCTGTACAGCACCTTACTTTCACACGTACAATTCAAGGAACAGGTAGCACATAAACTAACAGGGTATGTCTCAGTCTGCATTGATGGTGGCTTTTCTGGGAGCTTTCTCCCTCCAGGAAGAAGGAAATAAGTTGGTAATTATTCACAGCTCAGCAAGTCCCTTTCTGCCCTCACTAACAACATGTGAATTGTGAACTATTTCCTTTGAAATAAATAAAGTTTGCAGGAATTATAACAAAGCAAAAAGAAGAAACTTCTTTCATCTTCTGTGCTTTCTTTCCCACATCTTAGACTGCAGATCAGCGATTCTCCCCTGGAATCATTGCTACATATATATTTTTGCATAAAATCCTAAAAATGTTTTAAAGTGCAATTGAAACATGTTAAACAAATACTTGTATCTGTTCCTAAGATTACTTTAATTTCTATCCCTCGTGCTTGTATGGGTCTAGCCACTAAATCTGCATGAAATTAAACTGGTGAAATGAGACACCAGGTGTGCTTCTCTCAGTTCAGGGAAATCAAGTCAGGTCAGGACAGCATTGTGCATTTTATTCTTCAGAGGATTTGTTCAATGACCAAGAGCTATTTTCCTTTACTGATTCACTTTAAATTAAATGTTAGATCACTTCTCTTTAATAGACATAGGAAAGAATATGTTTGAGGGAGAATATTATTTAATTTAGATCTTTCTTACTTCAGGACTTACGGTAGCAATGGCAATCCAGAGATACATAGTACACCTGGAAGAAAGATAATTGACATTTTTATATCATACATTTAATCCATCAGTGCTGACACACTTCAGAATTAAAATATATATTCCCATTATCTGCTTATGTTTCCCGAAGAAATGAGGAGTGTCTGATATGCATCTTTAGAGCATTGACAGGCTGCAGGTTAGAGACAGCATCTGTGTGCTCTCTGAAGGTAGTGTTGGGAATATCAACCCCCTGGCTCCTATTCTTTGAAGAGATTCCTGTTTTCTGCAAGAAGAATAAGATGTGTGTAAATGGCTGCTGCCAGTGCTGTTTGTTAACAGCATCCCTTCCAAATTGCTGCTGAAGCTGCGTTTTCAGTGGGATCTGTAGGTAGTCACCTTTGCAGGCAGAGCAGCAGCTCTGTGTTCCAGCTGTGCAGAAGGCTGTATCTGAAAGGCAGGGGGGGTGTAATGGTCATGCTCTTAGTCTGCTCTTTGCTTGCATAGGAATCCCAGATGTATATTTTCTGTACCAACTCTTAGACTTCTAACCTTGCTCCCATTTAACCGTAAGTGCTCAAATTCTGCTGGGAACGTGGCCTCGGTCTATCTGTAGATAGATACATGTTACCAAGTATATAAAATATCTGTAGATATTTGGCTACTCTTCCCATGGAAGCTGAGGATCTTCTTTACAAAGTAGTTCTCAATATCAAATACTTCTCCTTTCATGAAAACTGTTTCTACCGCCATGTTTTTTGTGTAGAAGGCATTTTGTGTTGTAAATGTTGTTTTTGATAGAAATAGAAAATTGTGTTAGAAATACTTTGACAGGAATGGATTATTGTATATCCTAGAGATACTCAAAATGTGGATTCTGCTGATCTTCCTTAAAGAAGTGAAATGCTCCCAAGTTATTCTTTTGTCTTTGTCTGTCATGAGGAAGTCTACCTGATTGCCCACGGTGGTTTTGAAATGCACCATTTGACCCAGCAGTGTCTGAAACATCTCCCTAGCTAGATCAGATCTTTCAGGGAAACAGTTTCTCTGTTAATGCATTTTAATTCAGAAGAGGCCTTTGAGAAACAGATGTAGTACCAACTTCAGCTCTTGACTGGTGTGAGTACTCTTCCAAAAGCAAAGTGGTAGGGGTGGTAGTGAGAAAATGGTAAACCAGGACAGTGAGTTGCATTCCAGGATACAACAAGGAAGCTTCAGGGCTGCTGTTATCTCTGCTTTGTACTGTAGAGACAGTAGGAGATGGTGTTTGGGTCATATAATAGTAGCTTCTGCCTTTCTTTGTTTTTTGTAGAGGCTGCCACTCTTTTTTTTTTTTTTTTTTTTTTTTTTCTTTTTCCTGTGCTCAATGGGAATGGCCACTCTGTTGTTGCCCTTCCACATTTGGAACCAGGTAGCCTACAGGTCATGGAGCACCTGCTGATGCCTCAGACTCTGCACTGCTGATTAACATTTATTTCTAGACCTTCATCACTGGGGAATTTTTATGCTTTAATAAGTGGCTGTCTAGTGAGAGGTAAAGAAAGCAAGTAGAAGGTAGGTTCAACATGGGGTTTTGGTCTCAGTTTTGTTTAATTTAATACTATGCACAGGGGCTGACTGCCTTGTTTTCTTTGCTGCTGTGAACATCCTGTGGCCTTGAATCAGGGTCAGGTCTTTGGTGATGTATTCCAGAGTCCAGGCTGACCTTGAAACTTGGGGCTTGCTGGCCTCCTCCCTATTTCAGCCTGTCTTTGGGTTGGCACTTCAGCCCACTCCTTCCCCTCAGTTCCCCAGAGACTGCAGAATACAACATTGGAGCTTGGACTCTCTGTGCTGTTTGCAAATTATTTATTTCCAGATTTAACACCTTTTCCAGAGATGTCAGAAAGCCATTTTGTGTTGAAGTAACCATGCTCATTACTTATTAGCTCTTAATTACTGTGTCGGCTATTTTTTTCTTCCTGACAAATTAGTTGTTATTTGTCTTCTTTTAGTGGAAGGAGCACAGTTCAGTATGTTGTGAGAGTGAAAAGCAGCTGTTAGACATAAAAATAGAGGCAGTTCATAGAGGCAGTTCATAAAGGCAGAAAAGAATTCTTATGTTTTATGCACACAGATTCACCCACAGCACTGCAAACAGGATTTTCAGTTTTCACTTATGCTATCTCCTTATTTCTTTACAATTTTTGCCATGCTTTCAGTTTTTCGTGCATTTTTAAATCTCTGATACCACAGGCTCTTGCTGTCTCTCTTTCATGTTGCCCCTGCTGTCTTGTCCTTCTTTGGATTTTATGTGCCTGTGTAGAGACTGTAAATTTGGAGAGAGGCTACTCCTAATACTGTGCAGTGCTTATTTCCTGTAGCTGCAATAACTGCCATTCCACACAGCAAACTCCACTCAGAATCACAAAGGTCCTGTGTCTGGGGGCTGAAAGGAAGGCTGGAGCACTTGTTGGGGAAGATGATACCTCTGTGTAGCAGTTTTGAGGAAGGAAACTATCAGTTTCAAAGGCATATATGGGTAAGACTTCATAATGTGTTGCCAGAATTAATATGATGAGCACAGATGTGTGGTTGTTTACATGGTGGCTTGACAACTGAGATTAGGTGGAAAGATTAGTATGCTTTAAGCAGTAGAGTTTCTGTTTTGTAGTATATGGTTTTAAACTGTGTTGGTAAAATATTGTTTCTCATTTTTTTGGGCCTCTCAGCTGTCATATCCTTAATCTTTGTGTAATCACTGAGCAAATGATCAGTCTGGTGAGTCCAGTTTGTTGCAGAAAATATTTGTTCTCACAAAATCAAAACTAGAGTATATGCCTGAGGGCCAGAAAATAGTCTTTTAACAATCAATTAGTACCTCCATTTCACCAATATTGCAAGGAATAATTTGATTTTACTTCATAGTAGTATTCTGAGATTAATTAGTTTATTTGCTTTGTTAATACAAAACCATGACTGTCAAACCTTGTCATGGTATCTGAGGTTCAGGCAGCAAGAGCAGTTGTAATTTCAGCACCAGATGATCTCTGCTTTTCCAGCTGCTCTGTACTCACTTGCTGTGGCTATTGTGAGAATTGTAAGGTGGTCTATTTATCTATCAAGCAAACATCATTGTATTTTTTTTTGTCTTCTTGAGCAACGTTTACATTTCTTTTTTTTCTTTGGGAATACCTACGAACTACATATGCAGTTTAAATCTCTGTGGATATATACCTTAGGACCTGACATTTCAGGGCTTAGCTATTTGATGACTTATAAGAAGAAAATTTCTCAGTTCATGTTTGTGGCCATGCAAGTTATTCTCTCAGGGATTCTGGCATTCCTCAATACATCTGAAAGCTTTTTGTTGCAGTTTTGATACCAGCTGGGGAAAACATCTTCATAACCAAGATGGTCTCTCATGTGTACAGCTCCCCAGATTGGAAAATTTAAGGCAGATAATGCAAATGCAAGGTTGAAATGAATTAAGTATTTAGGGAAATGTGGGTGCAGAGGCTGTGCAGTTCCAGGGTGTGGTTTGCCACTGTGTGTAATCCAGCCTGGCCCCAGAATGCTGCTGAAGGCAGCTTTTTCATTACCTCCTGGTAAAGAGGGGTATACAGCTATATTAATGCACCTTCACTTCTACCAGTGCCTTGATTTGCTAGAGAACTGGTGGTTATGGCTACACAGTTGTTAGATGCAGTACAAGGGAGATATTAAATAGGTTGCTGGTTCTTGGGAACAGTGAGGGTGATGAGGGGAGAGAAGGGGGAGCATCTTGTTGGTGACAGCCCAGTGGTTATGTCAAATTAATCACAGTACAAAACTGCTCTTTTGGGTGTTTAATATTTAGTCATCTGTGAGACTTTTAGTAGCATTGCAACTCACTGTCCTTGCTTGCTCATCTCTCCTGTCAGTCAGAACATTTCCCTCTGCCTTGTTTTTAGCTGGCTTTGCCTCATCCATTATATTTATGTATTTGTCATTGCAGGCATGGCTTCATGCCGTACACATCCTGATAGAGAGAGCCATAAGCATCTTGCCTTGCTCCCCTGTGGTCTGGTTTGGATTTCATTCGGCACACACCTTCTGGTTGCTGTGATGCCCGAGATGTGATGGCTGCTGTAACATCTGCTCCTTCAGACTGGAGTCTTGGTGCAGAGAGCACGTTCAGACAATCCCTCACTGTCATGCTGCAGCGGCAGGACCAGGCGCATCCTTGCTGCACACACCCCAGTTAAGAATTCAGGAGCAGTTCTCCCACTGGGCTCTGGTTATAGCTGTTAGGGTGAGAATTAGCTATCAGAAAATTTTCATAGCCTTAACATTAATCACTGCAGGGCAGCAGTGCTGGCGTGATGACTTCCAGCTATTTGTGTTTGTAAAGCAGGTAATTGTGATAACTAGGCAGGCATGGGAAGAGAGAACTGGGAAAGGAGAAGGCATGTGTTATTGATGTGCTTTGGATTTGCCTACCTATAATACTGCTGAGAATGAGATGGACTTCCTGAAGATAATGCATACTGGTGGGAGATCTGGCTGGAGCTTTGAGTGTAGGATTGAATAGATTCTGTAGCACTGAATCCAGCCTATTTCTGAGCGACTCTGTTGTGGTAATCCACTTCATAAATGTATAAATCTCCAGAGAGAAATTAATGACATTGGGAAATGGTTTTAGACACCTTCTTTTTAATTATTAGATGCTTTTCCAATTTCTTTCCATGCTATAGGTAGTGAACCAGCATCTTTACACTTGTTCTTGCAGAAACGAGTATTCCTTTATATTAAATAGTTGCTCTTCCTTTTGCAATTTTGTCAGGCACAAGCTACACTCATCACTGCTTTGTTTTTGCTTGACATCCCTGGTTAGATCTCTCTCCCTCATTGTTCAGTTTGGAAATGACTGCAGAGAGCCTGGTACTTGACATCTTATTTCAGACTGAAAAATAAATTCTGATCTTTGTCTTTGCACTTTGGATTAGTGTGTTTTTTTGCTTTGGATGATTGTGTTAGAGCCTGTTAAGTCTCTAATAAATGTTTGTTAACAGCACCTTTGACAAGTGTATATGATTAAAACAAAAGAGACTTCTAAATGAGAGGGTTGTAACTGAAAGACATAGCTTCTTGTTCATGGCTGCATTTAATTTATTCTGCTCCGTTTGAAAGAATTCAGTGGTTTAAAAAGTGGCAGCCATTAATGTGGCATCTTAGTGTTTGCACTTTCTGTTGAACCATCCATTCTTAATATAAGCAAATAGAGTAAATGCAGAACTCGGTGTTCCCTAACATTGTGTAACAGTCTTGTTTGTTGGACCTGGTTGTTCCATTGTTCCAAGGGCTAATTTATAATACAATTTAATATGTTGTAGATTCACATACAGAAGAGGTGAAAGCAAGAGCCTGTGGAGAAAAGTTTCTCAGTATTTTAAAGAAAGTATGTCTTGCTAAAAATCTACTGTGGTGATTAAGGGCATGGCTGTCCTTTTATATAAAAACTGGAAATGTTAGGATAAAATTAAAACAAATGTAAGTATGTAAGAATACTTGATAATCTCCGTAGTTAGTTTTCTGACATTGGTGGGGAGTCTCAATACATGGAGTGTAGGCACAGCTCCAAAATGGCTGTAGAAGTGCTTTCTTTTCTGACAAGGCTTAAAAAAAAATACTGCACTAGCATATTTTTTTTTCATAGGCATGTATTTTATACTTGCCTCTGATACACTATGTCTGCTAGATCTATACTTGAATTTATATTTACAGGTTACCAGCTTCTACTTTGCATATTAAAGAGTGCAGTGTACCCAGCTGCAGACTGGGCTCTCAGCCAAGACTCATTCCACATGTGTGTGTTTTTCTGCAAGGGCATGCATTTCTCAGTGCATGTTTCTCTGTGACACAGATGTGCTCTTTCTAACTTAGCAGCTATTTGCCTACAGCAAATGTTCCAATGGGAGGAATCGATTGAAAGGTATATTATTTAATGTAACTCCCTAGATTTCTTGAATTAATATAGCATTTTATTCTTCCTGTATTTTCTGTCTCATATTTGATGCTGTGATGTTTGACTACGCGAACCATGAATGTTCAAAATAAGCTGTTCTGCTCCATGCATTCTCTTCTCAACTGTTCTGTTTTCCTCATGGAAAATAACCTATTTTCCCATCTCTCTGCATTTTAGAGAAAGCAAGGAGTTAGAAATCTCCATTTGTGTTTTTCAGGTTCCTGTATTAAATCAATAGGTACTCTTGGCTTTGACCATGATTTCTAAACTGTTTATTGAAGTGGAACCATTTAGACTGTCATGCTGTATCATATGGTGCTGTGCTGTTGTTTTTCTTACAGCTCTGCATTGCTATAATGAAGATAATTTAGCATTGTTGACACAGTGTATACTTCTGTTTGAGTTTTGTCAATAATATATTTCCATGTGTAGAAAGATTCATTTAGAAAGGAATTTTAATAATGCATAGAGAAGGTACGGGTTCTGCTAATGAACAGACTCCAGAGTAACAAAACCAATTATTTAGCTAAGATCCATTTTAATGTATCTGTAAGTAGGCAAAATGTTAAAGTTGTTTGGAACTCTGGGATGATCATATTAAATAGCTTTAATAGTGTTGCACTAATGTAATTCAGTTATTATGGAGACAGTGGGATTTGAGTTTTGTTCTTGATTTCCTTATTTGACCAATATAGCCTATGTGAAAAGTCTTAGGGGATATACCTTCTGTTTATCCTCTGGTTTTGATGAGCTTCCTCTGCTTGCACTAGCATTATTATTATTTTTTTAAATTATTATTATTATTTATTTTTATTTTTATTTTTATTTTTATTTTTATTTTTATTTTTATTTTTATTTTTATTTTTATTTTTATTATTAACCACTGGCACTTAAATGGGAATTATTAATTCTGTGTCCTAATATGAATCAGGAAAAGAGGGAGAATATTAATTTGAATACAGAGGTCTGTGTATTCTCCAATGAGGCTCATGCATCTCATCCCTGTTAGTGCTCGTGTTAAGACTTTAGAGCACTTGGAAGTTTAGCCCAAGTGCAGTTTTCAGCCGAATTTTGTTTTTCTCTCCCATGAAAGGCAAAAATATCTGTTGTTACAGTGGTGCTGAGGTAAATCTTAGACAGACTGACTAAGCTGAGGGGATGGAGCAATTCTAGGCCTCCCTCACAACTTAGATCAGTCCTGCTTTGCCAAATACCTTGTTTTGTTTTTCAGTCATTGAGATTGACTGAAAACTCGTGGAGGAATGGTCCTGCTTGGCTGGCAGTAGTTTTTATTGTACAGAAATAGTCATTCAAACCTGTTACACTTCTTTTCACTGTTTAGTCTCCAATGGTATTTGCTACTGTAGTGAGGTTTTGTCAGTGATTATCTGCAGGAGTTTGAAAAGATTGTCTTAGTCCCTCCTACTAGGGCATAGAATATAACTGCTGAATTTTATGGCTGTCACCTCTAGGTCACGTATCCTAGCAGGATGGAAGATAATTGAAAGGTCTAGATCAGTTATGTGTCTAGTGTATGTAGGTGAACCTACATTAAAGTCAGAAAAGGCACATCATTATACACCTTGTGTATTTGCCAAGTCCTGGTATGGTCATTCCCTTCCTATTTACCTTCAGTAACTCACATTTAAATCCACAAATTTTAGTGCAGTTTTGCTGTTTGTTTGTGTGTTCATGTAGTAAGAAGACCTTGATTGAAAGAGGTTGTAGCACTGCTTGGGTAGATAGTCTTGAAATATATATCTATGCAAGACACAAGGAGCCCCATTTTACCCTGAGTTGATGTTATTGCAGAAGTGTTTAATTTAGACTCTTCATAAGAAAATTCACTTAAAGTGGTTTTTAATAATAAATTGTCTAATTATAAAAGTTTGTAAACAGTTCAGATATTAATATTATATCTTGTCTTCCTTACTGTTTTGTTGTCAAGGAAATGAAAAAGCCAGCAAATGTCACTGTTCTGGTGACCCCTAGACTTTTACTGCTGCACCCTTTGTGCTTGGTCTACCTGGCCTCAGAGGGCAGTAAAGTTTGAATTTCTTGTTTCAGCCCAAGACATTTTGCACTTTGTCTCCCGTGAGGCTCCTGTGCCTTTCATCCCTCTAGAGTTTTTTTATTATCTCTTGCAATGAAATATGGAGTTGGTTGGTTGGTTGGTTGGTTGGTTGGTTGGTTGGTTGGTTGGTTGTTTGCCTGGGGTGATGGATTATGTGCAAGAGAGACTGACACTGTGTTAAAATATGGGATGCTTACTCTGTTCAGGCCACAAAGGACATGAGGTTTCTCAGCTCCAGTTTGCAGGATTCGCTAAGGCCATATTAATACATTTCAGCTGTAAGCTATTTACCATTTTTATTAAAAACTCATCTGCATGAAGGATATGTTTCTCAGGGAATTTTTTGTTCTTCTGGAGACATGATTTTCTGTGCTTAAATAAATGATGGGGAGTTTTAAAATCCATTTCATTTTTGCATAATAAACTACAGCCCTTTTACAGCTCTATGCAGATCACAAAAAAAGAAGTGGATGTAAAGAGAAGGTGAGAAAAAAATGCAGAAGAAAATTGGAAGAAGAAAAGAATCTGATATGCAAATCAGGAAGAAAGACTTCATAGGGGAGTGAGGAAAAGGAGAATATGACAGGCACACTATTGTAAAATGAAATTAAGTTTGCATATTAGTAAGTGTTTAAAATAACATAACAAAGAGAAAAAAATTTACTAAAGTAATATTAAAGCAATGAAATTTTAAGTGCAGGAATCCTTAGCAAAAGTAATTTTAATAATTTAATAAGTAAATGTGTACTTTAAAATCGTAAATGTGAACTGTTAAAAAAATGCTTTGGAGATCTTCACTTCCTACAAAACCTGTGGATTTCTATTTGCATGGCCAGCAATGGTTTCCTAATGTTATTTTGTATTTGAAATTCAGACTTTACAAACTGTCAAATTAGTGCCACCGGATTTTAGTTCTATGCTGAAAATATAGTAACTTATACATTTTTAAGTTTAAAGTAGTCCTGAATTTAATGCCACTTTATGGGGATTTTTTACAAGATAGAGAAGCAAATTGGCATGGAATATGAATAGTATTTTTTCAGGCTACTCAGTCTTGAGAATTAAATTGGTAGGGAATGTGAAAAACAAGTGTTCTTCTGTTTGCTGTCTGAGAGTGACAGAGGCCCCAGGTCGCCCAGCAGAGCTCAACTGGAATTCTCATCAAACCAAGTGTTGCACTTCATCTAAACATCCTGCTTTAACTGAGGGAGAGGGACAAGGACTTTTTCTTTTAATCCTAAAAATAATCTCCAACATGCTGACAGGATTGTGTGCCATGTTTGCCATTGGGTTCTTCTGGTTTACTTTCCAATGACTTTCCCCCCCACACCTTTTTCTCTTATTAATCATTGTGAAATACACATCAGCAAAGATGTTTCTGTCAGACTTTGGACCTCACCATATCTGAATAAGGTGTCAAGGGTGAAAAGTTTATCTCTCTGAAAAGGAGATAACAAACTATCACTGAAAGTACAGGATTGTCATCCTGATCAGTTTGAAATTGAGGGGATGAGAAATAAGCCTTTCTCTATTCTTGTTTGTGTTAGGGCGTAGGGCATGAATGGATTAAAAAACCCTCCAAGACAAGGATGTGCAGAACTTTCATATTCAGCAGGGGAGTTCTGTTCTGACCTGCTCTTAAAAGAAATAAAGTGTAATACAATACCATGAAGGAATGATAAATCTTTAAGCCCTGTGCAGACAAATAGTATTTTTCAGTGATATATTGTTTTGGAAGTTCTCAACTAAGGAGACATTTGTTATGCTGTAAGTATTTCAGATGAGTTATGACTACTCATGACTAATACAAAATCTGAATTCTGAATGAAGACATAGTTGGACAGTGGTCCAGTGACACCAAGTTCTCCCCATCTTCCGAGAACAGTTGTCTTTTGTTTAGCAGAGGGTAAGTGTTTATTATTTCTGTATTACAAACTGAAACAGATATGGATAGTGTATGGTTTATAACTACAGATTTACATGGTGGCTTTATGTATTGTGGCTTTATTGTGGCTTTATTCCTAATCCATTTATTGTGGCTTTATTTATTAATCCAGGGAGATACACAAAGGGTAATTTCTTCTGTAAGGTCAATATAGAATAGTAACTCCTACTAGATTTTCTTGAAATTGTCAAGATTTCAGAAATGAAAAGGCTCACCAGGAGTAATAAGCTTCCATTTATGACAGCTGTCAGTGCCTCGACTGTGTCAGGAGTTTCAAAAACATCATGGATATGTTGGAAATGGTGTGAACAGAAAACTTTAGTACTTCTGATGCACTGTTTTGCAGTTTGGAACCTCTCATGTGCCTCTGTTGTTTTTATTTTTCATTTTAATTTTGTTTGGTGTTGTTTAGTTCCTTCATCATATCACACACAGATACTAGTCAGTTTATTTGATGTTACCCACTTTCAGGACCACATAAAGTAAGAAGTCCCTAGGTTATTCTGTGTTGGGAAGTCTGGGCGTAATCTATGGATGTGTATTTGGTAGTGACTTGAGAGATGAAGAGTATGAAAAGGCATCTTCAGATCTGTGCTCAGATCAGCAGTCACTGGGCTGAGGAGTTTATGCCCACAGGAGACTAATTATTCTGTCTGCATCTTTAGGGCTGCTCACACAAGTGCTCTCTGAAAGCACTGCTTTTTTGGATGTACCTGTGGTTGTTTCTGAATATTTTTGTCTCTGACTGAAAGCACTTATGCTCTCTCTTTGTATGATCAGACTTTGATCTTTCCCCCTTATAAGTGTAAATGATCTTTCCCCCTTATAAGTGTAAAGTCACGGGCTGAAAGACTGTACTATCTCAGATAGAGATCTATGAACCATGTCAAATATTTGTTATTGAACAGGTTTATCTGGATGCCTGTGTTTTCAATGGTTCTAAACACTGAAAGAGAATGGACTTGGTGCTGTGTAATGTTTAAACTTGAATAAATAAATAAGTTTATCGAGTAAGTGAAGAGAGTACATGGGAAGGAATTCCTGAGTTATCACAAACAGTCTTATAAAGTAGTGAATTTGCAACACAGCAAAGCACTAGAGAAAATTGTCTCAAAGTAACAAGAGGCACTTCAGTTAAATTAATGTATATTAGTATTTCATTGGAAATGAGCATATATGGCTTCCCTTTTGAGAATAAGGCAGATCTTGATTTATGTTTACTTACAAAGTGTAGGACCTCTTGGTAATCTGAATTGGGATAGCCTTCTCTGTGTAAAGAGTAACTTTGCCTTTTGCCACACCCAGGAGTATTTGTTTTTGGTGCTTGCTCTTTTCGTGGTGGCAAAGAACAAAGTGTACTGGCTTGTCCCTTGTCTAGCCTCATTGTGTCCTGTCTGTGGCAGCAGGAGGCACCCAGGGGTGTCGGCAGAATGGATGCTCAGAGTGTGGGATGCAGGTGGCTCTCCAGGTTCTGCTGCAGGGATTCTGCATACCAGAAGTGTATAATAGCAGGGGCACTGGAGAGCAAGCAGTGCCCAGGTGGTGGCACTTACCATCTGATGAGTTTTCTGGTCTGCCCTGAAACGAGCTTCTTCTAGACCCCAACCTTTCAAAAAACCTCTGTTTTTCTGTCACCACTCACTAGATATTCATTACAGTCACTGCAAGATGAATGCCTTGCCATTGCTGGGAAAGACTCTGCCTGTGCTGCTGAGAAACCATGAGTCAGCTTGCTCAAGGGAAGGAGGAGGAGGCGAGGAAATCTCCTTTTATGATGAATCTTCCCACACTTCCTGCTGTTTCTGTTTTGGGCACACTGGTTCAGAAGCTGTGGGCTGTTTTCTGCCTGGCTCTCAGTGTGTGAAAATTGTTCCTTCCCTAAGAGGGATCACCTACTTGTCCTGATATGAGGTAACAATGTCCCACACCTTTCCTCATCTAGAACAAAAGGGATAATCTTTCATCTCCACTCAAACCGAAGCATGGGGGGACTAGGACAGGAGAAAGCCCTTGCTGAGCTCTGTGGACTTTTAGAGTCCAGCAACATTAGAGACATTTTCTGAGTCACTCTTTACTCTGAGAGGCTGCTGTTTAGTCTAATCCTGTGAGATAAATATGTTCTCATTAAATTCACAGGAACTCACATCCTAAAACTAAGGCGTGACTGGACTCACAACACTAACAGCAAAGATTTTTTTGCAAATAACATACCATACATTTGTGTAGGTTATGCAGTAAAAACCTCCAATTCTTCCTCTTTGCTTGGAAGGTCATTTTCTGAGGGAGAGCACAACAGTGCTGAAATGGTCTTTAAAGAATATGATTCTGGATAAAAATGATGACAAAGAGGTAACAAAACAGTGCAGTTCACTTGCTGGAAACATCTTGCAAGTGCTTCAATTATATTTCATGCTTGAATTGAGAGCTGCTACAATAGTGACAGGAGGAGAAAAATAGAATTGCTTCATTTCTTTTCTCCCACCCACGGACGTTTCTCAGGGTGGAAAATGAGTCATCAAGAAGGGGTATTTTTATTTTGCAACAGACATTAGAGAAATGTTGATCTTCAGACAAACTGTGTCAATTGATCTACTAGGCAAGAGGTCTGATCCTGCTTGCACAGATTTTATTTGCCTTGGAACCACTGTGAAGTCACAGCAAGAAGCAGCCAGCACAAACTCCCCAGAATTCACCATCAGGTGTGGCTCCCACTGTGGCACTGTATGACCTGAGGACTGTGCCAAGCTGCTGGGCTATGAGTCTGCTCTGATGACGCTGGGGTAGATCCTCAGCAGGGTCTGGTGGTCCCAGCCCCTCTGCCAGCACTGCCCAGCCCACTGGCAGTGGCACAGTGGGTTTGCCAGGACAGCGCCTGCTTGCCAGCTCAGCCCAGTCTGTCAGATATGGCCAGGGACACCTGTTACTTTTGGAGACGCAGACTGACGTATCACAGCTTTCAAGAAGGTTTTTAGAAGTCTCCTGTCACAAATGAAAAGTTGGCATCAATGAAATCATGAGGTGGCCTCTTGGTTTGAGAATATAATCAGCTAGGATGTCTGGGGATGCTGCTCTTTGCCATGTGAGAATTTGAGTGCTAATCTACTTTTAAATTGGATCTTATTTTGGAGTGTAAGACTTCAGTATAAAGTATAACAAACATAGGGATTTTACCTGCCATTGTCAAAGTATTTTGCAGAACAAGAAGAGGAAACTTGAGGCTCAAAGCCATGTAAAGGAGTTAATCAAATCAATCTGCAAAGTGCAGACCTCATCCTGATAGTTTCGCACTAGACCACACTTTTATTCCTCTAAGCTCTTCAAAAGAGCTGATGCAAAAGAGGAATGCAAAACAACAAACCTCCAACCATAAACTACTATTTCTCAGCCCTAAACTAGTATTTATCACCCAAAACATGTTTTTCTGGCAAGCCAGTGCGATTATTGAATTAATGTTTTTCCATTTTACTACCTTGTACTTTTGTTAGTATTTGTTCTCACATACCAAGTTTGCACACATCTGGGGAGCTTCCTGTGTTGTTCTGTGTAGGGTTTGCACAGCCAGGTTCTGGCAGCAGGTGGACTAATAGGGGTGACTTCTGTGAGAAGCTGGCAGCAGCTTCATCCATGTCCAGCAGAGCCATGCCAGTGGCTCCAAGATGAATGTTCTGCTGGTCAAAGATGGGCCTATCACCTTTGTGATATTTAGGAAGGAAAAAAAGAAGTTATTGCCCAGATGTAATTGCAGCCAGAGAAGAGAGGCGTAAGAAGATGTGAGAGGAACAGCTCTGCAGACACCAAGGCCAGTGCAGAAGGAGGGGCAGGAGGTGTTTCAGGTGCCAGAGCTGAGATTCCCCTGCAGCCCCTGGTGCAGACCATGGTGAGGCTGCTGTGCCCCTGCAGCCCATGAAGGACTGCAGGGATTCAGAGATCCTGAGACCTGCAGCCTGTGAAAAAGACCTGCAGTGAAGCAAGCAGGTGCCTGGGAGGAGGCTGTGACCCCATGGGAAAACTGCTGGGGCAGGGTCTTTGCAGGGACCTGCAGACCCATGGAGAGAGGAGCCCACGCTGGAGCAGGTTTCCTATTGGGATTTGTGACCCTGCAGGGAACCCACACTGGAGCAGGCTGTCCTTGAAGGACTGCACCCGTGGAAGAGAACTGCTGCCCATGGGATGAACTCATGTCAAAGAAGTCATGGGCAATTATCTCCCATGGAGGGACCCATGCTAGACCTCTTCCTGAGCAGTGTCAGGAGCAATGTGTGTTGAACTGACTATAATCCCCATTTCCTGTGTCCCTGCACCACTTTGGGAGAGGCGGTGGATCCCAGGAAGGAGGGAGAGGTGGAGGGAAGGTGTTCTTAATTTAATTTTAATTATCCTGCTCTGATTTTGATTAATAATAGAATTCACTTAATTTCCCCAATGCAAGTCTGTTTTGCCTGTGATGGTATTTGGTGATCTCTCTCCCTGTACTTACCTCATGAACCTTTCATTACATTTTCTCTCCCCTCTGCACATGTGGAGGGGAAGGATGGAGAGGTGTTGGTGGGCACCTGGCATCCAGCCAGGGCTAACTCACCATGTTAACTGATCTTTGGAAGTTTGTGAGCTGCTTTGGTGGCACCATGCTTTGGTGGCAAATATAGTTCTTCCTTTTTTGGATATCACATAAGGAGTTGCCACTTGTGTAAATCCAGCACAGACTTAGTCTGCCAGTAGTTGTCAATTGTGGTAGCCTGCCAAAGGTGAGGCTGACCCAGCCTGAGTTACTAAGTCCAGCTGGTAGTGAGTTAGGCATGGATTCCCAATAGGCACAGTACACATCTGCATCTCTGTATGGCTCTGCCCCATCCTGCTCACCAGCTTGGCCAGCTTGCTGCTCATGAAGGGCTTGCTGCTCATGCTTACCCAGTGCAGGGCAAGGAGACAACAGTTCTGATGACACAGGACCAGCCTCTTTTATTCCCTTGCCCCTCTGTTTTCCCACGCTTGTTGCTATTATCCTGACCTTCTGTTTTGTTGCCTTCCACACCACCTTTGCCCACCTTTGGCCCTTAGCATTGCAAGACTTCAGGAGTTCCCAAGTGCATTTCCCAGGAGACTTGTGAAGTGCACCCTGCTCTGGCAGCAGCCTTGCAGTTTGGAAGATAGTGCAGGAAACATCTCTCCCTGAGCCCCTGTGCTGGGTGTCAGCCCCATCCCTGGCTCAGCTGTGGCTCCCCTGGGCCTCCCTTGGTCAGACCAGGCTGCTGGTCTGCCTTCACTGACTGGTGTGGATGGGGGTGAGCGCCCAACTTGCCAGCAGCCCGAGTGTAGTGCCAGGAGTTCCCATTTCCAACACATCTGTTCAGGGCTTCCCCACCCTAGGGAGCTGTATGTTGCCACCAGTGGCTTCAGCTCTAGATCTCGTCATAGGTATGTGGAAGCTGTGGAGTTGTACTCAGCTTTCCCCCAGCTGCCAAGTTGTACTGACTCATCAGGCTGTTCCCATATGTTTTTATCTGTCCATTAATAACTTTTACTTTCATTTTTTCCTAGGCAGTACTGAACTCCTTGAACCTTTGTGTCAGTTTATTTAAATTAAGTGTGGTTTGAGTGCAAGTTTATTTGAGAAAATGATAATTATTTTATCATTCTTTCTTTCTTTTTTTTCTTTTTTTTGCTTCTTTGGCTGGATCTATTAATGGATCATAGAGCAGACAGCTCACTAGCATTTATTGTACTGGATTTTCACTTACTGAAACATCCCCTTGCCTGAGCCTCTGTGAAGTTTTGTAACCACATGGAAACAGTTTTCCCTATGGAAATAGATGTCAGGACTCCCATTGGGTTTAGGAAGAGCTCTATTTAGAAATGTAATTGCTAGGCATTCCCAGTTCATATTACTCTCTGTGTCTTTTCAGTCCCACATGTTCTTTGGGTTAAAGCATACCCTCTCCTTGCCCCTCTGCTAGAGAAGAAGGGTCAGCATGTTGTTCTCAGTTCTTTCTTTAACAAAGGAGGTCCATTTGTGTCTGTGGATTTGAAAGAAGAGGTGCAAATAGAGAGACAAAACAAATTTTGCCTTAGGATTCTGTTTTTCTGAGGACATAAGATCCGCTGAGGTCACTGAAGGGATTGCATGACTCTGAAGAGAAGAATGGAGTCCTGTGTTAAATGTTTTATAAGCCTAGACCTCCAGTTGCCTGAATCAGCTGCACCCTTTTTTTCATATTCAGATTTAGGTTTAGACTGTAGTTTCTGCTTGCACAATTACTTTGATGAGAAGAAATACAGCTCAGTGGAAATACATTGTGAGAGTAGTTTTTGCCTATGCTTGCCTACTTAATTATGTACAGTATGCTGCATTTTTGTTTCTCTTCTGATCTAATATAGTAAAAATAGTACATCAAATTAAATTAGCTTCATTTTATACTTAGTAGTGGATGTAGTGTCTTGCAGGATCTGCTTTTTATTTTTAAAACAAATCAAACAAATGAAACTTAGTTATTTCCCAGTAATTTCATTTCTTTCTAATTATAATTTTCAGAGGCAAGTGGTTTTGATATTAGAAAGATGTAGTATGCATTGTGCTGATGTTCATTAGGTTAGAATGACATGGTGAATTCACAGAAGGGGAGAGATAACAAATTGTTTGAGAGATTGAATTTGAATTACTGTAATTTCTCATTAAAGCCTGGATTCATTAGTGAAGTATATCAAACAAAAGAAATTTTATTTCTCACATTTCAGTGTGATCTGTGTTGCAAAGAATTTTTTCACAAGAAATGGAAGAAATTCTATAAAGCAAAGGATTTGTTTGTCTGTAGATTAAAGTCACATAGCTAGCTCTGTATGATCTTTTTCTTTCTATTTTGCTTACCAGTTTTCTGTAGCATTGCTACATCTGTGAGGTCTGCATTGGCTTTGCTGCTGTAGAACTTTTGGCAGTGTTGGAGTGGTGGCTGTAGAAGTGTGCTCATGTTCAGTGAAGTCTTGTATGATTGCAGTATCCCAATTATAATAGCTATACCTCTTCTCCCAGTGGAATTCTTGTTACCCTTGTCTTACAGACATTACATTAGTAAAACTTCAAACTTAAAAAAAAAAACCAAAACTGGTTACTACGCATCTGGTTCTCTTTGCAGACAGTTTAGCAAATGTGAGGACAGTAAAATCCCCTTGTGCTGAGAAGCAGTGGCAGTTGCATGATCAGCTGCCATGACCTGATGTTCAGGGAAGTTTGGTAAAAATGTATAGGGAGTGTTCCAAAGAGACAGCTCAAAGTCTTTATTTTACTGAATATGCAGTCATTTTCATGTGAGCCTTTCTGCTCTCCTGGAAAGTGCATGTGGCAGGGTTTTGCAGCGTGCAGAGGAGCAAAGCTGAACTGTCTGTATTACGTGGATTTTTGTTGCATAATGTACTCATGGTTGAATATACCTGGCTAAAGTAGGCCGATAGCAGATGTAACACTCTGGTTGTGTATCTGATGACTTGAAAAACTGTAGCAAAATCTCAGTCAACCTACCTACTGGGAAATAGGTAGTAAATCACCTCTTGGGATTGAAAGTATCTGTGTTTGGCAGGAGGCAGTAAATGTGAAAGACTGATACTCTGTGGATAACAATAGTTTTGCTGTCACTGAAGAATGTGCTGTGAGGAAGGATGGTTTCTATCTTGTACCTGTGACAGGCGAGATCTTTTGTTATGTATCACAGACTATCTGTGGAGCTTACACAATTCACTGTCATTGCTGAGTATTAGTTTCCCACTCACAAAACAGAACCATCCAGGAAAATACATCCAGTATCAAGCCCAGCCAACAATGCAGCCCTGCAAATCTTACAGCCAGACCATATTGCTGTGTGCCACATCCATGTGTACCCTACACTCCCCCCAGAGATGGCAGCCCCAGCATCCCACCAAGGCACTGTCCTGGCACCTTTGGTAGTGTTTCCACAAGGGCAGGGGCCCACAGGGAATGCTGCTGAGAGCAAGAGGGGGTGTGTCCTGCTGTGATCCACCAGCTATAGAAGCTGGGAGGAGGGAAGGAAAGGTTTATTTCTGTTCCCTTTGACTCAGTGTTTTGAATCTGAGTAACTTGGGGTGAAATAGTGATTTGTGTGGTGGTGGTGGTTGTAGTTTTGGGGTTTTGTAAAGCTTGAAATTTATTTGCTTTTACTACTATCTCCATTGTTATTAAATGTTGTTAATTAATGCTTTATGGTCTGATTGAGTCATTTAGGCTAAATTTTGTTGGAATTTTCCTTTGAGTACTGAGGATCTTATACTGCAAAGTGCTAAATAACCTTATGCTCCCACAGCCTTCTCAGTAGGAGCTGAGAACTGCACTGCCCCAGGAGGTGGCTGGATCTTCACGAGGCCAGGTCACACACAGTCTAGCATAATTTAAAAATAGGATGAAGGTTTTCAAATGTGTTTTGGTTAATACGTCATGGCCTCTCCTACAGTAATAGTTCCTGTGGCTTAATTTATCACTGTAAGTATTTTGTTAAACAGTATAACCCTGCTATATTTTTCAAGCCCTCTGTTACTTGTATCCTGTTGTGAAAGAAGGCTATTTTTCCTTTTAATTTTGCTGGTGGAAATAAGTGGTACTGCTTTACTGTTCCATTTCACCGCAGGCAATAATTTCAAATGGTTATACCACTTCTTTTGGGCTTAATGATGCTATCAGATGATGGAAAGTGAGTGACCTTTCAAAACAGAGCGCACTGTAATCACTCTGCAGCCGAGTTCCTGGATCTCAGTTGTGGAAGGAGCAGCCTCCTCAGTAACCATCTAGCACCCGAGGGGGCTGTGAGAGGGAGGGGGTGTTTATTGACCAGGTGCTGGCATGACTCACACCACCGGTGTCTCTGTAATAAACAGTCCTGTGAGCAGGTTGGCCCGTGCATTATCTGCTTGTAAGTTTTCCAGGGGAATTCTTTTGAGGTGGAAATCTCAAACCCACCCACTTGTGTCAGTATTACCTGTAGGTTTTTCTGTGTGGATTCTCTTCCCTCAAGACCCCAAGCCTGAGATTTGAAAAACAATCTTCACATGTGCTGATACGTACATTATGTGGTCTCTTTCAACTTGTAACTGTTTGCAGTTTGGTATTTGTATGTTTTGTATGTCCTGACATGCCTGAGATGACACTCTGTATCTTGGTAAAACTGACCTAGATTTTAAGATGTAGATGTCTGAATCAGATTTTTTTAATGTCTATATTTAGGTTCCTCTGTACAACGGCCTCAGTAAACAGGGTGACAAGCACTTGCAGCTGCATTACTGTTTCCACTGATGCTTTCAGTTGAGTCTGGGCCACTGCTAGCTGAGCAGTCCTTCAGATTGCTGCAAGTGTATGTGGTGTCAGTGAGACATCCAGGAAGAGTTATTCCTCAGTGTTTGATCCTTTCTTATTTCATTCTATAAGTTAATCGGTTTTGTTCGCTTCAAGCCATCTAATGTTTCTTTACGTTGTTAAGTCTTCGTAGCTCTGTCTTTATTAAAGGCTCTAAGGAGATCTTCAGATTAAGAGCTCTCTGTTAGTGAAAGGCCTACTGGTCTTAATCTCACATTAGTGGGAGGTTGAAGTTTTCTGGCTTTCATTCTCTACACTTACTAGAAATGCTTAATAATAGAATGTCTGATTACAAAACTTACACTTTACAGGTTGTTTCTCATCTTCTGGATGCTTTCCAAATTTCAGTGATAATTTTGGTGGGTGAATGTGCTAAATAGTGCAGTCAGAGCAAAGAGTAAGGAAGAGATGAAGGGAGTACATCATGCTTGACAATTTTTAATTGCAAATTTGCTCATGAAGAGGATGACAGAAGGATAAACCTTCACTATTTTCCTAGGAGTTTTGCCTATAAAATTTCATGGAATCAGGATTTCATTGTGTGTTTTGAAAAGCATTTTGACCACCTTAGCGTGAGTCCTGTTTTGCCATTTTCTCAACAGTATTTAAATGCTGGCCTCATAAAAGGTGCTTAGGTAGCCATATTCCTTTTAAGATACCTAAATTTCTACCAAAGCCTGCAGCAGAATGGACATTTTTATACCTTAGTGAGTACATTGCATTATCTAAAACGGTGGATATATACTGATGATATTTTCAAGGGAATATAAAGAGTTTAGTTTTCTAACTGCCATTTCTGCACAATTATTGTTGATTAATTATTTTTAAAATCTAGACTCTAAGCCCTAATTTTCAAAACTGCTGATGGTTCCTGCTGATTTCTCTTGGAGACACAGGGGTTCAGCACACATGAAAGGTAAATCAGCAACTATAAAGCTTTTTAGTTACGGATGGCTTTTTGAGAAAATGTGCATTTTTTCTTGCTGGGAGGCATATAACAAGACACAGCTGGGAATAGAGCTATCTCTGCCTTTGCAAGAATACAGGGGCTTCCTAAGCCAGTGCTTCATCTGACATGTAATTAGTTTTTTTGAGAGGACAGGGATCTAATTAAGACTGGTAGAGGTTTTTTAAAATTTTATCTTTACAAATTAAAATGTTACTTAAAATTGTAACCACCTGTTGGGGTAGGGTACTAACGTTATCTGTTGTTTTTTGTTCTATAGTTTGCTTAGGATTTTCTGTAGGATTGTCTTCCTGGCAATACTCAAATATGGTGTGTTTGAGTATAGTATAAAATTAATATTCTATGCAAGTCATGCATCTTGAAGCATTCTTTGGCTCAAGAACAGCCCATAGATTTAAAATTGTTCTTAATTAGATGAGCTGCTACTAAATATACCTAAATGCAAAAAAAAAAAAAAAAAAAGTTCAGTATGCTTCCTATTGCTTTCTGTCACGAAGAAGAAACAGATTGTATGATATTCAGGATTAGCTAAAATTTGTGAGAAGGTGGAAGAACTGTTTCAGATCCTCGCCAATGCTGCCACTTCAAATGTATAAAAAGCTCTTGAACTGAAATTCCCTGCTGCTGCTATTCTGCACCCTGTTGAAACATAGTACTGGGTTGTGCTTTGAATTTTTTCCCTGAGTCACATTGAGAATTGTCAATGTCGTATTCAACCTACAACTTTGCTCTCTGAGCTACTAGTAAGAAAGGATGGAAGGGTGGTAACATTTTGCTCATTAACATTTTATTCATGGAAATTAGCAATAGGAAACACAGTTGTTAGTAACCTTGCTGATGCAAATTTTTTCCATTAATTTTATTTAAACTTCTCCATCCTGGCTTTAAATGATTATGTGATTAGCCCTCTACCCATTTCCTGGAAGACTAACTCTAAGTTTAATGGGGTTCTCCACTTTTGATACTCAGTCAAGTTATACCTTCTTCTCTAATTTCACATGGATATGCCATTTTCCCCTGGATCATTGTGTAAAAATTACACCCATCTTCATGCTGGCACTCTGCAGAATATGTTACAGCGGTCATCACATTGCCTACCATGCTTGCTCATTGATTGGCCATACTCTGAATACCTGGCTGTCTGAACCCACATGAATATTTTTGATCACTGGCCATTCTTCCAGATTTGTGATTGTTTCTTGATGATTGCCATATTCCCCTCAATTTACTGACATCTTTCTAATTTTAAGGACACCAGGACTGAATATTGTGTTAGAAGTGTACCTTTACCTCAGACTAAAACTCTCATACCTGAAAAGAAGGGAATAAAAAAAAAAAAACTTTTCCTGTCATCTCATACTGAATTTTCTATTTTATTTTCTCTTTGTAAGTGCATGCTTTTCCATGACCATGGTGTGTAGTGGCAGAGATAGGTATAACAGTGAGGTGTGTGTTGCGCCTTGCATCCTCCAATTCTTGGGTCTTTTGGGCTGAGGAGACAAACACCACTGGCATTGCCTCAGACATGTAACACTTCTTTTTGTGTCTCTTACAACAGATAACAGAATGGTTTTGACCATGTTAGTGTAATGGGGCAGGAGGATGAGCCAACCCTTCAGGTGCAAGCAGTCCTTGGATCTGTGTGCAGGAGCAGCAGCTGTTGCCTTGGATTTAAATGTGTGCAGGATATGGGTCAGTGCTGTGCCACAATATAGTCATTTTCACAGGTGCTGGACTTTACCTTAATGGTTTGAAGATGGGACTTTGTGTACCTGTAAGCAATAGACAAATAGCTGTCTGTAGGTATGCCAGTGGTCCTGAATTATGTGAATGGATTATATTGGCATAAATAAACTGCTATGGGCAATTTCACAGATAACGTACTAAAAATCTTGCTCTGTGGGATTTTGTCATGTTGAATGCGTGCACTTTTGGTTTAGAATAGTTTTAAAATAAATAGTTTCATATTCAAATAATATATTTGGAAGTTATATATTAAATTTATACTAATGATAATGGAAGCTGCTAATATGGAAAATAGAGAAAAAAAATAATTTTAGTTCATAAATGCAGTATTGCAGCTGTACTTAGAAGTATTCAGGGAAGATTATAGGGGAACAGGGAAAAAATTGAATTTTGTGAGATATATCAAAGGATGTAAGAGTATTTAAATTTGTTACTTTTTCCCTGCACAGCAGTGCCTATTGCAGACCTAATTAGATAAACAAGCATAATGCCAACTAATTAATGAATGTGTAGAGTGGTCAAAGAACAATGCCTAAGACTTTCCTCCTTTTCTGAGCACTGCATGCGAAGGAAAGGAGCCCTTCTGCTTATTAGGGGTATAATGAAGTTAAATAGTGAATATCTCCAGCAATTTATATGGGCTTAGTTTTTGGTTTTCATAAATGCTAAGATGCTAAAATTATAAAATTATCAGGTAAAATTTCTTATGCCTAGCTTCGCTTGGATAGTTGTATCTGTTCAGTTTGCAGTTTACCTTGTGTCTCTGCTTTGGGTTTGTGTTGTTTGTTTGTTTTGTTTTTGTTTTTGTTTTTGTTTTGTTGTTGGTTTTGTTTTTGTTTTGGGTTTTTGTTTTGTGTGTCCTTTTGTTTTAGTTTTGAAAAATAATAACATGAAGGCTTTGTACAGGGGATGGAAAAGGTGTTACTGTTCAATTGATCTGAACTGAAAATTCACTTACTTGAATTAGAACTACAGGAGCCTCAAAACAGCCTTCTAGTAGGAACAATGTGGATCCAACCCTCATAGCTTTAAGATAACTCTTAACTGGCTTCAAAAAGAGTATATCACAGTATTGTCTAACAGCAGTGCTCCAAAATTAAAAGATGGAAGCTAAAGAGAAAAAAAACTTTCTTCTCTAAACCCACCCCAAAAAAAACCATCCACAAAACCATGAACAGCACCAAAAAAACCCCCTGAAATCTCCCAAAACCCCAAAGTAAAACAAAATCAACCCCTAGAAAGTGCATGGTGGAAGAAATTGTAAGTATGTAAATAAGGTAGCCAAAGGCACACGATACTACATGCTTCTCTGGCAGCTGCTGAGCTGGGCCAAGTGGTTTTTTTAGTGCTTTGTTTCTGGGGGAAGACTGAAATTGGATGAAGAGCTAATGGGGAGGAGGGAGCTGCACCTGGTGAAACAGGGCAACTTGACAAACAGGAGGCTCAGTGAAATGGTCAGATTCTGGCACAGTCTGGTTGTGGGGAACCTGATTTTGCACAGGTAGACATACTTGGATGTAACTCTGTCCAGAGTGACACATACGTTCGCCCCCACCCCAAGTGTTCCTGATTGCTAATTTAACTTTTAGAAGTGCCCTCATGTTTGCTAGAGTAATGATCAATCCTGGAGACTTTGATGTGTTTACTAGAAGCTTTTGTGCCTTTTTTCTTGGAAGCTTTGCTAAAGGGAAATGTTTGAGCTGCAGTTTTTGTGTTCCCTTTATCTGAATGACATGCTAAATCCAGCAGAGCTTTATGAGTAATATTCCTCGTTTGATTCAGGTGTATTTCAGTTTCATGAGAGGATGAGTAGCTCAATTATTCTTAGTGACAAATGCAAACTATAATAATTTTGTCTCAGTGCCTCTGTACCCCCAGGTAATGTCGAGAAACAAAAGCAGTGCCATTTCTGACGCACTGACACTGTTCCTGTCTCTTTGGAGTAGTTCTGATCTGTCATCAATAGATGTGCCTGGGACTTTTCATATGTCATCACACACGCACATTCTCCATCATCCAGAGGAAAAGATTAGTCAGAATCACTTGTTATTCTTTTCTGTGTAATTACTGGTGCATCACGGGATGTAGGGTGAAAGGGGCTTGAGCACAAATTTCACTTCTTTATAGGCATCCGTCTGTATCTAGCAGCAAAAAAATAGCTGTGACTAATGCTGGGTCATCAGTTGTCGGATCACAAGGAATACAGAAACTCATTGGGCAAAGGTGTTTCAGGAGATCTAAAGTGGCCTGAATATCTGTAAGAAAAATTTGCTGAGATGCATGTACATGTACATTCAAAACATTTTAAAGGGTACTTCAAAAGTTATTTAGAAATCCATGAAGATTGCTTTAATAAAGAATCTAGAAATTGTATGGATGTGAAATGGTTGGCAGTGCAGTTGTGTAGCAAGATGCAAATATTTTTAAAAAAAGAAAAAAAAAGTGCTCAAGAAGATTTGCACCCTTTGGAATACATACTGAAATTTTTAGCAAAGCAATGGAGTACTTCTTTCTAGAAAATAACAGAAGTATGGTAGCAGGCCAGAAGTTTTATTTTCTTTGCAACTTGTCTGTAATCTTCTTTGTTAAGTACTAAAGTTTCCCTTGGACTTCAGTGGGATTTAGTTCTAAATTCTGTAAAAGAAAATAAATCAATCTTTAGTTTTGTGAGGTTGTTCTTGCTGTGCTTGACTGACAGTCACTTTTTCCATAGCTGTGCAAATACATGCATGAAAACCCAAGTCCCCCTCCTTTTAATTTTTGTCTCATTTGTGGCTTCTGATGTTTTCTCCCAGAAAATAAAGTTATTTTTCACTAATCGTTGTATTTAATGGCATCAGTTTTGAAATCACTGCTTTAAAAGAAGGTGGAAGTCCACTCATACTTATGACAGTAGAACACCAAATAAAGAGTTTGTATTAAGTTCCTTTGTCATAGTTTTATGTAACACAGTAGTAATTTTTGCATATTTTTCAGTTGTTATTTTATTTGTTCTGTTTTCAACATTAAATGACATTATTGTCTCCAGGTTATGACTTTAGAAGACTTGTCTTTTGGTGGTGTCTATTAAACAGGAGATATCTTTTTGCTGTAGAAAATTGCTGGCTTCTAAGTTTCTTCTGCTGTTATTTTCATGCATATAATTTATGTACATTTTGGAAGAAAGGCTTGCCATTGGAGTCTTTTGCTGTGTGTTTAAATACTAGTTTTGAATTGTACTTCTCTATACATAGTCTAATTCACTTGAGGTCAGTTACAAAAAAAAAGAAATTACTGTTTTTTTCTATTAACTAATCAATTTTTTGGTGTAAATAGAGTACCTAGTTTTTCATCTAGTCAATACCTAAATGTCTTCATATTCTATATGTTCATATAGTTCATAGTCTCGTAGTTCTCAAGGCACTTTTTCGAAGATCATCTATTTCAGAAATGCAATTTGAAAGTTTTGTTTGGGTGCAATTCCAGAGTATGTCTTCTGAAAATTATTATTTCTACCCTGTATTTGTGATGTGATTTATTGTCAGGTTATAAGGTTTCAAAGTGGATCTCAGAACAGGGATGTTGAGAGTGGCTTGTGTTCATGGTGAAAGGCATTTTGGAACCAATTTTGATTTGTTTGAGGAAAAGGGCTCATCAGAAGTAAAGCAGTATTAGTGGTCTGGTTTCAGGTTCAAATGCTTATTGAAGAGGAGACTAAAGGCTGTGACAGCAATAGGAATTCACTGAAGAATTTGTAAGCACTCTCAAAGATAAGAAAACAAAAACTTGAAGATGGAGCTATTTACTGTATAATCACTGAACATTCATGAAATGTTGATCTGCTGTGGAATGTTGTGTGAGCTACTGAAAATGTATGGTTGTTGTGACTTATAGCTAGTAAGTGGTGAAAGAATACAATTCCAGTTGCATCTTTTCAGCTGGATCTTATTCCTTTCACCTAGAGAAGAGTCAAAACATCATGTCTGTATCATGTACTTTCAGAAATATAATGTAGACAATTAAAAAGGTCCTTTGGCCCAAAGTTGTCACCAGCACACTTTTTTTGTATCAAAGTTTCAGTAATATTTTTTTCATCTCACCAAGTTTTTCAAAAGGTGACCCAGTCATATAATCAATACCACAGCAGCATTTCATATTTCAAGTTTATCCATAGCTTGCTTTGCTGAGTTTTAGTATTCTTCCTAAGATACATAATTTTGTGCTGATTGCATTACATCATTGATGAGCTAAATCTGAGATTTTGGCATACTGCAAACAAAATCTCATACGTTTTCTGTAGCTTCAGATGTGTTATGAATAAGTCTCAATTCCTCTTTTTCTTGTATTTTGTTATAGATTGGCATTGCCATCAAATTCCATAGGACAAAAAAATCTTGTTTTCTTTCTTCAACAAGTTTGCAAGCGACAACATTATGCCATAGAGCTCTGGCTCTAATAGAGATCACTAAAACTGGTGTAGAAACTTGATCACAATTTCCACACTTAATAAGGCAGTAAGTCAGTTGTTGCCATGGGACAGAGCTAGTTGAATTGTCATAACTATTCCATAGGCATAAATCTTAGAGACTTGTACCAGATGCTTCACACTGTTCCTGCTGTGCAAAACAGCTGGAAGTTCAGCTTAAAGGATTTCTTTCTTAGAGAGAAACAATGGGTGGCATAGAGCTGAGATAGCCTGAAATTGATGGGAAGCTGCATCCCAGATACAGAATCATTGTTGGCTTCAGGATGTGTATTTAATCCTGGGGTTTATATCATGGTAGGTAAAACTGCAGTTCAAGGCTCAGAAAGCAATCTTACAAATGGATAAAGGAAGTAAAGATGATTGGTTTCCTTTTTTTGAATGTGCTGTGCTGCAGTAACTTTTGCTTTGCTGTCTCTTTCAGTTTTCATGAGTATTTTTCTTTGCCCTGTAAATGCAGTTTTGGGGTAACATTTTGCCTGGTAGTATAATCAGTTTAGACTTTCCACTCCTTTTTAACTAGCTTTGAGGAATTGTAGTAATGTCAAATGCAGATGAATCCGCTTATTTTGTATTCAGTTGGGAAAGATTAATTTGAAAAATAGCAATTACATGGTGCATACCCATCTAGTTGATGAATTAGTTCTCCTATGGAGATGATCTCTTGCAGAAAATTTTTTCTGTAGAAGAAATAGATATGGTTAAAACACACTGGAAAATTCTTGCAATGAGACCCCTGTGAATAAAACTGTTCTTAAGCCAAGGCTGTCGATGTTAATATTATTTCAAGCAATAAGTTTATATTGAAAACATGAAACATGGCTGTTGCCACTAATTTCTCATGTACTTTACTATTTGTTAAATAACAAAATTTATGCTAGGCCATTTTGAGTATGAAGCTTATTTGAAGCTGGAGGTTTGAGAAACATGTACTGGAGGATGTCTTCTGCAGGGGATCTGAGCTGAGTAAAACAGAAAACAGTAAAACAGCACCATCATGGAGGCTTTGTTTACATCCAAGAGTTTCACCGTTCCTGTAGCTAAAGCAATATAACTGAACGAGCAATGGTGAATGTGTTTATGGGAACAGGAATAAATTATACAGCTGTAAGCTGTATTTAGTTTGTAACTGCAGTAAGATTGTACGGAGGAACTGCATTTCCAGAAGGAAAAATCACTTCCCTCACTGGAATAATCATGTTGTACTTCTGTGTGAGGGCTCAGCCTAAATTAATTCCAGTTGCCTTTCTGAGTTCTTGAATAAGAAAGCTGCTTCAATAAAGGCTTTATTTGGCTTTGGGAGGATTTGACACTGAGAGGTGCTGAACATCTGCATCCTCAATGAAGTCTGTGCTGTTTAAGGTGCTGTAAGGCATCACAGTCTTGTGTTTGTGGCTTGGCTCTAAATCTTCTTAAAGTCATTGGGAAAATGCTTGGGTGGCTGGAGGACAGGAACCCTTGAGAGACCTTTGTTCGCCTGGTGTATCTTGTTCTTGGACAAATCAGGTGTGCAGGCAGTAGGAAGCAGTTTATCCTGGGAGCAGAAAAATGTGCTGAAGGGTGACTGTGTGTGACGTGGGCAAGCTGAGATAAAAATGCAAGTTTTGTTTTGTTCAGTGGTTTTATTTCCACTTTCTGCTTCCATGGTCCACACATAACTAACACAAGATGACAAGCTGAAGCAAAGCACTACCACCTCTCTGTGAGGGAGATGGGGGGAATTTATTCTCCCTATTTATGGATTCGCTGGGCCCTGGATCAGAGCCTGGGTTTGGACAGTCAAGTTTGAGACTATTTCTAACTTGCATTTTCATTAGCCTCTTAGTTTATTCCACCTCACAAGACAAACAGGATGTTGTTTGGTTACTAGTTTCCATTTGACAGCACCACAGCTGCTTGTGACAGAGATAACCACATGATGAAGAAAAAGGAAGAGAAAAAAAACTGAGAAAAAAACCTCAGTTTTGTCGGGTTTCTGTACATGTACATTTCGACTAAGCAGAAGTTAACTTTGAAATCAAATCCGGCTTCAACATTAGGCTAGGTTGCTGAGGTCCTCACCCAGCTGAGTTTTGAGTATCTGCGCTTGTGGAAGTTGTGAAACCCTCAGTCCCTGTTCTTGCTCTCCATATTAGAACAAACCCAAACCCAGATATTCTGGGGGCAGCAAAGGGGTGTGGAAGCAGCCAATCTAAAACAATAGGGCAGAAGCACCTCTTTCAGTAGTAGAAGGAATGGTTGCAAACGTTTCTGGAAGATGGGGCTTGATGAGAACAAACAGTTAGGTTATTGGGAATTTTTTTGAGTATTTTTTTTTTTTTTTTTTTTTTCCCCATCATAGAGCAGAATTCTTTATACATGACTGCACTGAGATATAACATTTCCTTATTTTGGCATATTTCCTTATTTAAAATAGTGATATTTTACATGAAGACAGATTAATTAGATTTAAATAATCCAGTCCTTAGGGAAAATACTCTAAGATAAGGGATGCAAGACAAGATGCTGCCTATTCAAAATGCCTAAAATATAATTAAAACAGAAAAGTCATAAAATGGTGGATTTGTACAGTGATGGGATTTTAATCAGCAGTTGTGTGGTAAAATCCATGGTCAGCTGTAATAAATACTTCTTCTTCAGTTTATGAGAACATTTGCAGCTGTTGAAGGAACAGGCATCTTTGTGTCTTAGTCAAACAATACACTAAATATTCTAGAATAGATGGTGTGCTAAAACAGCTGGCAGAGCTGTGTGTTAATAGATGGACTTGTGGAAGCAAGTGTGAGGGACCTACTTTTTCATATTGATTGCCTCTTACAGTCACTGGATTGTGAAAGTGGAACTCATTTAACAGAAAACCTTTAGAGAGATACATTAAAAATCATACCTGGTTTAAGTTTCTTGTCTGCATGGAAGCTGTATTCATGTCATTTAGAAAAATCCAATTTTCGACAATTTTTCAACAAGTACAATACATACCAAAATTTCTTAGGAGGACTGTACTATCCTATTTGGCTTAACTCACTACAGTCATGAACCCACACCATATATTATTTAAATGTGTAAGTTGACATAATGTATAGAATTTAAAATTGGAAAGAATATGAATTATACAACAGAAACCTTTCAGTGTGCTTCATAGTTGAATGTTTTTAATGCAAAATTAAGATGGACACTAAATTTAAAACCAGGACTTGGTGGGTAGTTAGATAACTGAGCAAACCATAACATGCATTTGTCTTGCTCTCAGCAGCGAGTTGAGTGAAGATCTCACTGGAAAGTGGGGAAAGCAGATGTGAACTGAGCTGCAGAACCAGGAGGGTGCTTTTGAGTGACTGTTTTCTGACGAAACAGGTTCAGGGAATCCACATAGTGAAGCTGCTCTTCACTGTGGCTCTCTCAAATTTTAATTTGAACACAGCTTGACAAAAAGGTACAGATACTGCATAAAATTCAGAGTTTTGATGGAAATAAGGAGCATACAGAAATGTACAACAATGAGAAAGGCCGTCCGCTGAGTCTTGAGTCAAATACAAAAAACAGATAGAGGAAAAACTGGGCTTTACTAGTTCTCTAGTTCTGGTGTTCAAAGAGTGACCTTTTTTTAATCAGAAGTACACATATTGTAAAATGTTACTCTAAGGGGAATATAATATAGCCTTGATACTCCTTTTAAGAACACTGAAATCAGGATGTGCCAATTTAGCAAAGTAAGCTTTCAAAATGGGCATGACGCTTATTATTTTCAGCTGAGCACTTCAAAAGGCATCAAAATAGATGTTACCTTCTGTTCTGGAAACTGTCAGGAAGCTATAAATAAGCATAAAATAATACCGGAGCAGGAAAAAGTGTTGTGCCAGCAGTTAATGTTGTTGTTTCTAATTTTGTTGTTTTCTTTCTTGCAGTGTATCCTATTCAGTGCATGTCTCTGAGGATTACCCAGGTACAGTGCAATATTCTTACTCATGACACATGTATACATGTTACCACAGTTTGCTGTATTCAAATGAGAGTATCTGAAAGGATGTTGATGTCTTCCAGGTGCATCTTGTACTAATCATTTGCCATTAGTTAAGATGATTTTCACAGCCATTCTCCTTCTCAGGCATCATTTATGAGGGTGAGAACACAGGCTCACAAGTTTAGAGGTAGACTGTAGCTTGGGGTGCTGGGGCCAGCAGTGATAGGAGTGCAGAGGTGCCCAGCTGTCACTGCCCGGGGTGTCTCCTTAGGCTTGAGATCACCTCAGGAGGACATAAAGGAGCTCTGGAATTCAGGTTTTTCCCGATGGCCGCCGACGAGAGACTGGAGGAGGCTGTTCTCTGAGCTTTCAAGGTTGTTTATTATTTCTTATCCTAGAAACTCTTTGTCTAGCTAACAGGGATCTGTTCAGCTTGACATCTAGGGCAGAATGCCTCGGTCCGAGGCCGGGCTTATCTTTTACACTCTAAACTACGTACCTGATATTTACAATTATTTTCCAATACACTACAATTTTATTACACTGTCCAGCTTTGTCCCCATCCAATCTGAGGATCCCAGCATGCCATCCAACTTGGATGGCATGGAGAAGAAGAAGGAGGAGACATACCACATCCCAAATCCTCCATGTTAGCTAAAAACTTTTTAAAATAAACATTCCTAGAAATCTACCTTTTCTACATTCTAACAGTCTAATTTATACTCTGCTTATCGTTGTGACTTGTATTTCTTCCCTCAATGTTGGTGGATTTTTCCAGGGGCTTAAATCCAGCCCCCAAGACTCCTGGGTCCCATGCCAGGGACTCTGAGGCCCCTGCCAGGGGGGTCTGGAGGAATTCAGGGAAGCCAGGGGAAAACCCTGGACTCCCACACCCAGCCTCTCTTTGGCATGGCAGATAAAGCCTGATCTTTGAAGCAGAGCTCTCGTGCTTGAGGCTGTGATGAGGCCTCCCTGCTGTCCAGGCTGAGCACAGGCTGCGCTGGTGCCTCGGGTCAGTCGGAGCCAAGGGCCGTGTGCGGCTCTTGGGGAGCGCTGGGCCGCAGAGCCGCTCCCGTGTGAGCCCAGCCTCCTGTGCTGCCCTTGGGACTCACAGAGCCTCTCCCGTGTCAGCCCAGCCTCCTGTGCTGCTCTGGGGGCTCACAGAGCCGCTCCCGTGTCAGCCCAGCCTCCTGTGCTGCCCTTGGGACTCACAGAGCCGCTCCCGTGTGAGCCCAGCCTCCTGTGCTGCCCTTGGGGCTCACAGAGCCGCTCCCGTGTCAGCCCAGCCTCCTGTGCTGCCCTTGGGACTCACAGAGCCGCTCCCGTGTCAGCCCAGCCTCCTGTGCTGCCCTTGGGGCTCACAGAGCCGCTCCCGTGTCAGCCCAGCCTCCTGTGCTGCCCTTGGGACTCACAGAGCCGCTCCCGTCTCAGCCCAGCCTCCTGTGCTGCCCTTGGGGCTCACAGAGCCGCTCCCGTGTCAGCCCAGCCTCCTGTGCTGCCCTTGGGGCTCACAGAGCCGCTCCTGTGTCAGCCCAGCCTCCTGTGCTGCTCTGGGGGCTCACAGAGCCGCTCCCGTGTGAGCCCAGCCTCCTGTGCTGCCCTTGGGACTCACAGAGCCGCTCCCGTGTGAGCCCAGCCTCCTGTGCTGCCCTTGGGGCTCACAGAGCCGCTCCCGTGTGAGCCCAGCCTCCTGTGCTGCCCTTGGGACTCACAGAGCCGCTCCCGTGTCAGCCCAGCCTCCTGTGCTGCCCTTGGGGCTCACAGAGCCGCTCCCGTGTGAGCCCAGCCTCCTGTGCTGCCCTTGGGACTCACAGAGCCGCTCCCGTGTCAGCCCAGCCTCCTGTGCTGCCCTTGGGACTCAGAGCCGCTCCCGTGTCAGCCCAGCCTCCTGTGCTGCCCTTGGGGCTCACAGAGCCGCTCCTGTGTGAGCCCAGCCTCCTGTGCTGCCCTTGGGACTCACAGAGCCGCTCCCGTGTCAGCCCAGCCTCCTGTGCTGCCCTTGGGACTCACAGAGCCGCTCCCGTGTCAGCCCAGCCTCCTGTGCTGCCCTTGGGACTCACAGAGCCGCTCCTGTGTCAGCCCAGCCTCCTGTGCTGCCCTTGGGGCTCACAGAGCCGCTCCCGTGTCAGCCCAGCCTCCTGTGCTGCCCTTGGGACTCACAGAGCCGCTCCTGTGTCAGCCCAGCCTCCTGTGCTGCCCTTGGGGCTCACAGAGCCGCTCCCGTGTCAGCCCAGCCTCCTGTGTTGCCCTTGGGACTCACAGAGCCGCTCCCGTGTGAGCCCAGCCTCCTGTGCTGCCCTTGGGGCTCACAGAGCCGCTCCTGTGTCAGCCCAGCCTCCTGTGCTGCCCTTGGGACTCACAGAGCCGCTCCCGTGTCAGCCCAGCCTCCTGTGCTGCCCTTGGGGCTCACAGAGCCGCTCCTGTGTCAGCCCAGCCTCCTGTGCTGCTTTAAGCTGCCTTGGCAAAGGCGTCTGTACGACCAGGGGCCAGTCTTGACAAGGGGTGTTACTCATAGGAAACAGAAGCAGGTAAGAACAAAAGTAAGATTTCAGGGAGTCTATTTCCCCAATTTCCTTCACAAAGACACTGCATAGATACTTCAGGCAGCACAGGCTGTCAGAAGCAGACCAGGGAAACAGAGATGACAGGTGCTGTGCAAAGAAAGGTTTATGGTAGTACTGCACCACGTTGTGCACCTGTGATTTTTTAACAGTGTAAGTACCGTGAATGATATTAAGCCCTCTGTCCATTTTTGATCTTTATCTATAGCTTTTTCTGAAATGTTTTTCAAAGAAATATTATTTCTTTTTGAAGCTGTAAAGAGCTGTAAAGAAGTGTGGCTTTGATCTTCTTCACTGATAAGCAGCAGATTCTGTCTGATCCAAACACCAGTATTTGAAGTAGAGAAAAAAAATCAAGAGTGGTACTAAAAACAATGGATTCTGTGAAAGAACGCTAACAATCTTTATTAGATTCAGTTGTTTGGCCAATAAAAACTGTGGTGGAGAATGATATTAGTCTATTCAACATTTAAAAAGGGGAGAAA
This sequence comes from Muscicapa striata striata, assembly GCA_030060385.1. Lineage (NCBI taxonomy): Eukaryota > Metazoa > Chordata > Aves > Passeriformes > Muscicapidae > Muscicapa > Muscicapa striata. Next base: position 1,463,812 of record JAREIS010000255.1, read on the forward strand.
CTTGAGATTTGTAAAATGCACAGTCATACTAGTGATAAATGGATTTACTGATTAGTAAGCTGACAATGAACAGAGGGACAAATAGTTGAAAAAAAAATCTTCCTTGTGTCATTAACAGTTTCTTCCATTAAATATCACAAAATTTGACCTCTGGGAACCTCTAAGTAAATGGTAAGCTGAAGCACTGAACCAGCAGCAGTTACTCACGCAGCACATGAGAGCTCATTTCCTGGCAAACTCTCTGTCTGATAGACCTCAAAATTTCCTTGTGGGTGTTATTTGCAGCATGTCCTGACAGCCTACAAGCCTGAGTGACTTTAGCTTCCCTAAAACCTGATGAATATTCTGTGCCATCACGCCCTATATTTTAAAAGCAGATAGCATTTGAACATTTCACACTGTAGTTAGCTTGGAGCGGAGAGTAAATCAGTAGATGTTGACTGATTAAAATCCAGCCCTTCAAGGCTTTAGAAGAGCTGATTTCATTCACATATCAGGATATCATTTGCAGGATATATGTGTGCTTTATGATGAAGAGAGATGTTCAGTGTGTTGGGAACAATAAGGACTTTTTGCCATTTTTGCAACTTTGATCATAAGACACTCATTTTAACGCGGTTAGAGCCGGATTCTTTGTTGCCTGTTTTGGTCCTAAATTTCTAACCTCTAACATTATTGCTGACTGTGTCTCCCTTCTCAGACATGACTCTTAAGGAAGATTTCAGGGACATGTCAGAGCGTGATAGTGTCAAGGGTGGGGAGCTCTGTGCTGATGTCCTCAGCTGGAAGGTGTTCTTCAAGTAATGCTGCAAGCTGATAGAGTTCAGAGCAGCACGTGTTCTCAAATTAAATTTCTCACAGGATAAGCCTTTACAGATTAAGGTTTAAGTCCCCTAGTGCATAGTTAGAGCAAACTTGTGTCCTGTGTAGATTAAGACTGTGTAATACAGAGTGGATCAGATTTGTAAATTCAAGACAAGGGTTTTTTTGTAAATTCAAGACAAGGTCAGAGTTGATCATTATATAAATTGCTAATGCGTGCAATAAATATAGAAGAGATTAGGCCACTATAAAAGTGATGTAATTCAGCTAAAATGATACCACCAAAAGTAAATTTTGGATATTAGAAGAAGAGCCTTGGGTAGTGTACACATGCCCACAGCCTGCTTTGCTGTAATTTATGCAGCGTCACCACTTTGGTACTGACAACAGTGTGTAGCAGTTGCTGAATTATTTCTTGAAGCATCACATGCAAGCATTTGAGTTTTAAATCATACCTATGGAAACTGTAATGTGATGTGACAACTTTCGATAATGGAAGGTGTTTGAAAGTCTCATATTTAAGAGTGAAACCTAAAAATGTACTCACAAAGGCACACTGAGGACTTAACAGGAATAGTGTTGAGACAGTAAAGTCTGAAAGTTATATATACATTGCTGGTGTTGGGAAAACATTACTGAAAAGTTTGGAGGCAGATAATAACAGTTTCAGCATAGTGTTGCTGTAACAATTTTCTCATAACATTGACACAATTGGGGAAGATAATCCTTCTAAGGAGCAGTTATAGAAAAAAATCAAAGAGTAGACTGAAGTCTTACTAATATGAGTGTATCATGACTCTTGTGGGAACCAGCAGAGCAGCAAGGATTTTGCTAATGAATTTATGTTCAGAATGATCTGTGTTGGCTGACAGAAACTTGTAGAACTGCTGTAGTCTTTTATTCCAGTGATTTGTGGATTACACATATTTCTTAGACCTCAATAGATTGCAGCAGAGATGGAGAGAGCTAGTTTGACAACAAGTAGTCTGCTGCATTCCTCTGCTAGGTCTAGGCACTGTGTCCTCCAGTGAAGAGGGTAGGTATTTCTAGGTGTCAAGTGTTAGAAACAGGTTGTTGAAGAAAGCAAATCAAAGCCATTATCTTAATTTCAAGTGTCATCATATCAATGGAAGAAAAAAACCCTAATAGCTGCCAAATAGAAAGGAAAAAAAAACCAACTTGGCAGTGAAAGTCATATTATCTAGCTGCCAAGAAAGAATGACAATGGACATAAAAATATAATTAGAATCTATAAAACCTGTAGCTGAGCAGGCCTTTTTCCATATATGTATGTCTATTCTGTACAGAACATACTCTGTTCCTAGTTTTCTGTACAGCAGTAAGCTGTAGTACAAGGATTTCCTCTCTCCTTTCCATGTATGTAGTATTAGGTATATTTAGAACCAAATGACAGCTTCAATTATCTCAACTCATTAGTCTCTGTAGTTGTAGCATACACTCCCAAAACTGGGAAATAGATGCTCTTGTCTGTACGTGCAAGGTGGACACAGAATTGATGGTGACAGCAAGGTGGAGAATGTAAAGAGAGGCAAGGCAGGGCTTCCTGCAGAGGGCAAGATGCAGCTGTCCTGTGGCTGTAGCTCACAGCCCCTAATGCCCACAGACAAAAGTGGGAGAAGGAGTGAATGCTGGCAGAAGGGACCCCACTTAGTTCACATGATGCCATGGCTGTAAAACATGTCCCTGAGCCTGGTATGTAGCTGAACAGCCACAGATTCATGTTTTGCTGTGCCCACAGGAGTGCAGGGCTTGGGCATCAGTGGCATCCTGCAGCATTGCCTGCACACAGCATGTGTGTGTGTGGAGCCAGCCACAGAGCCCTCAGAGTGCCTCACAGGACAGCACTGGAGTGGCAGTAGGCGAGGGTGTGTGACAGTCAGACCTGGCAGATGTGTGTGAACGTGGCAGAAAGGTGTTTTGGAGGTGGCAGCCAGGAAAACCCATCTGTGTGTGCAGGGTAGCTGCTGCCCTGCCCAGCCTGGCACATGCTGCAAGGAGCAGCCACAGCCCCATGCTCCCTCTTGATAAAGGTGGCTAGGAGCTGCTGTGATACAAAGGATGGTATTACTGAGCTTCCCTCCCAATTAATGCTAACACCTGTAACATTTCACTGAGAGCACTCAAAATCTTTGAGGCTGCAGCAATATGCTTAAAATTGCATGTGAATTCATGCATGCTGCTGGTGTGGGACCAAAGTGCTCAAAACCATGACACATAAGTCCGTCTTTCAGTTCTCTTATTTGTCACTTCATCTGTGATTATCTTGTCAGCCTTTCTGCTCTAGAGCATAGGTTTCAATTCAGCCCAAATCATTAGAAACCAAAGTATCATTACATTCATAAGCAGTTCAGCATTACATGCAAAATAAACTCTTGCAGATAGTACAGGAAACCCTGCTGCTTCTTGGTTTTTGTTAGTAAGCATTTAGTTGGAAAGCCAAAAAAAAGGAGCCAAACCAAAAGAACCCCAACAGCACACTCCTCAGTCTAATCTCTATATTTTTAAAGAAAATTTGGTGAAACAGAGTTACAATATTAATACATACCAATGTTTTTGTTAAGTGGGAGGAATTTCTTTTCTCCCTGAATCAGGCAGAAGAAAGGTTGTCCACTGATTAGAAGACACTTCAAATAAGCTTTATGTGACTAGGCAAAATGAGGCGTGGGTATTTTGCATAATTGGCTGTTAACACCCAGCTCTCAGTGCAGCTTTCACTCTGCATATCAGATCGATTGAGTTTTTGTGTCAGACATAGCAAAAAACATAGAACAAGTATTAATTTAGGAAAAGGTTGGCCTCTCTAGGCCTTGTGGCTTGGTTCAGACTGGTGGTTGGTGAGATTCACAAAAACCATGACATGAAACTCCACGGTTTTTCTTTATGAAGTTTGGGTCTGAATCTCCTGTACTTATAATATTTTTCTTTTTGTTAACAATTTCAAGGGCAAAAAGCCAAACACACCAGGAAGGTGTGTTCAGCTTCCCTAATCATCTGGGGAGTGGTTCCTTGCAGTACAGGTCTGGGATAGGAAACACTGGAAGGGCTGACGGAGCACAATGGAACTTCACCATGCAAAGTGTTTTTCTTTTGTAGATAACACTTATGTTTCCAGTTCTGATAACGATGAAGATGTGTTAGTTACAACAGAGCCAATTCCAGTAATTTTCCACCAAATTGCTACAGGTAATCCTCTGTTGTGAGAGTTTTATCAAGTTCGTAATTTTGTAGGAAAGATAAGATGTTGTTTGAACTTAGAGGGAGACATGATGTTAAAGTGTTCCGCTATACAGTTTGGCATTTTCTGAGGTCTTGTTCTAGGAAACTGTCCTACATTTCAGAATAGAAGAAATTAAAATATTTCTTTTGGGGATCACCACAATTGTGTGCAGAATGTATTTTTTTGCTTTTAATATCTTGCAGCCTGTGCTAGAGCAATTCCCCTTGAATACAGCTAGAGGTGCTGAATACTTCCCAATTATGAGTTTTCATGATCACTTGCTTAAAACTTCACTAAATCTTCACAATTTCAGATGAAACAGTCTATAACTACCACTGTCTCTGGTGAATTATTTCAGGAAATTGTTCAGCTGTTTCACTATATTCGACTATAGAAAAATGATTTTTTTTTCCCCAATGATTTTGGGGCACTCTCATCATAAATTATTTTCTTATTTTAAAAAGTACTTGATGCGTGAAGGGGTATGCTTGTCAGACATACAGGCAGATTTATACTGTGTTTAATAAAGATTCATGCACACTCCATGGAGACATTTTAGATTCTAGCAGACAGATTCTCTGATTATTTCAGGCTGCAGAAGAAACTGCACAGAGCACTCCTAATTCTGGCAGTTCTTCAGATAGGAACACTTGACTTTGTAATTTTTTATTATTGTTATTATTATTATTCATTAGGGCATTTTTTTTTTGCATAACATAGAATTATTTTGAGTTCCACTGGGGAACCAGTATGATCTATCTCATTTGTACATATGTAAATCAAGAATAATGGTACTGAAGTTACTGCAGTGGCACAAAAAAACCTTGCTGTTATCATCAGAAGTTTGTGATAAATTTTACTTGTAAATATTTCTTCACTTTGAAAAGAAATTAAGCCTGCAATTTACAATAGAATAAAAACCTATCTTTTATGTAGAAGATTTTATTTTCCTGAGGGGTTTGATTTTTCATTTTTTTATAAGTTATATGAAGTTAATGAATTACACTAAATTATAAGTCATGAATTGGGAAAAACAAATGTCCTAGATGGGTCAGCTGAATTTCAATTCACACTTAAAAACAGTCTTCTGGGAAGTTGGGGCTTCCTAATTTTAGAGTGTTGCATTGTAAACTCTTTGATGCATTTCATATCTGTAACCTTTTGTTCCCTATATGCAAAATGATTTCACTTTTTTTCCCACACATATGTTCCTTGTTTTCCTTTTTTTTTTTTAAGAATTAAGAAAAACCAGTGATGTCAACTATTGCTTATCCATTAAGTCAAAATTACAGAGGGAGAATGGAGAGGTATGTATTTCTTGTATGCATATTTTAACAGAAATTATTTTAGGAAGCAAAAGAAGATAACAGAATATTTATGTTTACCACAGACTTCCTATCAAAGTGTGCATATTCAATCTGTGCATGTTTACATGTTTTAAAAAGTGACCATATTTCTCTCAGTTTCGTAAATAGATTAACCGCTGATTCATTTAGTTGGGATAGAGATTCACCTCCTATCCTAGGAAATATGTTTTTGGTGTTTCATTTTTTGTTCAACAGTATTATAGACTCTGTTGGCACGAAATATTCAGCTCTCCTGGAAAAGTAATAGTGATGCTGTTACCTTTTAACCTACTCTGGCGTGTGAGGCCTCATCTCAATTCCTTCCTACTCACTGCTTCTTCATACAGCCTGGAGCAATCCAACTGCACACTCCACACCTCTGCAGGACTCTCCTCACTATAAGCAGGGTCTTGAGTATCAGGGTTTTCCAGGCACAGTTATTTATGCCTCTGGCACAGGTCTCTGACCAGTCTCACTGAGACATTAAGAAAGAAGTGGCCCTAAGGTGAAATCTACACTTGGGGCGTGACAGTGTCATGGCCTCAAAGAAGGCACCACACAGGCTTCTGCCTCAGGCAAGAGATGGAGCACTGTCAGGAGTTTAGGTACTTGATCTAAAGTCTTCCTTTGGTCAGGAAGTGCTGAGTCTCTTATCCTGGAAAGGGGTGATAAGCATGCCTAGATGCTATGTGTGTATTTTTTTTTAGCAAATGAAATATCATTTAATGTGAAAAACTGCACTGAAAATACTTTACTTCTACTGCCTCATCATTGTATTCAGTGCTCTGTGAACATAAAAACAAGTGTGGGAAGAATTTACCCATTTCCTTAAAAGCCTGAAGTGTATAGTTAGCTTCTGTGAGACTGAGTTTGAGCTTGTATTTTGTTTCTAGTTGAATCAGTTACTTAAATGTGAAAGTGCTGAAAAAAAAAAAACTCTTTCAGAAAATTGCCTTAACACAGCTTGATTTCTGTTGGCTAGACAGTTCAAAGTTTGGTTAGGATATGATGGGTTTGTCTCTATTCTAATGTGAAAGTTCTGTGTGGAATTTTTGTTTGTTTGGTTTCTGTTTTGAGAAACAGAAGTAATTACTTCTGAAATAATTTTATTATAAAACAAAGAATACTGAAGTAATTTATTTTCACTGAAGGAGAAGCAGAAATTATTTTTATGCCTTGTCAGAAATTGCCATGAGATTGGATAAATGCACTTTTACGCTGTATGTATACCTACAGTGAATAGAGCAGGAATTTAGAAGCAGAGGTAGAAAATTGAGATTACAATGTCTGACCATGGAAATTGGTGATAAATGTGTACACATACTGACATTTATGGCTGTGGAATTTAGGGGTAACTTCTACTTTTTTGATTCATATTTCTAATTTCTATTCCATTATGACATGTCTGTGTAGGACACAAATAAGAAAAAAGTGGTTAATACATTATGTTCAGGTTGAAGGGAAGTGTCAGGTTGGGGTTATTTTCTTTAAAGAGCTGAACAGCTGTTAGTTGCTATAAAGTTGTTTATTGTAAAGGCACATCAGTCTCAAAAGGCAGAGAGTCACAAGCATTAAAGTCCATGCTAAAGATTTCTGGTATAGAGTCCCAAACAGCAGTAAAGTCCCACCTAGAAGTAGAAGCTGCTTCTGTCGAGGTCCTGGCAGGGCTGATGTTGCTGTGGCAGCTCCTGTCTTCTTCAGGCAATGGTAATGGCAGTGGGGAGAGAAGAAAAGCGAGAGAGCAGGAACAAAAACAAAAGCTAACCTCTCCCCAGTGCATGGATTCTTACATACAAATTACCCAACAAGCTAAAAACATGAACTCAAACTATTTCTTCTTAACCTATTAGAATTCTAGTTTCTTAGCATGCCAGGTTACGTATAAACTACACATATGGTCTATCTCGTTCTAGCTAAAAATTGTGAGCAATATTCTTACTGTAGCTTCCAGGGGGCCTCTACAGAAGCTCTAGTATCTAGGGCTATGTTTTTCAGCCTTCACTAAAACTCTGGCTTCTACACTGGTATCCAAGACCTTCACTCTCTAAAGCACTTAAAACTTATTCTTATTTACTTAAACTTCCTTACTTATTCTAAAAATTAAACTTACACTTCTACTTTATGTGTGAGTGGCTTAATATACTTCAAACCAGCCAAAGGTTTTAATTCAATCCCTGCACTCAGATTTGTCTCTGAAGAATTCAGAGACACTCTTGATTTACAGAATACAACAGGGAAGAATTATGATTTTACCAGTGTTCTTTAGTGGCTACTAGTCAGCATAGGGCATAGAAATAACACATGCATTGTGGGAAACAAGAATTACTCTCTCACACAATTAAATAATTATAAGTAAAGATTCCAGTGGTGGGAAACAGAATATAACATATCATCTCATGCTGAGTAGCAGTCAGTACCAGGATCAGTTCAGTTTACTTGATGATATTATTCACAAAGCAGCCTATTTGGAGCAGGTTTTACTTAGGTAAGCATAGAACTTTCTGATCCTTACTTTTCACTGTCTCAGAGCATAGCTACTCAAAAACTTAAGTTTGGAGCTTTCCTGGCACCAGGATGGAACTTCTGTTAAAAATAATAATTAAGCAGCAGAGTGTCAAGTTTTCACAGAAGGAAACATTAGATATTCCATGCATGGAATTGGATTTTCCTGAAATTATTAGCGTTCAATTATGAAAATAAAGTAAAATAAAATTGTAGTAGGTTTCTGACACACCTAAAGATTTTTGTCCAGAACTAGTCTTAATGGGAAAACTGTGCTTTGTTTAGCAAGAGCACAGAGTGAAGTATCTCCACAAAGTCTGCTGAATTATCCAGTTTTTAAAAATACCTTGCTGTGTTTGTAACTGCACAAGTATTATTTCTCCAACATATATTCAAGATGTTCTTATGTACCTTGCATTTTTTCATGTGATATTTCATCATTCTTAAAATATTCTTCTGGAAAAATTATTCTAAAAGATAGATCTCTTAAGAAAGGATGCTATGAGCTTATTTGTAAAAGCATAATTCCTGTAGCTACATTAAGAGCTATACATGCAAGGTCAACAAATTACTTTTATCATTGTTAACTTTGCTTTTCCATTAAGGAGTCACGGCACAGCAGCACAGTTGAAGAAGACTCTGAAGGAGATAATGACTCTGAGGAATTTTATTATGGAGGACAGGTAATGCGGGAAATTTTTTGCACAAGTGCCAAGAAGGCAGTATTTGGAAGTTTTTGTGTTCATTCCATTACAAGTTTATGGTAATATTTAATTTCTTGTGTTTTTTTCAGTGTTGAGAAGAATGGCATGTGTATATATGTACATAGCATTTTATGGCATAAATATTGAATGTGTTCCAAGTTACCATTTTAACATATTCAGGATAAGAGTACTTCGCTTATTTTTGCAAAGCTTTAGGAATGGAAAAAGCAAATACACTTCATAAAGCTTGAAAATAGAAGCTAGTTGCTTACTTCCAGGAAACAGATAACTGACTCTGTAAAGCTACGCCATTATTAATATAAATGGGAAGTCAGGCTGGATCCAAATCTATTTCCTTTCTGGAGAATTGCCATTTTTTAAAGTAAAGAGAACTCCATTTTTATGGTGAAAATCGTTATTACAAAACAATTTTGGTCTAGGCAATAGTCCATTCTTTTTCTGAGCTCTAGAGTAAAATTCACCTTGAAAAATGCTGCATATTTTAGATGATTGTACTGCTCTGTGTCTTTCCTTCTTGGTCCCTCAGCAGAATTAATTCTTACCTTCTCTTGTGCATTGGGAAATAAAAATCTTCTCCTGCCTTTTTCTTCTGCAGTGAGCTTCATACTGCTAGTCTCTTTATTCAGATTTCTGTTATTTTTATAGCCTCAGTGTTGCCCCAAGGAATCATTCCTCGCTTATGTTATTAGAACTGTTTATTTCGACGAACATTTTAGCGAATTACGGTCGCTGTTTGTGAGGGTTGTCCCTTGCCTGAGCCTTGAGGCTGAAGCCATCCGTGCCCTGGGTGCAGAGCCAAGGCTGCAGGAGCACGCCAGCAGTGCCAGCAGGGTGGGTCAGTGCAGAGAGCGTGGGCTGCTGATGGGCAGGACATCGCTGAGCCTCTTCCCTGGCAGAGCCAACAGCACGGTGGGGTTAGCACACAGAATTCACGTTGAGGTTCTTTACAGCAGAAAAAAACAAAACCAGCAAAAAAAGCCCGCAAACAAACAGCCCCATGCCCCTGAACAGCTACTGAAAGTTATATTGAAACTGGAACCGAAATAATGTATTTTCATTGTCTGAAATAGCTAACATGGGGAATTGACTCATGTTTGGTTTAGAAATGACTGCAGGAATTGCCTCCCTTCAGCTGCTGACTCCTACAGCCCCATGCTGGGGAGTGCTGGGGAGGACCATACACATAACTCACTGCAAAGAGAACTGTTTTATTTTAATCTGCCTGAGAGGAAAAAGCTTCTGATCTTGTCCTGTGGTGATGAGTCGCGTGTACTCACTTCATTTTTCAACGCTGAAGAAAGGGCAATAACCTCAAGGTGAAGGAAAAGGCAGAAAACAGCTGGGAGTGCTTATTCCTTGAACCAGGGCTGATATATTTGGTAAAGGATGCCTGGCAGTGCCCAGATGAATTAATAAATATTAACACTGCCTGTGAGATATAGACACAGATAGCAGTACATCATTTTGTAAGGTGTAAAAGAGCTGTGTAATTGACAAGACTGGTTAGAATTTAATGCCTTATATTAAAATGGAAACTAGATTATATTGCATTGTCTTCTCTATGAGGTAAATTTTACTGAAGGAATAGTAACTGGCAAAAAGAAAAAGGAAGTCTACAATAAAAAATAAAATACCAGCCAATTATTACTGTCTTGAATGTACAATATTCATTAACAAAATATGGTGGACCAAAAAAAAAAAAAAGGCATCACAGAAAATGTATTTAAAAAGAGGAGAAAAGAACATGTCTAATTTAAAATTTCATGGTCTAAAAGACAAAAGTCTAACAGAGAAATTTAGAGTTAAAAAATAATACAGAAAATAAGTAGGAAATCCGGTAATGAGCAGACTCCCTTGAATGACAAAAAAGAACAGTTTGTTTTCAAGCAGGTTGTTTGTAGGAGTTGTAAAGTGATCACCAGGTGTATTGGGGAGACAAAAGATTTGATCATAAATGTGGGGAACAAGCAAGGCAGGCTCCTTCATTTGAAACAAGTTTGTCTGCCATGCCCACAGAGAGGGGGGACAGAAATACTGACTTTGACAAATAGAGGGAAGAGATGCCAGTGCAATTGTGTGCCATACAGTTGGGAAGGAGGGAGGTCAGAGAAAATTCTTAGCATTTCTAAGTGGCTACAGCTGGAAAGACAGAGCTGCTGCTGCTGAAACAAGGCCAATGGAAGATGGGAAATGGCATTTGATGGGCGGTGTAAAGAAGATGCAACCTTTTGCTCGTAAATTAAATGTTTGTATCCACTTCCTAGGCACCTACTTGTAATCCTCCCTAAGGATTTAATGGATAAATACTTTAAAGTAGCTAAGTGGTTCAATAGTCTAAGACCTATTGATTTTCAATGGGATTTGGGTTTGTAAATCGCTTAATCTCCTTTTTAAAAGCAATCTTTTGTCAAATAATCTGAATAAGGTCTCAGATTAAAAACGGAGACTCTCTAAACACAGACTATTCAGTCACACAAAGTTACCAGGATTTTTAGCTTTTATATTCACCTTTTCTGCAGCTCTGCAAGTTCTTTATTTGAATCTCTATCTTCTACATTTGTAAATAAGAACATGAGATGAAAACATAAATACTACCGCCTTTGGCTCTCTCTCTGCATGTCTCTTGTGCTTCAGCTACAAGACATACTTGAAAATGCAGAAATACAAAACTCTAACAGGCTCCTCTGCTTATATCAGTATGTCTGTGGCACTAATTCAGGGGTGAGAAGTACCGTACTGTGGTCTTAAAATTTGCTAGAGCACTGTTTTATTTCCTTTTTGAGTTCATAGGCTCTTACCATGAGAAAATAGATTTGGTAAAAACATTATGTTGAGCAGTGTAGTTGTTCTGCATCATGTTCCTTTTGTATTTTACTATTATTGAAACATTAGACTGATTTAAAAATCTGGTTGAGGACCAACAAAGGTGGCAAGTGCACCACAGCTACAATTTGTGAAATGATTGCTGTGCCTCCTTTGGAAGCAGGACAGCAATTATTTACGCATCTTTAAAGAGTTCTTCTGTGAGTAATGAGCATGTAAAAAGGATTGGTTTCCCTTTACCTAAAGTGAAAAAAAATTACAATAATGATTTTCTTCCCATGCTCTTCTACTTGGAAGATTGTTCTGACATGCCTGCCCAAACAAAGGAAGGATATTTTTTTATAACATTCTGGTCATTAATATCATTGTTATCTCTGAAAAATACATGCCTATGCCATGATGATGAATTCTGTGCCTTACACTTAAAGAATTCTAGGTCTAAGTCTCTGCTGCTTTTAAAAATGTAAAAAGGTGATCATCAGATTATTATTTTAAAACTACTGACATTTAATTAAATTGAATAGCACATCTCTAACTATCAGAGCTGACAGTGTCATAGCACTAGTTTCCTACAGATTTGGGTGTACAAATGGAAGAAACAGTACTGTAGTTGGATGTGGCTCTGCAATAACAAGAATTCTCTGCAGGATTCCTGTACAAGGTTATATATATGTGTGTGGGTCTAAAGGGATAAATTACATTCTGCTGCTTTGCTCTCTGAATTTGTCAAAGATACAGACCAAATCCTACTCTCATCTCTGAATCTGTTCAAATCTAGGGAGTTCATTGACTTCTGTGGAATTACTGTCGTTCTAGTTGTTGTAAAGACACAGATTTAGCCATAGCCAAGACATAAATTTTTAGACATTCACACAATCAGGATAATTTTGCTTGAAAAGAAGGTAATAATAGACAGATGATGAATAGATTGTTAGATGCCCAAAGAGGTGTTTTGGACCTTGCAGAAGATAGGAGGATATTGGTCATTTTGATTTCATACAGTCCAGCTAAACCAGCTCAGAAGTTTTGCTTTTTAGTTGAAAGCACAAACACAACTTTTTCCATTTTCTTGTAGAGTTTGAAAAAAACAAGGGGTTTGGTGTCTAGACATATACTTCTTTATGCCTTCTGTGGTGGAATACTTAACATGGGAAAGTGTTCCTCTAATTTACCTTTTTCATCTGATATTATTGCACTGGTGGGCAGAATGCAGCCAGTGACTAAGCTGAAAATGTAATTTAGATGCTGAGGTGCTGGGTATAGAGAATAGTTTCATGCTTCTCTTGTACCCAAGCCATTCTGTGTCTAGTATATATGAGAGTGTGACAACAAACAAAAGTGAGCAGACCTTTGTGCTGTAGTGGTGGGACTAGGATGACAAGCCTGGGGACATCTGGTTCTTATCCTACTTAACATTTTTAAAATACACAAATATCGCAGAACAAACTCTGGAACAAAATAGGACAGATGGATGAGTCCTTTGCAGCTTCTTTTCCCACAAACAGGAAGAGAACCCTCAAAACACTCCAAGGCAGAGGTGCCTGCTTTGAAGGTCTTACTACTTTAGCAGATGAGGTGGCCTCAGGGCTTCAACTTGTCACTTCTGAGTGTGGCATAAGGAATCTTAATGCAACATATTTTACAGAGAGAACTTTCAAGAGTCTAAATCAGGTGCCAGAAATAAAATAAAGAACTCCCAAGATATCTTTTTTCCCCGACAGGTTAGCTATGATGGAGAACTTCACAAGCACCCACAGCTGGAGGCTGATTTAACAGCAGTGAGAGAGATCTATGGACCTAATGCAGTATCTCTCAGGTATGGTATTGGCAGTTCTGTATCGTGGAACCTTTAATGTTTTGGACTTTGAATTCTGTATGGACCTTCCCTGACTGCCAAAGCACAAGTCTTTTCTGGTGATTTCTGCATGTTGTGTGACAAAAGGAGGGAGCGCTGCGAACCAGCATGAGTGCTGGGTTTTTGGGGGCTGTTTTGTGCTTCAGCATGGTTACAAGTAGCTGTGTTGAGAAGAGCCCTGTTCTAAAACATCATTGTCTTTTGCAGTTCTAGTCAGGCAGTTGTGTTTTGTTGTAAATTACTATTCAACATTTCTCTAAACCCTTGTTAAACTCTTTTTCTGTCATATTCTGTATTTTGCCCTGCAGGTGAACAAGAGGAATGATAAGAGATTTAATAAATACTTTCCCTAGGGAACAACTGAAGGAATTGGATTTGTCTACTCTAGGAGAAAAGGAGAGGGAGAGGACACAATAACATCTTTTCTTCTTCAGAAAAGCTGTTTGTAGGTAGAGTGAGTGATCAAGTACTCTGTATTGTCATCATGAGAGAGACAGTAAGAATCTAGGGTTTGATCAGAGGTTAGGGAAGTTTTCAAACTGTGGGAATCTTGAGTATCCTACACAGGGATGTAGTGGACCCTTGGTCAGATATGAATTGCTTAGAGTAGTTGCACACAAAATCTGGTATATATCTGGATGTGCATGGTTCTGCCATAGTGCATATCAGTGTAGGATATATATTTTATTAGCCTCAGATGTTTTATAACTTCATTTTCCATCAACATAATCTTAATAATTCCATAAAAGTAACAGGTGGGTAAGATGTAACAGACCTGTCAGATGTAAAGAAAATATCAAAGCTGTCATACAAACCAAGTAAGAAGAAGAGAAGGCATACCTAGCTGTGGTGTACTATACATTTTCAAATTAGATGGAAATTTATTGCACTTCAAGAACTTGGGGAATTGAAATCTGAATAGCTGTATATAGGTTTAGGAAATGAATAAATGTTTATTTACTAAACTGATAACTGTGAAATTCCTTTAAGCTCCTAAAATGGAAACATTATATGTAACCTTTTGAAAACTTAAATGCATGTTTTTTATCAAATCAGCTGTTTCACTGGAAACACTGTGGTCCCCTTGAGCTCACTATAGTAGGAACTGGCACCTGTAGCTGCTTTTAACATGTGTAAAATTTCAATCCTTTATCCACAGTATCGCAGCTGAAAATATTTACAGATTCCTGGAAAGACACCCCACAGCTTTAAGCATTCATTTTCATCCGTCTTGTGCACCTCCACTTCACTAAGAAGAGAGAAGTCTGACAAGGGACTGAAAGACGTATTTCCTAGACATATTTACTAGACAGTTGACCCTCCTTTCAGTAATCTCTTGCTGTCACAGAGCCAGTTTTACATGTAAAAGTGAAATTTCTGTAGCTGCATTCTTTTCACCACTGCCCTTAGAAATCTGGCCACAAAAGCCCTGAGCAAGTGATCCATCCAGCTGATCCAAACTCTTCTGTATCTCTTTGCATTGCTTATTTGTTTATGGTCAGAGGATCTCTAGGAGCATCAAATTCAAGATGTGTTGATGAGGATTGTAGACAGTAGACCATAAGATGCAGTTGTTGGAATAAATCATGATCTCCTCATGTCAGCTTGGGAAATTAAAACTAGAGTTAGCATCACGTGTCTAAAATCCATCTTCTAGGATAGTAGTGGGGTGGGGCAAATGGATTTCAGTGAGTATGGAAATGTCACAGTTAAAACTAATTTTTATCTTACTTTTTCTTCACTAATATTTCTATTCCATTACTTTAACCGTTCCTCTGTTTAATTTATAAAATTATTCTTGTTTACAGCCTTTTGAATCTATTCTGCAAGTAACACCAGTCTGCATTCATAAAAATTGCATAACAACGTTTGGATCTTCTGGAAAGTGAACAAAAAAAACCTGATGGCACTATTGTGTAGGGTAGTGGCTAAGCCATTCAGTAGATGTTTCAAAGCCAGGTTTTCAGTGAGCTGTAGGTCAGCAAGTGGCTGTGCAGCTCTGGGTGAGGTGATGTTGGAGCAGTGCTGAAGCTGGCTGGGAGGTCTCCTGTATGGCCCTGTCCTGCTGTTCACCTGCCCTGTGTGTGCCATGTGTGGACAGACCTGATCTGGAGAGACACCTTGGGTTTTCCCTGGCCAGAAAAAAACATTGGGCTGCTGAGTTTTGGTGGAAAGGGCTCCCTACACCAAACTTCACAAGAGCTCAAGCGATTTACAGTGCAAACTCAGCCCTACCGCAGCTGAGAGATCGCTTTGGTAGGAAAGAGTTACATTTTAATTTTTCAAAACTGCCTTATCGACTGGTTTATGCACAAGTGCTGCTCTGCACTCAGTCAAACTTAATAGAAAAGCATGGAAGTCACTGTGAGAAGAAGCATAGAAATGTAGTTTTAAAGTTAAAAACACCGTAGTGACTGGAAACTAACCTGTGAAAATTTGAGAGATAGTACCTTTACAGGATTGTCCACTTAAGTAATGTAAATTAAATGGAAAAATATTTTTGTTTAGGTATGTGAATAAGTATTTTCTAGCTCTATTTTTCAGAAGTCTTCAAGTACATTGGGGGAGGGTAATCAGAGTGAGTCAGAAAAGAAGAGGCAGAAAAGACACAGTTTAAATGTAAGATTTCAGATGGCAATGAAATACATGTTAAATCTGAATCTTGCAATGCTACACACAACAGATGAAAAAGATATCTATTGCCTTGAGCACATTACAGGGCAGTCTTCATTTTTGACAAACAAATGCTTGAATGTATGAAGCAATCTCCCAGGTATAACATGCCATCCTCTAGGCTATGTTGTATTTGTTTTCAGTGGTTTATCTGATGCCTGTTCTTAGGTTACTAACTGTTAATCTGAAATACTTCTGAAAATTACTGAAGGGTGTTCTTGTGTCATAAATGGGAGCAGCATGTAACTATTAATTTTTCTTTGTTCATCTGTGCAATATGTGATACAGAAATACATAGAGCAATTGAGAGATTTTGGGGGAATTAGTGGAAAAGATTTAGCCTGTTTAAGCAAGATTCTTTGAAAAAAGCTTTTAAATGCAGCAGACAGTCACCCACTGGGAATATTGATCCAATCTATGTAAATGTGTATTTTATAACTATTCTGATTTTACCCATAAGATAATCCTTTATAAAATCTTCCATCTTGTAAGTGCTCCTGGATTGAGGAGTATCTTAAAGAGCTCTAATGTAATGTAATTATTTCGTTTCAGGGAATATGGAGCCATTGATGATGTAGATATTGATCTACATATTGATGTTAGCTTTCTTGATGTAAGTAATCTAATCATAGAATTACATAATGAACATTAATATCCATTTAATTTCGCTACACATCAGACTCTCTAGACAACCACTGATACTTGCCTTTTTTGGGGACTTGATCTTCACAAGTAGGTGTCACATTATTGATTGATGTGTGGTGGAAAGGTTTTCTTTCCTTTTATGACCACATTGTTAAAATGCTGTGTTAGGCTTTTATTTGCCACGTGTATTTCCTTCCACACATCTTTTGTGAGTGGTAAATGTTTTAGTAAATATAAATGAAGCACCATTATTTTAATGTAAACCTAGACATGAGTCAGGTGAAAGCACTTCCCAGTCCTGAAGGTAAGAGGGCTTTGTCAGGAGTGCTCCTGTACAGTAATTAAAGAGGTTTGACTGGCAAAGGGACAGTGGTGCTGTTTGTTGACTGGCAGCCTGCTTCTCTAGCTGTTGTGCTGTCATTCAGCTTCACACTTCCACACCTCATCTGTGCAGCAACTTCTTGGCCTCCATATAAAGAAGAAAAATGAGAGTTTTTAAGGGCATAATTAGCTTATGCACAGATATGTCTTATTTTCACATTTATTTTCAGGTCCACACAGCACATAAGACAGTTATTGAGCCTTACTAAAATGTTAAGAGAATGTGATCATAACGTGAATTATTTAGAGCAATTTTAAGGAGCAAAAGTTTCCTTAGCCCTTAGTTATGGGGCTAATTTCTATTCTGTCTTGCCTGCTCCTTTGCTTCTCAGCTTTGAAGCAATACTGGTTGGTAGATGGGAATGTGTCTGTACGTGCAGTGTTGTGTACAAACCTCTGCTTGGTTTAAAGGAGCTCACTCCAGCAGTGGAAGCAGTCTGACACTGCTCTTCAGGGGATGTTGACTTGCTATAATTTGTCCTGAGTCTAAACTGTAAAGTTGGAGTAGATACTAAACAACTAGGTAAATGGATGGATGGATGGTGTTTATTGCAACCTAAGGCAGACTGATAAAGTAGTTCCTCACAATGGCTAATTATGTCTGTTGTTTTCATTTTGTCTTAAACTAGGAGGAGATTGCTGTGGCTTGGGATGTAATTCGCACAGAGCCTATAATAGTGCGACTGCACTGTTCACTTACACAGTACCTGAATGGTCCAGGTTGGTCAATTGTGTATTCTTCTTGTGCCTTGTGTAGTGTCCAGTCTGAGCCATGGGGTAGGCACTTATTCACTACCAAATGTTTGACCCTGCATGTGCTCAGTTCTACTGCTGAGAGGAGTCCTGTTGATTTGAAATTAGGCTTACATGTATTTGCATGGCTAGGCCATTCCCAGAGTCCCAAGCATCTAATTTAAACTTTCATAGGTTGATTCTGGGGACTTGTTTTCCTGATATCCTGTGAGGTGGGACTGCTTCCCCTGGGAACCAGGGTTAAGGAGTAAAGGTCGGGAGTTCTTAATATGTGATTTCCTCATTTTTGAAACCAAGCATCATCTGCACAGATGGGATATGACTGATATTGGAGACATACACAGACCTGTGCAGCACATTAACATTAACATGCCCTTCTTCATGCAGCTTTGAAGAATCAGGCCCTTTCAGCTTCTGGTTTCTATATGAGTATGTGAATTCTGGAGGTCTTTAGGTTTGAAAGAATTTTAAAGTGAATAGAGGTTCCTTATGAGAGAAAAACCATCCAGCACACAAAGAATCAGCTGATTTTGAAGATTTGTAAGTGTTCCTATGCAAAAGGCAACTTTAGATATATTTTACAGTGCAAGTCAGACTCAGTTTGGATAATAACTTGCGAGCCTTGGAGACTTGCAGTACAGGCTGTCACTTCAGGCTTTTATCTGTTGAAGAACTCTGCCTCTGGAAAATGAGTAGATATTTCCAGTCCTGTTTAGCAAAATCTGTCCCAATGAGCTATTTCTATAGGATATGTTGTCTGATGACACTAACTATAAGCTGTATTCTGTTCATTCACATAAGCATTTTATTATATCAATCTTTTTTTTTCCCCTTGACTTTGGTCTTTTTATCTGTAGTTTATTACTTCAATCATTTTTGTTAATATATAAATCTTAAAATATGCATTTGCAATAGCAGGAAGCAGTGTTAGTATTCAGAACATTTATAACATTACATATCAAAATGTAGTTTAAAAAATAAGTGCAGAGAAGGTGAATTGTGTACAGCAGCGTGCAGTGAGAAATGAGAAGTAACAAGAATATGTATTGAGCATTGCTGGCAAGGTTAGGGTGGGAAACACAGCTCCCAGTGCTGCAGCTGACTGCTTGTGGGAGTGCCTGAGTTCTGAGAAAGGCAGGAGCAGAGCTTTGCTGACGTTGGTTTTATGAGCTCAGCTGCTGATGCAGCCATGTCTCTTTACTTACTAGCAAAGCACAGTGAGATGCACCATCTTTTGTGTTAATTCTGTTAATTCCTCCTCTGTTTTCTTGAGAATACAGGTCCAGAATTTTATGCTGTATCTTTTTCTTCTCTACTACATTCTATTGAGTGAAAAACAGGAACACAGTGCATTCCAAAGCACAGTGGAGGATATGACTACCACCACGGAGCTGTGTAATATACTGATTTTAGAGAGTTCTTCTAGTTA
The DNA here is from genome assembly GCA_030060385.1 of Muscicapa striata striata. Lineage (NCBI taxonomy): Eukaryota > Metazoa > Chordata > Aves > Passeriformes > Muscicapidae > Muscicapa > Muscicapa striata. Next base: position 1,483,004 of record JAREIS010000255.1, read on the forward strand.
ATAGCTTGTTTCAGTAGTGTCTGTGTGGGCAGTTTGTCCCTCGTGCCTTAGAAACCTGTCTTAGAGAGGATGAATCAGCTAGTGGGGGTATTGGCATGTCTCCTCTGAATGTAGAGTCTAGACAAAAATTTTGGTCTAGATGTCAGATTTTAAGACTGCTGATTGTAGGTATGATGATTTAAAGTATTCCCCATCCCACCAGCCCCCTGCAGTGTGTCTGAAATTTGACAATCCAAGGATATTGCTAATGAAATCATTCATCCCTTTTGAAAAAAAACATCAGTTTGTATTTAAAAGCTGAGTTTATGTTTGATGTTGTTTGAATAATAGCATTAGAGAAGAGGTAACTACTGAAGTTTGAACTAAGTAAAATTGCATCGCCAAGTTAGATATATTGTATTTTATTATCAAATCTAATCTATTAAAGCAAAATTAAAATGAACTTTGATTCTGAATAAAATCTGTCTTTCTGAGTAGTCAGGCTAACATCAAAATACTGATGTACTATTTCTAATAAAATTTGAACGAACCCCAGTTTTTTGTTTTGATTTCTTTTTTATTTTACTTTAGTCTTTATCACCTGATGCAATACAAAGTATGCAGTCTGTCCATGCTTGTAATATGCTTTGGCTGTTGTCCCGCCTCGAAGGCCTGCAGCTCTCTCAACAAGTGCTGGATTCCATCTGCCACTTCTAGCTAACAAATGTTATTGAAGGATTTTAGTAATGCCACTAGCTATTTTCCATCCTTTACCCTGTACATTTGCAATTTCTGGCATGAGTATGGATATACCATACTCAGTTTTAGGACAAGCCTTGAGGAAATTTTAGGGTAATCCTTGGCCACTAGAATTCACATATCTGGCACTTGGATGATGATTTTAGATGTTGTACTAAAACACCCTCAGAAACAAAATCCAGATACTAATTAATTCAGTTTCAGTCTGGGCTTTCTTCATAGCCACAGGAACTCTACTCTGTATAGACTACTTACTTGGGAAGAATGTTTAAAATATTAGGTGAGATGAACTGCCAGTCCAGATACATTTAATCTGATGCTGCTTGCTACTTGCATAATGTATATGAAAAAAAGGACACATTTTTAAAATAAAATGGGTGGGAAGAGATACATTTGGGAGAATTCCATTTGTAAAATTGTAAATTATATTGGCTGATATTCCAAAAGGGACCATTCCTTTCTTAGTATGCTTAGGTGACATGTCCACTCTTGCCATTGCTTCATTTTAATTGTCTGTAGTCAAGCTCCTCATACAAGAGGGTCCTTAAATAAGACTTACGTGGTCACGAGTTTGTCATTACTGCTGTCAGTTCATATATCAACAAAATATCCTTTTTCCCTAGTGCCAACTGTGGATGTATTTCAGATCTCTACGAAGGAAAGATTTGGGCTGGGACATCAGCTGAAAAAGTAAGTCTAGAAAAGTACAAACCCCTGTTTTTAGGTAAATATTACACTCTTTAGTTTCTGGATCATGTCAAGTAGAATAAAATTCATATTGTCAGGTTGGTTGTTGCATCAAAGTATCTTGAAGTTGTTTTTCATTAAATAAAAGCCATTATTTGCCATTTGAAGTTTGAGTTTGACAGCTGTTGATGAGAACTTGGTTTGTGTTATTTGCCAGGCTTTTTTGTCACATTGGTGCCTTTTAAGAAGTAAGCTATAAAAGTTACAAAGACCATATCTAGGAATGTTCAGTTTCATGTTTCTGCTTAGATGGTGAAGCATCTGAAACAGGAGTCTTTTTGAGCTTCATGCATACCCTGAGGAGGCTATGTTTTCATGGTTGCCTCTAGGATAGGAATTACCACAGTAATTAGGGCCATCCATGTTTTGAGGACAAGATGGAAGAATAGTAAAAAAAAATTGGCAGTTTCATGTGGTCATAGTACAACTAATTTTAATACAATTTTACTGAGTCATCTCTTTGCATATGCTTTTGTACATGTAATAAATTTTTAAGTATATAGGCTTTAGTATCTCATCATTCCAACATTAGAAAACCCCTGAGGGCAAAAAAAAATCCTGTTTAGTCTTTTAAGAAATTCAGTGCAACATTTTCAGAGTCTTACAAATGAAGCAACTTATTAAAATCTCTATGGTACATGACTTTGAAAAAAAAAAAAAAAAAAAGGAATTGCTTCCCTGAAATGAATACTTTAAAAATGTTTTGTTATTTACCCTGTCTGTGATTTTTGCACCAGGTAATTACTAAAGGTTCCCATATGACATTTTCAAGAACATAGCTGCTCACAACTGAGCAGGAATAAATTAACCCAGTGGTCCCTCATGGCTGTGGCAATGGGATATTTCTTTTTCACACCAAATCCCTCTTTGACTTTTATCACTGTTAAGACCCCCACTGCCAGATTAGAGTCAGAGAACAAGGTTCTGCTTAGCCATGCAGATGCAGTAGCCTGTGGTCATGTGGGAGGCAGACCAGAGCAGCTGGATTTGATGCCCTTGACTCAGTTTGTCTCTAGATCTCCATGAGAGGTATAGTCTGGATAAGTTTTGCAGTCACAGTGGTTCTTTACACCGACTGTATTCTCATTAAGAGTCATTAAATGTTAAATTAGTTCAATGTGGAAACAAAAGGTTTTTGAGAAGCTGGGGCACCCTATTGTTAATCCACATACACGACAGGAAACTTCAGCTGTAGAGAGAGGACATTGCATTGTCACCTGCATGGTGACCACTGAGACCATAGTATTAAAATGAGTATGTCCTGGAATAAGAAAAATAAAAATAAGAAAACCTTTATTTTCAGAATTAAGATTATTTATCTTAATTTTCAGAATCATGCAGACTTTTGTTACACAACAGTGGAAGAACAGTAAAGAAAAATCTAACTGTACGCACAATAAGAAGGTGTCTGACAAAAAGGTGAAATCCCCTCTGCACATCTTTTCTACATTGCGCAGGTAATTGCAGGGAAAAAGAGCTGCTATCACCATAAACTGTTCAAAATCCACAGCAGGCTTCACAAGGTGAAATCTTGACTTTTCTCCATGGAGAAGTTCTCTATTTATATCTTACCTCATGGGTTTCCAGTCCTTGCATTGCATGACATCAGGAGTGAACTTGGTACTGCAGTTTCTAAGATTATTAGAAGCCAGAACATTTCAGTGCCCTGTTCTCTGAAACAGCCACGTTCCATCTAGAACTGGAAATAATTAATTTTTTTTTTAACTTGTGTTTGTATTTTTATTTTATCTTTATTTGAATAGCAAGAATAAAACTACAAGTAATACATAGACAAGTAATACATATGTATAACGTATGTTATGTGTATTTTAAAAACCTGTGTTTGTCCAGTTCTTCTTTATACAGTAGTTTGTATACTTAGTTTTTTAAAACTGGAATGGTTATTAATGAAAGACTGATTTCTGAAGATGCTGAGCATCCTCCCCTCTCCAGTGTTTGACTACATTAATGTTTTCCACTTCTGAAATGCAGGCACAGAATTTCAAAGAGAAAAGGCATTAGAAAGCGTAAGAAAGAGTTTATGAATAGTTTGAATGAATTTGAATTTAATATGATTTCTGCCAGTTGCTCATACTCGTAAGTATATGTAGAATCAGGCTCTGATTTTACCTCTTTCAGGGTTGTTACTCTTTACTCTAGTGTGTTTTTTTGATTATGGAGAGTTGGCAGATCACCCCTTTGATTCAGTTACTGAATTTGAATTGAATGCTTCTTTGAATATTCCTTCTTTTTGATGAATTTTGCCATTCTAAATTCAGGGTATGAAAAAGAGACAGGATACAGCAATCACTCAGATTGAAAAAAGATGATAGAAGATTGTCTGTTCAAAGGTAGAGGAGGAAAGATGCTTTAAGTAGAAGTCATATCCATTCCCTGCCACACCACACACCACTGCCAAGCCCAGGCTGTAGCTTGGGGTTTTTTTTTATTCCGAAAGGGTATACAAAACCAGCCCATTCTTTTTTCCTCTTGGTTTAGGAGCTGAAGTCCAGAGGTGGCTCAGCCCAAAGGCAGGGACCCTCTCTGTCCCCAGGGCACCATTCCTACCTCCCATCTGCAGAAGGGTGACAGTGAGCCAGCTGCTTACAGTGAATCAGCAGCCTCCATCCTCCACTGTCACATTGCTAACAGGGTGGGGAAACCTGCCAGCCTCTCCCCTTGGGTTTTTACTTCTCTATTTGACCAAAACAAAGCAAAACAAAACAAAACAAAACCAAAAACCAACCGAACAAACAAAAACAAAAAAACAAACAAAAACTCAGAACACTCCCCCAACTCTAAAGATTGGCGTTGCTCATAAAACATAGGAAAATGATTCAGCATGCCTGTTACATTTTCTTTGCAAGGACAGGGGAATGTGAACCTTACAGAAATGTGACAGTTTGTGTGAATGTTGTTTCATAAAATCCTTTAGTTGTTTACTTTCTGCATTCATAATTTAGGTCTCTCACATTCTCATTTCTGGTTTTACAGAGTTAGAATTTGTCTATAACCAGAAAGAAGGGTATAAATTTGTCTTTAAAAAGTGCCCAGATTATTATGATGTTTTTAAAATAATGTCCTTTTTATTTGAATTAAATTTGATTTAATGTCTCCAAGTTTCACTGCTCATTGTATCTTCCATTGGATGTGAACATAGAATTTGTTATTCTGTGTCCAGAATAAATTTACATGGGATTATGCTGTGATCATTACATAGAAAAGTTTAATTTTGATAAGGTAAATGTTTTATAAGAGGTGGATTTCATTTCAAAGATAATTTCCTGAATAATTGGTTTGTTTCCAGATGTAGAGACCTTCACAAAAAGCTGTAAGGTCACAGCTCTAACTTCTACCTAAGTAGTTAATTGTCCTTTTTGATTGTTGAGCTCATGTGTAAATATTAGTAAGTTGTTTGTTTTGGTATTGGAAGATGTTTTATATACAATTGTCCATGCTTTAAAAGTTTGGGTTGCATTTATCACTAGCAAAAACATAAAGACAGGCGACACTTAAAAGTGTTTATATCTCTGTGATCTTGCTTGATTTGGCAGGATTTTGATTATTCTCCAACTTTGCCATTTTCTTTCTTCTAAGGTCGCCAAGTTATCCTCCACCTGGCTGTGGTAAAAATAAATCAAAACTGAAGTCAGAACAGGATGGCATCTCCAAGACTCACAAACTACTAAGAAGGACTTGCTCTAGCACAGTGAAGGCGGAGGATGTGTGTGCCACAAAATCTCACAGAACCTTTGGGCGCTCCTTGTCGAGTGACCCTAGGGCTGAACAGACAATGGCTCTTAGATCGCACAAACTGCTGAGTCGTGCTTGCTCTGCAGCTGTCAAGCAGGAGGAGTGCATCACTTTAAAGCCCCATAAGGTGTTAAATAGGTCGTGCTCTGGGGATCCTCGATGTGAGCACAACAGCACCTTGAAGCCCCACAAACTTTTAAGCAGATCCTACTCCAGTAACCTTAGAATGGAAGAATTGGATGGATTGAAGACTCACAAATTGCTCAGCAAGACTTACTCCAATGCCCCTAAATCATCCAAAATGGAGCCTTTCAAGGAGTCCACCATGGCAGAGAGCAGGAGGCTCTCTCTTACCTCAGGGCTTATTGGTATCTTAACACCATCCTCATCATCACCTTCACAAGCTGCTGTGCGTAATATTTTTTTTTTGTATTCTGCTCATTTTCCTCCTATTATTTTCCAAATGTGCTATTATGCTTTTTGTGCAAGGGCATTATTCCTTAGGATGTATGTTAGTGACTATATTGGATATGCTGGAAGACAAGAGCAGTGAAGTCAGCTTTTTAAGGAAGATTCAAACAGCTGTGCATACACACATATGTAAGTTATGAAATCAGAATTTGCTGGGGTCAGGACAGAGATTTTTTGTGTTGTGTTGAATGCACAGCTGCTGGCCATGAGAAAAATTCAGTCATCCACTTCTTCCCTGCATACATCCTACAGGAAGAAGGGAGAGAGTGCACTTCTGTGCTGCAAAGTTAGGTTAGTTGCAGAGGACTTTCCTCATTTCCCTGCTTGCTTCGTGGGGGAAGCAACTGTCCATTAGATGGTTTGAGTGCCACATCACCTCTCTCTGGTCTTTGATCATCATAGTCGTCATCATCATCATCATCATCATTACCATCATATTGGAACAAACTCAGGTCATGGTTCCACTCACCTGTTGCACGTTTGTGATTCGTGAAGGGTTAAACCTTCAAATGTGCTGAGGGACATCAGAGGCCACGCAAGGAGCTGAGCCCACGCTGGCCCTCTCACTTTCCTCAGAGACATGATCAGTTGGGAGAACAGGGTAGCATACACTCTCGCATTTAAGAAAGAGCTCTTAAAATCAATTCTTCTGCCTATGCCTCTTAAAGGATGATGTTTTACTTTAGAAGAAAGAGTGAGTTTGTTTGCAGTCTTTCAAGGCAACAGCCTGGTTTTTGTGCTTCATCTGGGGAGAAGTGCTTAGAAAATAGTTCTTTCCACTCCCCTTGCCTGGTGCTACCTTGGAGGTGGATTCTTCCTTCAGATGCTATACATATGTTTAAAATAGTGCATTCTAAAAAATGAAATTACATTGTGTGTGCTGTGTTTCATGGTAATTTAATTTAGTAAGCTTTAAGCTATCCTCTTCAGATCTGCAGGCAGGGATACACTAATGTAAGGTCATTTGTATGTATGCTGTGTGGTTGATTTATGTGATGTGCACAGCAAAATTAATTTAAGATGAGCCATCAGACTTTCTACTTGTTGCAGTTTAGAGATGCACTTTTTTCTGATTCAGCAGAGGATGTATTAACATAGCAAGACTTTTCTCTCCTGACATTAATAGGAATAGTCCCTCTGTTTTTATAAGATAATGAAGAGCTGACTAGCTTTCCTTGCTGATGTTATGAGTTGATAGGGAAGAGAGGCAAGCCCTGTTTGGCAGCTTATAGAAATCACCCATAATTTATTGCTTCAATGCACTTACTTTGAGGGAAGATCATCACATACATAGTCAGATATAGTTTGACTGATGTTAGTGGAAGGGCATTAAGGGTCTATTTCACATTTTATATGCAGGCACCAGATATATGGGTAGCCTTGGTGCCTAACTGCAATTTGAAATCAGTGGAATGTAGAAGTGATGAATCAAGATACTGAGTTACCTTTAATTTTCAGCTAAAATAATAGAGTCTCATAGATGAATACAAGTAGGATTGTTGCCTGGAAGAAAAATGGAAAAGCAGTTAAGCAATTAAACAGTAGAGAAATGGAAGGAAATAGCCCTATTTTAAAAACCAGCCAAAGCACTGTAAATGGAGCTGAACTAATTCTATTCAAGACAAGGTTTGATTGAAATAGATGTCAATCTAGAGGGAAGTCTGAATATTACTGACTCTTGTAACAGAAGTTACTTCTAATTTATGTTGTTTTCTGCTGAAAGATAAAGAATTTGAGTAGTATCTGAGCATAAAGATCTCTTAGTGTGGTGTTAGCAGAAGTGAGACCTTAGAACATATAAAAGAGAAAAGTTTTCAGCCTTGCTGAGAGTTACAGTAGTCTTTCAAGCCTAAACATACAGCCTATATTTGGAGAGGCAATAGGAGTGAAAATGTTATGGAAGTTACCAAACATCAGTTTATTGGGCTGGAGTGAAGGCACTGGTATTTTCATTTGAGATTTAAGTTTCTCAGATGGTAAGCTACAAATCTTCATCAGATTTAAGAACTAGAAAGAAATACTGAAAACCTACCCCATATTCAGTAAACAGGATTGATTACTTGTAATGCCTAGTTCATGCAAGTGAGAGATCTCTTTAGGTGCAAATTGTTTACATATTTACATTCAAAAACTTACAAATGCTTTACCATTTCCCTGTGATTAGTCTGCCCACACTGAAGTTGCCTCAACTTTTCCCTTGCAGCAAAATTATGGTGCAAAATGCATTCCGGTGCGAGACCGTGGCTTTCTTGTGCAGGTAGGATGTCATATCCTATTCATTTATGAAAGACTGTGGAACATAAGCTGACTGTTAATTATTTTTAAGCAGATGTTGTTATTCTCATTTTCATTGTTCTCAGACTATTGAATTTGCTGAGCAGCGGATACCAGTATTGAATGAATACTGTGTAGTTTGTGATGAACCTCATGTGTTCCAGAATGGCCCTATGCTGAGGGTAAGTGGTGTGCTGGTAAACAATGCTTTCTATAGTGCCTTGAATAGCTGTGGACCATACAAACCTGTTGGAAAACGCTGAGTTACTTCAGATGGGTTTCATCCTAATACTCTTTTGAGATACAAACATATTAAGCATATTAATTAGATTTTGCTGTAAATTTGGGAAAAAAAAGTCTTACAAGGAAGAGAGAGAGAAGGTAGGCTTGTGTCATACCACAGAAATGTAAAGGGACATTTATTTCACTGAACACTATTGTGCTGCAGTAGTCACAGCCAGATAACAGAGAAGTGATTAGAGTGCTTTCCCAGTCCTCTGGCATTCTTCTGAAAGCTTTGGGCACCTCATCTCCGAGCTTTTATCAAGCCACTACCATGGTATTTATATACACTGGTGTTAATGCCAGCACTCTGCAAAGTGCTTCTGACCTTGTTTTGCTCACAGGCTGCTGGAATGAGCCATCCTCAAATGTGATAAAAAAGGCAGTAGAAGGCGATGCTCTGTGAAGTGCCTGATCTGGCAGTGACCCAGCCTAGGGGCAGTGCTGTGTCTCAGTATCCCCAAAGTCTGGCCAGTTAGGGAGCTCTTCCTTTCCTTCCTGTATGAACAGGAGCAGAATTTTGCCTGCTGGTGGTTGTAGCCTCCCTCCTGCTGATGGTGAGTGCATGCAGTGGAAAAGAGTAAGACTGGTCATGAGAGACACACTGCCTGGAGCTGCTGGATCAGTGCATTTTGTGAAGGAGTATATTAACAGAATACAATTCTTAGCTTTAGGACTGGTCTTGTGGTTTAGAATCCTCTTGTTTCACCTGCCCTTCATCCGGTAATGAAGCATGAGTAACCATAAAATACTAAAGCCATGGAAAACTAATTCCATTGAGTGAATGATTGGACAACAGACATCTACGATAATTCCATGTAACTAAATTCAGGAGGATTATTGCTCTGCTGGTAGCAGCAGTCACCTCAGTGTCATTCCCCATGACACTGACTGGCAGCAGGGTCAGGCATTCTGACTGCCTGCAGGGTGTGCAAATGAGCTGCTGGTAGATTGGAAAAAGCATATACATACCAGTTCACACTGCTTTAAGTCATGGTTAAACCCCTGTAGTTTTGGATATCCAATCAGTGTTATTTTTGCCTCTTCAAGTTCATATCTATCTTTTAAAAGCAAGGTTTTCTGACAGATTTATCAGTAGCCAAAACTGATTAGAAGCCTGTAAAAAAGGCTCAGTTCCTTACTGTTTGTCTTTGAATGCACTGCTGCATTCAATTTCTTGTATTACCTACAAGAAGAAGAGATAAGACAAAATAAGTATTATTTGAAGAATGATTAAAGTTTGAAAAACATAATTTAGTTTATCTATTTATCTATTATACATAAGTCAAAGCAAACAATAGGATTTATTCTATTAAAAAAACCAGAATGGAAAGTTATGTGCTCTAAATTAAAAAAAAAAACCTTAATTCCTTCTTTCCCACCATAAAGATTAAAATCTCTCTAAAATTTCTCAGAATTGCTCTTCTGTATCTTCAATTTAAAGAGGGGTCATTTTATAGCTATTAGTTTAAGCATTTGTCAGCATTTCACAACAGAAGAAGCTGCAACCAAATTCGCCCCTGAACATATATTCATCAGTGCCTTTGAAGGAGCATAACCTGACAAGCTTGGCAAAAATGAAAGAATGTCATTATATAACCTAGGAAAAATTAGATACCAGGAAGAAATCTAGCATGCTCTATGTATGCTTGAATGACTCAATAAGCAATATAGAGCCATTAATGAGTTTGCAGTTCTGTAGAAGGTGAGAAAGGATCTCAGTTTGAATTGAGCATTAGCTTGCCCTAGAGTGTGTTAAGGAAATTTATGCTTCACTCTACTGAGAGCTCTGGCCAGGGGCAGCTTAAAGTAGTCAGTTTGTGGGGTTTATATATGTGCTTCAGCTGAACACACACATATACATGCATGCATGCATATATATATATATGTATGCCCATATTAGTGTATATATATATACTATATATGCATATAATGTGTGTATGTATATAATAATATATAATGTGTATATTATTATGTGTGTATATATATAATGTGTGTATATATATAGTGTATATATATAATGTATGTGAAGAGGAAGAGCATTTTCTCTTTAGTATCGCTGGAGGAGCAGATCTCAGAAAATGAGTACTTTTGTTACAAGAACACAGCAAGCTTTCATGTAAGGTAAGGCTCCATGCAGTGGAGCCTTATTGAGGATCCCTGGCCTTTGTAAAGAGTTCTCTCTTTGGATACCACAGTGACCTCACCAGGTTTCATAAGGTGGGTGCCTTGCCGTGGTGTGCTTAGCAAGAGTGTCCAGATCTCATTTGCACAGATGCCTGCATCCCAAAGGCATTAAAGGCATAGGTTCTCTCTGTAGCAGCTTGTGCCACAAGAAGTGCCATGAACTAAATAACTCTGAGTCATTCACCAGTTTCTCCCTTTAAAGTTTAGCTCCTCCACACAGATGCACACAGTTTCATGTCTAGAAGTGGGAACTCTTGATGGTGAGCTTCCCTTTTACATTTTGGACCTTCTTTTTTAACAACAAAGAAGACCTATGAATTTATAAAAGCATAATAAAGTTATTGCTTTAAAAGTTACTTTAATATGTATATAGGCTTGATTTTCTGATCTTTTATGGAGTTTTATGTGGTTATATAGAAGCCACAGAGGGATTTGATTCTCTAATCCTCCCCTATGTCAGCCTGGTGCCTTTCCTGAACTATAGTGTAGTTTATTAATTTTCTTAAATGCAGTTAAAAAAATTCAACAATTGCCATCACACAACAATTACAATTTTTTAATACTGACAAATGCTATACCTACTTACAAACTCTTATGCTGTACATAGCTTTTCGTGCTGGTTTTTACTGACTCGCGAAACTCAGAACTGTCATCCTCACAACAGCTGTAGAAACCATCTGAAACAGAGAGAGAAAGTTTTTTCTTTCTGTAGGTTTATTTATAAAGTATCTTTAAATCAATCTCTCTCAGCAAACTTTCTTCTCAGTATTGTGTTTCATTTTCCTCAACGAATTTTTCTGGGAGAGTATTCAGGCTTTAAAGTCTATTTCAATTTAAGTTACTTTTTAAATCCTGACATCTTTTTTCCCACAAGATAACAACCACTTGATGACAACAAGATGTCTCATTTTGTAGGGTTTTATTAAGGCACTAGATCCAAGTGGCAGATATATCACTGTATGGATGATTCTGTTGCAGAACAGCTTCATGACACGATTATATATGTTTGACTTCATGATTTTACAGTGGACATCTGTCTTGCTCCAGAGCCCCTGATAATTATCTGATCATGCAAATATTCTCTGCTGGTTCAGGGATCCTGTTGTACATTGAAATCTTTGGGTGTTGTTAGGCCTTCTTGGTGCTTTATTGTGGATAAATAAAGGGGCCACTTTGTTTGCTTAGTGAAGATGAGTAAGTAAGAAATTCTTATATTTCTCTTAGGAATTTCTTTACAGAGCAAAGTGAGTGTCTTTGAGACTAACCAATTTTCTTTTGAGCTTCAAAATTACCTGAAATACAGAAGACCAGAGTTAACTACTTAATTCCTCTGTGTACTCCGCTACTTTGTGTGTGTAGAAAACAAAACAGATTAGGCAGATGGGGTGACCTTAGAATGTGCCCAAACCTAATGCCCTCACAAGGACCTACACCTGTATTACTGTGAAGGGAAAGAACAAAGGTTTTCTTGAATTGAAGGAGGAGTCTTGGAAAAGTACTGTAAAACATCACAAGGTAGTAACACTCTTCTTTGTAAAGGCCTATAGCCCACTACTTCATTCCATCTGCTTTAAAAAAACAACACAGTAGTAAATAGTCAATGTTTTCCTGTAAGTATTCACACCTTTTCCAGATAATATGGGGATGAATGAAAGTTCTCATCATAGTGTGTTTCTTTTGTATTTGTTTCAAAGATACAGTGAGATCTAAGGATTATTTGCAGTGTACCACAAGTTATAAAAGCCAAATTGGATGTTTAGAGATATACACTTATATAATATGAGTACCACCAAAATCAGAAAATTACTTGAAATCACTGCGTGGAATGATTTGCTGTTGTTCTGCAAAGCAGTGGAAAAAATACAATGAATACAGGGATCCTAAGAATAAAAAATATTATTTAAGCTCTTACATAACATGGACCAATACTATTTGATGCAGTAATTTCTAATGATGATAGGAACCCTGCATATTTCACTTTTCACAGAAAGATTAAGAAGCAGCTTTGCAAACGTTAGCAAGTGATGGAACTGCAGTGAGTACATCCAATCAGCTCCCTTAACTCATATAAAGAATCACAGTGCATCCTCCTGCAAGGCACTGAGCTACACTGCTCTCAGGAGCTCTGCCATCTTCTGAGGTGGCTCCTTGCTCCATTTTGAAAAAGGGGGAAGTGAAAGGTCAAACACAGGTTTCATGGGGGAGACACACAGTAGGCAGACATGATAAATCTGTTGAAAAAAGTAGGGGTCTGGTCCTTTGAATTATTACCCTCAAGTTCCTGTCTTCGAGTTTGTTTTCAACAGAGAAGTTGTTTAGATGAGTGAGAATGGGCTATTATTTGTAATTAATGGCTAGATTTGGATTCTTTCAATAACGTATTGTGGAATGGTTTTTTTTTTTCTCCTAACATTTTCAATCATTTCACATCTGTGTTGTTGAAATAGTTACATAGATTATCCTGATTTGTGTCAAACTGCAATATTAGATTAAATGTTAGAAATTAATTTAGGAAAGTTGAATGACTTCCACAAAACCCATTCTGAAGTACTGACATGTTCTTGCATGGGCATGTGTCTCTAGTGAAAAATTCCTGAAACTGGAATTTGTTTCATCCACTGGCTTTTGAAGATCTCCAAGAATGGAGACTGTACAGCCTCTCTGAGCAACTTGCTATAATGCTTGATAAAGCTTTAGGAACATCTTACTTCAGCTTTATCTAAAATTTTGGATAAAGTTTAGATAAAGCTTGTCCTGTATGAGAGAATAAAAGTACTGACTGACCTCTAAAGGTCCTTTTCAACCATTTGTTTTGGTTCATATAGCTAAAAAATGTATTTTCCAAAGCAGATCTAAGAATGTAATAAAGAAACATAAGCATTATTTGGTTCAGTGTTAGAAGACTATTAACTTTTTTTAGTGCTGTATGAATGTCTTCCTTTTATTATTACTAGAATGTTCTAGGGAAGGACTAAGTCGCATTTTAATAGTGCAACACTTTTGCTGCTGTAACAGTAAAGAAATAAGTTGTTTTAGGAATTCAGCATGTACTTTTATTGCAAACATTTAATGCAATGAGATCACGAGTCATTAACGATAGTGATTATTATATTTAAGGATCTGATTAAAAGAAGTGTAATAAATATGAGATATAATAGTTGAATACTGGAGTAAAGAAAATGTCAGTTCTTTCTTTAAGAAGGGCAAGAAGGAGAGTCTGTAGGAGTCTTTGTGGTCTGGGGTGGACAGTCATCAGGGACAAACTCAGGCACTCTCTAAGCTGGTCTTGATGTGGTTTATTATAAAGGCGTGGGTGCGCAGAGTCCTGCTGGGAGCTGCGGGCGCAGCTCGGAGCAGGATGGAAAGGGAGTGGGGGTAAAAGAGAGAAGTGAGGGAGGGATGAAAGAGAGAGGAAGAAGAGAGCAATTTCCCATTCACAATACAATAAATAATCTTCTATGTTGCATATTCTAATTTTCACTAACCAATCTAACACAAGATAGAAATTCTATAGCATTTACATACAGCCTATAAGAATCATTGCATTACCGTACTGTGTTACACTTTAAACCCTAAAAACTACCCTTTGGACCCTAGGAGGGTCTTCTCTGACCTTGGTACCTGTTCTCCAGCAGCAGGCATTGTTCAATCACGAGGGGATTATCCTCTGCCAGCCATCCTATTGTCTTTTGGTTATTTAGTAACTGAGCTGTGGTATCTCAAAGATGGCTTCCATTTCAATCTCACTTGTGGTTTCTATATTCTCAGAATCCTTTGCTAAGCATTCATATTTGCAAGGTTTTCCTAGCCCCTATTCCCCAACAGGAGAGGATCCAGTGAACTCCATTCTGGTCACCCTCACCTTGATCTGTAGGAAGGTGATGAAGCAGCCTAGCCTCAAAACCATCTCGAGGCACATTAAGGACAAGAAAATCCTCACAAAGAGTCAGCATGGTTTCACCAGTGGGAAGTCATACTTGACTGACTTGATTAAACTTCTTTGAGGAAGTGACTGGTCTGTAAGATGAGGGGAGAGCAGTGGGTATTGTCTGCCTGGATGTGAGTAAGGCGTTGGCTGTGTCTGCCATAAGATCCTTTCAGACAAGCTGTTGGTGCATGGGCTGATTGAGGAGATGGGGAGGTAGTTTGGAAACTGGCTGGATGTCTGGACTTGGAATGTGATGTTCAGCTATGTAAAGTGTACTTGGGGGTCAGCAAGTACAGAGGGTCAGTAGTGGGTCCAGTCCTGCTAGTGCCTTCATTAATCACCTGGATGATGGTGCAGAGTGTATCCTCAGAGCTTGTTGGTGATGAAAACAAGGGAGAGGTGTGTGGTACTCCAGAGCAATGGGTGCCTTTCAGAGAGACCTTGGCAGGCTGGAGCAGTGGGCTGCCAGGAGCATCCTGCAGTTCAGCAAGGAGAAGTGCAAAGTGCTGCAGCTGGGGAGGAACAAACCCAGGCACCAGTGTATGCTGGGGGACACCCAGCTGGAAAGCAGGAGTGGCTTGGGCTGAGGAGAACATCTTGGACATAAGAAAGCAATGTGCAGTTGTGGTATGGAAGGCTGATGGTATTCTGGGCTACATTGAACAGTAGAATTGTCTTTGTGTGTGGAGAGATGTGATCCTGCCCCTGCACACAGCCCTGGTGAGGCCACACTGTGTCCGTCCTGTGCTCCTCAGCAAAGAAAGGGATGGTGCTAGTGGAGAAAGTCCAGGGAAGGGTCACTGAGATGAGT
The DNA here is from genome assembly GCA_030060385.1 of Muscicapa striata striata. Classification (NCBI taxonomy): domain Eukaryota; kingdom Metazoa; phylum Chordata; class Aves; order Passeriformes; family Muscicapidae; genus Muscicapa; species Muscicapa striata. Next base: position 1,498,195 of record JAREIS010000255.1, read on the forward strand.
AAAGGGGCTAGAGCACATCACGCAGGAGGAAAGGCTGAGAGCCCGGGAGAGAGAAGGCACAGGTGGGATCTTACTGATGTCTATAAATATTTGAAGGAAGGGTGCAAAAAGGATGGGGCCAGGCCCTTTGTGGTGATGTTCAGTGACATGACAGGAGGCAGAGGATGCAACCTGAAACACAGGTTTCAGTGGAACAACAGGAAACACTTTTTACTTTTTAACCTTCTCTGAAGGTGACTGAGCATGGGAATAAGTTGCCCAGAGAGGCTGTGGAGTTCACATCCAATGAAAAATTCAAAGGCTGTCTGTTCAGGGCAGCTGGCTCCTAGATGACCGTGCTTGAGAAAGGATGTTGGACTAGATGACCTGTGGAGATCCCTGCCAGCTTCCATCTTTCTGTAGTTCTTTGATCTTATTCAGCTTTTACATAGTGCAATTTGTAAAGCTAATGTCTATCTTGCTGTTCTGTGCCTTTCCAAATTCCTCATTTGCAAATACTAAGGCCATTGACAGAACAGCATGACTGAATGGGTTTTAAAGACCTGTGAGACAATTATACAGGACAAAATAATCTCAGAATATATTCAATAGGGTAATTAAATGACCATCTGTGTATAATTTTCTTTTTTTTAATAAAGAAGTCTCTCTAGAGTGCCATCTTGTGTTGAAACCTCAAACTGAGCACTCCTCGGAACAAAGAAGGAATTAGTAAAAAAAAGCAACAAAATTAAATATTACTAGTTTCTAGATTTAGCAAGTTTCTTTGAAATTTGTACCCTGGTGCATACATTTCTGCTGTTTAATGTTCTATAAAATATGAACAGTAAAATACCATAAAGTAATATTTGAAATACCTGTTCTTATTATTTAGCTGCAAAAATAAGCACAGTGTTGTAATTATGATTTTTTCCAGTAGTAAGCTTGTGGGTTTTTTAAAATCTTTTTCATCCCAAAGTGCTCTCAGTTATGTTTTGTTTGCTGTGAGTGAAATCTTGCCCTTGGTGGGTTCATGCTGACTTGAAGAGGTCTTGGATTTCTCTGCGCTTTGAATACAATGGTGAATACACCATTTCAATGGTGAATACACCATTGAAAACACAGAAGCATTGAGTATGCTGCTTAGTACTGGGAAGTTTCTTGAGCAGAATAGACATCACTGAGCTGTGGAGAAAAGTGTAGGTGTACAATATGTTTAGTCAGACTGAAGTAAGCCAAGATGCTTATGGAATTCCAGGACTTTTGTGGAATAAAGCTGTGGTCTCTCTAATCCTTATGCCACAATACAGATTGGTTTTATCTCTTTTTATGAAAAAAGCCTTTCCAGATACAACCTGTATTTTAATAAAATAGATTTCAAATCATTTATATTTATTGACAGAGTAAAATGACCACAGTATAATTTTTCCTGTTGCCAGCAAGTTACCAAGTGCACTTTGTCTATCTAGCATTCTATAAAGCTTGTTAGGTCACCAATTTTTTCTATTTCTGTGAAGTAAAAATATAATTTTTTTAAGCATGTAAGATTCAGAAAAAATCCCTCAGAATCCCAGAAAATAATATTTGAATGAGACAAAACAAAGCCAAGCAGAACAAGTGCCAATTCTTACTCACCACAGTCTGCTCTCATCTTTCTTCAGGTTGTATCTGATAACCATTGTGGTATCTCCCATGTCTTTGAAAAGCATGTTCCATGTAACATATGAATATTGAGAGACTATTTAGAGAGTTCCCTTACATTAAGGACAGGAGTTGGTGTGGTGGAAAGTTGGAAACAGAACAGAGATTTGAAGTTCCATTTTGTCTTCTTGTCTGTTGCTTTGATTAGGAAAAGTGGGATGGTCACTAATGTTTTCACCTTCACCACTTATTACGCTTGTTGTATGTCAGGCAGTGGGCCTTCCTCGAAGCATCTCCTGTTAGATCAATAGTTTTTAGGTGTGTCAGTCATGTTACAGCCTCATTAGTGTCTGTGTGATATCCCTCAGAGCACAGGAAAGCGTGTCACATTGCTCTGAGCACAGCTGCAACCCACATTAGAAAGTTGCTAGATTGATATAGACTATAAAAGCTCCAGCTTTTTCACATTGAAAGAATATCTAGAAAATTTTTTAGGTAGCGCATTAGTCCAGGAACCAGGATACGTCATAGTGCGTAGGTGGTTTGTGTGTCTGCCAGTCTCAGTCACTGCAGAAAGAAATGACATTTGCATTGTGACACACGGGAACTCTGTGCTTTTTTCACCACAGCAGCAGTTGGGTGGGAGCTCCTCATCATGTAAAGAATGGGGGTGGCCAAAGGAAAAAGTCTGAAAACTTCAAACATTCAGAAGATGCTCTCTGGTCCTGTCATTCCTTTCTGCCTCCAAGCATTTTCAGTCTCAGGTTAACTGCCCGTGTCTCATTTTTTTCTGGTTTTTCCCCACTGGCATAATGATCCTCCTCATAGTGTTACAGCACCAGTGATCTTCACTTAGCTAATATTTCTGTGAAGACTAATAGCTTTATGTTAATTTTCTATTTTCAAGCAAAAAAATTAAGTCTGTGTGAGACCCTGGTAGCTGCTGTTGCTGAGAGGAATTACAGATGCCTTCTTCAGGAAGTGAACAACAAAGTCCTCAAGGCAGTCAGTTTGTATCCTCAAGATGGTGGTTGTAATCTGTGGAACTGTGTGTACACAGGATGAAATTAATATTCAGAAATAAATGTTTAAGTATCTAAGCCCTGTCTTGTCATGTATTTTCCCCTTGAAAACAATGGAAGATAGTAATCCAAGAAAAGGTTAATTAAGATTAGTCTGTACATTTCTGGCTGTGAATTCCACATCAGTCAGAATATATCTGTATTTCATGGACAGACACAAAAATTCTTAGAAAGTTTAGCTTCTTGAATGTTATATAGAAAGGAACCAAAGTAAGATTATCCAATGATGATGTTGGAACAACATAGCTTTTATAAATGTGTCAGTGATATTCGTGTTTGTTTAGTGTGGCCAGGGACATTTCTCATATTTATGATCCAAAGTGAGAAAAATGCTGTGCCTGTCCCGAGAGCTGGCATCATATGACAAGGGAAGAGTGGACACCATAAAGAGAAACACACTATCAATATGCAAAACATTAGCAGCAGAGTAGGAGCAGACTTGAATCCCAGTTTCCCCCATAAAACTTGTGGTTTTCTTTAAATTCTGCCTTCTAGAATCGAGTTATTAACTTAGTTTTCATATGTTTTCATTGGTTCTAGCATGCACAATTGCAGGCAAAATGTAAGAAAGGAAATGTAACAGTGAATAGGTAAGTCACAGAGTGTGACAAGCAAGAGCCCCTCAAACATTTGCTTCCTAATTGCAAGTTAGTATTTTCATTTTATAGGGATTTAAACAATCTAAATTGTTGAGCTAAACTAGTGACTGGAGTAGAGGACACTGAAACCAGCATCTCTTGGAATACACCTGTGGGAAGTTTAACTTAAAAGCATCTTACTCTGTTTAATTGACACAAATTCCAGAAACAGAATTCAAAAGTACTTTTAATATTACTATAGTGTGGGCTAAAAGGCATCCAGGCTAGATATATGAAGACAGACTGTTGAAAAAAGTTTTCTTCATGACAAGCATGGCCAACCTTAGATTGCTCTGCTATTCCAGAGTTATTCCTTGCTCTGGAATAATGGAAATCTGTGTATACTGTTGATTATGATAGTTACCCCAATTGAACAAATTGTTTAACCATCTTCTAAATGTGGAAAACCCAAGAATAACGACAACAATAGAAACTTTTTATCCAGCTTGTCATAACACAATGAATTTGATCATGCTTGGCTTCATCCGCTGCCTAATGCAGTGGAACATGGTAGATAAACTAAAGCAAATGGGTGACACTATCAGACTTGAAAGATGATAGCTCTTGTAAAGCAAATGAAGTGAGACTGTATCTGTCCAGAAGATTTCAGATGTTTATTGAGGTCTTGAATCTTTGAAACCTAGCAAATGAATGTTTTAAGTGCTGCAAAACAAGTGACTGCAAGTACAGCAGTATGCTTATTACTGGCAAAGTTGTTGCCTAAAACAGAATTCAGCTAAATTTTGGGTTTTCTTTGTGTGTTTAATTAATTTTTTCATTTCTCCAAGCACTTTGTAGAAGCAGTGGCTTGAACTTCAAAGCATACAACAAATGCGTTTGTACTTGTTGTGATCACTAGACTTAGAACTTTTAGTTACAAAGCTAAGTTTAAGTTTCAGTGAGCTAGGATTTAATACTATGCCTTCAAATAAATAGTATCCAGAAAAGTATTTTTGATTGTTTTCAACATTGTCATAAAAGGTTGTGTTTATTAGGTAGTTTTAAGGAAGGTTTTAGTTTGTATTTCTTTCACTGTTTGTTCGTTCTGAATGCTTGTAACAATTCATTGTGTGATATTACTTAAGCCTTTAAAAAGTTGGTCTGCTAATTATCTTTCAGTAAATAAGATGGAATTGCTGTAAGGCTTGTAAACAGTTAGGAAACCCATGAAGACATGCCTATTTTCATTACCTAAAGCTGTGTTCCTTTTTGTTTCTGATTTGTCTGTTTTACGAAGGCATCATGTTCTCACTCAATATGCAGTTAAGGTAACATATTTTTAATTGTGATGACATCATGAATTATTTAATAGGAAAAGATGGTTCAACAACAAGGGGTTTTATTGTTTGTTTAATACCTGAAAAAAAGACTTGAAGTACCTTTATTTCTTAAAATAAGTAGGCTGCAAAATACAGTGTTTATGCTGTAAAAATGTAATGGATTTTCTTATAAACTAATTCAATTTCTTATTAACTAATTAATTATAGTTTATTGTCATTATAAATTATATATCATTATATAAATATTTATTTCTTATTAACAATAATTTGTTAAATTGTTTGAAAATTAAAAATAGCCTCCTCAAGAAATTTGTCTTCCAGATCAGATTTTTATATGTGTTCTGAACAGCAGTGTAAGAAGCTATGAAGAATAAACCTGCTTCCATCAGCTTCAGGATTTGTTCACCATTAACTTTAATTATGTAGGAAGTTTTCAGATAGATAGTCTTAAAAACATTTGAGTACTATCCTGTAATTTTGGTTTTGTAACTGTGCTGGGATTTCTTTTAAATTTAGCCTCTCTGGGTACTTAAAAGTTTTAGAGTTCTTCACTTTTGCTCTTCACGTTGTTAGAATGCTTCTCTAATGCATCTTCCTCAATAATTGATATGTATTAAGTATTTAAAATTATTGCTGCAGTTAAAATGTGAAAAAATAGTATTAATTGTGTTTGGGGTTTTTGTAGGTATGACATGCTGAAAGCAAGAACTCAAATTAGAACAGAAATAAAATTAACTTTCTCTTTTCATATAGCCCACTGTCTGTGAACGGGAACTCTGTGTATTTGCTTTCCAAACATTAGGAGTGATGAATGAAGCTGCTGATGAAATTGCAACTGGGGCACAGGTAGGATTATCTAATGTTTTCTGTAGTTTGCTCTGTCCACTTAGTCTCTTCCAGTATGTGTTTTGACTTGTATGGACCATATGAGTACTGTTTGGTAAATATTTTTGTCCACTGTTATAGCTGTAAATGCACTGGTTTATGCGTGGTGTATTCAAACAGTACTAATGAGGTGTTTCCATTGTTTTGCTTCCATGTAATTAGAGTAACTGTGGTTTTGTGCCCTGTTGTATTCAATTAGGTCACCTGGGTTGTTAATAAAGGCAGCCATTGTAATTTGGAGATAATTCACATTTATTTCCACCTAATGAGCCATTACTACTCTCATGCAATTAATAAGTTACTTCCTGTTCATGGTCTTGGGATGCAGGGATCCACTGAGCATCTGTTGTTTTGGTCATTACATAGCAGTGGGAAAGTCCTTACTGATATTGCTACATAGGGTTCTTTCTTCTTCTCAAGGATAAGGAATTTAATGTAAGCCTGCTTCCTGACTCTAAATTCAGTTACTGATGTAGTTATAACCCTATCATTGGTTTCTTAAAGTATTTTAAATTACACTTTCAAATCACTAACCTAATGTTTCATTAAAAACAAAAGTTAAAGGATGTTACATTTAAAGCCCCTTTAAGATCTTACAGGAAAAGTCTGCACATCTTAATGAAATGTGCACTTGTGTCCAATTTTCTGGTTACTATGCTTCTACATAGTAAGCAACATGGTTTTTTGAAAGAGCATATTTAACTAGCACTAGTGAGTATAGTCACTGGAAATGAACTATTCACGTAGGTGCCTGAATACAGCCCTGAGCATATCCTCAAAGGAAGAAAGTTGCAACAATGTAGATCAGCTTCCTCATTTGAGAGTATGATTGTGGAATCAGAACAGCAGCTTTTCATCTGATGCCTGAAGACCATTGGATGGCTCTATTTGTAGCATCTAGATACCAAATATTGGGATAACAGTTTAGGTTTGTAAGGAATGGAAGGAGATGTACAGACAAAGCCCCACCTCGTCTCAGCCTGAAGTCCTGTGAGAATTTAATTTTTTTAATTCAGGCACATATTATATTTAGTACATATAGAACATACATTTAGTATATTTAGTACATTTAGAACTGTAGAGTCACAGAGTAGTTGGAGTTGGAAGGGACCTGTGAAGGTCATGTAATCCTATACCCTGCTATGAGCCAGGACAATTTCAACTAGATCAGGTTGTTCAAAGCCCTGTCTGACTTGACCTTGAATGTTTCCAAGGATGGGAGCATCTACCATGTGTCAGTGTTTCATCACCCTCACTGTAAAAATCTTCTTTATATCTAGTCTGTATCTCCCTCCTTTAGTATAAAACCTTTACCCCAGTCCTATCACAGCAGGTTCTGCTAAAAAGATTTTCCCCATCTTATCATCCCTCTTTAAGTACTGAAAGGCTGCAGTAAGGTCTCCCAAAAGCCTTCTAGTCTACAGGCTGAACAACCCCAGCTGTTTCAGCCTGTCTTCATCAGGAGGGCATTCCAGCCTTCTGACCATTTTTGTGGCCCTCCTCTGGACTTGCTTTGTCATTTGTAGGTCTTTCTTATGTTGGGGGCCCCAGAGCTGGACACAATGCTCAGGTGGACACTCATGAGGACAGAGGGCAGAATCCCCTCCCTGCCCTGCTGCCCACGGGGCTCTGGATGCAGCCCAGGACACGTTTGGCTCTCTGGGCTGGGAGTGCCATGGCTGGGGCATGTCCAGCCTCTCACCCACAGCACCCCCAAGTCCTTCTGGGCAGGGCTGGGCTGAGGCTGTTCATGCCCAGCCTGTGCTGATACCGGGGTTGATCTGACCCAGGTGCAGCACCTTGCCCTTGGCTTTGTTGAACTTCATGAAAGTTCATGAACTTCATGCAAATTTGCTGGGAGAGCACTTGAGCTCACTTTCTATGTCATTAAATAGCACTTGTCCCAGTATTGCACCCTGAGGACACCACTCATCACCAGTGGCCATCAGGACATAAGACATTGACCTCTATCATCTGGATGCAACCATCCAACCAATTCCTTATCCACAGAACTGTCTATCCATCTAATTGATCTCTTTTCAATTTAGAGAGAAGGGTGTTGAGGGGGGACTATTTACTGTTTTAGAGAATTTACAGAATATAAATAACATCTGTAGCACTGCCCTTGTCCACTGATGTGGTCACTCCATTACAGAAGGCCACTGGGTTGCTCAGGCAACCAGTGAAGCTGTGTTGGCTGTCCTGAATCTCTTCCCTGTTCTCCATATGTCTTAGCGCAGCTTCCAGGAGGAGCTATTCCATGATCTTCCCAGGCAGAGAGGTGAGGCTGACAGGTTGGTAGTTTCCAGGGCCCTCCTTTCTACCCATTTTAAAACAGGTGCTGTATTTCCCTTTTTCCAGTCACCTGTTACTTCACCTGACTGCCATGCTTTTTGAGTTAGTGTGTGGAGATAGACCTCTCTATGTTCACATTCCTCAGGGGCTCTCAAATCTAACCTTCACTGACAGTGGGAAGCACTTTGCCTCCGTGCTCTCTGTCTTGAGCTTCATCCACTTGAGAGATGTGTGAAGGGTAGACTGCAAGTGAAAACAGGCTAAGAGCTGTCAAGCTCCTCAGCCTACTCATTGTCCGCCATTGTTACCGTTTTGCCAGTCGTGTTCAGAGAAGAGTGCACTTTCTTTGACCTTCCTTTTCTGGCTCATATGCCTTCAGAAGCCTCTTCATTATTCTTTGCATCTCTTGTCAAGTTAATCTCCATTTGCAGCTTGGCCTCCCTCACCCCATCCTGACATAAGCAGGCTATGTCCCTATATTCTTCCTAGAATATCTATCGCTGCATCGACTGCCTGTGCATTTCCTTCTTTTTTTTTAAGTCTTACCAGCAGGTCTGGAGTCATCCATGCTGACATCTTGTCTTCCTTTCCTGATTTCCTACACATGGGAATTGAGAGCTCTTGCACTCTATGGAAAGCATTCTTAAAGATCTGCTCCCTCATCACTGAAAACAGTTTTCCAGGGGGTCCTATTGAACAACTCTTTGAACAGCTGGAAAGTTTCTTTCCTAAAATTAGTAAAGAATTAGGTACTTTTTTAAGTAGAGCTAACTAAGTAGAGTAGTGGCCTTGGTTAGCTCTCACTCACTGTTTTACGTAAGTATTTGTGTTGCAGGCATATGCAGAGCTTGCTCAAGATCTCTGGAGTATCTCTGCATTTACAGAGCTTTACTGTAGAGTTCTGAAGTGATTACAACCTTAAGAGTGCTTAAGAAGGAGTTTGATAAGGGGTTTTGTCTGTTGTCCCATTGGACCTAGGTGGCTAAATTCTGCTAAATTTCACATTAGAGAAAGCATTGCAGCCAGCTCACTATATTGGATCTGGCTGAAACCTCCATTCCTGTTTGCAGAAAAAATTAATCAGTTCTAGAGTTTAATCCATCTGAGCTCTTTTTGTCATTAGTTTAGGACAGTATGAATCATGGCATAGACTGTCAGCAGAGTGGTAATTTCTCCAACAGCCTAGCAATCTTAGGATGACTAGTAAAAGGTAGGTGTTCACATTTTGTCTGAATCTTCCTCCAAATCATTTTGTCTAGTGAAGAGCCTAAATACAGTTCCTATCATTAGAAATCATATCCTGTTTTGTCTTCTGTGCTTCCAGCCAGTTTCCTAAGGTGCACAACCCTACTTTGTCCCTCCAAATAATCCGATGGCTTTTCTTTAATAATAAGTGATCGTACTTTCTAAAACTTTCCAGCCTGAACTCGGGTTGCCTTGTACTAGTCACGTAGGCAAAATGCTTGAAAATTAGATGACTGATTTTTGGATAGTTCCTACTCCCTGTAAAGGATCTCTTGAGAGTGAGAGGCACTGTCTGAGGTACTGATGTCATAGGAGGAATTGTCATCAGCAAGTATTGTCTTGTTCTTCATGCAGCTATTTTAATCATTACTTACTTACTTCAGTACCTCCAAATGAGGAGGAGTTCATGCCTAGTTTTAAGGACATCTGCTAGATCCACACCACTCCCTATTCCCAAGGAATGCATATGCAAGGCTATATTTCAAGGTTTCTATTTACCTCCCAGTTTGTTTTGCGTTGAATCAACTCAAAATAATGACCTCGGGAAATCAGGTGCAAAAAAAAAAGAGCAGAGTTGGAAACAGTCTAGGAGTCAACAGTTTGTTTAAAGGAAGGCTATAGGTGGTGTCTGAGTAGAACTGTTCCAGTTTTAAGATAATATTCCATCATACAAATCACAAAGCAAGACAGTTTTGAGTCTCTGCATAAAAAGATCTGGGAACTCAAACTGCTCTTCCCTAGCAGTGTTCTGTGACAGCAGACTATAAGTGCTCCTCAAAACTAGGGTGAACTCATGCCCAATTTCACAGTAATACATTTGCACAGGGGCAGGTCTGCTGCCTGATCTGGTTGCTGATCTCCTTTGTAAATGCTAGTGCGTATGCCCTATTTTGAAACATTCATCACACATACAGACAGTATAAACTGGAAGGTAATCAGAGAACCATTGGGAAAGGGATCATTATTGAAGTAATTTCATTTTCAATGTATGTGAGATATTTAGTAACTGGAACTAACAGAATATATAAAAACTGACAGAGAAAATTGTTCATTCATGCTGAAGGAGCAGAGGAGGAGAATGGCAGCTATATGAGTCACCACAGCATAGTTCTTTTTCCCTTTCATCATTATTCTTATTTTCATTCTGGCTCTCTAAAGGACTGTAATTTTTTTCATCCAAATGATCAGATACAATGACAGATGTAGAAAATCTTCTAGATGAGTGTGATCTGTGAGATGAGATCTTATCTGTGTGGAGTTGAGGGGGGAACCAGGGATATCTACTAACTCCAGCTTGTCTCAGCTTTTCCTTTCTTTCCTGGAAAAGTGTTTTCACGCAGGAATGTTTTCAGAAGGCACAGAAAAAAACATGGGAAAATGAGTTAATCTGCAGCTTTAGTACCTTGTTTTTTTTTTTAATGTAGCATTTTTGGATTTTATTATGAGCTGGACTTATATTTCACAGCTGCCAGAAAGCTGCATTCTCTCATGTTTTTTATTGCTGTCTTCTATTTTTAACCCCTGAATTACATATTTTGTAACAATTATATGGGAATCTGTGTCTAAGTGGTGTGTGTGCTTATGTGCACACATCTATGTGCATATTACATGCACAGTCCTGTGGAGAAATTGTGAAAATCATAGATATTCAAAGAGGTGTTGTTATTTTGTACAAAAAGGTGGAAAGAAGAGGATGCCCTGGTGTGAGCTTTGCACACACCTGGCTGTTAAATCATTGCAGTATTCTGGCTTTAGCAGAAGCAATGTTTTCAAGTGTTTCTGTGATTACAGTCTTCAGGACAAGAACAAAAAGTGGTACAAATTTGACAGACTATTCCTTGTTGTTGAGGAACATTTTTACTGGCATGTCTATACAGAGATACACAGATGCAGCACAATTTCATTTCATTCATGAATAAATTTGATACAGGAATTCACATGTGTACACAAGAGAAAGCAATACTTCAAGCAATATATTTGATATTATAATACTTTTAGGACCAAGTACTGGTCCTACATACATGCAATGGAGTAATATGCCATGGCTGAACCCAAACTCTGTTGAGGTCAGCAGAAGAAATTTAGTTCTAAACTATCTCCTGTGGATAACACAATTTGGGCAATGTAGGTGACAATGAAGTATAATGTATCTATAATGTGTAAAAAAAGACAGACTGGAAGATACAATATTAAAGTACATATTTTGAATAAACATATAATAAATATGTCTTTCTTTATCCCCAGGTGGTTGATCTGTTAGTATCTATGTGTCGGTCTGCATTAGAATCACCTAGGAAAGTTGTCATTTTTGAGCCATATCCTTCTGTAGTTGATCCTAATGATCCTCAGATGCTGGCCTTTAACCCCAGGGTAAGTAGTTACCTTTAATTATGTAATCACTTGGGTTTACTCACACATGAGATTTCAAAGCAAAGATTTCTTATGGAGGAGTCTCCTTTATTATGTGATATAGCCCCAGAATATAGCACAAGTATGTTTTCAAAACGTTGCAGCTTTTATTTGCTGTCTCTGAGAAAGTACTTGAATATAGACTTGTCCTGGTTCTGGCCAGGACATGGTTAATTTTTGTGGTAGCCAGAATGGGGCATGGCTGAGACCCAGAGGTTATTCTTTACCACCCCACATCATTGCTGGGAGCAGGGGGAAAGGATTCTCTTCCAGGGAGAAGAGGGAAAACAGTTCCCATTTTACTTGGCAGAGGGAGCAGTGGGATATTGTTTGTTGCTGGCTTGTTGCTGTTTCCAGCTGATTGTTCTTACAATTGACCCCTGATCTTTACATTTGTGCCTCCCAGTTCTCTTCTCTTTCCCACAGCAGAAGGGAAGTGGAAGGAGGAGGGGGAAGGGGATAATGAGCAGTGCTTGGTTTTAGTGGGAACACTAAATTGGAGAATACTATTCCTAAACCATGACAATAAGACTGTGGGTGATGTTTAAGCCAAGAAACACTTCTAGGGGACAAATTCTAGATGCGAAATTTTATATTCTGTGTGTTTTTCACTCAATGTGCATACTGGACAAAAAAAGAAAGATGACCTTTGAGAGATATAGGTCATGTAAGCCAGAGGATTTCCAGTCCATCTTTTCATTCTTAAAGTGTCATTGCTGTCATCTCATTTTCTCACTGCAAGCAGTTATTTCCTTGTTAGTAATTTTGTCAGATGTTGATAGTTGAGTTTTGTACAAGCATCAGTTTTGAAGTAAAGAATTGGCTTGCATTACCTGCTCCTTGGGCTCCAAATGCTGCCTCTCAGGAAAGCCCCCAAGGCATGAATATTCCATCTCCCTAGAGCCATCTCTCTAAAGGCATAGAGGAGAACTTGGCGTGTCCTGCACTGGGATGCAGTTCACTCTTTCTGAGCAAAGGCCAGCATGCAGGGGTTGTTGTTCAGGAGAGGCTGAGGTGTTCTGTAATGTTGGCAAGCCCCAAAGATGGGGAGCAGTGGAGCTGCTGAGGGTGCCATGTCCTGTGGAGTGGTGGAGCATGGACTGTTGAGCCTGTTCCCTCAGTACAGGAGGAGCTGCCTGGTAGCAGAGATCACTGAGGTGAGGGTGAGGCAGAGGGACTACTGAAGGACCTGTGAATCTTTACAGACCTGCTAGCAAAGGAAACACATCTGTTTATTTAAAGTCACATCTTTTATTTAAAGTCTGTTTGGGTCACTGCATTATTTATTGCAAGAGGATGTTGTCCAAATAACTGTGGTTACAAATATTTGTTTAAAAATGACCTGATTTTTTGAGTGTTTTGGAGATCCCCATGAAATTTAGAGAAGAAAGGTCATAACAATATTTTTTCATGGAATTTTTCTGGACAATAAATGAGAGTCTATGTATAAGGTGGAAGAAGGCTAATGGTTAGAAATGTTTGAAAGAATTGATTTGCCCAACATTTCTCCTAGCTTTGGTTTTATACACACACAAAGAATTCAGGTTTTTTTAGAGCTAAGGACTAATACTCTTTGAACTTATTTGCGCATTTTATGCCACATCAGAAGAAGAACTATGACCGAGTAATGAAGGCATTGGACAGTATCACTTCCATCAGAGAGATGACACAGGTAAATTTAAAACTACTTACCTAAGGTAGTCACTGTTTCTAGAACTTTAAAGATGTTTGTATTGCCTGCCTATGATAGGTTGGGAAGTCAGTAGTATCAACTCTGTCTTATGTAACTGTAATAATATTGTAATGTTTATTCAAAATAACAAACCTATCCCTAAGGCCAGTTAAATAAATGTAATGAAGTAGAACTCAAATCTTTTGAAGTTTAAGAGATAATAACAGCAGAATGAGACATTGTAATGAGGTAATCACCAACTGCTGCATTTCTGGAAATACCAAAGCTAGAGACTTTTACTTCCAAAGCAAAATAAATTGATCGTGTGTCCATGTTCTGAATGGTACTTTGTATGACATGATATTTATTTATATTATAGCAAAATTTTCAATCAGCTAGGTATAGTTAGGGACTTGGAAGGTTGGGTCTCTTGGGTTTTTTGGGTGAAGAATGTATAGAGAGGAATAAAATAAATTGAAAATTAAACTCTACATTTTTTTGTTAATTTTGTAACATCTTGTAAAAATTTTAAAAATCAGGTGTTTCTGTAATTTCCTATGATGTATTCTAAAATTAAAAAAATAATTACTATTCTGGATTTTTTAAATGTTAAAACAATTTTTAATTTTAATGAGTTTTAAAGGGATACTTTGCATTGTGATTGAAATCAAGAACAGTTTTCAAAGAAATTATAATATGACATGGTATTTATACCTTGAAACAGTTAAAAATACCAAAGTGGATTATTTTGTAGTTTTTTGAGAGACTTAATTTTGTGAAGTTCCAGTCCAATTTCTTAATCAAGAGCCACACAAAAATAGATGTCTTCTGTTCTTCCTGAGATCACCAATGTTTGCTATAATGTAGTAATTTTGATGCTAATTATATGCTTATTATCTTACTCCAGGGAAAATAATTGCTATATTAATTCTTGTTGTCAAAACACATTTATAACTCTACTATGCTGTGTATCAGTAAAGCTGTGATTTAAACCTAATAATGAGTCCCATGTGTTCATTTTAATAGATGAAATCATGGGCAATGTAACATATAAAATTCAACCTAGAAATAACATAATTACTCTTTTCTAGGCACCTTACTTGGAAATAAAGAAGCAGATGGATAAACAAGACCCGCTTGCACATCCTCTTCTACAATGGTATAAAGTTGATTCACATGAGATAATAATTTTTAAAGCATCATTTGTAATGAGTAATCACTTGACCAGTGTAATGTAGTATAAGGTTAGCCTAATAATTAACGTTGGTATTTTCAGCTGCTGCTATTCTGGACTGTTTCTTGACCTCATCTGGGTCTTCTGATATCATTTTCTAGTTAAGGTTTGGCCTACTTCCATCTGATAGGTTTAGAGGCTTGCAGCTAGGTGCCTTGTGATGGCCGTTCATAATATATTTTAAGAAGTTTGGTTTGGTTATCACATCTAATACAACTGTTTCTTATTTTAGGGTTATTTCTAGTAATAGATCACATATTGTGAAGCTACCAGTGAATAGGGTAAGTGTCTGTGGGTTCTCTTATTATTTTCTGATTTTTTATGGCTTGTATTAACATTTTAGGTGGGAGTTTATTAGCAAAACATAGGTGTCTTCATTCAAACTGATTACACAGACTCCCTTAATAGATAAGGCAGTTTCAGGTTATGATTTTTAGAAACATATGAATACCTGAAATAGGTCAAGGGAATAATGTTCATTAAAAAACCTATTTGAGGTGAGTAGCTCAAACTCAGGTGTCTTATCGTTTGAGATTAGGTGAGAAAAACATCACTTTTTATTTTGTTACCATATAGAATATTAGATGCAGAATTGTACAGAAAGCAGTGCACACAAACATGATGTACCAGGAGATCCACATCTAAGTAACCTGTGATTAAGGACAGAGTAATATGCAGTTTTCCAAATAACCTCAATTCAAAGCCAGTTCTGATCAGAATACTTAAATGGAATTGTTCAGTTTAATTACTGGAGCCATTTTAAATTGAAATCTAGTTTCAAAATTTTAATATGTTTCATAAACTGAAAGTAATTTTTACTACTTGATTTCAGCTTGTAACTGTAGAAGTGAGACCAGTTTCAACTTAGTTCATGTAGTTATTTGATGCAGTCATGTACTGTATGTGGAAAAGCATGGTATCTTAAGGATTTCCATCAGAGAATTACAGTAATTTCATATTAATCAACTTCTCTTCACATGTGCACTCTTATATTTTACAGCAACTAAAGTTTATGCACACTCCCCACCAGTTCCTTCTTCTCAGCAGTCCACCAGCCAAAGAATCCAATTTCCGAGCTGCTAAAAATCTCTACGGAAGTACCTTTGCATTTCAGTGAGTACATATATTCATAATAACCAAAGGTTATTGAAATGCCATGATATTTTTTGCTTCTGGCATTTGAGGTTTGCAGCTGTGAACCTACTGTTTTAAAGGATTTCTGATGTCATGTGGCATTTTACACTGTGAATTTTACCACTTTCTTTTTAATTTTATTCAGTGGTTCACACATTGAAAATTGGCATTCCATCCTGAGGAACGGCTTAGTTGTTGCTTCCAATACGAGGCTGCAGGTAAATAGACAAAATAGACTTTAGCTAACCTGTGCATGCTTGGTTGCATACTAGGTTTGGCAAGTTTTCAGGGGGTTTCATTCTGGTAGCCATATAGCTGGAAAAAGGGTTGATATCAAATACCATCTTGTTTCCTGGAAAAAAGAACTTTTCTGATGCAATTAAGATGAAGTAATGTAGCTGCTAAAACGTCTAGAAAATACCTTTGTGGGAATCAGTGTTTCAGTTTTACATGGCAGAGCAGCACCTCCAGGAGGCTTCGCTCGGTACTGCTTTAACGCGGGTAAAGTTAAAGTCAGAGCTGCCTGAACTGTCTCCGTGCCATAGGATCCAGGACCTGCTAGAGTTACAGGAACTGGGCTGAACTGGGCTGCCAGCACTTCCTCTGCTGCTCTGATTTCTTTGGGAATAGAGGCATCAAGTGTGCTGGCCAGAAGGGGTCTAGTGCAAACTTCTGAGACTGAATCATCAGGACCACTATTGCAGAGCAAAGCAGGCACTACAGAGAGACTGGGGAGCTCTAATGCAAAATATTTTAGCATTGTGGTTTTGGCTGCTCTCCCAGAGCTGAGTCCATGTGCCTTGGAAGAGGAGCTCAGGGCATATTTGGTCATGTACAGAAACAGTCTTTGTAGGCATCCTCCATGGTAATATTACATTTAAAATCATAAACCATAATTTTATATATAAATCTTAAGTAACATTTTGTTTGGGCATCTGTTTTTTTGTTTGGATGTGGTTTCCAGGAGAGATATATATAAAGTGTTTATATATATATTTATGTATCTATATCTCTCTATATATGGATATACAAATATATATATATATATATATATATAAGTTTATATAAAACTCTGGGCATGAGTTTTTAAATTACTTCTTTGAACACTAATTTCCTGGCAATAAATTAGTAGGGTGGGCAAATGCATTATGACCTGTTTCTGTAATTGTTATTATTTTTTCCAGGTAACCAAATTAATGAGAAATAATCACTCTGCTCTTTTTCAGCTCCATGGTGCAATGTTTGGAAGTGGAATCTACCTTAGTCCATTGTCAAGCATATCATTTGGTTACTCAGGTGATATTTATAAATCACTCTAAAGTTGGAGAAATATAGGGGTGTATCTTATTTTACTGCTTTTTTTACAGCTTCTCTGTTTAAAATATTGTATTCAAATTAATCTTTGTCAATTAATCTTTGTGGTTTAATTTATTTAAAAAAAAGGAAATCCTTTTTTTTAATATAAATAGTAAGAAATTAGAAAATTCCTTTGTTAAATACTGTCCATATTTTTCAAAGTGCTTAAAATTCTTAAACTGATAGCTAATATTACCTATAAATAGCTTATATTAGCTAATATTGAAGTAAATATTAGCTAATATTGAATGCTACATGTAGTGGCACTGATCTTGATGGTTCAGCTGAAATCCAACTTCGTGATTTTTGTCAATACCTGCCTAAGTCCATCTAACTTCGCCTATAAATTTGTGGTCTCTTACAACTTAATCTGACAAAACAAATATTGATCAATAGACAAGTTCAACCCTGCATATTTAAGAGTATTCCCAAGTATCACCATGTCAGGATTACACAGAAAGTACAGTTGAGTGTGTTTATTTTAGCTTCTAGGAGGAGAAACATCATTTGTCCCACTAGTAAATCCTAAAGTGAGTTGTGCAGAGTTTTCCATGTAAGAATTAAATAAAAAATAATTTTAAAAAGCATATTAAAAACAAGACACATGGATGCATACATTGAGAAATTAAAAGGTGGGGATTTAAAATACGGTGACTTTCTTCTTTAGGTATTTATCATCTCACATATGAAAGTGCAGATATATAGTTTAATGTGTATTCATGTGCATGTAGATGATTCTGAGAGTTTTAGTTATGCTTTCTGATACTCAGTGTTTCTAGGTCGTGTTTTAGGAGCTCAGCTTTTTGAGCTACTATTTGAGGAACTTCAACATAAGTTACATTGAGATGCACTTTTAGCTTTTCAGAGATTACATGAGTATGAATGCTTCTTAGGTCTCACTAAATGAGGGGTTGAAGCATCATTATCTAACAGAATGTCTTTCTTTTGGGACACTACTGCTTTGTCAACTTCAACAAAGTTGTTATTGTGTTATTACTCCTCTCTCTGCCTGTCTTGGCACCTTCCACCTTGTCTCATTCAGAAAGGAGGCTAAGGAGGCTTGTGTTCCACTGAAGCGTGTAATCCTTGATGCCAATAAAAACCATGAAGGAGTCCTACCCATTCTGTTCCTTCAAAGAGTTACACTTCCCCATAATTCAGTTGTATTTGCAAAGTGCCAAATAATGGAAGTGTTCAGGGTCAGGTTAGGTGGGGCTCAGAGCAGCCAGGTCTAGCGGAAGGTGTCCTTACCCATGCCAGTGGGGTTGGAACAAGACGATCTTTAAGGTCCCTTCCAACCCAAACCATTCCATGATTCTGTGAAATACAGGATGCTGGAAACTCAAGGAAGCCCATAGTATCATGCAAAACAGGAATTTCATATAAACCAACATGAGGGATGTGAATGAGATCTAAGGCACAAATGTAGATGTTTCAGTTTCTGAGATGGAATTGGATCAGATGTGACTGACAAATAATTTAATATTTTATGTGTAGATAAAGGGATCAAACCAAGGTAGATTTCAAAACTTAAATTGCCTACTCATACAAATTAATTAGATTTTTAATGAAATTCCATAAAGTGCTAAAGAGGAATATCTAAAGGTCTCTCACAATTTTTGCCTTCCCACCCACAGTAAATCAGCCTGAATAGGGTCAAGTAGACTGAGGGCATGCTGACCTACAGCCCTGTTAAGCCGCCACATAAAAATATTCCTGATCTGAATTCAATGGCATTCAAGCTCAGGTTTATCTGGTTTTGCACCTACTTAATGCTAATTTGACTGGCCAAAGTCTTTGCAATACATGCAAAGGTACCTGTAATTGATAGGATTTATATTGGGATATTTTGTGACAGGGTTAACTAGTTTTTTGAGTGCCATGCAAAAGACTGTGATTCCCAATGTACTATCTCTTTCATTCTCATACTTAACTCTGCTTGATTTTAATATTCCTAGGGATGAACAAGAAGCAGCAGAAGGTGTCAGCTAAAGATGAACCAGCTTCAGGCAGTAAGGGCAGTAATACATCACAGGTATGGTACATCAACTGTCTCTGGAAGATTTGCGGGATTTATTATTGTGAACTCAGTAGTTGGAAAAGAGGTAATACTTCCTTTGTGCAAGTTACCAGTGTTATTGCAGTGAATGAAATCAACAACTTCAGAGATTGCAAATATCAAATAGAGCCCAAGTGCTCTAGTAAAAATTTACAGAGCATATTGCAGATCTTATGCCGTTCTTTTCCAAAAAGAACAACTTAGGAAGAGAATGAAAATGAAATACAGATTGCGTTATAACCCCTAGCAACCCCTTGGCTTCTGAGTTTTAGACTTCCAAAGCAAAGATGCAAAAGAAATTGAGAATGTTTATTGATAGGAAATGAGCAGCATTTAATTTACAGCAAGTAATTTTTCCTTTTTCACAAATTTTACTTGTTGAACCATTGCAATTCTGCTGTATCTAAAGCAAATTCGCAGTATCTGTGCATAGGGCTAAATTTCAAGAAAGGAATCTGTCTCCATGATTAGCACACAGAAATTACAGAATAATCTGGCTTTGAAGGTAGATTGGCATGTCCTAGTAGAAGCTCTCAGAAGTAGGAAGGCAAATAAAATATCATGGGCAGTGACCAAAAATTAATGACTAAATTCACCTTTCTTTTCCTTTACTTTTCTGATATCAGTTTGTTTATCAGCAACATTGAAAATATTTTTGATTTTGTAATAATTAGGAACTTTTGGATATTATTTTTGTATTTATATTATTATTATATCATTTATATTTGATATATTTTTTTTTATATTATTATTATATTTACCCATATATTTTATGGGTAAAGGAGTTCAAATCTCTCCTACAATAACACAAATAGTAATAGGGTTTTTAAAATAAATTCTGTTGCATTTAGAAATAAAATGGAGACATTTTAGAAAGACTGACTCTTTGTTTGTTTTACTGCACTAATTCTATTTTCTCACTTTTTTACCTCTCAGTCACAGAAGAAAGGACAGCAGTCACAATTTTTGCAAAGCCGTAACTTAAAATGCATAGCCTTATGTGAAGGTAAGCTGAAAGCCCTTGTGAAGCTGTTCTAGTCATGACCACAGGATGCACAGGTTACAGGAGCAAATCAGTGGGAGCTTTAGTTGGTTTTTTAGGTAAGAAACTACTGGTAGGTGTAGGAGTAGCTGCTCAACACCTGATGTTTATCCTTTGGTAAGAACATTTCCCCTCTTTGAACAGAACCTGTAGCAAATGCTGA
The DNA here is from genome assembly GCA_030060385.1 of Muscicapa striata striata. Lineage (NCBI taxonomy): Eukaryota > Metazoa > Chordata > Aves > Passeriformes > Muscicapidae > Muscicapa > Muscicapa striata. The sequence goes on from JAREIS010000255.1 coordinate 1,518,306, forward strand.
ATTGTCATGGAGTATCATATACATATAATGACTGATCATCTGGTCTGTGTTTTGAATGTGATCCTCTTCCTAAGCCATCAAGAAAAGCAAAGTTATTTGAAGCACTGATTTCTTGCAAGCTCTTGACAAATGCTTTAAATGTATAAAAGTCAGGAGAAAAACACCTTTCATATAGAATTTCCAAACAATTTTTCACTCTTGAAACAAGCATGCTGATCATCTGGCAACCAGTATGTTCTCTTTGTTTGCTTTAAAAATTTTTGGAAATTAATGCTTGAGTACAGTCAGTCTTGAAAGAATGGGCTGTTCTTTTAATAACCAGTGAAACCTCAGCAGGTTTTGAGGACAAATCGTGACATTTGAATAAGAAGTGCACCCATAGTTAGCTGCTAGTCTTAGAAATTATATTAACCCAATTTGCCTGTCATTTGGAGCATTTGTTTGTTTTAAAAAGCGAAAATTAGGACAGAAGGTGGAAAATGTATTATTTCAAAATAGAAGCTTTCAGATGTACATGACTAAGGATCTGTAAGTCAACATGAAAATGCAATTTAAACTGTACAGAAAAATAAAGAAATTTAATTCTAAAAATTGCATAAGGAACAAAATTAATTGCTTGGCCTCTAATGCCTGAAATTTTAAATGTAAATTACATCTTTCACAAAGACTTTTTCATCCATGTTGTTATTTTCTTGCACTTATTAATGATTACCAATTTTATCCGTGAGTTTTAAATATTTGGGAAAATACATTTTGCAGCTTTCATACTTAATTTCTCTGTGTAGAGAAGGTGGTTTAGGGGAGATGATAATAAAGATTTTTATGTAAAATTAATTACGAGAAACATTAGTTAAAAATTGTGATTCATGAAAGAAATAGTATCAATATTGAATATGCATGCAGTTATGATATTGTTAGAATAAAATAAACCAGGCTCCTTCACTTGTAAGGGACCTACGACTGTCACTCAAGCCCAGTCCTGGCCAATTCAGGGCTGCCCCTGTTAAGGCATGTCATTGAGAGCATTGTTTAAATGCCTCTTGAACACCACTGACAGGTTGGGCACGCCAACCACTCTGAAGGAACCCAGGGTATGACCAGCTGTTACGGTTGGGTTTTAGCTTTTTTTTTTTTTTTTTTAAATTGTTTTTTTTTCCTTTTGCCCCAGCCAGCAGCCAAGCCCCACACAGCCACTCTCACTTTCCCCCAGCAAGGCAGAGTGGAGAGTCCAAAGGATAGAAGGCAGAAAGCTCATGGGCTGAGATAAAAACAGGTTAATAGGGAAAGCCAGAGCCTGCATGCAAGCAAAAAAAAAAAAATTAATTCACTGTTTCCCACGGGCAGGCAGCTGTTCAGCTATCTCCAGGAGAGCCCGGCCCCATCACACATAGAGGTTAATTTGGAAGACCAACACCATCACTCAAATGTTACCCCCTTCCTCCTTCTTCCCCCACTTTATATGCTGAGCATGATGTCACATGGTGTGGAATATCCCTCTGGTCAGCTGGGGTCACCTGTCCTGGTTCTGTCTCCTCCCAGCCTCCTGTGAGTCCCCAGCTTTCTTGGAGGGTGGCAGTACGAGAAGCAGAGAAGGCCTTGGTTGGCTCTGTGTGAGCCCTGCCCAGCAAAAACACCTCTGTACTATCAACGCTGTGTTCAGCACAAATGCAAAAACTGTCCCATGCCAGTCACTGGGAAGAAAATTAACTCCACCCCAGTCTGACCCAGCATACCACCCTCTCAGTAAAGAAATGCTTCGAAATGTGCAGTCCAACCCTCCTCCAGCACAGCTTTGAATCATTCCCACACATCCTGCCACTGCACACCAGGGAGAGGTGCTCAGCACCTCCCTGTGCCCTTCCCCTCCTCAGGAAGCTGCAGAGAGTGCTGAGGCCACCCCTCAGCTTCCTTTTCTCCAAACCAAGTTCCTCCAGCAGTCTCCAGGACACATTTCCCAGCCCTCCCACCAGCTGTTTCCCTTCTCAGGGTGCACTGAAGGACCTTCCCATCCTTCTCCCCCTGCAGGGCCCAGTTGAGGCTGCCCAAGGCTGAGCCCAGCAGGACCATCCCCTCCATGGGCTGTGCCTTACTCAGTGCTCAGGGATGGGCTTTGTCTTGGGGCTGCCCAAGGCTGAGCCCAGCAGGGCCATCCCCTCCATGGGCTGTGCCTTACTCAGTGCTCAGGGATGGGCTTTGTCCTTGGGGCTGCCCAAGGCTGAGCCCAGCAGGACCATCCCCTCCATGGGCTGTGCCTTACTCAGTGCTCAGGGATGGGCTTTGTCCTCGGGCTCTGCTGACCCACACTGAGCCCAGCCCAGCCAGGCCCAGCTCCCTCTGCAGCTGTGCAGCCACTCCTCTCCCACTTTACCCCTGGGCCCCATGCTGCTCCATCCCAGGTGCAGAATTCAGCATTGAAACCTGTCAAATTTCACCCAATTTAAAATTGTTCAATCAGCTAGATTCCTCTTCTTTTCCCTCCAAAGACCTCCAAGTTTGTTATCAGCACACTTGCTACTGGTGCATTCACCTGCTGCATCCGTATGTGATGAATACACAGAACAGAACTGGCCCTGGAGTGGAGCCCTGAGGAAGAGCACTGGTGTGACCAGTCACCAACCAGATGTTGTCCCATTCACTACAACCCCCTGGGCTCAGCCCCTCAGCCAGTTCTTCACCCACCACACCATGAACCTGCTCATCCCACAGCTGGACAGCTTGTCCAGAAGGATGTCTTCAAATGCATTCAGATATCTTCAAATGGACATTGATGGTATAGCTTCTAGTTAGCCATATAAAACTTTCTTTCCTCTGTTGTCCTCATTCTGCTGGTAAGCAATGTATCATCAAATACATAGAGCAAGTTTTGGCAAGATTTTTGAACCTCTTGAGTCATAATTGCTACTTGTTTTAAATATTTGGTAGTATTGCACATTCCAAATTTGCCATATAGCAGTTTCTGGCTTTGTCTTAAGCATCTTGGTTTTGGATCAGCCATCACCAAACACGAATATCTGTTCCAAATGCTGATTAGATGTCTCAGACCCTCTTCAACACCCCTATGGCTTTTTAAATTTAGTTTTTAATAAATGCATTTTTTAAGCTTTCATTCCATATAACAACCTGCTTCCATACATCAAGCACCTGTGTTTTCAGGAAAGTATATTTTGGAAACAAGAATCAAGTTAATCTCCATTTTTCATACTAGCAGCCAGCTCAAAGTCTTCACTGTTACACAGATATGTAGAGGAAAGCTGCACATTTCCAAAAAACTATTTAAATTTTATAAAACCCAAAATCTTTTAGAGCAGTGTTTTCCAGGCATGTTTTCATCACCATGAAATTTATTCTTTCTCTAATAGTGATAACCTCACCTGATCTGCACAAACATGGGGAGATATGGGTAGTTCCCAACACGGATCACGTGTGTACAAGATTTTTCTTTGTGTGAGTACAAAGCTTCTCTTAACGTTCAACTTCATACAAGACCTTTTTCTTATAGTCCCTCCAATAGCTGTAATTAAATGAGATAAAAGACATTTCTTCCTAATTCTGTTCAGTATTCCTTCACTGTACTTGTACAAATGCACAGAAGAGCTCATGATTTTTCCTATTCAATGGCATTACTTCATGGTATAGTAAGCCTGTCCATGTATTGTGAAACATAATTTTTGTTTGGCTGTGTGTGTTTAAGCTGAGGAATTCATTAAAGGCTTCCTGTCCCTTCTGTGAGCATTTCTCACCTTTCACCTAACACTTGTCCCCTTTGGGTCCTAGTGGCTTATCCAGCCTCAGGGATTCAGTGAGAATGGCAGCCTTACCACCTCCCACTCTCCAGAGTTTAGGATCTGCATATAAAAATGAAGCACAGCAGAGCTCTTCAGTAGAAACATGAACATATGGAAAAAGAACTTAGGGAATGAGAGTTTTTTGATGTTTTTATGTAGATAAATAAAACACTAATATGATATTATTTTCTGTATCTTTTTTTTTTTCTTTTTTTTTTTTTTTAGTTATGAAGATGGTCAAGTGGGTGATACAAGTATAAATACACAGGAACCAAACATTCATAAAGAGATTCTTCGTGTCATTGGCAATCAAACTGCTACTGGTTAAAAGGACCACTCTTATTTAATTGATGTGAAGCCTTCCTCAGTCTCAAAGCTGGATTTTGAACTGAAGAAGATGCAAAAAACTAATTTATTATTACTACACTGAGCAAATTAACCATTTGAATACTTACTCTTTTCTTACTTAGTATTTCGTATCTCATCAAAATACCTGAGATGGTATCAATTAGCAACTGTAGGGGTGCAAAGTCTATTATTATACTAAAACAATTAATAATTAAACAGGCATTTGGGTTGCTCACAATAAGCAGACATTAAAAGGACTTTTGTGCTGATATTTTTATACTAAACTTCAATTGGAAGTTTTAGTACTGTATACTGGTATTTTAAATTTAGAATGACTGAATTATAAGTAAGAGAGAAGATTTTATAGCGGAGCACCTGTATTATGCAGGATACTTTGCAATAAGTAAAATATTCTCGTATTAAAACACAATAAAAGGTTGTCTGAAACATGTAAAATTGAAGAGATTGGTTACCTGCAGCTATCTTTGATTCTTTTTATTTTACACAAATGCAGTTAGCATTTAAACTCAAAGGTAAAAACAATGCATTTTTTATTTACTGGGTGCAACAAAGCAAAATGAATGTGATGGTATATGTTCAGCTTTCTTTATCTTCTCTGAAGCACTGTCTTACCCATTAAGCAGCTCAGTTGCATTTTTTAATTATACAAGCCTAGGAAACACTTGGAAAACCTAAAGCTGTTAATTTCCTTTTTAGAATTTTTGTTTTTATATACTAGATTTTACAATTTCATTAGATCAACAAGATTTTTAATGTTTGCATCTTAACTTCAGTGAAACTGCTCTGTGATGAAATTTATCCACATATTTTAAAGTATGCGCTGAGTTTAAGGCTTTTACTTGGTTGAGTTGATTGTTGGTGCATCAGAAAATATATTCAAATGCAAAATTCTACTGATTTTGTCTTGGTAAAATAGTTTTATTAATTAATTTGTAAGTGATAAGAAATCAATTTAAATATCTCTGTCTTTTAAATTAACAACTGTTTTCTCCAAGTGAGTAGGATGGCAACACAGATAGAGAAGGGTCCAGTCTCCAAGAAAAAAGCATACCCTGTGCCCTGATGAATGCCCTTGGCAGCCCTCACGGTGGCTATTCTGAAGCATCAATCACACCCTTGAGTATGGAGAGCAGTTCAACTTACCCATCTGTGCTACTACTACAAGCCACCTCAGAAAGCAAAAATAGACTGAAACCTCTCTTATGTTACTTTCATAATAAAGATACTAAAGCACCAAATAACAGCACAACAGAGCACAGGTGTGTTTGTTTCTTTTAAACAGAACTGAATTAGATATGCTGTAACGGGTGATTCCTTCTTTCTAGTTCATGCTACACTCCTGTATTACTTGCTGCAATTGAAGTGTCCTACAAGTAAAGTAGTGGTGTTTGGCCTAGGAGCATATACCTGGGGATGTATTTTAGCATTCTACACTTAGTTGCTTTAGTTTTAGTTTTTCTGGGTTCATGCTCAGACTTAATTGCAAAGCAAATTCTGTTTGCATATCCCCATTTTGCTGTTAGTTCTATTGACTTGCACTCTCATTTGGTGAACCTCTAAATTAGAGAAGCACTACTCTAATTGTTGTCTTTCATGTTGGGACACAGGTTAACTTCTTGAAACAAAGAGGTTTCCTGAAATTTGTCTGTCTACATAAGGAGTGCCATAATGTGTCTGCTAAAAGTCAATATAATTCAGAAGTGGAGCTGAAACCCTGGCATGGCCATCTCTATCTAATGGTCCTGCCATACGTGTCTGAATCACTCTGTTTTGCCTAACAAAAAGAAACTGGGAAGCAAGTTCACAAAGATGTTATATGATAATTTGCTGTGCTGATTGTCCACCACTCTGGGATGCCTCTTCAAAAAAAAACCTAGGAGAAAAGAGAGATGACTGTGAGTGAGCTGGAGAAGCCAAGTAAACAGTCAATTTCCCCATCCCCTTATGCTTATAGCAGTCAGAAATGAAACCCTTGAGGGAAGGAATCTGAAGGTCTGACTTGAACTCTGTTTGCCTTGTGGGGTCATGATACTAGTCATGCATGATGCTATCATAACTATAAACCCAGGAAAGGGAAGGGAAAAATGCATCGCTGCCAAATGTTAAGGCTGCTCAGAGATTTATTTTAAATGGATGAGCTACAGTAAGGGACAGTGTGGGGAAAACAGGACTCCAAGTTGTATGGAGGCCCTTCTGCTGTAAGGTGCCTGTCTCAGGGAGTGCTGAAGTGACCGATTTAAGGGGGGAGAAGAATGGTGATTAAGAGGTAGATTGTGAAAAGCACGGGGATTACAGGACGGGAAGAGGGCAAAACCTTTCAGGGTGGAAGGTGTTTCTGAAGGGACATGAATGCATTAGCATTAGCACGTGGTGCATGGCAGGAAAAGGGACTGGCAGAACCAAGCTGCAGCATGGGGATTCACAGCCCATGGCAGTGTGGGGCAGCACCATGCTCAGGGCAACAGGACCACTTGGAAATGTGTCACTAGGCTACAGTGCAGAGGCACAAGCCCAATGTCACACATAAACAGCAATTGAACTGGAACAAAATTCTTTGGCCAGAAAATCAGTCACATTTTTCTTTAGCCAGTATATTAATGAGAAACTTCCAAGGTCTTGTATTGTTTGCAGGTGAATTTGAATCTACTGATCATTTAAGAAAGTATTAGTTTTCATTATTTTTAAAAGATGAGGGGAAGGAGGGATGTTCATTTGGTATCTGTTACTCAAAATTAAAAAATCCATATATCAGAAACGTCAAAGCTGAAACAAGGATTTTTATTACCAAGAACTGGAATGAAAAGGCCTGGGGATAAGATTTTCTTTAAAGGATTTATCCTTTGGGGTTTTATGCAAAGGTGGAAGTTGCATGTTGCCAAACACTTCCAAATAATTTACATTAACATGGATTCCAGGGGATAAAAAATAAAAATCTTGGGGTCCTTTGAGCAAGACCCTGTGTTATGCCCAAAGCCCTTGCATTTCCCTTCCTCTGTTACCATGCACACATATTGGTGATGGGCCAGTCATTGTAACTCCTGCTGTAAAACATGCAGGTTTTCCAGAGATAGCTTTTAATCAAAGTAGAGCCCCAAGCTCTGCCATCTCTCATGGCAGAAATTTCCATAAAGTCATTGCTGTCGCCATACCCAGTATGGAGCAACCAAGGGAGTTCTTGGTAAATAACCTTCTAACTTCTTGCAACATCCTTAACAAAATGCAAGCCCTCCTCATGGTGGAAAGGTTTGACAAAAATTACGTTAGTCCTTTAATGTTGCACCCTAATTATGAATACTATATTTATACTGCTAAGTATCTTAAACATTGAGAAAGCAATCCAGAAAGATGCTTTTAAATATTCCTTGAGGTTCAGGCAAGTATTTAGCATTCAAGGGCTAAATTAAGCAATTTGAGGTATCTTTTTCTATTACACAAATCAACATGGCCTTGTTTTCTTCCACAGTGCTACACTGTTTTCATAACCCAAATCTTGGCTTCCTATTACTTACCATAAAGTGGCCAGGTTGTGTAATATTTTGCTTAATGTTTTACAGGAATAGTCAATGACACTGGAATTTTTTAGCTTAAATTTTTCCTCTACAGCCCTTGAAAAAACTCTTAATAAAGCTGAATGATTTTAACATAATAGCTGTTGGTACTAAAAATGCATCTGGTGAATGATGCTAAGATTATACTTTTTTTAATACAAAGTCACTTCATATTAAGACTTTTTGCATAGATCAATTAAACTTTGCTTATAAATCACTTACTACTGTAAAAACAATTAGCATATTTTTCCTACAAGGATAAATACAAAGTAGTAGAAAAAAGCCAAAAGGAAACAACTGAATTAAGAGATTCACCGTTTAGAAGGAGATACTAAAAAAACCCCAAACCCTAAGCAAATGTAAAAGTAGTATCTAGTTACTTAAAAGCTATATTAATTTAGATTGATTTTTTGTTGGCTCTGGGAAATGGAAGTGAGGTATAGAGAATATGAGCCATGACTCACCTCATGCAGCCTCTGCTGGCAGTGCTGCTGCAGCTGGAATGGCCCTGGCCACCCATTCTCTTCTCTCCTGTGGCACACAGCATCCTGTGGTGTTTTATTTGCAAAACTGAGGTGTTAATCTGTTGTTTGTGCAATTTCTTCATTACTAACACCACCTCAAGGTGAGGGATGAGCCTGTTGAGTAAACAGAGCAAGGTCTGTTGCTTGTAGAGCGGTTAGGATTCTGTGAAGCACCGGATGATGTTCAGAAAGGATCCTGAGTCCAGTCAGATGAATTTATTCCTTAAATAAATTCCACTCAGGAGTGGAGTGACACGTGCTTCAGAAGGGGATAAATAAAAGGGGATAAATAAAAGGGGATAAATAAAACCGGGAAATCTTGCTCCAAGCAGAGCGTCATTCTGTGTGCGCCGTGCTGCATGAAATGCACAAGGATGTCGCCAGGAGTTTGAATTTCCCAATTTGTGTTCGGAAACAGGTCTGAAAGCACTGACCTCCTCTGTCTGTCCTGACATGTCAGTGTTGTACTCCTGCTCACTGGCTGTAGCAACAGCCACTGACAAGAGCTGAAGGAATAAGACAGCTTGAACTGCTGTTCCATAGCGTTTTGATTGCATGCTCCTGCTACGTTTCAGTCTGCCACAGAACAGCTACAATATAAATTACTGCCCATTACACTTTGCATTGGGATTTTGTATATGTACTAGACATAAGGCTTTTGTAAAGGGAAAAAAAATTAGTTTTTAGATGAGCATATCGACTGTGTTGAAAACCTGTTGAGAAGATTGCATTAGACATTTATCAAAAAGTCAGTAAAAATAGTCCTTATACATAGACATTTAATTTAATGTTCTAAAAATAATTTTTTAACTTACCCAGTATATGTTGTATCTTTGAATTTTAAAAACAGCCACTCCTTTATGTAAACATAAAATACGCCAGTGTTTCTTTAACTCCATAGCTTTTTTTGTCTCCAGATAAATTTATTAAATTCTGTGCACAAAATCATACTGCAGCCTGCTATTTAGCCTATGGTGCCTTAGAGTTACTCAAATATTTAACAAAATGGAGATAATGTAAATACTGCCAGAAGATCACTAAGGCCAAATATTTTCTCTATTCACTTTTTACTGCACTTGCTTTCTATTGCTATTTAAGCCTCTTTTATTCAGCTTTGTAACAGCTATAGCATTGTAGCCAATGTAAATGTTTACCTTCAATAAATCAGAATTTGTTCAACAAGCACTGGGCATTTGGGCACTATTTTGAGAACTCTGTTTGAAGTTAAATCAGCCATCTAAGAATTAAACTGCATCTGAAGCAGTTTCTTGACTTTTGCTAATCTCAATGACATCTAAAAGTTATGCCATGCTTTTACACATGTTTTTGAAGTAGAATTTTTTTGCAGTAATCTTTTTAAAAACACTTAGATGAACAGTAAAAGCAGCTTTTCTTGCTGTGTTTATCTGAATGGGTTACCCAACTATAATAAAAGCATTGTTTTACGTGTACAGTATCATAAAATGCAAAAAGATGTCTCAAGATGCTTTTTATAATTGCTTTTAAAGAAGTCCTCTGTTTTTCTGTAGAGCTGGTTTTGTCATGAAAACACAGCAAATATATGACAAACTGTGTCATACTTTAATGTGGCTATGTTTAAAGTATAAATACACATCTGCAACTCATAAAATATGCAGACATTAGTGGGACTGGTTATTAATTCTGTGAGTGTACTGTTTTTTTCACTGCCTATGAGCTCATTTTAATTATATGGGTGGATGTAGCTTGCAAACTTTTGAAAGTTTTGCCTTTTGTTTGATAAATTTATGATTTTGTGGTTGCAGATTTTGGATTGAAAGAGTCAAAGTAGTACTTACTATTGCTTTGACTGCTGTGAAGCATTTTACACAAATATGACTATCAGAGAGACAAAACTATACATCATTGCTACTCTAAATGACTGATAATTTGCCTTCAATTTAAGTGTAGAGGTTGGAGCTTGAATTCTCTAATAGAAGAGATATTCCAAATTTTGGGGATCTTAAATTTGGAAGCAGTAACTTCCAAACTCACAAAAAAAAGAGCTAATAGTGGGGAAATCTCAGACCTTTGTAGAATTGGTATGCACAGAGAGCAGGAGGGACAGAATTTATATTTGCTTTGGTTTAACTTGCTTAATTTCCAAGTGGCTACATCACAAGTTCTCTCAATATGCACCAATATTTAGTTTTCTGTTGAGGCTTTTGGTGCATTGTATTCACCTGTTGAATAGTTCCATGTGGGACAAATTAATAATCCAAACAGTAATTCACAGCAGTAAAAAAAAATATTGCAGTCAACAAGTGCTACTTTCAAATGCACACATTGCATTTTTAACTGGAGGAAGAGCAAAGTATCTCCTAAGAAAATATCACCATCGCAAAAAGGGAACACACCTTTCATTAAGCCGTGTTTGCACACTTGACCAACTTCTCTTTTTTGGAATTAGTGTGCAGTGCAGATTGGAGCAGGTAATTTTGCACAGGGGTCACAGCCTTGTCCTCCTCCATGAGGGATTTGTCCTGAAATACTGCAAGGCAACATAAATAGAGCTATGTCAAATGAATGAAGCTAGTAGCAGCTGAGGGACACAACTTTGCTGTGCCCCAGCTCTCAGCACAGTGCAAATACTTTAAGAGAAGAAAACTTCAGGAATGAAGCAAAGGGCTCAGTGCCTTGCAAAAATCTAGCGTCAAACAGGGGAAAAAAAGGAACAACACTTGGAAAAAAATATTACATTGCCATTTTTATTAGATAACATTGTAGATCCCTCAGGCTGATTTTCTTAAATGTTGCAAACAATTTCCATTCACAGCTAAGGGGGAGAAGTGTAATTCAACACAGCCTCTAAACAGGGCGTATGACCCTTTTAGCATCAGCACTGTTTGTAGCAAACCCATGTGCAAGGCGTCAGCTATTGGATTCCAGCCAGTTCTAGAAAACTGGCATTTTGCAAGATGCTGAAGCTGTGGGAATTACACTAGCAGCAGGAACAGTGACTGCTGCAGAAGCAAGAACAGCACAAGTCTCCAGGGACTGTGTCTGGAGCAAAATACAGGAACTCCTGGCTTATGGTTTGCTCAACAAAAGCCAGAGCTTATCATCAGCAAAGCAATTTTAATTTGTAGCTTTTAAAGAGAAAGCTTTCCATTGTTTGAGAGAAATGAGAAGGGGAAAAAAAAGTAGTTTTCTTCAACCTGTTGTCCAATAGCTGGACAGTTCAGTCTAGTAGCATGTCTGGGGCAGTGTCCCACTGAATTTGCATGTAGCAGGTTTACTTACAGCAGTAAGTAGCAACTTTCTTAGAGATCTCAGGCAGAGTGTAGAATGTCACAATTTTCTGACAATTCCTTGGAACCGGTCATATATTTCATATATATTCTAATGAAGTCCATACAGGTAGCATATTCCAGAAACAGAATAGGTGATACTGTCTTTGCTGGTTTTCAAGTCTGATCAAACTGTTCTTCTCATGTGAGCTGCTAAACAATTTTGCTGATTGCTTAAAAAAAAAAAAAAATTCCATCTCTCCTGTCTTTCCATCTCTTCTAGACAATAGTTTGCAGTTCAGGTGTGTTTCTGTTCCGACCATCTACTAAGGTTAATTCAGTATGAAGAAGTTCAAAGATGAGAGGAATCAGAGGCTAAGCTAATTGGAATAGGTATAAATGTAATTTGAATGTATATAGTTGAAAATATGTAGGTATATATTTAAAATCTTGCATATATTTGTAGGAACGTAAGTTTAAACAGAACTTTTGATTCAAAACTAAGGATCACAGTATCACTGTTTACAACATTGCTGACAAATGCAATGTATTGCAAACAGGTTTTAACTACCCTAATTTGATAGGCTTTGGTAGATCTGACTTGCTGATGTTTTGTCAATGACATGTTTTGGGGAATTCAGTCACTCCTCCTCTGTATGTGTTATCATGTAGCTGGCATGTTGTGCTTCATGCAGTATTCCATATGTGTGAAATTGTATTATTCCACTCTTTGGCTTTTTATTGTCTTATGCAAACTTTGATTTCATGATTGCCTTTCTAGTCAATAGTACATGAGTATCAAAAATCTCAAGATCTTCCAGCACCAGTCTCATTCCAGATTCCTACAGATACTTTATGCTTTGGAATTTTGCAGCTTTATTTCAGCTGCATCTCCTGACAGTATCAATAACTTTCAGTCCATTTTTTGCCCTGTTTACAAAGGTCTTTGGGTGGTTGCTAAACACCTTGTTAAATCTGAGAGGTGGCACTTCTGTCTCTCTGAGAGTTGATTTATCTTTTTTGTTAAGATTTTTTTTTTTTTTTAAAGTCTCCAGTGGTCTCTTGCACTACCAAAAAGTTACAAAAAAATAGAGGGCTTATTGAGGAGATGATAATTTTACTGTTTGTTATGTTGTTCAATGACTTCATATTCTGTATATCTATGCTAATGTGACCTGAATTTCTGATCCATTGCAGATCTCTTTCCTGTTGCTCTTATTTCTCACAGAGCTAGCCTTTAGAAAAGCATCAGATATGAGCATTAAAGTACAATACTGAGTGCATTTCAGTTAGAATGCAAAAATGTGCAGCCATGAACAGTAAAAAAAAAACGTATTTGAAATTACAGTCCTTCAATATAAAAAGCATGTGTACAAACTATTGACTTATACGTGAGAACAAGAATGTGTGGCCAAATAGGTATGTCAGAAAGGATGCTGTTAAAAGGAAAAGAGTTTTATAAACACTATTTCCTGTCATAATTTTCTTTCAACTAAGCAAATTTGTCAGCGTAAGTTCAAAATACTCCCTACCTGTAATTCTGGCTCTGTCTTTAAACAGGGTTCAAATTGAATTGCTGGTCTTTCCTTCACAGATTCTTCTTTTCCTGTGTTTTTATGAGGAAAGCTTACCAGGGTCTTAATTATTTTAAAGAGTGTTACTGATCTCCTAAATTAATCTGTTTGAACAATTTCCATAGATTGGTTTGAAACAGGATTTTTCATCAATAAGCTACCATAGGCATTTGCTTCCTTTCCATGGAGTTTTTTTATGTTTGTAAACCTCAAGTCTTGAGTTTTTTAACTTGAACAAATCTTTTCTTAAGGGGATTGAAAGACTTGATGGTATGTGTGCATGAGATTTATGATGAAAATTTTACTTTTGTCTTTGTAAGTGGTGTGTCAGTGGCCTGGGCAGCAGGTGCTTGGTGTAGTGCAACAATTTATGAATTGGTCCCAATGAGGACTGATTTTGATTTTGGCTTTTAGGGTATCATTGACCCATTGGATAAAGCTAAAAATTCTGACTATTCTGATCAAATTCTGTTGTCTGTAAATTATGTTACTTTGTGTAAACTGTTCCTTTACATTATCTGCTCTGTGAATCTCTATTCATATATATTCCTGCCAACTCTACTATGCATGAATGCAAAGAAAGAAACAAAGGTACAATAAAGATGTGGTTCATGGTCCCTGCTGACTGGAAATTGTGTGTGGGTTCATGTAGGGTAAAATTGTGCAAGAAGTTGCTCTAGCAGTTGTGCAAGCTGAGCAGTGGCCTTTCATGCCCAGCAGTGTTCATTTTGCTTGCATAGGCACAGCCATCCTGGTCAGACTCTGTTTGTTTGTCTGGATCAAGATCTTTGCTCTGAAGTGACAAAGGTATTCCTTGGAAGTTTACATTTCTTTGGACACTGGCAAGCACAGCAGTGCTTTCACTTTGTACAGTTTCCTTCGACAATAGCAAATGCAAAATGGATGAAGGATTCTATTATTTTGATTTGTAGCATTATTCCTACATCATGAGTGATTCCACAGACTTCAGACCTCTGCATATACTTCAGTATCCACAATAATAGATTTTCTCTGGCTAGATATATATATATATGTACATGCATGTATCCTTTTTAATTTTTATATTTTGATTGCCAACTAGGTCTTTGGATACAAGAAAGTGAGGACCATTTTTTATATACACAGAGATTGTCTAGACTTCTTAAGAAAGCTGAGCAAATAGAGCTCACTTATGAACAACAATTTATTTCAGTGCTCTGCTAAACAGAGACTACTGAATCCTGTGGGTGGTTTTATAAAAAAATGTGAGTAAACATCAGATTCAGAACCAAGCTTCTTGAGGTGCAAGGCTTGTTGTTCAACGTATTCCATCCCACCAGCCCCAAAACAAGGATTTGATTAAATACTTGTACTTGCTCTTTTTTTATTTTTCTTCTTTTTTTTTTTTTCCTCCACCAGAAACTTTCTCTGGGCAAATAAATATATCCAAAAACTTCTCTAACTGTAAAAGCCATTGCCAGTTAATCACAGCTATGTCAGTTTAAGGATGTGATTTCCACAAGTTAGTCCCTTAGATTTATGGTGCTCTCTATGATTTTTATTTTCCCCTCACATTATGAATGCCTCATTTCTCTCAGGGATCATAAAAACTTGAAAGGTATAGTAGCAATATACAATGCAGACTTCCTTGCACCCTCCTTCTGGTCTGCATGAAACCTGAATTGAGGTATTCATTTCCTGCAGTGATTAATCAACATAATGTGATCACTTGATGAAAATCAGGTTATAGTAGTTAGGTATTTTGGAGAGGAATGTTTGGCTTGAGGTTTTTGTTTCCCAGAGTCCTTTCAGAATTGAGTGAAATTTATTCTCTCTCTTTATTCTCTCTCTCTGAGCTCATCTCTGTATCTTTAATTTTTATTTTATTTCTTTAGGTTAGGATGTTGGGCCAACCAATTTAGGGCTACTTAGTTGAGGAAGCAGTTTTGCTTACAGTATTGTTCCTTCAGTGTCCATACTAGACCAAACTGCTGGTATGAAATGCCTTTCCAGTGTGATTTTGCTGGGCAGGGTTTGCCTTCTGCAGGGTGCATCAGGCAGTGTGCCTTAAAATTTGTCCATTCCTGCAAATTCCCTCTGAACTGAGGGCTATCTTAGTTACAATTGAGCCGTGGGGTCCTCCACCTTCTCTAGCTAGCCCAAATGCATTTCACTTGTCTCATGGAGATTCAAACAGAACCTTAAAAAAAAAAAAAAATTCAGCTCCAGCAGCTCTAAAGGCTCATTTACAGTAGAACACATGTTCTTGCTCAAGAAACCGCTTAGTTCTCTGCTCACATTTTAGGCATTTGCATAGATGCTGTCTTGGAGCTGTACTGTCTTGTTGCCACAGAAAGTATCAGAGAGCCAGAGGACCCCTCCCATGAGGACAGGCCAAGAGGGTTGGGGCTGTTCTGTCTGGAAAAGAGGAGGGTCTAGGGAGATATTCCTGCAGGATTCCAGTACCTGTAGGAGACTTAAAGGAAGACAGGGAAAAGCTTTTTACCTGGGCTTGTTGCAATACAACAAGGAGTAATGGTTTTAAAATAAAACAGGATTCATTTAGACTAGAGATAAGGAAGGAATTACTTTCAGTGGGGACATTGAAACACTGGAACAGGCTGCCCAGAGAGGTAGTGGATGTCCCACCCCTAGAAACATTGAAGGCTGGATGGGACACTGAACAACCTGATCTAGCTGAGGATGCCAAGGCTGATTACAAGGAGTTGGACTAGACAGCCAATACAGATCCCCTCCAACCCAAACCATTCTATGATTGTATGGAGAACATTTAACAGAATGTAATCACCTGGCTATTTCCTTGCCAATCTCTGAGGGCTGGAAGCCTGTCCCCTCTCTTTTTCCCAGTACTGGCTAGACTGTACTGCCTCTGTCTTTTCTTATTTACACTTACAGGAGTTTCACAGGAAAAGTGGATATGCCACTGGGGCACAAGCCCTGGCCCAGCATCAGAAAACCTGGCTTTTCTATTGGCTGGGTTTTCCACGTTACCAGTGAAGTCACCAAACACATGCTTTTGTTTAAATGGTTCTTCTCCTGTGTAAATTTGGTCAGCCAGTAGAAAATAAGATGTATGAAGTCCCTGATGGACTTAGGGAGTGATACTTTTGAGTAAGTAACACCAGTATTGCAGTAGCAAAAACATAACAGCCTGAGCTTTCAAACAGTTGTCAAACTCTCTGCTCACCTCAGTATAATCAGATTTGGATTCTCATCAATGATGAGATGGATGCACTATACCCTTTCCTCCACAGTTCTGATAATATGGATGTGCATTCTAAATTCAAGTCAGAACCTGTCTCCTGCACAGCAGTCCTGAGAGAGATCAGCCTCAAAAACTACAAAAATGCATACAGTGTGTCATACCTAAGGGGAAACAGTGCTAAGAATCTGTAATTGTGAGGGTAGAAATTTCTTTCTGAACTGGAAAAAGAAGCAATGTGTCAAAGACATAGGAACAGATGGCAGTGATTTATTCTAAGTAGGATGTGGGATTTGGGTTCTTCCCTCTGTTCCAGGAACTCCTTTTCCATTATCATCTTCGTGGTGCAGGGCAGCAGTTCTCAGTTCATAACCCATGGAAAACCAGGCACACCCAACACACAACGCCAAAAGAAGATGAGGACAGTGGCATAAAACCACACATGTAATATACACCAAAAAAAACCTGAAAGCACAAAGAGTGCATCTTTTACAAAATGCAGAGTGTTCTTCAGCTTATAAAACTAGTACAAGAAAAGCAAATATTTTCTGAGTTATGTCATTGGTTGCATGGGCTCTTCCCATGCTAAGGAAAGCTCTTCCTTAGCAGCACTGACAGTGCAAGCATTCCCTGAGGAAATCTGGCTCAAGCACTGTGCTGGCAACCTTCAGCCTCTCACCATGGATTCTACTGACAGTCTCAGCCATCACCAGCTGTCAGTAGAAGAGTCCAAGGGAGAGGGAGGTTAATGCATGAGAGGTAAAACCATCATTTAATAGAACAATATCTGCAGAAAAGTGGGTGTGTGTGCAATGTTTTCTACCAGAATTACCAGTGAATGAATGGATTCTGGGTAGTGTTCAGCAGGTAGAGAAATGTGTGTGCCATGGTATATTCACACTCGTTTTACATATAAATGACAGAGCTATCTTTATTGTTGTCCTTTTCTCATAAAACTAACACAAATTAATCATTCTCATTAGCCATGCTTCAAAAATTTGTAAGCATCCTAAACTGAAAAAACTGGATGCTAGAATTTCTACAGAAGACTGGATACCAAGACATTTCTCAAATCTAGGAAAAGAAAGAAGTCATGTCAAAGAAAGGATGATACAGCAGTGTGTGTCCCTCACAACTGGGTCTCTTCTTCCTAAATTTAGTTATCTCAATCTAAGTAAGCAAACCACAGAACTCAGTTTTCTACTAGTGATAAACTATATTGCTCTTTCATAAAAGCCAATGCCTTCCTTGGAAATCATTAATAAAGAAAATGATATGAAAAATCTCAGCTTTTCCTAAGAGAATATGTAATACACCTGCCTTCTCTGCTCATTGTTTGTAGAAGTATTTGCCTGCAGCCACCCAGCAGGTATCTAATCTCTATAAAAGTGCTATCTAGTTCATGTTTTCTGGATTTTATGTAAATATTGCCTAGAATGGGGATTTATACTGTCATGGGCAGAACTGACTCATCTTCAGGATGTTAATTGAATTTATTATTAACAAAATAAGAGCAGGGCAACGAGAAATAAAATAAACCTTAAAAACACCTTTCCCCCTCCATTTCCAGCTCTACCTCCTTCCCCACAGCAACAAAAGGAGTCAGGGAATCAGGAATACAGTCAGTTCATCACGCCTTGCTCCTGCTGCTGGTCAGGGAGAGGACTTGTTCCTGCTCCAGCACAGGGTCTCTCATGCAGGAGAAAATTCTCCATGAACTTCTGCAATGTGATTCTATCCTGTGGGCAAGAGTTCTGCACAAAATGCTGCAACATGAATCACTCTTCTGTGGGGTGCAGTCCTTCAAGGACAGGCTGCTCCAGTGTGGGTTCCCTGCAGGGTCACAAATCCCACCAGGAAACCTGCTCCAGCATGGGCTCCTCTCTCCATGGGTCTGCAGGTCCCTGCAAAGACCCTGCCCCAGCAGTTTTCCCATGGGGTCACAGCCTCCTCTCAGGCACCCCCCTGCTCTGGCCTGGGTCTCCTCCAGGGGCTGCAGGTGGATCTTTGCTCATCCATGGACCTCCATGGGCTGCAGGGGCACAGCTCCTCACCAGGGTCTGCACCAGGGGCTGCAGGGGAATCTCAGCTCTGGCACCTGGAACACCTCCTGCCCCTCCTTCTGCACTGGCCTTGGTGTCTGCAGAGCTGTTCCTCTCACATCTTCTTACACCTCTCTTCTCTGGCTGCAATTACATCTGGGCAATAACTTCTTTTACCTTCTCTGAAACAAACACATAAATGCATAAATATGTTGTCACAGAGGCATTACTTGGCCAGCATGAAGTCTGTCTTGGAATTGTCTGGGATTGGCTCTGTTGGACATGGAGTAAGCTTCTGGCAGCTTCTCACACAAGCCACCCCTGTAAACCCCGCTGTACCAAGACCTGGCCAGGGACACCCAATGCATCAATACTTCTTGACTGGAGTAGGATAAAATAATTCATCTCTGCAAATAGCTGAATGCTTACTTCTTTGTCTGTGAAATGTGCAGTCCAAAAATGTGTAATTTTCTACATATTTCTTCAGCATGAGTCTTGGGAGATTTGATTCTCTTGGAATATGACATGTTTTTCTTTTTGGTGTGAGAATAAAGGTTGTCTTTTCTTTGAGATGTTGTCTGGAGTAAGACTGCAGAAATATACCAGTTAAGGTTCACAACATGACCTATAATTTTGCACATATGTATTTTATATTATTTGCAATTTAGAAGAAGGATTATTTCATAAGATGTTTTTAAATTTTATTTTACTTGGAAAGAACAATAGCAACGATCTTTAAAAAATAAAGATGTATATTGGCATGTCAGCAACAGTTAAATGATTACACATTTTTATATATTAAATCCTGGCAAAGAAGAGCAAGGTTTTTGCTGTGGAAAGATTGGCCCTGATTTCAGCATGAGAAGTGCACATGAGATACACATTAACAAACCTGGGTTGCCAAAATGTACTAACACCTCATGGGGTAACTGAAAAGTAGTAAAATAAAAGCCACTCCCAAGCACTCTCTGGTTGGTCCTATCCCTACATTTCCTTTGATTTATTGTTTTTTCTCTTCACACATACATAGATGAAGTGATACATATACAAAAGATAGGAAAGCTAGACTGATAGCAAAAGTGACTAAACCCAAAAATTATCTTTAGCTGCTGGGAGCTGTTATCCAAGGCATAAGAGTGGATATACCTGTTCATTTTAAACATTTGCTTACCTGGAGCTTTTGCAGACACCATGTACTTCCTTCTACATATTTCCAAGGACACTGATTTAGCCAAGTGGTCTTGTTGGATTGGTGGTAATAAAAATTATTTCCAAACACTGTTATTTCCAATGACTGTGTCATGTTAAATACTTTGTATAAATAGGCAAGGAAAATCCCTAACACATATTTGTCTCTGATCTGTTTTAATTAGAAATGGTTGCTGCTTCCTAGGATGCCCTCATTGTGGCAATGCTTTAATTGACTGTAATGTCTTGTTCGTGAACAGATATTTCTTCTACTTAAATCTCATACCCACTAAATGTATTGGCTGCATTAAAACTTGCTTACAATACTATTAAGGGAACTATTATTGTGTCTTTCAGAAAGGGAAACTGAGGCAGAGAGGAGTAAAATTTCCTCTGGTGTGAAGGTTCCAGCATATGTGCTGTTCCACAGAAAGACAGCACATCTGGGCAAAAAAAATGTGATTAATGCAAAGGTAAAAATGTGATTAGTGCAAAGGAGGTAGCTGTAGGCTGGTAGAAAGGACACAAACAGAGTGTGCAGTGGCCAGCTTGTGGTTAGGGGCATTTACATGTCTGACACAATAATAATTCATTTGTAGTAGAGATTTCTGTATGCAGGCACAGGACAATTTAACAACATAATTATATAGCCTGGGAAAATTCCAGTGTGTTCTCCTGTTTCCAGACTAAACAGTAGGGGAACTTCAGAGTTCTCTACTGGGGCATAGGCATTTGGGCCAGAGCTCCTTACCATTTATGAAAATCTATGATGCAGTTTCATGCAGCAGAACAGACTTTTCTGGCACATCACAGCAAATTTATCACTGAAATCTATCACTATTACATGTATTTAAATAATCTTTGAAATTACACTGAGGTCATCAGTTCTCATATATTACTTTATTCCTAAATAAGATACTCAATTCATAGAAAATTAAGGGAAAGAAAGAAAAACCAGCAAGGTTTGTCCTTCCCCTCTTTTTTTCTGATAATGGCTGAAAATAACTATTTCCTCAGAAAAAGCCAAAATGTCAGGGTTTGCCATGCACAGTGGGTAGGTGCTGCCACCCTGGGAGCTGGCTTAGCTGCCTAGCAGTTGGCTCTGTGTGAGGGGCAATTAATGGCAGCATATCACACTAGATAGAAGTCCTTGCAAAACACATTTTCTGCTTATGCAGATAGAATGAAATGGAGGCAACATTTTATCTTGAAAATTGTGCTGAGAAGCAGCAAGACACCGTAATGGAACCCGTGCAAACACAGGAAGAGGGCATTTCTTAGACTTGCTTTTCAGCTTAGTTTATATATCCTGTCAGCAGCACAGCAGGCTCCATGAATATCCATGAATATCCATGGATAAAGCTTGAAATATCCATGTCCAGGGTTAGACTACTTCCAACTTCTTCTTTAGCAAGAAAATACCCGCAATCTGTCCAAAGATCAAGGCTGGAGTTTTCATAAGCATTTGATATGTGGGAATCTTAAATTTCATTTTAAAACCCTTTTTGCTTACAGTATTCTCTTTACTACTTCAGCATGTTGATTTCTAGAAGAACTGGATTTCTAAACTTTTATCATTTCTGAGCAGGACAGCTGCAGCTAGTTAGCTGCTGATGTACATCATGATATCTGATTTCTTATTGCCCCAGAAACAAGACTGCACAGGAATATTTGGAAGAAAAAGCAATTTTATTGGGAAGTGGCAATTAAGTTTAAGAATGCTTTTTGGATGCCCCATCCATGGAAGTGTACAAGGCCAGGTTGGTGGGGCTTTGGGCAACCTGTTTTAGTGGAAGGTGTCCCTGCCCATGGCAATGCAATTGTATGAGTCTATGTTTCTACACATTGTCTTCTGTGAGTTAATATTAAATAGAGACAAGCAGAAGAACTGCCAATGCACAGCTGAGGAGGCTGTGTTCCCAAACTTCTGTCTGCTGGGCAGACAGCCAGCCCCTAGCAGTGTTAAGGATTTCTGCTTCCAAGGATACTCAAGGATTCCTGGGATTCTGTCAGGGCATTAGGAAGAGGAACTGAGGAGGATTTCAGGATGCAGATGGTCAGTGTCCTAGAACTGTGCTACAGTACCTTGAGCTACCCTTGAGAGTCTATGAAATGCTCACCTCTGATGTTTTATTTTAGAGTTTTTTGTGCCAGGTTTTCCACTCTGGTAGCAGCTTTATAATGCTTTTGTTTCACTCTAGGAAATGACTTCTCCTCAAAGAGCTTAGTGCTGAGTGCAAACTCAGGCTTTGAACCAGAAACTATTCTTGAGTTTGGTGGGTGCCCATAAATGCTTGGACCAAACTTGGCCATCTACAGTGCAGCTCAGAGCTTTGTGAGAAGGGCATCCAAGCACTCTAATAGGTCTGTTACTGCCACTTGTACAGCCAATACTCATGTAATGTAAACTTCTGGTAATTCTGGTAACTCATACCTGATGAATATTGCACTCAGACTGTTTTATTTTCCCATCCTGCACTGCTCAGGTGTTCTGAGGATCAATTATACCAGTCTTCATAAACCAATTAATACATCATGCTGTTATCCACTTTTTCTTTGGTTTTTCTGCCCCAAATAGTAATGTAAGTTAATATAAGGTACACCATCAAACTCTTAAGGGGGTAAAAACTGTCTCCAAACTTAGTGTCTTGGGATCTGAGTCTCCCTTACCTTTCATAGCTAATCATGTGTTGTTCTGTATTCCACCTTCTGTCCTGTACCTGGTCTGCATGTGACAGCATGAAGAGTATGTGGTATAGTTGAGAACTGTTAAAAAAATTTAATTTGGAGTCACTGGTTTTGGACAAAATTTTTTCAGATGGATTGCAGAGAGAGGCCAATTCTATTTGCAGAGATGACTAAATCAGTTAGGAGATAAATTGCTGTGACATCAAACCAGTTTTGTAAATTTCTTTAGGAAGAAAACTAGTAATAGATTTTAAAGTCTGGCCCATTTTCTTTCTCTAGACATGCTTAGCACTGTTTCCTGCAGGGTTCCATTTTGAAATCTGTGCTGATTTGTGAAGGCTTTTGTAATGTACAGTTGCTAACTCCACATGATTCCATAACATCAGCTGCAACATGTTTGAAAGCAGTAGCTGGACAAGTAATCCTGGAAAAACAAATCATGTCTGGTTCTAATGGTCTGAATAGCTCTTATTTCCCATTCTGTGTAGTGTTTGTGATATTTTTGTGGAAACAGGGAAGAAGATCTGCTAAAAACAGCTGAGGAGTCTGGCAGAGAAACATCAAGACAATTTTACCCCTGGAAGATGAACAGGATACAAAATTACACTCAATTTTTTAGCAGAGGTAACCAATGGGAATGGGGTGAAGTTATCTGTAGTTTTCATCCAAAGAATATATGCTTTCCTAAAAGACATCTATAAGGCTTAAAAGACTTACAAGGGGAAATATAATGAGTTGTGCTGTGCAGGAACTGAGATAAGATGGGTATGTCTATTTTTCACAGTATTAATTATATAAAACTCTTAAGTAGCCTTTCCCTCTTCTTGTCATCTAGTTAAACTGGTGGTAGAATTGCTATCTCTCAAATTTACTACCACAGACATCTGCCTAGGAATAATTGGTAACTATTCAAATGTACAAGAACTTGCCCACTAGGGCTTATCCAAGTCCTTTGACTATAAAGCAGAATCTTTAGGGGGACTACAAGTACAGTAATAACAAAATTAATGAAAATATTTCCATACATATTCCTATATAAGGCTAATTCCCATGGGTAACAAATTCTATAAAAGTAACTTAATTTGCTTTAACAGTAGAATTTGCTCTTAATGAGACAAGATTTTCCCCAAAGATTAAAACAAAGGTGAGAAAATAAGCCATTATTTACAAATTATTTTCAACAAGAAATAAACTGTAGGGTAATTGTGGATAGTCTTTTGAAAATATGAGGTCTGTATTCAGGGTCCAGAGGACAAATTAAATTTTAGGAAGTACTAGGAAGGAATTTCAGAGTGAAACCTGTAATCTGTATCCTGTTCAGATACTGAGTTCTATATATTTTATAATACAAATATGTAATTATATACAATTATATAATTATGGGTTATGTGACTAGATGCTTCGCACAAAATAGGCTTTAACTCTTGAGCTTGTGAAAAAAGGTGTCCTTAAAGACAAAAGCTATGTAAAGTTGGCACCATAGAGAAGGTGAATAGGAATGATTCATCATTATTATAAAGTAAGCACCACAAGGCACACAATAAAGTATACAAAATCAAACATAAAAAATGAGGTGCTTTCCTCATGACTCACAATGACATTATGAAATGCATTGCCACAGGATATTGTAGGGACTAAAAAAATAAATAGGATTAGAAAAGGATGAATCCATCAAATTATACAATCCTACTTCAATCTGTAGTTCATCAGATCATTGCGGTTCTAGCCAGAAGTCAGTGGGTGTAAATCAGGAAAGAATCACAAATCTCTTTTCTGTATAGGTGCTACCAGGCTTTGCTCTAGACAGCCTACTGAGAAAAAACATGGACTTGTGCCAGGTCACACTTTTCTTACCAAGCTATACATCTGCTTTGAAACTCTTTCTGGTGATATCAGTCTTTACAATTATTTTTCTTTCATATTTGAGTCATGGCAGGGAGAAATATTTTCAACACCTATTAAATATCTAAGTTTTTCTGTTGAGTATAAAAATAAATAATTTAATATTTGTGCTTGTAAATGTATTTATAAATCTATATTTTAATTGTTACATAGTTTTTGAATGGAATGTAGAGAGGAAAACCTGACTGATAAATGAAGGAAGCAGGTAGTTGCTGCCTCACTAAATTGATCTGGCTTTACTAGAAATGCAACATCCTGTACACACTTTGAAAACAATTATTTTATATGTTGGCTCAAAATTTCATTTTGTTTTAAATTGTAAAATAAAAAGAAAGCACTTAGTATATTTCAGAGAAAATGTGTTCCTGAAGTATCATGCGGATATATCAGGTGTGCATCCATTCAGAACAAGCTTCTTGGCAACAGTATGGATACAATTCCTTCACTCATGTTTTTATAATAATTTTTTTACAGAAAAAAAAATAAACAGTCAGTTTCCAGTTACTGCCTTTTAATTCTGCTTCCAGGTCTAATGTTGCTAATAGGAAACAAGATCTCTTCCCTTCTCTTCCCTGCTCTGTACTCTCCTCAATCTCAAAACAAAATACAACTTGATCAAGTAAAGGTACCATCATGGTATGCTTAAGGAAGCTGTAAATATTGAAGTGTACACAAACATAGGGGCTGTTTATTTGATAATGTTCCAGTCCTGCTCAGGCACACAGAGCCTGGTACTTGTTTTCAGCATTGTGTAAAAATCCAGCAGGCTTTGATATGCTTTATCAAATAATTGTTTTGAAAGGGCAAACTCACATATCTTCTAAAGACACTAATCCCACATTCACATTAAATAACAGGATGAGAGAGGGAAATACCGACTGTAATTTAATAACAATTATATAGAGTATGTCTCAGTTGCACTTGAAGATAAGAATATAGATGGAGGAAGAGTTTGCAAATGATCAGGAAAGTGGTTCAGGATTTTAAGCCAATATCAGAGGAAGAGTGAAAAATCCCAATTTTAAAAGAAGAGAAAACATGAAACAGATATCATTATAAATTGAAAAAAGCCCCTTATTCTAAACCTCAGCATGAACATACACAAACTGGATCCCAGCAGACGAAAATGAAATGTCTAAATCAGCAGTGTGCTCCTGGGTTTTCATAATACATACACTGAGAGAATATGAAACAGCAGGGTGATTTCACAACTCTGTCCAGTCAAAACAATGGAAAATATTGTGAATGCTCCTAAGCAGCTGTTGCTCAGCTACTGCCAAACACCTGAGACACATTGCAAAAAGGACTAGACATTCTCTGTTAAAACATGGAAAATATGAATGATTAAGATGGCAGAGTGCATTTGATCTCTGTAACCTCAGCTGGAGTGCCCCAAGCACTGCCTGAAGTTTAGCAGGGCAGGAAGAACTGCAGTATGCTGGTAGCTGCCAAGTCCCTGCCTCTGTAGAAGGAATTTGGTGATGACTTGAACTGTTCGTACAGTATCTAGCACAATAAGATAGTTGTTGAGAGATGAAACAATAGGAATAATAACAGCAATAACAGTAAAATAATTGTAATGCACTTTAGTTTCATAAGTAGATCTTAAAGCCAGGAACACAAATACTAACAGTTAGTATCAAATAACACCTATAGTAGTACAAACACTATCATGACTTCCAATTCTCCTCAGAACAAACTTCTGCCTAAATTCTGGAAAGGACCAATGCAACATTTCTACAGAAAATTGACAGTAGAAGGGAAATGCTGATAATAATCAGTGTTGACTGTATTCTGTAATGCTGTTTCCTGTGTGAACCTCAGCTGCAAATATTACAGCTTTTTTTTACTTCCATGTGGCCCACCAAATCCCCACACACTATGTTCTTAGTCTCTTAGGCTAAGAAAAAGCTTCTTCATGAAACTAAAGAACCTAACTCTGTAGGATCCCATTTTCTCTGTTATTCCTATCTGGCAGTATATTTAGCATACATCTAAGGCAAGCAAGCATAATTCTGCCAACATTAACAGCTGCTGATATATTGTGATTCATTGTTATGAGTCATTGTAAAACATCCCATTTCTTCAGAAATCATCAAATTCTACCATCAAAGACAATATGATCTGCTTTTTTATTTATATATACACTCTTTGATAAAGCATTTACAAAACATCTTGTCTCAGACTCTGCTCACTTACCTTTGCAGAGTAGTCCATGCTCTACAAATCATGTTTCTTATTCTTACATGTTGTCAAAACCACTCACACGACAAATCTGGATGTGTCTGTAGTGACCTCCAGATTCTTATTTTCCATAGGCCTGTAATGGGTGAGTGCAACAAGCCAGTAGTGGTTGTTTGGTACACAGATGTTCTGAAGTCTGTAACTGACATTTTTTTTTTTTTTTTTTTAATAGAGGCTTTTGTCACAATGTTTTTTGCGAACACATGCTCTGTTATTGTCTACCAACCCTGACGCTATATTCTGAGATGGTTTGATATGCCTGTTTATATACAGTTTATTCTCTCTCTCCCTAATACTTTTTGTACTATCATTTCTTCAATACAGATCATCACATTTAGTCTGCTTAGTCTTCTGTCTTCCATGGGATTTAGTGCTGATTTGGCACTACTGATATTTTGCCATTAACTTTGGGCAAGGGGTACATTATGTGCAGCTTGGAAAGGAACCTAATGCTGTCTATTTTGCATTTTAGATTTTCTCGCTGTGGGAGACCTGCAGCTTTCTGGGGCCTATTTCACAATAAGAGAAATATTACAAGGAAATATTCAATTTACAGGTCTGGGAAATGTTGTATAGAAAAAGAACGTTTTTACTAGATGTCAAAGACTTTGCTTCTCAGATATTGAATTGTCTCCATCATACTTTCAAATCTGTACTTGGAACATATTAGCTAGCATATTGGCTAATAAACTAATATGGTTTGCTGTACTTTTAGGCCTAAAATCTCTAACTATGACATTAGTAGTCTTGCCTAAAGGATTCTGCACAAGTTTCTATCCTTTTTAAAAACTGTTATGATAGCAACAGAAAGTATCACGGAATGTTGGAATGGTTTGGGTTGGAAGGGGCCATATAAATCATTAAAGATCTAATAGTGAATAATTGCACAAAGCATTTGCAACAGTTAAATTACTTCAACACATTTAAGCAGTTTGTTTAAAAAGTGGACCCCTTGAAAAATTAATTCTGTTATCTCTGTCAATACCAGCTAAACTAACACTTACCAAGCACCAGGGCACAAGTGCTTGTTGGTATGGAGAAGGGGAAGTCAATTTCACTATTCTGCCATGTGAGATGTTGTTTCTGTCATTTTCTTGAGCACCTAAACGTTTCGGAAGGCTGCAATGCTCTGAGTGGTGACTGACCAAAGTTGTAGTGACCTCTTGCTACCAGAAAACATCTACCACCCAATTGCATGGGGACTTAATCAAGAAGGTTTCTGGATCACTGAAAGCAGGTCAGGCAAACAGAATCTTTGCTGGCTGAGGTAAGTCAGGACTTGCTGAGTATGATCATGTTCACAGTGTGCCCTCTTTGGTGCATCCTGTGTTGTCAAGTCTTTGAAATAATATGTCAATCACTTCTGCAGGAAACTGGCAAAATCTAACTTTGTGGGCTACCTCAGATGTTGATGATATTCATGGCATTTATTTTGGGCCTCCTGCTTAACAGGCTCTGAAAATCTCTGGCAAGGGGGTCTTTTTGATTTGTTCATTTTCATAACTTTCTACTGAGATTTTGTGAGATTGATTCTTAGAAACTCAGCTCCACAGTTATAGTGCGATAACAAATCCTGACATTGTTCTATGATATTTCAGCTACTCAAGCTAGCAGTCACATATCTGTCATCCTCTCAAAGAGTGTTTTCTACACTGCAAATGAATTGTCTAAAGTTATTCTGATGTCATGATATCCCTCCACTGCTCACAGCCACAAAGAGAAATTTCCATAGATTGATCTCTGTTCTTGTCAAGAAAATCAATTTCTGTGATTATGCAATGTAGTTTACTACCATCAGAGCGACTTTAGTGAAGTTATTTATGGCTCTGATGTGCCAGTAGATAAATATAAACTATTAAGTTCTGTGAACTGAAAATTGACCCAATTCCTTTCTCTTTTGCCATGAATTACCCTACCCAAATGAAACTGGTTGTCGAAACCATCGTTTTTGACAAGTGAATTCAGAAAAGCGTGTTCATTTATCTTGCTTGTGTTTGTGGGTGTTACACAACTGTCATTAAAACTCTAGCAATTTAGTGTGAGGGAGTAGTTTTGGCTCCTTGCAAGATGTCACACCACTGCAAATGTGTGTGTCTTTTTCACCCTTATCACTTATAGTGCTGGAGAAGTTACATTTATAGCAGTTTGGAAGATGGCATCCACCACTCCCAAATATTCCTCACTTCATAGTGGTGTCATCAGTAATTTTAAAAGTCATTTCCCAAGGCTGCTAGTGACAAAAGTACTAACTAAGAGTCTCAGAAGGGATATAAGAGTGTCTTCGGAGGAAAAAGCTGGCACAAACCAGCCAAGAAGTCAAGGCCTAAGACTCTCCTTCTTGCAGAAAGAATAACATTGTACTTGGTCATGGGGTTGTTTGTTCATTTTGGAGCATGAAGAAAATGTTGACATGTTCCCATGGAGCAGAGAAACTGAATTATGATTGGTGCCATCAAAACCAGAGGATTCTAAGAGCAAGGATGGAAAGATTTTCCTATAAATTGAGCAATCATTTTAAGAGGCAGTAAAGAGTGAGACAGTGTGGTGCCATTTGATGCCTCTAGAGGCTGCATTTAAATCTTTTATTTCAGTTTTAATTGCATTATTTCATGCATAATTTGCCTCTAAGAGGATAGGACATTTCTAGAATAAATACTAAAATTTAGATTGCTTTGTGACAGGAAAGAAAAAAATAATCCTATAGCTAGTTATTTATTTCTTTGTTTAGTACTTCACATAATACATCACTTTCCATCTGCATCTGCAGTATATTATAAAGTAAAAGCTTTCTTTTTTTCCCTCAGAAAATGCCCTCAGTAAATGGTCCCATGTCATAAGAGACCTCCTTAAATAAAAAAGATGTTGTCATCTGTCAGATGCTCTGACTACTCACAACATTATTGATCGAGACAAAAGTGTAAGACAGTTACCAGAAAGTGAAAAACTGAATCAGAGGGTGGGAGGGAAAGGGAAAATTAATTTACAATTATTAAACTGAATCATTAGGACTTTGCCATAACAGATCAGTCTGAGCAACTGTGACCTATTCAAGGTTATTCCTAGTGTCAGCTATGAAAATAGCAGAACTGATTAATGGCACCAGGTGCTGTCCTGTAGTCTGGATTAGGTCTGAGGAATAATATATTCAGATACCTTTTTAAAACCAATGCATCAATGTATATATCCACTTGTTATTCTGCTCTGCTAAAATTTTAACATAAATTTGGACAAATTTTCAGTGTTTTACCCATCTTTGTCCAGCAGTCCGAACAAAGCCCCTGCCTGTCATTCCTGCTCTTTGCCTCTCTTTGCCTCAGTATGGGAGATGAGCCTGAAGACTGAGGCTGTGCGGAGCCATGCACATAGACAACTCTGTGGTGATCACAGAATTTTTAATTTTTGTGACAATAAAATCTAAGTAATTTATACAATTTCCTCTTCTTGTATTTTGTATTTGAATCTGTTCTGCCTTTTCAGAAGAGTATCTCCTTGAGGAAAGTTCTTTCCTAGGGTCTGTCATAATCTCTATACATCCTGAGGACATCCAGGAAATCATCTAAAGAATAATTTCTCTTCTGGTAATGAGTAGTCAGATCAATTTTTAGGTTAGTATGATTCCTGAGGCAATTTTTAGGGGTGTGGGGTAGTTACATAAGGTCATTTAATGTGAGTGGCATGTTAAGAGTTTAAGTAATTAGCTACTTTCTTCTGTCAGGGTAAGAAGGTAAGAATCTCTATAGAATAATTTAGCCCATCCTAAGATACATGCATTTAAGGGAATGAGTCAGCACCTAGAGGTGCTATTTGCAGTTAGAAATCAAGTTGAATTCCAGGTGGGAGTTGGGTGCTCAGCTAAGTAATCAAGAAGGTAAAGCTTTCAACTGTATCCAGGCACCTTAACAGCATGAATAAAAACAATTAAAAGAAATTCAAAAGATGTTAGGATCCAAGTCTGACTTTCTTCTCTTGAACCCACAGTGTGCTTTGCTGTGCCTGGAGGCTCTTTAAATTCTACCTTTGACTTTGCAAATTTTATCTTACAGTTTATTTTTAGAAGTGAGCTGGACCTCATTTCTAAAAAAATTAGTGACCTAATTTTTTTAACACATTTGGGCATCTTTCTACTGAAGACATAACAGAGTAGCATTTTCCAAACACCCAGCTAAGTTCAAGTCGTTTCACTGATGTCCTAAATCCAGTGTATTGTGCTTCTGCTTAGCTAGTTCTAGGCTTCCATCCAGTGGAGAGCATTTGGGTCAGGGAGTGTCCAGAACCAGCTCCTTAGGGTCTTAGAATCATAGCTGAAAAAGACCTCCAAGATCAGTGAGTCCCACCTTTGGATTATCATCAACTTGTCAGCTGAAATGTACCACTTAATGTCACATCTAGTCTTTTCTCAGATATATCTGGGTATGGTGGCATCACCACTTTTATTGGCAGTCCATTCCAATGCTTTTCAAGACTTTCAGAAAAAAAAAAAAATCTTCCTGAAGACCAAGCTGAACCTCCCCTGCCACAGTTTGAGGCTACACCCTGTGTCCTCAAGAGAGGAGGGAGCAGAGACCAACACCACCTGGCCATAGCCTCCTTCCAGGCATTTGTGGAGAGTGATAAGGTCTCTTATTCTCCAGGACAAACACCCCCAGCTCCCTCAGCCGCTCCTCATTTGAATTAATCCCCGGACCCCAAGGCCTAGGGACCCCCTAGGTCACTGTATCCTCTGCCTCCAAGTCATAGCCATCAGTAGCTTTTATACAGACTGAAAGAAACATTTTTGCTGTTGTTCATTTGCTGGTCTGGTTATTTTAATTTCAAGTTGTAAATTGCGATTAGTTTGGAAGGTCCTCGTGATAAAGCCTAGAATTAGACGAATCCTTCAGTATGGCTGTATAGTTTTCCCGACGAGGAGCTGCTGTTTCGGAAGGAGTGGGAGCAGGGCACGGCGGTGTGCTCCAGGAGCAGCAGCACAGCTCGGGGTCAGCCCGCAGCGCCGCGCTCCGCCGGGCTCCGCTCTCCACCGCCGGGCTCCGCTCTCCACCGCCGGGCTCCGCTCTCCACCGCCGGGCTCCGCTCTCCATCGCCGGGCTCCGCTCGCCACCGCCGGGCTCCACTCTCCACCGCCGGGCTCCGCTCGCCGCCGCCGGGCTCCACTCTCCACCGCCGGGCTCCGCTCTCCACCGCCGGGCTCCGCTCTCCATCGCCGGGCTCCGCTCTCCACCGCCGGGCTCCGCTCTCCACCGCCGGGCTCCGCTCTCCACCGCTGGGCTCGCCACCGCCGGGCTCCGCTCTCCACCGCCGGGCTCCGCTCGCCGCCGCCGGGCTCCGCTCTCCATCGCCGGGCTCCGCTCTCCACCGCCGGGCTCCGCTCTCCACCGCCGGGCTCCGCTCGCCGCCGCCGGGCTCCGCTCTCCACCGCCGGGCTCCGCTCTCCACCGCCGGGCTCCGCTCGCCATCGCCGGGCTCCGCTCGCCACCGCCGGGCTCCGCTCGCCGCCGCCGGGCTCCGCTCTCCACCGCCGGGCTCCGCTCTCCACCGCCGGGCTCCGCTCGCCACCGCCGGGCTCCGCTCTCCACCGCCGGGCTCCGCTCTCCACCGCCGGGCTCCGCTCGCCACCCCGGGCTCCGCTCTCCATCGCCGGGCTCCGCTCCCCATCGCCGGGCTCCGCTCTCCACCGCCGGGCTCCGCTCTCCATCCCCGGGCTCCGCTCTCCGCCGCCGGGCTCCGCTCGCCACCGCCGGGCTCCGCTCGCCACCGCCGGGCTCCGCTCTCCACCGCCGGGCTCCGCTCTCCATCGCTGGGTTCGCCACCGCCGGGCTCCGCTCGCCACCGCCGGGCTCCGCTCGCCACCGCCGGGCTCCGCTCTCCACCGCCGGGCTCCGCTCGCCATCGCCGGGCTCCGCTCTCCACCGCCGGGCTCCGCTCGCCACAGCGCAGCTCCGGCCGCCTGGAGTGCGCTTGATCTCCGGGGAAAGACACCTGGCGTCATCTGCTCTTTACAATCTTCCTTACAAATTCACTCTTTTTCCCTTGGTCGGTTAACGTGTTTTACTTTGTCAGACTCGCTCTGGCTTTACAATGCAGCAGCAGTTCACTTGCACCTCTTTTTAATTTTTTTTTCAAAAAAAACGTTTTTACAGGGGATGTCCCATACACAGAGGGTGAAAAATGTGCAGATACGCCCCTTGATTTTATTTTTTATTCCAGATATAGTAAATGAGTATAATACACTTCTCACCTTCCTTTCTATTTGTAAACAATCCCCTCTTCCTCAAAATTTCATTTTTTGAGTCCTAGACCATCAGCCTCCCTCATTCTCCCTGTCATGCACCTTCTCAAACGAGAATAGCAGAAGTTTGAAAAGATCCTGTCAAATGCTCCTGACTGTCCAGCTCTAGCCACACAGCACATCAATGAATCTATTTGCATAGGCACAATTAAAAATATATATATGTACTTTGCTTGTTCATGAGTGTAGCATGATTTCAGTGATCAGACTGGACCCATGAATATAATTGCTTGAGAAAGCCTGTTTTAAAATCTGCCAACAGATAACACTGCAGATATAAAGAAAAAAATTATTTATAGAGTGGAGCTAAATACTGAAAACTAGGATGCCTTAAAGCATTTAAGCCAGTGCTCTGTATAAATGTCCTATATATTATGCCAGGCAGTGTACAAAAGCATTTATTTTGGTGAATATTTAGTATTATGCATATCTCTTGGTTAAACGGCCATGTTAAAAGACACCCTGTATATACATATTTTGTTTATGAAATAGCAAGGCCTTTCAAAGGTTATTTCAATTTTTCATGTTACTTTCAGAACTGATACAGAGTCTACACTTGACTAGAGCTTAAATAAGATTTTAATTTTTAAAAATACTTCATTTTAAATTAACTTCGACTTCCCCTTGTCTTTGTGCTCGTTTGGTGAAGCTCACACTGTCATGACAGTGGTTGACAATAATAGATAAAGTGCTGTAGATAAAAATGAGGTTGATACATTTTACATGAAAGCCCTAAAGCAACTGGGTTTTTAAATCAACTATCTAGCTGGGATTGCTTTCACTTTCCTTTTTAGCACCTCATTAGGCTCACTGCAATTTTCCTGCAGTACTGAACTGCTGCCCCAGTCACAGTTCATTTTCCTCCTCTAATGTCCAATTATTCTGTTTACTGAAAATTATCATATTTTAATTTCACAATAATTTAATTAAAATATTTCATTCTGGAATATAAATCAGCAAAAGAGAGCAGCATCATGCTGCATTCTTCTGTTACAGCTCTGTGGCATCCTGGGAAACAGCACAGCTGTCACAGCTTGCAGGCAACACCAGGAGAGTTTGGTGCCATCCCCTTCTTGTTTTTAACTGTCACTGAGTGCCCTACAACATTTTTAGGTTTCTAATGTCCCAGAGCAGTAGCAGCCCCTCTGCAGTGTGCCCTGAAATCCTGAAGGAACATCCAGTTTCTTCTCAGTGACGCTGCTTTTGTACTGGGCTTCCTTTAGGCTTCGAATTGTGATGCCCCTCTTGAGCACAGCCTCTCAGTGTTCCTCTTCCTACCTATCTTCCCCAGCTTCAGACACCAAGGAAAAAAAGAGTTTTAGCAATCTTCAGTACAAATGCCTGGGTTTTGCAAGCAACCTACTACTGAGATGGAGAAAGATGTGAAATTATTTAACAATTGAGAGCTACCTTACAAAATGTAGTGGAAATTCTTATGTCAAGATTTCAGCACAGTCATATTTGTGGAATGAGGACAGCTACCACAATTTTTTCTTTCTCAAGGAGGAATATAGTTATTCCTATTTGGAACACTTTTCTTGACATTAAAAATGGTTCTTTTTGACCCCATACCTTGGGAAAATTAATTATTTAAAAGCTGGGATGAGCTACCAAGCCAAGGCTAGGGATTGCACACCCTGACTGATGATGAGGTAGAATGGATGGTCAGTTCACAGACTTCTATACCACTAAGTTTCATAGACACAAATTGAACAGCTTATATTTGTGAGGCCTCTGAAACAAATCTAAAAGGAAAGCTTTGGAAAAAAAAGTACTCAGGAAAAGCTCAGTGCCAGAGTATTTCAGTGAGTAGTTTTTTTATGAGGAAAAAGAAAATGCAACTAGAATTTTGAGGCTCTCATAGGAATCTCCACCCATGAAGAGCTTCAGTACTTGGATATACAAAGTCCTGAGGAATCTCATTGTACTTTCAAGTTATCCCACCTTCAGGCAAGACATGAGCTATCATGTCTAGACATCCCTTTCAAACTAAACTTGTATTATGATTTGGTGAATGGAGTAAAATGTTTTGTTTCATAATACCACTAGGCCTGAGCAGATTGTGTTATGATTTTTTTTCCTTTTATTTTCTTCAGTAAGGTAATTGTCTTCCTTTTTCCATACTTTTGAATTAAATACAGGCCAGAAATCCACCCCTCCCTTTACAACAGATATACCTTCATTTTTGAATTTGCCCTTATTCATTTAAAATATGGAATTTGCCTTACTCAAAGGGATATTGCCCTACAGGACAGTATTCTTGACTTTATAGCCACTAACTTCTGCTTGGGCAGACTCACCCTCTGGCTGCTAAGAAAACTAACTCAGGACTAGGATACATTGGGGCTATGGCCAAAGATGCCAAAAAATTATCTGCATAGTATGACAAGTATTTTTCTCAGAAATGAACAAATTCTTTGAAATGTCTATTTCTTGTTGTAATCCAATCAAGTTTTTTTTCCATCAAATATGGCTGGGATGTAAAGACCAGTAAGAATGAACCAATTTACTGGCAGCAATCCTTTAGGGAGAAAAATGCTCCTGTTTACAGGTGTTCCTGGTAATAATGACACAGTCTGATAAGACAGAACGAGACTCACTAAAGAAGGGAAAGTCTTCCCAAGTGACATGAACATCAGATCTCCTTAGGCAGCGATGAAACCAAGGTTAACTAGGGAAAAGTGGGAGGTTCTAGCTACGGAGAAATGGTTCAGGAAGTGGAATGCAGTTTCTGAATCTGTGGTCTTCTTACACACACTTTATACATATATATGGCTCTTTATATTCTTGCCTGATATGTACTTATTTATTAAGTATACTTATTATTTCTTGTCAAAAGTAGGTGAGATGTTCACAAAAGAATGTGAGAGCATTATTGTATCAGAATCTCAATGCTTTTGTCAAACATATTTATAAAATTGTTTTTTATAATATGAGTAGGTGTTCTTTGACACTGGCAATAACTTCAGCAGAGTGACTCTGATTATAGCTTGTTCTTAATCACAGTAAAAAAGAGTATGGATAAGACTAAAATTCTGCATCCAAAGTTCATTTCTGTACAGGATGTCAATTAATAAAAAATAGAAATTTTCAGTCCATTTATGCCTTTGAAGAAAGAAAACCATTCTTTCTAATTAGTAGGGATTTTAAAATTTTTTTTTTTAGAAACAAACCTTCTATTTTGTAAAATCAGATTACATAATCTATTCATACTATATATTTATTAATAATCCAGATGGTGCTTTTTGGGGGAATGTGTGCTCTTTTTTTACATAGGTTATTTTCTGCGTAAAATACTTTTCATTGGAGACAGAAATTTTGATTATTTTTTTCCTCTTTTCCCTTATTTTTAATCTAGCTGGCAATGATGGAAACAAATCCATAAGAATAGGTAGATGATGAATAGAACTGCTCAATGATTGACCAAGGCAATGGTCAAAATCCAGAGTACCAAATCAGGACACTGCAGTGATGATTAGCACACTATAAAAATGTTGACTGATGAGCACCTTCTATTCTTAGGCTCCAACACAACATGACATTTCCTTAAACTGGGGTAATTGAAATACGAGACTGTAGAGTGAACTTGACATGTAGGGGAAGGTGCATACTGGAAAAAATGGGAAAGAAAGAGGTACTAAGGAGTGTTGTGATTAGGCACATGAGAACTATAGTGCATGGTACAGGCAGTGGTTATATTCAGGTACTCAGAATTGAACTTAACTGGATGCAATCTGAACCTTAGTAGCTGTTAAACTTCCAGCTGCATACCTAATAGAAGATCTCTATATGAAAAAGTGTCTGCAGTCCTCTTTAGTAAAACATTTTAAGTCCCCCAAGCACCCAAACTCACAAACTGATTTTTCAAAGCAGTTTTATCAATCAGCTTTAGTCTTGAACTGCACATTAGCAGTCTCAAGTGTACAAGACTGGCAGTTGGTTCTCTTTTGGAAGGTAAAACTTGTGTCAGCAGCAATCCTACTACCATTTCACTTGACTTCCTATGTTTGTACGGCCACCAAAATCACCTCAGAAAACAATTACAGCTCTGGAAAAATTATCGTGAACTGCATTATGTATTCAGCTATTTTCTGGGTATATTTACATTATTTGTAAATAGGTGGAATTACAGGAACCCCATGAATCTGATATTGGTAATAAGGCAGAGACCACAGAGAAATCTCTTTAGTAAACTACATATAAATCTGTCAGGAGCTAGAACTTTCCAGTGCTACTGAGCTGGAAATCTCATTCATGGCTGTAAGGATTGAGGCATCTTGAATTGACATTAAATTAAATAATATCCCACATGCAATATGGCTGACATAGTTATTCATAACATAGAATTTACTGGTCAAATGTTTAATGTAGTCTCTCTAGTACTCTGGTCCTTTCTCTTGCTTTTGGCACATAAGCCTAGCCTAAAAAGCAAAACTATTTTGGCTAACCAGAGTGTGTATTTCATTTCATATTGTTTTGCCAAAGAGATACATGAGTGAAAACCAAGAAACTCACACAAAAGCTGTTGCAAAAAGATAGATCTGTATTCTGTAGCTTTTAGGAGAGGGCAAGGGCTTCTTCAAATATAACCAATAACTAAAGGAAAATGGAAATTGGGCCTATGGAAAACATTGGCCTGCTACTGAATAGAGCAGAGGTTGCAGAGAAGACTGAACATTCATTTTACTTCAGTCTTCACTGATGTGGCCAGCCTTCAGGAATCTCTGGCTCAGGAGACCAGGGAGAAGGTCTGGAGAAAAGCAGACTCCACCTGTGGATTGCATTTATTGTAGTTTTTTTATTAAATTTTAACTCTGACCTGAAATCTCTCTCAAGGTAATGTGTGGGACTCATTTCTCCTGCTGGTTTGCTTTCAAACCAGCACAATTACTGTTCCATCAGGCTATTCCATCTGTTCCTTTACCAGTCCTCTTGCAATTCAGTTTTTTTTTTTGATTGCTACCTATCCTGTAATCTTTAATTTTTTATGCAGAATGAAGCTATATCTAAAATTCCTAAAATACAGGATGAGAGAGGTTCATGTACAACTTTTTTGTGTGTCAAAGAAGACAATTCAGTTTTTTAACTTCTGAAGTGTGAATCAGTCTTTGGGTTACAGATTTTACACCAGAATTTCATTCTGGACAAGCAGCTGTTAAGATCAAGAGGCAGATACACAAGTGAAAGTCAAACATTACAAAAGCAAATTTGTCTCCTCTAAAACTCCAGTCCAGTAGAAATTTGTTTCCAGGCCTTTGCTAGGCAAAATTTCTCCTCCTATCCTCTGGTTTATGTTTCAAAAGTTGACAGAAAGCATTTAAAATTATGGTACAGAGAAGGCAAGATTAGAAGGGTTTCACAAATCCTTTACATTTGGAATGAAAAGGTATTTTCTTGGCCAAGATGGCTCTCAAGAATAAAAAAAATATAGTTCTGTACTTGATGTGCTTTCTGTGAAGTATCATCCAAGCACACACACTTAGGTACAATAATCTCCAATGTAATGTGCTGTTTTGTTTAGCAGCAAATAAAATGTGACCTCTTCACTTTAATGAAGAGACATCTGGAAAACTTCCCATAAATGCATCTTTTCTTGTAGACAAATGTAAGGAGAATACAGTACCTAGCTAATCAAGAACCTTGAGCAATAATTCAAAGCTCCTGGCTTTTAAATCATTACTACTGCTGTTCTAGTGACATAAAAAGAAAATGCTGCCAACATCACTCCTTAGCAGATAATAAAAAACTGTTAGCAGTGGAAAATTTTGGACACAGTGATGTAACCAACATTTCTTAAGCAGGTGCCTATCCCACTTGTGAAAATTACCCTCAATGGGAGGTTTGGAGGTGCTGTTGCTTTGAACAGCCTCAAGAATGTTGTAATTGGATAGCACAAAACCTAGACCCAAATATCCTGACTCAGCTTCCCCATGGCTCATATCCAGAGAAGAATCTTGGTTTTTGTTATAGCTTGGTCTGCACAAAATGCAGAGGATAAAACCCACCCAAAACAAAACAAAAATTGTTCAAAATTTTTTTCTATGTGTTGGGATAGGAAAAGTTTCAATGTTTGGATCAATTTCTGACTCTATCCAAGGCACTTTTTTGCCCTCTTCACATTTATTAAAATCCAAGTAGAGCATGACAAATAGTCAGCTGTTTGACAGGTGGTGTGGTCTACCCCCAGCCAGTCTACCCCACACTCTCCCACCAGTGGGATAGGGGAGAGAATCACAGGGGTAAAAGCTGGAAAACTCTTGGTTACAGCTAAAGACAGTTTAATATAGCAGGCAAAAGCTGCACACACAAGGAAAGCAAAGCAAGGAATTGATTCACTATTCCCATACTTGGGTGGGCATTCAGCTGTCTTCAGGAGAGTAATGTAACTCAGAAGACAAACTCCAACACTCCAAACGTCCCTTCCTTTCTCCTTCTCCTCTCCACTTTAAATATTGACCGTGATGTTATTTGGAATATCCCTTTAGTCTGTTTGGGCCACCTGTCCTGGTTGTGTCTCCTCCCAGTCTCCCAGGCACTCCCAGTCCC
The DNA here is from genome assembly GCA_030060385.1 of Muscicapa striata striata. NCBI lineage: Eukaryota > Metazoa > Chordata > Aves > Passeriformes > Muscicapidae > Muscicapa > Muscicapa striata. The sequence goes on from JAREIS010000255.1 coordinate 1,557,452, forward strand.
CTCATCAGTGTGGCAGTATAAGGAACAGAAAAGGCCTTGGCTCCATATGAGCTCAGCTCAGCAATAACAAAAACATCTCTGTATTATCAACCTTGTGTTCAGCACAAAACCAAAACACAGCCCCGTGCCAGCCCCTGAAGGAAACTTGCTCCATCCCAGCTGAAACCAGCACGAGTAATTGTCTCATTGCAGGTGAAGCATCCATTGGTGCCTCAAAGGCCGAAAATCTGCTGCCTCTTTTACCATCTATAGCGTACAAGAATATTATGAAAGAGAAAAATCAGTGCCAAAAAGGTGGAAGATGCCAGAATTTTGATGAGAAATGCAGAAAGTACTGTTCCTAATGAAAAATCTGTAGCTTTTAACAGAGAAAACTATAAACCTTTTATTATGACAAATATCTATTATGGATGAGCTGTTGATTTTTATGGATTATATAGTCTAGTGTTTACAAACCATTCTAAGAACATGTTTTAGCAAACTGTAGGATTTTAGGCTGACATAATTCATATTATATTAGTGTTGGTGTACTTCTTTTACCTCACAATAAGATGGAAAAAGAATTAGGGCAGTATTTCACTTCCTGGATCAGGTCTGCAAAGTTCCTATGCAGGCAAGTTATGTGTCACTCAGAATTAAGATTCTGTTCAGGGGCAAGCATACAGGAAAATTAATTTCAGTGCAACCAGATATTTGGTATACAGGATGGGGGCTTCCAGACTGGCACCAAGCAGCAAGGAAAAGAAAAACACAGTTCTGCTTCCAGCCAGAACTTGGCACTCTCCCTGATTGTTTCTGACTTAATCCCAGGTTCTTGTGTACTCTTACTTCAGCAGAGACACAGGCTTAATTTTTTCCCCACAGACCCTGCAGGCAGCTTGTTTCCATGTTTTCCCCTCAGCTGCTAGAGCTGTGCTGCCAAGCCTCAGTTCCCTTTTTCCTCACCTGCCTCCTTTTAAACCTTGGGAAAGTCACAAGGGAAAGTGATCTTGATCCTCAGGTTTAGGAGGCTAATTCTGTCTCTCTCTGTTTCTTTGCATATCCTAAAGTCTGTCAGTCTTGTCAATACAGACCAGCTTGGTCTCGTGCCAAAGCCAGGAACACTAGGTGCCTTGTAATGAGCCTCACACATGCCAAGTGGATGGGTGGAGGATCAAAGTGAAGTGCTCATGTCAGGGGTGTTTTGTGACTGACTCAAAGGCTTCAGCACTCAACTCTGGGATGGTCACAAGCTAAAACACTAACCCACACATTATTTATTCTGCAGTTTCTCAGAACACCACGTTGTGTGAGAACATCCCTTTTATACTTTGAAAGGGACAAAATTAATATTAAAGAAGACGTCCTAAGGATTCTCATTGGTGAGACAGATTCTTAAAAGAAGGTAACTGGAATTCAATTACGTTTCAATGGTGGCTGTTGGTCTGGAGAAGATAATGTTGATGCTGGCTGTATGAAGTCCCAAAGTAAGGGAGACTGAGTTAGCTCTTAGGCTGAGTTAGAATGCAGACGTCTAGGCAAGCAGAAATAAAGCACTATAACTGCTTATATTTCTACTAATGGTAGAAATGGGGATGGGGTTGTCAGTTCTTTCAGATATTCTGTCGGCTGCCCAAGCTACCTCACTTCGAAACAAAGCTTATTAGCTATTTACCACTCACAGCTGGTTTGATCCTGTTGTCAAATTTTTACAATAATCTTCTCTTTGTATTAATAAAAAACTTTTATCTGGGATATATATGGTACTTCAGTCTTTGGATATTTTAACATGTTACTGTTCAAGATGTTGCTTGGTCTCAATGTTCTCCACAGTACAAATTGTGTTTTGGGACTGCAATTCTGGAACACTGCCTTCTCGTGTTGGTGCTTTTTTATGTCCTGCACAGACTTTAACTTGAATTGATACTGCTCAAGAGTACTGGAAAGTTTTACACTCAGATATACCATGTTGCAGCCCTCTTAGTTACTTCCTTCAAGGATCCAATAGTAATTTACCTTCAAATGCACATTTAGTGACTTGACCAAAAGAAACAGCTCTTTTCCTAACAGGAAAATTGTCACTTGGAAATCAAACATACGGAATCAATTTGTATTAGTTGGAAGAGTTACTAAGAATAAATTGTGAGGGGTTTTTTTGGTTGTTTTTTTTTTTAACACCATAATGACTCTGCACTAAACAGCTTTAGCAGGCACTCTTAATGATTGCCCCACATTTGTAATACATACAAAACGGTATTTAGGCAGTTTTTTTACACTTTGTGGGAGTTTCACTAAGTCTGCTTTTTTATGTATTGCTTGTGAGAGGAGAACTTAACTGGCATTAAAGCAGTTCTCTGCAAATGTTGGAGTGCTGGGAAATTCAGCACAAGATGAAAAACCTCCTGTGGACAAACACTAGGACAGCCAGAGTCCTGTGCAATTTTAGCCACTGGTCTATCTGTAATTGTGACCAATGCACAGACATTACTTACCCACTCAGCAGTGGTGCTGTCAGCCCACTCCTGTCTTCCTCCCCAGAGACAAATTTTCAGTGATTGAATTTTCTCTTGGGTTTCACAAGATCTTGCTCACACATACATAAAACAAACCAAGCCTTACCTCACAGGTAATCCAGTGTTAAGACAGTCTGTGAAAAAGCTATAGTCAGTGAAGGTACCATGGGCTTCCTTCTTTGCACAGCTACTCTTTTTATACAGCAGCAATCTCCATCACAAGCATGTGCAGCTATTAGGGGTTTAATTTATATGCAAATTTAGAGGTACATAATTAGTTGTCTTCTGAATTAAAAAATCTAGACAACAAAATGTTAAACTTACTGGTGTTTTTCTCATTTTATTCTACCTGATTCTCACTAATCCTGCTGGTTGACAGCTATGTCACTGGGCATACAGGAATAAAGCAGGAATATTTACACTTCTTAAGAAGGCTGTAATCTTCTGGGTTTATATTTTTGTTTGTTTGCTTTGTTTTGTTACTTATTCATATGGAAAATGCACTGATTTTGTTTCAGCCTATCTAAAATACATAAGGAAGCTAAAAGTAGAGTTTTTATGATGCAATTGTTATATCTCTTGAAATACTCCACCTGAGCAAATACCACATGACAGGAATCCCTATTATCTTCTGTAACTCCCCACTTCACAGTTCTCCTAAGTTATTGACTCTAGATGTGTAATTGCAAGAAATGCTGAGATCTGCTCCAACAGTGTCAAGAAGAGAAAGCACAAAAAGGCCCATGAAGGTACAAGAGACTTCCTGTGTCAGTTATGAGAATCAATTACAGATGATCAAGTGATTCTTGGTAGGTATTATTAATGTAGTTTGTATGCTATGCATAAGGCCTAAGACTTTCACACTTTGTGAGATATGATGTCTTGTGTCCTGAATCCTGAAGATAGGTACATTCTGTGTTATCTCCTACAGTCCCCTGGCAGGCTCCAAGCCTGCACACACACAGATGGTACTTGCCTCAGAAATTTTATAGTGTAACAAAATGTCTGCCCATAGTACTGTCTGTAGATACAAATATAGACACTGGCACGTATTAAACTGAGGTTTGATATTTTATGAGAAATAGCTTTGCTTCTTGTTAAAGGAAGTATTTTCTTCTCATCTTTGTCCATTTCATGGGGGGCAGATGCTCTGGGCTTGCGTGCACACTGCCTTTTCTAACTGGCCTGATCCCAAGCACTCTTGATTTTTATGAAATCAGATCCTTCTCAGTCTCTCCATTATGAGAGTGCTCTTGTCACTTCCTCCCTGTTCAGCACTGGCTAGCCTACTGCACTTAGCTCCTGCCCCCACCTGTGGAAAGGTTGTCTCTTCATGATCTGCTCTCTCTAAGTCTTCAGGGAATAGTCTCAGGAGCAGAACTGATGAGGCAGCAATGGAAAGGGAATAGGAACCCCTGTGAGGATTCTCCCACAGCCCTCCTTCCCAGGATAAAAAAAGAGCATGGGTAAAAGTAAATGAGGTAATAGACTTTTCTGCCACAGAGCACAGGGTGTAACTAAGCCCTAGGGACACAGAAGTAATGTTGAAAATGCTAATGCATTAGTGGATTTTTGAGACATCTTGATAAAAATTAGTGGCTAAAAGACAAATGTTGGAGTGGAAATGTCAGTGATATGGGGCAATCAAAGTGTAAACAGAACAGGTGAGGCACAAGCTTGCACTTGAATTAAGCAGGTGTGTTGGCTGAATTAATTTCTGCTGTAATAGCATAAAAACATCAACCCTCAAGCTAATTAATTTGTGGGGTATTTCAGATTACAACAGATATGAAAGCAAAGAGACATATTAATGGTTATTCCTGATGTGTTAGTGTACGTGTGAGAGGTGACTTTTAGAGATTTTATTAATATTTAATTTTTGAATTAATGAATAAACCAAAGATATATAATGCAAAGCATGGAAAAAATGTTTGTTATTTCTATTTTAGTTGTGGTAGATTGTGGCACTGGTAGCTTTCACTGTAAATATTAGTAATTTTGTCTTTATTATAATATCTAATAATCTGGTCACTTTACTTAATGTCTTACCCATAGTGCAAATGGATTAATATACTATATAACTTTTATACATTTACACACAAATTTTATATAGACACATATGTGCATATATGTATGATAGGCACATATATATATATATATATAGTTTTCTTTTTCTTCTGGGGAACTGATGAAATGATCATACAAATAGTTTCATAGTCTAATTTTTTTCCAGCAGTTTCAATAGAAGGAAAAGAAGTAATGATACAAAGGAAAAAAAAGGGTCTGTTTTACATTTCTTTTGATTGCTGGGAAATGATAAGCGAAATTTCTGTAGCTAATTAATTTTGTTACAGATGTTTCTAGCTCATATAGCCACATTCTGAGCAGGGGCAATTGCCCTAGTGCCATTGACTTCCCAGTTCCTAGTCCCCAATGAGTCTAATAAATTACTCCAATTTAAACATGATTAGGAGCAATTCCCACGGTGATACATTCTAAGAATCAAGGAATACATTCAAGATTTCTTAGATTTCTGCAATAATAATGAAGAAAACATTCACCTCGTTGTTTGGTTGGCTGGGATCCTTGTCTTGCCTGTGGAAAGAATCTATGTGGAATTTCTGGGGGTCAATAAAATTCTTTATTTTAAAAGGCATGATGAGGGATGTAACAGAATGGATGCAAGAGCTATCAGTCTTTGAAGGACAGAATGTCATTTACACTCATCCTGGTAACCTATTGACAGGCAGTGTGGCTCTGTGTGCAATTTACACGTCAGTCACAAATTTTGCAGTACTTTCATGTGTGAATATTTGATCCATAGGTCCCCTTGACCCATGGATTTCTAATAGTATCTGGAAATAAATTTAAGTATTATGAGCATGCTTTGTCCCTATTAATGTATGAATCCCTCGTCTAAAATTTTAGCAAAGAGTTAATGAAAGGACACAAATGTATCTACCTAACAGAGGAAAGCATGGGCTAAACTTAAAGTCCACTGGACACATGTCATGGATTTGTGGGTGAGTACTTGAAATATACCATCAGTTACAACTGGTTGTATCATCTGCTTACACAGTAACGGAAGTAAGAATTAAAAAACCTTCTCAGGCTGGATTATACCAAGCTAATGATAACTAAACATATCAAACTAATAATTAGGCAAGACAATCACAAGCTTGTGCTGCAAATATCCGTAGGAAACCAGTTGTGATCTGGGACCCACAGAGACCTGGTTGCCATCAGGATCTGCACAGTTGCACAGAAATATGTCTGGCAGGTGAGCTGTAGTTTAAATGCAGTGATTTACCAGATAACCATCTTGGGCCCTGCTGGAAGGGACCAGTGACTCCTTATTAGCTTAAATGGCTCATAAAATGGGCTTGTGTTCAGGTCCTGGATATTTAATTGAGGAATTCTATCCTGGCACTCATTCGACACAACAGAGCAGGATGAGCTTGCACACAGATGGATTCCTGGCTATGGTCTACAGCTGGTTCTTCTGAAAGGGCCAGCTCAGGGAAAGAGGTAAACAAAATTAACTAATTTGAATAAACTGATTGAATACTGAAGGTATGCAAAAGACTGTTTATTTAAAGGAAAATTGTATTTTGCTCATTTTAGATACTAGTAACAATGAAGATAATCTCAAATCACTTAGCACAAGACTTAAGCAAAATTTCTAAAGGAAAAACTATTCTCCTGAAAATTTGTATATTTTTAGTTGTCTGCAACTATCATACATCAGCTTACCCAAGAGAGAACTGTATGGGTGCTGAGGCAGTAGGGATGATGCTTTCACTGCTTTTTTCCCTCTCCTGCTCTCTGCCCTCCATCACAGTCATATTTCATAATGAGGTACTGTGCTTCCCTCCAAAACCATGAAGGAGAAAATGCAGCCTTGGATAAATGTTCCACTTGGTAGTAAGAATGATGTGGCAAATCTGGTCGCCAAAACGGACGCAGAAGAAAACAGCGAGCACTACACCTCCTGAAACAGAGGCTGTCGGGCGTCCCTCTCTTTAGCTTACACAGCCTCTCCTGGAAGGACCATCCCTACAGAGCCAGGGTGACCTCGGGAGCCCTGCGAGCGCCCGGTAAAATCGCGCCCCGGTTTAGGGCCGGGCGGGGGGCGGCAGCAGCAGCGCCCGTGCCCCGGCGGCGTGTCCCTGGCTCGGGGCCCGCCAGGTGGCAGCAGGACCCCGCGGGACGGGCAGGGCCGGGCCGGGCCGGGCCGGGCCGAGCCGCGGGTGTGCGCGCCGCCGCCGCGGGGCCGCTGCTGCTCCGCGCTGCCGCTCCGCGCTGCTGCGGCTCTGCCGCTGCCGCTGCTGCCCGGGCACGGCGCTGCTGCTCCAGCTCCGCCGCCGCCGCTGCTCCGCCGCCGCTGCCGCAGCCCCGCCGCTGCTGCCCGGGCCCCGAGCTCCCGCCAGGACAGCGCGGCCGCCCCGCACGGCCTGTCCGGCTGCGGGGCTCCGCCGGCCCGGAGCTGTCCGGGGCAGCCTGGCTCAGGAGCGCGGTGGAGGCGCTCGGTAGTGCGCTGCAATTAGCGGCGCAACCCGCGCCAGCGCAACCCGCCGTAAAGACAAAGCTGAATGCAAATCGCCCTCCCCTTCCCCATCCCCCGCTCCCGGGGTCTGACGCCGTTCCCCAGACTGGTTTTAATGATACGATACGCGGAGAAACTTGAAATTAATTACAAGGTTCTTGACTAAAAGGCAGGGGGAGGCGGTGTCACCCGGTGGGCTCGGAGCTTTGGCCACCTGCGCGTGGCAGCGGTGGCCGGGCTGCGGAGGCTCCGCAGCTCCGCGTTCCGGGCAGCCGGGGCCGCAGAGCCCGGCCAAGGTACGGCCCGGGCGGGCGAGGGCGCGGGATGGGGGCTGCGCGCTGGGGGACCCCGGGCGGGGGCGGTGTCTGCCTCCTTCCAGGGGCAGAAGGGGTTTTTGGTGTGGAGTGCGTGTGTGTATGTGTGTGTGTCCGCCTGAGTCTGTGGGGGGTTTGTAGGTGTTCTGGCTGGGGTTCCGAGTTTTCGTCTGCAGACTCTACTTTCTCTGCAGACCTACATGATTTCTTCCTCTAGAAGATGGCTTGTTGCTTTCTGGCATATACTTATCTAACTCCCACCCCCGAAGATAAATGGTTCAAAATACTGAGAGGACATGACTACAAAAACCGCTGTGCTGTGGGGAGGACTGGAGGATGTGAGAGCTAGTGAAATTCTTAAAAATACGGTAACTGACATGAATATTAGTTTCTGTAAATATATATGTTGTATACATACATAATACAGATTTCTGTTGAAGCTGGTAACAGGAAAAATAATAAGGGGTCTTTTTGACAGGACTTTTATTTGCATCTTTCCTTCTCTCTCTCTCTCTCACATCTTTCTGTTTGTCTCCTCTATATTCTGCTTTTATTGCAAGAAGTTTGTTAATACGACATGCAAAGATTGCTGGCTTCAGACTGCAGCACTTTTTTACAAAACTGAAAAAATTTCCCAAAACCTCCACTTAATGGCACAACTGGTATGTATAAATAAAATCTTCATTATTTAAAGTGACGTGGATGTGGTTTACTCTATAGCCTCAGTAATTTAAACAGCACCTATCTGTTGCAGATAGAGTTGCTATGCACCTCTCTACTAGTGAGTTTGAAAATTCGAACCCAGCTTTGATTTATTTCCTCTCTATCAGTGATTAATGCTCCATAATTAGCTAATCTCAAAGCCATTATTTACAGCCGGGGCAGACAAAGGGAAAAAACTGATGATCCAGCACTTGACTCGGTTTGAAATTATGAAATTGAAAAAAAAGAAATGTTTAGGTCTCATCTCGGAACTGGACAGCCACTCCGATAACAGCAACAACAACAACAACAACGGCAGCAACTCAATCCATTAATTATAGCCGATTCGTTTTTCGGCCGAGAAGATACTTGTACCATCTCTGAGTTTCAAAAAAGTAAGCATCTGCTGTCAGTCTTCCGTCTCCCCCTTTGTTACTGTGTTAAGGAGAGGACCTAAACCCGCGCTGCCCAACTGCGCGGGCGGTGGGCACGGGCTCAGAGGAGGAAGCCCCCGGCCACACGCGCAGGGAATTCTCGCCATTCCCGCCCCCAGCCCCGCCCGAGCCGGGTAGCCCCGTGGTAGCCCCGTGGCAGCGGGGCTGGTGGCGAGTGTGAGCAGCGGCCGGGGGGCACCGGGGCCCCGCAGCCACCGCCCGCGGTCGCCGTGCGCCGGCCGGGGCTGCCCGCCGCTGTCCACGGATTTCCTATACGTTTTGCGTTAAAATCCTGAGGTTCTTCCTTTTCTGCTCCTTTTTGACTGCGGGAATATGGCTTTCTAATAATATCCTAATCCCCGGCAGCCCGGGAAGATAGGAAGGCTTCGTTTGATTTGGAAATGAGAGGGGAGACGGGAGGTAGAACATCCACGAAAAAGGCAAGGAGGGAATGAAGGAATTTGATTAGGAAATTAAAAAAAAAAAAAAAAAAAAAAAAAAAAAAAAAAAAAAAAAAAAAAAAAAAAAAAACAAAAAAAAACACAAAACAGGAAAAAAAAAAAAAAAAAAAAAAAAGGAGAGAGAGAGGGAAAACAAAACCCGAGGAGTGTTGGGGTAGAAGCAGAGCAAAGGTGCTTGGTGTGAGCAGGCGCTTATTGTCCAAGAGAAGAGGTGCAAACGTCCTTTGTTCCGAGATGCCTTGTCAGGGGCGCACACAAGTCATCGTTATAGCGAAAAAAAAAAAAAAAAAAAAAAAAGCACTTTGAGAAAGAATAAATTAAAAGGAGGAAAAGGAAGGGGAAAGATAATCTGTCAAACCCTCCCCACCGCGTTTATCATTCCTGGGGTACAAAAACCCCAAAAACAAACCAACACAAAACAACATAATCTGTAACCTTTCCAGTAGCTACTCGCTCTCCCCCTCGCTCTCTTCTCTCCCTTCCAATGATTTAGAGATGATCGCCCGGTGCCCGCTGTAATGCGGCGACATGGAACAAACCGGGAGGTACTGGGGAGGAGAGGGGAGTGAAGAGCTGCCGGGATGGACACCAGGGCAGTGCGGGACTAGCCCGCTCCGACAGGGCCAAAATCTCCTCTCTCGTTTCTTCTTCGTCTTCCTCTTCTTCTTGTCTAATGAAGGATTGATCGAGACATATGAGTAATGCCTGATGCTACTTAGCTCTGGAAAGAAAAAATCCAGGCTCTCAACTCCAAAGAATTTTGCATGGGATTTTAGTTCTGAGAAATGCCCCTGTTTGTCCTAAATCCAACCAAGGGAGGGGGTTGGGTGAGGGGACATCTGTTTAATTTGAAGCAATAAATACGCCGGATCTGTGGCTGTTTGGGTGTTTCCATTTTTAAAGATGATTAATCCCACCTCCACCCCCCCTTTCCAATTCGACTGTAAAGAAATGGATTAGGAATGGTATCAAGAAGGATTATTCATTTATATCAGGCAGATGGAGCTGTACAGTAAGGTTTCAAAGAAACAAAGAAAATGGTTTCTAAATGGTTGTTTGGCATGAATTATTTGGTGGATTTGCAAACAAGCAAGGCGAAGCACTGTAGAGCAAGATGTAGAGGAAACCCATCTGGCACCTTTCCCATCCTTGTCTGGGGCTGGAGGGGTTTCCAGACAGGTAGCGGAGGAGTCGCTGAGCAGACCTGGCCCGAAGGGAGCGGGGCAGGCAGCGTGAGGCTGCTCTTCCCTCCGGCAGCCAAGAGCCTGCCCGAGCTGCCCGGGGCTTGGGGCTGGCCTGGGGATGGCGACTGCACCTGCGGGGCGCAGCTCCGGCAGCCGGACCCGGCAGCTCTGGGCTCCGCGGGACACGAACCGCGGGTCCTGCCGGCCCTCCCCGCTTCCCCACCCACCTCTCCTCCTCCCCACCTGGCTCTCGCGGCTCAGCCGGCCCCAGAGCTCGAGGCTGAGGGGAAAGGGAGGAGGGCAGACAATAAAGAAGCGACAAACTTTCGGAAGTGTTTTCATTGCGATCCGCCCCTCCGCGCGTTTCTGTTTCCCCCGGAATTTTTCAGTCAGCCCCGCGCTGAAATCTCCGGCCATTTCAAACAGTTAAAAATGTGATTGACACGTATGTTAATAGTTTGTTTTTGTGCAAAGCGGATCTGCAAATTTCCAACACAAACACTCTGTGTAGATCAGATGTTAGGTATAAAAATGGTTTATTGATTGAAATAATAGAAGCATTATTTTGATTTGTCCTGACATGCTGACTGATTTATAGATTCCTACCCCATTGATTTCTTCTTGTCCGGGCAGAGGGAAATGATCAAATCTCATGAAAATGCCCTGTTGTTCTAATTAAGAAGCTGACGTGCATCTTTTCTTTTTCTTTTTTTTTCTTTCTTTCTTTCTTTCTTTCTTTCTTTCTTTCTTTCTTTCTTTCTTTCTTTCTTTCTTTCTTTCTTTCTTTCTTTCTTTCTTTCTTTCTTTCTTTCTTTCTTTCTTTCTTTCTTTCTTTCTTTCTTTCTTTCTTTCTTTCTTTCTTTCTTTCTTTCTTTCTTTCTTTCTTTCTTTCTTTCTTTCTTTCTTTCTTTCTTTCTTTCTTTTCTTTCTTTCTTTTTTTCTTTCTTCCTTCCTTCTTTTCTTCTTCCTTTTCTTTTTCCCTTCCTTCCTTCCTTCCTTCCTTCCTTCCTTCCTTCCTTCCTTCCTTCCTTCCTTCCTTCCTTCCTTCCTTCCTTCCTTCCTTCCTTCCTTCCTTCCTTCCTTCCTTCCTTCCTTCCTTCCTTCCTTCCTTCCTTCCTTCCTTCCTTCCTTCCTTCCTTCCTTCCTTTCCTTCCTTCCTTCCTTCCTTCCTTCCTTCCTTCCTTCCTTCCTTCCTTCCTTCCTTCCTTCCTTCCTTCCTTCCTTCCTTTCTTTCTTTTCTTTCTTTTCTTTCTTTTCTTTCTTTTCTTTCTTCTCTCCTGGGGTTTACCAGATTTATTCTCCTGTTCCTTGGACTTGGTGAGTGCATGTGTACTATTTTCTATCTTTTATACATCTGTTTTCACTTTGCACTTTCAATGAGCTGTAGCAGACAATAGTGAGAGAAACATCTGAAAATGCAAGGAGACAGAGTTGCATATGTGTTTCATTTCTGCGAGTTAGTCCGAGAAAACAACAAAAGGACACCTGGAGGGGGTGTGTGTGGAATAAAACACACAGTTACAAAGGGGACTGTGACCCTGTAAGAGAGAAAGGCGAGTACAACGAAAAAAGACTGCAAAAAGTAAAGAAGAGCAGTAGAAGTGAAGCAGGAAAGAGTGTCAAGGAACATTGATCCAGAGCAAGAAAAAGAAGTTAGAAGCCCGTTTGGCTGGATGTTCCCTAACCTTTTTTAAAAGAAGAGTTAGAGGAAAGACATGTCGGTCTGGATAAACAAACTGGGAAGACTCACCTGCGAAAATGTGTATCTGCTCTATCTAAACAAATGTGTGTCTGTTTATCCATCTATACATTTATATAGGGCGATCTAGAACATCCCAACAATAATAGCAATCCTGCGTTGAAGAGGTAAGTCTCACAATTCTCTCTTTTATGAACGTGGAATCAAATCTTCTGAGTAGCCAGCAGTCGTGACATCCCAGGCAGTACTAGTTTGGCTGGACATTCTCTGTCTTTGCTTGTTTTGTTGGGGTTTTTTTTGTTGTTTTTTTTTTTTTTCTTTTTTTTTTCTTTCCTTCTTTTCGGTTGTGGAGGAAACAGGGTTCAGTGGGAGACAACCATATGGGGAGGGAGGGCAATCCCATTGTCTGTTCGCCTGAGGATCTCGTTTTGCCCTGGAAAAGACGATCAAACGGAGCCAGGGTCCACTCAGGAAAGTAAAAGGGATGACGGGGGTGGGGAGAGGAGGGGTGGCGGGGGGAGGGAATAAGAGTGGGTGCATGTGGATTTAATACCAGTGAAAGTATTACAGGGGGATCAGATTTAGCGAGCGAGCGAGAGGGAGCTTTTGAACATCTGTCTAATGCAGCTAATAGAAGTGACATTAGTGATATTGGAGAGAGAGAGACACCACCGCCGACCGGGCTGGGATTACGGGAATCTGCCCAATCCGATTAGCCGCTGCCCCTCTCCTGCCAGCGGCCGAGCCCGCTCCGCGCCCCCCGCGCCGCCCGAGCCCCGCGCACCCCGGCCCGGCTGCTCCCCCTCTCCGCCGCCCCCGGCAGCCAAACCCACTGCTGTGGGGACAGCCGCAGCCCGGCGGTGGCCATCAAGCCACTCGGGTTAATACTCATCAATACACCGCGATGAAATTCCACCCCGCTCCCGAGGAAACCTTTATTCTCCGGCTAATTGTAATTTACAATTACGCTTTACACCTCATCACGTAGGAGGTTAGGAAACAAGATTCTTTCATATAATTATTGTCCTCCCTAATCTTATTCCATTGCATATCACCTCGCACCACAAAGTCCTATTGTTCCCTCCTACCCATTGTACCAGTCACTTAAACTAGTAAAAAAAAAAAAAAAAAAAAAAAAAAATCCCAGTCTGTATAATTTTAGACATCACACCCACGCACACCTCTGAGCCCGAAGCAAAAGGCATCAATGGGTTATAACTCCGGCAGAAGGAAGCGGGGCCCGGCTGAACCGGCCAGGGTCATACAGCGCAGGGTTCCTCGCTGGGCAGGCGGGCAACTACCGGGGCCACCCTGCCAGGGTGCACTCTGCTTTTGGGTCGGTTGATAGGCATTTTCGCTTTAGTTTGCTTATCTAGTCCACTAATTTAAAAGCTTTCCTTGATTAATGGCAGGCAAGTTACACAGAAACATACACTAATGGACAAGGATCCTTGCACCTAAGCAAATACCTCCTGCCACATGCACCATATGCCTTACGATCCCTGCTTAACTGTGATTGTAGCCTTCAAAGTAAAGTGAATCTCTCCAGTTCTCCAGTGCAGGGGAAATGCCTGCAGTTTGTACCTCCAGGCATTACAACATGCCTCAGCCCAGCTGAAAACAACACTGCAGCTGGAGTTGAGCCGGCCGCAGAGGAGTGTCAGTGCCGGCAGCTCTGCCAGGGACGCTGCCAGGGGCTGCCGTGGGGCTCTCGAGTACTATCAGGTTCAGCCTTGTGCCTGACTCTTCACAAGCTGTTTTACCACCCGGTAGGAGCTACCCGAAGCATGACTCAAAGGCTGACTAGCATCCAACTCATGAATTACAGAAAATTGATGCCCTGCTTAAAATTCACAGCAGTGAATTTGTAACGTTCGCATTTCTACGTGACAGTCATCTTGCGGGGAGATAACATCTAACAGCTCCTGAGTTTCCCCCTTGTAACACTGTGAGAATAACATGGCAAAGGCCAAAAAGTCTCTCTGTCACTCATTCACACACAGTGCACACGCCAGAGTATTGTGCAGCAGTTTCATGATTTGTAGCACGTCAATATAATATCTATCTCTGAGAAACTACACTGTTTTTGTTTGGTTTTTTTGTTGTTTTTTTTTTTTTTTTTAGTTTGTTTGGCTGGCTGGGAGTTTCTTGAATGGACATTAGAACCTTTCTTCTTATAAACTTATCTTGCCCAAGTGAGCAAATTTTATTAACCTTTAATGTCTACATATCAGGTATCAAAGTTGTAATAAATTTAAAAATCCCAATTTTTAATGGTAGCAATCTAGTCTGCATCAGCTTCTTAATTAGATATAGTTGAGGCAAAGAACTGATGTTAGAATTAGGAGATATCACCATTGAACAAGGTATATAATGAGGCCTATAACAAGTCTTGGTTTACCACCCATTCGTCTCTGAACCTTTGTCACTTAAACAAGGAAAAAAACCAACATTCCCCAGCTCCTAACAATCGTTATCTTTCATAATCTTCACCAATTATTTTCAGAAAAAAATTTCATAAATTTAACATGGAAATCCAAACAGTATTAGAAAAACAAATTCTGTCCTATCCTCAGGCTCCATGTTCATTTTGCTCTTGTATTTCTGTTGATTACATAGTTGTGTTTCTTTTAAATGACACACTCTTGAGTTACTATTTTCTTATTAACCCTCTGATGTTCCTAATAAAATAGCTTGAATAATCCAGGTCATTCTTTGTTCTGAAACAGAGGGTTTTATACTAGGTGGATGTTAGATATATTCAGAGGCTGGCCAGTAGGAGACAGCGGCAGTTCGGGGATCACAGCATCTCTCTACTGTGTGCACGTGCAGTTCAAAACACTATAGAGAATTTTGGCATGAATTTGTGCTTCTGCAGTGAGAAAGATGATCAATACCTTGAATCCTGTTTTCTGGATCCCCAAACTTCATATGAATTATGTTTATAGATTAACATGAGGCACCCTAAATTAATTTTCTCCATTTTAGCATTTCCTAATATTTCATTGGAGTTTTAAAACCATATATATTTCTAAATTTTAGTACATACTTAAAGTAAAATACTGAAATAAAATTAATTTTGTAACAGATTCAATTTGTAGAAAGAAAATGGTAAAAACATGTATGTCTATTTAATACAATGCTGGATTTTACCCTGCCCTGGACAGCAAGCATTTTTTCCTAGTATTTTCCAATTTTTTCAGTAGGTTTTATTTATACAGTGCAGTTTTTGAAAAAAAATCTAAAGTATTCCATATGAGCATGCAGTAGATTCCAAAATGCACCCACTCTGGTGTGGGATAATAACCATTTTAAAGCTCTTTTGTGAAGAGCTCAAATTCCTCCTTACATCCCTGACACTTCAGAATGGCACATGCCTTGTACTAGAAACTCTGGGGCTGAGAAAATGAACATGATATTGAATATCAAAATATCAAGAGCAGAAACCACTACTTTATAGGGGTAATTTTAAGTTAACAACACAGAGAATATTTACATGCAATTGTCTGCTGATGGGACCAAGCCAGGCTGTAGGATCCTCTACTTTGATGAATTTTCTCATCATGAAAGAAGAGGTCTTTTTACTCTTATTAGCTGAAGACCAGCACCATACAGTACACAAATTCCAAAGTAGTCATGGACAAGTGGAGTGGCTTTTAGAGAATAATTAATTGGCATATTGTCTTTTAGATATTATTACAGCTACTCCTGCTGATTATGTTGGGGCCCAAACCCTGGTGAGCCACACATAATTCAAACCTGGAACCAGAATGCTGGTCCCTGCTCCGTGTTTCTTTTGTAAGCAGGAAACCTTGTCTCCTGTTTTGCTTAGTTTGCTTGTGACTCTGGTGCAAAGAACACCACTGCACCTGAGCTTTAAATGCAGAAGTACTAGATGTAATGTCACAGGCAGATAAAATATCTGAGGTAAAGCCTAGGAAAAAAAAATAAAGAAATGTAAGAGAAATGACAGAGAGAAAAAGTATGTCTTACAGGAAAAAAGGATATGATGAACAATATGGATCAGAGAGAAGGCAGGGGAACTTGACATATTTTCTTTTACCAAGCAATATTTTCCAGTAGATCTTTGGGAGAAGTAATTCTTTGTTACACCATTCCCTCTTGTCCCTTGAATACTTATGTGTTCCCCAGGCTACCATGGCCAACTACGCCAAGGAACAAAGGCACTGGGAGACCAAAAAAATCTCAACATAGAGAAGGAAGAGTACAGATTCAAGAAGAAGTGACATGGTCCACATTCTTACCCCTGCAGGATCATCTTTGAATCTCATCTGTTTATCAGTGCATGCACACACAGACATACAACCTATGTCCTTTGAACTGCTTCTTAGCAAATATAGCTTACACAACCAGTTCTGCCAACACATCATATCAGTAACTCTACTAGTGCCAGGAGGGAAGAGTGAAGGACCAAGATAGAGGGGTATTATCAAATTTTATTGCCTCTAAACCAACCAGGTAAACCTCAGCAGTGCTGTCTTTATACCCCAAATGATGTAATGTGTTAGTAATCATGACTGGAGCATGTTAGAACTGACCAGCTAATGGGGATGGATTCTTAATAGTATTTATTTTTCTGGTATCCTTTCAAAAATGTGATTGGAAGACATGGGAAGAGTACAAGGCAGATAACATTTAGCATTGCCATGTGCAGGGCACTCTCAGGAAGCTGATGCACCCTTACTCGTATTGCTCTGCTAGACCAACCCCTTAAATTGGAAAGTAACTGAGTAAAGTTGCTCGTTGCTTGCACTGGAGTGAATTGAGAATACCTCAGTAGAAATCCATGCAGTTCTACTGGTGCAAGCCTGCTATGTAAGTGATGTGAGAATCAAGCCCTATTTCGCCAGCCATTGCAAAGGGATAATTTATGATTTGGGCTGTTCAGCTGCTGCCACAATGTTTGAGCCTGAGATCAATGATACTTAAAAATTAGTGCATCTTGTACCACACACAGAGGTGAGAAGAGGGCTGGGCTGGGGTTTGTGTTCCTGTTAGCATCAGGGATTGAGTGGGCGTTTCTCACAGATTCTGGCATGGAGCAAGTGGAGGACAGCTCTGAGCCTAGGGGAATTTTCTAGGATGCTAGGCAGTTTCTCCATCCCCTATTAGGAAGGCTATGTGAAACACTATGAAAGCCAATATTTTTATTATTTAGTGAAAAAGTGTATCAATGCTTTGTCATGGTCATATTAGCTGAAAACATAATCTTTGCTGCTTTGTCTGAACTCATTTTACCTGCTTATTATTGTTTGTCACCAGGGATAGCTTTTCAGTTCTGTTTCCTGGATCCTGGTTTCACTGGATATATTCTTTTGAATGCTTGCAGGAGATTGTATCTTCATTAACTAACAGAAGAAATAAATTAAAAAATAAGAAGCTTGTTTGCCAATCAATTAAACTCTTAATTTTTGCAGTGTAATTCTGGAAATAGGTCTGGTTTTGTGTGTATTGGTCTAAATGCAATTTTAATTTCACTGTGCGTCTAAATGGGGAAAGGATGACTAGGGGATGTGACATCATACTTAGCAGTAGGACACAGCCATTCATTTGGAACATCATGAGCTATGCTGAAAGGAAGAACTTGTTTTTAAACAAATTGTGTTTTAGGTATTCCTGAGTTTTGGCAGGAAAATGAGGGGCATCCAAGTGAGATCACTGCAAGTTTCCCAAGCCTCCCTTGGTTTGAAATTCACTCATCAGCAAATAGAAACCAAGTCTTGATTGTGGCAGCACTGTATATAAGTGCTTGGCCACCCATTGCAAAAATCATGTCCTACACTTTCTGCTGGTTTCATTCCCACAAATTTCGACCCACACAATTGAAGGGAATTATCTGTTTCCAACAAAAACCCAGGCATTTTGCAAAACAAAAAGTCCCATTTAATCAGGTATATTTTTAATCTCACTACTTTTTGTTCTCTAAAATTGTTTTCCATTCAGCACTAGTGCTATTATTTGACTATAGAAATAGCAGGGCTTTGTTTGTTATTTCCTGCAAATGTTTGTATCTTGAATGCTTGTGTCTCAGATGTATTCAAGGGTTGACTTTGCCTGTTGTGCTTTCAAAATCAGGAGATTAACATTAAGCTTTGCAACGATTTATGCTGTTACCAAAGATCTTTGGACAAATGTGGAATTTTAAAAAATGGACCTGATGCTAATGACGTTTGTAGGCCAAATTCAACTATGTCATAAATCATAGAAAAGTTGCATGCAGTGTTGATCAGAGACAGAATGATGAGGCATATATGCTTACGAGAGGGTAACTTGTCTAAAGATGGTCTTGAATCTGTAAAAAGAGGGTAACTCAAGCTGGTGTGTGCATACGTGGTGCATGAGTGTGTGCATATCAGGGAAAGTAAAGCTTTATCCCACACTGGCTGTAGGAAAAAGCTTTAATCTGGATTTATTTTTACTTTGTTCCAAGAGTGACGTAAAAGAGCCTTAGAGCCAATCTGTTCTGCACCAGGCAGTCAGGTGCAGAGATATATGTGCTGAGAGCCAGAGAGCTCGGACAGTGAGCCAGCCCTGTGGCAGGGACAGTGGCACTGTGCAGGGGGAGCCCCTTGCTCCAGCACTGCAGAGCCTGGCTGCTGGGGGAGCCACCCCAGCTTGTGAGGTGGGGCTCCAGTGTCACCTCCACACCAGTGCTTCTATCACCTGCCTTCACACAGTCATCCCTTTTGCCATCAGTGCTTCATGGTTTGAACTCCTTGACCAGTTTCAGTTTTTCGCTTCCAAGCTCTAATTGTAGCCTTTGGATGCTCTACTGCTTTCTTCTCTTCCTGGGTTATTGTAACCCTCCTAACCCATCTGTTCCACAAGACTGCCCTACCACCTACTATCTACCCCAGATACCTGATGTTTCCAGGGCCTTGTGGTTCCTACCTGTGAAGACCTGGTGTGTAGAATGCACAGTTCCCATTTTGTGACTTCAACCTTGACTTACAGAGCAGGAGTGGGACATGTTGTCTCATGATAAAGAACCTTCAGATTGTCTGAGATGATGAAATATTTATTTCTTTAATTAAAAACAACTTCTCTATTCACTGTAGAGCTTTCCCATTGCTGCCCTAGCAATGATTAAGTCAGAAACCACAGGAACCTTTGAACTTGTGGGCAAGCTGCAGAAAGGTGAAGACCAACAGATATGTTAAAACTCTTTCCTTCTGGTGAAATGAAAGGCACAATTAAGTGTCTAGTTATGAAACAGCAGTAGACAGTAGAAGCCACAGACCTGGGCAAAGGACTGTTTAAGGAACACTGAGTGAGCCTGTAATAGGATGCAAACTGAAGCTGCTGTGCCGCCATGAAAATTCTTGCCTGTCCATTCTTCCAGCCTTTTATTCCCACCCTTACACCTCTCCTCTGCTCTGTGCTGACCTGTGTGTTTGTGTAATGCACTGGCAGCTGGAACAGGGAACAGCATGGCTAAAAATAGTGAAAAAATACCCTAATGTTTTCTAGTGAAAAAAATACCCTGCATTTAAGACAGCAGTTCAGTTGCATAAAGTCACTAAATAGCCACCACTGTGAAGACACTGCTAGCAAGATCCCTGGCCCTAGTCTAAAATATAAGGGAATAAGTAGTCATTTGGTTCCCCATGTGTGGGTGGGAGAATGACAGAAGAGTATGACTCTGAGTAGAAGCAAGGGAAGGACATTTCCAGATGCAGGGCTGACTAAGAAAGCATAGAGGTGTGGAAATGAAACAGCTTTATCCTTCTGAGCTGTGTGGTGCACTGACACCTCACACTGGTGCATGAACTTGACCAGCAATGAAGTGCTTGTTTTGTAGAATATATTTCCTGAGCCACCACAAACTATTTTATAAGAACTTGATATTGTATAACTGCTCATGTCCTAGCATTCAAGCTAGGCTACACATTTTTAAAGCACACAGTCTTTCAATGTGTGTTCCCAGAGAGGCTGTTCTCAAAGCTAGTATCAGAGTAGAGACCTTTATATGACCCCTGTGACATCTGCCTTTGTATGACTTGAGAAGTGGTCTGAGACCCAGAATAGAAATGCCTCCAAGACTCTGCTGCCTTCTGCATACTCTGCTTAATATGAGACTTATTCTGTTTCAGTATAATTTAAATATAAATTTCTTAATGCTAATATACAAAAATACACAGAAAAATAAATATGCATGCTTTGACAAATATCAGTTATATATAAGTATATCAGGACACTTCTTAATCTTTCCAGAAGCAATAAAATTCAAGCATGCCTTATAAATTGTGGAATGAGTGTTAATAAAACAAGTATTATTATGAAATCATGAGAGTGATGCTGTTTTCTAAGGGATATAGTCAAAATCACCTGGCTATTCTTATCTTCAATCATGTCCTACTCTGGGTTGTTTTCCATGAGATTTCTGGAAGACATTTTTCCCCTTAATAAAATAAATTCTTATTCATTTACCATAATAAAATTCAAAATAATTTTCAATTTAGTTTTAGCTTCTGATAATTTCTTATGTAAAGCAGCTGCTTTTTTAAGTCTTTCTCTCTTGCTTGCTCATGGAAAAGTGTAATGGGCTTTGACTGGCTATCTATAGTAACTTTAGAATTCTTGTTTTTTTTTTATTTTAGTTCATTGCAATTTAATTAATTTCTAATATTTAAAATGTTAACATCAAAATCCATTTGATGAAATGAATTTTATGCCTTTTTTATTGAGAAGACAGTTAAGGATTTCAGTAATTCTTAAAAACATTAACATTTTTTCTTCTGACTTTTTGTTTTACACTTTATTTTTAAGGTCTTCATTTGTATTTGAGGTAGGTTTTGAACTTCAGATTTATGTCTCAACACCTCGCAACAAATTTTGTAAATATTCTGTGGGGGCTTGGTCCTGAAACATAAACACTTCTTCTTATTGAGGCACTGAAGAAAAACAGACCCCCTCATTTATTATGTGATATCCAGGAGGCTAAGGAGATTTTGATCTCTTTTTTTTTCGGGAACATCTTCTTCAGCAAGAATAATGAAATGTCATCATGCTAAGGTGAATCATAATAAATGTTATGTCTTGGTTGACACTGAAAAATAAATCAAAGAAAGTTGTGAGAAATATTGGTGACTTTTTTTTCCACAGAGATTTGGACCAGCTCTATAAATTAAACAGTACGCGATGACAGCTTTGAGGCGGTAAGTAAACCATTCAGTAGATAATCTCCATAGTAACAAAAAAAAGTTTAACCATCTCAAACCAAAATAGCACATCTGGACCTGGCTGTGTCATATGGCAATAGGGAACATTTTATTGTTGTCAAAAGTCAAGCACACAAGAAAACTGAACAGCTTAATCCTTGTTAGTAGAAATCAGTGAAGTACAAGCAATGTATTTGGGAGGATTCTGATCCTATAAGACATTATATATTTGCTTACCTTTATGCTGTAAGGATCCTGTTGTGATCCATCTGCTCATTGTAAGTTAGCAGTAAAAACAGGCTCTCCCTTAACAGCCATCGAGTCCTGAAAATTCTTGCTCATAAGAGGTGCCCTAAATCATTAACAGAATGCATTTGAGTAATATGTGATTCACTGCATTCCTAATTAGCAGTATTTGATTTTAATTGCACTGAACTTCAAAGCTGAAGACTATTTTACAAAACAAATTCTTTAGTGCTAAAGATGGAATAGTTTAATTAGTGTGGGTGCAGAAACTCAGAGATAAAGGCCAGACTGCTGAAGAGAAAAAACTTTCTTCAGTAGGGACAAGGCTGTGCGTGACATCCATATCTCTCCCTGAGAACAAAAAGGAGCAGGAGCTCCACTTTTCATCTTGCTCAAGCTGTGTTAACTTTGGGTCAAGCCTTGCTAAACTAGTGCATAGCTGGTGGTAGGAGGCAGCCATAGAGTGGTTTTTAGGAGCTGTGTGGGGTTCAGCTGTTTCCTTATAAAAACCTTCACTTTTGGCTTCACTATGGGGTTAAAGTTTTACCTTTCTAAGCCTGTGAGTAGTCAGGGAAGGAAACAGGTAAAACCTCCATTCTGTCTTTTCGGTGAAATTGCCATTTCAGCAAGTGAAATGGGATGGGGGTATGTAACAATTTGTAGGAAATGGCTACAGCAGAAATTGTGTCTCTGAGCTAAACTGTTCCAGAATTTGTGCTTCCTGAGACTTTTCCTGGGCTGGAGTGTTTATGTATCTCCTTTTGCTCAGGCCCAGGCCTGCTCCCAAAGGCACACTGTGAGTCTCCAAAGCTATGAAAAACTGTGTCACTAATCAGCTCTCTGGGACTCTGTGAGAGCTCTGCATCCAGTCTTGACCTCCTGAAGGCTGTCAGCTCTGACAGACTTCCCTAGCATGCTTTCAGCTCATCCTCATCCATACCTCAGTACAGCTAAAGCTACAACACCCAGGAGGTAGCTCAGTCTACTTTGCCAGTTCAATCCTTTTCATCCATTGCAATATGCCAGGAAAGCTAAAAAGGGCCAACATGTTCCAGAAGTAGTAGAGGGGTTTCTAGATTTGTGCCAGTAACAGTGACATACAGCGACTCACACACAGCCTTGTTTCTGGTACCACCTCCGTGCCACAGCATATTTCTGTCTTTCTGTACTAACCTATTCTTCCTAAGCTCTACCAGTTAACTTTTAGTTCTGGGATAAGTCCCTGGACAGACTAGCACCAGAAAATCCTGTGAATGAGATGTCCCTGTGTGAGTGGATTCTTCTTCCCCTTGTTTGAAAAGGACAGTCTGCTCATAGCAAAGGCTTCCTCTACTGTAATCTTTAAGTACGATTCAGATCTCTCTAAAGAACAGTTTAGTTTGAAGGGAGAATCATGTCTGCTTCCACTGCATGTACCATAAATATTCCCTAATCCTGACCTAAAAGGATAGCTTCAGTCACAAGTCAGTATTTGCAAAGTCTTGGTACAACAATGTCTGCAATAAAAAATGATTTGACATAAGTCCTTCCAAGACAAAGAAGACAGGTAGCATAGAGACAGGTTTGTAAAGCTGGGTGATGAGGCAAGGTCAGTACCTCTAATCTAAATGCAATAGTACTTGTGTTTTATCACAAGAAGCCTCCTAAGCAACCTTTCCACAGCTCACTCAAAGCATGTACTTCACCATCTTCCCTTTCATGTTCCTTTGTTAAATAATTTAGTAGGGATATTTTGGATGGGATTCTCATCTGCATATGTTTATCTTTTAATGCAAATGTTTCCATCGTCTATGCCCTCTCCCTTTGGCTGTGTGAGTGAGCTGGGCATTGCTTTTGGTTTGAGTGAAAGGTATATGGGTAATTAACTACTGCATTGCACAACAAATCCTTTACAATTTAAGGCTGCCAATGCTTCAGCAGCTCAGAGACTCCAACTCAGACTTTAACAATGTGTTGCTAAAAAGGCGTGTTAAATGTTGTTTATACATTACATTTCTGGACAAAGCAAATTTCACTTGCACCTGCAAATGGCCAACTGATAAATATACACCAGTAGAAATTCAGCAGCAGTGGGCCAGTGAGTTAGATAAATACCACAAGACACCATAAGCATTGAAGGTTAGTCCCCAGCTCTCACACTCCAGTAAATATAAACTCTTATCTTAAAAAAATATTAAAAATAAATAAATTCTCTTTGCAAGGTAAAAAAAAATATATATAAAATGCATATTCAAAACACAGAATAAATTCCTCTCAGAATCTATTGCAGTTATCTGCAGTTATTGCTAGGTTTCCAGCCTCTTAGATGTTAATTATGATTTAATCAAAATTTGTGGTCAATTTTTAAGTATAAAAGCATCTCATATGACTGGTTGCCAATTCTGAAGTCTAAAGGCCTTGCTTTATATTGCTGTAGTAGAACAGAAAATATAATCAAAGTTTGACCTTCAACTTTAATCCTATAAACAGAGAATTTGCTTACTTTACCTTGGAAACGGATGTGATTCATCACAGTAGCCCATAAATAACATGTCAAACTGTTAGACCGATCAATGAAAATAAGTTATTGAAAAATAATGTGATTGTAAAGTCTCTATGTAAACTAGCTTAGTGTTATTTTAAAATGAGGAGGGCTTTCAGGTTGAGGTAAATATTTTTTTAAGGAGACTAGTTACTACGTAATAAATGCAGTAAACATTAAACATATTTGCCCTACGAAAGATATTCTTTTTCATGAAGAGTACCTTAATGTAAATAAGCATTAAAGCTCCAGAGGAAGAGTTGGGCTCCACTCAGATCAAGACTCCAAATGGCAGGTTACCTAAACTGTCTGTTGCTTATCACCATGCCTGAAACAAAAACAGAGGGTGAACTCTTGTCCACATGGGAGCCCATGGGAATGGTTCAGTCATGCAAAACCTGCATTTGAGACCTCAAAGTTGAACACAGAAGTTCTGAGATGTGAAGTGGATTAATTAAATGTCCACTCTTTATTTGTGGGTATTGACTCTGAAGTCTGACAACAGCAATTTGAATATGAAGCTGCTGTTTCATGTCTTATATTTCCAACAGGAATACCCAGAATATGAAGTATTTCACAAAAAGTTTTTTTTTTGGAAGCAAAGATTCTGGTTTTAAAATTCTTTGGTGTAGTAGCACGGCACACATTTAAATATTATGACTATATGGGGATATTGAACTGAACTGAATATCAAAATGAATAACCTAAATTTTCTGCATGTATATTACTGAGCTTTACTGTCCAGGTAACCAGAAAGTTATTTTACTGAACAGAAGGTTGAAGCAGATTAGTTTGCTATGTCAGAAACAAAACTTGCCTGGCATTTAGATGCACCAGCTGAAGTTTGTTTGCACTCCTTGTGTCAGTAATAGTGGAGATAGGCAAGTCATCGTGATGCCAAAATATAAATAATATTTTTCAACCTATTTTATTACAAAACCTTTGTTTGTACATGATGGAATCTTTCAATAGAAGTAATTAATGTATGAATAGATTGCCTTGCTGTTCAATGAGACTAGGAGGTGATGGAGTTATATCTGATGACAGGTATGTACCTTCCTTTCTACCTTTCATTGGTGTCGTAAAAATTACTGAAAAAACCTCTTTTTACCTTATATAGCAATAATATTGTTGAACTTATACTGTAAATATGTAAAGAAAAAATATAACATAAACAATGATGGTTTTGTGAATAATTTTCTGACAGAACATCTCTTTAGTATTTTTTACACATATGTGACTTTGTGTTTTAATTTGTTAATATAAATGGAGTATAGCTGCAGTCAAAAGCATTCTGGATTTGCATGATGACAGCTGAAACCCTCTCCTGGCCTTTCTCCTTGTCATTTACAGTTTATTTATTTACTTGAACCTCAGACCTGGTGGGAGGAAATGAGGAAATGTCAGGAATCCCACGTGGACTCAGCAAATCTCTGCCAATGAGAAGCTGCACCAAGGACTGCTCGCTGGGAGCTCTGCCTCCAGTGAAGCATCACCTTCCCCACTTTTCACAGTGCCTTTCTCTGCTCTGTGTGCAGCCTCTGCGTGCCTTGGGGCACAGCTGTGCCCCAGCTGGGGCACAGTGGGGTCCCTCTGAGCACAGGGTGCTGCACTCACAGATTTCTTTTCTGTCACAGCAGCAAAGCCTAGAGGACACCTCTGCTGTGTACTCAGCATCACCAGAATGCAGAAGAGCAGCTGCTGAGGCATTATCATGCAGGACCCTGAGAAGAACCCATCCCAAGTGACTCTTAGCTCAAGTGGAAAGCTAAGGATGGCCCAAGGGCAGAGCAGAGGAGCAGAGGGAGGGTGGGGGAACTGGGTGCTGCACATCTCTCGAAAGCAACTACATTTCCCTCCAAGCCCAGCTACCCTTTGTCGACAGAGAGGCTCCTTTGGGCTGTGACCCACTCCACCTGCAGAAGGAAGCTGCAGTGGCCCTGCACGGTGGCATCTCCCCAAGCCACCTGTCCCACAGCCAGGGTAGCCCAGAGGAACAGGAGCTTGATTTCCATCATGCCCCATAAAGGGAATGTAGAGAAAGGCTCTTTTGAGAAGGTTGGGGTAATGACAATGAAAGAATTTTTGAACTGTTTATGCATAACTTCCTGAAATGTGCAAGAGAGGAAGAAAGAGAGCACAAAGGTGCCTTCCTGATGATTTAACAAATGGCATTGCCATTCTCATCTGCCTGGGATCTACACTTCCAGCTTTCATGTCTTGGTTGTAAAATGAACTTAGTACTGCAGTCAGCATTTGCAGATGTGCTTCGATATATTGTAATAGAAAGAACCTTTTAAAGAGTGATTTCCATGGCCAACAAAGCTTACTTTCTATTTCCTTTTTATGGACTACTATTTTAGACAACTGAGTGTTAAAAATCATCTGTATGCTCACAAAACTTTTTAATGTCATCCCTTCCATAACATCGCTTAAAGCAAACAGCACATAATTCTCTGTGTTCTGCTTTAATATTGTTTTTGATTTTATAGATTTTTATTTTGTGTTTAAGGACTTATTTGTTGAAAGAGAGACTTCTGATATGACTACTGTAGTATCAATTCTTCAGTCAATGCCAGGCAGATTTAAGCAAATAAATTCCACTTAAGATAAAGTGAAAATTTAAATTGTTCAGCCTGGGAACATAGGTGAGACTTCTTTAAAATGTTTTAAAGAAACAGCTTGGGGTTTTTTTGTTGGTTGGTTTTTTTTTTTTTTTTTTTTTTTTTTTTTTTTTCCTCCCAAGAAAGAATAGTGAACTCTAAACAACTTTTAGTTTTTGTTTTTGTGGTTACTATTCTGGTTTGATTAAAAGAAACATCTGTTTTAAGATAGAGTAGCAGTATCATGTCATTACTGCTTTCTCTTGCATCTTTCTCCTCTCACCCAAACATATGTTATGGGTCAGAAAACTTTTTTGTCATTTATACTGATAATGCAACTAATTCACCCATGCATGCTGTGCTGGTCTCATAACACATGCCAGTTTATCTCACACATTACTCATCATGTTGTGGAAAAGAGCCTGAAATATCAGAAAGAAACTTGAAGAACATACGACTGTGGCTGAGCCAGGAGAAGTGGTGCTGGGGTTTATAGATGCAGTTAATACTACTGTGAGCAGTGCTGTTGCTGGCAATTCTGACAGTTAAAAAAAAAAAAAGTCACTTACTGAGTTCCTTGTGCTGAGTTGAGCAACTCACTAAAAATAAATCATCCATTCCTTTCTACTGACAAGAAATAGAGGAGAAATATAAGCGTTGTAGTTAACAGAGAGGCTGACCTTAGAGATTCTGTTGCCCCAGAGCTGACGAGATTATAGGGAAGGGAGAGTTTATAGCAGAGATTTTAGAAACAAATGCTTCAGGATTTCATTCCACATTTGGGAAAAAACCCACTGAAAAACATTCAGTCCTTTGGGACATTTTTCACGACTTGTTTATCTTCCTCCATCAAGATTCAGCACTCATAAAATCTCATGCTGTGTTTGTATTGCTTTGTTACAAGCTCTTGTTATTTTTCAGCAAAACTGCAAATAACTCAAACTGGAGTAAGGTTGCTACTTGGCCATCTAATTTTTCACAAAAGGCAGCAAAAAATAGATATACCACTCATAAGGCAGTAGGCAAGATTGCTGCTCATGCTGACTCCAAAAGACAAATAATTAACTTGTTTATAAAATCTAATTATTATTAATTGTTTTTGTGTAGTTTTCCATGCGCACTGTGAATGGGAGAAAAAAAAATACCAAGCAGCTATTTTCTTCCACCAGAAGGAGGACACAGGCGCAATACTTTAAAGCCCATGCTAACAAAAGTTCATGTCTTTCTACCCCAAAAGTATATTTCTACCATCTTTGAATGTACAATCCAGCTGTGAGATACCACAACACGGAGTAGAGTCTATATAAATAAGTTTTGTTGCTTTAATTTGGTTTTTTTTTTTGTTTTGTTTTTTGTTTTTGTGTTTGTTTTTTTTTTTTTTGTTTGTTTGTTTTTTTCCCCAGAAACGAGTTAATTAAATTATTTTAAATTAGAACAAAATTTTTTTGAGAATTCACAATCAATTTGGTATTTGGCAGGTTTATCTGACCTATCCTAATATGTCTGCTAAAGGAAAATACCTGCTTTATTTATATAGATGAATCTAAACGTAACATACTCCATAAGTTTTCAAACACCTCTAGATGCATGACAGGGCATCATAACACATATTCACATCATGCTTGTTGGTTGAAGAAAGGTCAAACAGCCCATGGAATTTAACAATATGTTATATTTACCTTAAAATTCCTCAATCTTCATCCAGGTTTTTGTCATGTTTCAAGCCTTCATTAATGTTACTGTTTTCTGGAAAGTCTGGATTCTTTTAGATGAACCAGCAGTATTGGCCTTCAGTAATTTGTTTGATGGAAAATAATTCGAAAGTATATGAGAGGTAATAAATAAAACTGAACTTTCATTCCTGTTTTGCTTTGCTGTGATATATTTTTTGGAATAGATTTACATTTATGACTAAGGATAGTGTCATCAATAATTTATCCTTCAGCAAAATGCATTATGTTATAAATTTAATCACACACCAGATCAGACTATTCTAATTTTAAGACTGTGTTATAAAAACCCCTTCTTACTGAGTGAGATGCCATATTCGTCTGTGAGAATTGCCTTAGCACTCACCCTTGAAGTATGAAGCTATTTCAACAGGCCACTCACTATCCAGATAAAATACTAAAGTAATTTTTAGTGTGTTCGAAAACATTTTGAAGTTTATTTCTGTGTTCATGGTTTAATTGAAAGGTATAGATATCAATAACTTTTGGGTCCTGTATCTCAGAGTTTTCATTTATTTAAGGCGGACATAAAGATATACCCTCTAAGATTTTAAAACTATCTTGACAGATGGAAAAAAGGACTTGAAATTAAAATAATAATAATAAAAAATTAAATAGAAATTATGAAATAACTGACCAATTAACAGGAAATAATTTTCATTATCCATTAATTTTTACAAAAAGCCTACCTGTTAGAGTTGACACTGATTTGTGAGTGATAACTTTTAAACTTTAAATTTTAATATACATTTTGCATTAAAAAATATTTTTAATATCACTTCAGTGTTTTAAAATAATGAAAAAAAAAATAATTAGTTCTCTTTTCCCTCTCCAGTAGCAAAGGACTTCCCTCAATATTTCTCTGTTTATAGAGTTTAAAGCATCAGTGATGACAGGAGATAAATATGTTCCTTTCAATCAATTCTTTAATTGTTTCTCCACTTATAGAAGAAAGAATACAGTGATGGCAATATAGAAAAAATAATATAGGCCATTTTTGCTATAAGTGAATCTTGTGGAACGACACTTTTATTTGCTGTTGTAGTTAATGAAATACCACACTATTCCTTCTGCAGTAGCCATTTTGCAGATCTCTGAGTTGCTTACCATTTAAAACAATCAACAAAACAATTGCACATTAAAAATAATTCAGTGCTTCTGTTCTTAGATGCTGTGATAAAATTACATTTATGACTAATTCCATTTTCATATTGCCTTTCATCATGCCAGGTGACAGGCATTTTTGAGTGATTTATTTTGCATAAACTCCAGTCAGCCTTGTGGTAATTATCCATATGGAAATCTTTGTTCACTCATTTTAGAAAATGCAAAAACTCTTCCTCTGCAGTGGAGAACTTGTCTTGTTTATAGACTGCTATCATGGGAGTTTTTGTCACTGCCATGATTTACTTGGAACTGCAGCTTAATCATGTTTGCATGATGATCATTTCTTGGCAGTTGTGTGGTCATATGTATCTCCCAGATCTGTTTCCTGTGTAGTCCATTATCAAAATGAAGGCAATCAACAATTACACAGCTTACTGCAGTATGGCTTCAAAAGCTTAACTGATTGATTTTGTTTTATCTTTACATCTATTATAAATTAATAAGTAAAGGATATTTTCTCTGAGTTAGAGCAAGCTATTTCCCAGGAAAATCCTTCCTGCAGTTAGTGATTACAGAGTATTCAAAGCAAGAATGTGCCAACCCTCCTTGTGAGTGTTTGGTGTTACTGTAGTATAAACAGAATTTCTGTATTACTGTAATAGCAAACAGAATTTCATATTATGCATGTTCTATTTTCAGCAAGGTTTGTCTCTAAACAGTTATCAGATCTGATCAACTTCCACTGATGCTGCTTATGCATTGTCAGTGATCTCTTAGTCGCATTCCATTTTTTATAAGGTTTTTGATATTGCAACCTTGAGTATTTTACTAGATTTTTACATTCTTTGTAACCCTCTAGGATGCCAACCCTAGTATACAAACCCACAAAAGCCAGAGAGGAAAAATGATCTGTCAATAGAAAGATCAAGGTTGTACCTGAATTTGGAGGTCGAAGAGAAACTGTTGAGGTTTTATGAGCTACGGACTACCTCCATCCTCATTTCTGCTCTCTTCTCAAAAAAATTCCACACCAAATGAAACCTCTCCCTGTTGCTGTTTCTGACATTCATCTGAATGACCAGGAGAGAGCACTGACCAGCAACAGCAGGTGGGAATCAGTCCAAAATAAGTTTTTACATACAAACACTATCTCTGTGTGGTTTGTTGCTGGGAAATGCAACCTCTCTTACTCTTTCTTTTTTAAGCCACTTTCTTTTTCCTAAAATAATTATTTTGGCTTTTTTGTTGTTGTTGTTGTTGTTGTTTTTGTTTTTGTTTTTTCAGAAGGACATTGGGACTACTTTACTCTTATCCCAATGTGTTGGTATTCAATAACTGTCTTGGTATCTATGAAGGGCAGCGTTATTTCTGGATGTCATGCTTTAGGCCAAGCTGACAACACACAGCACTTAAACATTCACCCACAGCAGATGGGGAGGAGAATCAGAAGAGAAAACCTGAGAAAGCCCATAGGTTGGGATATAGACAATTAAATAGGGAAAGCAAAAGCTGTGAACACATGAAGAATAAAATGAGGGATTCATTCACTACTTCCCATGGGGAGGGAGGTGTCAGCCATCCTCAGGAAAGCAGGGCTTCATTGCATGTAGCTGTGGTCCCTCTGATTGTCCGATCCTTCCTCCTTCCTTCAGCTTTGTGTACCAAGCATGACATGGCGTGGTACACAATGTCCCTGTGGCCAGCTGGGGTCAGCCACCCTGACTGTGTCCCCTGCCAAGTTCTTGTGCATCCCCATCCTACTCAGCAGCGGGAGGGGATGAGGAACAGAAGGCCTTGACTCTGTCTAAGAGCTGCTGATCAATAACAAAGTTATCCCATTATGTCCAACACTCATTCCAACACTAAAAACATAGCTCCATACAAGCTAATGTAGAAAAACGTAACTCTAAGCTAAAAATTTGCCTTTGTCCTGAATTGCTATTTTGCTGATGTCTCTTCAACTGGCAGCAACATTTCAGAGCTTATCTAGGAAGATCTAAAGACAATACTCAGCTTTTGGTCTTCTGTTTTGATGGATGTCTTCTCCTTCTATTCAATACCTACTGAACATAGATTTTAAATCTGTTTAAATTCCATTAATCAGAGGAAGTCTCCCTTAGGAGAGAAGTGGTTGTAGTACTCTAAATTGTGGGGGGTTATTCCAGAAATTCTGTAGCTTGTGACAGATCTGATCTGCTCCTTGAAGGCATGGCCTTGTATATTTTCTGAGCCATAGGATCGAAACCGGCATCATGTGCTGATTTTTGGGGGTCTATATGTCCTCAACTCCAAAGTCTCTTAGAAAAGATGTGCCAGCTGAGTTTTCATGTTAAGTTGCAGTTGACATATGCTGCAGTTGTTAGTTACCTGATTGTGACTGACTTCCAGGACAACTTGAGGCAGTTTCCAACACTTAAAGTACAATCTCTAATTTTCTTCACCGAACTTCCGATTTATTCAAGATGTTAAGCAAATTTGAATTTTTTTCCTATATATTTCTTTCTGATTCTGAGGAAAATACACTAAAAAATTTAATGAATTCTCTTCTTGCCCTGAAGTGGAAAGCCAATAACAATACATTATACATTTAAAAAGCATTTCATTAAAGTTAACATCAGAATATACTGCTAGTTATAGATCATTTAATTGTTATGTATTAAGCATAAGATATTTCTAACATTCTTCCTAAGCTTTCATATTCCTGAAATTTATTATGTCAATCGTCAGCTGCTATGACATCACAAGATGAATTCAAAGCAATGATTACTTCAGTATTTAACATGCTTGGAGTATACCAATTATTCAGGCTGCTAAGTGAAAGTAAAAATGTCAGCTTAGCTCTCTATAATCCCATAATGTTTAAAGGTTCATGAATTACACATAGGCCAGAGAAAGAGAGAAGTTAGTTTGAGTAAAAGACATTTTCTCTGCAAAACGTGCTGAAACCAGATCCTTTAAAATACTCTAGTGATTAATCAGAGTGATTTAAAACACTTGATTACTTAAGTCCTTGTGTTTGAATTTACTTTCAGCATAAAGCTTTCCTATATTTATTAGGAATTGTAAGTAAACAGTGTGTGTCTAATGCTTTA
Source organism: Muscicapa striata striata (assembly GCA_030060385.1). NCBI lineage: Eukaryota > Metazoa > Chordata > Aves > Passeriformes > Muscicapidae > Muscicapa > Muscicapa striata. The sequence goes on from JAREIS010000255.1 coordinate 1,589,765, forward strand.
TAGATATTCATCAGTGAAGTGTAGGGATACAGGTCTTGCAATTTTTGCTATTTGAACCAAGCCAAGAAATGCAGGCACCAAAAACATGTGACTGAGTCTCAAATTTTAATTATTCTTTTAAAATCCTGTGTCATCATGTCACTTCTGTATATCTTAGCTGAATATTGAGGTACTTCAGAAATAAGGTTATGTTTTCTCTACACATATCAGGTAATGGAAGTAGAAGAAGACAGCCTTGAGACTAGACTCAGTCCAGGAAACTGCTGCAGAAAAATATTACTACAGGCTGATAAAGAACTAGAGTGCCAAGTGGTGCTGCAAGAGCCAGAGCTGCACTCACTTTGCCATTACAGTCGCGTGCCTGGAGTGGGTCACACCCCGGGAACAGGAGTCCTTGGATGTGGCTATGGCTCCATGGCCTTTTGGCTGTCAGGTTGCATTTGGAGGAGGCAAGGAGGAGGCAAGGAGGAGGGGGAGGCCTTTTGCATAGGATAAAAAGTATTTATTACTTGGTGAATCCAAGGAGCGAAAGACAAAAATGGCGAAGGTGCAACAACTTAAATATGGGAGATGTTCAAGAGGAAGGTACAAATTCTTAGCAAATTGGAGAAATTCTGAGGAGGGATAAAGGGTTGATGATGAGCTCACCCAACCCATCCACAAAGACATTAAACATGACTATCCCCAGTACTGAGCCCTGGAGAACCCCACTGGTGACTGGACACCAACTGGATTTATCTTAATTCATCACTCTCTGGGCCCAGCCATCCATCCAGTTTTTAACCAAATGTAAAGGGCACCTGTCTAAGCCATGAGCAGGCAGTTTCTGCAGGAAAATGCTGTGGAAACAGCATTGTTGGAGGCGTGACAAATGTCCAGGCAGACAATATTCCCAATTTTCATCATAAACTCAGTTGTTCAGCCTGTCATAGAGGGAGATCATGTTAGCCAAGCAGGATCTGCCTTCCATAAACTGATCTGGCTGGGCCTGATCCCCTGGGTGTGCTGCAAGTATCATATGATGACACCCAAGATATACTCTCCACAGCCTTGCTCCAGTACCAGGGTCAGGCTGACAGCCTTGTAGGTCTCTTGACTCTCCTTCCTGCCCCTCTTGTAGATGGGAGTCATTTGACAACCTCTGGTCGCCTGGAGCTCCCCAGTTAACCAGAACTGCTGATTATGACAGAAGTGGTTCAGTGAGAACTTCCACCAGCTCCCTCAGTACCCTTGAAGATCCCATCTGGCCCCATAGATCTGTGTGTGTCTAGGTGATCTAGGAGATCACTGAATGCATAGTCTTGGATTATGGGATCTCATTTGCTCCCTGTACCTGTCTTCCAGTTTAGAGGGTTTAGTAGTCAAAACCCAGTTGTTCTGACTATTAAAAAGTGAGGCAAAGAAGATATTTTCTCTGTGTTTTCTTTATCCTTTCTCACCGTGTCCCCTCATGTCCAATAAATATGGATCCTATTTCTTCAAATTTCCTCATAAAGTAAAAAAGGGGAAGGATTGATTCTTTCTTCTTTAATACTCTCCCTTTTACCAATGCAAGTGATAAATATTATTTAGTTTGTATTTGTAGTGACAGGAATAAAAAACATTCACCATTAAACTATCTATTAAAATGATCAGAAGAAGTTCAGGCCAATTTTCATATTCACTTACAGCTCCTATATATTTTTAAAAATCAAGTCAGTCCCTTCCCATATGTGGGTTTGAAAATACTTTCATCTTCATGCCTACCTTTCTAGTGCTTTCTGTTAGAAAACCTAGATTAACTGATAATGAGCTTTTCATGCAGGGAACTGCCAACCCAAACCATTGAAGAAACAGATAAGGCTTCTATTTTGCAGCTTTGCAACACTTCTGGAGATCTTTATTGAGCAGCACAGCTCAAAGTGAATGCAAGAATCTCTCTGCATATAAGCAGGGTCTAACTCAATTGCAGAAGTAAGCCATGCATTGGATGTATCAGGTATGCAAACTTCAATCTACGAAGATTTGATTTAATTTCTCTTCAGATGTATGGATAGTATGGTGACAGATCTGGTTGAGCTTGTAAAGCCTTAATGAGTGTAATGCATTTGCATACTGTTTGCATTTGTATTTCAATAGTTCAGAATAAAAGTTTCATTATGAAAGAATCACATTGTCTTTGATTATGAAGGATTATTAATTTGTCTTAAAGCTCTTATCTGATTACAGTAAATTGTGTTGGGTGTCAGAACGAATTTCACATTTTTCTCCAAAAAGTCTTCCCTGGTAAATGTTGAAGAAGTATTAGGGGCAAGAGCAACTAGCTTGTAAAGGCTCTGGTTTGGGAAATTCTGAGATGTAAGCAACAGCAATGCCTCCACTGATGATATATAAAATATTGTGATCCATCTGGTCATTAATTCTTTCAGCAAAATTGAAAACTTTGATGCAAGTTATGCATTGAATGTGATTAAGAGCCAAGAAACATTGCTGTTCTATTCTGTGTGGGCTTCCACATGTCTTTAAAATAACACTGATGTTATTATGACATTCAGACTAGTAAGGAATACACCTAGTATTTCCTGGGGAAATATTCATAGTTTTCAAGTGAAAAGATATCACTCTTCAAGTGATTTCATTGACTAACAAGATAACATTCTCCTTTAATTCATTTATCAAGGCTTTTGCTGATGATTTTGGAATATTTTTGATGGCATCCAAGTTCAACACTACTTCTTCAGGCATATTCTGAATCTTCTTTAAAGACAGAACAGGAGGGCATGAGGAGGAAAATCTGTTCCTGGGTTATCAGTCACACTAAGCTCATTATCTTCTTTTATTCAAGGTCAGAAATCAGTGTGACGTTTGGTAAGATAAAATGGTTTTATAAAGATTGGACTGTATAAAAGAATAAACTCACTGTTCAGATCTCTCTGCTGGTGATAATCATGATTTAAAATGCAATTTGTTATTCAGAATTATTTTGCTTATCGAATTCCTTGAAATACCTTTCAAAAAATCTTATGAAAAATTAAAACCTCAGTCAAATTTTAAAATGTTCCATTCATATGTACTGTGAACCAGAGCCTACACTTAGCATTTCTCTTTAAAGTTATTTATTAAAGACTGGAATCTGAGACAGTCACATTATTTTCAGTAAGCATTATTAGCTTTAGGTGATGCTACTGACTGATGATGATTAAAGGCTTACCTCTGTTGCCAGCATATCTGTGATGTATACCAGGAAGACAGATTTATATTATTCTTAAAATCTCACGAGGTGTAAAAGAAATGCTCAAAAGTATCATTATACAAGGGCATTACATAATTTATAAGTTTGCAAAGTAGTGACAAGAAGAACCAGAAAAAAAGGATAAACTTCAACTTCTTGGTGTAGAACTGCATCCAGGATTTTTCAGAGGATAAGTGAGGATTTTTTTTTCCATGTACACTGTTAATGAAAAGCATATTGGAAATGCCAGGAAAGGAGACAATAGTACTCCAACAACCCATGTAGGCAAAAGGAAAGGTCTTGCAGCTGATTTCACTGTATTACTGCAGATGTTGCAGTCTGATCAGATTAGGGTTCCAACATATAAATAATTTGAATTATAAATATTTTCAAAAGTGTTCACTCGGTCAGCTCCATAGATGGTTTCCATAACCATTTCATGATATCTACTTAAAAATACGAAGAAAAATGGAAAATTTAGAAAATATTTAAATCATGATGGTGAATATTTCTTCTGAGATTAAGTAACAGTTACCAGTACAAAGATTTCCTAGTGAAAGAGTAAACTTTAAGAAAACTGCAAACATATAAAAACTTTCTAAGAAAAAAGTTTGGATAGAATTATTTACTGACTAAAAATTTGAACAGAGAAGTCTGTACTGAGTAATGAAAGCAGTTCTACTGGATTTCAGGAATACAAATTAAACATTATGACTATGTTTTTTCAAATGAATAGGTAAGAAGCATTAATTAAACTGTTTAAAAATAAATTAGAAACACATGCAGACATGCTGTCTCTCCCTGGAGGGAGGTAGATGGAATAACAAGTGTCTGCCACCTTGAATTTGCCAACAAATCCATACAATAGGAAGAAACAAGCTTCACATTTTATTTTACTGCTCAGTGACTTAATGTTTTTTAATCCAATTCTTTGTCTTTTGCTGGACTTCTTCTTCAATAGCAAGAATGCTATCCACAACAATATGTCTTTTTTACAGCTAAAATATAAAAGAGGTATCAGATTAGCTTCAAAGATTAAGCAAGTAAGAGACACCAAAGACTGAAATATATGAAAACACAGTTAATAGAATGGCACCTTCCTGCATTCAAGCATATCTGTAAGAAGTGAAACACAATCTGTGTGCAGTTCCTCTGCACATCATAATCAATATCTGTAATTTTTAAAAGTATACTTAGGTTTTTGGGGTCATCATTGATTGTGGATATTTTGTCTGTTTTAGCACAAGTAAAGAAAATCACAGTGTTCTGATGAGGTTCTTCCACCTGGCTCTGGAAATAATTTTACTGTACTAAGTTGCTAGAAAATTTAGTAGGTGCAAGAACAATGTAACTCTAAAGCATATTGATGCACACTTAGAGCACAAGGTTAGATTTGTTCACATATTTGTCTGTCAGTAGACTTGAAATTTAATCTATTTCTTATTCTGAGGTGATTATTGGTATCTGAAGGTATTATGATAAAACAATGCATTTAATGTATTGAAATGATAAGTGAAAAAAAGAAACCAAATACATGCAATAGTGCAGTGTAATAACATCTTCTGTTAGGAGGCAGAAAATTTATATTAACAGAAGCTGAATTTAAGTTTTCATTTAAACAGAAAGCAAAAGCACATAAAATTATTTTGTGTTAGGATGGAAGGTGAATTTAACATGGCTTCAAGTCCTAAAGTATTTATGGGGATGAGTAGAAGGATACACAGTTCAGAGGATTTTTCTGAATATTTAGTTTTGTTTTATTCAAGGAATTTAAATCAGATATTTCCCACTGCAGCTGTGTGAATCTCACTAGTATTTATATTGACCTTTTAATTGTTATAAAATCATGTGTTTTGGTACAATTATCATTAACCTGAAAGCAATAACCTTTTACATGTTTAAAGTGGTTGCAGTTCTTCTTATTATAGGCCACTTTCAATGCTGTTCATTTAGTATGCTGTGTTTTTAACACAAATGTAATCCACTCTGCATTTTCCATTTAAAATGCATAAGGCAAAGTGCATCATAACAGGATGTAACTACGTATTAATCAAATTAGCACAACACTTCAAAGGCCCTGGCTTTTTACTAGGCTACTGTTAGACCACAATTCATGATGGAAAGCAACAGTGTAATGAAAGGCTTGGCAAGGGAGCTGTTTATTTTCCTTCCAGAAAGATATATTGTGGGTTAATTTTCATGATGGGAAAAAATTTGGAGGAAAAGTAACAGTAAGCATTAAGCTAAAGCACAATAAATGGAATTTAAAATACTACTGTGGGTTTGCTATTGACAAGCATAAATGTAGTGATTAGTTGATGACACAACAGAGCTCAAATGACCTATTGTTTAATTATTCAAACTTCATGATCCAAACAAAGAAAAGTCAGATTATTTAATATTCACATTGTGAAACTGGAACAGCTGGGAGGATTCTTCCCTCATCACACATTTAACTTACTACATAAATATAAGGCCCTTCAGTGAATTCTTTTTAACTATCGTTTCACAACAATTTCAAGTATATATTGTATACTACCCATTTTCAATTTATGATAATTTAAATTTTTTTTTCAGAATATGAAGTGAGGTGTTGTGTCATACTGACTCCTGCACAGAATACTCATCATTTAGGAAGCCCAGTCTAAAATACTTCCAGTGTACTGCAGCAAAGCATCAGGAATTCACAAAGAAATGGTGTCTGCATTGCTTTCTTTGCAATGCAATGGCTTGTTGTAAAATGTAAAAATGTTTTTCCTGCTTGAATCTATATTCCAACATCATTAGAGTTTCAGCTAAAATTAAAATGGTTTACGCTAAATTTTGGAATTATTGAAATTTTTTTTTCATCTCTATTTGTCCCATTAACCCTTTTTAATTTTCTTAATTTGTGTTTTTGGGCTGCAGGGTAGTTTGAAATTCAGTCTGAAAAGCCATGACAAACTCCCATTGACTTTAGCTTAAGCAGGTCTGAATTAATGTTTTCATCCAAGTCTTCCCTAACACAGCAATAACTTCCTTGTGTTCTAAATTCAGCCATCCACTCTTTTGTTACTCATTTGTTTATTTATGCAAAATTTTATGCATTCAAGCTATTACAGTTGTTTTCTAAATCAGTATGTAGCCATGACACCCACTACTGTTTTCTATTTATTCCCAGTAGATGAAGGAAACAGTACTCCATCCTCTCGTTCATGTTTTGTAAAACATGCAAGAAATCTTTTGACCATAACTCTGTTTTCGTTATTGAAGTGCATTAGAAATAACAAAGCCTTTTTGGAGATGCTGAAAATGACTGAAATTTATCCTATGGAAACCTGCTTTGACATACTTATTTGACATGCACACAGGCTCTTGCTAGAGAAAATCACAGAGGAAATGTTATTTTAAGTTATGATGGTAATGCTTCTAAAAGGAAGATTGAAGGTGACAGGATAAATCTTTAGGAACCTTTCAATTATGAAAGAATGCAGTCAGTGCAAATTCAGAAATGGTTCAGAGATTAAAAAAATATTTTTTAAACTCTACCTGCAAGAATATATATGTTCCTTTTATGTGATATCTATGCAGGACGCATAGTACCTGGATGAGAATTTGAAAAATACTAGCATAAATTTTTATTAGTTATCCTTATATAGTGAATCTGAGTATTAGGTAACACAGATTTTAAATTATACTCAAATCATCTGTTTCTTAAAAGCTAATTTAAGTTATTTTTTGAAGAAGAAACTCAGTATGTAAAATATATCTTCTGCAGTTTGCTAAATATAAAGTAAAAATCTACTGAACTGTAACCCTAAATCAACTACATTAATAATCCTTAAAGTTTGATGGTTTAATGTGATATTTTTAATGACTATAATTTCTGGGTATTTTGGTTAGCTTATTTCTTTTTCCTGCTTGGGAGAAGCTAGATTCCTGACAACAATCCTATACTTATTGACAGAGATGAATGCAGTCACATGAAAAGTAGCTGTTATTGACTGGAGTAGGAGAATCGTGCACGCACTCACATGCAAGTATTTCATTTGACTACAAAAATTTCACCAATTCATTCCATGAGACTTTATTGTACCTGAAGAGCTGCTGTCCAATAATTTGATAAACACTTATTGCAGTATTCATGTTTTGCAGTATTCACGTTTAGTTCTGACTCTGCGATGCGATATATAAGAAATATTTTCATCTGAAAATTTCCAGCTAACTTTTAGTTTAAGTTTTGTCTCAACCTTGCAGGTTAATTTTCTTTTTTGTGTCATGTCCAGCACAATGGCTTCACAGAAACTATATATGTATTGTCTAATGGTACTGTGTTTTCATTGTGAATGGCCAGAATCAGATATGAGGATAAATTTTTATCTTAATCATTAAATACTCTCATAGGGATGACTCATTAGAATTGCCCATTTAAAGAAAGAGAAATTTTAGATGGAAAGACCTATAATGTAATTTAACTATCTCTTTGCACCATTGTCTGTGATGTAATATTTCTATCTTCTCTCTAGATGAGATTTAGATGATTCAAATCACATCTCTAGAGAGTCTTTTTCATACCTGACATACCTTGAAATATGAGAATATCTTTGTTTTAATTATGTTTTCTCAGTTTTGTTCTTACACTTCTAGGTTCAATTTTAGAATAATGTCAAATTGATATTTCTTATCAAAATAGGAAGAGGATAATTTTTTTCTGTTGCAAACTTTGAATTTATTCAGAGAAGGTTAAGCTGAAATGACTTGCAGACCATTTTGATGTGCTCAGTATGACAATCCCACAAGAAAGAAAAAGCAATTCTGAATATCGGGCTTCTTCCTAAAAATTTGTGTATTAGAAGTCCAGCAAAATTTCAGAAAAATAATGTATTTATGGGAAAAGAAATGTACTTTGAAATTTCTGCCATAGAGAAATCCAGCAATGGCTTCTGGAATGGGAACAGTGGAATCATATTTCTGTATCTTTCTCAAGGAGAAGGGGACCATCCAGTCACTGCTTCACAAAAATTAAAAATCATGTTTAAGCTTAGATGGAGAATATGTTCTATAATTTATCTGTGAAATCAGGTTGCCTGAATTGGGTTTTTAGAGTACTGAAGTTCCTCCTACACCAACACCACAGGAATTGAGAACATCAAATCACAGAACTGATCTATATATGAGGGTGCAGAACAATTTCAGCAATAATTGCCATCCTGGTAGGGAAAGAATACTGTTTGTTAAGCTGTTTATCTCTCATATCACTCTTTAGGTGGTATAGATCAGAAGACTGAAGATACAGCATCTCAGGGAGAATTATAGTGCTTTAGGAGAAGGTAAAAACATTTAAAAATCAATTTAAAAGGAGAGAAAGAAAAGTGCTGGTAATGAACAGAGTGCTTTTTATAGGAAACACCACCTGGTGGTGAGAAAAATGTTATTGTATTTTATTTATATAATTTTCCTTTGGAAATATATCTAGAAGAACTCTTCCAAAACCAAGAAGTAGAATGTGTGGTGAGAATTCAGGTATCTCTACAAGAGAAGCTCTCATCCAGGAAAAGTCTTCTTTATACTCTTCAAATAAATTGAAAATTTTAAACTCTTGAAATTCTTATTGAATCATGACCATTTTGTTGACATATTTATTTTCATTTCCCTCTTAATTAAATTCATTCCTCTCTAAAATTGTATATTCTTGAGTGAAATTACCCAGTCTTTATTTATATATAAAATGAAAGCATCCCATGTTTCAAAGATATTTATTATCCATTTCATCATAGGATAAAAGCAGATAATCTCACCCCATCCCACAAGAAATTTTTAAGACACATACATCTAGCTTGCATTATGTGTTAGGTGCAAATATATTTGGTTAACTTATTACATTTAGTGTTCTTTTTAAAAATAGTTTAAAAAATTAAATTATTAAATTAATAAAAGTGGAACCTTTAGGATTTTTAAAAAATCATTACATAGGACATAGCACACATAAGCAGGAAATTTTGCTATTTATTTTTATACTGCAAACTACTCAAGTACAAGTATTAGAGATAAGAATAAATAAACTAATTTAAAATAAAATCCCACGTGTCACTGAATTTTTATTACCCTAGGCTTGGAATTATCTCAATGCCAGACAGCTATATTTCAAATACTCACACAATTTGCCATATAGAAAGAGTATTCCTGTCCAATTCTTCTTCAATCTTAAGATTTGCAGACCTCCCTAAAATCCATCCAAATCTAATAGTTTCTAAATAAATGAAAAAGTTGCAATCCAACTACTTCTTTAGCATATATTATTTTTAAGGATATCTTCTCCAGAAATAAGCTGAGAAGGATAGTCAAGAATAATTTCCAAACATTAATACACACTCCTGGGTCAATATTTCAACACTTCAAACTTTACAAAGTTTAATCTAAACCTGTAACGTTATCAAATTCTCTTGTTAGCAGGTGTAATTTTTACTTCTTTAGTTAAATATTCAGAATGTGAGATTTTTTTGTATGTGCTTGCATAAAAGTGTGCTAACATCTCACCCTAAGTATGTCAAAATAGGACTTGTTTTATTAAATTTATAGATTTTACAAAGGAATCATCAGTCCTTTATATGTCTTCTCATTTCTGTGTATGGTATGAAAGTCTAAAGCGTATCCATTAAAACAGTGCATACAGTTTTTTAGTTTGGTCAATGCAGAGAAAACCTTCCTATTATAGCCAGTTTGACACTTTGAGGTTCACTGAGCAGCAAATGTTGTTATCCTCTGTTTTGTGACGGCTGAAAGACAAATTTTGATTTTCTTGGTCTGCACGTGAACTTTTAGTCATAAAATGAACAGAAAATAAAATGCAGTCAGGTACAGAAGCCTTTGTTCGACAAAGTCAAAAAGGATTTAAAAAATTATTTTGCTAATATTTTTCAGCAGAACAAAATAGCCATTCAGTGAAGAAATTTGTTTAAAGACTTCGTAGGACTTTTGGCATCAGAGTTTACTATTTTGAAATGGTATAAAACTATCTATTTTCAAAAATAATATTCTATTTTCAAAAATTATTTACTATTTTCAAAATGGTTTTAAAGCTATGCCAAATGATGCTAGGACATCCAATAATTACAGTGCTTTGCTTTTAGCCCTAGCTGAATCTAATATTTATCTTTTGATATCCCTCTGTTGTTTTTTTATTCCAACCAACCCATTGCCATCCATATGTAGAAGTCAGTTGCTGGCCCTGAAGATTTACCAATGTGGATGATGTTCTCTTCATTGTTCTCCCCTGGGTTGTGATATGAAAGGTACCTGAGATGGACCCAAACAACTTATGTTGTTTAGATCCATCTCGTGTCTGGGAAGGAGGTTTGAAAAAGTTAGCTGTACCCTTTCCCTCTTTTATTCACACAGTATAAGGAGATGCTGACTACCCCTTACTTGCTTTCAGTCTCCAGAGCAGAAGAGTACTGACAATATAACTAGAAGTCCTACTTGTGAAATTTCAAACCCAATTCCCAGAGCAGAAGGCTTAGATAATGTCAGGTGTCCATCTAAAATGAAATCAATCTCCTAAACTTTTGGATAGTTTTGGCTATATGTGCTGTAGTCAATCAATTAATATCCTACTTAAACAAAGTTTACTTAATAAAAAAAAGCCCTAATTATATACAGCTGTATATCATTAATATTTTTGTACAGAGCTTTTTGGATATAGGAAAATATAAAGTAAATGAACAAGACATGACCTAAGGCAATACATAACTGTTTTCTTAGTTCCAAAAATGCATTTATTGATTTTGTTTTCACATGGTCAGAATAATACGAACATTTGTCAGCTGCATCCTTTAGCACTCAGCCCATGCAGAGCTATTAAAAGTTACCCTTATAGATCTCACCACAAATAAAATGCTGTTGCAGTACGTACCATTGTGTCCCTTCTTCAGACATACAAATAAATACAGTCTTCACAGAGTAGTGTTAGCAGTGTAAGAATCCTTCTATTGCTGTTGGTAGCAATAGGCATGATAATACTTTTGGGATGAATTATGTATTAATTGTTTTGTTGAAAAATGGAGATGAACTTTATTTATGGCTGGGTTTCTCTAAAAGGGTTACAAGGGTTGCTCTTCTATTGTGCACACCAGGTTTTCAAATCAATATTTATACATTTTCTGCAATGCTAATGCAACCCTATCCATTTGTTAAAATAAACAATAAAACCTGACCTATTTACAGTGCTCTATATATGTTATACCAGCTACTCTATAAACATCAATGTGGAGAATTAACACTCTGGTTTTAGTGGTGTAATTTATCAAATATGCAATCTGAAAATTTCAGATCCTGTTCTATGGTGCTTTTATGTATGTTGCTTTCTGAAGTGATGTGGAGGATTGTATGAGAATGGTTACAGGACTGCACAACTTAATTGCTCTCTACCAAAATTTGGAAACTGATTGGAAACTTGAAAGCCCAGACTTAGGTTCAAGGATCAAGCCACTTTCTCTGCTAATGTCCAGAAAAAGTAGCCCTTTTGAATCCAAATTTATACCTTCTGAAGATATAATTCATGTCTGTGAGAATATATCTCCATTCTAAATTGCTAGATTTCTTAATACTCTTCCCATCACTCCTCAACTCTGACCCTGCAGAATCACTACCTACTGAAAGGAGAGGGGGTTTTAGCCCACATAGCTCATTCATCTTTAAATCTTTTCTTCGATCTTCTTTCCTTTTTAAAACCAGGAGTGCTGACAACTGCACTGAGTGTTAGCTGAATGAGTAGCCTTAATTTATCTTATTAGAATCTGAGCCCCAACCACCAACCTCATTTCACCTCAGACCCTTTCCCCACATTTATTAAAAATGACTTATGTTCCTCTCAGATAATTTGCATAGAAAAGATATCTCAAGTGCTTAAGTGCAATGGATCCTGAATTCAATAAAACCATATCAAAATTTTCACTATCTCATAACATTAAAAATTAATTTCAGATATATAATGAGAAAAGTCCTTATATTATAAATAAGAACTCTAAGTAGCTATCTTGAGAAATTTCATTTTGCTCAATGTGAGACAATGTAGGTATATAATATTGAGATTAACTGATTCTTCTGTCATGTTTTGGTGCAAAAAAAGAGAAATTTTACTGACCACAACTAAATCTAGAGCAGATTTTGATTGATATATTTGTAATAATAGACCCAATATTGTTTGAAAAGTTTTTACCAGGACCAGTTGCAGCTTAAAAAATAGGTACATAACTGTCTCATAGGCCATAGATTTAGTATCTCCTTATCCTCAAAGGATGTTTAAATATTTAATTTTTTAAAAATTAACTGTTTAATTTTGCACCAGTAAAACCTATACAGACCTATTCCTGTTTGTTAAAGTCAATGACAGTCTCACCTCAACATGTAGTGTTTGCTTATTTTCTAGGGATTTTCTTTAAGAAAGGTAAAACTGGCAATTGAAACATGCTCATGAGAATCCAAAAGTAAGTGTTTATGGTCAAAAAAATGTATTTATGATAGGCAAAACTCAACTTTGTCCTATTTCAGTTCCTGCAAGTTGTTCTAAGGTAGTTCTGATTTCTTCTACAGTCACCAGGGAAATCAAATGGATATGCCTGGACAGAGTTTCATAATATCAAAGTTGCATGGATAGATTGTCCTTCAGATGCTTAGTCTCCCCACAATCAAAAAGCACAAACAGATGTTTTATAATTTTTATATCAGCTTAAGATAACTAAAACTAGGTGATGAATCCAGCCCCAAAAACTTGAATATTGAAAGTATTCTGGAGCTTTAGGCTCTTGCTATTCCAACAGAGGAGTTACATTTGCTGTTGCTGATGAAATACTAACTAATAATGCAAGAATGGATTAAAGATGACTTGTCAAACATAGAATATTTCCATCATAATAGTCCCAGTCTGTAAGTACAGACTTGACTGATCTCTATAGAGCAGGTTTAGCTCTAAGGTGAAGGAGCATGCAGAGCTCCCTGAAAGTCCAGAAGAGACTGGCTGCTCCACCTGAGGAATGGCAAGAAGCAGCCCCAGTTCTGCAATAGTGCCACCTTTTATGGGCTAAACTACCAGCAGACTTACAAAGGCAGATTCAAGATAAGACTGATATTGAAAGAGTAATCTTGCTTACAGATATTGAGTGTCTCAATTCTTTTGATAAAAGTCACTAATAAGGATTTGATGAAAAGTAGAGATTTTATATGAACATAGGCATAATTTCCCTTGTAAATGAATGAACAGTTATTTGCTTTTTCTTCTTGAATATTAAACATGTTACTCGAGGAGAAACCACTGTCCTCAGACATAAACACCTTTGCTTCCAATATTTTGGAAGAATGAAGCAATTAAGAAAAGCAAGTTTTAATAATCTCCTAAGTTTTCATTACTCTTGTTGGTTTTACCTTTTTTTTTTTTCGAGATACCATTCCATCTTCTGGCTAGAGTTAAATTAAAACATGCATTTAGGATTAATTATAAGGAAAGTAAAGTGCTTAACTTTTTTAAACTGATTGCTGATAAAAAAGCTTTCAATATCACTTAGTATGCACTCTAAACACTTGATGGGCAGAAGATACAAGTGCTCCCTCAATATAACAAGAAGAGGCTGGCTGTGCTCTGAAGTTGCTGTCCCACAGGCTACAGTTGACAAGATCCATGTATTATCTTCTCTATAAGTGGAGCACTCATACTTATCGTTGCAGGAGCCATCACTGTTACTTTATCCCATATCATATTTAAGGAGACTGCTTAAGCTGTCCACTTGTTCCTCCAATTGAAATGTGACATTAAATGTGGGTATTTGTATTCACAATTGACATAGCTGAAATACAGAAAGACAAATTATTTGAATTATTTGCCAAAAGAACCATTTCATGATTTGCTGGGCAGTAACAACTTTGTCAGATTTTGTACCCTTATTTAGTAAACATATACATTTGTGGACATATGTCATTAGCCACATTTGGAACAAATCATCATGAAAAAAAGGAAAACCCACTGAAAAGTATGTACATGAAAAGTGGAGGAAAACAATCACGAGAGTATCCAACAGTCTTTACACTATCTGTCATGTGAATTCTCATGTAATAGAGAGTTAGGCTGGTTAAGGTACATTTAATACCATTCTCAGAATAGTTTCAAAAAACAGTAGAATAAGGGTATATTAAAAGGTAGGACTTTTTGTGTTATTCAGGACTTTCTATTACATTTATGGTCCTTGTTAGTCTTTCCCAACCATTTAAATTAACACAGAAATACTGATGTGTCTAGGAAAATTAAATTATGTGTAGAACAATCTCAAAAATGAAATGCTGTGTCTCTTACAGTTTCTCTAAAGGCATTTGTAAAGCACACTTATCTAAAATTCCATCTAGCCATCTGAAATATATTTTCATCAATGGAATTGCTCAAAGATTAGAAAACTGGCAAATCATTCTGTGTAAGTCTAAAGTTCAAAATTTTGTTTTATTTGATAAGTTCTATAAAAATTTTGAATGTATGAATAGTTCAGCTTCTGTCATTAATCAATATTCCAGCCTTTTTTGAGGATTGCTTATTTTCCTTCTTTTTCTTCTACCTTCCTCCGTCTATTTCTGTGAAGTGTTTTTTGTTTCTTTAATATGTTTTGTCGTGTAGAAAATGGAAAACTTTCATTTCTTTGCAAGCTAGAAGAGTTCGAATAATGTGAAATCAAAAGAAAAAAAAAAAACCCATTCAATTTCTCTAAAAAAGAGAAAAGCCTCAAAGATTTATGATTGGGCCAAAAGTCTGTTTTTCAAAATACCTATTCATTTTTCTCTTAAGTTTTTAAGACATTATTCCACATTTTGATACCATTTGGTACCATAACAAAATTGATAGCTAAAACTATTAAAAGAAATAAATTCCCTTGCCAACTATTTTAAATTTGCAAATTGTGTCATATTGCTTACACAGGTTAATAAAAAGCTGACAACTGAAAACTGGAAATACCTTTGTGTAGATTAACTTGAGATTAACATTGACCATGTCTTAGAACTCAAAACAGGCAGTTCTAAAAATTCATTCAGTTGCAGATGTGAAGTGCAATGCAGTCTGCCTTATGTAGAGAGGAGAAAGTGCATAGAGCCAAGCACAGGTGGGTTTTACAGCTGGGAAAACCAGCAGGAAACCAGCCCATGGACTCACATGCTGCCACTCTGCAAGACCCAGGCTGTTTGTGCTGTGCCACCTCTGCCCTGGATGTCCCCGCAGGGGCGGGCGAGTGGCCACAGCTGAGCACATGGCAAGTCCCCGCTGCTGTCCAAGGGGTTTTAAGTTGATGTTGCCTTTTGGCACTGTACAGCCATCTGAAATCCCACAGCTTTGGAAGGAGACTGCATCATCTGGGATGGCTGGCTGTACCTATTCCCCACCTCCCTCTCCATCCTGCTCTGCAGCACAGAGCCAACCCTCGCCGTGGTGTGGAGGAGCAGGTGGCAGCTATCTAATGTCTTGCTATGAAGCCACATGGACACATTTTTCCTGCATGCAGACACCCCAGGGTCTTCTGCCTTTAGCATAGGCCCATCTGCTGCTCTCTGCTGCACATGCTGTAGAGGATACTAGTGCTTAAAGACATGGGCAATAACACTGTGGCACATATACCTGGGACCCAAGCATAAAATTGTAGGGGCTGTGCTCTTTCTCAAAAATGTCAGTGTCTGTCCCAGGTTATGAACATGGTTTTGAACTATGCTAGAATGGAAGGATTTAAAATTTTTATTTAATTTATATTTTGGTAATTTTCTAGGAAATGCATTGTATATTCAAGCAGTATTCTGCTCTCTCTGTGTCTTCCTTTGGAACAAATTCATACATAAACTCTGTATGTTTTCTCCTTCTGTAGATGACAAAGCCAAAATAGACTAACAACACAGAGGAGAAATCTACCAGGTATGTGTCAAATGTGGTACTATAAATCTAGAAAAACTACATTTCAGCTATTACATTATATTATAATGTATGTTATTTTGATCAGTTTAGGCTTAAGTAAATTAAGACAGAAAACAAGGACCAGGATTAAATTAAGCTCTAATATTCTGTGTCATGATCTTACACTTGTGGAGTTTAACACTGATTTTAGCTAGCCTTGGATTGGTTTTCAGAAAACCACCTCTTTGTGAAGTCTTCATCCCCTTAACCATATCTGCAATCACCTAATAACAGATATGTGGGATGAATCACTCTCTGCCACTTGTGAAAAGACAAAATTTGTGTGTGTTGATACATGAATGGGAAAATACCAAATCCAATAAAATTTCAGCAAATAGAAATGACGTCTGTCTGCTTTCCCGACTTTTTAAAATAACACATCTGAGCAGATGATACTCCTCTAGAAGTTGTGAAGTTCACAGATTCACCCTTGATATCATGTAGAAGAAAATGTGAAATAGACAACCATATATTAAATATTAGATTTCCTATAAGAGGAAACTTTTTCAGCTGCTGTGTTGCTATATCTTTAATTAATATTTTTCCATTTCTTTAATATAGAAATTTATTGTATGAGATATTCTTTATTTCTTTGTTATTTCTTTTCCTTCCTTCCTTCCTTCCTTCCTTCCTTCCTTCCTTCCTTCCTTCCTTCCTTCCTTCCTTCCTTCCTTCCTTCCTTCCTTCCTTCCTTCCTTCCTTCCTTCCTTCCTTCCTTCCTTCCTTCCTTCCTTCCTTCCTTCCTTCCTTCCTTCCTTCCTTCCTTCCTTCCTTCCTTCCTTCCTTCCTTCCCTTCCTTCCTTCCTTCCTTCCTTCCTTCCTTCCTTCCTTCCTTCCTTCCTTCCTTCCTTCCTTCCTTCCTTCCTTCCTTCCTTCCTTCCTTCCTTCCTTCCTTCCTTCCTTCCTTCCTTCCTTCCTTCCTTCCTTCCTTCCTTCCTTCCTTCCTTCCTCCCTCCCTCCCTCCCTCCCTTCCTTCCTTCCTGCCTTTCTCCTTTTCTCCCTTTTTTCCTTCTCTCTCTCCTTTTCTCTCTTCCTTTCCTTTCTTTCCCTCTTTCTTTCTCTCTCCTGATCTCTTCTCTCTCTCTATATTTTTCTTTCTCCCTCTCTCGTTCTTCCTTCTTTACTCGTTCTTTTATTCTCTTCTTTTTTTCTCTCTTTGTCTCTTTGTCTTCCCCCTCTCTCTCTTTTGATTTTTCCTCACTTCCTCTCTCTTTCCCCCTCTTTCTTTATTTTTATATTTTTTTTTTTTTCCTTTACTGGAGGAATAATTGCAGTTCTTCTCAAATCTCCTAGGAAATTTTTCAGCTATGTAAAGTTATAACAAGATGTGACATCCAGTCCTAGCTAATCAGTGTTCAACACAGACCCACTACTGCAGTGCAGGGGGTGGCACTTTCAATTTGCCCGTGACACTGACCAGGTTTTTAAGGAACAGTGAGTGAAGGGAGAAAATAGCATAAAAATGCTTAAATTTTTATAGAAAAGGTATAACTTTGTAAGAAAGCACTATCATAAATTCAAAAAAAGTATATCTTAATGATACACTTAGAGTAAATCATTTGCCTTGAGAGACAGGAGGTCTCTGGTGACCTGTATGGCAGCCACAAGAGACTACCAGGCTAGCTACTTTCAGCTAAATGTACTCTCATATTAATATTTTAAAATGCCATAATGCCTCTCTGAAAACCTCAGAGGACAGATACATCAATTTGCGAGGTCTTCACTCCAGGAAATAGAAACAGGGATAATCTGCCATTAAAAGAAATAGTTCATTATGTCTGCTTCTTGGGAGCGCATAAACTATGTCCCTCACATACTTATGTTGCAAATCCTCACTTTAATGTGAAGGGAAACACCATGCCCCAGAGCTTTATTGTCCCACTGTTTATTAGTACAAAAAGGTTTCTTGTGGTATGAAATCTTAAGCTTGTTGCAGTAATCAATCAGCTTCAAAGAGTCTCTTCCCTAAGCCAGAATCATTACAAATAAATCAATTAAACATAAAGTTTCTATTTTCAGGAGGATCACAATACAGAAAACCAGAAGTGCATCAGTGCACCATAGTTAGAGAAAGGGATTTTACTAGGTTGAATGCTCTCTATTTGTTTTTGTTTTTGTTTTTGTTTTTGTTTTTGTTTTTGTTTTTGTTTTTGTTTTTGTTTTTGTTTTTGTTTTTGTTTTTGTTTTTGTTTTTGTTTTTGTTTTTGTTTTTGTTTTTGTTTGTTTTGTTTTGCTGCAAAGAGAGATTTATTTTTCATTGCAGTTAAATCTAGACTATTCCCTTCTTCAGTGCCTATTTCAATATGGGAAATTTATATATTTATGAGAAAAATAAAAACTACTTAATTTATCCAGATATAGTAAGGAACAAGAAATTAATTTGCATTGCTTTGGGCAATTGCTTAAGGACACAAAATCAGAGAGGAATGAAATGAAATGAAATGAAATGAAATGAAATGAAATGAAATGAAATGAAATGAAATGAAATGTATGAATGAAAAAAAAAATTATTATATTTGTTTGTCTCCTGGAGGAGGTACCAGATATTAGGACACATATGGATTTTTTTAGTCTTGACGATTTTTGGGTTTATTGATGTTCAAATACGTTCCTGAGATTTCCCATGGCTTGAAAAAAAATCAATCCATACTCACTCAGATTCTATTCTATTCTATTCTATTCTATTCTATTCTATTCTATTCTATTCTATTCTATTCTATTCTATTCTATTCTATTCTATTCTACTCTACTCTACTCTACTCTACTCTATTCCTTCTATGCTATTTACCAGTCTAATAATATCATAACCTTTCTTCAACGTGTAAACTGACTGCTCACTAAAACGTTTTGATTAGATGGATTTTAATTTTCAGGGAAAGGGATGGGCTCTTTAAAAACACATACATAATAGCTATATTTATTTTCATAAAAGACATGTCAAAAAATGAGCCTTTTTGTCTTGATATGGGAGCTGATGTTCTGATCCTGAGATATGTGATGATCTTAAGTTTCAAACTTTGAATGGTTGTATACTGACTGCTAATTGCAGAATATTTTTGATGTATATTCTACATGTCAATGTTCTGAGGTAAAAAGGGAGTTTTAAGTGAAATAGAGCTGCTGCCTTTGAGCAGTTTCTGCTGTGCAGGTTGGAAGTTATGTTTAAAGGATTCAGAAAAAACAGAGAGGACAGCCTTTGATGGAAACACTCCCTCGCCTAACTATAGCCAAATGCTGTTTCTGACACACAGACATCCTGTGGATAAAACAGATGCATGGTCATACATGGCTGCTGGGCATAGTCTTGTTTTACTGTGTACACAACCTGAGATTTACTAAGTAGGGCCTTAGGTCTGATTTATAACAACTATTAGTGATTACAACAGAGCTGTGCTCCAAAATCTAGGCTGAAGGCTTGCTGAATCAGATGTCTAAATAAATAGATCATTTTTGTTTGACTTGCAGTTTAGACTAGGTTTTGACAATTTTCTCCATGAACAAATTCAAAAAAATATATTTTGTTTTAGATGAGCTCAAACAAAATTGTCATGTTTATTTACTTCACTGATGTCAAACATTTTGTTCCAATAAACCAACCAGCTGTACTTGTCTGAGCATCTAGTACTGAGGAATTGTCGACCTGAACTGATAGGCTGAGTTTCTTGAAGACTACATCTTCCACTGCAAAAAGAGACTTTCTCCTGAAAAGTGATGCATTAATTCCAACACTGCTGGTGCTACACAGAAGATGGCTCTTGACTTGATAGCAAAAGGGAAAAACAGATTCAATTTCAGCATTCATTCATGGCCCTTACCAAGGTTTCCTAGTTTTGAACAGTAATCACCCTTATCTTCCAAAGTTAATTTCTAAGCCTACATAAATCTGAACAATTTTTTAGCAGTGTTTCCACTTGCTATAGGTGGAGCTCAGGATGGGTAGGTTCATCAAATCATTCAGGTAAAATCATTCAGTTAATTCCTAAGGCTATGTAGAATAAATCAGTATTACAGAAATAGCTCCTAAAGTTCTTAATTTTTTACTTTGTTCCTAAGCAAGGCAGTCTCCAGACACATTGCATTCTGCCTGCAGTAAAATGAAAACTCAGGCTAGCAATTTCACCTGGATATTGAGCACAAACTGTGTTTTTGGCATTTTATCCCATACATATCAGACATATATCAGAGAAAAACAGAAGAATAGATCCACTCCAAATAAATTCTAAGACTATATAGTCTTGCAGAGAGGGGGAACTATTTAGATAGTGTAGCTATGATCTTGTAAACATTTTCAATAAGAATAAAAGAAGAAATATATTTCTTGTCTTCTTCATCCCTGACAGACATGAGAAAATCAGTATAGTTCTAATGATGGAGCTCCTCATCCCTGCAGAATTCAGCACCAAGAAGTATATCATTACAAACTGCTGGCCTTAGTCTGCTGGGAAGGAGATTTCTTAGTGCTGGGAAATCAGGCCTGAATGAATGAATTTATATCCTCCAGTCAAATCCCCCACAGATAATCATGTTCATTACCTGCCATCTTGCATCTTGGAACAAGATCTCCAGAGTGGCTGGGGAGCTTCCATCCTTGAAAATTTTAAGTCTGGACAAAAAAAGTCCTAAACAATCTGGCCTGAACTCAGTATTGACCATGTTTCAGGCTGCAGGTTGTATGAGATGCCCTCCCAAGGTCCATTCCAGCTAAAAGTTTTGTGATTTTACAGCTCTAGCACCTGCACTAAAAGAAAGAAAAAGACACACAGGGGTATTTCAGGAATTATCAGAGAAGTGGAGTTCCTGCCAGGATCTCTACTTTTTATAGTGCTGTTTCGCTGATCCTGGCAAGACAGTGGACAAAAAATATTGCTATTAATAAAAAAAGTTGCTGTGAATTAACAGAATCAATCAATTAATTAATTAGTTCTATAATGATGAAGAGTAGGAACAAAAAAAGATGAGACAATATTTGTGAAAAATATATGTGCCATGTAAAGAGCAAAAAATATTCAATCTCCTTACAGCTATCACAATTTATCAGTTTACCTAGTCATATATCTGTGGTTGCAATGCTTATAAAATGGCAGCGCTGAAAATAGCTGGCCTCAGAGGGCTTTCTAGGCTAGTGATGCCAAAGAATTAATTTGCACTGAGATATGAAATTAAGGTTTTGTCCAAGGTAAAAGGAGAATAAAATAAAAATATAGTAGTAAATCTGTGTGAAAGCATCCAACATCACAGAAAAGCTATCTTCCTTACGAAAAGCAAAATGAGCTATTAGTTATATCCAGTAGCTCCTTGACACATAATACACTGTGCATACAGTTAAAGCACTCTTCTAGACCCACAAAAGAAATAAAGGCACAGAAAACCCACTTACTATAACAGTAATACTTCCAGAGGGTTGGCACTAATTCTGACACTTTGTTCAGAGAAATGTGTAAGCATTCAGCTACATTTGCCTTTGAGTTGTCAGAATGGTCCTTCTAAGAGAGAAAAAATATCTTTGAATTAATAGCATACTTGCTCTATTTGCTTACTTCTCTGAGATAAGGTTGCATCTGAAGCTCTAATTGCTACAACACACCTGCTCTGATAATGAACAAAACAAGATAGGGATAGAAAGAAAACAGACTTGTGGTCATGTTAGAAGGCTTGTTGCATTCTTTATCTGAATGCTTGAAAGACTTCCACAGATGTATCACCTTTGGAATGCTGGATCTTCTGACCCAACCACTATAAAAAATTTTCTTTATGCAGCTGAGAGATAATAGAGAAATTTGTTAATGAATACATGGTACCAGTTTACTTTCAGGGCCATGTACTTTATTTATTTATAGGGAACTTTGATTTGCATCCATAGAATCCACTTAACTGTCACTTTTCTAAAGGTAGGAAGAGTAGTATATCCACAAGCTGGAGTCTCTTGTTTCTAGCAGCCTGAGGCACACCGTATTCATGTATCTATGAGCTAAGATCTATATTTCTAAAATAAATGCTTACTTCTTCAAGATGATTTTGACATTGCTATGAAGAATTGCTGGTCTTCTGAGAGCACTCTGAAAACTGTCTGGTAGATGAATGTTAATTTAGACAAATTCCAAGTGGAAATATTTTCCTTCATTGCCATGACAAAACCTCTCTATTTGATGCTTTCAGATCCATAATATGTGGTTTTCTCCTTGGTACACTTCCATAAAACAGAATTTAGTCGTGTATTATTGAATGGTAGAACATTAGAATAAATCACTGATCCTTCAGATCTTGCTTGTGAAAATGGTACCTCTCTGTCCTGGGTTACATATATTTACATATATTATATATAATTTTATTACATATATTTTTCCACTTTTGATGATAAGGATTTTATGTGAAAAATCATCCATTTTTCCGTAGGGGAAAATGATCCATTGGTTTCTGAAGTTTTTATGCCAACATTGATCAGATTATTAGAAAACTAACACCTATTTTGCTTAGAAATAGTGGAGGAAATTCACAAGGACTGTTACTGTAATATTTTTCCTATGACTTTTGTAGTTCAGTCATGTACCCAATATCTTACTGCATGCCAGAAAGCCATTAATTTCCTCGATTGTATTTTCAAAACAATTTCTACAGTTTCTACCTTTTGTTTATTAACTGTGGCACATCCTTTTGCTGTGCTTGGCCCATGCACCTCACAAAAGCTCTCAGTGTCTTAGAGCAGAAGACACACAGAGAAGATAGGGCACTTGTTATGGTGTCTCGATGCCCCAGCACAGGAATTTGGGGCGTTTAAGCCAAGGAATGCTTGCTGGCAACTGTTATTTTGTTACCTAGAAGTGTGGTTGACAAAGCATAACCTTAGCACACAAAACTACTCATTTGTCATACTCAGAATGATGCCTTAAATTTTAGCTTTCATACTTTCCAGATTCTGTATTACATTATAACTCTGAACTTCATATAAAGTCTAAAAGCAAGTTCTCTTCACAGTTTGGTTAGACAAAACAATCCTTCTCCAGCTCAGAACCAAGGACACCCTTGCAGCTTCAGGCTCAACAAGTGTAAACAACTGTGAATTGAGGAGGGGGAACTGGGAGGATGGGACTTCATAGAGCTGAAGCTGTAATTGGACTATTAAACCAAATATGTAAATGGACCAAAACTTATAATAGTGTGAAAAGTCATGACTGACCATCCATCTTGAGTGTAGCCTTGGCCAGGCTTTTGAACTGCCCAAGGTGCATCCTTTGAAGGCCTTTTTAATAAATACCTACTTTATTCCTTTGACACTGTCTATCCTCTGTTCCAGTCAGCCTCTCAAGGCATCAAGAACATAATTCTTTAGAAAATAAACAAATGAAGGTAAAGGGGCACTGCATATAATATAAACAAAAAAATAGATCAGAAGGTGTCTTTTTGCATCAACCTGGCAACAACATTTTTCATGTTTTACTGAAGGGTCTTAGAAGAGCATCCTAACCAAAGATGTTCTTACCACCAAACTTTTTGCTTGTTTTATAGGAGATCTAAGACCCATCTAGTCTTTATTTCTGAATTTCTCTTTAAATTCACTGTTTTATTTGGAGACTGACTTTTAATTAGCATAAGGTTTTTTGCTTCCTGTATTAATGTAAATGTTTCTCTTCCTAGCACATTCCTCCATGGCACTTAAGCAGTTATTAAATAATTCCTTATTTGTACAGAGCCTAAGATTCCCACTATCTGTAGTGTCAATTTGACATTCTTCAGTCGAGCATGTGACTGTTATGATATGTATAAACCTACTACAAAAAACTGTACAGTAAAGTTAAGCATAATTTAAACTGCTAAACAGGCTAATTTGATATAGTTTAGAATTTGCTTCTTATTGAGACCCTACCTGTTGATGGACAAATATTTCAGGATGACAACTAAAATGGCATGGCTATTACCCAAACCATTTTTAAATAGCCACCTTTATTCTGCTAGAATGTAAAGGTATACTAAGGAGAAATATATCTGAACCCTGGTTTTTCAAACACAGTAACTGACTTTGGTTTTTTACTAGCATATTATTAATGCTTTCACACAGGCAGACTCTTCAGCTGCAGGCACCAAAGTACAGCAATTTGTTATCTAATAAGTAAATTAGAAAGTTTGATTCTTTAGACATTATCTGGAGTAAATAGATGCACAACAGGAAAGACCACTAAGGGCCACATTGCTGTGAAACTATATCCTTATGAAGTAAAGGGCACTTAGTGTCTGCAAAAGCATCAACATCTGGTGCACAACACAAAGTGGAAGAGGTGGATCATTTGGCTCTGCATTGTGAACTGCCCTGGCAGCCTTTGGAAAAATAATAGAGATGTTACTAAAATGACTTGTGGCAAGGGGCCAAATGCTGATATTTTTCACACAGCTGGACCTACCACTTAACCCAATGAAGTTCGCACGAATTTCAGTACGGGGCATGAATCTATCTATTTATTATATCTCCATTTTAATAAACTGTTTGACCTTGTACTTTCTAAGCTTTGAATAAAATCTATTTGATTCAGTGAAAAGCTAAGCTCGCTACAGACATCTTATGAAGTTTGGTATTATTCAATGCTGTCTTCATTTTGCTGCATATAATGGTCCTATTCTTCACCATTCATGAATTATGTAGGTCAGAACATACGCATGCCAGGAAAACCTTTCTAGCACCCCATACAATCATGTATTTTGTATATGTAATGACATACATTATCGTGATTCTCAGAAATATTTCGGGGAAATGCTAGAATGTTAAAATTATTATTTCTGTTTGTCTCCTTCTGTATTGTCAAGTGAATTAGTTCTCATGAATGCCACTGTGTAGAGATAGAGAAGGAGTCAAATAAAATATGGGGAAAGGTGCAAAACTGCATGCTTGGCCAAAAATAGCTTTGCTAGACATAAAACATACTGCTGTGTTATGGTTTGATTTTGCAGGTTTATGGGTTTGTATACTCAAGGCTAGGAATTATTGTTCATTATAAAGATATAAATGGAAAAGTTATTAGAAATCTTCCTGTGCAATGATAAACTAAATAAAAGAGAGTCACTAATGGTCTGCCCTCATCATGTGTTCACTGGTTTTTTCCCAAATCTCTATCATGGTTCATAAGCACTGCTACTGGTAGTCAAGTTCAAACTAAGAATCAAACATTTCTGGGTTCTGGGATGTCAAAACATTGCTACCAGTGAGACTAAGGCAAAACAGTTACTTTCAAAGCTAGGGAAGGTTCTTGGGTCATAGTTGCTCTTTGTCCATGCTTCCAAATTTCAAATTGTTTTAAATTTTTCATTTCATATCATAACACATAAACCCTGAAAAATTGTCCAACTACTTGTCTTTCAATTGCCTCTGAAGTGCTTCTCTGTCAAGTGAATTAATGGAAAGGAATTAGGTTAGTATTTTTTTGACATTTTTTGTATTCATTAGGGAATGAAAGACAAAATCTCATGTCTTGAGAAAGGGAGAGATGTCCATTTCTTTAATTTTTTTACATGTGTTCAAAGAAACTTCAGAAGCTATTCAGGATCCAAAGATTCAAAAGTTTTTACAAGTTTTTCTGGAACTAACATAGCAAACTGACAATGAGTTGGATAAAAACTTGTTTTTTTGTTTTTTTTTTTACTTCAAGACTTACATACAAGACTTACAAGTTCATGCATTGCTGTCTGAAACAGATCTCAACCAGCATTAAGCATATATGCTAATATATTTTTAAACATTTCATTTGACATAGCATTTAGGCATTTGTTGCACAGAATTTTTCAAAATCACTGCTTCAGGAACAAAGCTCTGAAACCCATGATATATTTACACACAGCAAAAAACTGTGTCATGCTGTTGCTGCAGCATTGTTTGCTTGTTTAATCTGACAGCACTAAATATGGAAACTGTAGCTGCTCGAGTTCATCCTTGTTGGCATGGTTCATGCAGAAAGAGCTCCTGGTTGATTGTGGCTACCAGAGCACACTTTCTGATGCTATTATCAGCTATCAGTCATTATCAGCTTTCAAGTAATTATGTACAGTTAAATAGAGACATAGCCTACCATCCAAATCTGCAGTCCAGAGAAGTTTGGAAATTTCATATTTTTTTATCAATCATTGTAACTAAGAAGTAGATCATCCTTTCAGTCTTTTCCGTTAAAATCACTGTTAATATTTCTTTAAAAGGTGCTGACCTGATGAGACAAACACAGGTGGCAGAATGAGAAGAAAAACACATTCATTTTCTTGTTCAAACCTAGAGGATCATCTATATCCCTACTCTTCTCTCTACTTGTCTGTATAAAATAATTGTTTTTTAGACATACTCATATAAACAACGGGAAAACCTCAGGCTCTGAACTTTATAATTTATTTACATATGCAGATTGCCAATATTTTATAATTTTATATACCTGCATTTTTTTGCTCATTCTTTTTTGAGTAATGATAGCATTCAAATATTTATGTTGGATTTTGTTGGATACAGAATCCTCCAGTCCGGTCTTTAAGGTGTCCTATGATATATACTCATTCTTTTGACCACTAAATTATTTCTTCTAACTTCAAAACACTCAGGAGGTTCACCACATCTTTAAATGTCTGTAACTATTTTTTTATAAGTCAAAGTGTTTTTACTTGGTTTTAGTATATAATTTAATTAACAGGGGTCACCCAGGCATCCAATACAGGTCCATCCACTTCCATGTGAGGTTGTACAACCAGGGTATATAACATCCAGCCTCTGTCAGGATTGAATCACAGACCTCTCTCCCTCTGTCTTTTAAACTTTAAAATTTCAGAAAATCACCATTGGAACCTTCTCCTTCAGGCTTTCATACCTGTCATATTCCATCAAGGTCACTTTTAAAGGCAGCTGTGCACTGCTGAAAATCAAAGCAGTACCCAGGCTGGTGGTGAGGACTGCCAGTTTCTTAGAAAAGCCAGACAAATCTGCCTCTGCATGAAAAAGATAGTAAGTGCTTCTAGCTGTTCTATGATTTCACAGCTAAAGCTCTGTGTATCTATAAACAAACAAACACTTGCTTTGGCAAATATGTTTATATTTAAACCATGCAAAAAAGGGATATTCTGTGAAAAAACACAATTGTTTAGCAAAACTGAAATCTCTTAAAAGATCATGAACATGACCTTTAGTGTGATTTATTGTTTGTAAAATGTGCTGAATGTAAGAACAGCTTGGATACTCAGTTCAGGTCCTAACTATTATGAAATTTCTTTTGAAGAAACTAATAAGCAAAAGCAGCTACAGGTCTTTAGGTATGACACAGCCAAAATATGAAGAAAAAATGTTTATATTAAATTTAGTCATCTAAAAGAATTATGAACATTTATTTCACAAAATAGCACTGGAAAAAGAAACATCTAATATTGATTTTTTTTGTCTCTAATGGTCCATCCTGTGTGGTTTTCTGTCTTTTGAGTGCAATCGTGCTTCAGTTTAGATGAATGTAAGTTATATTTAAAAGTTAATATGGGATTTTATTAGAAATTTGCCTGAGTCCAGTTAATGTTTTCCCTATGAAATTGTGACGTTTTATAGTTCTGCAATTAGCCTTTTCCCAAGGGCATTCTCTCATATGGTGATGTTGAATCATTCCTATTTCTGGAAACAAAGTAATACTAGTCTAGGAACTGCAAGAAAATGGTATTTCTAGAAAAACTCCATATTTTAGTTTACTTTTCTATAGAATTTCAGCTTGCTATTTGAGCTTGGTTTTTTGCATCATTTTTAGCGAAATAACACACTACTCCTTCATTTCTTTTCCACTTATGTAAGCAATTTTTCAGTATAATTAGAAATTATACTTCAGTTGAATAAAAATTTTTTGGCTCATACCTAGTATCACAGCAAACAGGGATAATTGCTCCTTTTACATTCTCCAGCCGTCAGTTGAGCTTGTCTCTAGCAGTTTCTATTTTTTCAGGATTATGAGCCTCTCTTTAAATGTCTCTGAGGTAGATTGGATCTTCCTTTCTCAAAGAAGGAGTCAGAAAAGGAAAAGGTCTCTGAGTTCACTTTAGCAGAAGGTTTTCCTGTCCACTTGCACGGCCTCATTTTGCAAGTGATGTACCTTTCTTTTTATTTTTTTTTTCTCTCTCCTCTTTTTCAGTAGAAGTGTGGCTTTTTTTTACCTTCATCAACCAGTTGCAAGGGAACAGCCCTGTTAAAAAGGAGGCTCCTGTGATAGTGCCCAGAGTATATCACTGAGTGAAAATTATTAGCCTCTGTCATACTGGAGGTCAGTCCAAATGACATATTAGTCCCTTTGGACTTCAGCTTTATAGGACTGTTATTTAAACACAAATTATGAATAAAACTCAATCATTATCTTTTGTACTTATCATGGTGAGAGATGGTAAGGTGAGATGGGTTACTTGGTTGATTAATTTAGAGAAGGTCTACAGAATGGACTCAAGAAAAAGTTGTGAGTTATTTAGATCCCTACCCACAGCTACAGTAGAACAAGGAGGATTTGCATGGTAATCATTGGCAAATTGCACAGATAAAGAAAACTGTACATTGGACTTTATTAGGAGGAGTGTAGCCAGCAGAATGAAGGCAGGTGTTGGTCTGTGTTCACCATCAGTGAGGCCATTCCTGGCATAATGAGTCCGCTTTTGGGACTACTGGTTGAAGAAGTGAAAAGTGGAAAAAATCCAGAGCAGAGAGTAGCAATGCGGCTAAAGACCAGTGGGGGAAGGTGTTTAGGCCACTGGGCTTGCTAGTAGTGAAGAGCAGACTGAGGAGACAGCTAATAGCATTTTACTGCTACCCAAAAGTTTCCCAGTGACAGAAGCAATCTCTTCTTCTAGAGGAAAACAGTAAGTAGAATGGGCAATGGTGGATTTTTCACTAAGAAATGTACCTAGGAAAATAATGAAGTCTCCTTAGAATAATGAAGAATAATATTTTAGAAAATAATGAAAAACCTCAAGTTTTTTTGAGATTCATATGGAAAAAGTTATTGTAGTCCTGCTCCACACAGGAGTCTGGACCTCCAGAGGTTCTTTTCAAGTAAAGTTTGTTTTTCTCCATGGTAATTGCTTTGCTGATATTTGGAAACCCATTAGGCTACATAAACCACACTGCATCACCATAAACAGTGGAGTAAAGTATCAGGCAGCAATGTACTACTGTTCTAAATGGGGGATGTTCATCCATGAATGTATCAGTTTTGGTAGGAAAATGTACACATGTGTATGTAACAGTCCACTTAACCCCCTGGTAAATCTGGCTCCAAAGTTTCAATATTTTAAGGGAAATATTTTCAAGACTTAGACAAATATCATTGCTTCTTCAGCAATTCAGAAAAATTCAGAATAAAATATGTAAGTAAGAGAATTAATTTCTCATGTAGAAATGTTTTCAGATTAAAAGATAATTTACATCACAAATTAACCATAATTTGCTTAGTCATTTGGATGATTAAAAAATTTTGAAACTTCTTTATTTTTGTCATTAATTCAAGATCAACTTTCAGTCCTCAGTCATTTGAATTTACATATGTAAAACGTTCTCAAAGAATAAGACAGAATCATTCATATTTGTAAGCATGTGTATGATCAGGTCCTAATTGATATGGACAGGTAGGCATGAGAGATAATATGAAATTTTTAGCTTTTATAATGTCAACCAACCTTTTACCTTGATTTGGCACACAAAGGATACTTGGAAAAACAACTGCAAAAGAAAACTGTGACAATGTATAGTAAGATTTCTATGTCAAAACTACATCAAACATTCAGAGGAGCCATGTATGATGTCAATGAAAGAACTACAATGTTACTAATTCATTTTACTTCCGTTCTCCTTACTTAATTGTTCGTATACTTTAAAGGAACACAGCTTTGATACTGCCTTGGAACAATTTCTACTACTACTCCCTTATAGGTCAAGCCTGTGTAAGAGACATCTGCATATTTTTAAAATAGACTCTAAATCTGTGAAATTCTAGCTGTGACAACACATACTAACTTCTGAAAAGCATAGGGTAACAAGAAATAGGTTTTTTGAAATATGTGCTATATAAGAAGCATGATTTTATTTTGAATCATTAATCATAGCCTCCAGGAAGAACCTCAAGAAACAACCAGAGTCAAATGACAAATGTGAAAATGATGTTGCAATTTAAGACAATAAAATATTTCTTCATCAGCCTGCATATCAGACTTAATGTTCTGATACATAATATTCCATTTTAAATTCTATTTACATAGTTATAAAAGCAGTT
Source organism: Muscicapa striata striata (assembly GCA_030060385.1). NCBI lineage: Eukaryota > Metazoa > Chordata > Aves > Passeriformes > Muscicapidae > Muscicapa > Muscicapa striata. The sequence goes on from JAREIS010000255.1 coordinate 1,620,165, forward strand.
TTAATTTTTTAACTACTACTTGGCATAGGTAAACAAAATATAGAAGTCTGTGATGCTTTCAAATAGCAGCAACAGTCAAGCAAAAGCCTGTCAGAAAATTGTCCTTGATTTTACATAGGACTCTAGTATTCTTGAAGTAATATTGTGGTATTAATTTCTTATTTTAAAGATAATTAAAATTCAGGATCATTATTATGATGTAGCCCTAAGATATTAGATAAAGAATATTCTCTTGAGGTTTTGCAAGGATTCACTTAAGCAAGGAAATCCTAATTGATACTTTTATGGAATGCTTCAGTCATGGTACTTTGTCTGTATTAGCAAGATGCTGGGTCAATCAATTTGTAATGGTTAATGTTTTACCAAATGCAATACAATTATTTCACTTCATGAGCAGCAATTCAAATCAGTTACAGAAACTGAAGACTGTAAATCCCAACTGCACCAGAAATAGAAATTTGTTTCTTTCAAATAAAGATATTATTGATTTTTGGTGCTTGTTATGAACTGGTGAAAAGCAGAAAAAACTCTTCTTATGGAAGTGTTGCTAAAAACATTTGACTAATTGCATTCTGTCTATCTGTCTTTCGCCAGCCATTTCAGATGAATTTTCTTGTCCATATCATCTGGCTTAAATTCCAGCGACTTCCCCAGACAATTCTTCTTTCCTCTTTCCTCACCTCGTTCAGACACACACAAAGGCAAAAAGCTGAGAGAATAAATGGTCTTGTACCCTGTTCTGAAGGTCAACAGATACAGGATTTGTAAGCCCAGTTGAGAAAAAATTTGAAGTCAAGAGCTTTGGTAAAGTGTGCAACAGCACTTTAAATTGAACTTTGGCTCTATTTTAACGTATATAGAATGGATTCTGTTAAACTACAGTTTTCTGGAAGACGATGGTTTTTTTCTTATAAGCAGCAGTATTAGAAGCCTTTATCTTTCATCCTTTTTTTTTAAAGCACTGCTGTCAGAACCTCTTCAAACTGAAACCCAAATGTTTTTAAAAGGCTGTAGCTTGCAGGTGTTACCATTTGGACATTTTAAGAGGCAGTTCAAAAATCTATGGGTATTTAAGATATGTTCAATTCAACTACAATTCTGATTTTTTTTCTTCCTTTCCATCTTCAGCTCTTTGTGCTTTTTTTTCTTTGTGTCAATAAATGTATATGTTTTGTGTGATTACATTTTGGAATTGGGGAGTTAGAATTTAACTGTGATGTGTAAGAGCAGTTCCTGAAAGAAACATTTCACTGGCTTACTTGGAGGAAGTTTCTAGACTTCTTGGATTTCTAATATTGCAGCTAATTAAGTTAAACATTTGTTACTGATAGTACCAGGAGGGATGGAAAGAAAAGCACCAGCTTATCCCATAAATAATCTTACTAAATTAAAATAAATTTCAGTTTATATGAGGAAAAATTAAAATTATTTCCATTTTTATCTTAAAAATATATTTTTTATTTTCAGGCACTGAATTTTAACTAAAAAAGGCATTGGTTTGCCTTTTTAATTTTCCATGGAAATAAGTATTAAGAGAACGGTAATAATTCTACCGATATACGGATTCATACCGATATATGTTTTTAAAAGTATGTTTTGTTTCTGTAAAAAATACAGGCTTAAGAAATATTATAAAAATAGTTCAAGGACAAGAAGTTAACTCTTATGTTCGAATACAAACAATCAACAGAGATTTTATTAATATTCTATCTGAATATCCCTGGCATACTGCACCCTACATATATAATATAGTCATTAAGTTAAAAGCAGAAATTCTCACTGGAAAGATTAGCTACATTATTGTAACCACTGAAACTTACTGTATACTTTTTCAGATAGTTTTCCTGAGCACTTGGGTTATCCCAGTGATTTAAGTTTTGCATGTGTGCATAAGAAGAGAAATTAAAGAATTAAGTGATTTTCCACATTAAAAGCATTAAAATATCCAATAGTGATGTTGATGTGAATCTCTCTCTCATTTTTCTGAGGAGTTCCACTACAGAGATTTGTATCTTTCATACCTTTTTCTTCCTTCCCTCTTCTTTCCTGTCTTTTCTGTGCCAGGTCTATCTCCAGTACTTAAGGTTTTGCCTTGCTTTTAGTTCTTTATTTCTCAATATGTTCTTCTCTTTGAATACCCCTCTTTCTTTACACAGTCATCTTTTTCTTTAAATAGCTCACTGAACTGTAACTGTGTAGGAATTGATTGGAATACATCAATGGCTCAGTGCTCCACAGGGAACTACTGAGGGCCAAGTTATCACTATGCTCTGACACAGCTGGTTCCTGTTAAGTTGAGTCTGAGATGCTGTACAGGTAACATTAAAGTAAGTAAGCAATAAGCAGTGCTATGAGACCTCTGCATCTTATGGCTTTTCCTAGTGTAAAAGCAGCACTACAAAAAAAAAAAAAAAAAATATATATATATATATATATATATATATCAACAAAAGAAGAACTACTATAGCTTGTCTAGCTATAAAGACGGAGTGAATAATTGCTATACACTGAGTGTGCTACTTTGCATCTGAAGGCTCTAAGGCTGTCAGCCAGTCCACACTGTGTACTGCAGCTTGGCTGCATGACCTGCTTGAGTCTGCCTGTGCTGAGGCTCCCTAAGGCTGGAAAATCAGTGTGTGATGGAGTACTCCACGTGCCATGCAAACTCAGATACTGCTACCACTGCCTTGGGCAGACAGCCACTGGACCACACGATTCTGGCAAAATAAATTAGTGAGGGGAAGTCGAGGGCTTTGTAGAATAGTCTAGTGTAGAGGTGCAGAATGGGGTAGCACAGTATAATCTGGTGTGGCACAGCAGAGTCTTAGTGAATCAAAATGATGCATTGTGCCAGGTAGTGCCCTGTAGCATGGTCTGATGTAGTATAGTGTACTATAGAATTCTGTGGTGTGATGCAGTCTGGTTTGGTATAGTGTCAAATCACAACTTATGGAAGGAAATAGGAAAGTAAAGCCCTAAATGTATTCCTTTGTGGTTTCCGTTATCTAATCAAAAACTGCAGGTGATAAATCCAGATTTCAATCCATAAATCATGTCTGCTTTGTCAGAAATGCCGTTTCAGTTCTGGAGACAAAATCACATAAAACTCCATTCCAGACAACTCCACACATATCAGTATATATCACATACAGAAATGATCTTAATTGAGTGAAAACAAAAACAAAAGCAAAAACAAAACTAGATAATCTTAAGGATCACAGAATCATTTAGTTTGGAAAAGACCTCTGGGGTCATTGAATCCAACCTTAGGCCAATCATCACCTTGTGGACTAAATCATGGTACTAAGTGCCATAAGTTTCTTAAATATCTCCAGAGAAATAGTGATTCCATCATCTCCTGGGCAGTCTGTTCCAATGCTTGACAATCCTTTCTGTGATGAAATTCTTCCTAATGTCAACCTGAGTCCCCTCAGGCACAGCTTGAGGCCAGTTCCCTTTGTCCTGTCACTGGTTGCCTGAGAGATGAGACCAACCCCTACATGGCTACAACCTGTTGTGCAGGCAGCTGTAGAGAGTGACAAGGTCACCCTGACCCCCCTTTTCTCAGGATAAACACCCCCAGCTCCCTCAGCTGCTCCTCACAGCCCTGGTGCTCCAGACCCTGCCCCAGCTCCATTGCCCTTCTCTGGGCTCACTCCAGCCCCTCAGTGTCTTTCTTGCCCTGAGGGCCCAGAGCTGGACACAGCACTCGAGGTGTGGCCTCAGCAGTGCCCAGGACAGGGGGACAATCCCTGCCCTGCTCCTGCTGGCCACACCATTGCTGATCCAGGCCAGGATGCCATTGGCCTTCTTGGCCCCCTGGGCACACCCTGGCTCATGTTCAGCTGCTGGCACAGCACCCCCAGGTCCTTTCCAGCCACTCTGTCCCAGCCTGTGGCACTGCCTGGGGCTGTTGTGACCCAAGGTCAGGACCCAGCCCTGGGCCCTGTTGAACCTCACCCCATTGGCCTCAGCCATGACCCAGCCTGTGCAGATCCCTCTGCAGAGCCCTCCTGCCCTACAGCAGATCAGCACTCTCACACAGCTTGGTGTCAACTGCAAAATGACTGAGGGTGCACTTGATCCCCTCATTCAGATTATCAATAAAGACATTGAACATGACTGCTCCCAACATTGAGCCCTGCAGAACCCCGCTGGCGACTGTCCCCAGCTGGATGTGGCACCATTCACCATCACACTCTGGGCACTGCCATCCAGGCAGATTTTTACCCCCAAAAAAGTGCATCTGTCCAAGCCCTGGGCTGCCAGCTTTTCCAGGAAAATGCTGTGTGAAACAATGTCAAAGGTTTTACTGACATTAGGTAGACAGCCTCCAGAGTCCTCCTCTCATCCACCAGAGGATCATCTGGCCATATAAGGAGATCAGGCTGGTAAGACAGAAGCTGCCTTTCCTCAGCCTGTAGTGCCTTGGCCTGATCACTTGGTTGTCCTGTGTGTGCTCTACACTAACACTCGAGATGATCTATTCCATAACCTTCTTGGTCACTGAGGTCAGGTTGGCAGACCTGTAGTTCCCCAGATCATCCTACAGTCCATTCTTGTGAGCAGGTATCACATTTGCCAACCTTCCCAGTTAGCCAGGGCTGATGATGAATGATGAAGAGTGTCTTGGCAAACCCTTCTGTCAGTTTCCTCAGTCCCCTTGGGTGAATCCCATCTGGTCCCACAGGCTTGTGGGTGTCTGAGTGGCACAGCAGGTCACTATTTCCTCCTGGATTGCAGGGATCTGTTCTGTTCCCTGTCCATGACAAAGAGTTTAGGGAGCCACTTGCTCTGGAGACCACCAATCTTTCTGTTAAAGACTGAGGCAAAGAAGGCATCAAGTACCTCAGTCTGTTCCTCATCCTTGGTGACAATATTCCCCACCACATCCATTAAAGGATGGAGATTTTCCTTGGCTCTTCTTTAATTGTTGATGTATTTATAAAAACACTATTTATTATCTTTCACAGCAATAGCCAGATTGAGGGAACCATGACAGAGGATAATGTCCAGAGATTTCAAATAATTTCTGGAAGACAGTGAAGACATATCTTTTTAAAAAAGAAGAAAAAAATGACATTATAATATGGTAAATATTATTTTCAAGAATATTACTCCTGTGATGGACTGTTTAGATAAAATGCTGAACTAAAGGCAAGAAAGAATGAAAGAAACACATCTATGGGTAATGGAGCTTTATGATCACTTGCAAATTGTGTGGAAGATGAACACTCTTCATTAGAATAAATAAGTGTACAAGGTTATTCTTCATCTATGGGGAACATTATTTGACTAGTTCTGGATAATTTTGATGTGTTTTTCTAAGATGTCTTTAATGTGATGCAATTTTTTCTCTTTTCCTGCTGAGGGTGCATGCGTGTAGAGCTAACTCAGCTAGCCAACCTTTCCTTATCTTCCAGCTTCCTGATGATGCTTGAAGTGAGTCAGTAAGAGAGCAAAGAAGGGAACTGTAGTTCAGACAGACAACAAATGATGAAACTTGGGTACTCCTGTACATGTTTTTACGTGTAGAGAGTGAAGCAGGCTAATTTTATTTACAGAACTCTTAATAGTCAAGACTAACAAGTTGCAAATACTGCCTTCTTGCATTTGTCTCTTGTCTATGCTGACACTTATCTTGGTCTCAGTCCCTCCATCTGCACTATAACTCTTTCATTAATAGCTATGCCCAGTAGGCAGCCTCAAGTTTTGCAAAACACAGTATATAGTATTTCCTGCAATTCATGTCAGAGAAAACATACGAGGAGAGAGACATTTTTCTCATTCTGACATTTGTATTTTTCCCTAAGTGAGAATTATCTGTGTGTATACTTGAAGGAGAAAATTCCAGAGATTAGCAGAAATTTAATCTTAAAAATAAATGATAGAATACAATGTTATAATGACAAACACAAGTTAGAAACAGGGATATGAAGAATAATTTCTGAATTTTTCATTCACATGAAAAAAAAAAAAAAAAATAGGGGCTGAAAGAAGGGGGAGAAATTTCAGGAAATTCAGGAAATTATCTGCTTTAGAACTGTTCTTGTACATTCTTGCTTTGTAAGATGCAATTGCCCATGTAAAACAATTTGTTATGGACATATGGCAGTGGTAGAACAGAAAACCCATGAGAAAAATTCTCTGTGTCACCGAGGGGATTGTTTGAAATGACATAATGTTTAACACCTAAGGAGGCAGGAAGAAAATTAAAGAATTCTGACTAACTGGAAAATCCATCATGCTGCCTATGAGAACTACTAACTGTAGTTTCTAACTTGCCAAATATGTTTCTCTATTTCAGGTGAGGTAAAATACTTTGACTGTCTGGGCCTGTGAGAAGAGCATCTAACATAACCAAGCAACTTAGAGGACAGCTTTGAGCTGAACTTAGCTGATAACTCTCTAGATGTACTGTCTTATTCATCCAAGATGTGAGATGGAATTCGTTACCTTAAAATTCAGATATGGGAAGGAACCAGTAGCTAACTAACATGTATTAAAGAGAAAAATAATTTAATAAAACAAAATATGTTGACAGTTCTCAGGTGCTTCTTGGTTTAACTAACTGTTTTGACTGTCAGGCCCAGCCTGGTAGACCTTGCACTAAAGTGCTCAGGTTCTATTTTGGCAGCTTTGGTGTGGAGTAATTCCTGGAGGACACATGAGAGACAAGCTGGAGGAAGTGGCATCCTAAACTGCAAGAGATCTTTGGTAAGTAATTAATGTGAAAGAACTAACATCTTTTACTAGGATTTTTATGTCAGCTATAACACAGCAGATAAGCTGATTTGTATGACTCATATTTCATCTGGATATTTGGTCACTCACAAAAACACCAATATATACAGGGATCTACTTCAGGGGTAATCATTGTTACCAAGGATAATAATTACTAATAAAGATAATAAGACATGGACAAATTTAACACATAATATTTTTTATATACTTGTTCCAAATAACTTTTTATTTCTTCTCCTTATGGAGATAACTACCCTGCACATTTTAAAGAAGTTAACTTAATTGTATTCAGTAACTCTCATATATGCTAGCACCATTCATAAGATACATGAGACACTGGTAGAATTTGAACAAGCTCTCTTCTCATTAAATTCAATAACGAATGAAGGTACAGAACACCTTTGAAAAGGAGAGTAGCAACTCAATCACTAAGGATCATGTCTGTAGGAAGTTGTAAAAATAAACATCATTATTTTATTATTTGAATCCTTCTTTTCCTAGTGATCACTTAGGCCAATGAAGCAATGCCATTGTTTTAACTCAGTGTGGTTGGGTTTGCATCCTGCCTCACAGCATGCAAAAAATTATTAAAGTGCTTTAGGTTTGTACTGTGGCAACAGAATTTCACTGCAATCTAAACTCCAGTATTATAGGAGAAAAGGAAAGCATACTTTGAAGAGAACATTAAAGATGAGCTAGGACTTGTTGAAGAGACAGAGGGAGCTCCTGGTTCCTAGAACTGTGGTGAGCACAAAACTTCTTTTGGGAAGAACAAAAGATCATGGTCCTGGTGACTGAAGAGTAAACCCACACCTTATATCCTGTTACTGTTCAAAGTAAAATACAAAATGTAACTCAAGTGGTATGCTTAGTGACAGAGGATTGCAACCTACAGATTTAAAACCACAGGTTTTAGAATTACTAAAAACCTAGATAGAATATTTTACATCTTCCTGCTTTTGTAAGTTGCACTGGTAAGATGATCTTATCTATCCCCTAATAGCTGGGAAAGCTGACTTCAAACACTCTTAAACAAGGATTGTAAATTAAAATCCATTAAAAAAAAAAAGTGGACTTTACCTTTTTATAGTTTTAGAAATACTGCTAATAATCTGACCAGAGACTTTAGAAAAACTTAACTAGCATTTTTAATTATTTTTCAGCTATTTTTTTTCTACTGTGTCAAATGCTGAAGTTCTGGTGAACTTATGGTGATAACTATGCTGTGTGCTCACTTACAACTGCATACAGCATACTTCAGCTTCCTACCATAATGCCATCCATGATATGAATTTTCTCTGAAAAGAAAAGCGTTTGTCTCTAGGGATTACAGTTCTTTTAACTGTCAAGAAGTTTAAAATGTTTCCTAGATGAAAGCAGATGTTCACTTACAATTGAGAATGGTTGAATTTTGATGGATTAAAATGCATATTTTTATCATTTTCTGCAAAGAAAAAAACCAAGCCCAGACTGTGGATATATATGTCTCCCTGTGTGCATGTGCACACTTTGACTACTATGCTCTCATTGACAAATCATAAGCTAGAAATCACAAAGCCCATCAGTGGCTTAGTTTTTACAAAAGCTTTAGAATATTTGAACAAAAAACTGAGAATTGAGGCACTGTGACTTTTTTGTTGTTTTTTTTTTTTTTTTTTATAAAATGTCCACAACATGGAGTGATGAACTGCATCACAAGCTTATTTTTATAACGTGAAAAAAATGAACATGTAATTCCTTCAGTTTACTGCTATGTCAGTGGAAGAAGTAGTAACATAAAACAGTGTCCCTCATAGCAAAGGATGATTTACCTTCTATATTCTCTTTCAAAACCTTGGTTTCTTTCCATTGCTAATTTCCATGGTCTTTTTAATTTTCAAGAGACTTATTTCTTATGATTTATGATACTTAATGCTTAGGTTTTATTTTTTACTGGACCAGATACTGTACTTAATAGCAAAATTTGTGTGGTTTCATGAACTTGAAAATACCACACAAACTTGAACTACATCAGGTTGTACTAGCAGATCTTTGTCAAGTTACTTGGGGTATATTTGTAGCAGGATGTTTCAATGTAAATTTTATAAAATATTAAGCTACTTCCAAATTTACTGGACTGCAGTTCTTCTCTCCCTAAAAGGCTTTATATCAAGGGGTACATTGTTCACTGTATTTCTTAATGCTACAGCTTTGCAAATATACAAAGATTCTCTTGTTCTTTGTTTTCCTATACATGCAAAATTTTTTAAATTTGGGTTTTTTTAAAGAGATGCTTCATGTTTTGTAATGTGCAGCTGTTTATGCCTGCATGGTTATATTTTTGTATCATCAGCAAATATCACCCCTTTCATTCACGCATATTTTGTTTCCTAGCTTACACAAACTTTTCTTAACAGAAATTTTGAAATTGAGTTGACCTTTTTAAACTGAGAATCTGAGAACTTAAATCTTAAAATGCCTAAAAAGCTTGCTCAACTCTGATCCCAAAATTCATGTTATGGATGATTCAGATATTGTGACGTGAAGAGTGCGTACAGACAAAAAAGAATAATATTTAATGCTGATTAATCCTGACTTTAAAACCATAGTATCAACATCCTGCCTTCCCAAAATTGGTAGTTTATTCTGATTTTTTTTTATTTTCTAGTGTTTTTAAAGAATAAATAATCTGTATTATTTTTCTTACTTTTCTCTGTTAGCATAAAACTGTTAATAAATCCAACTATTGTTGTTACCGAGACATATTCAAAAAATATAATTGCTTGTGCCAAAATCTTGAACTAATTGGACTTGAAATTTCAGGCCAAATCAATAATAAAAACAAACCCTAATTTTTTAATGAAATGTAGTCTCTTTTTCAATAGAAGAAAAAAATCGGTTTCTGGAAATTAATAACCATTTCTGGTTTGGAATAATATTTATTTCCTTCTATACAATGTAGCATTTGTTTGGTTGTTAGCTAAATTGTCTGAAGACAAAAAGAAATGAGAGCTTGTCCATCAAGTAAAGTCTAAATTTGGTCTTTTAAATGAAGATTCTGTCTTAAGAGATGTCTCAATCTTTTCAATGTTTTAGTAGAAATGCTAGTCTCTGCATGAGAATGGTCTCAGGTGATGTTCTTAGTATTTTTCCTGTTCTACTGTAGTTCATCTCTAACTTGTTATTGTACATGACAATGATTGCACCTGAGCAGAAAGTGAATAAGCCTTCCCAGTTGTCAAAGTCCAGAAGTGCAAGGTTTACTTCTATGATGTAGTTATTATGGTCATCCAGGCAGGTGAAGTGAGAGATTGGATATGGGAGTAATGTAATTTGACAGCTCTTTTCATCTTATAAACTTGAGGGAGATGCAGAAGGTCTGGTGTGTAATGGTGAAGCCATTCCAGCTTCACTGAAAATATTAAGAGAGGGAAAATTCAAGGTGATGGATTTTAAAATTGTGTCAATTAAGTAGTAGACTTGACACAAAAATCATATGGATGGAAAAATACCTAAAACACTATAATCTTAGAAAGAAGTCATTTTGATGTTTCAAGAAGATACAAATCACCTCAGAACAAAGGATTGCATTGTTAATTAAAGAGAACATTTCAAAGCAAAGTTATACAGAAGAGCAGACAAATAAAAGCTGACATCAGGTAACATCATTACTTGTGAAATTTGACATTTGTTACAAACACTGTTTAAAGAATTCAGACACTTTCAGTCAGACCAAAACAGAAGTGGCCCATACTAGAACATTTAAAAGCAGAAACCAGATAGTCCTGGAATAAATGCCTCCAGGGGAAGTCTTTCCAAGTTTCTAACTTAGAGCAAGGAAGAGGTGTAATTGAGGGTGCCTGTGAATGTGGTATCAGACAGCAATGATCACTGTAGGTCTGAACACTAATTAGCTTGAGAAATAAAAGTCCATAAAGACCACAAAAGAGTTCTAAGAAAATTTTTGTCACCAGTTTTGGAAAAATACATTGAATTAGTGGAAGAAACTAATTTCTACTTGTCTACTAATAGATTTCCATTTTCTTCTTCTTCTTCAGTCACTTATGCAACTTCTGTGACACTGTAAAATGTGGATAAGACTGCCTACCTGCTCTAAATACTGGAAGGAAAATCCACAGAAAGGTCTGTAAAGTCTTTGAATGCTAGAGTAGGGCCACCTATATCAAAGCAAGGAGGGATGGATGGATGGATGGATGGATGGATGGATGGATGGATGGATGGATGGATGGATGGACAAATGAACAGATAAACAGGTGTGTATATGGGTAAGTGTATTACCAGAAATTGAAAATAATTCAGTATACAACTCTGTGTGCTTGTAGGAGCTATATAGATACTTTTAAGCAAAGTGATATGATTATTAAAAATTATTGAAACAGTGATAGAAGCACTGCTGAAGGACTGTAATCTAAAGAACACTTCTTGATTATTGATAGTTGTTTGCAATGGGTAACAGAGAAATAGCATTTTGGGGTTCCATTTCACCAAAAGTACTTCAGCATGTCATTTGGTAAGTATTCTGCTTCAAAGAATTTTATAATGGTTAGGTAATGCTTCCAGCACCCCTAAACCAGGAAGTGGATGATGTGAATTTTAATTTGTCCAGACAGCATAGAAATTACATTCTAAGCTGTAGGCTACTTAAATAATAGAATTATGAAGAGTGACGTAACCCTTGTTTTGTTTGGTGGCCTTTTTGTTTGTTTCTTTGCAAGATTGATGTTAGTAGGGTCCAATCTTTACAAGGATTAAAGGAACAAAGAAATAGATATATGCCCCTCATACCTCTAAATTGTCCTCACCAGTCCTGAGCCAGTGAGATGAAACAGATTGTGAGGCCGAATTTCAGAGTTAGGGGAACTAAACCCTGGAGAGTAGTGGAATTTAAGATTCAGTTTCTCTTCAGACTGCTTCAAAGGAATTGCTCCACTTTGACTTTTGTAGTTCCCCCTCTGAGGCCAGTATCCCTCTGCAACATTTTCTCACCTGTGGCTTGTAGAGGCTACAGTGGCAACACTTCACAAAGTTCAGCTGCATGACTCCCAGCACAGAGGGCCTTAAATTACTTTTCTGTATGCAACTCCAGATCACCTTACTGGACTCTGGGCTTGGTTAGTGATCTAGGTTGTTAACTTTGTTGCCTCCTTATCTCCTGTCCTAGAATATTAGTGGACCAAGAAGTAGTTTTATGTTCTGCAATCACACAATTCATATGTTTTTGTTGTTATGTAACAGCTCCTTGTTGTGTAGTTGCTATCCCTAGAAGCACCACTGCTACTACTACTCCTAGTACTAAATATGGCAGATCTGAGAATATAGCCATAAACATGTATACCTTTCCTCAGCAGCCTAGATCCAACTCTGTCTAAAGAGTTACGAGTTAAAGTAACGGGAAAGGAACAGAGCATGTGTATTTCAAAGAAAAGATACAGTACAACACAGTAAGGAAAAGTTAATATAACCACAGTAATTTTACACTACCTATTACACACCTATATATTTGTGCAATTGAGTCTTTTTGCACTGTGGCAGCAATAACCATAGAATCATCAAAGGTTTGAAAAAGATCTCTAAGATAATTGATGAATCCAAATGCCCAAATATTAAACCAGCACTGCTGTGCTCACCATTAACCATGCTCCTGAGTGCCACATCTACATGTCCCTTAAATACCTCCAGGGACAGTGATTTGACCATTTTCCTGAGCAAACTGTTCCATTGTTTGACCCCTTTTCAGCTAAGAGATTTTTCCTATATCTAATCTAAACCTACAGTGGCATATCCTGAAGCTGTTTCATTTTATCCTGTTACTTGTTATATGGGAGAGGAGACATCCTTCCTGGCTATTGCCTCCTTTTCGGCAGTTTCAGAGAGCAATAAATTCCCCCTCAGACTCATTTTATAGTGTCTAAACATCCTCAGTTCCATCACCTGCAGCTCCTAAAGCTTGTGGTCTAGTCCCTTCATTTACTGTGTTGACCTTCTCTGGCCTGTGTACGACATTGTCATGTTCTGTCACTACCAGACTGCCAACAATGTACCAGTCCATCTCTGTTCTGAAGTAAGACAATTTAAACTGCTGTGTGCTGATATAAAATAGAAATTTGTGGTGACAATTAACATGGTCCTATTGCTGGAATCATCTTTGAATCATCACAGGTCAGTCAGGTCCCAAAATATATCAGCTGTGTACATCCAAGCATGCACAATGTGAATATGAGGACTTAATGCACAGCACTGTGGCATCTTCTGTTCCCTGACACCATGTCCTCTTGACTAATGTGGGAGAAATGCTGCAGTGTTGTGTCATGGGTCAACTGCGCCAGGATCCCTGCTGGAAGGCATTTCCAACCACAGCTACAGACAGACCCCTGCTCTTTATTTTGGTGCAGCACTTCCATGTGTTTTGGGAGCTGGATTAAGCAAACATAATTTACAATACAGTTCAAAGGAGCTAAAAGCCCTGTGAAAATATTTTATTTTATTTAGATAATTAGATGTTGCAAATAGTACTTAAATATACTTAGATTAAGACATTAAGATACTTTACTTTATATGTGAACATAAAAAAACATTGACTTTAACCAGAGGAAAACAAAAAGAATTTGTTCATCATTTTGTCACAGGTCAAGGGCTTTAGAATTTAATAAAAACAGATTGTTCTGATCTGTTTCATGTTAAAATCTTCAGAGACCTCAACTTATGGTACATATAGAGCACTTTATTATATGCTCTGAGTACACCTCTGTCATTGGCAACTCTCAGTTGCTCTTGAGGCAGAGATAACTGTCCAAAAGTATTCTAGTCCTTCCACGAGTAGGGCACTTCACATTCCCATTAAAGATTCTTGATGAAGTGGAGAATTGAAACATGTTATTAACACTTTATGAATCAGATTAAGGAACTAAGCTCTACTTCTGCAGTCCCTTCCCTGTCGTAGGAGCTTTGTATTGATTCAGAAATTACTCCAAAATGAGAACTTTAGTTTTCTTAGTTTACCAAATACTTATACATCAGTCAGAATTTGTAGGAGAAAATTGAACCAAAATGCAACTAGTGTTCTGCTTTACTAGCACGTAGAAAGTAACTTTGATGTCCAAAACTATGAAATGGATAGAAGAATAATTATCAAGTACCATTAAACTGTTTGCATTTTGTATTGCAATGACTGAAATAAAATAGAATAAGTATATGGATGGAATATAAAGACATTTGTCAGAATCCTAAGATATTTGTGAAACAGGTAAAAGATAAATGAGGATTGCTCAAAGCGTGTTCCCTTTAGAATATAAATATATCTCTATATATGAACACATACAGAAGTAAAGAAACCTCTAGAAGTGAGTAAAAAATTGCCTGAAAACATGTTATGTAACAATAGGAAATTGTTAGATATCATGTATATATAAAAGTAATGAGGACTTTTTAGTAGGCAGAACACAATTATTTGCTTTGGAGTTCAGCCAGCAAACAGGAGTTAACTCCTTTGCTTTAAACATAAATGAACACATGAAGGGATAGTTGTGTGATAAAAAAGAAAGCTATGCTGCAGGCTCAGTGCTAGGTCATATCACTTCCAGCAACCATAGATCAGGTAGATGGGTCACATTGTACCATCTCTCTGAGCTCTGTCTAGGTTTATTTTTAACTTCTTGCCAGTATTTTGCAGTACTGAACACAGACAAAAGGAAAAATTCTGATTATTAGTGCAGAGCATTCTTTCCAAGTGGGTATTTTGTAACTATCTTTGGTGGGGTGGACAGTTTTAAGGGTAAAAAACTATTGTGAAATTTCACACTCAGAGTTATGTTATTTCCAGGTTTTGATTCTAAATCTTAAGAGACTGGGAAAAGATAGAGGGAAAAATTATATTGCAAAATGACAAGAATTAATTTGACATTGTAAAGAAATTTTTTTTCTTGGTTATATGTTTCTGCTGCACTCCTTTAATTTGTAAAAAGATGTTTCTTTTGCTTTTCAAGTATGTTTGGCTTGCATTTCAGGTTTCAGTGGGTGACACGGAAGGAAACAAAACCAAGCATGCAATTGCATCAGGTCACATCTTGACCTTCACATTATGCATCCTTGGCAGTCAGTAATGTGTCGTGATCCTTTCCCACCCTGACATCTGCTCTAACTTCAAAAGATGAAAGCCATCAGGCCTCTAAGAATTGATCTACCTTCTCAGACAAACAGTGTTCTATGTAATAGTATTTTCCATTTCCCTGCTTACCACCATTTCCACAGAATTACATGAAAGTTGTGTCATTCTGATAAGAAATCCTACTAGTTTGCACTCTGTGGTCTCCTTTGCATGTGAGAGACTTGACAGAGTGTTAACAAGACACTGTGAAATGTTTCCTTTGCACAATTGTCTTATATCCCTCATATTACAATTACATTGCCATTTGTCATGAAGCACAAGAAATAAAACATATGTCTTACGTATTTTCTATAGCTCTCCCTTCTTTACACACCTAAAGAATATCTTTTCCAATACCCAGCCTCTGCTAATTTCTGTTTATTTGGGCATTTCAGGATCATGAGCTTTACTCCCTGAAAAGAAGGTCTGAGATATAGAAAAACTCATGGCAAAGTTGTGTTTTCCAGAAGAATATTCCTCTTACTATTCTACCTTCTTCAGGCCTGATCTCTGACTCTGACCAAAATCTCAAAACTCCTGGTCAATGAGTAAGTGGAAAATATTGGTTGGCAGGAATAAGGGTAGTTTCCAGCAGTAGAGCTTGGGCACATGACATGTCTTGAAAGAAATGAGTCAGATTTTCCTGTCAGACAAGCTCCCAGGGCTCACCTCTTTGTTTCATGTATTCATGCTTTATGACATGCTTCTGTCCTTGAAGCTCTACATAGTCAATAGCTATGACAGGAGTTGCTTCCACCTGAGATATGCACAGGAAAGCTGTTTTCTAGTAAATATTGCTTCATCCTGCCATGAGCTCCTCTTGCAATGAATATTGCACAGCACCAACATTAGAGAACAAAGACATTGAAAACAAATTAAAGCTCACTGGTTATGAACTTGTACCATTCCCCTTCCTCCATGTGCAATTGCTACTTGATATCTGCCCACTGGCTGTTAACTGCAGTAATCAGTTAATCAAAATCATTCTTTCTAGGTATGCCTACACCCACAAGACCTTTCTGTTAGACCTCATTTGTTAGCCAAATTCAGGCAGAGCGGTGTTTGGCTACCTTTGAGAAACCTCTTTGGCTCTGAGCAAGATATCATTTGCACAGCTCTCAGATAATTGTCACATTTTTAGAGGAGATGAAATATTTATGTGCAAAACAGGGTGCTAGTTAATTTACATTACAGGCCCCAAAAACTTTGTTTTGACTTCAAAAGCAACAGAATATCTGTGCATTCAGAGCAATGCTTTCTTTTTAAAAAGTTACAAACTTTTCCTGCTCCTTGGAAAAGGGAAAAGGAGAAAAAAAGAGGAAAAAAAGTGGTTTGCTCAATAGTTCCCTTGGCTCTTGACACTGCCTTAGTCTTGTCTGGTAGTAAATAGAGGAACAAGCAGTAGATTTAGGCTTCTGCAAGTTTTGGTGTTTCATCAATAAGCAGACTGAGAGAGCTATTGCTGGTCTAAGGAATATATAGACTGTGCAAAATCCTTGTCCAGATTCCTCTCCTGGATTCATGGGGTTTGGATCAGGTCTTCAAAACCTACATATGTAAAAGCTATTGTTGTTTTGGCATCTTACATTGTTTTCCTACTTAGTGTCGAATTTTCAGAAATACAGGATTAAAGATTAGGAACAAAGCTCAGGAAAAATGTATTGTACAGATGACAGGGATTGCAAATCATATCAGTGTGTGCCAGAAAGCTCCTTACAGCTCTCACATAAGCTACAGAGATGCAGCCTGAATCTCCAGGAAGCAGACATTCTCTGCCACAATTTTAAAAAGAGGCACTTACCAAGCCTACGTATTGTTCAGGCACTACAAATACATCTATTTTTTTCTTGATTTCTAGAAAGATATTTTGCTCATGTTATATTAGAATGACAATGACATCTAAGTCAAGGCTAAACCCACAGCAGAGTGATGAGCATCCTGTCTGAATGTGACATACAAGCATAGCCATACCACAAAGCACCATTTTATCTTTGTATGTCCCCTGGATATTTGCTGTAATCATTCAGCAATGCTACATACAATGTTAAAAAAAAAATTAAAAAATAATAATAAAAAAAAGAAGTAGAAAAAAAACCACTTGTAGGTTGGAATGTTGCATTAAAAATAAAATAATAAAAAAAAAGGAATAATTAAACACTCTTGTATGTGTTGTACATTTTCTGCATATACACACAAGGAAGCAGGCACCAGACATTGAATAGAGAGTTTGATATTTAATGAGAATGCAGCTATTTAGATATTTGTTTGGTCTGTCTCTGGATTTTTCATTAAAAATATGTGGTTAACAGCAGCCAACCTGATTTGCATGTGTGTGTGTGTGTCTGATTTGTTCACCGCTATGCCTCCTGTGTCCTACATCTTAATCACATCCAGGCACCCGCCCCATTACATTACCAGAAGGGAAGTGATGGACATCCCTTGACTCTCTTCATGACCCTCTGATAATCCTGTTTCACACACAGGCTCCCTGCTGTATGAAACACAAAAGCTGCCACTGTAGTTCTTTACTTCCAGTCGATATTCTGACAGACTTGATCTAGCAAATTAGTATGCCGTGGTAGGGGCACGACAAAAGACCCTTTTGACACACTCTGAATCGATACAAAGGCCAACAGAGAGCCATTTCACCGTAGTTCTGTTATTTTTCCCCTTTTGATGACCCTTCTTCTTCTTCTTTTTTTTTTTAGCTTGTATGACCTTGTCAGATTTAAAAACATAATGTTAGAAAAGTCATCCTTGGACAGGAGAAGAAAAATCTAAACATGCAGAAATGCAAGAATACCAATATAAAATTACAATACAGCTGGATCAGAGGAATAGAGATTTTCTTGTGTGAATTCGTCCTTCAAACTGCTGAAATCCCTACATGAGTCCAACATCAGAGTGTAGAATTAAACACTGTTCTAACCATGAATGCTGTATTGCATCTGTTTATTCTTTCTTTTTTAAAAAGGATGAAACTGTTCAGCACATTAAAAATGTATGTCTAAGGTCTATTTCTTGGCATGATGAATCTTGCAGCAGCATCAAGTATTTTACAAAATTGTAGTCATATTTAATGATTTAATTTCTTAGGTCTTATTCTGTGAAATTTGGATTAATTTATGCTGATATTTATCATAACATGCAAAGAAAAATGCATATCTCTCTGTGGCAGTGTTATAAAAAAATTATAAAGAGCAGCTTAATTATGTAGCTGAAAGTTTATCTGCAGTAATTACATTTGTTCAAAATTTTTATGTATTCATAGAGAAACTACAGAGTTAATTGAATTGCATTTGTAAACAATATTTCTGCATATATTTCTCTATCTCTGCAAGAATTATTCATTGCAGAGTTTATTCTGGAAGAATATGTGTAACTGATTTACATTTCAGTCTTTAGGAAGCATACATGAATGAGGATGACTATTTATCTTATAATTGATACTTATGTGTTACTATATACAGGTACATGTAGACACTATAGCTTTCCCTTATCATAGTCTGAAAGATGTAATTATGTCATAAAAAGGCCTAATTCTTGTCATTTACATGCTTTTTTATTGTTCTGAATGTATGTTGTCTCCTCTCTAATGAAAAACAAGCACTCAGATAATCCATATTTTCTTTCTCATAGTACCAAACCTGAAAACACCCACTCAAACTCACCTTCTAAACCTAATCTCTGAATTTTAAGTTTTCAAGCTGAAGGCAAACTTAAGTCAATAAAAAATGAGACATTCCCAGCTTCAAAAGCACTTTACTGTATCTCACAAAGAAGCATTTTCCAAAAATACAGGTGCACAAATTACTTGTGGTGTTTGTTGTACAGTATGTACATTTGACCTCTGCTGCACTCCAGCATTTTTCAACACATAAACCTTGTTCTCTCAAATAGAACTACTATATAAACACAAGGGATAAAGCATATTGTGTAAGAAATTCAGGCCACTTCAGACAACTCAGCTTGATAACAGAAGCAAAATTACACTAGCTGTTCCAATTCCTCTAGCAGTTTTATCTAGCCCAAGATTACCAGACTCAACCCCCTCTGCAAAACCCACAAAGCACAGGGTGACACATTGGGTGAGATACCAGTGGCCCACAAAAAACTTTTATCTTTTATATCAAGTGTGGTCTACACTGAGAGAACATTGGGAAATTTGTCACATTTCACTGAGAGAGAGAACTCTGTCCCAAGATAGATACAAATTTGTATGAAGCAAGAACTATCCTTGTTCTTATCATAGTATCCATATGCATATGATCTTTATGAAGCCTATGTTTGCAGAGTAATTATCTTGGTTTGCAGATGTGACTGCAGCTCACTCAAGACATGAAAGGTTCAGTACTGGAGGCTGTAAGGATCTGATAGGGGGAAGGAAGAATAACAAAAGGAGGAAAGATTTTTTCCCTGGCATCATTTCTTTCTAGCCACACTAGTGCATTGCATAAAGCTGATAATGAACAGGCTACCACCTCTCCTTTGCTCATTGGTTAATCATCTTCCTCAAAATTTACCTCCAATGGGTATGCTCTCAGGGGAATTGATTTCCAGATTTGTTGTTCCAAATTCTTCCATTAGATATCACTTTTTCTCACTGTAACTGGTGTTAACCTACACTTCTAGCATCCTAAAACTATATGGCTACCAGGAAATTGCCTGATATTTGTCCTATGCTCCTGAGCTCACCCTGCTCCAGAACACTAAACCCTGGACACTTTTATTAAGCTTTGAATTTATACTAGTAAAAAAACTCTAGCTCTGTCTTTGGCAAATTAAATAATTCCGAACTCTGCCTCCTCTGTCAGACAGGACAGTGCCATATCTTCTACCTGTGAGGTGGGACTAAATACCCAGCCATCCAGAAGGCTAAACCAAAATTCTCTGTGACTCTCGTTTGGTTCTCTCTTTCTGAGATGCAGAGGTGTGAGTTCTTCCTAGCAAATCAAGTCATCTGGGTGCAAAAGGAGTACCAATCTTGCCTTTTCCAACAAACTTTTGGGAGAAAAAGAGTGCAATAATACAAAGAGACAACATCAGGCTCTGGAGGAAGAGATGTTGTCTTTACTAAGACTAAATCTCATTGTTTTAAAGATTCTGTTAAAAGTTTCTGTTTGTGGCAAATATTTTCTGTGTGGTGTGAACAAATTGATTAACACATATTCCTTAATTTTTAAAAATGAATGAAATTCTTCATACGGGCATAAAATACAGTTGCTAGATATGTTCAACAAAGAAGGGTACAGCAATACTATAAACTTTAAAGCATCCAGAAGTTTTTTTCTGAAACTAATAGCAGCTGATGTGGAATAGCAAATCGAAGGTTCAATTCTCCTGTTCACCAGAATAGAAAGGTAACATCCATACTGTCTTTTGGGAAGGTTGTGTGGCCATTTTTTCTTTGTCAGGAAATTGTTGGCCTTATTGCCATAGGCCATAAGAGGGACTCTTGCAACACATTGCTGGATTCCTGTGCCTGTGAGTATTCTTAGTCACTGTTTAATGGCACAAATACCAACTTCTGCTGCTATAACTCAACTGATCCTAGTCTTTTCCACCTCACATAATACTTCCTGGGTGACTCTCAGTATCTATTCTTCCATGTTTCTGAATAAAATAGAGGAAATCTGCGTGGTTAAAAATGCATCTGTAGGTTTTACTGTGATTTAACAGGAATTTAACTTCTCAGCAGCTCCAGTCATTTCAGGACAGTCAGTTTTAATTTGTGTTTGCTTGAAATCAGAATCAGCCCACTACGCATTGACTAAACCCACCGCTTGAACATCAATTTTTAACTTGTGCAAAGCAAATGTAGACACTATTTTGGAGCTTTTCTTCTCTTAGCAGAGTCATTGACCTTAGAGAGTGCTTCATCAAAGTAAAGATAGAAGGATTCAATGCAGGAAAAGGGAAATATTTTATGTCATATACTGGATAAAGGCAATATGGTGTCCCACTCACCCGTAGTTCTTTGTTCTTACTGTTTGCCTCATCTACTATGAATTACCACAACTACCTATCTGTATGTTACTATTGCACTCCTATTTACCTCTCCCAAGCACATCATAGCTCACCTTCAGCATCATGTCTGCAACAGAGGAAATCACTCCAGCTTAAATTTTTCACTTCTTGAAAGTTTTTCCTACAGCTCCAGTAAATGAATCATGATGTTTGTTTTATTCTAATCCAAGAATCTCAAGCAACTGACACAGTGTGTAGCCAGCTAAATGTCAGCCTCTATTAATAGGAACATGTAAACATAATTCAATATTTAAAAAACAAACACTCAAGAACTGGTGTCTTGCTGTACCTCTAGAATCAGCTCCTCAGCTGGCATGAATCCACATGGCAGAAGCACTAAACTCTGGTGCATTATGTGTCTGTCTATGGGGATGGCAAAATTCAATTTTCTAATTGACAGTAGACCCTGTATGCTTCACTAGAGCATGCAGATGAAAGCCTTGGGCTGGACAGATGAAAGCAGGAAGATGTATGGTCAAAGTATCTTAAAAAGATAGTTTTTAGTCCCTTCTGCCAGTCACTGGGTTGGGATTTAGGCACAATAAGAGGGTGGAATAGATTGACATATAATAAAGAAAAGAAATGAAATAATGACAATTTTTTAAGTTTACTCAAAGATTCTTGGCTGGTTTTTCGTCACTTATGCTTCAGTTGCATCCTTGCCATTGCCTAACTGTATCAGACCATAATGGATATTGTTTGCAAGACGATATTTCTGACATTATTGCTCTATCCTGTAATAAAATGAGAAAATCTCTATTATTCTAGAGAAACAGTTGAGTTCCACCAAAAAGCGTCTGGAGTCAATGTGCAAATTTTTGCTGTGTTGAATAAACAACCTATGGCTGGCTGAATTTGCACTGATTTATACTGTACCTGAGCTAAGCTTACCATCAGACTCCTCTCACTGAAGGGCCATGGGTAATAGCATTTTAAAGGAACATCAATAAAAATCTTTTTGTGAACAAATTTTGGAAATAAAATTGTGAAACAGAAGATGAATGTAAAGAAAGCAGGTAGATTTCAGATAAACCTGTCTGGTCAAATTAAATATTTCTTAAATGAAAAAAATATCCTTCCCCCTTCACAAAATCTTCCTCTCTATATCTGGCAAAACCTGTCTCCATACTCCATTCCACAAAGTGAAAACAAATAGATGACAGGCTTCATTTTCATTATATCTTCAAGAGGAATAAGAGAAAGATAAATCAAAGATTTGTTTCCATGCCCTCAAAAACAGATGAGAAAATAAATACATGGAAATAAATAAATAAATAAATAAATAAATAAATACATAACCTTGAGACAGGTTTCAGGAAAAATAAACAAATCAACATTTCTTGCAAGTCACCTTTGAAACATCAGGCTGCTTTTTGTACCGAATTGTTCTTATATTCGCTTACTAATCTCCTCACATATTACAGATTTCACAAGTGACTTGTGATGCTGAATTGCTATAGCTATTTGTACAATTCCCATGTTATTCATTGTTTGCCTGTTTGCTCTATCCAAATTGGAGAGAATGCACTTTTAAAGTAGCTGTCAAAGTGTGACTCATCTGGAAAGTCAGTAATTACTTTTCATAAAGTAATATGCCAGAACACACAGAACTCATAAGAATTGCACAAGGTATTGGGATACATGAACACAGATTTCTACCTACCACTTTTCACAGTTCAAATAATCGTAAAAACCCCTTTAAAATGTAGAACCAATGCATAATTTCACCCCTCAAGTGCAAAAAGAAAAATATATTTTTCAGAATATATACATTTATTTTTTTTTAAAAGGACTTTCAAGGAAATATTGAAGGGAAAACCCCTACATTTTAAAGCATATTGTGAAGTGTATAATATTAAAATAGGTTCCTTAACCTTTCTCTCCTTTAGATTTAGAACTAAAACTAAACTGCATTAGAAAAATAACTGCTTGTTTCTGTTATTATGAAACATATCAGAATAATTTGGACAGAGATAGTATCAAGAACAATTAATTAATAGCTTTAGTCCTTATCTTTCATCTAAAGCATTCACAGTTTCCATTTATAACACCTTCTTAGCTCTCCAGTTCAGCTGTAGACCACAAAGCGCTAGAGCATCTATCACTGGGGAGCTACACAGCCTTGGTTCTGAAAGGAAAAAACAAATGTATGAGTCTTTTCTTCTCTTCTGTGCCCTTAAATACAACTTTAGGATAGGGGTGGTAACTCATTCCGATAGCTGCTTTTATAAATAAATAGCAAATGAAATGCTCATGTTTGCTTTCACAGAAAAAGGAATAATTTCATTAATAACTTGACCCAAAAAACCAAACAAATTGCATTTTCCCTCAGTGGACTGGCAACGGCAAAGTGGACCTGCTCAGTTGTGTTTTTGTTGTGACACGTAATATGCATCACAGGGGAAAGTGTTAATGGGTATTTAAGGGGACATGACAACCCCATTAGCTCCCTTGATAAATCTGCCCCGGAGTAAATGACTATCCTTGCCATGGAGATTTCATTGCTGAGTACAACAGAAGAGAAGGAAAAAGAAAGTTGCGAACAGGGGCAGTATCAGTGAAGGTTATGACAAATCAAAGATTCTGATTGTAAGATGTGGGAAGCCCACTGGATATTAGCAGCTTTTAACTCTTTACCTTTTCAACTGAACTGATTTTGGCAGTGAAATGGTGCACACTTCTCATCAGTTATGTGAGCATGATTTTTCTCTCTGAAATTTTTCTAATACAGAATCTCTTTTGATAATATTCTTAAGCATGCAACATAGTAAACTTATAGAACATAATAAATGGCCAAGTACTTTCCAAAATTTTAATTTTTGTTCATTAATCTCCACTATGTTAAATATCTTTAAATGTATTTTTATTTGTTTGTCTAATTATACAGTTTTTATTTCCCAGAATCTTCCATGTCTATGGGCAGTGTGTCTGTTCATATATCTACATGTATGCTTCTGATCTTTAAATCTCTGCCTATCGCTTTCCTATATTGCTTCTTTTCTTCCTCCTCTCTGTCCTTGAGCAATCAGGTCAATAGCTACAGCCAAACTTGGCAGCTGTTAGAGCAAGATGTCAAATGTTGAAATATATATTCTTCCTGCAATGGCATCATGGCCTGTGGCTACTCCTTTGTGTGGATTCACTGCCAGCAATGTGGCTGTGTTCAGTGCTGCTGCTTGCTGGTGCAGAACTGCCTGTAGGGTTATATCAAAGTCATACTGTTTTGTAGCTGACTATGTGGCTTTCACTCCTTAGATGGCATCATTTTCTGGCACTGATTTAGCTGTATGGTATTTTCTTGCATCCATTTTTATACTGTGTGCCAAGCCACCTCACAACTGCCTCAACTTATTTCTGTGAATTAGTCTTGCATTATTAAATTCCCTTCTACTACAGAAAATGTTATAAAACCTGGAATGATATAAATAAAACTAGGACAATAAAGAAGCTCATTCTTAAAAGCTCATTTGAAGAAAATGGATATACATACCTACTCTCTTCAGACAGATATTAATTTCTTTTATTAAAGTATTTTTGTCTTTGAGGTACAATTGAACAGCCAATATTGCTTGCTTTAATCATGCAAAAATGACCTATCCATCCAGATTTCTGAACTAACGTGCAGCAAGTCTAATCCTCACTTTTTAAACTTCTAGAACAAACTATGTTTGACTGGCCATAAATACCTCCAGAAGCTACTAATCATTACTGGCAATAATCTTCATTGAAATTTTAACTAAAATCCACTGCATTTTTTCATATAACCTAAAAAATTATCACATTTGTTTCCTTCAAAATATTTCAACAAAGTTGTAAATACTAACAGGGCAACAGTTTGTTTTAATTGTGTTCAGAAAAATTTTTCTTTGGAAATATCTTTGTGCCTGGGATCTATTTGCTGTCTGAAAACATCAAAGAGCTCGGTCAGAGACTCAGAAGAAGAGCAGTCACATGGTGCAGACTGCTATAGCTGGGGCACTTGAACTACACTAGAGAAAGAAGGTGACACTTCTAAAGTAGGAAAAAAAGGAAGGAAATCTGTTAGTGTGACCAAAGATGCTTTCTCATTGGTGTCATGCTTGAGAGACATGCATGAACATACGTACAGTAATCCCTTGTATAGGCCCAAAAATAATTTTTACAAACTTATATTGTCCTTATGTTTTAACGCCAGAGTTTGTTGCTTATCAAGACAAAAATTTTAAGAGATAAAATGAAGAAACATTTTCCTCTTTAAGGAACACTTGAAAAATCTAGTTTTAGGATCTATTAACAATAGGACATATAGCTAGTGGCATAGACCATAAAAAGACAGAAAATGACATGTAGATGAGGGCTAGATTGGGCATTATAAACAACTTTATTGGTCCCAGTGCTGAAGCTTCTTTTCAGAAAAATACATCTCCATGGAAATTAACACTTGAGAGGAATGTATAAGTGAAATAATGGTCTGCAAGATTAAGCATGGAGAGAGGTGAACTAGTGAGCTGGTTAGCAAACTTCAGTCCTCTTATAAAAATTTCTTAGAAATTACTTTCTTGGAAAAAATGTCTGCATGCCAAGTGGTTCTCAGTCATGAAACTGTTGGTCACCTCAGGAAGATTTGTTATAACATAGGAATTGGACGCATGAATGCAGATTAAAAATCCAAACACTGTTGCACAATTTTTAGATAGAATTTCTGTGGGCAAACCCTTTCTTCAACATCAGTTTTGAAATTACAGCTCTGAAAACAAAATCTCTCTGAAGATATCTGTTCACTCCTTGTTCTATTGGGAAAGAAGTTTTCAAAAACTGAGCAGGGAAGGTGCAGACGGCAGCACTCTTCCCTCCCACTGAGCAGGTGTCTGTCTTCTGGATACACCAGGCAGACAGAGAGGTTTAGCCTTGCATCCTCTTGCCCCTTATTTTGTCCATATCTCTTAAAAGCCACAAACTGCAAGTGAAAAAGGAAGGCTCAATGAAATACTCAATTGTTGTATTTGGAAAAACTTCATTTTTGTGCACAGACATTACTAGGAAATATCATAGTCAGAAAGATAAATCAGTAAAAAGAAAGATTGTCAAATTTGCTTCTACTTTAGTAAAATTCATAGCTTAATATGTAGAACATATTTTTTTTTATTATTCAGTAATTTTTATCCATTTCAATAATTTGAACCAATGAGAAGCTTTGATTCAGAAAGTTGGATCATATTCTGCCTCACTCTAATAAATTCTGTCATGTATTCTGTGAGTCCTGGTGTATGTACTCCACAATGCACCACAAAACTAGTGCATGTATTTTTATATTAATTATTTATACATATATTGGGTTCTGCTCTGAATTATCAACATTTTTCCTATAGGCAATTTCACTCAGTCAAAATTTGGCCCACTATTCCTTTGTTCTTTTAGAGGTCTGTGTGTATCTGTATGCTGAACTTGATTTATGCACTCAATTAATAGGGGCAAGAGAGAAAACAAATATCCAACAAATTTACTATTAATATATTCATTTAACATCTACATGAACTTTAAAACAGCCGAAATAAACTAATTTTCAAATAAAATGCAAAATATGCCAGAGAACTATTTTATTCTCTTCTAGAAGCAAAAAATAGCATGGGCATTTTTATATCTCATCTCAGAATGGGATCTGACCTAGATTTAAACTCTTATCTCCAGAGATGAAAGATCTCCACATTAATCTACTGTTGCTTGAACATGTGGCTTTATATATATCAAGAGGGGGGCAGCTCATGAAGTTGAACTTCAGCTGCTTATCTTTTGTTCTTCACTAGAGCAGGGCAGTGAAATGATCCCTCTCCTTTCTCGTTCCCTCCCCCAAAACAGGAAAAGAAAAGAAAGAAGCTTTAATCCTCTCTGGTACAAATTTCCCTAATATTCAATAATCACTCCCTGTCTCCTTCCCTGTGGGAGACGTCTGGTAGCATCTGTGCCAGCATATGTTAGACATCTCTGAGTGGGTCACTACCTCATTTTGTCACCGACTCCTCTATCACCTAGAGAGACAGCAGCATCCCTCCACAACACAGTACTCCACAAGACACAGCACTGTCATGTCTCTCTCAATAAACTTGGTTCAGTACACTTTAGCCCATTCTCTGTACACTTTAACCCACTGACTCTGGTTAACCCACTCTTAGCTGAATGCTTTTCACAGTGGCATTAATATGAGCGAAAGGAGCATTATCATGTGTATTGCTTTAAAATGAGCCCTCTGATGCTAATTTCAGACCTGTACCTGAGAGGACAGGAAGGAAAAAATAGGTCCTTATAGGTCACTTAATATGCTTTAAATGCTTTGAACAATACATATGTAATTTGCAAATAGGTGATATTTCAAATCTCACTTGTGATTCATTTCTATGGCAATAGATTTTATTAATGGCTGTGATAAAGTCTGCTTTTTCTTTCCTTAATTCAAGAAAATTAGACTGAAACATCTGGCTGCATTAGCTCTCAGAAGTTGTCTGTGAGTCACTATTCTTTTTCAGTTTGTGGTGCAATGATGTGTTGTAAGACTATTTTCAGCAGAGGTGCCATTTCTGAAGTGTGCAGTGATCTTTTTCTAAGCTAATGACTCCTACATCTGCTCCACGTTTTAGTCCAGCCTCTATTTTTTTCTATAATCATGGCTGATCCTCAGAAAGTTTCCAAGATAAATTTCTGGAGTCTAATCTAAAAATAATACATAAACACATTTTTTAATCCTCAAAATAGTCAATCTCTTATTAGGATTAATTTCTCATTATTTCTGATATTTAATTGAGGTACGATAGGAAAATCTAAAGTATGTTGTTTGATAATATGGTATAGCAGAATTTTTTTTTCCCCACTGATTTCTTTTTCAAAGGCCTAAAAACTACTAAGTGAAGAGCCTGTTAAACTTTTACGAAAGTCACTTTAATTTTCTGTGCACTTAAATCTAACTAAAACAAAACTAAATAACTTTTAAAGTGTTATCATCCAGGTTTAGATCCTGATTCAAAGTGATGTGAAACAAATAAGTGTATCTCGATCCTCTACTTTTTAGGTAGCACTGAGATAATGTAAAATTTTACTTCTCACACTAGTCAGAAAATATATCATATAACTGAATAATGAATCCAACAGCCAGTTCAGCTTTGTCACACATAATATTAGAAAGGCTTTCTCTAGGCTGGTTTATCTAGAACTGTAATATTATCTAAAATGGTGGTTTCAAGACCTTGAAATATAATTTCCTAATTAGAAAAATGAAACTAAATACACCTTCCCTGAAACCATACCATATGTTGCTAAAGTTCCATCCTCTTCATATATCATCAGTCCCTCTGCACAGGAGTCAGCCCTTCACTGTCATTTGAGCAAATTATCTGGCAGATAAAGAAATGGCAATCTAGAGAACTCAGCTCTTTTCTGTATGATGATGCAGTATGAAATGCCCATCAATGTTTTTGAATCATAAAATTTCCTCTGATGTACTTACAGACATAATTATCAAGATATTTTTGAATATATGTTTCTGAATATATTTTTGAATATATTTGTTTATACCTATTGGGTATAAACATAATCTATCATTATTATAATAAGGGGGGTATTGTAACACTTTCTTCCTCTCTGAAGTCTCCAGATTACTAAATCTGTATTAGGAGACTAGAAATGACAATTTCATGCATTATTTTTTAACAGAATCATTCCTGTAAGATGGGAAAAAGTGAAATGGAAAGATTGTCCTTGGGTAGTGTGGTGTGAGTTCCGATTTATAGGAAGATAGCTGTGGACAGAATATGGCCCCAAGTGTTTAAAATATGTAATCCTTGTTAAAGATTTGGAAACTGTAGTAGAGCTGAGCTTGTGGGTGCCAGACTACTGCTGATTTTAGAAACCTGTGACAATAGGGGTTAATACTGGAAAACCTGATAGACCTATACTTGTAGTAGCAGCATGAACAGTGCTGCTGTAATTGCATTTTCTTTCTTTCCTGTTAGATAGAGAATAATCAATATCCAAGGAGAAGCTGAATAAGAATTTTTCAATGATTTGTAGTGCTGTTCAACAAGGATATGACTTTTTTGACTCTTAAGTCCATTGTCTGCCTCAAAATTATTTCTGAACTATTTTCTAAACTGTGCATTAAAATTTGCCTGAGAAGGTATTGTCAGGCAAACGATATTTCATAGTGTTTTCAGGAGCATGTTTGAATAATCATGCTGAATTTCTTTTTGCTACTGAGTACCTTAATAAAGAATCAATACTGCAGCAGGCCTCAGAGGAGTGAATCTCCACATAGTCTTTTGCTTGGTTCAGCTGACACTGAGAATATCATGTAAAGATGTGCACAAGCATTATCAGCCAACTTGTCCTCTTACTGATTAGACCTAGGGACATATTTGATTACAGAACAAATGGGCAACATGCTTTGCCACCCCCATTCAATATAATTTGCAATTTTGCTACACTGTAAAATGTGATTGACAAGTTACTAGAGTTTTGCATTTGGAAGATAAGGTATGAGGTGAAATTAAATAAAAAATTAGAGAAAAATGAAATGCCAGAGAATAATATCCTCTTATCTTTACAATTGTAAAGAACTGTGGTTACAGTCATGTTTGATGAGAAGAGGTTTTGAGGGAAGACATGTTCTGACTGTTGTCATAAATAGATTGGAATTGCCATCTATGTAAATAAAATAAAGATTTTCTTTATGTCTGTGACCTGCCCTTGTGTAAGTCCATACGAGCTCCCCAGAGTATTTGAGGATAAATTATTGAAAAGTAATTGATATAGTTTTAGCTGTACCTTGTATACTCTAATTTTGCAAGTCTTAAATTGAATATTTGTCTACACATAGTGGTATTTATAGCCTAAGAGAGTGGTGTGATTTAAAAGACTAATCAGATAGCAGATGGTAGGGTATCAGTATATGAAATAAAATAGAAAAAACTTTTCATTCTATTACTCATTAAAACATCCTCCTTCTTTTTCCATGATTTGACATACAGTAAAATATAGGTCACAACAGGGAGAACAATTTGTGAACAGTATCTCCCCAACATGGAGATGAAATGATTTCATAGAACTTTTCTATGTTGAATTGCAGAATTGCATAAATGCTCATGTAGGAGTATACAAGCCTGCAAGCACCAAAAAATACATTCAGACCCTTTATTGAATTTTCCACTAGTAGCGGATCACATAATATTCCAAGTTTGCCTAATAGAGAATTTTCTTTTTCTTCTGTTAGAAAATTCTGTATAGTGAGTACTTTATTTTTTGTCTCATCTCTCCATGCTTTCTTCAAAAATAATATCAGTTTTCACATACGTAGAAAAAAAATTACTGATTTCCATATTAAATTTCTGTTAAAAATAACAGTATTCTCTTAATCACAAATATATTTTCATGATGTATCTGTGTCTTCCAAACCATTTATTCTTTACTTAAAGTATAGATCAGGTTATAAAAATGTATTTAGTTTAAATGTTAAAGAAAAGGATGACTGTCATGACATGCCTGTGGTTGTAGATTTCTACACAGTATCGATGTAGTATGCTCCATTTTCAAGATGCTGCTTTAGAACTACATTGTTCACTAAGTAACTGCAAATAGCTGAGAGGTAGAAAATTAAGAACATTCTCATTCTTCACAAGTTTTGTATTGAATAACCTGCTAACTGAAGAAATGCAGAAAGAGTTACATTGAGTACTCATTGTGTCTGCAAACAATAAGGTTTTTCTTTTACTCCCTAAAAGAAATTATTTTTGAAGTTTCAACCCTCATCATATACTCCAGAAGAGTTTTGTATTTAATTTCCCATCCACCTCCCACTCAGAAGAAAAAATTTGCCTCTTTTCATTTGTAGTCAAAGTCCAAGGAAGCAGAGTAATCACTTACTCTGATCACTTTAGAATTGAGGCCTGGAAGGGAAATTTTGCAAAAGAAAGAGAGGAAGAGAGGAAGAGAGGAAGAGAGGAAGAGAGGAAGAGAGGAAGAGAAAGCAAGAAAGAAAGAAAGAAAGAAAGAAAGAAAGAAAGAAAGAAAGAAAGAAAGAAAGAAAGAAAGAAAGAAAGAAAGAAAGAAAGAAAGAAAGAAAGAAAGAAAGAGAAAGAAAGAAAGAGTATTTGTTAATTTAGTACATAACTTTCAAAAGGAGACTAATACTTCCACCAAAATATAAGTTTTTATAGCACATTATTGCTATATTGGACATAATACTGGACAACTGCATTTCTATCATTTAAGTGAAAATTTATCAAAAAATGTAAAGAGAACACGGAAGTCACAGTGTATAAACACATGGTCCCAAATGTTATCAGAGGCGGGTGTCCTCCCAATGAAATCTGCAAGAAGGGACTAAATTCACCTGAATTTAGAGATAGATGATGTCTAAAATGCACTGCATACAAGCAAGAGAAACCCTGCTGGTGTGGACTGGAGGCAGTGAAAGCTGGCTGTGCAGAAGTGAAGGCTACTGCCCGTGCTTGCCACCTCCTGCTTTCCGAGGAATCCCACTGCTGGGCCATCCTGACACCCTCTCTATTTCCCATCCCACAGCCCACGGCTGCTCACATCTTCACCCTCTCTCAGCCTCAGCTCAGCTCCCACCACTCCAGCCAGAGGCTAGCCGTTGCTTGTCCCCCTACCAGCAGGCATTTGTTGGCAGCATCCTGTGCCACATCCCCACGGCCGCCTCCAAAGCACCGTAACACCGGCAGGCGCAGAGCCCGCTGCTCCCGTGGCAGGGTCACCAGAGCTTTACACCACCTGCACGTTCCCTGCTGTGCCTCATACTCAGCCTGTGGCACCTACAGCACACTGCAAGACTCCATCCCATAAAGGGCCATAAATCTCTGCAAAGTCTGGGATTCAGGCTAATAGTAATTAAAAAGATATGTCCATGTGCAGAAGAAGGTTCAACTTTTAGAGGTTTGAGGTCTGGCTTGATTTTAAGACTGTTTGAAAGCTGAAATTTGAGTGGAAGATCCCCAACACTAGGATGTAGCCATTTTTGATTACCTGTAAATTCCAACCATGAAACAATAAGGCTTTCAGCTTAGCAAATACTGAAAATTTACACTCCACTCACCAGCTTGGAATTGCATCACATTTTTCTCATTAGGGCCATGCTGCTTTGTCAGAGGTAGTTTTCCATTTCTGCTGTCACTCTTAAAACTTCATGGCAATGTTACACTGGACTCAAGGTGACCGGTCTGAGAACTGAGTAAGAGCAGACCTTGTTACAAAAAAATTATTTGCAATTAATATTGATATACCCTAAAACTCTCACAATAAAATAAAGGTACTTTTCAGAAGTCATAAAACTCAGCAAAGAAAGCTAGCTTCTTCCAAGTCGGTGAATCCAGAGATTATGGATTATATTTTCCAGCCAAGTTTGTGGCATTGCATTCTCATATGCCTCACAGTTCTTCCCTGTGTACAAGTGTATAAATATATGTGTGTTCCTATACAGTTCTGAGTGTTACATGCTTTTTTCTTCCTCATCATCATGTCTTTGATTATGTATTTTCACCTAAGCCGCTTGAATTTTTTCATTTGGGGCTGAAAGAAAGAGGTTTCCCAGGAAATTTCAGTTTTTTCCTGAATGCAGAAGAGTGACAAGAATGTTTTGTTTGCTTGTTCTCAGTAACTGATAGCAAGTTTACTATCATGTTCAGTTTCTACTTGGATGCATGCAGAACTACCGTGCAAAGTGAAAGGTAATATCCAGCACTAAATGCCATACTACCTCTGTGTATGCATCTTGTACATCATAAACCAGGATCATAACCTGGCTAGCAGAAACACCCAGAAGATTGAAAAATGCTCAACAAAAATTGTCACTAGTGCCTGCCTTCAGAATAATTTTTGTTTTCTCAAATATGAAACAGCACAAAACAGAACAAAAACACAAACAAGACTAATTCTGCAAAGTTACCACACAAGATCTTTCTGGTTAAATGGTTCAACATGACAAAGCTTCACTTCAGTGTTATTGACAAAACAGTGCATTCATCAATAAATATGTCATCTCCTGTGCCCTGTAATTCTACTAAACCTGTAAATATTCAGTCTCCTGGATGAACATACCTACTGAGGGACTGCATTAATGTTCTACATTCAGAAGATAATCATTAATCATAGCCTGTAAACTTTGTTTATAAATACATAATCTCTTAAGAGTAATACTAAGTGAAGCTTAAAAGTTAGGTTGACAGATGTCATTAAATCATACACATTAAAATTATATTGCCATTATTTCTTTAATTTTTTTTTTTTTTTATAATTAATGTCAAAAATACAAGCCAGAGAAGTCCCAGTTTTTCTCCCAGTTTTTCTACCAGATCTTCCCAGTCAGAAAAACCCCCAAATGTGAAGAAGGTGTAGGGGCAAAATACTTGTTGTAATGCACTGAGAATGTTTTACTTGTTTTTCTTCAACTGCACCCAGGTTCTGCAGTGGGACAAAGAGCTCTAATATTTCGTCAAATTTCTTAGTTGGGAGAAGCAGGTTTGAAGAGAGAAGCTGAGAAATGAGAGGTTTGCAATCTAATGTAGTCTTATCAAGGTTGATGCTTTATGGAAGACACTTAAAATACGGAGGTGGCAGCTTAAGTTTAAACTGGACCTTGTACTTCATATGCAAATTTCAGATAATTCCTATTTTTGGTTGAATCGCATTGATGGCAGAACAGAGGATTTGGGAACTTCATTCTTCCAATCAGTAACTCCAATTACACAATATAACTCATTCTCAAATCCAGAACTGATATTTTCCTCATTTCTATGTAACTAAGTTATATTCATATATTGGAAATTATGCACATAGTAAAATTTATGTGAACCAAAATTGATTTTCAAAAACATGCCTGACTCTTATGTAGCTCATTTTCATTAATTTAAGGCATGTACATCATTTTCTTATACAAAAATAAACTGACTTTGATAAATATCTCAGATGTGCCTTAGCTTTTGAAAAACACACAAACTATAATTTTGATAATTTTAGTAGGATAGTTTGTCTAATATATGGGATTTTATCCCTTAGTTATATGAATGTATTTGCAAACACAAAGAAGTAGAAGAAAGAGAAAGGAGGAGAGGGACAGAGAAAGAGACAACATATCTTACTCTCTTAATCAACACATAGAAACTTGCCACTACACAGTACTAAGTCAGCATAAGTCTGACCTTGTCTCTGATGTCAAAGTTTGTCCCATCATTTTTCATAGCAAATGATTGGATTGACTAATGCACTTGTTTCTGGGACAACACTTTTATTTCTTTTGAAAGTATTCTTAATGGTGATGGAAGAGGACATTGAGGCTTTATAGATGAATTTGAACTTCCTGGAAAAGGTGAATGAGAGCTTATCAGGAACATTTAATAAAATTACATTGTCCAAGTCACACAGAATGGGTGAAAAATGTATTTTACCTTGCAGAGAAATTTTAGTTTTGATATGACTGATTTGACGTCTGAATAACTAGCAATTAGTAAAATCAAAGGTTCCCTGCAAAAAAAAGAAGAAGATTGAATTACAAAAAAATGGGATATCATAATTATCTACTAATAATTCTCAGACTTAAAAATCTAGCTGGTTATTTAAAGGAGACTAGTCATATTTAGATATGGGTTTTAATTGGAGACAATTTTAAAACCCTCAAACTACTATGCCATTATGTTTTGAAAGTTTGATTTTTCTGTACTTTAAGACTCCTTTTCCTTCTTAGAAAATATTACAGTTTTAAAATGCGCATTGTCTGGACAGAATGAAAGAGTCTTAGAACAAAAGCCAACCAGGCACTTCTCTCAGAATTACATTACTAATCAGATTATAGTAATGAAGGAAACAAGGGACTTAGTCATGATCTATTTACACCTTTTCACAGGTAGAATAAAGATGTAAAGAGTGTCTTTTTCACAAGTTACTAATATCTGTAGGTTAGTATATTGAGCATTTGTATAACTTGCAGTAGAAAACCAGCTGCGTCAGAGTTACATCTCTCCTCAGATTATGCGACATGGTGGAAGGTACAGAAAGGCTGGGGGAAGACAATCTTGGCATTGTTAGGCTAAATAGAGACACAAGAAGCGGGCAATCACCATCTGATTCCCTTCAGACCTCGGAAAGAGCTCTGGTCCTATTGTTGGCATTGTGGTGACCAAGCAGTGCTGGGAAAGCCATTCCACACCTTGGTCATTCAGTGGTGCCACTGGCAGTGTAGCTGGAGAATGGGGAATTGTGCATGAGCTGTACAGAACATGATGAAGAAGCTGCATACATGGGCTTATACAGGCACTGGGGATGTGGGCAGGTGTGTGGCAAAGAGGGAAAGCAGATGAGCTGGGAAGGGGTTCACTCTTTGTGGCATTTCACTCAATGTTCATTCGTGCATTTTCAGTGAGGAAAGTATTGACCACCCACTTTCCAAAATGCACTAAGTTAGTTGTTACAGAGCAAGACAGGATTTTGAATCCTATATTTCTATTTTTTCTCAAACTTCTCTTTTTTTCCCCCTTTTGTGGCAAACGGCCTCATTTTGTTTAGTAATAATGATGCTTTTAGGACAGCTTCATAGTTTCTTCTTCAAGGAGGATTTGAAAATGTAAGACCTGTATGATTTTGGAAGTAAAATTGCCAGGAACTACATGAGATAAAGGAAGAAATATCAATAAAAAGAGATGAAAGAAAGCAGAAAAATTTTCCTCTGGGATAGAAGCACAGACCTGAGTCTAGGAGTGAAGAGAAAGAGTTTTCTGTGCTGACATCTTCCAGGATTGGACCCAAACTTAGCCTACAGCAAATCTTGTCGAAAAACTGACTTTGTAAGAGGCGTTTGTTATTCTACCATTTCCAGCAATTGCCTTAGGGTAATTTGAGCATTTCAGCTTCTGGAAAAATAGATAACATGATATAATATATATTTATTAGCAGAAAAACACTGTAAATTGTTGATATTTCCACATATCATTTGTTAAAAATGAAACAATAAGGCAGTCTTGTCTTACATTTGACAGTTTCAGCTCCTGGCACACTAAGCTCTTGTTTGATAAGCTACATTCATTCCATATTTGTGTAATACCCTGGAAGAAATTAGGTTGCAATGAAGTCCATTTTTGTCACTGCATGTAGCAATGAATATCACACCCAGCAGGGTACAGTGGCACCTGGCTGTCCAGACCCAGTGTAGCACAAAGCCATCTGGGGGTAATTACGACAAGGTATTCTTTAAAGACCAGATGGGACCAAGGAACAGAAGCCCCTACCCCTCCCAGTCATTTACAACATAATTCCTTTCAATGATATACTTAATCCTCCCACCAGCTACGCTTTTCAGCTTGCTGTTGTCACTGTTCCTTTATGTTAATTCACTTGAGAGACACAGAAAGGGAGAGAGAGCGGAGAGCGGAGAGCGAGCCACCGGTGCCTCAAGGGGCTAAAAGAAATTATTCATCCTTAAATTGTTTCCACTACACCAAGTACAGTAACAGTTGTTTTGTTTTGTTTTTTGTTTTTTTTTTTTTTTTTAAGAGGGCTGAAATTATCCTAAAGAAGGTCAATGCTATAGCCCTGTGCAACACCAGCTGAGTTTTATTCAGCCACCTGTTAGCTAGGAGTGTTCTGCACATGCTCATGATGCATTTAAACAGTTTAAAGGGTCTTTTTATTGACTGGCAGCCTCCCTATATTCAGGGTGCTCAAGACATGGCCCTGCTTTGTGATCATATGTGGCACACAGGACTTAATTCAATTATGTTGTAAGCCTATCCAGTTTGTATCAGTGGCCTTTCACTTTTGTGTCATTTGTCTTGTATCTTGTAAAGAGTTGGGTGGATTTTTTTTTGTGGGGGAGGGGTTTGTTTTGTTTTGTTTTGGGTTTTTTTTAGGAAAAGGCATGCATTAGAAGAAAATTGCCTTTATTTCATCATTCAGATTTGCACTGCAGATGTACAGGCTACACTTTAAGAAAAACACAAAAAAAGTATTTTTATTAATACAAAAGTAGCAAAACAAAAGAAGTCTTCTACAATTTCAAAATCAAAGATATACACATACATTTAATTTTGACAGAAGGTCAGCCAGACAGCCCAGACATATTTTAAAAAGAAACAAATAGAAAGATGAGTGAAGAGAGAAAAATAAGTAAATGTATCTAATAGTTTTAAAATTACAAGCCATGAAGGTCTGGATATTGCTATTCTTTCTTTAGAAGTAGTTTTTTTGTTTTAAAGAAACTGTACATCAAATGACTTCTCAATACAAGTAAGCTTGAATATATTTCAGCCTGCTTGTATTGCTGTACAGCCCCTGAATTTGTGATCAATGTGTAAGTGAACTGCAAAAAAAAAAAAAAAAAAAAAAAAAAAAGTTGTTTTTGAAATTATACAGCAAGTTGTTGCTAGTATTTAGCAAATTTGTATGAATTAGGAAAAGAGATAACAAGGTGTCTTTCAATGTGGAGTTAGCTAGGTGAGGTGATCCTGAAGTTCAATGCGATGCTACCATCTCCTTTGTTTTCAGTTACTGTTCCACAATTCTGACCAAACATTTGAGCAAATATCAGTCCTGGCTTTTCAAGAAGTCATCAACCATGTCCTTAAGGATATTTAAAATAGATTCAAATGCATAAAAGTCTGTCTCTCATGGAAGAAGGCGCAAAGGTCCAAGCTTTCTGCATACACAGACCACAAATGCAAACTGAAATAATATTGACAGTACAGTTCCAAGAATTATGATACAGGCAGAAGGGAGACTGAGCTTTTTTAAAAATTTGATTTATAAAGACTAGATTAGTTTTTGCTGGTAGCTGAGATCAATAAAAATATAATGTGCTATGGTGAAATGTACCTTTTACCTTTCTATAATGCCTTCAAACATTGTTGGTGTGAAATCACAGTTATAAAATCCTATCTCTGCTCAAGTGTGTGTGTGGATTCCATCACAGTAATAGATAAACATATCTTTGTTAGACTGGGATAAATATTCATTGATATCTCTTCCCTCTCCTTTTTCCACAGAACAAAAGTCAGAGAAAGGGCAGTAGTGCCAAGTTACTTACTAGTCTGCATGGCAAATAGGTATCAGTTGCTGATGTATCAGCCTCAGAACTAAAACACCCTGACCATGAAAGACCTTCATGATATCTTCCCTCCAGTCATTAAAAGAGCTTGTCATGACTGTGAACAATTTATATCTTGAATCTGATACTTTTCTGACTAATATTTTCCACAAATGGATTTTTGTTTTGGTCATTTTCTCTTACCAGTCTTAAAGATTTGAGGAAGACTTTGAGAAGATTAACTGAGCTAGGAAGAGGGACAGTCTGGAAAATACCACCCATTCAGCTGGGATCTCTGGATAGCATGTGAATACCACAGACATAGACTGCATAACAGTATTCTAGTTCCTCATC
Source organism: Muscicapa striata striata (assembly GCA_030060385.1). NCBI lineage: Eukaryota > Metazoa > Chordata > Aves > Passeriformes > Muscicapidae > Muscicapa > Muscicapa striata. The sequence continues at coordinate 1,658,483 of JAREIS010000255.1, forward strand.
AAATAATGAAACCTTTATTATGGAAAAGAGCTCCTAAAGGAAGAGCTGGAATATTTAATTTTTAACAAAGAATGAAGAGATAATTACTGGGAAAGAACTACAACAAAGTATTTAAAATCTAATTTTATGTATGTGAAAGCTCACATAAGTCTCAGCATTAGAACTAAACTGGTCCTTCCTCTTCAAAGGTGACTGTCATGAAGTTTTCAGATTCTGATTTCAGCCTCCCCACAAAGAAAATATATACATTTACTTTATTAATTCTTAAATCATATAAGGTATGATTTGTAATCAAAACTGGCTAATCAAACTGTGCAGAAAACAATTTCACATTATTTAAATATCAATACTTGAGGCTTTAACCCAGATCTTCAAGGAAGTCAGTGAAAAGTAAGGACTGTACTGACAACTTCCCACCTTGTTTCCATTCTACCATATTGCTTCTCAAATTATGGGTGACTGATTAGGTTATTACAGGCGTTTATGCATATAATTCCCAGCAATACCCCTGAACCAGACAGTTCATGTATATGAGTGTATTTTTTTCACATAAAAACCACATGTTCTTGATCACAGTGAACTGCTAAATCTCACAAATGCTTACTTTCTAACAAATTGCAAACAATTACAATACACATTATGTCAAAAATCACAGATAGATATGAAGGATGGACTAATGCAAAAAGCTTCTATCATATTCCCAATCCCTAAACACTCACAGTAATTACTTGTGCTTATTTACTTAGATGTAAGGATGTGCCAATTCATTTAATTCAAATAAGACTCATACATGAATCTTATCTAGTCTACAGTACAACTCAATCCACTTTAAAATGCAAATAATTTCAGTATAATCTCTCAATTCTCCATCTACCCTGACATTCGCTTCCTTCTTTTTCACGTTTTGATTGTTTCAGTTTAGTTTCCTATGATCTTAGACTTGCCTGGAAGTGCCTTTGTACAGCACAGTGTGGGTGAAAATCTCTAAATAATGTGGCATCTGGAACTCACACTGTTGTGGTACAATGAAATCATGTGCAGTCTGAGATATGCTGCCCTGGCATCATAGTGTGCTAGAAAGCCCCTTTTTTACACATCATAGGAAAACTTGTTGGGAAAACATTCATAAAATAATAAAGTGAAAAAAAAAGAGAGTCCAGAACTATTGAGAAAGAAAGTTTGGTTCCATGCAGAAACCACAACTCTTTATCTTTTGTATTTAGTGAAGTTGTACCTAAATAAAATCCCTGAAGGTGACTTTACAAAAATGTCTTACCCTCTTGGTATTGACAAGGAGCTTTTCTTTCCTTTATTTTTGGAAGATAAGCAGCTGAAAGAGGATGTTAATCCCTTTTCCTCCACCATCCCTTCCTCCTCTTATAACAGCGGTTGTTTCTGAACCCCGCAATGTAATGAAATGAAAATTTGTTCATGATTTCCACCAAGTATGTAGCCCTGTCATAGAATACCACCAAATTTGTCAGGGATGGTTTGCCAGTTGTAAAGCCATGTTGGTTGTCACCAATCACCTCTTTGTTTTCTATGTACTTTAGCATAGTTTCCAGGAGAATCTGTTCCATGATTTTTCCTGGCACAGAAGAGAGACTGCAGTTCCTTCAGTCTTCTGCATCCCCCTTTTTAAAAATGGTGGCTATATTTCTGTTTTTGTGGTCACCAAGGACTTCACCTAACTGCCATGATTTTTAAAAAAATGATGGAGAGTGGTTTAGCAGCTTAATTTACCAGCTCCCTCAAGACCTACACATGAACCTTATAAATTCCCACAGACTTGTGCACATTCCTTAGATCATCTTGGCCCTATTCCTCTCCTACAGCAGGATTAGGGTCTTCATTCTCCCAGGCTCTGCTTTTGCCTTTCTGGACTTGTGTGACATAGCTGGAGTACTTGTCTGAGGCACAAAAGCTGTTGACAGCCTCAGTTTTTTCTTTGCTTGTAGGGCCACCAGGTCTCTGGTTTCCTTCTGGAGTGGGTAGCATTTTCCAGATATTTCCCCCTGCTTCTAATATCTATAGAAACTTTTTCTGGTATCCTCTGTATCTCTGGCCAGACTCAATTTTAACTGAGAATGAGACACATGAAAGAAAACATGCCTTCTGTTTAAAAGCCAATTAAAGCGTGAAGCTACTGGGAAATTATATATAAAAATAAATAAATAAATAAAATTATTTTTAAATAAAAACCAGTACCAATGGTCAGGAAAACAAGACTTTGGAAAGTAGAAGGGTTGTACACAAGAACAAGCAACTGCAGGAGGATACTGAGCAGGGCAACCCTGGTGTCTCCCACCTGCTAAAATGCAAACAGATCATCATTACACTGGACATTCTGAAATCATCACAGAAGACACAGACAGTCCCTATTAATATGAAGTGACTCTGATGCTACCCATATGAATGTTTGCACATTTAAGAAGTCAAATATATGAAATAGATGTTCTAACAATGACAACGTTGTACAGGAAGTAAAGAGAAAAATTGCTGTAAGCTCTTTTCCACATCATTCTTGCAGAAATATATTGTCTGGGTTCATCTTGCTAGACTGGGGGATGTATCCCTACTTTAATATGGAGAAAATTGTTTTTATTTTCAGTGACTAGACTTGTCAGTTTAGGAATTGTCAGAATACCTCAATATCTCTTGCTTGTTTTCTTTTTTTTTTTTCCTCCAGGTTTTTTTTAGACAGTAGAAATGTCTAGGTTTGAAGATATTAAGCCCAGTATAAAGAAATGCTTTTAGTGTGGGAAGTATTCAGATATTAAGATATCATAAAGAGAAGCTGAGAAGTCATGAAGACAGCAGTTTTTTACAGAGTTAGATTTAACCTGAAGCTAAAATGAAAACTTGTTCATCTGGGTAGAGGGAAAACATTAAACAGGAAAACCAGGAAAAAGTAAGTCAATAGGTTTTTTGTTGATTGAGACTTTTTTTTAACATTGTCTAGTGCATTGAATTCCTAGTGTCTTAGTATTAGCTCTTCTTGGTTAGTTAAATCCTGGTCTTGGTAAATCCATCCATGTTTTTAGCTTACTTAGTAGTTAAACACAATCAAAACTCTAGAAAAAGAGAGGGGGTTTTTAAGAACATGTGAAAAAGTAATGAAATGATACGCAACTTCTCAATATTTTATGAAGATTAAAAAAAACCATATTTCTGTACATCTCATTGTGCTATAAATTCTGCTGGAAATCAAAGAGTTTTAGTATTTGATTTCATAATAATGTCTTTTCAATGAAAAATATAAGTGTAAAAAAATTAGGGGTTGCCAGGAATTGTAATAAATTTATTTCATTAATGTTTCCCCAAAAGCCTAATACTTACATATTTAGACCCTTTTTTATTCTGTTTTACAGTTCCAGAACTCAGATGTGCCTTAATGTATGGTATTCATAAAATGATATGTTAAACACACACATCTTCACTTGGAAAAAATGAGCAAATATCAAAGTTTTCAGTGAGTAACTAGTCCACTGTTTTAGATAGTTGTTAATTCAGATGAAAATCTAATATGGAGTATAAATATGTCTAATGATGATGAGGAAAAATCTACAGTCTTCTAATTATATCATGAATAAAGTGCAGGGTTCCCTTTGGATATTGATTTAATTTATTTAAAAAAGTTAAGTAAATTTCTTCTAAAACTACTTGATGACCATTCACATTATTGTTGCAGAACAACATTAAAGGAAGTAGACTAAGTTTCTTAAGAAATGCTGATGGGTGCTATCCATGTAATATATATTCCACCAGAAGAAATGCTACATATTAAGAAAGGGATTTGTAATGACTGGCTCTACCTTCATGAATAATGCTGTCACTAGAATTATAGTCTTCCCCTCTTGTAGCCCATGACTTCTCTTGTGTGACGTCTTATCTTTTACCAGAACCTTTGCTCTTATCTCAGATGACAAAGTGAATAGTTTCAAGTCTCTTTTATTCTAGATTTGAGCACTGCTAAGAACAGTATCAAGTACCTAGCGTAGGAAGAGGACAGCAATTTCAGTGAATTAAACAGTCCCAGGAAATGTTTTCAGATACTAGAAAATTGATACTTAACAGTGCTGAATCACTGGAAAAGTCATTGGTTTCATTTTTTCTGTGATTAATGTTTTAAATATTATCTCATCAAATGTACAACACGAGGATCCAAAGTACTGTATTTTGTGTATTTAAGCTCTTGACTGTGTACTGTCCCTTAAACAGAGTACTTAGTACTCCTTTCAGTGAAAAGATTCTTCCATAAGAAAATAAACTATCTCTTCTCTATTGAGATCTCCAGCTATCTATTACAACTGGAAATAATTTTCAGAGCCCTAGTAGCCTAGGTAGAGAAAATTTACCTCCCCTCGTTGCTATCAGGGAAAATTGTGCTTACAGCTACCTGTATGCAGATTTGAATGAAAAGCAACAAAATATATTGGAATTGTGCAAATGTTTCAAAGTAAGGAGGATGAAACTTGAACTAAATGCATACTTAGGGAAAAGATAACATGTGTAAGAATAATTATACAGTTAAATGCTTGGATTAGGTCTTGGTGTTTCACTATAAGAAAAGAAAAAAAGAAAAAAACAACAGAATAGTACAGAAAAAAATGCTGACTTGTAAAGATACAAGCAACTACCTAATAATAATAAATATCATCTTGGCAAGGGCTGTATCTATGAGCCTTCTAGAGCAGTAAATCTTTGGGAAAAATGTGAAGACCATAGAAGCAGAGCACTCACTCCATGGAAAACAGACACAGAGTGGGAATAGAGGCAGATGGAGAAAAGACAATAGAAAATAAGGTTATAAGCATATTGACAGCTTTCCTGTTTTTTGTGAGTTAGACAGTAAGCAGAATTTAAAAAAGAAAATTAAAAAGGGAAGAAGTTAAAAATTGCCCAAGAAAACCTGAGAAAACCTGCATTTTTTACTACATCTGAATTTAAATTGCTTAGAGTAGTCGTGTTCTGAAATGAAAACCTTGCCAGTGAGGGAAGAGCTATCAAAATATCAAAAAAGTGGTAGCCACACCAGTTTTTGCTGTGACCGTGGTTGTAGTTCTCTGGTGGGTTCTCAAGGCCTTAGATTTCCCCACACTGATGATATTGATACAACAATCCACAGTCTGTCTGCCTCTGTTCCCATCTCAGCTGGTGCAGAATCAGCACTAGGGCATGGAAATAAAATAGTCAGGCTTTTCTTTGTTTTTCAAAGTCTTTCCTGGGATTTCATTGCTGCTAAGGGGTTCCAAGAGGTGTTTGTAGGAGTCACCTCATGTTCAAGCAGCCATGACCAATGGCTTGGTATCTCTGCCTTCTGCAACATCCTGCCTGCCCTGGAGCTGTGGGATTTTTCCCATGAGTAACATCTGTAAGTCAAATTCCACTGTTTCCACATAAGTTTAAGTCAGACTCCATAGGGTGATTTTGCTTTTGAACCAATTCAAATGAGACCAGAACTGACACCACAATATATTGTTACTCTGAAAAGACCTGCCAAGCGGAAAAAGAATTGTCACTGACAAAAATAACTCAAGGCAAAAGTTTCCCTTAAATTTTATGAGCTCTTTGTGAAATCACAGTTTTCTTTCAGAGTGTTGAAAGCAATGAAATACCATAACCTCTAGCAGCAGAAATTTACATTTCCTGGTCTATTTAAACTATTCAATTCATTAACTTTCCTCTAACGTGTTCCTACATACCAAACAGTAGGCCTGATTTTGCAAGTCTTTTTTATAATCAATACCCTGTTTTCATATTTATTTCCATATAAAATAATGGCAAGATAATCCGCTTTAATATCTGGTATCACTGAGGTCCTGGAACCAAAGTAATTTTGCTTCCCTGAGAATCTGGAAGAGTGTCTTATTGTGTGCAACCATCTCTACAAAACTCCCAAGGTGATCTGTTTGCTCACATTTCTTTTAATTGCTTATTCATCAGTTTATTAGAGAAGCTGCTATGAGATAGCTCATGAGAGCCTGGCCGTGTTTCTGAGCACTTTGCCACAGAGACAGCAAGCTGGCATTTGAAGAGCTGCCCTGCATCTTGCAATGTAAAGCATGGCATCTACCCCGACTAACCCACACTGCTTTTTTGTCTGAGGAATTTAGAGAGCCCCTGAGCTCCCCCCTGCTTTTGCAGATTGCTTGTGTTTTGCTCTCTAATTCTCTTACAGCACCAAGTATCTTTGCGTTCTATCAGTTATGGGTTGCAATTTAGAAAAATAAGTATGTGGACCAATATATACAAATAAATACTATCAAAGGCCATGGGAACAAGCTTCTCAAAGTGCAGAGCAGGTGCTTTTCAACTTCAATGGCAATATAAGATGCTCTGAACTTCCCAAACACTTCTAGAGACTAATCTGTTCTTTTCATTGGCTTCAACTAAAGAATAACTTTACCTCTATTTACCAAATCCTCTATTTACCAAAATTAGGCTTTCTTTAGTTGTTGGCAAGGGTCTTTACTGAAAATTCATTACTAATGTTTATATAGGTATAAAAAAATGTGGATTTGCTTTACTGTTAACACGACACACATCCTTTCTTGGACATCCCCAAATCTCTTTATAATTCATTTGGAAATAGATGAAAATTCCTCTTTCAAGTGGTTAGAAAATTAATTAAAATAAGATTTTAAATTACACTGTTTATGAAATCCCTTAATATTTGGTAAGGGGAGAGCTCAAAATGTTCTTTTAAGTGATAAATGTATAAATCTTTTTTAGGCTTCAGAAAATAATGGTTTTTGATATGTATTTTACCATGCAGTTTTTCAATTGCTGCAGGATTGTTTTTTATTTTTGTTTCAAGTACCTGCCCCATAAATTTTAAAGTGCACATTGCCTAAAAGGAAAAAAAAAAAAAAGGAAAAGTGCAATCTGGGTGCTAGGACATTAGAAAGAAGCAATAAATTATTGCTGTAATGACATGCTAATTAAAATTTTGCTTGTAACTCACATAAGTGTTTGAAGCCCAGCAAATTTCTCTTTTCATTTGTGAAGTGTGAAGGTAAATTGCCCAGTGACAGTGGGACATCACTAACAAGTACAAATTGAATAACATGCTATCTTGCTCTATTAGTCCTGACTAGCATGTCTGAATTAGATATTCAGCACACTCCCCATTGTAGGCCTGATTGATAAATGCTAAGGAGAATTTGTCAAAACAACAGGGGCTACACCCAGTGGGACATCAATATGCTCCATTTAGTCACCCACCCGGCACTTCCTACACAGGATTGTCACATAAAATTAAGACTAGCCGCTAACCAGCCATCAAGCTTGCAGCAGACACTAGGCAGCCTGTGTTCTGTATGCATATTAGTCACATGCTTAACAATTTGGGCTGTCATGACTGAAGCATGCAGTGACCTCTGGAGCAGAGGTTGAATTTTGCAACTACACTGAGACATCATGCTCAGCTGTTCAAGATTTTAGGCCATTTCCTGCCTGATCTGTGCACAGATGCACTGCCCTAAGCTATAATCTGTGGCCTAGTCCAAATGACAAATGGCACAGCATAGATTATTGCATTATATATTAAGTACTACAAGTCTGTAAATTATAAGTAAACTACTGTTCAGACTGAATGTCTCCTCCAGCCTTTAGAATATTTTCCTTCATAAAGCCTCTCATGTGCAGTACAAATAAATATTTGGAAAACGAAGACATCAGATTTTAAAGACTGAAATACACTGTTTTCCCTGCAATTAGTTGCTTGAATATGAAAGAGTTTTATTTCAGCTGCAATTCAATAAGTTAAAGCTGGACTTGCTTCTCTTCTATTCCTCCCCTTTTCACTGAGAATTATTAGCAAATTAAGGCTTTCTGTAAGCTCTATATGTTGAACAATTTTTGCCAGATAAATGCTTGTGGCCAGCCACTTTATATAGATCATTCAGTATGGATTAAACACACAATATTCAATGCTAATAAAAAATAAGAAGAAAAATAAACATCATCAGTTCTGAGGGAACTAATTTGTCATTCTATTATGTTTAGTCTCTGTTAATGTACTGAAGTTCTTGTTTATAAGTGGAACAGCTGTAAAGAGTATAAAAAATAGAGCTGGAATGAGAGGCATTCACTCTGTTTCTTATTACTGAGCTGCAATATTTCATTTTTCTAAACTGGGTTTTTGTTAGAATATGGTTGTTAGTTTCCTATGTGTATCAGTTATGTAATGTCAACAATCAATTCTTTGTGTTAGGATGGAAAGAAGAAACAATTAAAGAGAGACAGAGAGAAAGAGAGACAGAGAGAGAGACAGAGAGAGAAAGAGAAAGAGAGAAAGAGAGAAAGAGAGAAAGAGAGAAAGAGAGAAAAGAGAAAGAGAGAAAGAGAAAAAGAGAGAAAGAGAGAGAAAGAAAGAAAGAAGAGAAAAGAGAAAGGAGAAAAGAGAAAAGAGAAAGGAGAAAAGAGAAAAGAGAAAGAGAAAAGAGAAAAGAGAAAAGAGAAAGGAGAAAAGAGAAAGAGAAAAAGAGAAAGAGAAAGAGAAAGAGAAAGAGAAAGAGAAAGAGAAAGAGAAAGAGAAAGAGAAAGAGAAAGAGAAAGAGAAAGAGAAAGAGAAAGAGAAAGAGAAAGAGAAAGAGAAAGAGAAAGAGAAAGAGAAAGAGAAAGAAGAGAAAGAGAAAGAGAAGGAAGGAAGGAAGGAAGGAAGGAAGGAAGGAAGGAAGGAAGGAAGGAAGGAAGGAAGGAAGGAAGGAAGGAAGGAAGGAAGGAAGGAAGGAAGGAAGGAAGGAAGGAAGGAAGGAAGGAAGGAAGGAAGGAAGGAAGGAAGGAAGGAAGGAAGGAAGGAAGGAAGGAAGGAAGGAAGGAAGGAAGGAAGGAAGGAAATTTTCCTCTTGTTGCCAAGCTGTTGCAACTGAACTGAATATGAGCTTCCAAGAGACTTTGGAAACTTTTCATTGTATTATATACAAAAATTTTCAAGTTTTATAACCTCCCATCTTAATTTGTGTTTTCACACATGAAAAAAGTGCATCTTTCTGGTATTTAGACTAACACTTTATATCTACATTATGATAACCCTGTAGTTTGGAAGATAAAAATGGTCCAAACTAAAGTGAATTTTGTTGTATCTTCTAGGTTAACCTTATTGTGGCTCTAAAACCACATTTGGTATGGATATGAAATGCACCTCCTTACACTAAAGAAGTAGGTGGAATCAGGACCCTTGAATTTGGTAACTGGGAAGCATCTTGTTTCTTTTTCTCAGTGTAATAGCTTTCAGGTCAGTCAATCTCCATGACATAATGTGCATTGTTGTGAATTAACTGCCAATTTGTCATCGTAATGTCTGTCTTCATGCCATTTTGAAGTTCTTTGGTTTGAATGAAAATCATGTCAAAAAAAGTTTGGATTGTTTTTATTTTTAGTGCCAAATAAAGTAAAACATTTTAACAGATCTTCTAGAACATTCACTGAGTTATGAGTTGCTTGACTTTGGATCATTTTGACTTTTGGATCATCTGGTGGCAGAAGACACCAGATGATAAACATTCATTTAATCCTTCTCTCAAGGATTACAGCATGTAACAATAATATACACCAAAATACATGAATTAGACAAATGCCCTTAGAACAAATTCACTTTTATATAATTATTAAAGGGAAAAATTTGGAAAATATACAAAACATATATAAAAATATATAAAAATAATTAATTTAATTAATTTTGTCTAGCATGGAACTAAGAGTGTTGACAGCATTTTGTATTGCTTGCCTATTGGACAGTTTTCCTTTCTTTGGGCACCAATTTTTCAGGATTGAAAATCAGTGGGTATTTAGCTCAGATATTGCCTTTTCCTGGAGTGATTAGACACTGAATTGGGAGGAGCTGTCAAATCCCTCAAGAGCAGAGAATCCCTGCAGAGAGATCTTAATAAGCTAGACAGGAAGGCAATCACCAACCATATGAACTTCAACAAGGGCTGGTGCCAGATTCTGCACCTGGGATGGGGCAGCTCTGGATGTACAGACAGACTGGGGAATGAGAGGCTGGAGAGCAGTGCCATGGAAAGGGCCCTGGGGCTCTGGCCCATGGCAAGTTGAACATGAGCCAGCAGTGCCCTGGCAGCCAGGAGGGCCAAGCGTGTCCTGGGGGCATCAGGGACAGCATCACCAGCCAGGCAAGGGAGGGGATTGTCCTGCTCTGCTCTGCTCTACTCTGGGGCAGCCTCACCTCCAGTGCTGGGGGTAGCTCTGGGCACCTCCATATAATAGAGATATGAAACTATTAGAGAGCATCCAAAGGATGATCATGAGGATTGTGGAGGGCCTTGAGGGGAAGCTGGGTGGGAGCAGCTGAGGTCACTTGGTCTGTTCAGTCTGGAGGAGGCTGAGACTCACTGCAGTTACACCTTCCTTGGTAGGGGAAGCAGAGGGGCAGGCACTGATCTCTGCTCTGTGGTGACAGTGACAGGACACAAGGCAATGGCCTGAAGTTATGTCAGGGGAAGTTTAGGTTGGATATTATAAAAAACTTCTCCCCCCAAAGGGTAGCTGGGCACTGGAACAGCCCTCTCCAGGACAGTGGTTACAGCACCAAGCCTGGCAAAGTTCAAGAAGGATTTGGGTAATGTTCTCAGGCCTATGGTGTGACTCTTGGGGTTCCCTGTGTAGCACAGGAGTTGATTCAATGATCTTGATGAGTCCCTTCCAACTCAACAGATTCTATGATTTCATGATATCAAAAAAAGTTATGCAAGCTTTCTCTTTCTCTTTTGGTGAACTTAAAGTGGAAGATGAGTAAGAGTACTGGTTTTAGGGCAGATGTGGCAACTAGAACTAGGAAAGAAATACAAAAAGTTAGTGTAAATCTAAGGTATTTAATTCCAGTCGAGTTTATTGAGATTTATAATATTGTAAGAAAGAAAATTACCTTGCCTTGTCAGAAAGTGCCTTTTCTGTTTGTCTTTTGGTGAGAATATTTTATTAGAAGGCCTACTGATCCCAAAGCATACACCAGTCCTCTTGATAATCAGCTATATTCAAGTCAAGTTGCATGTTTTTGCCTTTAAAGAACACAGTTTTGGCCTGCTCCCTCTGATAAACTTACAATTCTAGTGCTATCTAATCTAAGTGAATTAGTAAGTGAATTCTCCAGTGATATCAGACACTGCACAGTGGAAGCAGTGGCTGATAATCTCTCAAGCTGATATTTAGCAAATGAACTGAAAAGCCTTACACAGTCTGTGAAAATGAGATTTGTAAAACTTCTGAAATCTATTTAAGAATAAATCATGTTACAGTCACATGCCAACAGACTCCCTAGTTAAAATTCATTTACAAATTAGTGACAGACTCATGTACAGACTACCAAAAATGAAGTTTTACTGTCTTCCACAAAGATTCCACAGGAAAAAATGGGATCTGAAATAGTGGTTGAATTTTTTTGTTCTTGTTTTTGTGGGTTTTGTTTTGGTTTTGTTTTTGGTTCTGGTTTTGGTTTGGTTTTTGGTTTTTTTGCCTGGAATACATAAGAACCATCTTATATTTGTTGGTGCAAAGGTAAAGAAAATGTGTGGGAAGCAAGTGACCTCAGCTAGATGGTATTAATGGGTGAAAGAGCTTCTGAAGCAAAGACAGAAGGGACTATAAGCATGAAAACTCATCAGGAAAAAGGAATGATCAGGAATTTTTTTCTGGGAAATGAGAATTGGGAGTATAAAAGGAAGTGTGTCTGTACAGTCTTTCCTAGAAGGATCTAGTTCAGCAAACTGCCCGCATTACTTCAACTCACATGAACAATACATTTATAATCAATGAATAAAGTTTGAATCATAGCTATAAATAAAGAGTAGGCAATAATTGAAAGAAAATACTCCTGGGCTCTGGTTATGGCTCTTGAGTATTAGGGGGAAATCATACTAGAAGGAGATTTTCTACTGAACCTGAATTATTATTCTCCTACAGTAATGATGTAAAAACATGTGACATGAGCTCTGTAGCCAGCATTACACATACGTGTGTAATGCAATAAGTGATGTGTCTGCAAGTATCATCTGCAATTAACAAAGTGTGTTACCTTTTCTTTAAGAACTGTACATAGGCATTAAAATGGGAACTGGTGGCTCATGATGATATAAAGCTGAAATATAAGACAATGAGACTTTTTCCAGACTAAGAGGTAAAAGGATACCTCTAAAACATGTTAAGAAAGTGATGCAACTACTCACTGAAAAAAACCCCGTAAATATAAAATAAAAGGCTGTGTTATAAAAGTGAAATCCTTATAGTGGGGAAACAGACAAGCTTATTTGTAATTGTTTTCATCTTTGTGCTTGAAATGTGATAGGAATTAAACATTTTTGTCAGTTTGTTTTAATTGACACTGAATTTACCACAGTTAACACTGATTTACATGAAATGGACTTTTGTATGAAAGTGAAACTCAAAAAACTGGCTTACTGATCTACCTGCACAAAAAATCTAACAAAAATTTTTCCAAGCCCTTCTGGGAAAGAGTTACTGAAGCAGTTTCTCCCCACGGGAAGGGCGAAGCTGGTCCATGCTAATGGCAGCTCCTCTGAAAACAGCCCGCCCAACATTGCCTGGGGCAACCCACAGATGATGGATAGTGTAACTGATGAATGTTCTCCTCATCCCTGTTCTAATCTCATTCCACTAGTTGTCATCAAAATCACCCATGTCAGTAGTCCAAGCTACTGCCCCAGCCCTGCGAGCTCCTCCTGGGGCTCTGGCCCTGCTGCTGCTCCTGGGCCTCGTCTAAAACAAGACCCATACTATAGTAACAACTTTACAGGACTCAAATGATACAATAAATATAATCATCCCACTTCTACTCAATAATCCATTATTTATGCCTGAGGATCACATTTGACCATAATTACTTTACTAGGAACTTTCATTCTGCTGTTGGTCAGCTTTTTCTAAAATGTCATAGTTCATGTCACTGAAACACTACCTGGAAATCCAGGTCATGCAGACAGCCCTGTCATCACCTGTCTCTGGGATATTTTAAATATGGTATAATTGCATGTTTTTTTAATGTTTTTAATGCAGCCTGTGGTGGTACCCCTTGCCAGCACCCAGCTGCCAGATCATGGGAAAGAGAGGTGAGCTGGAGGCTGGCTCTGGAGGCTGGCCCACATCTGGCTGCAGGGTGCATTTGTTGCAGGGTGGTAGGAAGGTCGTGGCAGCTGATGTGGCATGAAACATGTTATAAATAAGTGATGAATAATATGCCAATATTACTTTGTGTTTGCCACTTACCACTTACACTATAGATTATCGTGATTGTAGAAGCCCAGAATTCAAAACTTAGGAAATGCAAAAAAACTAAAGCAGTTCTGTCTGCACGCAAGCTGGTGTGTGATACCAGTGTCCATTGAAGAAACAGACAGTTTTCATAAAACACAAGGTTTGGGCAGCTCAGGTATGGGCATGAGGTCCTGCCTGCAGTGTCAGAATTATCCCCACCATCTGGCACATTGTGTCATTTAGTGTTCACCATACAGCTGGCTCAGAATGGGGGCTCCCTCTTAGGTTTCTCTTCAATAATCAGACTTTGGCAGGAAGTAGCCACAGACATTTATGAACAATTGTTGAAAATCATTTTAAAATGAAGCGATTAAACATCTTTTCTCAAATGAGAGGGAAACTGAGACAGAAAAATATTGATGTCTCATAGTATAATTTTGCTGTATCTAGTATAAAAGAATTTAGGTTGTACTTTCAGAATGTTTCATATTTTTTGTCACATAAGTGTTTCCATCTCAACAATGACAAGATATTAAGTACTGAGTTAGTATAAGATGTAGTTAATACAGTTCATCATCACATCAGAAGTGGTAATGTAGCCATATATACCAAATAAATCCCTTTAAAATATTATTGTTAGTGTAAGTGTTTTGAAAGTAGATGTTTCTTTATAGCCTAGAAAATGGATAAAGATCTAGGCTGGTTTGCACACATGGATCCCTTCTGAAGATCACATGAGTTGTCTCCTCACATCAGAATTAAAAAAATTAAGAACTCTATGCAGCAAGCAGAGGTAAATTCACAGATCTGCTCGTGACTCTCTCGGTGCACATGTAGCTGATATGGGTCTGTGTATTCTTATCGCATTTCTTTCTGCCCTAGCCCGACATTTCTACTTTAGGGGCCATCTTCTCAGTTTCCTTATTACCACAGGCTAATTGAATTCACAGCATCCTCCTCCTGCAGGCTACCAGGGGCCAGCCCTGCTACCAGCAGAAACAGCATTTTCTCTGCTGTCTTCCTCTCATGGTCCTATACTCTTCATGCTGTGCCTTGTATGCCAGTGCAGAGCAGAAATCACATGGGCAGGAATTTACTCTGGGCTCTGCACCATGCCACTGTTAGTGTTTCTTCTAGACAGGCAAAAGTCATGCCTCTAGAGATCTCTTTCCACTTTGGCAAATGAGGCAGCTACCACCTGGACCTTAAATTAATGCAAAAACCAGCAAGTGCATATTCATTGAAAGCTGACAAAAGGCAAGTTTCAAGATTAACATATTCAGAAAGGAAGTAGTCGTATCAGAGCAATTATTTTGATAGAGAATATATTAAAATTTCCACTTTGAAAGATAATAATAAACTGCAGTACAAAACTTGAAAAAGTAGAATAAAAAAATCTCTCTTTGCTAGCAAGGTGTCATCTAAACCTGGAGGAGGGTGAATAGAGTGAGCCAGAAAGGATGTGTTTAGCTTCCAGGCATGCCTGTGGAATAAACAAGCTGAGGAATAAGAGGGGATTGAGACACTGGTGGCTATTAGTGCCAGTGGGGCAACAGGCTCTGGTACATAAGGGCAATGAGGGTAGAGTGTGAGTATTCCTCTGGGGACAAATGGCCCAAAAGCAGCAGACAGTGGAAATTAAGGGAGAGGAGATGGATGGGGGAGTGGGAAAGCCATCAGGTACAGCTGGGGATTGTGATGGACTCTAGTGTTGCATTTCACTTCGGAGTTTTGGTGTTAAAGGAGATAAAATGCTGCAGGATGTTAGTGGCCCCTAGGGAAAGAAGGGGGTATGGGCATGTGGGGAGCAGAATAAATTACCTGTAGATTAGTTAATTAGTAAGAAATATTTCATCTGCCATTTATAGAATCATGGGTTGTTTTTTTCCATACAAGGGTTAAAATTTACATCACTACTGGAGATCTGTTTAAGAGTGTGTGCAGGTTAAATACACTGAATCCTCATCCCATACACAGTAAGGCAGCTACAAGTCAAACATAATGACAGTGCTGATTAATTAGGTACTCCTACCCCCAGCACTTGAGAGTGATTTATTGAGACACATCTCTAACCTGATCCATTGTGCTGACTGGATTAATGGAGTGAGCTAGAGAAATTCACTGGCAATGTTAGATACAGAGCAGGAAAGCATTAACCCTTGGAGCTTTCTTATCTAGCCTATTGACAGAATATTAATTATGACAAAACATACATGTCTCACCTAATTATCTTTTGATAACTAAGCATATATTTTTATTCATGCATGATCAAGTTACTGGAGTGAAAATCATTTGTACATAAACATTTTAGAAAAATATGGAGATAATGCTGAATTTACAGGGTCCACTATAAACAGGAGACCATAAATGTCTTCCTTTAATTCTTAACCATTTACTTTAGATTATTAGAGCAATTAATGGAGCAAGCAAAAATAAGTTAATTTGGAATATAAATTGGGGCATCATTAGGTTGCATATATACAAACACTCATGATGCATTATGAATGCTGTGTTTTTCCTGGACTTGTCTCTAGCAGGCTTATCTTCTCAAACTTGGGCCCATTTCATGCAGTTAAATGACATTCCCTAAAACAAACTTATGTTCCAGGTTACAAGCTCGCTCTGAACTTCAGCCATCAGCTCTTTGTGATTAAAAGTCATAGTGGCTGAGCTGTTTTTAGTATCTCAGGTATCTGAAACAAGGCAGGTGCATCCCATAAAGTGGGAAGCACAAGCCCAGTCTCCAGGTGGGAGACTCATGGGGCTTCAGAGATTTCAGTCACATCTTCCTGGGGGAGCAGGATGTCACATCAGCAGCGTCTGCTTTCAGCAGTGAACAGAGCTGAGTGCAGCTTATTCATCTAGCATTGCATATGCTACTTCATATTTGCAAAGTGATATTCTTCAAATAAATATTAATGATTCCTGATTCAGTGGACTTTTCACAAATTTGAAGGAAAAATCTTTGCAAAAGAGCCCCCTGTAGAGGCAAGAACAAGGAAAAGAAAAATTCACATCCATTTTGTTTCCAAAATTTTAAAATTACTAACTTCTA
This sequence comes from Muscicapa striata striata, assembly GCA_030060385.1. Classification (NCBI taxonomy): domain Eukaryota; kingdom Metazoa; phylum Chordata; class Aves; order Passeriformes; family Muscicapidae; genus Muscicapa; species Muscicapa striata. The sequence goes on from JAREIS010000255.1 coordinate 1,674,771, forward strand.
GTTTTAATTTTGATTTGACAAGCAGAGTGAGGGAAAATAAAGGGGTTTTTTTCATTTTTTTGGCAAATAAATATTAAAAACACACAAAGTTTAAAGTTTAGGAATTGAATTAAAAAAGAAAAAAATATTAAAAACTAATTGAAATTATGCAATGCAAAAAGTTACTACTTATGTGGCTCTGATCACTCTATAAAGTTTGGCCGAACTTTGTCCAGACTTGGAGGCAGCTACCTTCTAATGTTGCAGTTTGCAGTCTGAGTTCCTCAGGTTTGATTTGTCCTTGTGGGGACTCTGGCTGGAATCCCTTCTGGTGTGCACATGATGGCTTGCAGCAGTAGAAGAAAGGAACAGAACTTGTCAGGTGTTGTCCATACAAAGAACGGGGACATGGTGAAAGCTCAGAACTGGGAACTGCGGGGCATTCCTCCTTCCTGCTGTTTGCACAGGGCAGGGATGAGTGTCTCTGTGTTCTTGCTACCCATTTCACCCACAGACAAACAGAAACAGCAAGTGTATACCTACAAATTACCCTGCCTTATATGCTGTCACTGAATTTATGGTCCTAAGCCCCATTAGAAGGAATCAGTTTGCAGTCCTGCTTGGAATTATTTTGTATTTTTTTTTTAACACAAGCTCTGCAGTTACACCAAGAGCTAGTAAGTTTACCCAAGGTATACCCTCAGATACCTCCTGTAACATTAACATCAACAAGAAAATGGGTTATGATACATGTGGGTAGATTATCTGTCTTTTCAGGGACAGTCTGTCAATACGTTCTTAGTCTCCCAGTGCAACAAGCAGAAACACATCCTGTTACATATATTCTGCTTACACTGTGAGAAACATAGATCAGCATCACAAGGCCAGGCATTTATGTTTGTATCTAAGCTGCTGCTGAAGGATAGAGGGCATGTAAGTATAAAAACCAGAATCCCAGAATAGAATAACAGAAGGTTTAAAGGTCATCTAGTCCAACTCCCTCCTAGTTAGCAAGGACACCTTTCACCAACTTGCTCAGTACCTTGTGCACCTTGATCTTGAATGTTCCCACATATGAGGCATCTAGCATCTACAGCCTCTCTGGGAAACCTGTTCTGGTGTTTCACCACTATCTTCATAAAATATTTATTCTTTATATCTAGGTGTAATCCTCCTAGAGTTCAAAACCTTTAGTCCTCATTTAGTTTAAAACCATTTCTCCTTGTTGTCTCTCTAGAGGCCCCACTAATAGGTCTGTCCCCATCTTTCTTATAAGCCTTCTTTAAGTATTGGAAGTTTGCAATAAGGTCTCCCCAGAGCCTTCTCTCCTCCAGACTGAGCAAAAACAACTCTCAGCCTGCACCCATACAAAAGATGTTCCAGCCCTCTGATGATTTTTGTAACCCTCCTCTGAATTTCCTCCAGCAGATCCATGACTTTTAACATCTCTCCTCCTATTACCTGCCTTTCTTATCTCTGTTATTCCAAGCATCCACAATGCAATTACTTTGTCTCAGAGGAATAAATTATTCCATCACAAAGTCTGTGGGGTATTTTTGCACCAAGATTTGTCTCAGGTAAATTGTTTGAGTATAATTTGGTCATCTCTTCTTCATTCAAAATTTTTTTTTTTTTTTTTTTTTTTTTTTTTTTTTGGTGAAAACAGTGTGGATTTATTCTAGTCACCAAACCAGATGATCCAGCTCTGAATAAAGTCATGATGAAGGAGAACAGACGCCCACCCAAAATACTGCAACTACTTGCTGTTTTCTGAGCCGGGAAAAAATAAGTCCATTCCTCCCCTTGTCTTCTTTGTATGAGTATTTCACTTGAAGTCAGGACTACATTGTCTTAATTAATACCTTTATTATGTATTTTTATGTATTTTAAATTGGACCATTTGTAGGGTTTTTCTAGGCATATAGGCCAAGGACAACCTATCATCAGAATTACAGATTTAAATTCACTCTTAGAAATGCAAGACCTTCCCAAGACAGATGAAATTCAGTTAAAGTGACTAAGACCTCACCATTGTTTTAGCCTTTTGCCCTCAGGAAACTGAAAAGAATGAAAAAAAGTTTTCCAGACTGGGAAATCACCCTTGTCACCCCATGACTGAACCATCTGCCAGGCAGAGGAAGGGGACCGTGAGATACAGGAGCAATCTCTACAGAAATGGCCTTGCCCTGACATCTGGCAGGGCAGACTGGATCTCTCTTGATGCAAAACTCTTAAAACATCTAGTGATCAGGTGTGAGGCAAAAGATGGATGTTCAGTAAGAAGTGCTTAATTAGAATGCAAAGGTTTAGTAACAAAGGTGATTTATTTTCCTTTTTGTCAGTCTCTGCGCTCTGGACAGCATGACAATAAGAGACATTCAAAGAAGCTGAGCATCAGGACACTTTCTCATTTAAAACAGTCCCTGGGATTCATAATTTAGGTGCCTGAGACAAATCTGCTCTGTAAGTAGTTATATGAGTCAGAGAATATGAAACAGCTACAGGAAAAGTAGAACACGGGGAAACATATATCAGTTTTAAGTACAAAGAGAAGATTCAGGTTAGACATTAGGAGCTGGTACAGGGGAATGAATGGTTAAGTCATGTCACAGGGTTCCTTTTTTCAATTTTTTAAAAAAATATTCTATTAATATTGTTTCTATTAGCTGGTATGCTTTTGTCAATTTTTGTTGTTGTTGCTTTGAGAGGGTTTTTTTTGTGTTGTTGTTTGTTAGTTTGTTTAAGGTTTTACTCCTGTTTTTCCCACAATAATAAATGTCGATTTGGAAGGGAGGGGTGGAAAAAGATAAAAATTCCTTGTTTAAGTTTTTTTCTCCGCTCAAAATCAATCTTGAATGATTCATAATAGGAATGGGAAAGGAAGAAAAGTAGAAGATCAAAAAATGTCAAGGTTCAAGCTGTGTCATTGTGTGCAAAATCCTCTGTAACAATAATGCTAAAGATAGGAATAATGTTGGTGGGAATGCTGTGAGAAGAAGTGTTCCTTGCTATGTGTCATATACTAATTCTCTAAGTACTGTCTGAATTCAGGCTGAAGTAGTATACCAGTCTGTTCTACTACTTACAAGACCAAATGCAAAAAATAATTTCAGAATACCTGTAGTCTAATATATATGTGTGTGTATGTATGCTTATAAATGTTATCTATGTTTGCACAAATATGGTGTAGTGTATAAATTACACGCATAATTAAATAGGATGCAAAATTTGCATTCTAAGTCAGCACCTTTCATTTGGTGCCTACACTCAGTTCCCCTCACTCATAAATAACATCTTTACAATATTTGATGCTGGAAAAATTCAGTTTGCAAGAAAAAAATATTTTATTTTCTGTTTCTGCGGTTCACAGACCTTTTAAATTTACCATGATCACAACTAGTTTTACCTCTGGACAATCTTGTTTCTATACCCCATTGGCATTTGGCCTAAAATACTCTCTAACCAACACACTCCTGATGTGTACAGCCAGGTCAGATTTCTTCTTGAAACTCCACTTATACATCCTCTCTATTTTTGGTTGTCCCTTTGACAGCTGTGGACCTCATTTGATGCTTTTAAAATAGTTTTTATTAAGCATATCTTTTTGTTCCTTATCTCAGAGTTGTACAGTTTATTGTGGTTGCATTAGCTAGTAACTGGTGTGATTTTTGGCCCAGACAAAGGTATGAGAGATTGGTATCTTCAGCCTGAGTGAGTTGTGCAGTCACATGTGACAGGGGCTAATTGGTGACCAGCTGCATAGGGCAGGGAAGAAGAAAGTCAATAGATGGAAGGGATAGAGCACATACATCCCCTCTGTGATTGCATTTAGGGTGGGAGCAAGCATTAGAAACATAGAAACCAGGGCCATTCAATTATTTAGGGCATCAGAGATGTCTGCAGAAAGTGGGATATCTGACACAGGACATAGTGGAGACAACACCCTTATAGAATGGCACCTGGATACCAGGCAGAACATGACAAGAATTCCAAATGAGACTAGAAACCTGAGTTAAGCCACTGAATTGATCATTTAAGGTCATTTACTGACACTATACATATATATGCACTTGCACATATATATGTATGCAGTCAGTACATATAAATGTGTACATTTATGTGTATATACATAAATGTGCATGAGTAGAAGCCAACAAACACTCAAGATACTGTTGAAGTACTTAGCATGGGTGTTGGGGCAGGTTTCACATTGGTGTAACTCACACTGCAGGCTGGCAGATGGGAAACATACAACAAGAATGTTTTTGTATGTTTGCACTGCTCCTACCTGAAGGAGATTGCAATCATAATAAATTTGTGAGCCATGATAAGAGTTCTGACACAGTAAAAATAAAGCACTTCAGATAAAATAAAAGCTAAGATGAACTCAGGGGCAATTTTCTGTAGAGAGAAGAGAACATTTCGTATCTGTCTGAAAAGGGAGAGCATGGGCACAAACGTGAGTATTTTTAGCTTGCTGCACATCAATTATTTTATGTTGACTGTACAGGTGCACACATTTTCCCCATAGAAAATGATTGGTAGGTTACCCTTTTTCTGTGGACTGAGAAACTATTCCTCATAAGTTCAGTTTACTGCATTAAAGCACTATGCACACGGGGGATCTTGCAGAGTAATGAAAAAGAAGTACAATCTATGCATGACTGTAATGGTTGAGAATGAAGAATGCACAACTGAGATTGTCCTGAGACATCTTGAGTGACCCAAAATATCAGTTTTCTGTAAATCAGTGGTATACAAACCCAAACTAACAACATTTTGCATGGAAGAAACATTTCCAAGTAATGAAATTCCATTTTCTAAAATTGGTCCGATATTACCATACTCTGCAAATAGTGATCTCTCATCGTTTTTGCTGATTTCCTGCATTTCAGCAATTTCTATAAATAAAAATTCTATGTAATAAGTTTTTTCCTTCTCTGAAAAATTTTCTACATCCCTTAAGAAAATTGAAGCAACCAGTATATTTTTCTAAGCAGTTTAAACTTTGCTTAGGTTTAAACACATTCTATAATTTGCTGTATTCATTTTAGAAAAGTACTTAAGTTTTCCTGAATTGAATGGGATTAAGGCTCTTATATTGTTTTCCTGAATTGGACTCTTTCTGAGATTTATTCGATCAAATGCAAAATCTTTATTCATGCCTCTATAAAATGCATCAATTTTAAAGCCAAAATGAGCCACTAGAGCACACAGTCCAACCTGCTCTGTAATAAACCAAAGAACTCACCCAGATATGCCGATGTAAGGTAAAACATATTATATAAACTGCTAGATTAAAAGAAGTAAAGCACTTAAGCAGCTGAGGAAGCAGAATCTCATTTTAACATGATACATTAGGGCAATATGATATTGATATAAAACACAAACCATATATGTAGCTCTTACTCAAGTAGCAAGGCGTTTTCAAGCAGCGGATAGTAATAATTCCTGGCTAAATGGAATCTCTTTGCACTTTTTAAGCATTAGGGAAGGAAAGAACAGAGAATGATGTAGCCTAAAAGTCTTTAGTGGAGAGATTTCTTTCCAGATGCTACTGCAACTTGCTTTGGGGATCAAAAAATTCCCAACTGGTGTAACATTATTTGATGAGCACTTCTTTTTTCTTCAGATTCTTCTTGAGTACTCCATATGCATTGTTATAGGATGAGATCAGCTTCCAGTTGTGCAATTAGGAATGTGAATAACATCTGCCACATTTGGTTTATTCACTCATGTGAACACCCAAGGGAGTGAAATTCATAGAGGACTGCTTTGTTTGGAGAAGGGGCAAGGTAACATTTTTTATAACTTTATCTCTTCACTAGCTGAGGTTACATCCTTATATTAAAGAAGGCAGAATGAATAAACATACTTTGAACTTGATGAGAAAATAAAACAGCTTATGAGAATCTCTGTTCTTGAAGGTTTTTATGACTCAACCTCAGATCAGTCCCCTTCATCACCATTTCATCAGAATAAATGAGAAAATTTTTGAAAGGGTAGGCAATTTGTCCTAGTGCCAGTACCACCTGTTTGGTACATATTGCTTTTTTTTTTTTTTTTTCCCTATGCTGCAAAAAGTCTAGTGGTTCCATAAAGACATAAAAATGAGAGAGGTAATGAGTTGACATTACAGACCAGAAATTTGGAACTATTAGCGATATGCCCTTTCCACAGAGTCAATAAACAGGTTAAAGAGAAGTTGCATTCCATCAGGATCCATAGCCTTTCAATTAGTGCCAGACCTTCCATTGTTTCAGGAAAGCTTCAAGAGGCAAACAGGATTACTCTACTGGAATATGGATCCTTCATACTCATTAATTAATGGAGAAGAAAAACGAAGAAGAGGAAGGTATTCCCACATGAGGCTAGCTGAACATTAATTTCCACTTTCTTCTTATTTTTTTAAATGGTAAAAGTGTTCCAGCTTCTAATAACCTTTTCTCATTCACATTTTCACTACAAAATATTAATCAAATAAATCCTAAATTTTTGCTGGAAAAATTTTTTAAATACTTCATCTAATTTCCAATTATACTGACTCAGTTGTGAAAGAACACACTCAGATCTAAGCAAAAGCATCAACCTCTGACAGCAAGATGAAACTCTCAGTAGAAGCTTTCCTGCTTGACTAGTGCAGCTACAACCCTCAGAGGTCCATCCTGCAGTACAGGTTACAGTAAGACTTGAAGGATACCTGAACTTCTCAAGATAGAATATGAGGCGCAAATATGATTCCATAATAAAATAAAAAATGTTTGTGTGAGTTCTAATTGTGTCTACTGTCATTTTCATGACAATCCTCTCTCTGAAGGTGGACTTTAAATGTCTTTAAATGTCTTTGTTTCAAGGGGCTTTTATATACATATATATATGTTTATATACATATATATACATACATACATACATACATACATACATACATACATATATATATATATATTCCTAGTACTTCAGTTAATGATATCATCAAAGGTTTCCCCTGCAATGATATTTTATTCCACAACGCTGAGCTCTACCTTTTAGTTTTAGCCTATTTGATTTCACTGGATGTACTCTCTAGCCTTTCAAGTTTATTTGTATTGGGCAAGAAGCCAATGGTGTTAATGCATGGAAACCAGGTAGCTGTCAGGACTATTGCATCAGCATATCTAATTTTGTTGTATTAAAGCTGTCACAAAACATTAAGTAAGAGATTATATAAAGTATGTCTCGGGCAAATAGTTTATAATGTAATAAACTAATAAAATTTTGAACAAGTAAAAACATGATCCCTTTTATGTTTTTTTTCTCTCCTTGTTTTTCCTGCTTTGCTCATGTTATTCCCCATTCATTTCTAAATCATTGCTGAAAATTCAAATGGAACTGTGAACACATGTCTATCTGTCTATCTATTTATACATATTTAAAGTTTTTTTCCAGTAATGCCACAAAGATTCTTTATGCATTTCTGCTCCCTGGTTATCTTTTTAATGCTCCTGGGGAAGAAAATAACTCTGACAACGTCAGTGTTCTCTGCCAACGGTGAAGTTTTAATCCTGCTTAGGTCTTCCAGATGTTACAGCAATACAATAAAATCACAAATGGAGATACTTCTTTGGCCCTGGAGTGGCACAAATACATTTTTAGCTCCATTTTATGAATAAAATATTCATCAGTAATAGAGTGTTATGCCATGTCCATTTCAGAAAATAGAAGCCACAGGAAACAGCACATTCTGTCTGAAGAGATGTAGAAATGGAAAGTGCTGACTTGATAGCAAAGATTGCACTATTGTACAGAGTCCCTAAGATGTCTCCAGAGGTAATGATTCTCCATGAAAAAAAAAAATCAAGATTTAGAATAAGTAGTTGCAGAACTATCTATATGAGAGAATAAAGCAAAATATCAATGAATTTACCTACACTACTGAGCTGCTTTTGCCATGGTTTTAATATGAATCCTACATCTTGATCATTTACATCTCCCATGTATTCCTTAATCTGAAAGACATATGGAGTGAAGGTTAAAGAAAAAAACAATCAAGATGCCTCATATTTGCACCTTAGGGTCTGGCCCTGTGCTGCCATGTTAAAAATAAAGATACTCTCAGTGCAGAAGGTGGTTAACAACACTCATCTCTTTTGTAAGTGCTACTCCATCCATCTTAATGAACTAACTTGTGCCTTTAGACAAAATGAATACTTTCTTTCCTCCCTCCCACAAAAACTAAATTAAATGAGAACTGTGATGAAGTGATTGCTCCAAATTCCATACATTCGTGTTTTGCTTTTGAATTTAACATGTCAATTTAGCCTGATTAACCATGATGTTAGGGTCAAAGACATATGGTAGAATATGAAAGGACATCTGTCTACACAGTTTCAGTGGGACAACGTTTTCATGAAAGACCCCAAATGTGGTAATATTGAAGATCTTTTAAGGGAGTTTCTGCTCTTCACTGTCCTTTGAAAGCCTTTCTCTACAAATTTCTGCTAACCCTTGCAGTTATTGTTAACAAAACCAATCTTATTCTTTTCGTGATTCACTGCCACCTTCTTCTCTGGTTCTTTTACATTGAACTTCAAAAAGGAGGGAAGGTTGTGCTCAGTCTCACAATAAGCGAGTGGGAATGTTTTTTTCCCTGTCATGTAAACTGCAATTAATAGATAATAATTTCTTTAAAAATTGCTAGCTACCACTTGCATTTTGTCTGAACATTGAATCTGACAATATCTGTTGCATTTGCTGTGAAAGAGTGAAGACTAAAGCTATGTTGAAATGTAAGCTAAAGAATAACTTGAGTCTCTTCATTGAAAGGATTCTGGAATCCAGGAAGCAGAGGTGGGAGAAGGGGGGAAAGCAGAAGGGGTGAGAGGTGGGGGGAGGATTTTCCCTCCTTCAGCCTTCCTTCAATTCCCTGATAACTGTTCTGATTGAGAAACAGCAACTCACAAAGGAGGAGTGGTGTTTGCCCTATTTCTTCCTGTCTCAAAGAAATGAGACAGCCCAAGCTGCCAAAACGTGGCCCTAGAGTTGCCCAGGAATAGTCAAACTGGAAACCTTGTACCATAAAGTTGGGCTTTAGAAGTGTGAAGAAGATGCAGGATGAGACTTGGGTGGAGATTCCTGATGTGTAGCTAATGCACTGTAATTTCAGTCCCATTAGACTTGGCACACCCGTGGCCCCAAGCTGCTCATACAGATTGTCAGTAATGTACAAAATCAGATAATCAGGAAAGAGATGGTAAAAATAGGTTTCTGTAGAAATTTATTCACCTGTAGCATTTTTAAACAAGATTCTTTCAGATCATTGTTACTAACCTAATGCAGTTTAATTCAATCTATGCACAAGGATCCATTAAAAGTGCAGAATTTAGAGCATTCATGGACAGAGTTAGATTCTCTTGTGCAATTTCTGGGAAAATCCAGAACCCAAAGTCACTTTAATTTACTTTCTTGGTTCCAATAATAGTCTCCCAATTGTGTTATCTAGGCAAAAATTAATTACATGTTTATATTTATTTTAAAATATTTTTACTCAAACACCTTATAAACACTAGATATCTGGAAATTGTATCTATAGGCTTGAGAAACATATTCAGCTGTACTAATTTAGTTGAATTGTTGGCTTTTGAACTGAATTCAGTAACAGAAAACTGCTTCTGATAATGTAGATTTCAGAAATTAGAGGCAAAACAGTGTCTAACAAAGCTACAACAAACCTAGTATAAGGAATCATAGCATCCTGCTGCTGAAACAGTTAACAAGTAATTTGGCAAACCACTGGGACATAATTTCTCCTATTTGAGTGGGGCTAGAGCTAGCATTCAACCTTGAAAAAATATTTCATTCAAAATACTGCTCATAGACTTTTTTTATTTAAAGGAATTCATAAGCCATAACAAAGCTTTTTCAGCAGAAATATTGCAATGGAAAAAGGGACTTTTTAGCATGCATTCCCTGCCATTGTTGAGATTCTTTACGTTTCACTGTCAAGAAAACTACATAAGTACTAGCCTTGTTTAAAAGAAGAGGACTCAGTGAGTATTATACAAGACTCTTGACAGTTTGTTTCCTTCAGGTACCATGATTTTACATTTGAATTTGACCCAAGTGCTGTGCTGAGAAGTGTTCAGCTGATAAAAAAGAGTCTTCTGTGAAACTGTCATATTTTTGGCTCATTTTAATAGGCAGTGGTTTCATGTCAAAGAGACACTTCACATTTGTTACAATTGGCAGCATTGTTATTTTTTTTTAGGAAGCTATAAAGCCCTGATTGGAGCTGCAGCAAGCTTGTCACCAGAGGCTCAGACTCGAGCTCTTTCAGTTGTACAAGCCCTCTGCAATTTGCTTGGCAGGAAACTGGCATGAAAATTGTGCCACTGAACTAACAAAAAAGAAAAACTCCTTGAAGCTGGTCGAATTTTGGACACCTTCATGTTAACTGCTCAGACTGAGACCACTGCCTGACCTTCATTACTGCCCATGTGGGTTTTTAGTTTGAATTCAGAAATCTGGTTTGTACAACCGCGTTGTTTGCCTCCTGGTCGCCCTCTTATAATACCTTTTTTATTTGTTAGCGGCTATACTCAAGCAAATTCAGAAGGCGGGAGTAGTAGAAAAATAATGTGTCTGTGAATTTCCTGCAAATCGATGTAAACAGAGGAAAGATCCGAATCAGTGCTGCTGTCGAGGGGCAGCCTGTGCTTGGCAGCAGGCTCTTTGCCAAATGTCACAGCGGTGCTGGCTGGCTCGTCAGGCTTGGGGACCAGCTGGAGCCCTGCTGCCGGTGGGTGAAGGAGAGAGGGGCTGGGGGGAGAAAGAACCTGCCGTGGTTTGGGCACAGGAGTGCAGGGGTCTGCTGGACAAACCGGGAATCAGGCTTTGTTAACTGCGCTCCCCCCCAGCAACTTCAACTAGTCTCAAATGTGCTGTAGCAGAAGGAAGTTATATGCTGTAATAAAAGGGACATGGAAACAGAAATGTTTTGGATACAGCCGAAATAGGGGGGGGAGAAAACCACTCAGATCTCTCTCTATTTCTGGGACAGTGAGCTCAATTAAAAGGAAAGGAGAAACAAAAGGTACTGAATGTTGTCATTTTCTTTTGAACCTTGTTTCCTTTATGATGTAGTTTGATTTGCTGGGTGGGCAGTGAATAATAAGGAATATAATTCTTTTAAGAGAAAAATATTTATTTGTATTGCAAATATTCTTATATATGGGTATTATTCCTAAAAGTATGTTTCAAAATCTCATAGGTAAAACTCACTCTGAACCTACCCCTACTAAGATAATAACTTATCAACACAGTACAAGGCTTGGAAGTATTTTTAAATAATAACATAAAATAACAAAAGGTATAAAAATATAAAATTAAAAATACTATTGTGAATCCAAAAGGATTTCCTTTTTAAAAAATGTGGGGGGATGAATTTCACTGAGAGGAAAGAGATAAAAACCTGCACAGGCAACACACTAATACTCTGATGCAAACAACAATTCCTTGCAAACCCTTTTCCTGCAGAGTCATTGCCTCCCATGGAAGCTGTTTGAGCACATCAGGCAGGCAGAATCATTGCAGTTCACTGACACTTGGCAAGACAGGAGGGACTAGCTGGATGGCAGGAATTTACCTCCACTGCAGCATTTGGAAAGGACATGCCTGCAGTCTTCTTGAATGTTTAAGATACTTGGCGGCTCATTAGGAAACAAAACAATGTCCCCAAAAATATTTCCACCGTTGTCTCTGATGACTGAGGTAAAATATCACTAAACTCAGAAGTTTTAGCCATGAACAAGACATAAATATAAACACTTGCCAAAATTCTGAAGCAGATATTTCTGTGCATAAATTGCTACCATACACTCTGTGATGGCAATCCATAAACTTTATTAACATTTAAAGTTAAATGTTATTACTTGGTTAGAATCACATACACATCTGCATGAAATCACTAGGAGTCTTTTCATTATCTTCCAGGATGAGATGATGAACTGCTGAAAGAGGAGGAAAGAGTTGTTATGGATCTCAAATTTCACACGTACAAAAAAAAAAAAAAAAAAAAAAAAGGAAAAAAAAAAAAAAATCTCACCATCAAATATGCAAAAAACCCAATGAAAAGTTAGTAGGTTGGCTGGTCTTCTGATCTGATAATACTTCTGTAAGCTTTATTGTGAGCGTCACTGTAATTGATTTAAAGACTTGCAGGATACAAACCATAAACTCTTAGTGACAAATTGAGAATTTTCCTTTTGTTATTTAAACACCACATGACTTAGTTTTCATTAGTGAGATAGCTATTTCAGTTTAAAAGTCCTAAACACTAGAAATGGGCATTTTAATTTTATTCAGAAGTTTTGAAAATCCTGATTCTCTCTAATTGCTAAGCAAATGATATGCAGTGAAATGAAGAACGAGTGTTAAAATAAAATGGTTTATAATACCTGGCACGATTCCCAGAAATCAAGCCATTTAACATCCCTGATGTGCTGACAAATATGTTTTTGTTTTTTTCCTCAGTCAGTGTAAACAAACATCGTGGTGGTGGCTGGGGGGAAGGCAGAAGGTTTTAGGGCTGGCTTTGTCCTTGTCTACAGCGCATCTCCACCCCCTTGCTGCTCCCAAACGCTTCTGCAGATCTCATTTCCCACATTACTGCAGCATAAAGGAAGTTTAAAAGGCCTGCGTGTATACTTCATAGGAAGGTAATAAGGCATTGCAAGACTAACTTCACACTTCGCTCGTCTGTCAAGGGGGTCTCCCCTTCCCAACAATACCCCAATGTTTTGGTAGGCAGGCTCCAGCCCACTTAGCCAGCGAGGAGGCACGGGTGGAATGCCAGGTATGTCTACAGAGCAAAGTAGTGCAGGCAGCCTGACGCCAGGAGAGAATAGGCAGGTACCTATTGAGTTACAGGATTTCTACAAATCTAATCCACGTGTAATGTGAGACTTATTACAGAGTCAGCCTCTGCCAGGGCTGTGAAAAGTCTGGGGATATGAACAGCCTCAGAAACAATGATCCCAGTTAACTCATTGCAACCCAACATTGGTTAACCAGAACTGGTGTCTCTTGTCCTTCTAATTTCTTAAAGAGTGATTACAACCTGTATCTTATCAAGTATTTAGTAGCAAATGCAAGAAATTACTGATAGAGCTGTGGGCGACACAGTGTCTGCTGCAACACAGCGTATTACTAAGGAAGTTTATATTTATTGATGCAATAAATGTGTAACATATGCAAATTAAACAGGACCATTCAACGTGGGAAGCATTTTAATACATCTGAAAGAATAAAACCATTCCCAATGGTTCCCAGTAATAATACAAAAAGAAGGATAAAAAAAAAAATCAAATGTTGTTACATTAAAAAGGCTCCTAGTTGAGTTTTTTGTCATATTGAGAATAAGCTGCAGCAATTAAAAATTACTGTATGGTAAAAATCTGCAAAGTACTTCAGTCCCTATTACTTTGAATGAGGACACTGATACTCATTTGTCTACTCATTAAACATCTTTTCAGTCATGAAACTCTGGTATTTTCAGCTAATAATCTTTCCCTCACATAACATCTTACATGATTTTGACAAACAATGAAGCAGACCCTCTCTCAATCAATTAATATTTAATTTGGATGCCTTTGGCCATAAAAAATAAAATTATTTTATGTTGTTAAGGATTAAGGTTAAGGAATGCTTGCATTTCTAGCAATGCAATCTGCAGTTGTTCAGTCTATATTTGAAGGCCAGAAAGTCAGAAATGGTAATAAACAATGCTGAACCCACACTCAGAGTTGCACCTTGCAGCAGAGTAGTGATTTTGTTCCTTCCCTCAGGCTGTTTAATAGCTACATGACACCTTTAGAGAAGGTCAACTGCTATGGGGTCTGATATTATCGGTTCATCGCTGATATCCATCTGGCTATTTATTGACACATATATTTTACTCCAGCAACCAAAAACAAACAAGACTTTGGAAGAATAGTGGCCCAGTCATCACAGAAGCTTCAGACTGGCTTAGGCTACTTTAAGAATCCTTATTTTGCCCAGTTAGTCACCATTTTGTGGTTTTATAAAATTGGAACTTTATAGATCATTTGTAATTGTAAAAAGATCTCTCCTTGATGATAGAATTGCAATGTAGAAACCCTCTGCTGCTTTTTACATTGAATATGAATATGGAAAATACATTTTTTATTTTATATAATTGACCCAAGTGACGTGGAAAGATTGTGTCTCTTATTTTTAATGTTTTACATAAGTTGAGAATATTGTGTATCTAAAATTGGAAGAAGTGGACAGAACATAAGGATTTCAAGATGTCTAATGATAAAATATGAAGAATAAAAATTGCTGGAACCATCTGGGTTCTCTTTCAAGAATACTGTCTTGGGCCAGAGCAAAAAAAAGAGATTAAAATCTGCAGAAGTAAACATTGCAGTGTCATGTTTTGAACACTAGATCCCAGTATGGCTGTAATTAATACTCACTATTTGAAGTTTGAGGAAGGCAAATTATCTCTAGGTTTCATGGGAGCTGCCATGGAGGATGCCATGTAAACCATCCAACAGGAAAATATTAAAGATGTGACTATACCACATACCTGTCTAGGATAAATCTTTGCTTGGCACTAGCTGGAAAACACACTTACTCTGTACAGCCTGGAACAAAAGTTTTAAAACAGTTTTCACACTTTTTAAAAAAGATGAAACCTCTCCATTCAGCTTCTTGGACCTGACATGCAAACTAAGGATTTTAAAACCATTCCTCAGAAGAAGAAGCCTCAATGATCTTTGACTGTAAGTAGTGACAACCAAAACCTGAACAGAATGTGATCTTTTGGAATATCATATCCCCTAGTTACATACAATTCCAGTATTTCAGCTATCTCACCCAACAAGAATAAAGCCACTTAATTTCCTACTGAGTAAAAAAATAGTGATGAAAGTTCAAAAAATTGCTTCTTGATTTTACATAGTAGGTACAATTGCTTATATATTTGCTTTATTAAAATTTACTACACCACATGTCAGCAGAAACTTTTAACCTCATTTTCTGAAGATCTGGACAAAAGTTTGATGCTTAAAATTTAGGTTGTTACATGAGGTCTCAGCTTTTTCTTGTGTTCTTTACTCCTCCTTTCAAGTAGTCTTATCCATGCTTAGCCTCTGTGGTAGGTAAAAAGACATTGTTAATCAGTGCTTACATTGTGTAGTTCCCTCAGAAATAGCATTCAAACTCTGGAAAAGTAAGAATGTACAGGGTAATTTACAGTAATCTTCTCAGTATTATGGACACTTTTGATAGGAATGATATGCATCTGAAAAGGGAGCAACTTTTAAGTCTTCCTGAAGCTATAAGCACATTAAATCAATGAGACTGTATGTTGCCTTTGAAAAAAATTAGCAGTAAGCAGGAGACTTACACTGACCTCATCTAGTAGGTTCCACCAACTATTACAAAATGCTATTCCATGTTTCAGATTCATAGCAACTTTGACTTTCTCTTATTTAGTGTGTGGTATTTTGGGATTTGTTTCAGGGTTGGGGTGTGTTTGTGTGGTTTTTGTGTTGGAGACTGACCTTGTAACATTTTCACATTGACTTACCATCAGGATTTTAGATTTAGGTATAGTTGTACTAACATTAACATGTAAGTAAATGTATTTAGATAGCCAGCTTCCTTTCTTCCTCTCCATTAGTCACACGTGCAACTGTTCATAGAGTCTCCATGCTAATCATACAAACTTATTATCCTGAAAGATCTGCAAAACAGAATTTAAAAATCAGAAAAATTTGTCCTTTTTAGGTCACACTGCTGAAAATACTGAAAATATTGTTTTCATATCTCCATTTAAATTATTATAGTTCTGTTCTGAATTTAATTTGTGTGTCAGATTATTTCTTTATTCTTTAGTAGTTCTAGAAGATATTTAAAATCTTGGTTTTGTATTTCTAAGTCTCTTGCAAAAGCATAAATTAAAAATCTCTTGCCTGTTAACTCCCAATACACACCATTCTCTTTCCTGAAAATCTCTGGAACCTTTCAGATATGTACAAGATAATAATAAGTAACTCATTTAAATATTATTTAAAACACACATGGGGAATTTGTCTTGGTGACTATATTATATACTATTGATGTTGAATGTAGATGCATTCCTTGGAAGAGGTGCATGATTGTCAGGTCATTGAAGCCCTGGTGAGGATAAGAGAAGGCCAAGCATCCCTGTGCTGGTGAGCTGAAGTAGCTGACTAACTACAAAGTAGAACTGCTGAAAGTGAAAGCTGTGCTAGTTACCAGAGCTGTTTGATAGCTGACAATTTTTTTTTGTGCTTCCCAAAAAATGTAATTAATATATCCATGTAAAAATATTCAAACTGAACATTCAGTGCACTGGTAAGAAGCTAGGAATTTTGCTGCAGATTTTCTAGCCATCTATCTTTAGAAGTTTTTGAAATACAGCTAAGAAATAAGAGCCATTTTTATGGTCATTGATAACTTTTTGAAGAAACATGTCTGCACTTCACTAGGAGATAGTTATGTGTCTGAAACACAGATAAGAGAAAAGCTTTTAAAACTTATATACATGTTTCTTATTTCCCACAGTCACACTGTGTCTAGAAATGTAAGGGATGAGCTGACAACTACCTGGAATGTATTTTCCCAACAGTTTCAATTCCTCACCAACGTTACTGGAGGCCAAACCTCAGGCCCTACCTTGGGCACTATCAGAAAGCCATCTGACACAAAGCAGCTGGCCTTGCAGTCATCTCTGCCACCAAGGTTTTATGCTGGGCTTAGGCTTGGAAGAATGGAGCTCTGGTCACTCGTGGCGCAGCTGATGCTCAGCTGGCGTTGGAGGCAGAGACCTTTGGAAACTGCTCCAGGCCAGTTGGCAGGATGTGCTGCCTCCAGCTCTGGTGTTCATGGACAGCTGGCCTCTTCATGGAATCCTGATGGAATATGTGGGTGGAGAGCTAGTTCATTTTTGTGAGCACTCTTCAGCCTACCTGGCTTTAGCCGCGCAACCATTCACAGTAGCTAATCTTTAATGTCCTGATTTACGAGTCTATTGTTGTTAATGATTTTTTCTCCATTACTCTTGGCATAAGTTTAGGCTCTCTGGGAGTTTCTCTCCCAGCAGTGAAACCAAAAAGCCAGGACCTGTGCCAATGTTCACAAAAGTAACTGTTGTGTGTGTTTCTATGAAATTGCTTTGAAATGCCTGGGAAATGTGTGTTTTCTACAATATGCTACTCATGGCTTTAGTTAAAAACCAAAACCCAATCTCCTGAAAAGCTATTTTAAGTCATAAATGCAAAATCATTGGCAGAATGTGGTTGAACTGGCTATTACCTTCTTTAAAATGGGTTGTTTATAGTTTCGGTAAAGTTGTGTTGCTTGGACTGTGTGCTCATCTTTGGTCATGTTATCCTGTGAACAGGTTCTACGACCAAGAAGGAAAAGGAAAGAAGTAGAAATAGAAAAGGAGAGTCAAAAGGCACTGCCTCTTGCTATGGAAAGCCTGTCAGAACTCTTCTTTGCTTTGGACATGTGTGCTGGTTTGGCTGGAGTAAAGTTAATTCTCTTCACAGCAGCCGGTATGGGGCTGTGATTTGGATTTATGCAGGAAATGGTGTTGCTCACACAGGGATGTTTGAGCTCCTGCTGAGCAGTGCTCACACAGTCAAGGCCCTTTCCTCTCCTTGCCCCACACCAGAAGTGAGAAGCTGGGGCCTTCTGGGAAGCTGGGACAAGACACAGCCAGGACAACTGACCCCCAAAGATGTCAGGGACATTTCATCTCATATGACATCACAGCCAGTATAAAAATCTGGGGCAAGAAGCAGGAAGGGAAGGAGCATGTTTGGAGTGATGGCTCTTACTGCCCCTATGCATATTGGGGCTCTGAGTTCAAGGAGATGGCTGAACACCTCTGTGCTGATGGTAAGTGTTCAATTAATTCCTTGTTTTGCTTTGCTTCCATGCGTGATTTCTGCTTTGCCTATTTAACCACCTGTATGTCAACCCAAGAATTTTCTTGTTTTCACTCTCTCTTCCATCCTACTGGTGAGCAAGTCAGTAAGTGGCTGTGTGGTGCTTGGTTACCAGCTGGCAACATGATACTTTCTTAGAACTCAAAAATGGTCTCCAATTGGTCTGAGCAGCACTCTGATAGGTCTGTTTTCTTCAGCTCATCCCATGGAGCAGCAGCCCAGCCTTCCATCCCAGACACATGCCAGGCCTTGTGCAGCTGTGGGCTCTCTCCAGGGATGCAGAAGGACCCACACTACATGTCCATCACATGCCTTGCAGGATGGTGCTGGCATCCCATTTCAGCTCTCCTGAGGACCAGCAGGCACCAGGTGTACTCTCCTGCAGAAAAAAGTGCCTAATCCATCCTTTTGCATGCATTGGGCTGCCTGCACACTCCAGCACTGGCTGCTGTGGCTTCACATCTTCTGACTGCCTTTCGCCAGCTTGGCTTTGCAACTGTTGTTGCTCAGCTTTCTTGCAGGCAGAGATTATGGCAGGATCAAATGATTCAAGGAACTGGGGAGCTCAGCAGAATGCCTTTCCCTTAATCTAGTTGTGCCATCTCTTAACCCTGGCCATTTTGCACAGATCCCAAGTCAGCTAATGCTCAGCTGTTGTGTCAGGAGCGCTGCCACCTGCCCCAGCCTGGCATCCTGAGCTGATGAGTGTCACCAGTTGCCTCTGGCATAAATGAATGGGCCATCTCTCAAATGATTAGCCTGGAAAACAGCTTATGTGTCTTAACAGAATCCTAAAGATGGGCATTTTAAATGAGATCCCATGCTCAGCCTGGTAGGGAATATATTTGCAAATATTTCAGTGAAGATCCAGCATTATCCACTCCCGAATATAAGAAAAGGCGAAATAATCATTAACGTTGTTGCCCAGCATTTAGAAGGGCAGCATTTCTACTGCTCAGGCAACAGGAAAGCTTATTTCAGGGAAGTTGTGATCACCACTCAGCAAACCTGCTCTTGAAATGCGTGAAGGCATTGGCAGTCTCCCAGAATACTTCCAGCAAGTGTTAAGAGCAGCTACTCACTACAGAGAGGCAGCTGGAAAAGGCTAACATAAAACAACATCAGAGCACGAACTGTGAGAAGGAAGTCTCTTGTTTATAAAAGTTAGTTGCAGTTATCTTTCCAGGAGTGTAAAGGTTGCAGAAAGTCTAACAGCTCAAAATCTGAAATGTTTTATTCATTTATTTACTTGTTCATACACACCGCTGAATTTGGCCAGAGCCTGATTTGCAGCTAGAGGGAAAGGCCATGAGTGAAATAGATGTCCTTTTTTATTGGAAATAATGAAAAGTGTTAGAAAATTGTGGAAATAATGCTGCAGACATAGGACTGAGATCTGTTTTTATACTTAAATAAATAATTAATTATTTTTACTCACACAGATTACTTCATTTCCAGACACAATTTAAAACTGTACAGTGGTATGGCCTACAAGCATTTGCAAATTGTGTTCCCATTTTTAATTTACATGTACAGTGTGAAAAAATATACCAGATGTGTCTTTGCCTTGCTTCTTCTCTTCACCCTTTCACTAACCTAACCAGAATAGTTCCTTCACATGTGAGAAAATAAATTTTCTCAGTCAGTTTTGATGTCATGTTGGTTCTTAAGCATATGACATCCTTTCTTTGAGTGAAATGTTTTTGAATGACAAAGCTATATTCTTTAGTGAAAACTAAACCAACACTCTTTGTTTCTCTGGGAAATACACTAATAAATGTGTCATTTCCTGTGTGTACTGATTATATTAATGTTGTTATCAGGTTTTTAAAATTTTGGTAAATAGTAGAACATTTATTTATAATATAGAAATATTTTAATTAATTTGCACAATTACATTTGTACTGAAAGTAACCCTGATATTCTTGGAACTTCTCTAACCATTATATTTTCCCCTGATAAAACTCACTCTGAATAAAATACATACCTTGGGAGGGCTATGCTATTTCCAAAAAGCTGATCTTTGTCTTGGGTTACATTTTTATTCCTTCAAATGGAGGAAAAGCAAACAGATAACTACAGAAAAAACTGGGCTTTAATGATGAATTTACATTAATGGAAACAGTTTATTCTATTATGCATACAACTGATCAACCACATCATCTAAAAATCTCTAAGTGATATGGAATTTTTTCTTTGTAATGTTTGTTGCAAGCAAGGCTTTTGAAGAACTTAGTATTTTATCTGAATTATTGCAACTGGAACTGAAAGGATCAGAATTTGCTATCTGAATTTTATTTTTAAAAATATTTGAAATAGTATAATTATGGGGATGGTAGATAAAGGTTATATGAAGGATCTTTAAACTGATTGATAGAATTTTTTAAATGTAATCTAAATGGGGATGTGGCCCAGCATTTTTGTGCTGTTGGTACAAGTGAACATTTATTTAAGCTTGTTTAGGCTCTGTGGAAGTGGAAAAGCCATGCCTTGGACTCTTCTTTTTCTGTGATGTGGAACAGGCTCATATCTAGGAAGAGTCAGGGCAGGAGGGACAGTATAGCCCCAGCTCATCCTTCCTGCTTCAAGCAAAAGGCCCAGCTGTCTCAGGAGCTCTCTGACACACCTCCACCTTTGTCTGGCAGCACTGGCCCAAACTCAGTCGAAAAGTTGAAACCCCAGGTTTACCAGCTGGGGAGATGCATTTTGTTTTTTCCTATAGCTCTTACAGGCACACCTGGAAATGCTGTTGACAGTGACAATAGTTGGATCGTTATTTATTTGGATTTTCTTCCAAGTACCTGAATTTAAACATTTTTATCTCCTAAATTGCAGGTTTTAAGACAAATACTTGAAACAAATATTTGAGTGTTAGCTTCATCTTTCTGTTTCTTGCCAGTGGAAAGAAACAGTTTTTCTTTGTAGCTGAGGTTGCACTATTATATTTAAAAATAGTTATGTTACAAACTGAGTGAGGCACTTTTACTCTGAAATGTCAGGGGAGTATAAAAAAGCAAAACTAGTCTTATGGTTTAGACACATTTATAATTGTACATGCACTTAATTGCTCTTGCAAGTGCTCCATTTTTCCCACTTGCACATACTGATGGGCCCATAGCTCTGGCTCTGGCTTCTCAGTGGAGAAAAGAAGGACTAAAAAGCATCTGCCCTATATTTTTAGAATTTATTCAAAGATGTTTCTTATCAGTGATGTCAGAAAAAGTTGGAACTTAAGAAGGAAGCAGCTTTTGTCTGTCTGCACATCTTGCCCATGGGGATGTTGAAGAACTCATGACATACTCTAAATGAATGAGAGGTACAGTAATCCCAAAATACTGTCTGATTTCCCTGACCTGATAAAGTAAGCTCTCCTACATATTCTAGCATAATGACTGCTGCACAGATCATAAGAGTCATTGCATTATTGCTTGATCTTTCTATTTTCAGTAGTTTGTTACAATGTCAAAGATTACTTAAAAAAAGATTTTAAAAATATTATTTTAAGGACTAATGTCTTTTGCCATTAAGATAGAGTTATATCATACTGTATCTTGTTGAATCTCATATGACAGACTTCATTTTACCCCATTCAGAGAAAAGAAAATCTAATGTAGGTGTAATACATTTAGTTCAAGCGGCACCATACCATCCCTGAAGGTTCTAGTTCAAACCTGGTGTATTGGCCAAGGTGGTCACTGGCCCAGACTGGAGGGATGCCTCTTCCCTCCCAGGGCTGCAATCAATCTCTATACCATCTGTGATTTGAATGTGATCAGGAAAACATAAATAAGTTTTCACCATCAGCATTTATTTATAGACATGGAGTAAGCACCTCCAAAGGGGAAATGCAGTTGCAGCATGTTCATTGGCATTCAGCAGCCAAACAGCCTTTTGAATGGTGCTTTACATAATGAGTAAATTTGTCTTTGACAGGCTTATGTCATTATAGAATTACAGAATGGTTTGGGTTGGAAGGGACCTTACATATCAAAATTAGTTTTGAAATCCCTGATGGAAGTACATGAACATGCATGTTCTTTTCTTGACTTGTGTGGTAGAAAAGGCAGTCTGAACTGTTTCAGATGAAGTTTTAATACTTTTTTTTTTCCTGCGTCTGAATAGAACAGCTGTTGGGGGTTGGGTTTTTGTTCTTTCACTGTCCCAGTTTAAAGAATTTTTCCCGTTATCAGCCTGCCAGCTATGCCCAGGATCTTTTGAGGACTCTGGACAAAGGGGTAGGTGGGAGCTGTCTTCCAGGGGTGGGGACGGACTACTCATGCATCTGGCGAGCTCGGTGGAGGGCGATCCTGCAGCCACGTGGCCAGAACGAGGGAGAGCCAGGCACTCTCCAGCCTCCTACCTCTGAGTGGGAGCCCAAGGCATTTCCCTGACTCCTCTGGGGATGCAAAAACCCCCCTGGCAGACCCCTCTGAGACCCCCGAGTTATGTCCAAGAGCCTCAGGGGCTAGATTTGGCTCCTTGGGAAAACCTACCAACACTGAGGGAAGAGATGCAAGCTCTGTAGATAAATAGCGTGAAGATTAGTGTTAGAATGTAGAATAAGTAGGTTTTTGGATTGTTTACATTATGGCCATGTGGTCAAGATGGAGGATTTGGGATGTGCTAAGCTTTTTCTTCCTTCTTCCTCATGTCATCCATGTTAGATGGCATGCTGGCAGCCACAGATTGGATGGGGACAAAGCTGGACAGTGTAGTAAAATTGTGCTGCATTGGAAAGTAACTATAAATGTTGAAGACATAGTCTAGAGTATAAAAGATAGGGTTCTGCCTCCCAGACCACACTTCTGTCATGGTCACTTTGTAGAGAGGACCTGTGTCGGCCTGGCTGGGACACTTTATAGATAAGATATAATAAACAACCTTGAAACCAGAGAAGATCGTCTTGAGCAATCTTTCGCCGGTGACCTCAAAAAAACCCTGAATCCCAAACCACCTGCATGTTCTTCTGAGGAAGTCTCACGCCTAAAGAGACCCTCAGACAGTGACAGACACAGCTGAGCACCAGGACTCAGACGGTGAGCGGGGAGCTGCCCCTCCACCCTGCTCCCACCTGGACACAGGTGCCACTGCTGCCTCCCCTCCATTCCCACCGGCTCTCCGCAGCTGTGCTGGCCCTGCCACGTTTTCCACCACTGGGAACAGACACAGGCAGAGTGTGTCTGCAGCTAAAAAAACCCTAAAGGACTGGAACTGAGTTATTTGTTCTGTTTTGTTGCTAATTTTAATAACTGCTGTTGTTTCTGTTTGTACGGTTGGATATATTAGTAAAGAGCTGTTACTCCTACACCATCATCTCTGCCTTGGAGTTTCTGATTCAGACAATTATAATATTCGGAAGGGAGAGGAATTAAATTCTCTATTTCAAAGAGCAGTTTCTGCCTTTATTGGCAGACACCTGTCCTTCCAACCAGGACAACAGCCAACTGTGTTTGACTAATTTCTTATTTTGTTATGAACAAAACTCTGCTACTCAACTAGGGATTTCAATTTTTGTTAAAAATTAACATATAAATTAACATAGATGTTTTCCCCACAGGAGTACAGTTAGACCATACTGAAGAAGTTCTTGAAGAAAACTAGCTCCTCAGGGAGTGTGCAAAGTGGAACTTTTTTATATGTTGTACCTTCATGGTTAAACTGGTGAGAGTTGACAGTCCTCTGAATTTAAATTTGTGTGTTTTGATCAGTACATATCTTTTTGTGAACGGACTATTTTAATATGAAGATGTAGGGCATTTTCTCTTTAGCCAATATCCTTCCAAAAATACTTAACCTAAACAAAGAAACACAAAAATGTTCACTCAGATTTGGACTGTGTCCAATTGAAAAGCCATAAATACACCAATATTACTGACGATGTGTTTGGGGAATACCCAGATGTGCTTCCTGACTCAGAGACATTGATTGAAATATTAATGGGTGATATTCAAAAGTGTATGTTTTCATGCTCTATAAATCCATTTGAAATCTTTGTAGTTTGTACTTTTATCAGAAATCTACAAACCATTTGACATTATTTTCCTTAGAAAGCATAGCACAAATATTTCAAGATGCATTCAAGAGCAAGAAAACATCTCAGGGTTGAGTTCTCTATATACCTTTCAAGACAGTTTCATTTCATTGCTGGCATCATTGAATAATAGAACAAGCAGCAATTGAGACACAAAACAAAATCTGAGCTTGTGACAGCCAATGAATTATTTTGCATTAGTGGCCACCACTGGGTGATCCTGGAAACTCACAGGCCTGAAACTTTTCATTCTTTCTCGAAAAAATTTTGGATTGTTAATAGAAACCTCTATTGAAGCATCTTGCTACCTGCAATCTTCACTAATAAGTTGCCAAACTTTTGGTTTTTTAGTTGAATATAATTTTAAATGGGTCCTCTTTAAAATACAGTGTTAATTTAGTATTCCAAATACTGCCGTCAGACTAGACAGAATCAAAGAACTCCATGACTTTCAAGGGTCAGAAAATGTCTTAGTAGCACTGGAGAACTTTACGATTGATTATTTTTATTGAAAATTCTGCCACAAAAGAACAAGTTAGAAAGAAAATTACAAAACTCATGAAGTGTCTATATGCAAGTATTTTCTTTCTGATTTTCTTTCTTGTTTTTCTTGTTTCAAAATAGCAGTCTAAACCAGATTATATTAATTTATCCATAGGTTGCCCTTCCTTTCTCCTCTGGTAACAGAGGGAATAAAAATATGCAGCTCTAGAATTAATAATACTTAAAACTAATTAAATTACTGTAAATTTATCAACTTCAGGTTTTTATAATCATTGAAAATATCTCCAAATTAAAAAAAAAAAAAAAAAAAAAAAAAAAAGCTAGGTAGACAGGAATCAATTGTATTTGTGGAAATAGGAAAAGTTACTGACTTTTTGGTCACTTTTGTATTAATGAACAATTCCTTTTTCATACTGTGAAAATCTTCTCTCATTTTGCTGGATGAATGTGGGGAAAAGCAAAAGAGGCAGGATATAACAGACTGAAAGGTTTCAAGGAGTTGGGATTTTATAAGTCATCATGGGGAAGATGAATTGGTAGGCAAAGGGCACATGAGATGGTCAAAGGTGGATATAAATAAATGGGATGGTTCCACGATTTATCATGCAGCTATCATCCACACATACACGATATCTGTCCATCCATCTTGTCCCAGGATCTGGCTGCACTGCTTGTATATCCACAAAGATAGGATGAATCACAGGAAAAGACACAAGCTTGTAAATATGTGTCTACTCTTTCTTACGCTAATCTTCTCCTGGGTCTCAAATGCCTATCTACTCTAAGTAACAGGATAACTGCATAATAACTTCAAGTTACTATCACATTTAGAAATCACTAAAGCTGGTCAGGTCATTATTCTGAGATCTTTGAAGACAACAGTTCAGTTAGAAAGACTAAAGCTGAAAAGTGTTTAATGTAATGAGCACAATTATATAGCAGGAGCTAATACTGAGATGATTTGGGAAATGCAGTCTTTTCCAAGAGGATTTAAAACATTGCTGCAGAAAAATTTTACATTTTTTTATGTCTGTCACATAGTTTGGATTTAAAATATTATTTATTAACTATCTATGGATAGTGGGACTATCTTTAATAATCAAGCTCTACCAGGTTACCAAAATCTCAAAAAATTACCCAAGTATCTGGAAAATATTTTGTTCTATTCGATTAAAACATTCATTTAAAATTAGTTTTAAAAGTTAATTACTGGAAACGATGCAATTTCAAATTAAAATTCTGAATTGAAATACCTAAAATGAAAATAATTTATGCACCTTCAAAGTAACAGAATATTTCACCACCACTATTTTTCTTCCATTTCAAAATCAAGGAAACCGCCCACCTTCAGAGAACTTTATGTGCAACCTTAGGCAAAAGTAAAAAAAATTGGTAAAAAAAATCTTCCAAACTCATATAGTCATGATCTACAATGAAAATATGCTTATTGACTTGCATGAATTTTTAGTAAATTACAGTATAATCCCAAATCTAAGCATTTAATTTCAGCTATATTTTTCTCATTGTGGAGCACATAGAGCTGTCATGGGTAAATGGAAACAAAATTAAGTAGATGGACATCTAAAGGAGTTAGAAGTCTGACCTCTAAAGGGTATGGCACAGAGAAATAGGAAAGATGATGAAACTATGTTGCCAGGAGACTGTACTTCATTCAGTTACTCTAATAACTCCCAGCTCAAGAACTCTTTTATCAGTAACTTTTACAGGGATTGCACTACCTCCTGACTTGGAGAAAAGTTAAAATATTTTTCTTTGAGAATTATAGCTTCATATTCCCCTGGCTATCTGGTACCAGGAAATAAAGCTGTTCCTAACAGGCTTTTGGTTAGTACTAAGATATTATAACACTATTTCTAAGGAAAGACTCCTTGTAAAATGTATTCTGCTTTTACAATATTGGGCTAGAATTTTTAAAGACAGGAGATCACTCAGAGCTGAGAACTAATTCTCACATGCTTTAATTGCACAGTTCTCCAAAATCTGACCTAGGAATCCCAACCTGTCTGCACAACCCATCTGATCCCAGGTCATGTAGGGAGGTCATTGAAAACCTTTATAAAGAGCCCAGGCACCTATTCTGAACATGTTACTGTCATCCTCCTAGTGCAGTGATGGTAGGCAAAACTGCTTCTCTGGAGAATGTCTAATGCCACATATAAGTCTGTTTAATTATTTAGGCAGGCATTGGTACTGAGAACAC
Organism: Muscicapa striata striata; assembly: GCA_030060385.1. Lineage (NCBI taxonomy): Eukaryota > Metazoa > Chordata > Aves > Passeriformes > Muscicapidae > Muscicapa > Muscicapa striata. The sequence goes on from JAREIS010000255.1 coordinate 1,701,490, forward strand.
TGGAATGAAGCACAGTCACAGGCACACCTGGTAGGTCCAGGTGTACACCTTCCTTAGAAAAATCTATGTGCAGCTGTAGATAAATTTTTAGACAAAATTCCATTTGGAAAACTGGTCTGCTCCCACTTACTGGGGTGTTAGAGAGGACCCCTTTCCATTATATTTGGGGAATGATTTCAGTTCAGAAATTCATAAGAGAACATAAAAATATGGCAGATTACATATGATCTTACATTACAGGAATGTTTTCTTCATATTAAGTAATACTATTTCATAACAGAAGACAGAAACCCAAGGATCAATTCATTGTTAAGGACCAGCTTCAAACTTAATGGTTGACATGCCCTGACACTGACTGCTAGTTACTCTGAGTTTAACTATGCCCTTAAAGTGGATTCACTTTAGATTGCTTAGCTAATCCCTTTTGTCATTGTCAGAGTATCATGAGAGGAGGGAGGAGAAGGAGAGAAGGAGATGGTAATTTACAAAGTGATCCGAGCTTGCAAAAGTCTTTCTAGTCCAAAACATCCTAAGGTTTGCTTAATATGACTTTGTGCACATTTAAATACTTAAATTGTCATTTTAAGGTTTTGTGGTTTTCAAACATAGCTGTTTAGTTTCTTATCCTTTTCTTTGGTATGGCTTTAATGAATGGATTATGATGGTCAGTTTGTAATGCCATGAATGAAAGATTTAGGACCACTAATCTTAAGAACACTGCTTGGCGCCAGTAGACAAACAATGCACTCCCCAACTTGTTATCTCAGCCATACCAAGCTTTCACTTCTTACCTGCTTTCAAAGACTGCCAGTTCACTCATGTAGTCCAGAAAGTATTAGGCACAATCTCCTCAAGAAGGTGTTTAGTGTTTCCTGATTTTTTGGGAGGGAGTTTATCACTTTATAATATCTTATATATAATAGCTGGTTTGTAAAATAAACTCTCAAGGTTTTAAAACAAAATACAAGTTTGCTCTGATATGAATTTTAAAAATTTCAATTAAATGATTGTATTATGCCTTTGTATTGTAATATGAATTCTTTAATACCTTCACTGTTTATTTGGAATAAACTCTACCAAAAAGAATTTCCATAATGCACAGAAATGACAAAAGGGAGGGATATAAAGGTGAATGTGTGCGCTTAGTTATACATTCCTGAATCTCTTATGTTTTTGGAACAGAACATACATCTTGAAACAAATGCATGCCACAATGAACTATGTGCTTTTATCTCATAAGCTACCAGACTCCTACATGAAACCGAAAGATTGAAGGTACAGCAGTGTTTCCCAGACACTTAGAACTGTGAAACTCCATGAAATAATATCTTGAATTGTTTTGTGATAATTCACAGAATAGTCATAAGTTTTGAAGAGTTTTCTTGCAGAAATGTATATAGATGAGGGAACAATAGCGTTGTGCTTCCATGTACTTTACCTTGTTCACCTGTACTTGCATGTATACAGAAGGAGGAGGACAAGGTATTTAATACTGGGAAAAAATAAGGTGAAAAATACACTCCTTTGATAGGAACAAACTGCACCATTATTTTATTAAATGCTGTAAGGTTTTTTTCAGTGATATTTATGGGAAATATGTAGGATTTAATAATATCCTACAAAACAATTCAATACTTTGACTTAACAAAAATTGAAGGCTTCCTTGATCAGGTTCTTGCAATGGTTTTTCTGTTGATAATTACAAATTACAGGATGTTCAAAAATTGGATGATAAAAACCATATGATATTTCTGAAAATTCAGAGGGGAAAAATAGAGCAACTTTCCTTCTTTATTTCTATGAAAAATGGCTACAATTAAAGTTCTTAAAATGCTTTACAAACCTACTTTCAAAAATGGCATAAACTTTACTGTCTAGAAAAGAAAAGATTAAGAAACTCATTTGGAACATTTATGAAGGTCACATTTTGTATTTTATTCTATAATTATTTATAAATTACATTATTCTGAAAATCACTGGAAAACTGCAAACAAGCTGTTCAGATTAGTTTATTTAAATACATAGATCATAATTTTGTATGGTCAGTCAGACCAAATTTAAGTCCCAGAATTGGCAGAAAGGAGGAGATAAGGGATCAATAGTTATATATCTTAACCAAACTGGTATGTTGCTGTGCCGTTCCCATTCTCTACTGTTGCAGAGCACATGATCATGTTCTGTATCCTCTTTGCTTCTCACAGTGAGAAGCTGTTATGATTCAAGGCCATCCTGTGGAGTGCTACTGAGACCTTTTCAGATTTTAAAGTAAAAGCTGAGGTATTTATTTCACAGTGATATCTCTGCCACTATAATACCTGATGTATGTACAGAAATGGTCTCCAAGTAAACAATATTGCCATAGATATTTACTAAATTGAAGTAAAAAACAGAAAATCTTTCTAGACAAATAAAAAAAAAAAACCAACAAAAACCCAAATCCCAATATTTGAAACAAAATTTGATACACAGTCTTAAGATAATACATAACAAATTATATTTGAGATTTCAAAATTATATTTGGGTTACTGCAAAATTTAATTATGCCTCTTTTTTTTTTTTTTTTTTTGTTCAAACCATGTAATAAACACATAGGTACTGAATCCTGAAATGTGCATAAACAGAGGGTAAATTTAAAAATATTTTGTAATTTTAGTTCAAGACAACATCCATGAGAAGGGGGGGATCAGACTAGATGAGCTCCAGAAGTCCCTTCTGACCTCAGCTGTTCTGTGAATCTTTGAATCTTGAAATCCTTTGAGAGGTTTTTCTAATAAAGTAATTTTGATTTTACAGGCCTGAGCTGATACAATTTCTATTAACAACAAATATGATCTGTTTGTGACTACCCTCTTACCAGGTAAAACTGGATCACTTTTGCTTAGATCCCTGCTTAAACTTAAGAGTTTATGATTGCAAATTTTCCTATGGAAGTAAATTACAGAAAGAGAAACAAAATATTTCTTATTCACCTATTCACCTTGGCAGGTATTCCTCTGGCATAGTTAGCTTGTCAAAGTTTAGAGGGTACTACGACAAGCTTTTGGATTCAGCACTGCCTTAGGGAGTATGTACATTCAAGTCCATATCTGAAAACAGAAGATGACTTTTCAATGAAAAGAATGAACAATTATAGAAAAAAAATGAATTACCCCCACCAAGCAAACTTTAATAAGTATCTGAAAATATATTTCAAGACAAGCCAATGAAAATTGCCATTTACTGTTAAATTAATTACTATGGCTTGTCCTCGCTATCTTTTTCTTTGTATTCCCATTTTAATATTTCTTCCTCTTGGTTTTTTATTTTTATACTTTTAAATGCTGTAGGTTTGTTGCCCTATTTTGACTTGAGATCTGGTTTTCTGCTATAAACTTTCTATAGTTTGTTCTTAATAATTATGTCATGTCTCCTAGTCACTTAAATAAAAACTTGATCTCTGTTATTCACCACGAGCCAAAGAGAAAAGTTTCATAGTAGCAACAGGAACACAAAGGAAAAAAATTAAAAAAAAAAAAAAAAAAATTAAAAAGCCAACCAAACAAAAAAAAAAACACACACATAAAACAAGACAAGAAGAAAAATCAAACAAAAACCCAACCAAACAAAAAAACCAAGCAAACAAACAAACAAAAACCAAACAAAAACCCTAAAAAACCAAACCCATATGTTTTTTTTCTTAACCAAATGAATATTCCTTTGGAGTAATACAACTTCTCTGGTTTTTGCACCCTTTGTGTGATTTCTTTTTTGCTTATTGGTAGTTTCTGAGCCAAATAATGAAAGTGGAGAGATATACCATGAACTAGGCTTCGTAAGTGGAATGGTGGCAATTTTAGAAGTACAGGAATTTTCAGTCCACCTATTGAAATGAAGATTTTCAAATGGAAAGAAGGGTAAAGCCCTATGGAGAGCCTGAATCAGGAATTGCTATGACAGTTAATTTAGAATGAGAGGCAGGGAAGGTGAGAGAAACAGATGTCAAATGTTTATATTAAGCCTTATTAAAGGCTGCATGCCCAAATCACCTTCCCTAGAATTTTACCATTAAAAGTTAATGAACCAATATTGGTGTTATTATGAATCTTCTGCAGAAATTATCTGGCTATAATAATAAGTTATTAATATTGCAACTCTTGCTGAGTACTATTTATACATACAAATCCTTAAAAGATTTTATGAAGAATTAATATGATTTTATTCTGTCTGAACAGCTGCCAAAAAACCCCCTCCAGCAGTTACATCAGTATCTGCAAGGATGATGCTACCTCAGTAAACCCTGTGCTGTGGTCTCTGCCAGGCAGAAATGTTGTGTCAATGTGGGCTGATGGAGGAGTGAACTGATGGAGGAAAAGAAAACAGTTTGGGGACAGAGGGCTGGCTGTCCCAAGGCCATGGTGTCATGCACACCAGCACAGCTGTAAAACAGACAGTTTCTCAGGGCTAAGGCAGATTTCTTGAAATGTGTACATCACATTTTTTACTCTTGTAGACTGCAGGTAGTAGCTTCTTCTCTCACGCAAGTAATGAGAAACTCCTTCCATTAAAACTTCACTGTATGACACAAAAAGAAAATCAGTACCTGGGAATATGTGCTAAGTTGGCTATAGTTTTATTAATTATCAATTATAACTTATTATATTTACCGGTGATATTTCCTGCATATAAAGTCACATCTATCCTGCTTTCCTGAATAATAGCAAGAAAATTGGTTGAGGGAAAACTACATTTCTGTAACCGATTGTCTCATTTAAAGCTGTTTTGCATTACAAAATGTTCAATTCTTAAGTATTCACCAGTGTGAAGGCTACTGCCCAGTTGTGGAAAGGTTCCATGGCATAGGAATTTCCATACAAATTTGGACCTAAAGTAGATCCATCTTCCCAGCTATCTTCAACTGTCAACTTCTTCATAGTCAGCATCTATTACAAAAGTGTGAGAATATGTTCTGATTGCATCATTCCAGTCTTGGGAGCCAGAAATTTCATCCTTGTATCTAATGTCTTTACCAGACATTTTAAGACACTTTGTGTATTTTTTTTTACTTAGGTCCTATTAGTACCCTATACTGTTCTTGGGTAGGAGACTATTAGCCAAGGCTCCAGTTCCTTCAGTCAGTCAGAGGACTAAGAGGTGTGGAGACCATGAAAATCTTCTCACTGTTTCACTGACACCTCGACTCAACATTCCAGCTCATTCCAGCTCCAGTTCTGATCTCTCCGGAGGTAACACATTCTCTTAGTCAAAGAACCCTTTTTACACTCCCAGCCTTGAATTTAACATGGGCTGATTAGAGAATGGACAATCTACTTTGTATTGCAAGAAGAGATGCTGAAAGTTCCTTTGCTTAATCTAGGAAAATAAGGGTCTAGCAGAGAACATGTCCAAATGCTACAAATATATCAGAAATATAAGTGTCAGGGTGGGACAGACAACCTCCTCAGCTACACAATGGAGTGACTGGAGGATTAAAATAACATACTGATTAAGCATAATTTCTCTCTAATATGACTGCTAAAGAGAAAAAACTCACTGTTGAGAAAGGAAACAGTTTTTAAGAATCCTTTAAAATATCTACAATGTTTTCTATCAAGACTCCAATTCCATAGCCAGTTAGACCACAACTAGTTCTTAAACTGGTTTGTAAAATATTTGCAGTAAATTCTCAGCTCCCTGCATCCTCAACTGGAAATCAAACGTGTCACTTCATCAAGTAGCTCTTCCTTTGCTTTCCTTCACATGTGGTTTGTGTTGGGAAGTCCACCTCGTTCTTGGCCAGAGTCCCATTGCTGTGTTTGTGCCATGTGTAGCCATGTGCTATTCAACTGATAAAACATGCCTGTGTATGTAGAAATTATTAAGTGTTTTTGTGTAGAACTTGATGTCAGTCAATCACAAAAACACTTATTCTTTCTTGGAGTTCAGAGAGGTTTGAAATCCTAAATGTACTAAGGGAATTCCTCCTCCAAAAAACCATTCCACCTATGATGGTGAGTTGGAATAAAAAAAACATATGACATAGGTGTAGAAATGCAAATAAACAGGTTTTCACACAGAACTTGGCAAACACCATCAAAATTTTATTGCATAATTCCAATTTATGGGTTTTCCATTTACACTAAAGAATTACAGCCAAGTCCATCTTAATAAGCGATAGATGGCTCCCTTCCTGAAGAAAATTCACATGCAATTTTTTTAAAGAACATTGTCCAATTTAAAATTCATTATCATAATTTTAAACTCACGGTCAAACTTCTGCTCAGACTTGCACCCCACAAAACATATTAAATTTGTGGAAATCTTGGCCCTGTCTCAGAAAGCATTTCAGAAGACATGAATGACAATCAAAATAATATTTTCTAACATATGCAATGATTCTCTCATAAAAATGCCTTCTTTTACTAGCATTTGCTGTTATTATATGAGTACAATCACTGGTAATAAAAGCAGGATTTGAAGAACAGAAAAAAGACCTCCACAAACTACAGTCATATATTTCTGCTCTGTTCATAATCTTGTTCATAATCTATCTTTTCCCTAAAAATGTACAGGCTTCTAGCAACTAGAACAAAAACAAATTTTACAAGTACTGCTGAAAGGCATTTAATACTACCTAAATTCTTAAGCAGTTATATTCTTCTACCATGCAATAGGGATTTATAATCTAGAAGTCACAGGATGCAGCATCTAAAATCTAGCTCCACTCCTAACTACAATAGTTATATACCTGTCAAGACGAGAGAGACCCCATTTAAAACTTACACTGACTGTCGTGTCCTACTTTGGCTGAGAAGGAAGTAAAAGGATTCAGTCAGTGCAGGAAAATTAAACTATGGTGTGAAAAAAATTTATTCGTATATACCCCAAAATTTCTCTCTTCAGATTGAGTTCATAGTTCTGCCAACTGTATATAGTAGAGTGTGTAAACTGTATAGCTAAGGGTAGGGAGGGAGGAGAGAGAGAGAATTGCTTTTTTGGTCTTGATGTAATGCAGATGTATATCTAGGGACTATATACACTATATTCTAAAATACAAAACAGTGGAGAAGAAAAGACAAGGGGAGGGAGGCAAAGAGAAAACTTAGAGAGTGGTAGCTACAGTTCATTCCAGATTAAATACTTCTTTGTATTAAATTACAGTTCTGTCTAGTGACTGTATCCTATTCAAGGGCATTTTAAATTTCATAGCATGAGTATTTTTAAAACTATAATTTGCTTTTATATTCATTTTTATATTTATATAATTTATATTATATGTATTTATTGTATATATTTATATAATATTATATAAATAGATATTTATATAATTATATTTATATAATTTATATTAGTTTTAGTGCAACACAGTTCTGATTCATCACTGATTGAATGGTAGTAACATTGACTTTTCAGGACACAATTTATCAAATATTATATAAGTACATTTTTTCTATATAACAAAAGGGTTTCTATTTCAACACATGTAAGTACAATTTTGCCAATATAATGGATAATAAGTAATTATAACAGCTGGTATGACCTTTTTGAATATGTGCCATTTAATAAAACCAACAAACTGTTAAATAGTGTTTTAAAAACTTTTTCTGCTTGGACATATTTTTAATATAAGAGCACTATGGCCATACCTACTTATAGGAGGCATATGGCTTCTGTCACTAGAGCAATGAAATTGTTAATAGCATATTTGTTGTTCTTGACATGAAACATTCAGCAAGAACAACTTTACCTTTAAGAGATACCTACCTTGTGTCTCCTTTATCTTGCTTCTCTTCTTTTTTCCAAGATACATCTAATGCAGAATGAAGATTTGCCAAGAAGTATCCAAAACCTGGCATAACTATTTAACTGTTTTCCACAAGTGCAGTAAACATCTGTTGTTTTTGTATGTGTGTGTGTGTGTGTGTGCAATTCAAGTACACTTTACAACAGTTTTCTGTTTTTTTTCCTTTTGTCACCAGTAAAAAGATATATTTAACCAGCTGATCAGTAGCAGAAAATGCTTATTTTTCCAATATAATGATTCTTTCCATCTGTTCTGTTTTTGTTTTCATAGAAAACTGTTAGCTAATATTTAATTTACATTCTCTTACACAGATCCTTTTTCCTACCTATTTTTTCCTACCTATGTTCTTGAACCATATACATGGCCCAATATGTAAACTTTCATGTAAACTTTTTTCCATTTTCTTTATCTTCAGGGTCTTTGCATAATTTAAATGATAGGTTTCAGAGTGCACTTCTACCCGAAAACACCTCTGACTGTCTTTGTAACACTACCACAACAGTTTGGTAAAACAGATTTTATGCCATGAAATGATTTCCTTGACTGCTCTTGGAGAGTTCACTTTCTGAGTAACAGTACAATAAAATCTTATTTTAAAAAAAGTCTTATATCTCCTCTCTTAATGAGCATTTATGGTAATGAAGAAATTTTACCTGTCATGCCTATGACAGGTAAACTATGTCTATATTCTGACGTTATGTCTGGGATTACTGCTTTGCAACTTGGCTCAGAGCATGATCTGCTCTGTGGGTAAAAGGACAATAGTTTTTTCTGTCACATTAAACTCCATCTGAAGCAACCCAAATATCTTCTGACTATTTGCTATATAACTCAGAAACTGCAATTGTTACAATCACTTTATGTTTTATGGCTTAGTTGACTTATATTCTTGATGGGAAGGCAGGTTTTCAGGGACTTTATTTTGGAATTGCCTCTGCTTACTCAGCAAATACAGGTTATGATGGCCTAGTACCTGAAATTTTTAAGTATGTTGGGATATTGCCATCCTTCCCTGTTTTCATTCCTATTTTTTTCTCATCCAACAGGGAAGAAAATAAAAACACTTTTTCTCTCAGCAGTTTAAGATTCTTTTATGCTTTTTTTTTTTTTTTTTTTCAGTTCATACAGCAAATGTTTGAATAAGATTTAAAAGAGCTCTCTTTTACATCTTCTGAAGCTAATTACATTGTTTTAGAAGCTCATTCTGAGGTCCAAATTGGCTTGCAAAAATTTCAGATAGCTTGGTAGGTAAACAGTATGGAGTTCTAATGTAACTGTTCATGAGAAAGTGTTTTGTTGCTCATGCCTTTTAAAGCTTCCTAAAGCTGCAGGGCTCTCCTGAACTGTTCACTGCAGCTCCAGTTACAGTTCTAGAGTTATAAAACTCTAGTTATTTTGGTATTTTTGTTTTCTAAACCATCCTTGAAGTTTTATTATCATAGTGTAAATACTTTTAGTCTTTAAAGCTACCTCTGCTTTATTTTCTGTGAGTTTATTTCTTCTAGCAAGACTAGTTAAAAATGAAATTGTGACTTGGAAAGATAACTCAGTTTTTATTTCTAAATCCAGTTTTAAATGACTATATTCTTGAATAACAGCATTTTAAAGGAAGAAGAAAAAGCATAGTCTGCAAGTAGTACTGATGTTGAAAATATTTTTGTAAAAAAAAAGGAGGGGGAAGGGAGAAAGGGAGGGAAACAGGACTTTAGACCAGGTGTTTTACTTGAGACTGACAACTGTTTTTAAAACACTGCTGACCCTTTAAGCCCGTATCCTAGCATAATATATGTTTATGTGATACATTGCAAATAGAAAAAGAGAAGATTCTCTAAATATTAGACTAAAATGGGAACTAACTTAGACAGAAATATTATAGCGAGATTTACCAAACAACGTCTGAAAAAATTACCATAACTACTACAATGTCATGACAGAAGTGGAATAGTTTTATTTAGAGGGACATTTTTTCCATATGGACTTGAACTGAAGCTTACTGAACTCAATGGAAAGAGTCAAATTTTAAATAAAGGCCCACACGAGGTGCCTCTAGCAACTTAAAGCATTCTAAATTAAACTGCTTTGGGTTTTTATTTTCACTCTGAGCCATAGCTTGTCTTAACTTTCTGTATTTGCTAATCTAATTATCAAAGTAGCATGATATGAGGAGATTTGAGAAATTTTTAGATGTTATCTCTGTACTCAGTGAAGGAAAAATAACATCTAATTGCTTATAAATTGAAAAAGAAGTTTTGAGTAAAAATAAAATGTCCATGGAGTGAAAATAATGGTTCTCATTCTGCATGAAACAGATTGATTTACAAGAATTTGTTCTTATAGAAAGGCAACCTAAGGATTAATTCTGACTTCAGTGAACTTAAATTTCAGTGCCGTTACGAAGAAAAATGACCATTATTTGAAGAGGGCATTTGCAGGAAAGTCTACCTCAGAGTGAAGATTCTGTGTCATGGAAATGGCTTTGCTAACCCTCATGGGTTCAGTTCTGGAATGAAGGATGTTGATTGTGGTTGTCATGATGACTTTGAAAGAAGTAGAATTTCATGCCCTCTATGAAAGAGAGGACTGCTAATAGAAACAAGCCTAAGAAGAGTACTACCCATTGCAAATACTTCCTTAATGCAACTTAATGGAAACATAAGAAATTGTTATCATTTTCTTCCTTCAAAACATTATATATTCAGTCAGTAAAAATATTACAATACTCAGCAAAATTGACTCCAATGTTTTTTTTTCTCTAGAAATCTGCTCCTAAAATATGCCATAAACAAACTGAGACTCTGCTGAGGAAACAAATATTTCAAGCATATGATCAAGCCAAATAAATAGTCATGCAAGTGAAAGAAGCAGAATGAACTAAGCATTGACCTGTGTTTGTTGCATGTTCCACAGAACAAGAGTTTTCCCACTATACTGTGCACAACCAAGCGACCGAATTATTGATAATAATAATTAGTGCTTCAGTAATTCATTGTACATAAGACAAAAGAAAATTCCATTAATTTTCCCACGTTTCTAACTTTGTGATATTGCACACGTACAGATACACACACACACGTAATGTATTTCAAATATGCCATGTATGCTTTTTATAGGTCAATAAAGAATTATTTTGTGTACATGCACAAATAGAAAAGCTAGCATGATTCTTGTGGCCAGACTTATACTGCTGTTGAAATTTACACTGTTAAACCTCTTAATTTTTGAATTTTTCAGATCTGTAAGTTTTATGGAGCATAAACACATTTTTGCTTTTGTGCTCCTACGTTTATTTTTTAAGACATGGATTAAAATAGGGGCAGGAGAGGGGTTACATTATTCCACTCACAGTTAGTGCAGTTTGTGTAGGTGATCCAAAGGACGAAATGCTGCTCATTCTGAGCAGATATATCAGGCCAGCATGCACCTGGTATGAGCATTTTTGTCACCAGCAGTGTAGAAGAGAGTGATCTTGCCAGTACTTATATCCCAAACTCTGGGAAACAGAGGACTGTTTGCATCTAGATCAACAGCTGGTACCTCTAGCACAAGTGCCATAACTGTTCAGTTGCATATTTTGTAGCCAGGTAACTTTATGCATGGAAAGCCAAAGTGAAATGAAAATGTACACTTGGATATAGCATAGATACTAAAATGTATTTTTGAACCACAGTCTTTATGCATGAATATATTTAAGAGGGGATGAGAAAGTCAGTTGCTTCATCAGCTTCAGAAGCACCCTCACAGGTGTTGAATACACTTCATTTTTGCCTCTGCAATGCAGCCTCTTAAATGCAAAAAGAGCATGCCAAAGTTTGTCTTGCAGGGCAAACTGCCAGAGAAAGGAAACAGGTGGTCACTTATTCTGTAACACGCCCATTTTACACAGGTACTGCAATTCACACAACACCTTCAGATCATGCAACAGAAAGCTTGCAGATGCCCAAACCTGCTGTACAGATCCAGTGATTGGATTGTGTGTAATAGGTCTGTCTGGCTGAGCCAAGTTCTGACTACTGCCTTGAAATATAAGTTAAAGCAGCCGTCAGTGAGTAAGAAAAATGAGGACAGGCTTGGTTTTGCACAAGTCAGCATTAAATCAGAGGAAGTAAGAGAGTAAAAGATGCTTCCCAGAAATAAAGCAAGTGTCAAAAAGAAAAACAGCTGCACATACAAAAAAATTCACAGGCATCACAACTGGCTTCCTCTTTGATTTCTCATTCCATCCCTTTTGGTAATACTTGTGGTGAAGCTTAAGGGCTTTCTTTCAACATATTCTATAGCTCATTCGCTCTGATGAAGCACTACACGTTTTCTATGGTGCATTCTGTCTTTTATAAAAGAAATAAATAAAAATATGTAACTGGGAAGCAGCCTGAAACCTCAGAGGTGAATTTCACTCTGAATACAAGAGCTTGCTTGAGGTTTAGCTCCCCCAGCCCCACAAGATTCATATTGTGACCATGGGATCATCTCTGTGGGAGTGATCTTTGTTTTCCAGCAGTGGGACCACATGCTTGCCCCAAAAGATGTACATTTGTACAGATTCAGGCCACAAGTGAAGCAGAAAGGGGCAAGTATTTATCCCACTGGCTTGTTCAGTAGTGGGAGAATGGTGACAGAAAAAGAGACATTAGCCCAGTTCCTCTCCTGCTATTGTTGCTGTTTTTTCCCCTGTGTAGCTCCTCTATCTCAGTGTTTTATATATTTAAATTACTCAAGATTTATGTAGGAGAACTGGATTCAATTCTAGTTCTTTGAAAAACTATTGAAGCACCTGACTGCAAAAATTATTTTAAAATAACTATAGCTTATATGACTGGATAGTTATGGATTTTAGATAATGTATGATTTGAGAGGAGGGTAAGATATGGAAAATTTTAATCAACTCTTTGAATTTTGGGGTAGAATCATACAAAGAATAAAAATCTGTTTTTCTCCTCTTCACACAACTAACTCCTTTACAATCAATGGTCAACTAAAGACCTATCATTTTTCCTTTAAAGATCTTTTCAATGTAATTTGCTTTTTAAATATAGGTGTTCGCAAATTCCTAAACTGTATATTGTATTTAACAATTACTGTTAAATGTAAGAAAATGCAATAAAAAATGTACAATTTTGTTTACAAAAGTTTTCACAATATTTTCAGAGGGACTGTTCTGGGTCACTCCAAAATTACTAGAAATTCTCACTTCTGTTTTGCTTTGTCAAAAACAGAAGTATCAGATTTCACTGCCTTATCAGACATGTTCACTTACACATTTTCATTACACTTACATACCTAAATATGAAAGTAGGCTTTTTCCCTTTCCTCTCTTAGCTATCTAGTTACCACACCTCTGTCATCATCATGGAGACCTCACCAAAAATGACCTTGAGAAATTTAATAGAATTTTCCTTCTTGTGAAGTAATCCTCCCATTTGTATAGCCAGCTGTGACATTCTGTCAGACACAAAAAGCAATTCTAACAGAAAAATGACAGCTCAAGATGTTCCCTTTTACCACCACATTTTTGCAATTTAAAAACAGAGTTAAGCTTTTACTCAAGGAAGTTTATTCCACCTGATAAGTCATCAAGGAGTCCCTCTTGGTATTTTAGGGATGAGAACTCTGGAAAATATCAAGAAAAAAATCAATTTCTCTTCAGATTATCTGACCCCCTCCATTGCAGTTCAAATTTTGGTTTTTGGGAATTTTAATAAGAAGCCAATAATTTCATAGGAATAGAAATTAATTCCATGCAAAATAATGCTGACTCTGATCTCCTGAAAGTCTAAGTTCAGTTGTTCTATAAATTTCATTGTAATTTCCATGTTCTGTTAATGGAATAACCCTGCTTCTCTACAATTTTTTCTGGGGTGGACTTTAAAAGGAGACCCATGTTCCCATGTTATGTTGATGCAGTGTGCACAAGTACTGTACATACTTTATTTCTGCAGCAAAGGCTTTTGTCAAGGGAGATGTTATCTTTCTCACAGGGAATTGGAATGTTGTTGCTGAATTTAGTGGATATCCTGACATATTTCATGGGAGCTGCAAGGTGCTGAATGCTATTTTCTCAAAGAAGCTGAAGAGAACAGAGAGATCAGAGCACCTCAAGGAATCAGAACTCGGCAGAAAATAGAAAATGTGTGCAACAGAGGAAATTTAGTGGTATAAGGATTCAGTCCTGAATGTCTTGTCTCCATCATGCTTCCTGCTCCTTTAGTGATTCATGGCAATAAACATGCAGAAATAAGTCAGCTGGACTAAGAAACAAAATAACTTTATATCATGCATGTGTTTCCGCAAGAATAGATTTTAAAATATTGTATTATATACTGCCAAACTTTTATATGCACTACTGAAGAATGAATGTTTTCTTTCTACTGCATAATTTGTCAGTCAACTTTCTTGTCTGTAGTCTGTACTAAAACTGTACTACTACTAGCCTTTGCTACTTTGGGGTGCAGAATCCTAAAAACTGAAAGGGGATGTAAACAAGCATATTTTTTATTGTTTTCAAAATCTAGCATACAGCACATTTGTAGGGCACAGTTTTCATTGTAACAAGTAAGTCATACTATCTTTAATTGATCAGTTAACCTTAAAGTGGGCATCATTAATAAAACTTCTCTGCACTTATCCAAGTGCATATCCAAATGTATTTTAGCCTCTCAGTCCCTCTAGATTTTATGATAATGGGCAAAGTAGAAAGCATTAGTCATATCTGGGCCAAACAATCAATAATCTACTGCATATGTATGGATTAACAAAAAAGAAGTACATGAAGGCATCATACATAAAATATGACACTGGGGATGGGGAAAAAAAAAGAGCCCTTTTGGTTTTGATCATGAAACAAGTAACACACTTTAAAATATCCACTGGTCTTTTATTTCTTATTAATACACTATTTGGTTCAAATATACTTTATTCTTGACTATATGAATGATATCTAAAGGCTAATATTTTTAGATTTCCACTGTGGTTGTTCTAGTTTATATTCAGGTCTGAGCTGCTACTAGCAAAAAAAAGAAAAAGCTTTCTTAGGATGACAATGATACAAAAAATAAATCCAGGAAAGCAACAGATTTGAAATAAAAATGTAACACCTGCCAGGCAGCTTACTCACAGTATAAACAAGGATTAACACCAGCAGTGGTGCAGCAAATACTGTTCTTAGCACACATACGTTTAAATATCACGACCTGAATACAAGAAAAATTACTTCACACTGACTATTTCAAATTGCTTTAGGATTCAACCACTACTCCTAGAAAAACAATAGTGCTCAATACAGAGATACAAACACATTCAGTCCAGAAGGCAAATAAGCTAGAGAAGGAGTTTTTCTAGCATCTCCTTGGTTTTGTTGTAGACTATAGCTCTAAACAAAGAAAAATACAAAACCTAGGCAGTTATTTAGAATAAACTGTATAACCATTTGTCTCCACATAAGCAGGTCCCACGATTGTTTCCTGAAACAATTACTGTCTTTCTCAAGGGTCTTTTTTCTTCCTTAGAAGGACTAGGTTACCAATAAACATTTTAAAAATCAACCGAAGCTCAGTACCTTGTGATCAAGGATCAGTTGTGACTTGAGGAGTAGATGGTTTCATTGCTGAGTTAGAGCTCAGCCTTCAGGCATATGGCAACAGATGATCACCATTAGGGGCGTTAATATAAGGTTAATTGTTTGGGTCAGGCCTCTGCTGGCAGGCACTGGCTACATACAGCTGTGTATACGATTATCAGCCGAACAGGAGCCGACTGAAACAATCTGTATTCTCTCCTCTGACTACCTGTCCTCCCTAGCACAGAAGGAAAACAAACTGATGAATGATTATTGAATTTGAAAGCACTAAAGCAGAAACCTTGTGGTATTTTTATCCTCAACTGGCAAGGCAAAGAAACATTTTTTTTTTTTTTTATCTTTTGACAACGTAGTTTTTAATCCATGAAAGGGGCTCTCAAGGCATCATTGCCATAGCTTCTGTCTCTTTCTGGGCTGAGCAATAAGTAGTATCACTTGGGTTATCTTTTCCTCATTCTCCCACTGGTGAGCAAGAGGGATGGAAAAGCATCTTCTGAACAGATAGATCTGCTGATGACCAAATAATCCCTTTGCACTGAGGAGTGACAATACAGCTTTAGTCTTCCCTTATGCAGAGAAAACTGGCATGTGGAAGAGGATTTAAGGAGTAGTATTCAAGTACAAAGTGAATGCATATCCTATTAAAACCCTCACACAGGTAAAGGCAGTCATACAGCTGATGGTAATATTTAAGAAAAGAACTCAGGTAAGTACCATTCACATCAGGTTTTATATAATTTTTATTATTAATTACAATTATTAGCCATTATCATTATTCACAGCTTTCAGGTGTGTTGATAGAGTTGTTGGCTGTTCCAACCACTTTTACAGATTGCTTTTTTTTCCCGTATCTCTGGATACTCATGAGGGCACAAATGAACAAAGGAGCAGAATAACCACCTTAAGTATGACGAGACCCCCAGCATGACTGGTCCAAAGAAATCTCTATCCTGAGCATGATTTCCAAAGGAACCATGGAGAGACAAGACTGCAGTACTCTGGACAAAATTTGTTTGACGTCATCAGTGAACGTAAGAAAGATAAGTTAAAAGCACAGAAACCACAGTAACATTTTTCAAAATGGTGAGAAAGTAGGAATGCTCTTTGCTACATAGATAAAAAGTACTCAGCCCCAAGGGTAAGTAGAATATTTTACTCCAGCTCAAACAGGATGCAAGTTGAAAAATAGTCATGTTAAAACAAAAAAAAGTAAGCAAATATAATTAACAATGCTTCATTTTCCTGAAAAAAAAAAGTCTTAGGATTTAGTTAATTTTGTTATAAATTAATCAGTCAGTAAAGTTTTGTCAAAATGTACTCTGGCTTGTTTGAACACAGAGCAAACACTACCATTCTGACCAAAATAAGGGTACTTTGAAGGCTGCTTGCACAGCTCTTGCATTCAAAATCTATCTTAGTAACATGATGGGAGGTCTTTGGTTCAGGTTATATGTTATTTCTTTAAGATTTTAGAATTTCAGCTACATAGAATTGTAGTTGCTCAGTATAGTATGGCAGCTACACTTCAGTTGTGGACTCAATTTTATGTGTATCTAGTCAGTCCATTCCAACAAAGAGATTAAGTTTAGGGGGGGAAAGCCTTTGATATTTTATTTTTATTTTCAAATATTTTTGACACAAACCTTATCCTTGTTCTGTCCACCTCTTTATAAAATCTTTCATCTCTCCATGGTGTAGACAGAGTATTGACTTTTTTGTTCCATGCAAATCTGAGTAGTGTTGCTAAACATTTTAGTCATGCTTACATAAAATCTCCCGGACAGCTAACCTGAGCCCCTTGAGTTCAGGTGATGCCTCTTCTCCCTGACCTCTTCTGGCAAACAAAGAAGGGGGAGGGATTCCTTAAAGGACTCATAGCCACTTTCTTATGACCTAACAAGGAAACATACTTGTGTTTCCAAAAGTGTGTTTTAGGCAGTGAAATATGCACTAAGTCTACAGGTGGGGGAGAGTGAGGAGTGCACTTTTAAAAGACCTTGCACATGCACACACAAACAGTGTCTGCGCTAAGGGAAATTGAACATCGTCAGTGGGGGCACATTTATTAGGCTCTGGATGTAAATGAAACACAATAATGGGAATAAATAAAGCAGAAATAGAAGAAAGAGAGAGGACAGTAATAACAAGATGCATGTCCAATTGCACATCTTGGGGGAGAACTCATTTGTTGTTAGGTGAAAGATTTAAGCGATTTCAGTAAAACCTTGAAGACACCATTACCAACTGACAATTTGCTACAGGTACCACAGAAGTCCAAGCAGCTAAAGAGCTCCAAAACTGGCAAAATCCATCAAATTCACCAAGGAGCATAATATTGTTCTTCTGTGTAAACAGTTCTCTTATTCCTTAGGTTATGGGCCAGGTTATCTTTCATTAAGTCAATCATCATCAGCTGGGCTTGACCAGCAAGTAAAAAGGAGAAGGCAATCTGCCATTATGTAGGCATTAGTTTAGAGTGACCTATTATCTTCAACACCCTGTAGCTCAAAACATAACTACTTAGATTGCTCAGATAATAACTGTGGCTAGCCAGCCATTTGCAGTTACTATAGCTGCTGGCTTCAGAAGGCAGATAAATATATTAAATCTCTATTAGAGCATTCCATCATAAAGTGCACTCAGCTGCAATACCCTGTCTTTTCTCTTAACACCTCTAAAGAGATACATGAATGCTAGACAGTGCTGTGCCATGGATGGTATTGTCATTTCATTATTTGTAGTTGGACCATAATGGTATGTAATTTATATCCACTACCAAAAAAAAGAATAACACAAATAAAGATAATCAGTAAATGCATAGGAATCACATAGCTTGTAGAACTGCTGTTGAGGGTAATTGTATATTTCATTGCTTTCTAACACCCTGAGATGCTTAATACTGTCTTCTGCAGGGTGACCTCACTTTACTTAGTACAACTAATTTCAACTGGACAGAAGAACAAGGCTATATTCACCCAGCAACAGAACATATGACATTCACCTCTTCAGTACTTCAGGGCAGTTCTGTCTTGTGTTATCAGAAGCTGATGTGTTTTCCTTATGCAAGTGTCTACAAAAGAGTTAATAACTGCTTTTTTTAAGGCAAACTGTTTTTCATAAGGTAAGCAGAACCGAACAGCTATTTTGCATAAAATTGCAGATTTATACTTTCAAAACTCAGTTTTGTTTCTGATAGCAATGCATAGAAAACCTCCCCTTCTCTGTTCACTCAGATACTCTTTTGTTAGATAAAATACATATATAATCTCATTTAATTCCCCCAAACCCAACTCAGATACAAATATTTATTTGGCTTCACCCTCACGAAGATAACTCCTTCTAAGTGAAAGTTGTACTTGAAAACATATTTTACAGAGGATTTCTCCTTGCTTAAGGAAATATTTATACTGCAAAATACAGTGTGAACTGCTTTTGTTCAAGTCTTTTTTTTTTCTCTTATATGATTTTTGATCTCCCACAAGGAAATAATATAACCAGGTAGATTGTTTTTCATAACTTCCTTCCCAGATGAAGGGAGATAATAGGAAATATGGAAACAGCAAAACCCCAATTCATTATGTCTGAAGGAATTGTTTTCCCATAGTAAAATTTCATCCTGCTTATTATTCTATTATACACATTATTGTATTTTCCTGAAAGAAATGAAACCAGAGAGGAGGAATTAATCTGGTTTGAAAGAATAGATATCAAACTCAAGTTATTGGGTGGTTCTGCAATCTACGGCACCATGACTTTAAAGCATCGGGTACTCAGGATATGTAGGTAGAAAACTAGAGAGATAGAATTAGAAAGAAGCAGTTCAAACCATTCTTGCTAGATTCACTTCTGGCAAAACCATGCTCCTGGTGCTGAGTCCTTATAAGCAGGCAGCAGGTGGGCACAGCTTGACCTTCCAGATCAGTCAGATTAAGAACGTAATATTTTCTACACAGTTAATGCTGAGATGATGTTAATTGCGTAGCAGATCCTAAATCCCACAACTGATTTTTTATCATTCTGACAGAGCAAGGGAATAATATTTCCAGTATAGAAGAGCTGGCAGGAAGCTGTCTGGCAAATTCTCAAGATAGTATGGAACTAGGGGAAGGAAAAAAAAAAAAAAAAAAAATCAGAACATTCTTTGTGCTTGTTTCCTTCCAGACGACTTTTGAAGTGTCAACCAACAGAGAAACCAAGTATAAATATTAGTATTAGTATTAGTTTATATTAGTAAATATAAAGTATTAATAAAATAAGTGTGTATTGCCCATTTGTAAACATAAATGTTGATGAAGCTTGAAAAACCCTGCAGTCCTCCTAACAGATTCAGTGAAAGCAAGGAAATTTGGATCCAGACTTGCAGGCCTGAAGTTCAAAACAAAGGCCCCTCAGTGGTCTGACATTCAAAAATACTGAGTAGCTCTCCTAGCTGCTCATCTGTTGCTATGGATGTGCATTGTTTTAGAAGCCATACACGAATATTGGAGCTCAGAAGAAAGCAGAGTTCTGAAATGCTTAATATTAATAATGGAATAACCATGTCCTATGTGTAGAAATGGTCTACAAAATATGCAGTTCAGTTAGTGAAATGATGCTGGTAGAAACTAAATTGGAGCTTCCCTTGCACTACTTCCTGCTGTCTTCCAGGCTTAATGTTACCTTAATATATGTTTCTGAATCTAATTTTTCCTGAGCATCCTGCACTCAAAGGCTGACAGTAATATACAGTCACTCCTTCACCATGTACCAAGGTATTAACTCATCACTAGGGTAAAAAAACTGTTGCTTTGATTTTATTGCAGTTGAGCACCAAACTCTTGAAAAAATTATATCCCAAGTAAAGCAATGACAGATGAGAAAAAAATGGGAGAAAAAATATTGAACTGATTACTAAAAAAGAGGCTTGTGTGTGGTCAGGCTAAATGTGAAAGCACTAACTGCAATGGTTGATACAAGTAAATATTACAAGATTTTCTGAATCATATTCTCACATTAAAGTGTAAGTGGCCCATCGTTTGTAATAAATGACATGCCTGTTCATGCCCAGCCCAGCAGCTTTCCATGTAGTCTAATGGACATGAGGAAAAAAAGTTCAGGTTGAGACTTTTAGCTCTTTTAGAAGTAGTGTTAGGCTGACATTCATTCTGTGCTGAAAACCTGTCTAGTCTCTGAGTGTTTCGGGAATTAAAGCAAATGAAAAAATATGCCCCAGAAATGTTAGGGTGGATATATTCAGGGAATAAGTGGGCTTACACCTGAGTATCCCACAGTACTTCATGAACACTACTTGCAAAACACTGAATGGAGGGCAATGTAGTGCCAATTCATGATCCAAAACAAAACAGCTTCAAGTCTTTAAGAAAACTACTTTACAGCAGAAATATACTGAGCCTTGGTAACAGAGGGTTAACCTGCAGAAATTATTTTATTGTAAGCCTTGCAAATTTTAGTGAGATTTCTGTTCTTTTTCTGGGCTTACATGAGTATATTAGTCTCTTAGTGTTTATTGTTTTTAATAAGCATGAATTCCTACACTTGTAGGGAGGTAATAGAAAAGCTTGAAAATGTAATGAGAGCATTTTGCTAATTTAGAAAATTTAAAGAATGAACTGAATTAACAAAAAGATAATATTTTTGAACATCTCATAGATTTGAAAGCCTTACTGAGTTTTAGATCCTTGAGATTAGCAACATTAGCATCATAATTTTTTGCAATCTACTACATTTCAAATTCTTCCAGACAAGGAAAGTGATTTTAAAATATTTAAAATTAATTATTTTTATCATACCCATATAATTTAGTAATTATATGGAGTAGGAACTCAAACAATACTTTATGGCAAAATATTTCTTGAGCACCCAAGCAGTTTTTCCATTTTACTTATTAAAAAAATATGATGCCTAACAGAAAATATAATAGATACCTTAATGAACACCTGTAACAGGAAGCCAAGCTGTTAATCCTCAAACTCTGGTGATTAGAAGTGGGGGAAATTGTTTTCTCACCTCAGAAAATATTGCTTAAAATTACTTATATTTTATATACTCATAAAATTGAGATTGGTAGGAAAGGAAGAAATATCTATGGGAACAAAATTGTAGAGAGGTTATCCCACAGCATCCAAAAGCAGTTAAATAAGAACAGACCTGAATGGAGCAAAAGGTCTTCAATCCAAGTCTCAATCATTACAGCTAGATGCTCTGATCACCAGCTGTGTTTACCTGTGGCAGAAAAGGTCATGGATTCTTTAAATAATTGAACAGAGACATTGGGCCAGAAAATTAGAGGAGGTGATTCATTGGTCCAAAGATTAGGATATTCAGCTTGGGTACAGATGACCTAGTTTGATTATGACTCAGGCAGTCAATGAAAGCCACTGAACCTCTAGCTTCAAACGAAGCACATGAGGCAGAGGGTAGCAAAGGCTTCTGGATGCCTCAGGAGGTGAACAGTATCCACCACAGCAGCTGGGAGAAGACAAGACTGAAAAAAGAGCAGTGGAATGACTCAGGCTTTGTGCTTGGACATGTGAGGCCAAGATTTATATTTAAATATCCAGTTTGAATCCAAAGTTACAAGGGAGAGTTATCCATTTTCTTAGAAGGTGTCATTTTCCACCAGGTTACTATTGGGTGTTATTAGATGTATTAATTTTGTCATAAAGTATGTCTCAATCTGTACCACAAAAAGTTAGATTTTAGTCACTTCATATTTTCATGCTTTAAGAGAACATTCTTTTCAGGATTTAGTGCAAGGAGCCCCATTAAAATCAGAAGTTCTGGAAGTTATAGGGAAGACATCAAACCTAAATGCAGCATTAAATTGGTTTTTTTCTCATTATTGAACTAATAATGACTTTTCAAAATCCTGAATTTTTATAAAAGAGGAAAAAAAACCCTGCTCATTGCCTGAATGGAGGGGGCTTTGGCATGTAAGTTTAAGGCTAAATACAAGCTTCCTAGAAAGAAATAAGGACAAAAAAAGTCATACCACTTAATCAAAAAAAGTGCCTATGCAAGCACATCCAGACTATAATGATAGTCTGCACTTTGAGGCTAGTCATGGAAATGTCCAGATCACATTACTGTCAAAGTCAATAGTACAGCTGTGGATAGATCTAAACATAATACAGCACAACAATCCAATAGACTTTTAAAAATTAATAAATGCATAGATGTAAGATGCTCATATCTTGTTACTCCAGATCTCTTAAAACTACATTATGGCATAAAAATTGGATAAACTAAGAAATGTTCCTATAGTTCATTTTCCCAGTTATAAGCCTCTTCTTAAATGCTAAATGTAAAATTTCAGAAGGATGAGAGGCATCTTGCAGTGGATAAATGAGGGAAAAGATCAAGGAGGACCTTCTGCAGAAAACAACACCTTTTTGTTGGTTTCAGTAGGAAAAAAAAGGAAATAAAACACATATTTATAGACAAATATAAAGTGTAATATATGGGTATCTGTCTGTGTGTATAAATACTTACCTATGTTGAATTTTTTAGTGACAGAGACTAGAGCCAGACACTGAGCAGCTCGAAACAGCATTGGAGGGTTTGGAGCTCAGAGCAGCTGCGCTCATCTGGTGAGGCCAGAGCAACTCAGCAAGGGTAAGAGCAAGTGGACATAGAAATAAAACCCTAGCCCTCAGCAATACTCAGCACCAGCAAATCAGTGACCGCAGGGAAGACCTCCTGTTTCCTTGTCTGAACAGGGTCTTTATTAATATTAACTTGGAAGAGAACATTAATCTGTTTATTTAGGCTTGGGAACCAGTGAGTAGAACAATGAATTGGGTCAGAGATCGTGAGTCTGTTTGTCTAATTGCAAACATGTAGTGGAAGGAATGTACAGTGTTATTATTGATGAAACAAAGTGAAGTTTACACATTCAAATATTGTGATGACAAACACAGTGGCAACTCCTGTGCTACCTCCTGCTGCTCAAAAAAATACTTAACACAGATATATCTTGGGGTCTTTATTGAACTGTATGATTCTCTCACCTCACTGTATGTTTTCTGCTTCTAGTTCTGAGGTTTCTCTCAATTATTTTCATGCAAAGGGAAAAGAAAGATAATTGCAGTGTTAATTACAGCTTAAAATTAATGGCAAAATAACAAAGCATGGAGCAATAGCAATAAAATCCGGGTAAGAGAGATGAAAGCAAGCCAAAGTGGTTTAAAACAAGATGCTTCATTTCTCCTGGTCCAGAGGTTATTTAAGTCTCCTTAGAAAAAAGGAACCCAAAATCAATTCTAAGGACAATTTTTGTATTTCATTCAGTGGTTCTTTGATGGAAAATAGGTAAGTGGCTGCTGGAGTATAGACTAAGGCCAAGTTTTCCTTAGCTATTACAGGGGAATTTTGTTCACGTATAGGTTTTCACAGCTCAAATAAATGTTTTGTTTACATATTTGTTTTTTTTTCTTTGTCTAAAATTAGAGAAGAACATTTTCAATGGAAAAGGCAGAGAATTCCTATATTCTTCATCATTACAACCTTCAGTTATAGCAGTGATTTTTTCTGGAGATTAAGGATATAAGTTTGAATTTCCTGAGACAGAGGAAATAATGGAACACAAGTCTCCCCAGTTAATGCTTTATCCATTGAACAATTGTAACAATGAGTAGGAATGATTTCCACTTCCAGAGCAACTTAGAGGGAACATGATAGACAACCTTGTGTTTTGTACAGACCCAAGAGATGGAGAAGGTTGCAGCACAGACTGAGACTCTCTGAGACTTCAAAGTTCTCAAGGAAAGCACTAAGTTGTTCATCAGTTCTGATTAAATATATCACAAAATAAGAAGAAAACTTCTCTGTGTCATTAATTTAACTGGTGTATCCCATGCAGTATGATACAGAAACCACCAAGAGCTGTATATGTACATATATATATATATGTTAGATGTAACTGTAGGCAGATTCAGTGCAGCAATTTTCTACTAAAGTTATTAGTTAGATTTAAATATGTCAGAAAACTACCACAAATAATACTAAATCAGGATAAACACTGTCACGCTTCTGCAAAGCAATGCTTGAAGAGAGGGATGCCAAAAGGCAGAAGTTAAAAACTGGGTAGTGTGGTGAACTGCTATAAGATTTT
This sequence comes from Muscicapa striata striata, assembly GCA_030060385.1. Taxonomy (NCBI): domain Eukaryota; kingdom Metazoa; phylum Chordata; class Aves; order Passeriformes; family Muscicapidae; genus Muscicapa; species Muscicapa striata. The sequence continues at coordinate 1,725,955 of JAREIS010000255.1, forward strand.
ACTGAGCAGCTAGGCTATTTTAATCATACATACAGATATTGCTTGTTGCTGGAAACCCAGAAAGGAACTGTATTTTGTCTCTGATATCCTTAGCTGGAAATGAAACTCAGTGTAGTTCTTCCAATCAATCGAACAGCTTTGACTAATATTGCTCCTTTGTTGAAGAGGTTAATCTTGTTCCTACTTGAAAACTTTAAGCAGTTATAAAGAGGCTATTTTAACTGCATATTATAATTAATACTTTATAAGAGCTTAGAGATTCACATTGTGACATTGTGAAGACAGAGCTAGAACTGAGTGTTTTGGGGGTTTTTTTTGAGATCAGGATGTTCAGGAATCTTGTTGCAGGTTGTCTGCAGATGTAAACAGGTAACATGTCATTCTGCTTGGGAAATCAAAGATGTACCAAAATGAATATCAGTCACACAATTTGTTTGTGTGTCAGTGGTTACATAACTTCTCATACTGCAACCAAGCTGGTTAAATAAGCCTTCCATTTTAAGGCTGAGTGCACCTGAATTTTCTACCTCAGTAGCGGACAGGTACCCAAGTGGAGCACTTAGAGCCAGTTATACAAGTTTATAACAAAAAGATGGTTCATGCATCAGGGAATTAATAACCCAGGACAAAATATGAGACATCAGTTAGATACGGATTTATAAGAATAAAAATATAAAAAAGGAAAAGTTTGGGAGAATCATAAATTGCTTTACACACACTTTTTACCTATCTCTTGCCAAGAGCTAGTAATTGTATCCTAGTTACACAACAAAAGCAAAATCTACTTCATGTTTCCCCAGGCAAGTAATCTACCAAGCAGCAAATTTTTGAAAGAATTATCTTTATTTCAGGATTACAGAAGAGAATAAAATTATCCTCAGATTGTTTCTGAACTAAGTACCAGAAATTATCTTGCTAAAAAAATTTGTTGTTTATGGATGCACACAGATTTATCAAAGTGTTTTTCAGAAGATATTAATATCAATTCTCTTGTTCTTGCAAAAATTGAACAAACAGAAATGTAATGAAGCAACAAATTGTACTTTGGTGATTACTTTTTCATTTGTTTTACATTATTGTCAGTCTTTTCAAAAATTGTTTATTATTACTTATCAGTGAAGCCTTGAGATTCTGAATAGCTCTGAAGACTAAGTAAATGCATGGCCTCTCCATTGAAAAGCAAATTATAGAGTAATTTCTTTTACTATCATTAATAGACATTACTCTCAAAAGTATAGTATAGATATATAAATGTTGTTGATGGTGTTGATGAAAGTTTCATCTGCTTATCAAAATCCTGTGGTTTTAGATTAAAAATTTATTCAGTGAATATATTTTATGCAGACTAAAAGTATATAAGTTCTCAGAATAAACCTTGAACAGACAAATATATAATTTCATGGCCAGCAAAAAGAAAGCTACATACTGTTAGGCGAGAGAGGTACTGCATGGGCATTCTTACAGCCTAGAAGATCAGGATTGTCTCTGAACAGATGCACTGAGTATGTCTGTACATACGTGGCATTAAAAAGTTGTCTAAGTACTCTATTGGATACAAAAGACAGGTGCAGGGGAGACAGTAATTTTGTTTCTCTAACACCTCTCTTTTGAAAACATCAGATCCTATGAATTCATTAAGGATTTGAAAATTCTCAGTAGACTAGAAAGGAAATATTATCTAGTTGTATAATATTTTTATTTGAACTCAGTTACTCAACTGTCACTGAGGTCGTAACCTGTTTTAAAAAAGCAAGATTCCAAGTGTTCATGTTTCTTCTACTGACTTTCAGAAACATCTCTAGAGAAAAAAACATTCTAATGTTCACATGATTTGAACTAAACTTTCAATTTCCTGAAATTTTATCAGTAGCAGTAGAAACCTTTAAATTCCTGGATTGTGAAAATATATTCCTGTTGTTACCTGTTGTTACTTTGCCTCGTTTTTTTTTTTTTTTTTTTTTTTTAACCTAATTAAACTGTGAAGCAAGAGAAGAGGTCAAGGTAAAGTCAATTAAAATGATATTGCATAGACATATGTTTGCAAGTAGATGTTTAAAAGTATTTTATGAAGGTTACAGAGTTTGTAACAAATGGCATGCTGAGTGGTCCCCTGTTGCTTATGAAGTTAGAAAGGCATTCCCTATAGCCGCATAATTTCTTTAAAACCTCTTACAGAATAGTACACATCTCCAGTTTAATATAAACATGACCCTTCAACACCAACATATAAAATACCTAGCTCTCTGTTTGTTGAAATAATGGATAAGGTGAATCCAAATGTTTTGGCAAGATTTCTAGGTTCAAAGACAGAAATGTATTTCCCCATAAAATAAGTCATCTGCAACTATTAACCCCACCAAAACATAAAAGAAATAGAATAGCTCTTCAAAAGACAGACTTTATTGATGAGATTTAAGATATAATAATAGTATTTAAGAATTTTGAATTTCTTTTGTTTATCTGAATTTGCTTTTGGATGCTTCTAAGCAAATATACTTACTTCAGCTTTACCACATTGATTTCTCATGTAGGTATCTTGATGACCAGTGTATTTAAAAGAGGTGAGAAATTGAAAACCTTAGTGAAAGTGACAGGTAAGTTTTCTGTCCCAGCCCTGGATTTGGCCCTCATAGTCTTTGAAGTTCATTCTGCACCCCACCCCCTTCCCACTCCCTCCCTCCCCGTGAAAAAAGATTTAAAAGTTCAGCCATAACAAAACCCAAGAACAGCCCTGAGATCTTCAGACATTCATATCTTAGTGCATAGTCACTAAAATTAAACATTGCTAATGCATTTCAGAATAGAAAGATGTTCCCTGACTAAGCAAAATAGTTCTCAATTTTATATTGAATTCTATCATGGGGACATAATTGACTCAACAATTTAAAAAAATCTATTTATAAATTTCAGTTTCTGATGAGCTTTTTTATAGTTAAAAAATACAAATTACCAAACCAAGTCATGTCAAAAAGACAATATTCAAACCTTGACAATTTCTATTTAAATTGTTTGCCTCTCTATATACGCAAAAGCCCCTGGGATTAAAGCTTGGATATTCAGGACTGATACAAAGACTTATGCAAACTTTGATAAGAAGAATTCTTAGATTTGAGTGTTTTGAAAATATTTTGTTCATTTGCAATTATTTCTCAGACTTTTTTCCCAAAAGTCTCGTAGCTATAAAGTATTATATTTCTGTTTTCGAAAAATGGTTGTTGACAGTTCTAAAGTAATACTTTTAAGGAGTGTCTCAATGAAGTTTCATAGAATAACATAGATGTGGCTGTTGTCTTAATCAGGAAAAGAGAGCATTCTCACAGGTGATTAAATATACAGGCAGCTAAAAAAATATTCTGAGAAAAGACACTAAAATAAGTATTTACAGAGTGTATGGACCACAAACAAGAAGTGCCCTCGTCAATGCTGAACGGAAAGAGCAAGGGAAAAAGTATTTAGAATTAGTTATTTGGAACTAAGTAAAGCTCATCCAGAGGAAACATTTGAGGTCATCAGGATTCAATTGTCAATGGAGGCTCTTCCCTCCAAAATCTCTCTTTATGCAAGCCCTCAGGGGTCAGTCCTGGGGCCGAGACAGTTCCACACCTTTGTCAGTGACATGGACAGTGGCATCGAGGCACCCCCAGCAAGTTTGAGCTCAGACCCTGAGCTGGGTGGGGCAGTCAGCACAGGGGAGGAAGGGATGGCATCCACAGGGATCTGGACAGGCTTGAGAGGTGGGACCATGCAAACCCCAGGGAGTTCAGCAAGGCCAAGTGCCAGGTCCTGCACTGTGCTGGGGCCATCCCAGACACACCCACAGGCTGGGCACAGAAGTGACTGAGAGCAGCCCTGTGGGGAAGGACTTGGGGGTGGTGGCTGATGGAAAACTCACCATGAGCCAGCAGTGAGTGCTCCCAGCCCAGAAAGGCAAGGGAATCCTGGGGTGCATCCAGAGCAGCTTTGGCCAGCAGATTGAGGGAGGGGATTGTGCTGCTCTGCTCTGCTGAGATCCCACCTGGAGCACTGCATCCAGCTCTGGGGTCTCCAGCATAAGACATGGAACTGCTGGAGTAAGTCCAGAGGAAGGCCACAAAGTTCATAAGAGAACTGGAGCATGTCCCCTAAAAAGACAGAAAGTTTGGTCTGTTCTGGAGATTAAAAGGTTGTGTAGGAACCTCATAGCAACCTGCCTGTATCTGAAGGAGCCTACAGGGAAGCTGGAGAGAGAGCTGTCAGGAGCTGTAGTGATAGGGCAAGAAATAAAGGATTCAAAGTGGAGAATGAAACATTTAGGTTAGATAGATGAGAGAAATTCATTACTACAAGCGTGGTGAGGCACTGGAAGAGGTTGCCCAGAAAAACTGTGAACGTCCCAACTCTGGAAGTTTTCAAGGCCAGGTTGGATGGGGAATTGACCAACCTGGTCTACTGGAGCTGTCCTTGCATCTGGCAGTGGGTTTGGGATGAGATGATCTTTAAGGTCACTTCCAACTCAACACATCTTATGATTCTATAAAGCAACCACAGTCCTCGGCCTCTGAGGTCTTTGAGGCTGTGGTTGGCATCAAGTATGTCTCTCAGTTTTTCTGCTTTGAAAAAGTCTCTGCACATTTTACAGATCAGGAATACTAAATGCAGGGCTATGTACTGCAAAGCTTAAAGTTACTGAAAACTCATATAATTCTGAAAATGTGGTGAAACCAAACTCCAACTGGTGAAGTGTTGCTAATCTAGCAGTAATTATTCCTTTTTCCTTTTGTTCCTCATTACAGTCTATTAAAAAAATTGTTTCACAGGAAACTAAGTGTCTATGACATGCTAACACCTGAAAGTGGTTGTAGATTAATCTAACTGCATTAAACTTCATTCACTGAGTTGACATTTTATTGTAAAACCGAGATTAAATACTTCATTTCACTTCTTGTGTCAACACAGTGATAGCTCAACGACACAATTTCTGGACCTAAATACATGGTTTTACAAAGGTAAGCAGCTTCCTTACCTCTCACAGATCAAGTGGGATAATCCTGGTTTTAGACTCACCTCGGTGGGGTGCAGTGTTCATTCCCTTCAGTGCGAAAAATGACATTGTATTCAGACTGCAGCAATGACAACAGGAGCTGCTGTGGCAGCTGTGCCAGCCATAAAAACAAAGTGTGATAGTTAGACAAGTGTCCTGCTTCCAACACTGCCAAACAGTAGGCATTTGATGAAGGTTATAAGGAAAGAACATTCATGTAGTGATTCTTCTCCAAGATTCCTTTTCCATCTTTGGCAGTTACTGCCTTAGAAAACTTCTGTCAAAAAGATGATTATGCCCTAACACCTAGGTATAGAAGGTAATGGAAGGTAATCTGGCTTTTTGCAACAAGTAACATTGAGTTACAAACCAACTTTGTTGGACTTGTGCATCTACTGTCAACCTTTACCTCATAAATAGACAGGGGTGTTGAGATCAAATCCACAAAGATTATCTTCGTGGGTTCAATGATATTAATCAGAAAATATGAAAAGGTCTCATGCCACAAGCATCCTACCAGTTTCTGGACACTTTTTTTCTTAGAGTTCCCACCGAATGAAATGTGAATATAAACTCATTCTGAGAAATTCATTTCCCTAAAGATTTTTACTATGCCTTAGAAGGCTATGAGTAAATATTCCACACTTCATTTCTGTCATCACCTGCTTTGGTGAAAGACCTTCTTTTTATACAGGTGAAACAGAGGGAAAAAAAAAATAGAAAAACCCCTCAACAAACTCCAAACCACAGCAAGATCAAGGATAATAAATGAATATAAAATACACAACTGATGGATGGTTGTTGTACCATTGTATATTGGAGTAAAAGGGATGGAAATTGGATTTTTGTACTCTGCAGTGATATTCCACAGATGTAATTGCTGTTCTTATGATTTTTTTTACATCAGTAGACACTAGGATTCTATCTGTGATGTCTGCTTTGGAGATGCTCGTGCACATGTATATGCTAAATGATCACTGAAAGGATTTATATGCACTCTTTTGCTGGAACAATTCACATTCATATACAAGGTGTATCTCAATGCCGTGCTACAGTTTTGTGAAATCTGGTCCAAAGGCATACAAATGTCCCTGTACTTGCTTTTAAATCCATTAGGTGATACAAGTGCATTTGCATTATGATCACAGATGACTAAGAGATTAGGAGATAACCTGACCTTGGTAGCCAGCAAAAGAGAGTGAACTGCTGGTGTAGTATTTGTGTAGTGTAGTGTACTACAGCTGTTTCAGGATCAGCATCCACAGCAATTGCATTAGAATGAACACAGATCATGTGAGGATACATTCAAAGAAGGATTAATAACCTATCATAAAATGACATGTCATTTAAACCAGAGGGAAAGTAAAGAACAGATTCAAGGCAGTTTGACACGATGTAATTCCAGTTAATCCACAGCAAATATTGCATACAAGGAACTCTGACTTTCCCTCAATATGAGATTTCATATTCCTTGGCCATTATTATAATTAAAACTAAATAAACTCAAATTATTCAGAATAAAAGATTCTAATCCAGCATGAATAACCCACAGTTGATTAAATTGATCTACATTTCAAACTCTTAAATTTATTTCTATACTAGACTTAATTGAGTTTTGGAATTGTGTATGGATTTGTCTTTGATGTGCAGAAGGAGCAAAGGGTGCATCACAGCGCTCAAGGAAGGAGAGATGAGTACTGCTTGAGAGAGGCCAGCTAAATTTCTCCTTAAACCATAAAGACTGCGCCTTTTCAGAAGTGTCCTCTTTCCCAGATGTGCCTTTTCCCACTCTCTTTTTGTTTGCTGAGTATTTCTGCAAAAGGGAAAGACACACAGGTTACTTAAGGCAGCCCAAAGGGACAGATTGCACCTGAGCCCTGCCTGCACTTGTGACACAGCAGAACAGCCTCCTGTTTTCCTCTGTGCACAGGCAGGCGTTCTCAGGCTCCCCACAGCAAAATAGCCATCTTGTGCCACAAGAAAGAAAATAGTCTGCATTTTATAGTTGAAGGATTGATTTCCAGAGGAGCTCATTATAAGCCTGGGATTCACGTGTCACTTAAGGGTTCTACTAAATTTTCTCTGTTAATGAGTTACTGAAAACTGTATTTTCTGCTGGGAATTAGCTAGAACAGTTCCTTTCTGTGCAAATAAACCTAAATTTTATTCCCAGTTCTTTCTTTCTCTAGTTCTTTCCTATACCTGGATTCTCATTAAAATTTATAATAATCAAGAACAATTTTAATTCTGCTCCTAGCTGCCTTTTTTCTTCTCCTTCAACTGAGAGGTTTTCTAGGGCCTCAAAAGTGTAAGAATGGGGGGCGGGGAGAGAGAAAAGACATATTAGACAAAAATTAAAAAAAAAGGTGACAAAAAGTATCAACCAAATAGAGTTCCAGTCCCTGAACTCAAAAGGGCTTGGTTTATACTTTTGCGTCAGAAGTTTTTTCAATTATTCTCCATTGTTTCAGCAGAATGAAATAGGAATAAAGCCTTAAGAATACAATACACTGAGTTCAGCCATAGGTGATAAGTTCTGGCCTCACCTGTCACATTTAGTCCATTTTTATACAGCCTCTTCAGAAAATTCTCAAAAAGGTTATCACTGACTCAGCTAACAACTTTGTAGGACAGCTGAATGTTTTAGAACTTTCAGAAGAAAATGTTACGTAGTTAAAGTAAAAATTTAAGGGAACTGAGTTATACTTTTAATTTTTTTTGCAAATGTTGAATGCATAGCCACACTTTGTTTCAAACCATACTTTATTTGAGGTCCATAGCTTGCAAATGATCACTGAACTTCCAAACCAGACCTTTTGCTTCTACTCATTACTTCTGCTATACAGTACCTTGCAGTTCCTGTCTGTGCAATTTCCTTTTATTAATGTACAAACAAAACATGATGAATTAAACATGCTATTGCATGTATTTTTTGGCAAGCATGAAAGATGAGGTAATTGAAGATGGTTATTATTTCCAGCTGTACAATGCTAGCACATAGTGACATTTAAATAATAAGAGAGAAAGTAAAATAGGTGTTGTGGTTTTAACAATACTACCCTCTAAACATACCAACTCACTAATTTCTACTCATTATTTTGGATATACCATTGTAACACAGAAACTGTGTCTCAGACTATTTAAGTAATTTCTGCTATGCAAAATAAGAAAAAAAAAAAGACAAAACTCAAACCTGAAAAAATAGAAAATGCTACAGTAACTAGGTATTTTATTATAACTAAATTTTAGAACCTAGGCAAGTCATGTAGAGATCTCTGAGACATAAAGAGTTGCTTCTAGGAAAATTCTTTTTCTTTGTTAAGGAATAGATTATTGTAAGAAAATGACTCATCTTTACTTTTCAGAAATCTGTAATAAACACATAAGATTTTTTTGTGGAATACTATTTAGTAGAAGAGAGTTGTCAAGGTTTTCCACACATTCTTCTGATTAACCTTTTGTTCAAGATCATTTTCAGTAAGAAACTCTTGTTTCTATCTTGATCTCCTGTCTGGCAATCTGTTACCGGCTGTATTTTACCTGGTACATTTTTATCTTAGAAATTATAATTTTTATTGCTCAGCCATGCAGACAGTAGCTGAACATAAAGCAGGGAAAGGTGCTGTTTCAAATAAACAGTCCAGTGCTTGAATCATGAGCTGACTGACTCTGTGGGGGCTGGTTTAATTTTCATGTTCTAACTGTAATTCTATGGAATTAGCCACCAAACAGAACACTTTAAAGACCTGTGGTCAATTGCAACGTGTACACTAATTTTCCATTTGAAAAATAAAATCAGCAAATACTTGGCTTGTTCAAAGTCAATAGCCATTACACACAACAATGAAGAGTATTGGATTGGGACTGTCAACCCCATGTCTCAGTAAATTTGGGAAAACTGCTGCATGTACATTAACAATTTTTTTATCAGTGGCTTTTTTAGAAGAGGCTTTTATTATTGCTTTGTTTCTGTTCATAACATGAGGCCCACGGAAATCACAGTAACTCATGGATTACATGTTGGGCACAGTTGGTTCTACCATGTTTGCTTACCCTTCTGTCTGCTTGGGAGCATAGCACACAACCCTCTTCAGTGCCTTACAGTCATAATGGTATCCTCAGCAGCCCTCCAATCTATCCCTCCAGCTCCACACTTTCCACAGAATTGCTGAAACAAAGGATCAAATTTCAGCAATTGACTTTAAAATATTTCTCAAGACCTAATTTCAGTCATTATTAAAGAATGTGAACATTTCACAGGTAACAGAGATGCATACCAATGTAAATGTAATGATATCAGTATGAATTAAATCCTCCTTAAGACATTAAATGGCACGTCTTTTGTTTATGATGAGGAAAAATCTGACATTAAAACAGTCTTGCAATGTATTTCCCTTGAATTATATAGTAAGGGAAAAAAAAAAAAGAGGAAAAAAATGCAGCAGAATGCAGCAAAAAAATCAGCTATTGAAGCACATTAATGGCAGAAACCTATTCTATGATTTAATTAATTCAACATTCCAAATGGCTATTAATATAAAGGAAAATCAAATTCCTCATCTTGTGCCCCAAAAAACAAATAAATGCTGAAGACTGGCATACACCTTCAGTGTTTCTTACTTCTCTCTTGGTAATGTAAACACAGTTCATGAGTTCAGGACCAGCAACTTATATGGTCATCCAGTGCCTCTTCAAACATATCACTAGATCATACGTTTCATTCTTTACCATGGTGCTGAGTCTCAGAAACTTGGTTTTAGACAAAGCACATCTTCTGAACATATATTTGAGGCCACCCTAAAATCTGTGAAATAGCCACGTCCATCTAAAAAAGATTGCAATTCACTACTCACAATACGCTGTATTTCCTATTCAAATTTGTTTGGCCTCAGCTTTTTCATGTTAAACCTTGTCATTCTTTCCTTAAAAGTCTAGCTTTATGACTGTATTTTCTCCATATAAAAGCACTTAGACACTGTAAGCAACTCAACAAGAGTTTTCTTTCTGGAGTCCTTAACACACTGAGCTCTTTTAAGCCTTAAAAAAGCTCCTTAAAGCTTTCACACATTCAATCATACAAAGGTTAATTTCTATTTCCTAATTTTTTTCAGCATCTTTTTTCAAATGCAAACATTAAAACTATAAACAGTATTTCAACACCAACAATTTCTGTAGAACTCTGATATGCACAACTTAGAATGTATACCAAGTTCCTCCTGAATTAAAAGGAATGTTGAAATATTATTTGGAACTCATAAAGTAAGATTAGCACTTAAAAATCAAAGGCTACTACTTTGGATTTTTATGACTTCATATACTAATTTTTCAGTTTTATAAAATAACCTGCATCAAAATTATATATAGTGATACCAATGAATTCATTTAAATCAAGAGAACTCTTAGGTACATAGGTAAGTTAGATTTGAAGAATTGTGAGAGATCATATTTAAATTTAAGTTTTCATAGGAAACGCTAGTGGAAAAGTTTGCACATCTTGTAGTAAACATGCCTCACTTGTGGATTCTATGCCAAAGCTGTAGCAGGTATTTTTGACATAAATGTATGTTTCACAGTTCTGGTATTTGTGTAGGTGACAGAGTCTTGGTCCCCCAAGGCTGATTTATCTTCAAAACATATTATCTTATGTGCTATTTTTGTCCTTTTTAACAAATCTACTTTCAAACATCCTTGATCTAAAGTAGCTAGCAAGCACTGTAAGTACTACACTGTAGTTGGAAAAAACAAACAAACAAACAAACAAACAAAAAAGGACTTTGTTTATCAACTATATATATGTGGTACAAGTGTGTGAACCTAACAAGATTCTTTTCATTGTGATTTCCCAAAGTAAGAAAGTCCTTAAAAACTGAGATGAAAAGCAGCCATTTACTGAAATACTTACCATTGCAAATGCTCAATGATTGACTTAGAAGCTGAAATCTTAACTATTTTAAGGATTTTTCTCTTTCATTTGGCCTAATTCTGCTTTCTTTCTTAAGTCAGTGCTATAGATGTGAACCATTGCTTCACTATCACTCATCAGTGTGTTATTAATAAAAACTGGTAGATTCATTCCTTCTACTGGTTTTTTAGGCAAAAAAAAAAAAAATGCTGTACATGAGTGAATATTAAAGTTTATGCTTTGAATTTCATGTGACTAATTTAAAGGTCATACTTGTTAACTGTTGCAAATTTTTGCCTATGGAACCTTTGACATTATAAAATGAAATTTAATATTATAACACTCTAAAATTCCTTCAGCCAATGGATTTTGTTTCATATTATATGGCATTTCACATCTTGAAAGCATGGCATTCCAAGCTTTATTCTTAAGGAAAAAAAACAGAATTATATTTTGATTGTGCAACACCTGTAAAGACTAATTGTAGATGAGCACATTGTAGTTAGGCCTGGAAAGGAAATGATACTTTTCATTTTATCATTATCATTTCAAGGAGTGGGAAGAAATTAACTTATATTACAGAGGGAATAGACAGCACTTTTTAGCTGGGAACAGATGTACAGCTTGAGCATGAAAAGGTGAACACCCTACTCTGGTATTCCTAGTTCACAATTATTAGGTAGTCTTCCCATTTTAATTTCTTTCTCTGAAATCTCATCTTGATACTCTTCTCTAGAGTTACAGGGATCAAACCTTTTACAAGTCATAGCTTCCCATTCGTGAAACCTTCATGTTTGCAAAAAAATTTTACTGTGTAAAAAAACAAAGTCTGTGAAGGGTATATCTAAATTTGCTACAATTTCTTATTTTCGTTCAAAAGATTTAAAGGAAACTTAAAATGCAGACATTTGAAATTACTGTAATGGATGTTTTATCATTACAAAATGTCTGTTTCTCTGAAACTATATTTTGGAAATTTCAGCTTTTTAGTACTTGAAAACTATGCTAGAGGAGATTATATAGTGAAACATGCAGGATAGAGTGTGACTGGAAGGTTCTATTGTCATCACTGTGTCAGGATGTTTCAGCCAGTCATGTCTGAAAATCTAGGACGTATTCCTTCTACTCCCACCCCTGTATTTTACATCCTGGCTAGTGTGCTAGCACTAATACAGTAATATCTTTTAGATGACATGTTAAATCAAAGTTTTCCAGAGATTAGCGATTACATGGTACATTTTGAAAAAGAGAAGTACAATAAATCTAGTGTCCTGACAAATTTCTTCAGTAGTCTTCATAACCTTTCCCCTAAGGCAAGGGCATGGTCTCTTTAGAAATAAGCATTCATGCTCAAAGAGATGTCCTGCCCAGAAAGCTGCTAAAAGATTAACGGATATCTAATGCTCTAGGACACATTGCAATATGCCATTTTTGGAATGCCACAGTTTCACGGTTGCATTAAAGTGTAATTTTATTTCTGTACTCAGCATACAGATTGCAGATGGCTCTATTTTTCACTGGTTTATTGAAACACTCAAATTTGAAATATAGTCCTAGGGCCACCCGTTATATAGAAAATGTATAAACTTCATATTTGCAGGAAATTAAAATGAGGGTTTTCATGGATTGAGGGTTGTGAGATTGATATGGGAATTTTAGCTAAGGAAAATTGTTTCCTTTGCTACACAGTCACAATCTGTAGAGATGTTACTAAAAAAAAAAAGAAAAATGGAAAAAGACAGCCAACTGAAAAAAAACTCACAAAACCCACAAATAAACAAACAGCAACAACAAAGCAGTCCTGGAGTTCTCAAGTTCAGCAAATTTATTGATAAGGTAATTTTTATTTTTATATGGTATCCAGTTGTGGCAATTGTGTAGTATGTCCTCCAGCTGAATGCACACTTTCAATGATTAAAGAAAAGTTCTGTGAAAATATTGACAGTCCTCAGACACAGAGGACGTTTTTTCTTACATTTCAAAAGTTATCTGCCTTTATCACATTGGCTTTATCATCAAAATACAGCTTCTTCTAAAACAGAAGAAGAAAATGTAGATGTTGATTTTCCTGAGTGTTACCAGACAGCATTTGGAAACTACTTTTTGTTTTGTTTTGTTTTGTTTTTATATGCTTACATGCTTATAGCACTTAAGAAGATCTTCTATTAACATTTTCTATAAATTTTTGAAGGTGAAATATTTTGGAATATGGGGGATATATTAGGTAATTAATTTTCAGGTGCAGTTCCCTGAGCGTACAGTGGTGAGTTTCTTAAACTGCTTCAATTCAAACTATTGTAGTCATTCTGACTTATGATTTACCCATAAAAACTGATAGGGTTATATATACTTATGATCTCCCTGATGTAGCCATGGGGCCTAAGTGTCAAGAACTGTAGCCCTGGAGTGACAGTTTGTGTATTATCACTTCTGAATTACGCAGAACATGCTTTAACCTGGAACACAAACAAATATGCATTATGTTAAATTAAGGATTATGGTTACATATTGGAAAGGGAAAATGTATTGTCTGCTCTGTGTAATATGCAAGGTATGTATTCCTGAAGCCTGAAACCCTCTGCTGGCACCTGGTGTGTTAAGGGTCAAGCAGCAGTGCCACATCTGTACTAGGCAACTGCAGGAGCACCATAGCTCCTTCTCAGTCATGATTTACTACTTGTTTTCAGAATCAATGAACTTTTTCTGAGATTTCTGAAGAGCGTGAAGAACAGAGCTTAGGCTCCTCAGAAGGGTGTGGATTAATGTCTCTTTTAGGTCTGCAAAGGATTTGTGTGATGGGTGGATATGCATTTGGAAGAGAAGCTGCAGATCCAAAGAATGTATTCAGATAAATCACTGAGCAGCCTAATACTATGATACTGTGAACCTTTAGGCATATATAACCGCTTCAAAATAGATTTTGAACTCAAGGACAATGTTCCCATTGTCTGTGGAGATCTGTGAAAATACAGATGCAGTTGAAGCAGAATCAGAGTCTCCAGGTCCTTTTATATAGTAGCAATAGAGCCACTAGATTCTAGGAGTCACTTCTCACTGACAGCATCTGAAGAAAATCTTCTAGAAAGTAATTTTAGAACAAGATTGTTTAAAAATTGTCACCATTTCTGAACTGCACGAAGCACAGCAAACAGAATACTTCCACTATTCCATTTAGTTTTCTATCTTCCATTCTCTATGCATGCAGATAATCCCTCATTATTTTTAATGACAGGTAGGGTCCACACTATGCCTGATGTCAAAGGGAACGTGATAGTATTTGGTAAGAGCTTAGGTCCTTTGATAATGGGCACAATGAAGCTACACATATATAAACAGAATGACCACAGTGAGCAAATTCCAATCTGTGTTCTACTGGAATAAAACTCAATGAAATAGTTAAAGAAAGTTAAGAATTAATCAAGATCAAGCAGTGAATTAATCAGGTAGTTTTAAATCTGTGCCTATGAAAAATTTGGCTGCATCAGAAGTTTGTAAAAAGTCTTAATTTTGGCTAAGATACAAACAGATGCCAGGATTCGGAGATCCAAACCAGTAAACAAACAGGCAGCCAGGAGTAAAGAATGTGCTGGGAATGTGACCAGCAGGTTCCCGGATTCCACTTAGCCAAAATACTCACCCCTTACATCTGCATGGTGAAATTGAGTGCAGTGGCCATTGCACGGGCTTGCTTTAAAGCAACCCAGAATAAGAAAGCAAAATTGAATGGAAAAAATGTGACAATGGCTTTTCTAAGGTCATTGTTACATCAAGGCCCATGTATCCCCATGCTCTGTGCCAATTTGAAATCGTACTCTTTGTGAAAGCGTAGGAATTTGGCAAATGCATGTCCTCTTATGTCACTCCAGCTCTAGGACTTCCTGACACAAATGTGTTCTCTACAGAGACCATTGTTTCTCCTTTGAATACACAGTTTTTGATAAAATCCTTGTTTGGGACATTTGGCTGCTGACTCCCTCCAAGTTGTGGAGGGCCTAGAGACAGACCTCGATAATCACCAACCATGGCTGGTGACATGGGCAATCATCAGCTCTGTGAAGTTCAACAAGGGCTGGTGCCAGATTCTGCACCTGGGATGGGGCAGCTCTGGATGTACAGACAGACTGGGAATGAGAGGCTGGAGAGCAGTGCCATGGAAAGGGCCCTGGGGCTCTGGCCCATGGCAAGTTGAACATGAGCCAGCAGTGCCCTGGCAGCCAGGAGGGCCAAGCATGTCCTGGGGGCATCAGGGACAGCATCACCAGCCAGGCAAGGGAGGGGATTGTCCTGCTCTGCTCTGCTCTGCTCTGCTCTGCTCTGCTCTGCTCTGCTCTGCTCTGCACTGGGGCAGCCTCACCTCCAGTGCTGGGGGCAATTCTGGGTGCCACAGTGTAATGAAGTTATTAAACTATTAGAGAGCATCCAAAGGAGGGTAAAAGAGAATGAGAAGGGCCTTGAGGGGAAGCTGAGTGAGAGCAGCTGAGGTCACTTGGTCTGTTCTGGAGAGGAGGAGACTGAGGGGAGACCTTACTGCAGTTACACCTTCCTTGAAGGGGAACAGGAGGGGCAGGCACCAATCTCTGTGTGACCAGTGACAGGACGTGAGGGAAGGGCCTGAAGTTGTGTCAGGGAAGGCTTAGGTTGGATATCAGGAAAAAGTTCTTCCCCTAGAGGTTGTTTGGGCACTGGAACAGACTCCCCAGGGCAATGGTCACAGCACCAAGCCTGACAGAGCTCAAGTATTCAGGCAATGCTTCAGGCACACAGTGTGACTCTTGGGGATGGCTCTTTGAAAGGCCAGGAATTGGACTCCATGATCCTTGTGGATCCCTTCCAACTCAAATTACTCTTTGATTCTATGATTCTGCAACTATATGAGGTCACATTATGCCATACAATCTCATAAAATGAAAGGAGCTATGCTTATGGGACAGCTTTTATAACAGCAGACAAACAAACACTAAACAAATTGTGTGTCAGACCTCTGGAAAGCAAATTACTCCATTTCCAGGAGCTTCCTGATGACTAAGTGTGACCAGTACACCCTGCTCCCAACCCCTGATAATGGGGTTAGCATAAGTAATGATGCTTTATGGGGCAAATAGCTGTTCTCTTTGACAGAGCAAGTCATGTATTGCTTGTCTTTCCTTCACTATAAAATCCTGAAAGTCCTAGGAACAAAGTAGACAAGCCAAAAAGATTTCTTCTTCTCTTCCCTACTGGCTTCAAGCTTCCTAGAGGCCAGGATGATTAGTCCCTTCCTCATGTGTCTTGAAGTTCCCAGGCACTCAGCCTGTGGTGGCAATGGCCCTGCCAGAGAGCAGGGAAGTGTTCTCTGTTTCTGCAGCAACCAGTGCCTACTCCATAAAATCAAAAAGTTTTAAGTCCTAGGTGGGGAACCTGGATTACAACAGCTGCTGGGCAGTGAGATTTGTAACCTCACAATGGCCAGAGACACCTCTGCTGTCCTCTGCTTCCTCCAAACTCTAACCATAAGTCCCAAGCCAAGATTATGATTTTTATATAGATGGTAAGCTAGGTATTAAGATCTGACACAATCTGCAGAAAGTCCAGTTGATTGGAAATTGCAAACTGTGTTGTAAATTCTATATTGTGCTACTTCTAGATTGTATTATATTGATTCTCTTGGTAGACATCCAGTGCCATTCTAATCACAAATTCAGTCCTCTACTAATCATGAAATCATGTTAAGAAATTAAAGCTTCAATTGTAACTGTGGATTAATGTCATCATCCTTTTGCTAAGGATCCCTAAAGGAACCCATCTGTCCCCTCAGTGTCAGATGACACTAAAGCTGTGGAATTTCCAGCTGGTAATACAAGAGCAAAACCAAAGAGCTATTTCCTCATCAAAAGAAAAATTGTGCAGGAGTCACGTTTCCCGGGAAGAATCCAGAAAACATCACAAAATAGTCATTTCCCTGCAGCAACAGGACTAGGTTCCCTAAAGAGTCCCATTATACTTGGTTTCGGACGTGGCGTGGGATATAGGAGCTCATCCCACACTCTGACTACAAGTTGGCAAAAAAGCTCAGACATCAACTTTCTACATAACAAACTGTATTTCCACACAAAGCAGAACTATTACACAAGACAATAGGACACTGTGGCATGTTTTAACAGTCTCCTTGGTTTAGCAACCAGGCTTTCTAGAGAGGTCCTTTTCCTAGAACAAACACAACTCACAAAGCCCACCAGCCGTTTCCTGCTCAGGTGATACATTTGCCTCAAAACACATACCTAGAGAAAGAAACAGTATGACATATAGGGATTAATGCCAGTTTTGAAGAAATTTCAAAGCAGGACTAAACACGATTTGGCCTTTTCTAAGGGAGAAACAGGAGATTTGTCAGCTGAACTAAAATTGTTAAAGCAAAATGCTTACTTAAATGATTCCCCACTGGGAAGGATGAAGGAGCAAAGTGATAAACAAATGACTAGAAACTTTGATGCTGACTGCAAAATTCTCTTTAACCTTGTTGTCCTATGGAATGTGGATATATTCCCTAGAATTATACACAGTGCTACAGATCTACTTTTGATCTCATATGTATTACAGTCACACTGTTAATAGTGTCATCCTTTTAAGGTGCTGCCCTTCAGATGCAAACCCAGTAACCATTTGGGCCAGTAGTACAGTCACCTGATAAGGAATAACTGCTTGTCTCATCCATGATGCCAAGTTAAAAGAAATAGGAGTACAGTGAGATCAGAATTCTCTACTGAAGCCATGAGGAATTTGGAATAATTACATGAAAGTAGAAAGAGGATTTTTCTGTAGAGCATTCTCTGCCACTCTTGTGTACCAAAAAAGGGTGGGTTGATGGCTCCATGGAGCTGTTGGAAACATGCTGCATTTCTGTAATGTTGCAGTAGCTTTCTTTTATATGTGAGCTATACTAAAAAAACTAAATCTGCATGCAAATTTTCCTTGTCTAATCTTGCTTGATTTTTTTTTAAATGTTCAGCACCATGTAAGTGTGAACTTTTATATGAGAAGGATATAGTATTTATTTATTCTTTATAAAGTTTGTGACCCTAAATTTAGAAGAACTTGTTTTATGACAAGAAACGTGGAATTAAGTTGAAGTGTAATTTTGCCAATGTCTCAAAGCCAAAACCTGGAAAAAAATAGAAACACACATCATGTAAATTATGCTGGCTTGATCAGAAGGGCTGGAAATATAATAGTGAAATTTAAAAGGCAATCAAATATTTAATCTCCTGTTAAAAATCTAAAGAATTTTAATTTAAAAGTAATAAATTTTCAAGCAAAATATTTCATATTATGCAGTCACCAGGGAATTAGCAAAATAGAGCTTTTATGGAGGGAGTTCATTTGGTTTAGTTTTGCAAATCTGCCAACTGTCAAACTAAAGTAAACATTTTTTTAAGGAACTTGCATACATAAATGAAGATATACAGCAACAGAAACAAATAAAAAAAAAAAGCTGGAGTGGTACAGGACAAGTCATCTCAAATCTAACTATTGTACCTGAAAGACTGATAGGTTTTGCCCCTGTTGCATTAAAAAAAAGATAAAATAAAGAAAATATTTTGCCTTTTAAATGTATTTCTATGTCTACTGGAATTGTGAGGCATTTTGCCAAATCAATTCTAATGCAGTCACTCAAGTCATTTGTGTCTGTCTTCACCTTTCTAGCACATTTATTAGGGTCTCCCTTGAGCTCAGGAGCAGGTACAGGGTCCTACCCCAACTTTGGTGAGCTGATTCACACAGGAGGAGCCTGAAGTCTCCTTCTGTCTCTCTGAAAAGAACAACAGATGTTCACATGGGGTTCAGCCTGTGTAAATCACTGAGCATAGCTCAGATTTCTGCCTTTTTGGTGTGTACTCTGCCATCTGTCTGACTCCTCAGGTTTTTATAACACGTAGAATTTAGGCGTTTGATGGTGGAAAGCCACTATTGCAAACTATTGCTGATGACATTCAATTAAGCTATGGTGATTTTGGCTGCAGGACAGAATTCCTGTGTGAAACTCATTGCCATGACTCAGGATTTTACTGACACACTTACAATATTGCACTTAGGCACTAAATTCTAGAATCAGTTTTGGACAAGGACCTTGGCTTTCATATAAAAAATAATTTTTCATTTTCTTGGTTGTAGACCAAGTCACAAGCTCTTAAAATCTGAAATACCAAATATGAACTGAAGAAATAAAAGTGTATATGTGAAAATCTAATTGGGGCTTAATTTAACAATTCTGACTCCTTTGTAATGGACAGAAAGTGATACAAAAACTAAATGTAAACATAGGCAATCTGTTTTTATGCTGTGAAGTTGTAGTGGGCTGGCCCTGGCTGGATGCCAGGCACCCACCAAAGATGGGTGTAGACAGAGGAGAGGAAATATAATAAAAGGTTCGTGAGTTAAGGACAGAGAGAGAGATCACTCTCTAAATACTGACATGGAAAAAAAAAAAGACTCAGCTTAGGGATATTAAATTAATTTATTATTGACAAAACACAAGCAGGATAATGAGAAGTAAAATAAATCTTAAAAACACCTTCCCCCTCATCTCTTTTCCCAGTTCTACCTCCTCCCTACCAATGGCACAGGGAGATGGGAATGGAGGTTATGAACAGCTCATCACACATTGTTTCTGCTGCTGCTTGGGGACAAGAGTCCCCTTCTCCAGGTTGGGGTCCCTCCTACAGGAAAGTGTTCCATTAATTTCTCCAACATGAGTGCATCCCACAGGCGTCAGTCTCCATGAACTGTTCCACCATGGGTCCCTCTTCCATGGGGTGCAGTCTTCCAAGCACAGGCTGCTTTGGGCATGGGTATCTCATAGATCACAGGTCCTGCCAGGAAACCTCCTCCAGCATGAGCTCCTCTCTCCACATCAGCATATCTCTGCCAGGACTCTGCTCTAGTGCAAGCTTCCCATGGCTTTACAGCCTTCTCTCAGGCATTCACCTGCTCCAGAGGGGGCCTCCTCCAGGAGCTACAGGTGGATCTCTGCTCCTCCATGGGCTGCAGAGCCATAGTTGCTTCACCATGGTCTCACTCTCCTCTCTGACCACAATTACATCTGTGCAATAAGACTATTTCTTCTTAAATATGTTGTCACAGAGGCATTACTCCGATTTCTGACTGACTCAGACTTGGCTGGCAGTGGATCCATCCTCCAGCCAGCTGGCATTGGCTCTGTCAGACACTGCAAAAATTTCTGGCATCTTCTCAGAGAAGCCACAAAGCCAACCCTGTACAGCCCCAACACCAGGGCCAGCCATGAAAACCCAATACAACTATATACAATGTATGGTCCACAACAACAACAGAAAAAAGGATTAATTTTTTTACAGACAGGTACTGTGATATATGGTGAGCAGTACTTTGATTCAGGCATTATTGACAAGCACAAACTGAGAACTGTGCTGGACCATCTCAGGCACCCAAGGGACAGTACCAGCCAACAGTACCAGGCTGAGCTGGGACTAGGCAAAACTAAAACTGCTGCTGCTCTGCACTACCTCTGCACCCACTGAAGGGAGATTGATTACAAGCCAATTACTTTACCTGAAAGTATCTGTACCCTTGAGCCCAATGAGTTCTTCTGAACAGCAGCAGGCTGCACAGTGGTGATCTCCTTTCAGCAGGAATCCTACTTAGGGTTATTCTTCAAGGTCTCTGACAAGGTAAACAGCATTTTACATTAGGCCTGAAATTATATCTTGTGCTAGCAACATACACGTATCCAGCTATAACTTCTTAGAAATGTAGGAAATAGTAGAGTGTCATAGTTAGAGTAGTGCCATCTAATCACCATCTACATTTTTGTTTAAATCTTTGTCAAATCATCATTAAATCTTTGTCAAATAATTGTAAAATTACCATTTAATTGCTTTTTTAATTACTGTTTAATTATCTTCCCGTTATTACTTAATCACTATTTGATTATCATACAGTCATCAATTAGTTACAAGTGGACCACCATTTAATCATCAATAAACCCCTTTTCCTTACCATTATTATGACTTCTTTTAACAATTCACCTGCAATAAATACCAAAAGAAAATTAATTTCTTCCTGTCCTTCTGAATTACGAAACTATCAAGGAACCTCATGGGAAAATGGCAGAATATTAGGTAAAAATAATAAATCCAAGTTCCAGGTGCTGCAAAAAAGTTGAACATTACTAAACAAGCATTAGATATATATTACTTGGCTGAAGAAAATGTCAAGCTAAATATTCAAGCTAAATAAAAGCAGGAGGAAAATTTGAATAGAGTCCTTATGTTTCTCAGTTTATTCCTGCTACAGCAGAAGTGTTCTCCTATTAATTCATTGCTTCATGGGTTACCTTCTTGCTTACTTTCTACTTCACCAGTCCCATTTTCCTTCTTCATATTACGGCTTGAAAATTTGTTTTAGATTCTACACTGTTATTGATTAAGAAACAGGTTATAAAGACTATTAATCTTCTGAACATACAAATATTAGTTATTTATTGTTGTAACACTTTTCACATTACTATTACTGTATTACTACAGTAATATGCAATGCAATACACAATAGTACTTTTTATTGCTCTTTAGCTTCACTGTTGTTTTACTTTTTTTAAGTAACCTGAAGCATAAGTTGGTATTGCCATCTACTTCATGTTGCTGCCTTGGGATTCCTCCAATCATATCCTGTTGCTATTACTCTGCTTACATACTATTCAGAACAGTGTCACTCCCTGGTCCAGTTTTAGATTTCAGTTTCATCGCCTTTTTTCCTGAAACATCCAGGATAAATAGAGTCATTTGTGCTATTTAGGTTTATTCTGGGAAATAACTATGCTCCAAATAGTTCATCATCTGTCCTGTTACCCACATTAATTTCAGAAAGAAATTTAAAATCTAATAAAACTTTCCTGGTTAGAATTAATTTTTTAGTTTCATATGTTCCAGATGGTTTCTACTTTACATAACAAGAATCTAAGTGTCTCCATAAGGAACACTCAGTGTTACTTAGCAGTGGAAGTCGCTGCAGCTGACCATCTCTTGTGGATTTGGGCAGCATGATGGGCAAAATGTGGCACACGAACAACTTCAAGAGGAAACATCCCCAGGACTGTAGCCCAAACATTCATATTGAAAAACAGATATACATAAAATGTTAGGTTGCTGCTAAGTTTCACCAGATACAGAAATTTAGAGAATAAGGTCAGTGACAAGTAGTCTGGACAGATAACACGAAATAATCAGAAGCAGACAGAAGAAAGTTAATTAATGTGCCAATGCTGATCTGGCTTGGACTGTGCAGAAGCATTTCTAGGAGTAGAGAATAACTCTGACACAATAAATTTAGCATTAATTTTATAGATCTGGAGTTGCCCCAAGACTTGCAACCAAACATGAGGCACCAAATATGGGCAGAGCAGTCCCCGTCTACACACACTGATTTTTGCACCCTTGAGAATCAGATTGAAGACTTTATTTAGGTTCTCCTAAATGGGGTTGTGGAGGAAGGTTTTTCTGAAGCAAAGTCTAATTTACACACACACAGAGACACGCAGATATACCCGCAGGAGGGTAAGGAGGGGAGTTAAACATGCGACCCAAGGAAAGGGAAGGAACTCTTTGAACCCAGGACAAACTGCTGTATCACACATTCTGAAGCAGTATGAAAGAGATTTCAAAGCCATAGTGGCTTACTGTGTAGACCTGCTTTGAGGAGAGCTTATACCATGGACCAGGGTGATGGGTAGTCCACCACATACCAGGAGAGAGCCGTGCCAAGACAGGTAACAAGGTCAAAGCTGCTGAATGTGCAGTAGAGGCAGCAGCAAGGTATAATTGTCTCTAACCTTGTAGCCATTTGTAAGTTAGAGCTGGCCTTACAAACTGAGCTGCAAGCACACTAGAAGCTTGTGGGGAAAGAGATAACATACACTTTAGATGCAACAATGCTAATTAAGAAGCTGTTCTCTGAGCTACTGGAGTGCTGTTAGTGGACTTCATATCTCAGAAAGCAAGTTCGGAAATAATCCAGCAGAACTTGTAATGGGAAGAATAACTGCACAAGATTCATATCAGAGCATTAAGAACGAAGACTACAGCCTCTTTAACCAATGGAAGTGACTGGAAATCTCTATCATCAGCCCAGGAACAGCTGTGCTTTTCTAATTCTGACATTCAGCTGATCAAGTGCATTCAAAAGAAAGAAAAAATATAGAAGTTCTAGACGTGTATCTTGATATTTATCTTATATTAGGTGAAAATCTACTTCCATTCCATGCTTACAACATGTTCAGTTCTATAAACTGTTAATTACTGATAAAAGCATTTACAAATTCAGGCCCCAGACAGCTCTAATGATCTACAAAGTCAATACAGGTTATGAAACATTCTAAACATCAAAGTTAATCTTAGCACCTATGTCAAGTAGGAGGTCCTTTTCCTTTACAGAGACATTCTTGAAAATATGAGCCACTACAAATCCATGTAGACTGACAATCCAAATAAAAGTTGTCACTTTTTTTTCTGAAACCTGTGAATCATGAGACTGGTCTTTGTGAGGCTGTGAAACTCCTAACAGTATCTGCATTATCTGAGGGGGAAAAAGGAACACTAGGACAGCAAAAATTAGAGCTGAGGAGCAGAACACAATACTAATTCATGTTTGCAATGGAGCTGAGTTGTCTGTGAAGCCATTAATGGTGTTGAAGCCAATAAGCTCCCTCATTTAACAGCCTTGCAGCTGAGAACACCTTTACCTTCCTCTGATGTAAAGGGGGAAGTTTCATTCTGAGAGAAGTGCAAACTGAGAGCACAGGTGACCACTCTCTAGTCCTTCTCCCAGTCCTTCCTAGCAATTCACTACCTCTCCTCCATGACCAGAAGGACAGAAATCATTAAGAGATTGCAGCAGGCAGAGAAAAAAAAGGAAAGAAAACAGAATTTATAGTTCTCACAGAATGATGGAAGATGTGAGCAGACCAGGAGTTTTTGAATGGCAGAGAAAGACTAGCAGGGAGGGACAGTACAATTTTTAGAAATAAGAATAAGGACAGGAAATAATTGTCTCACAAGAATGTCCATTAGCTGGATCACTCCATCAGCACAAGGGAGCTCTGATGTAATACTTACACTGTGCATTGGTGACAATTCTGCTACATTTGATGGCTTGGTGGAAAATGGATATAGATGCAGTTGTGGGATTTCTCCACAGTCTATTTACTGCTTGCTACAGTTCCCAAACATTCAGTACTGTAAAACAGATACTCATGAAAAAATCTTCATACGGTCATAACACAGACATTTATTTGTTCCAAAAGACACATTGAAATTATTTTATTCACTGTATTGGTGTTCTCTTGGCTTAAAAACTATGACACGCAATGTTATGCGTCAGAAAAATAATTATTTCTTGTAAATATCTCCGAATAAATAAGAGAACAAGTAATAGAGACATTTCAGTTTTAAAGTATTATTTTCATTTTCTGTTTTGTTCTCCCTGATACATTCCTGTCACTCTTACAAGTATTTAACTAAGCACACAAAGGTTGAGACCTTGGAGTATATCCACGCCAGCTCCACGTGGTGTCACCTGAGCTCCCTA
This sequence comes from Muscicapa striata striata, assembly GCA_030060385.1. Lineage (NCBI taxonomy): Eukaryota > Metazoa > Chordata > Aves > Passeriformes > Muscicapidae > Muscicapa > Muscicapa striata. The sequence goes on from JAREIS010000255.1 coordinate 1,750,470, forward strand.
TGAGTGGGCACAGAGCTGTGCTCTGTGTTTCTGATGTTTTAACTTTCTTATTCAGGGACCAGAAAACAATTTAATATTTACAGGGCCAAAATATGAGAACCAGAGAAATGTAATTATTTAAATAAAAATTATTTAATCTGCTGGTTGAAGAGCACAAATGATCAAATTTCTAGCTTCTTATCCAATCACTGTATGCAGCATAAAGGAAGAAAATATGTTTATAAGCCTTGAGACAGAAATAACAGCCTGGTTTTCTCTTCTTCCAGGCCAGTAATCAACAACTGAGCTTCATGGTTCTTCCTGTCCTTGCTTTCCAATTCTGCACATCTTTTCTCCACAACTATACACTTTCAACACAGTAGATGGATGATGTTCAGCTTTTTCCCTGTCCTGTGTTCCCATCAGGTAATGGTGAGGTGATAGGAACTTTCTGAAGGCACTTGAAAGGTGTCATCTAGAGCCTTCTCAAATACATCTGGGCAAAGCCTTGTAATCTCCAGGTTATTGTATAACAAGTGCCTGACTGCAATGTTGTGCTTTGTTATGTTTTCTGTTGGTTTCATTTGCTTTAAATATGGGTCACTGAGCTATTGCTCCCAGACAGACTGAAGTCCTTTTTTGTGAAGAAGTCAAAGCTATGAGCAGGGAAAAGCCTGAAGACCTAATATTTTGCAGGTGCTTCCCACTCAGGATCACTACATATCTCTTTGATTAGCATGCTGACTGCAAGTAAGCACTGTTACTGTGGATACATATTTGGGGCCACATACCTTTCCCCATCCCTGCAAAATGAGACACCTAACACAAGGTTACAGATTTACTCACTAGTAAAAGAAAAAAAAAAAAAAAAAAAAAGAAAACAAAATTTAAATCTTCTACAATGACACCATTTTTCTTGGATCTAACTTTGCTGTATTTAAAATCAGGCATAATAAGCACACAGCATATAGAGGTATTCAATAGCATGGACCTCAAGATCTCTGCATTTCATTCTGTATTCTTTTTGTGTGTGTTGTTTAATCTTCTAAAACTGAGTTTATATGCCATATTTTGTTCTTCTCCTTCTCTTCACTGGCACTGCAGATTCTAAAATATTCGAGGCAGATTTTTTTAAATTATTATTATTATGTTTTCATGATGGCAAACACGCTAAGCCTTGATTCCCACTGGGGACTGTAATGCTAATAATATCTCTGATGATGTTCAAGGCAAGCAGAACCATGGCTTTTAAAGAAGAGACAATGAATATTGCCTTAGTACCTTTCTGTATCCATCACGAATGTACTGAGGCATACCCTGAGGGCCACTCTGGCCCTCTTCATGTCAGTGATGCACAGAATCTGTTAAGCTTTTTATCCAGCCAGATGCACAGAAAACTGAGTAGCAGCTGGCTTTAAGACATGTGGAAGAGATGCTCTGCAGCAAGAGCATTACTATACTCTGGTGGAGAACACATCATGAGACAGTCCTGTAAAAAGGGCTGTGCATTCTCACATCAGCTCTTAGGACACCAAGATATAAGAACATCAAGGATGGTCTCAGACTCATAATCTACTCCCATATACTGTACAGAGATTCTTTACCATCATCTGCATACAACTATATCTTACATTTCCTCAGCTGTTGGGTTTTTTTATAGCTACTTTTAAATTTATTTAATATTTTGTACTTTGATAAGTTAGAGGTCATATAGGCATTACTTTGCCAGTAAAATATCCTCCACTACATTCACAGTGGGGTTCAGTTCACCCTGGTCATCTTTGCAACATAATCAATAATTATAAGTCAATAGTAAATATTAATTTTGATTATTCATTAATTTTAATCACTTAATGGTTAATTTTAAACTGTTGTAGGACTAACCCTGGTATTCGTGGTCAAAAAATTAAGTCTGAAAACCACAACTGCATAACACATCCACCATACCTTTTTTACCATAAGTAATTGAGCAGATAACAAGGAATTAATAGTCATAGCAATTAGTTTGCCTATTTCTGTTTCAGAGTTTGTCTGCATATCTCTGCACTACCTAAGCAAAACAAAGTGCATGTTGTCTTATATTCATCACTTCATAGCCAACAAAAGATTGTCATGGTTTTAAATTAGTTCTGTAAGCCTAATGTTGTATCACCACAAAGGTTTTTCTGTTAATGTAATAGCTTTATTATTGACACATTAGTGGGGGGAAAAGGAAAATTTCATTGTGAAAGTCTGCAATTAATCCATTAAAGATCTACTCCAAAATCAAAATGTATTGATGGTCACACAGAGGATACTAAAATGATAGTATTACTTATTTGGGAGATTTACACCATTTATATATGTTCTATTGACAAGCTGTAGACTTGGTCTACAGTTTCTGAATGTAATTGCATTAAGACATTGGGTTAGCAATCCAAAATTTTCTAAGAATAATGTGGACAGGGATATTATAAAAAAAGGAAATATTTGTAGTAAATGAAAAACATGTTCATTCTCTGTTGTAAAATTTCTAAAGATCTTATTGATATTGGTAGATTACTTGCACATTTGGTTTAATTTTTTTAAATAACACAACACAAATAAGAGGAAATAAAGTACAACTTAACTATATTCTCTGTTTACAATTTTGATAGTAATGTAAATCTGCCAATATACTGATTTGAATCCTAGTTATTCATAATTCTACTAGCACTATCTAGTCACAAGACATCTTTGAAAAGGACTACAGTTTGTATTTAGCATCCCTTAATTCCTCTTCACTCTCCCACTCTCCTTGTTTGTTTCCATTTTGTTTGTGTCATTGGAACATGACCTAGAAAAAAAGGGACTCATTAAATTATTCTTCTTTTCTAATATACATTTTGGCATAAGAATGACATTTTCAACAATTTTTACTATCTGTAAGTAATTTCCAGTGCTCATTATCTTTTCTATAAAAATACTTTTTTTTTCAATTAATTTGTAAAAATTTGATTTGTCTTAGTTAAAATTTTGTGAACCTTATGTAAATTTTGCTTCTGTAACTGGACATGAATGAGCAAGATATTTCCAGCTGCTGAGAAACATATTCCAGTGATTATGGTATAGTCAATTTTGTTGCTTTCTGAAAAAAACAAACAAAAAACAAGTCTTCATCTGTAGTGGATATATGTTAGATGGGAAAAATATTTAAGTGTTTAAGCATGTGGAGTTCTTCTCATATGAAAATTTTACTGGCCTGAGGAGAATAACAGCTTTGGCTAAGGCTTTTGTCCTAGAACTCTGTACTGAAACATTTATAAAAGGGGTGATTTAAATGAATAAATCTACATATACGTAGACTGATTTACCATCAGTGTCATTGATCTTCTGAGTAAGAATTTCTGTGTTTAGATCTCAAAATTCATACTTCTATAGTTCTAGACAGTCATACTTGTCTATTCCAGATAATCCTACTAATGTAAGCTGTGTTCATGTACATTCAATCATTTGGTTTTTTTCCCCATTAAATGATATTAAATGAATAGGACTAACTCACAGGAAGAAAATATAACAGGAAATTATGTTGAAGCATTCATAAAAGAGAAGCAAGTTGCAAGAACCTTTACCTAAAATCCTCCTTACTTTCCATAAACAATTTCTGTAAAAACATTGCCCTTTATTTCCCTCAGTCAAGGAGCAGTCCTTCTGAAGCATATCTGTGTTTCCTTTTAGGCTCTTAAATTTATAGAGGACTCCAGATGCAAAGCATGTTTAGATGCAGCCAATCTATATAAACAAAAACACTTCCAAAAAGGAAAGACATGAAGTCAAATAACAATTCAAGCTGGTGATTTTCAGAAAGTCTTTTTTCCCTCTTCTGTAGGAATGGAGCAAGATTTCACCCAAAACAACTGTTATCAGTCTTTTGTGGTGATGACAATAAATGAGAATTATTGTGAATGAATGAAAGGTGTCAGGGACTCAGGAAGCCACATACAATCTGCCTTCAGAAAGGCTTCTTATAACAGTGGACTTACTTGAGTCCTTAGAAATAGGCAAATGCTTTACCCCTTTATAAGCAGACCTCTTAAAGGAGTCCACTTGCATAATAAATAATCTCAGAGTCAAAGGAAGAAAGTATCATCCTAATTTTTGTGTGTTTTTTCACTTTATAACTCATTGATGGTGGGCACGAGCACCTGCTAGATTTGCAGATCTAGCTTTCACTGATGAAAATTTGCTTAAAAATATTTAATATCTGCTTACATATTAAAACTTATGCTCCAGTATAATATTGCACACAGAGCTACATTACTAACACATATTTATTTGCTGGAACATAAAGATACAGCAATTGTGTTGCTTTGATCTTTAAAGCTGAGAAATATCTCAGATTGTTGCACTATAGCTCAGGTTGTTGCACATGAAGCCTCCTCTTCAATATGCTGATGATATTGATAGCAGAATTTCACCTTCTTTTACTCAAAGGAGAGTTCAGTGCATCTGTAAAATGGGTATAATGATCGTTGCCTGCCTCCATTTGTGTTGCTCAGCTAAAAACTTTTGAGTAACTCCTGCAGAATCTCCTGAGACAATGGCTTTGTGGAGTTTCTGAGACACTGCAAAATCAACAGTTGAGTATAATATTATAAGTTTTTTTTAAGCAAACAACTCCATCTTGTCATAAAGCAAATTCAAAACCCATTTTCAGTGGTGCTTCTGAGCAGGTTCATTAGGTTCTGGAGCACCTAATCTTTGTCTTAAACTATTAGCCATTTGCTAAATTTTTGAATCATGGGTTCTGTAAACTGTTCAAATTGGTGAAGCTCCACCAAGAAATTCTGCCAGCTCTCTAACAGAGGTTTGAAAGGAAGGAAGGACTATTCTGCTCACCTGTTCTGACCCCCTGTCATAATTCCTGAAATAAAACTGTTTTTTCCTTTTTACCACATAAGCAAATGTTACCAAACTCATCATTATCAGAATAATATTTATAGTACAGCCTAGATAAAGGGGAAGCAGGTCTGAAACAGATAAATAAGGTTGACCCCTATCATTTCTGAAAATCCAAGTATGGCAAAATATACACACACAGTAAAAACATCCTTATCTTGTCACACAGAGATAGAAGATGGCTCATTGCAACATGTGGTGCCAGTATAAGGGTTTCTAATGTCACAGAGCAAATCAATTTCTAAATTAAAGAAAAAAAAGCAATTTCATGTTTTAAAAATCTGATAAGATTTCTCCATCTGCCCTGTGCTACAGTTGACAGCTGCTTCCTTTTGCATAGCTAAGTTCAACATGACCTTAGCCAGACAGTGTGTGTAGGGTATAAGGCCATTGTTGAACATATTACTGGGAAAGTATTAAAGCTTGGCAGAATTTTCTTGCTTTTGCTGTCTGTCTTTTACTCTGATTAATACCTATCCCTTTCTATACTGTTGCTGTCTGTCTCATATTTCTTCTCTCTGGTAGATGCCTTTTAAGAGTAGCTTGATTCAGCTGTAGTTGACCTTTAATGGAGCAGTGCTGATTCACATCAAGTTTTTATAGGCCTGCTAGTTTCTGCACATATGTGGAACAGGGGTCCTCTTTGACCTACAGGAGTTACAGAAAGAGAGACACATTTTTGGGAAGGCAGGTTTAGCGGGTATTTTCTTTTAAAAAAACAGTGCTTTATTAAAAACAAAACAAAACAAACAAGCAAACAACAAACAAAAAGCATTTATTTTATTATAAGAAACAAACCCTACACAAATTCATGAGTGGCAAAATATAAACAATTATTATGTTGAAATTAATATAAGCATAACCATGTTTTGTCATATGCACTAAGACTGTACTCTAATAGAAAAATATTTTTCTGAAGGAGATTGGAAAACTTCTGCAGTTGAGTGTCAAATCATCATCATTAGTGGCAACATCTGATTTGTCACAGCCTCAGTGTCAATTGCAAACCCACTCTGGAAAGAACCTTCATCTTTCTGTTTTCTTGTCCTGCCTCCATCTTTCTCTCTCTCCATTCTTCATTCTCTTTCTTTCTTTTATATTCTTTTCACGACTGGTTTCTTCCATTCTTCTTTATTTTCTCAGTTTCCAATGACACTGCATTCAATATCTTAAACATTCCTCTCACCTCTGCCCTCTGTCATTATCTTTTGCATATTCTTGCACCAAACATTTTTCTCCCACCCCCAAATCTACATTCATCCCTTATCTTTTCCCTAGATCACATTCACTTCCCTTTTACTACTCCTAACACATACATTTTATCCTACAAGATGGGTCAAATGCATATGGTCTTCAGATCAGGTCATATCTAGCCTCTCTCCTAGGCCTTCTATTCATTTTGGTACCATTGACAACAGTGGGAATGACACGACCTCTTTACTGATTGTACTTGCAGTGTTGCCCAGAGTACATGTTAGGGTATGGTCCTGGGGTTAGAACATATTTACCAGCCTGCCTTCTCCAAAGAGGTTTGCTGTCTTTTCCAACCTGTTATGAAACTGAGTGGACTAGGCCACAGCAGAAAACTTATAGGCAAGCTGAAAAGCTGTCCTAAAGACATAAAATTTCCCCTGACCTGCAGTTCAAATACATTGCATGCATAGACAGGAAGATGATACCATTTAAAAATTCCTTATCTGCCAAACGTGTTTTTGGCAGTGAAACTGGTAAAGCACACACTGCACTGCAGGATCTTCAGATGCTGAGTTCACCCTGTACACGTTTGTTTGCCCAGGGAAACTGAAGCTGGGTGCAATACAGTTGGAAAGGTCACAATATGTGGATACAACCACACAGCCAGAAATACACACCTTATAGAGGGAGAAGACTAACGCTGACAAGCATCTCAAGCTCTTGCTGCACTTAGTCAGGGTACATTTCTTGTCACGAGCTGGGATGGAATGTGGGACTCTGAGAAATACAAAGGAAACCACAAGTAGCTTTAATAAGGATTATATGGTCCAGATGAATGTCACAAACATGTAACACATGTATTTGTGGTACCTATTGCATTAATACTCTGACTTGCTTTCCATCTACATACACGTAACACCCAATACTACCACATTGTATGATATGCCTTTCATCTTTATATGTAATGGATGGCACATGTCCCATTAGCAGGAAAAAAATGCTAAGCCATAAGTATATTGTACATGCTTGTACTTAATGTAAGAGTTATTATTTATTGATGGCTTTCATTTGCCCCTGTTCAAAAGAGACCACTGAAAAGTGGACAACACAAAAAAACTCCACTCCACAGACCCTGCTTTTGCCTTCATGCATGAAAAATATTGTACAAAGGGTCACGATCCATCTTTAATTCATCCCACTAACATTCTGGTTGCACTACCTTTCACTTAGGATTCTCCTATGTTGTATGTAGCCACTGTAACAAGTTATGTCTGCAGTTTTGAAAATTGCAGTGTTAGCATTATGCTAATCCTTTCCAGCAGTTTTTGTTTTGATTTGGTTTTTATTTTTTTCCTGTTGCAGTGAGGCAGACTCTCCTCAGAAATATGATAAACTGTATTGTGGCCAAGACAGTCTGCCAAAATGTTCTTGTGTTCTAAACTTTCCCTCTTTGGACTTGGTCTCCTTTTCGGGTCTCCCTATTGCTTCTCTGGCTGTAAATTTTACAAGATTTATTTGAAGGATCTAAGCAATAATACCCAATTTTTACTAGGCATAATTTTTTGTTTACATATATTGACTCTTAGCTGATTAACCTGACATCTCTAACTTCAATGCAGATAACTCTGTGTTTGCCTTTAAAACACACAGAATGTTTTCCAGTTTTGGCTGCAGTTGTCAATTTTAGAAGCAATAACCTTATAATAATCAAAGACGAGGGTATATCCTCTGTTGGGTCTAAAGTAGGTCACTGCGTGTCAGACAGAACTGCTTGTCAAACTTAGTGTCTTCCAGTTGTTATATTCCTTCATTTGTTTAGTGTTCACTGCCGATGTTCGAGTCTAGTTGGGATATTTTTCGGTTTGGAGTGGGGGAGTTTTTTGTTTGTTTGTTTGTTTTTGTTTGTTTGTTTGTTTGTTTTGGGGGGCCTGAAACCCCGCTGCGAAGGTCAGCGAGGCGCTGGGGAGGAAAGCAAGACTCCGGGAAGGACAGCTGGGCAGTGCCTTGCTCCGCACGGCGGAATTCGGAGCGGGTGCGACAGTGCAGCCGCCGCCGGAGCGGGGCAGGGGCGAGGGCGGCCCGGGCGGGCCCGAGGGGAGCGGCTCCGCTCCGCCCGCACAGCCCCAGGGCAGCGCCGGCTCCGCGGGGCCCGGGCGGGCTCGGGCTCTCCCGCCGCCTCCGCCTCCTCGCCCGGCCCCGGGCGGGCGGCCAGCCGGGCGCCCTGCGGAGCGGAGCGGAGCGGAGCGGACCCGGCCGCTCTCCGCCGCCCAGCCAGGCGCAGTGTGCCGGGTACCCAGTGCCCTCCGGCCGCCTCCGGCATCCTCCTGCCGCCCCGCAGCCTCCGCGGGCCCCGGTGCTGCTCTGCTGCCGTGTTATGGTTACTGCCGCGGACGAGGACGACGTTATTAAATTTTAAGGTGGCGGGGAAGATGGAGTTTTGGAAGGTTTTTTCCTTTCCAAAGCCTCACTCCAGAGTCGGAGTTGTGGGCTGTTTTCCTGGGATGTGAAGAAGCGACCATTGTACCAGCAGTAAGACGGACGCTGGTTCAGGGTATTTCGGGGAGGAAGATTTCCCGAGGGAATCATTCTGTTTAGGAGGGGTGGGATTAAGGTGTTCCTTACACACATTTATGGCAGGACAGACTCGTGAGGGACAGGGTTATTCCGCTGCTCTGCATCCCCCCTCTCCCGCGAGTTTGGTCCCCGATGTGGGACGGGCGTCCTTTGGGACCGGCGCAGGGCTGGGCTCGGGTCGCTGCCTCCCCACCACGGCCCCCACAGCCCCCATGGCCAGCGAAGGGAACGAAAGGGCCCGATCACCCCGGCGGAACTCTCATCAGAGCCGGGACTTGACAGTGGGCCTAAAACTCCCTCGCTTCTTTGAGATTTCTGTTCACCCCGGAGACTAAATCGCCGCTGTATTTCCTGTCCTCGAACACTTCCTGACACTCGGAAGATAACAAAGGGGAAAGTTTAAAGCAATAAACATCCCCGAACTGCCTCGCTCCCCATGTGCCTCTGGGGATGTCGGCGCTAACTCCAGGCAGAACGCGGCTGAGGAGTAAACTGGGCTTTTCCATGCCTCGGCCCGACCCGTGCTCTGACACCTCCTTAATATCTTTGGGGAATGTTCTTCTCCCCAAAATTTTTCGGGGATTTATTTTTCCTCACCTGCCAAACACCTTACTTCCCTTTCTAGGCTACCCGTGACAGCGTGTCCACTTCTGGCTGGATGAAAAAGAAGATGCGGTGATGCTGGCCAGTCCTTGGGGAGAAGCTTCGAGTCTTACTGAACTCCGAGAAAGGCTCTAGGAGAAAAAGGATGACTGCGTTCTGCTTTTTTTTTTTTTTCTTTTTCCTTTTTTTTTTTTTTTTCCCTTTTTTTTTTTTTTTAATTAAGCAGTAGCGGGATTTAATAAGCTTGATTATATTATTAAAAGTCAAGAAGGTTTTCTGGGCGTGTGGAAGCCCACTGACAGGTTTTCTTCTGTTTTGATAGATTTAGTGCTGTTATGGTACACTTCTCCCTCTCATGCAGTAGCTAAGACTTGAAGATTAAAGATCGCACACCTCTAGATGAGTCAAAGCCTACACCCCGGAGCAGCTAATTCATTTCGTGATTGATTTCCCCGCTGAGCTGTTCCCAGCTTCAGCCCTGTGCGAAACCTCTTCCCCTCTCGGCACATCCATCCCACGGGATCTTCGCCACGTCCCGCAAGATTGCGAGGGGAAATCTGAACCTCTGGGAACCTCAAATCCAGACCCTTTTTGCAAAAACATCTTTTTGGTCCAAAGCTCCTTAAGTTTTAAACCGGAGCAGGCTGAAGGAGACTTTCTGCATGCTCGATTGTTGAGGCTGCGCTGAGCCACCACTATGCTGTGGGACAAAAATAGCTCTCCCGACCGGAGTGGGAGACTCGCTGCCTGCTGCGGCCAGGTGCCCTGGTCTGAACCCTGGGAGGGTGACCGCGACAAGCGCCGCAGGGGCGGACAAGGAGCCCTTGCTATCCCTGGGCTCCCAGCGCTCGGCTGCCGCAGCCCGGTACTGCTCAGCCCTCTGCAGGGGCATCTCACCTAGCTTCTAGCGAACACCCACCTCCTCTCTTCCGAAACTAGCAACACCTCCTTAATCATTACTCGAAGCTGACTTTTTTTTTTTTTTTTTTTTTTTTTTTTTTTTTTTTGTCTCCCCTGGGAAGCCGTCCTAGTTTCCGCCACTAAGAAAACTCAGGACGGAATTTATAGCGGTTCTTTACGGGACGGAAAGGGTTAATCGCCACAGTAGGTTTGGGGGTTGTGTTGGGTTTTTTTGTGCTTTTTTTTGCCCCCGTTCCCTTCCCTTGAATGCATATAATCTCATTTGAGCCCCTCAACGTGATGAAAGCTATTGATTACTGTGTAGAGTCACTGACTTTTAGCAGGCTTTCCCAGCCCCCATCCCAAAAGTAAATAAATACGATGGCATGGGGTGGGGGGAGGAACATGTATTTTCGGAAGTGTCTCATATATGTACAAATCTCTGTTTACGTCTTCCCATTCACGTGTATACCGATATCATAAAAGAGAAATCCTTCACCAGGGTTTTCCTCTAAATACCTTATTCATTGAAACGGGCAGTTCCACTCATTATTCCACTCCCTTAAACCCGATTCTGATGCCGGCTAAATATAGAGCTTCGCCTTACTGGGAACGCGAATCGAATACACAGTAAGCAAATCAGTAGCACAGGAGGGGAAAAAAAAAAACCCTTGATCAAAGCCCTCCTTTTCTTCCCAATCCTGGTTTGTGGGGCGGAGACAGGTTTCTCGCTTATTGCACATAATTTGCAAAGATCAAGCTTAAAATGCAGTCACCTCTCTCAGAAGTAGTAGTTAAACCAAAAGTTAGGCGGTGGGGGTTAATAGAATTACAACCAGATTGAATTATTTCCAATCAAGGGTGTAACGGTGAAAAATAAGATGTGTTATTTCAAATCTGGGAGGAGCTGTACTTTAAGCAGGTCAACTAAAAAAAATATATACAAATATCCACGGGTGGCAAAAAAATGCATAAAATACAGTGTGGAAAAACCACCTTCTTTCTTCGAGTCTCATAAAATCCTGGAATTTTCTTTTCCTCAGTCAATGGATTATTTTTATTTTTTTTTTAAATTACTCGGACGTTTTTCCAGCTCGCAGCGGGCGAGGTCACCCCGTGGGGAGGCGATGGCGTGGGGGAAGGAAGGAGGCCCGGGCATGCCCCTTGGGGAGGGGTAGAGGATGACATTTGCGGCGCACCGGGAGGAAAGACACAAAAGGTCCGGCACGCGCCCACGGCGCGGGGCTGCGGTCGCTCGCCCCGCGGCCAGCAGAGGTCGCCGCGCTGCCTGCGCGCCCGGGCGCGGGAGAGGCCGGGCGGGCCCGCGGGGGACCGCGCACCGCGGGGGACCGCGCCCCGCCGAGGGACCGCGCACCGCCCAACCCCTCAGCGCGGCGACAGCGGCAGGGCACGGGCAGAAAGCGGGCGCGACCGCGCTCCCCCGGCCCGGGCAGGCGGCGCGGGGACGGCACTGCAGCGGTGGTTTTCAGTGAAATTGGCCATTGCTAACTGTTCGTCCCCAAACTCGTGCCAGGCTGTCCGAATCTGCCCGGCTCAGAAGTCTTTCAAGCTGCTTTTTGGTTTACTCAGCTAACAGAGAGTTACAGCTATTATTCCGATACCTAATTGCCTAAGTGTTCATAGTTATACGTATACCTAATCCTTTTTATATATACGCATATCCATAAACACCCCCACATATCGCCAGTGGCTTGGGTATAGAAGTGATCCCCTAGAAAAGTTGCATTTCACACTATTTATTTAAACGTCGAATATGTAAATTAACTGTGTGCGCGTGTTTACAATCATATCTTTACCTCCTGACACTATCTTGAGATCATTTCAGGGTAGTTTAGTTATCTCCGCAAGTGGCAACACTGGGTCCCGCGTCTTGTTTGGAATAAACCTGGAGGTTGTGTTTGCTCCCTGCTTCAGAAAGGAAAACATCTTGCAAAGTAAGTTAGAAATCCAAGATGGTCCGTTGTTTAGTAGCTCTCTCAACAGCAAATGAGAGTTTCAGAACTATTTCTTGGTTGTTTCATTGCAATCAGACTTCCTTGTGGAAAAATATTCTGCATGAATACGGCTTTTCCTCTCTTATACCCAAACTCGGTCGCCTTTTAAAAACATGGGACATTGAAAACAAGCATATTTTCCTGATGAATAGTGATTGGAGGGCACTTCTACCCTACGTTGATGAGGGCGGTATAATAGTCCATATGGAACAGAAGACAAAAATGGGATCTAAACAAACTCAAAGGGAACGTTTAAAACTGAGTGTGGAGAGGGATGTCGGAAGAGCATAGGGCGGTCGCGCTCGGGAACGGGTACAATTCCGCACAGACTAAAGGACACGCACCGAGTAGCTGAAGTGGAATCTGCCCTGTGAAAAGCACACACAAAGAAACCAGTGCCCACGTCTAAGATGCGTTTTGCCCGGCTTGGGAAACTTTCAGATAACTGCCCTCTGGAATCCGAGCGGCGCCGTGAGCCTCTGCGCAGACGAGGGCGCGGGCACCGCACCGCACCTCTCCTGGCCGCGGCTCTCGGATGAGGACTCCCCACATCGCCTCCAGGGAGCAGCGCCGCAGGTCCGCTCCGACTACCAGTCCGCGTCTTCTCCCCACCCCCACAATTTTTTTTTTTTTTTTTTTAAGTCAGAATTTTAAGGGACTCTCTTTGGAGAAAGGCAGAAGTTCTTGAGAGACAATTTAAGGTAAATATTTGATATTTGTACCTTCTTTGATCTTGTGTTTAGCAAAAATATTGAAGATTTTATGGACGAATTTAAGAGAAAGAGGCTGAAGGAGAAACATAAACAGTCCCATCTCGTGGCTGGGGTCGTGCTCAGCCAGCCGGCCCTACCCTCCCTCTTCAGGGCATCTCCACCTGGGCAAATCAGAGCGTGGCACCCGCCTGGGGAAGGTAAACGCTTAGGAAGAAAACAGTTGGATTAACACCACCACCAAAAAAAAAAAAAAAAAAAAAAAAAAGAGAGAGAGAGGGAGGAGAGAGAGAGATATGAATATATATATATATATATATATATATGAATATATATATAAAAAAATAAATATATATATATGTGTCTGTGTACCTGTGTGTCTGTGTGTGTGTATGTTTATATCCATATGGAAATGGCGCATGTGTCGCAGCAAACCCGGACAGGGGAATGGGGTACAGGAGCCCGAGCGGGGCCTGGAAGGAAAATGAAAGGTGTGACGGGAGATAAGCGATGGAGAAGAGCGACAAGACCAAAGTATAAAGGGAAATACAAATAAGGAGCGGGGAAAAGTTGGCCGTGCGAACCCGAGCCGGGCGGCCGCGCCGCCAGACGCCGGAATATGCTAATGAGGGCCGTGCGCCGCGCCGCCCGCAGCCAATGGGCGTGCGCGGGCGTGACGTGCCCGCGCGTGACGTCGCGCCAATGGCGAGCGGGCTGAGTTGGAGCAGAGAAGTTTGAGTAAGAGATAAGGGCGAGGCGAGTGCCCGCGCCGCCAGCGCCCAGTCCGGCACCGCCGCGCCTCCGCACCGCACCGCACGGCACCGCACCGCGCCGCGCCGCCGCCGCTCCGCACCGCCACCGCTCCGCACCGCCACCGCTCCCGCGCCGCGCCGCGCCGCTACGCGTGGACGGACCCGCCGCGCCCCCGGCGCCGCGCCCCGCACTGCGCCTCACCGCGCGTCCCCTTCTCTCTCCGCAGCCCTGACAGTGTCTCCCACGCCGCTGGTGTTTTGTGCCATTTTCTTTTTTATTTTTTCCACTTTTTTTTCCCCCGATTTCGATTTTTTCTCTTTTTTTAAATTTTTTTTTTTACTTCTGTTAATATTTCTACTTTTTTATTATTTTTTATTATTATTATTCCTTTTTTAGCGACAGCTCTCAAACCTACTTTGGGGTCTTAAAACGAAACCGTACACCATTTCACTGTGGACATTACACCCTCTTACAGATATGGGAGACATGGGAGACCCACCAAAAAGTAAGGCGGAATCTTTACCGTTGTTGGAATAAATGTGCTGTCTATTGTAATCGTCTCAGGCAGACGAACTGCTGAAGTGCTGAACTTCATTTGAATGGTAGAGAAGGTGCCTTTGTTACCATGCCTGCATGCTTGCTCTGTCGTAGCCTTATATGTTAACAGCCTGGGGTCCTACTCTCTTTTAAAGTTTGGGGAGCAGACAGGATTTTGATGGGGTCTCCAACCACGGAGCTTTAAATTCTTCTCTTGATAGACTATGGTGAGGCTGACTATCCAGCACCTAGTCGGTCTAGGGGTATTAGCATTAGACTTGCAAAAGAGAGCAAGTGACAACTGTAATGATGCTTGTTCTTGCTAGAAGCCTCGACTCTCTTCTTCTGAGGGAAAGGGCTGAGTGGGAAGTGCACCCAACCATGCTGCATCATTTCCAGTCAGAGCCTCATAAAATACGAAACAAAACACATAGGTGCTCTCCTCGTGAGGTAGGGCATTCAAAGAACCAAACAATAAAATAAAAATCAAACAACGTGGGAGTTTGGAGTTTTGATTCCCTGCAGGGTTTGTGAAATGAGGAGCTTCACCCCAAAGATTCGTCACATTTGCATTTTAACATATGTTCCACTTCCTTTCTAACCGAGGCAAGGTTTTGATGGCACACTACAGTTCCACTCCAAAGTGTCATATTCTTTAAAAAAACCCCAAACCTAAAACCCCCAACAACACCCCCCCCCCGAATATACAAACAAACAAAAAAAGGCAGACGCCAAACAACGCTCCCACAATACGCTTTATAAGGGAATGACATTAAAAGTGTGTTTATCTCTGTAGGAGAGTAAACGGTTAGTCAATCATGTATTTATTTTCATTTCAGAAAAACGTCTGATTTCCCTATGTGTTGGTTGCGGCAATCAAATTCACGATCAGTATATTCTGAGGGTTTCTCCGGATTTGGAATGGCATGCGGCGTGTTTGAAGTGTGCAGAGTGTAATCAGTATTTGGACGAGACCTGTACATGCTTTGTTAGGGATGGCAAAACCTACTGTAAAAGAGATTATATCAGGTACGCCATTTACGTTGTTTAATTGTTCGGTGAGATTTTATTTTTCTTTTTAACTTTATAAATTTGACGGAGGAATAAAGAGGGGAAACTGTGAGGAAACGGGTAAAAGATAATTGGGATATTTTTACGCGTTTTCCCATGAATAGACCTGCGAGGAAAAAAGTTAGTAGCGAAGTTTTTTATTTATTCTTTTCAAATGCAAATACCTGTATTGCTAGAACTAGGTTTGGGACCGTGTAAGACCTTTCCGACGACGTTGGCAATGCATCCTGTGATTCTAACCAAGGGGGGAATTGTAGATAACGAAGAATATCTTCAGTGTAGATATTATGAGCAACAGGGAATGGATCTCTTTCTAAGACAACCTGGGGAACGCATTTCTGTGTTTCTGCAAAGACACAGTGGCATTCAAAAGAAAGGCACTTCAAGCATGTATGCCGTAAAAATAAATACACGGGTAGGAAGAAAAAGAAAAAAAAAAAGAAAAAGAAAAAGAAAACCCTACTTAACCCAGGCCTATCAAAAACAAAAACAAAAAACAAACAAACAAACAAAAAGAAACCAAAACGTCCAAAAAAAAAAAAAAAAAAAACAAAAACAAAACGAACTCTAAATTTCTTTCGGACTGAAGAATGACCGAAATGTTTCTTAGCTAAAATAACTGACATTTAATCTTTTTTAAATATTAACCCCTTTGGTGATATCTGACTGCCTTTTCTTTCTTATCTTATCTGTACTGATGAATTAGACAGGGCAGATCAAATTGCCCATCATCTGTTCGCGAACAATTGGGTATATTTAGATAATGGAACCGCTTCCTTCCTCACATTAAAATCTGGTAACTGATAAAATGTGAGAGTTGCCAATGCTGACACTATAGAGAAACCAAAGCAGGAATTTCGAGTGTGTTTATTATTTGTGCTCCTGGGTCATGCTGATCCGTTTCAGTGTCGCCTACTGGGTTTGCCAAATCATAAGTTTGTATGACACTGAGGTATGAACAGGTTTTTGCGGGTTTGTTTTTTTGTTTTGGTTTGGTTTGGGGTTTTTTTTTGAGAAAGTTTTGGGAGCAAATCACCAAGCCACCTAATATACCTTCTGATTTCTGTGTAATACTGAATTGAAATAAAACCCTCGAGTCTTTCCTTCTCTAGTGCACAGTTTATAAGCAAACCATTCATTCGAGCCATTGTAAGATTATTCTCCAAGTTCTAAAATGGCGAAAACCAGAGGGATTTTTTTTTTTAAATTCTTTACTTTTAAAAGGACTCTGGAACCGTTCTCTTAAAGTGTTATCCTTGCTCTAAATTCAAATGAAAGGAAAATGTTTAGACCGAAATGTGTTCACTTGCCTCCTTATAGAATTGAGCGGGAGAAATTTAAGCAGGAAAAAAAAAATCAGCTCTTTCAGATTAATATGGAATACATTTAATTTACTACAATTTAAAAAGTAAAAAGTACATTACCTGCAAGTTGGCTTTGAATTAGACCATGAGCAAATCTCTAAGTGTCAAACCCGTGGGCAACCATCGCAACTTTTGTACCTATGAATGCACCTACTTTTCAATCACTCTGTCCTTCTGCTGTCCAGCCGTTCGGATTTTTTTTTTTTTCTCAAAACTGTGTGATTTGGGTATATGTAGCTCTGAATGCAGGATTAGTACACTTCTATAGCCATAAAAGCTGAAGAAGTATGTACTCACAAGCATACATTACATGCTGTATCGCTAAGGAGGTATACTGGTGAGGAAATTGGTGGGGATAAATATTAGCTCAGTTTTAGGAGCAGTTTTCACAGTTCTGCGGGTTGTGAGCGTGCATAAGTGCATGTACCCGTACATTTGTGGAAAGATGTTAATTTTAATCATACCAAGGACTCCTGGATGAGAAGGACCCGGTGTGAGACAAGAGAATGTGCAGTTCGAAACCCAAGCTGGAGCATTTTCTTGTGTTTCTTGTATCTACTGGTGGGTGAACAGTCGTCCCCTCCTCCATGTGAGATGAGTAGCCCGCCACCCTCCAGAAACTCATAATTTGCTTTGTGGGGCTGTCAGCGAGAGGTTGCCCTTTCATTCCTACTGGAGCGATTGAGCCTCGGCTCAAGGTGGGAGCGTCAGGGGGAGAGGGGGCAGAGACGCTGAGGTAGAGACAAGCTACAGAGCCAGAGCACCGAAACTGTCTTTTTGTTGGGGGAGGGAGACAGCAGTTACACTGCTGTATATGTGAGCCTGAGGAGGCATGTGTGTTATGCTTATATTGTTGTATTAAATTAATCTGGTGAGAGGAGACTAGGGCAAGAGACCCTGCGCAGGCAGTCACCCCTGCTGGGTCCTGGAGGCTAAGTTGACGGCAGTCCCAGCACACATCAAGCAGCACAAATCTTGAGTGGGTTCCACTCAAAAAGTATCACGATTTGGTGAAGCTAGCAGGTTTGTGTCTGAGACAGCTTCGGCAGTCTCGCCTTTCCCTAATGTACCCGGGTAGTCCAGTTCAGGGCCCGGCCAGGCTAGCTCAGGTGAGGAGGCAGGGAGAAAGCAGGGATGGCCCCACTCCTGCAGCAGCCCGAGCGCTGGGGCAAAAGGGAGAGGTCGGATATCCTCGGGAAGAAAGGGGGTCGGTTTTTTGTTTCTTTTTACACCTCTGCCTCCCAACTCTCCCACCGGTGTGTTTGTGTCTACTCCGCCTTTTACGGCACCGGTATCAGGACTGTGAGTGAACTCGGCTTATTCCTTTCCCCTTCTGGCTTCTGTATTTTCCACGCTTTTTAAAGCAGTGGATTGCGTGTGGCGCGTCTACGAGGGGCCAGGGGCTGCCCACGAGCGAGAGTGAAAACCTCTTTCTTTTTCCCTTTCCTTCCCCCGTCCCCCCGCCCCTTCCCTGCCCTCCCCCTTCCCCCTCCCGTGCTCTCCCTCCTTCCCTCCCTTCTCCTTCTTTCTGGGCTGGGCCCTGCTCAGGTTATACGGCATCAAGTGCGCCAAATGCAGCATCGGCTTCAGCAAGAATGACTTCGTGATGCGCGCCCGCGCCAAGGTGTACCACATCGAGTGTTTTCGCTGCGTGGCCTGCAGCCGCCAGCTCATCCCCGGCGATGAATTCGCGCTGCGAGAGGACGGCCTCTTCTGCAGGGCAGACCACGACGTGGTGGAGAGGGCCAGCCTGGGCGGCGGGGACCCCCTCAGCCCCCTGCATCCCGCTCGGCCGCTGCAGATGGCAGGTACCGCCCGCGCCCAGCGCCGCCGAGACCCGCGGGGTTTGGTGCTGCCCGGTCCCGCTCCGCGCGGCGGGGACAGCCCCGCGGTCACAGCGGGTCCCGCGCCTCCGTGGAGAGCCGGGCCTGGGCGTGCACGGCCGCGGAGAGGCGGCGGCGGGGCCGCGCCGCTCGCACGGGGCTGCTGCGGGCTCAGCAGCCGCCAGAAGCGCCCGCGTTGGCGGGACGCGTGAGGCGGAACACCTGCGGAGGGGCCGCGCCCCGGGCAGCCCGCCCTGCTCCTGCCCCGCCGCGCACCGGGTGCGGGATTCCCCCACCACCCTCCCCGAGTCCGGGGCAGCCCTGAGCCGGGAGGGACGAGCCGCTTTGGAAAGCAGGGCTGCGCTTTCAGACCCCTCCGCTGCCTCAGGAGCGAACGGAGGAGCTGTTCTGAGAGCTGGAGGAAGTGGGGTCTGAAAAGAGATAGACTTCATAACTACAGGCTGGCGCTTAGGCTGTAATTTAAAACTGTCAACAAGCTAATCTTCGGTAATTGCCTTTTAAAGTGACTCTTACCTTCTTGAAACGTTTCATGTAATTTGATGAGAATTTCATCTCAAAACTAACCTTGTAACTTCAGAGTCGCCCCACCTTACAACTTCATTCACACTTCCAGTTCTCGTCTTGTACGTCAGATACTCAGAGAGACTCAGCTTTAGGAAGGGACACTTCTCTGAGGCTAACTAGGCTGAACAATACAAGGTTGGCCGGCGTTTTTGCTGTGCAAGTAACTGTAACTCGGAAAGTTATTTACAAATACGGCTTTTCTAAAACGGGTTCATTTCCCTCTTCTAAGCTGATTTCAGGTGACATATCTATATATATAGGAGAAATAATCCCGTAACTGATCAGGGCAGAATTCTAGAGAGATTGTGCTCCCCATATCATGTTTGTGCATGTCTCCGAAAGGCTTAGTGTGTCGGCAGGTACAATACTGATAAGATTTGAAGCTTTCGTATTGTCGTCATCGCATTTGCTGATGTATTGTTACAATTAGAAAAGTCGGAACCCGTCTGTACAAAAGCGAGCACTTCTGACTGTTAGCTAAACAGTTTCAGAAAAAAAAAAAAAAAAGTACTGTTTTTATTTTTCCCTCGACTGGGTCAGATTACACATAATAGCTACAGCTACACAACGCACAGAAGAATCGTAGAACCACAGCAACACGTTGAGCTCTTGATGTGATGCCACCCGTAGTTTTGCGTTTCTTGGCAGTTTCCACGAGTTTTTGGGCTTGCTCGCTTTTTAAAATACCAATAATTTTTAAATTATTCATCGAAAGTGTAAGCAAATGCATCTAGTGCCTCCACTTTTTAAGATAAATCCCAACTCCAGTGCTTTGAGATACGGAGCTTCCACACTTTTTTTTTTTTTTTTTTTTTTTTTTCCTTCACCATTGGCGTAGTGTAGAGGATTTGGCTTGTTTTGCTCTGGTTTGGAAGCATCAAACTGCCGGGAGCTGTTGCACGTTATCGCGGCTTCTGGCTAAAATGAGCTAGATTCACTATACAAGACGCAGACTCCAATTATGATTAATTTGAGAAGTATTCCTTCACTAATTTTCGGGCCAAGAAGTCTGTTTTAGTGATTTGTCAGGAAATAAATACATAAAATCCTCCTGCTGCTTTCCTAACGCACATACACCTTAGCTAACTTGCCCTCCCCTGTCAAGTTTCATACAGGTTCAAGCTTCTGTCATTAGGGGTTTTAGGGGGGTGGTTTGTTTTTGCAAATTAATTGTCTGTGGAGTCAGAAATGTCAGTCACTCCACCAGTGCATAAAGCAGAGGAGGCTGCAGCAGCTCCGATAGATCTGAGTGCTTGAATGGCCTTTGAAAGAGGGTTCATCACCCCCCCACCCCCGCTCCTCCGCCCGCCACCTTCCCCTGTCCCACCAGCTTAGATTCATAGTCTCTACAAACTCCTTGCTTCCTACTCATGGGGATCCTGTCCCTCCCTTCCCCTTCCCTTACAGCAGAACCTATCTCTGCCAGACAGCCAGCTCTGCGGCCCCATGTCCACAAGCAGCCCGAGAAAACCACCCGAGTCCGGACTGTCCTTAATGAAAAACAACTTCACACCTTGAGGACCTGCTACGCTGCCAACCCTAGACCTGACGCCCTCATGAAAGAGCAACTGGTAGAAATGACTGGCCTCAGCCCGAGGGTCATCAGGGTTTGGTTTCAAAACAAGCGATGCAAGGACAAAAAAAGGAGCATTATGATGAAACAACTTCAGCAGCAGCAACCCAATGACAAAACTGTAAGTGACTTCAGTCTCTGTGTGCTGCCTTAATTCCCAAGGAGAAACGCTTGGTGTATGTTCGGCCCGAGCAGCCCCAGGGCTCGGTTTGATGCTGTTAATTTTTGCGACTTCCCTGAAAACAAAGAAAACGATACCGCTTAGCCATTACCGTTAGTTTCTGCTGTCAGTGCAATCGAAACAGACCGCAGCGAGGAACCTACTTAGGCTGTTCAAGTGTACTTAGAATTTGTGACACTAAGAATACTCAGTAGCTTAGACTAACTCTTCTGTAGCATGAATGAAATCTGCAGAGCTTATGGGATGTAATAAACCCAGTCTCGTCTAATACTCTGTAAATGCAAAGAACTCCTTAAGGAGAAAATGACGTCTTTGCCCTCTTCCGTGTTTTTAAACAGGAGTAAATCCAGGAGTAAAAATAGTTTTAAAAAAGTAAAAATAAAAAAAGAGGTGTTTTTCTTAGCAGTTTATATACTACAAAGTGTGTGTGTGTGTTTGTCAGTGCACTTACTGCAGAAAAGGACAAATGCAATGCAAATTTTCCTGAATTACCATAGTGTTTACAGGTTAATTTATATATCGTTATATCTATGTAGAGTTCTTTTCTCCATATATATGCATGAGTGATGTAAACAAGTGGAATGCACTGGGTTCAGCAGAACAAATTGTCTGTCTCCATTTTAGGCCAAATTTGTTTCTTTTTTATTGTTATTTTAAGAAGAGTCTGTTATTCTCCCTGTGTATATTGACTGACCCGAGAATGACTATTAATTCATAAGGCTGCCTAGTTAAGTGGAATTTAAGGAGTTTCATTTTACCCTGTTGGAATGCAATAAAACACGGTGTTATTAACTCGCCTGAACAATCTATTCGTCGAGGCTTGGAGTTATGTTGTACACTGTGCCTGCATCACAGGGTATATTGAGAGGGCTTGGGATTTTTTTTTTTTTTTTTTTAAGAGCGCGGTAATGACGTACCCCAGGTTTGCTGTGCACTGGATATACGATCCAGTTAAGGTCACGCAAAACAAAACCAGACTGGATGCGAGCTATGGAAGGGAGCAGGATTAACCGTTTCTCGTTCTGAGACGCCCATTGGCATTGCAGAGCGCTCGTGTTCGAGAGAACTTGGGGCGGAGGGGTAATGCCTTGAGACCAATAGGAGGATTAAAGGAAAAGAAAGTAAACTTCCACCGTGATAAATGCAGCGGGTAGAAACAGGCTGACCTAGAGTAGAATAGAGTAAGACATTCACAGCAGATTAACAAAGCAAATACAAGCGACCGTATAGATAAGATAGAAAGCAGTTTATTGACTCAGCGTTTATATACAATAAAGCTAACCAAGCTCATTAACATCTTTTGCTGGGCTGTTTACAGAATATCCAAGGGATGACAGGAACTCCAATGGTGGCTGCTAGTCCGGAGAGACATGACGGCGGTTTGCAGGCGAACCCCGTGGAGGTGCAGAGTTACCAGCCGCCCTGGAAAGTACTGAGTGACTTCGCATTGCAGAGTGACATAGACCAACCCGCTTTTCAGCAACTAGTAAGTGTCGGTTCCCAGCCCCAGCCAGCCGGTACCCGGGTCAGAGCAATGGGCGATCCACCCCAGGTGCCAGAGGCTCTCAGAGAGACAAGTAACCCGGATTAGCTGGGTTTTCCAGAAATTGCAAGACGGGCATGACTGCATCTGTAAAAGCAAAGAACTGAATTGATTTCACAGAGCTTGGTGCAAAATCGATCTTAGTGTAGAGCAGAGATATTTCTGAGTTGAGTGTGAGTTTGGATAAGGCTCGACTCTGGTCTGGTAATAGCTCGCACACTCCTGAAAACTGAGAGCACTTCACCGAAACATTCTTTATATGTCACTAAATTGTACTTACATTTGTGAAAACAGTTTCTAGAATTCACCACTCCCCACTTCAGGCTGATTTTGCCTTTATGCTGTAGGATGAATTTTAAATACACGATTACAGTGTCAGCCAGGGCCCTTGCTTTGTTAGACAAATATCTCTTAATTAAAATTTCGAAGTCTGTGTCTTAAGCATGTACTTCTAGGTATCTATATATACACATGAATCTATACGTATATATATAGCTTACATTAAGTGCTGTTCTTTGGAAAGGAAATTGCTAGTACATATTTAGGTGAAAAATTCAAGCAATATAATAAACTATGTTAAGCCAAAACAAAATAGATCTTTTAGAATAAATTCCGTCCTTAGCTCACTTCCTTATGCCTACATCACTTGGCAGCCCTTACGGGACCATATTACCAGCAACACCTAGGCACAACAAGGTGGATTAAGGAGAGAAGTTCAGTCTTAAGTTAGTTTCCCGCACTAAGTGTTTTAAAACCAGATCTTTAAAATAATAAGGTACGTTGTGTTTAGTATTTCAGGGATTTAGAATAACAGTTACGAAAAATTAACATGTAAACATTTTTTTTTGATCTGTTGGGCTTTTTTTCGTCTTTTTTTCGTTTTTTTTTTTTCCCTTTTTTTTTTTTTTTTTTTTTTTTTTTTCATACCAAGTGATGGAAGACAAAGGTTTGTAGTTGAATCTAGCGTTGTGTTCAGACCTTTTCAGTTTAGTATCATGCTCTCCTGCAGAATCTCTTTTCTTTTGCCCAACAGCAGTCTGCCGTGTGTTCTCCTAGCTGGCACACTATGCTCACTTAGGAAAATGTAGCACAGTAGCAGGGCTATTTGCATCCTCTTACATCTAAAGCAACCACTGCTTTTCCTGCTTTAATCAAACTGTCCATCAGACAGGAGAAAAAACTATCTCCTTCGGTTGCTTTACTAACTGTGCCTTAGCAAAATATGGGACTTTAAAAATCTTTGATGCAGTGAGGTTTTGTATTAAGTAGTTCCTAAAAAGGAAAAAAAAAAGGCAGAATGGAAGATGAATAGTCCAAATACACATACACATATAGGTAAATAAACCATTAGGTCGACAAATTGTATTGATATGCATTCGACATGTGATTACTGAAAAGAGTTAAATTAAAGAATAGTGGAAGGAAAGTTCATTGGCCTTTCAAGCGCGTCTCTAATCTGGAAAGGGCCTTAATCACAGAATTGGCCAGCTAAATAGGTGCCAAAGAAATGCTTCTGGATTAACAAAGCTCCACCCTTCAAGTCATGCCTTTTCCCATCACTACTCCTAAACTAACGGGGCACATTAGGATGGAATAGTGTGACCTTTTTTATCAAACAGACTCTCATTAAGAAGAGATAGCACCAGCCTCGAATCACAAATGAAGGAGAATGGTTGGTTTCAAATGCCTTCTGCTCCTGGATACTTCTTCCAGGTTTATTTTGATATGTGCACGAAAGGGTAAAAAAGTAATCTTTCAGTTTCATGTCAAGAAAACACGTGCACTGCTGAATAATTGAGTAGAGCATCCTATTGGGATTGCCATTCTTGCAAGACAGGGAAGAAGGCCTCATTAATAAGTTTGTTTGTTTATTTGCTTGATTTTTTTCAGTCTTCTTTTTCTATTTTTTTAATCTACTTTTTATTGGTGAATTTGGCCGAAGGCCTGAAGAAGGTTCCTGTGAAGTCAATGGGGAAGCTAAACAGAGCAACCAGCAGTGACACAGCCTCCCGTGGAGATGTATCAGGCCTACTGGCTGTATGCTTTGTATATTTATTTTTGTGTTCTTCTTTGTCTGCTACTTTTCTTTGAGTTTTACAGTTGTAGCAACAGTTCTTTTTCTTATTTTTCTTCTTTTTTTTCTCTCTCTTTTTTTCCCTTTTTTCCTCTTTTTTTTTTTCTTTTTTTTTTTTTTTTTTCTTTTTGGCAGGTTAATTTTTCAGAAGGAGGACCCGGTTCCAATTCCACTGGAAGTGAAGTAGCATCGATGTCCTCTCAGCTGCCAGATACACCCAACAGCATGGTAGCCAGTCCTATTGAAGCATGAGGAACATTCATTCAAATATCTGTTGTTGTTTCTGCCCTTACCCTCACCCCTGTTGAAGAGAGTGGGAAAGTGAACGTGTTGGGACTTCGAAATTTAGGGGGAAAGAATATTTAACAACCCTGTTACGAACCTAGCAAGGAACTGCTCCATGAGATGAACGGAGTCATATTTGAAAAGACAAGGTAATATGGTAGCAACACTGTGAAGACAATCATGGGATCTTACTAGAAAAAAAAAAATACTTAAAAGAACCACAACCCCCCCACAAACCCCGCGCTTTTCAATGATCAGAGGAGAGTCGAAAAGACGTTTTCCAAATATAGTGGATTTGTACCCGTGGATCTCAAAAAAAAAAAAAAAAAAAAAAGGAAAAAAATAAAAGGAAATATTTTCATTTGACTGCACATCTTAGGGAGAAACCAAGGTAGAGGGACTTTCTATCTGGTCCCTCCCATTCCAAATGGTGCTGTTTCTATATTGGGGATAGCCTTGCCAAAAGAAGCTCCAGTAGGTTTTCCATCATCAGGAAAGCGACGATTCAGCCCTGCATTGTTGAAAGATTCCTTGCAGGAAGGTGGAGCTGCATTGGTTTGCAATGTTGTTTTTAGCTGACTCTTAACAAGGGGTTCTTTCCTGGGTCTCTTCTAGCATGCCTAGCGGGGTTTTGATTTTGTTTGGTTGAGATCCACCCCCTATTAAGTGTGATGCGATTAAAAATAGGTTTTTGGATTCCTCTTTAAAGGCGAATTTATTTAAAAAAAACATTGCAACAAGGTATACCTCTATTTTGCCACAAAGCGTCTCGGGATTGTGTTTGAAATGTGTCCGCCCAAGAACCTTTCCCTCCCCCAGAGATGTGTATAGTCATTGGTTATATCGACTGTTTTTCTCTCTTTCCTTTCTCTTTCTCTCTCACTCTCTAGGAAAAAAAAAATAGGAAAAAAAGTAAAAAAAAAAAAAAAAAAAAAAAAAAAAAAAAAAGGAAAAGTAAAAAGAAAAAAACCCACTCATTTTGTTTGCTCTTGCATTGCAAAATTATAAAGTAATTTATTATTTATTATCAGAAGACTTGCCACTTTTCATGTCAGTTGACTATTTTTTTTTGTTTGCTGAAGTAAAAAAGAAAAAAGAAAAAAAAAAGAAAGGTTGTACCGTGGTCTTTGAATTATATGTCTAATTCTACGTGTTTTGTCCTTTTTCTTTCCTTAAATATGATGTGAAATAAAAGCGCCATATGTAGAATTATTATATCTTCAGGACTATTTCACTAGATAAGCGTTTGGAATAGAAATAATAATATTAATATTAATAATAATATTAACATTAAATAATGAACAAAGTTCCCTCTTTTTAAATATTTACAGGTTAGCAGCTAAAATACCTGAAATAAAATATTGCATGCAAAGCCGGTCGTTAGTGAATAAAAGGAGTGTGATATTTTATTGCAAGTATTAACGACCAGCTTGTAAATTTCCGTTTCAACAACTGTATCAGGGCTAGTTGGATGCCTTAGCTTTCAATCGATAACATTAGAAAGTCTCTTGTTCCCCCACCCCATCCCTTGCCCTTAAAAGTGATATTACTCTAGGCATGATCAGACATAACGTTAAGACATCTAAAGAACTGAGAGCTCAGGCTTTTTGCTGAGTTTTGATATTTTTAAAAAAAATAATAAAAAGAAAGTGCTGTATACCAAAGCCTCGTTGTTGAGATTGTTGAAGTGACCTGTACTTTAAGTATAAGCTCCTGATAAAAGGGACGCTTTTTGCTTAACAAGTCAAGTATGACCATTATTTATCAATGTCTGCTGTCAAAACAATTTAATAATGCTGCAGGAGGAATAGTTGTGGGGATATTTCTGTCGGGGATATTGCTGTGAAATTGCACGAATATGTTCCTTATTTTCTGTCGACTTCCTCTCTTCACTCCCTCTTTTCTTCCTTTTTTTAATTTGCGGGGGAAAGGGTGGTGAAAGCTAGAATCGTGGGCGATTTCTTGGGGAAAGGTAGAAAGAAGTAAATAAAAAAAAATGGGAAAGGGTTGTTTTTGCTTCAATCCAAGTGTTCCCTAGTGCTCTCGGCAGCACAAAGGTTCACTTTAAAACACCCTTAAGGACTGGAACATACAGAGATTTTCAGTCTGACAAAGACAAGTTGGTTTGCATGTCAGTTACTCCAAACCCCAATGTTTTCTTAACATAACCTTCTTTTCCCTCCCTCCTCACCATCTCAGCCCACCCTGAGCAAGCTCAGCTATAGACAAACCATTTCGACAGTACAGAGAACATTAAGAAAATGTTAAAATCTAATACAAGGATTTCAATCATCCTGATTAGAAACTGGATTCATTTTGTATGCTCAAGTGTAATACATTTTTGAGTACTTGATAAATATTTAAATAAATATGAAATTTACCTTAAACTGTGTGATCAGTAACCCTTGTGTTTTCATGCAGGATCAGAGGATTGGTACGGCGCTTCGGGGGGCGGGAGGGACAAGGGGTATCATTTCTGCCCGGTGGTCTGACGCGTGAGTTGTTGGAGTCGCTCTCACTTGGGTGAGTTTGGAGACGGAGTCTCCGACTCGGGAGGATGTGTAAGTGGCGCTGGAAACCTGTAAGGGCAGGGCAACCTGGGGGCCTTTGCGCTGGCCTCTTGCCGCCGGCAGGCTGGCGAGTAGGTGCGGCGGGAGCGGCGGCTCCGCGGGGAGACGGGGTCACGCAGGGAGGGGAACCGAGGGAGAGGTGGCAACCTGCTGGCCGGGGGCTGGGGAGAGCTGGCCCTCTGTCCCCCGCCCCGGGGGGCACCTTCGGGCGGCCGATGCCTGTCGGCTCCGAGGGCCACGCAGGAGGCAAAGGCGACTTTGGGCTGTGGTCCCTTGCCAGGGAAAGCCCCCCAGCCCTGCTGGGCGCCCTGCGGTCCCGGCGCGCCCTCGGGGCGGCTGGGGCAGCCGTGGAGATAAGCGGCCCGCCGGGAGGCAGGGGTGGTGGCGTTTGGGCTGCCAGCACCCCGTCCTGCGCCGTGGAACCCCCCGGCAGCAGCGCGCCCCCGGGGCCGGAGCGCCGCCGCGGCTCTGCCCTGCGGCCCCAGGCACCGGGGTGCGCCTGCACACACGCTTACCGCCTGCCCGCACCCC
The DNA here is from genome assembly GCA_030060385.1 of Muscicapa striata striata. Classification (NCBI taxonomy): domain Eukaryota; kingdom Metazoa; phylum Chordata; class Aves; order Passeriformes; family Muscicapidae; genus Muscicapa; species Muscicapa striata. The sequence goes on from JAREIS010000255.1 coordinate 1,778,252, forward strand.
GCACAGGGCCTGCCGACACCCCCAACCCTGTCCGGGCTAGCAGGAAGTCGGGGCGCTTCTGCCCCGCCACCCCGAGGTCTCCGCGGCCCCACGGCCGCTGCGGCCCGCACTCCTGTGGTCATCCCTGAGCCCTCACCCTCGAAACTTCGGTTAAACAATACTGGTCTGATTTTCAGAGGGTTATTCTTTTTCCTTTTATGGCCTTTGATTCCCTTTTTCATTACATGCATTTGTGAGGCCCCCACAAACTTTGAGTGTTTTCCACTCTGAAGAAAATAAAGACAAGCTTTTGAGCGGATCCTCCTACTGCCCTCAGTAGAACACTTCCGGAGCTTGGGCAGCAGGATTTGTATAAGCGAGAGAAAATATCCTCTTCATGAAATGCATGTCCTTATGGTGCTCTGTCAGGTTTCTGCTCTGATTCCTCTTTCCGGCATGGACCGAGGGCGGCGATTAGCAGTCCCAGATCTACCGGCTTTCTTATTGCTGCAGCTACTCTTATTAGCGTCAAATAAGCCCGCTATAATTTCTCTGAGGACTTTGTTTGCACACACTGAGATCAATATTCAAACTCTTCTCATTTCAATATTTGTACCCAGGTTAATTAGCTCTCAGCATCCCCAGCCAACGTGGCAGTGTGACGCAGAAGCCGGGTACGTGAATTCCAGAGTTGAGATCAGTTAAACACCTCAACAGTAAGTGTTTGCATTTATATACATCTGTATGCATACATTTATTAACAAATTCACGTCGGGTTACCAGAGAACGGATGTCAGGAGATGCCAGCCCTCAGGCCGCAGCGTCCCCACCCCCAGCTCAGCGCCCGGGACAGAGCCGCAGAGGGGTCAGGGTCCGTGGTACCGAGTGGGTTTCACGGGCACTGATCCTCCCTGGCACTCTCTACACCACGAAACGCCGAAAGCGTTTTACGGTGAGAGATGCAACTGCTGGGCGCTTTGCGTGCTTTAGCGGAGCTGTAAGTAGTTAATAAAGGGGCTGGAAAGAGATCCTGTTTACTGATTGTTCCTGATTGTTGTTTTCTTGATAACAGAGCAAGCCACTGAATGACTGTTTGAGCTCAGGCGCCACAAACATAAACTTAACAGCTCCCAGTGTGCCGGCCCTGCTGGAGGATCACTCCTCACCTCCCAGGGCTTGTGAAGTGCAGGAGGAGAAGGCAGTTCCCAAGGAAGCAGCTCCGGGGTGGTGGGGGTGGTGGTGGGGAAGGGAGAAAATTCGCCTGTATACCCGATCTTTCCATATTGCACGATATCTGCCCTCATTAGCTAGGGGCAAAGAGCTTAAAATCAATAGGTACTTTTCTCCGAGCCTCCTACCCGCGCCGGAGCTCGAGGCAGGCTCTGGATGCTGTTCTGCGCAGCATCTCAGCAGGAAGATGCTGCTTTTATACCACGCTGCGGTGTCGTGTGAATTCCCTTGAATTTTCTTGCAGCGGCTAAGGGCCACCAAACAAGTGCTCGCTATAGGCCAGGGAGGGAGGGCGAAGGAGCCAAGGAGGGCTCGCAGCCCCGCCGCGGCAGATCCGCGCCGGGCCGGGCCGGGCCGGGCCGGGCCGGTTCTCCCGGGATGGGCAGCGCCGGGACAGCAGCTCCTGCGGGCGGCCCGGCCGCGCTCCGACGCGGCTGCCGCTGGAGGAACCACCTGCAGCTCCGGCTCTTCTCTGGGGTGTGAGCGCGGGCGAGGAAGGAGGGAAGGAAGGAGGAAGGTTGCAAAACAGGATTTTTGCTGGAGTGTCTCTTCTTTGTTTTCTTTTCCTCTGAAAGACAGAAGAGGGATAAAGTGTGTTTGTGGCAAAGAGAGAAGACAGAAAATTTTCTAGAAATAAGAGTCAAGGACCAAAGCAGAACTCGGCTTCTAGCTCCGGGCAGACCTGGTGTGGCAATGGGAAGAGGAAAATAGGGTGTTACTGTGGTTTTTCTTTAGGAGGGCTGTTCAGGTCGGTAGATCTCCAAGGCTAATCCAAACAAGCCGTTTGACTTGTGAGGTCCGGTGTCTAGACATAGCTGGTGACTCGGCGGCTCCTTATCTGGTTTTGGAATCAGCCAAAAGAGACTTTTCTTAATGTCCACAGCAGCACTAGGATCTGCCGGGGCCGGGGAGCCACCGCACCTCCCAGACAGGACAACAAATACACCCACCACCTGGAGGCTTTACAGCCCACTTTGTTGTTCCCGAGCCGCCGCTGCTGCGGGCCAGCCTCCCCCAGCCCCAGCCCCAGCCCCAGCCCCGGCCCCAGCCCCAGCCCCGGCCCCGGCCCCGGCCCCAGCCCCGGCCGCCGGGCAGGGATGACCGGACCGCTGCCCAGCCAAGCCACACCCGGCTCTTGCCACTGCAGCGCCCCGCTCGCCCCCGGGCACCGAACGGCCACCTCTGCAGCAGCAAGTGGCAGTGGACAGTCAAGCCCTGCTGGGATCAGAACCGCTGTTTTCTCTACCCCCATCGCAACACCCACTCTGTATGCGTGTTTTTGCTTTATGGTTTTTTTTTTTTTTTTTTTTTCCCCAGTTGAAGTTTTGCAGAGAATGGGTAAAAATTTCCAAACTCACTCTTGTTCACGAACCTTAAGGAGTGATCAAAGCAAATCAATTAAATGAGAGGAAGTCAGTTTAGATAAAAGGCCTTCTTTGGGACTAGAGCACTGCCTTCTATATCAGTCCTTCATGCTGGATTTGCGAATATTGCAAACTGTAATGCTTGTTTGAGGTGGTTAGAATCAATAAAAACATTTAACTCAAAAGTAAGCAGCATTTGAAAGTGAAGAGAAAGAGGCATCTTTTTCTTGGATGTCACTTATTCCATTGAGTCATTTGGGTTTTTTCTGAGATTTCAAACTCTCCTGGAACGTTGAGTGGCTGGATAGTGGATTTTCAGATTCCTGAACAGAGCATGAGCCCATGCTGTTTTTCAGCTGAAATGAAAGCTGATGTGCTGTGTAACTCCTCTTCAAACTGTGCTGTTTCTCAGAGTGGTTAAGTTCAGGGCCATGATATCCCATTTTGGGAGCTGATGGCTGTAACTATGATGCACTGATATGCTATTTGCAGTGGATATTGTAATTGAGTCTGCTAATGTGGAATTACAAAATTTACCAGTGGGTAGAACTCTCTCTATGCACTTTAGGAGGCTTGTGAATAAGTGCTGTTTTCTAGATTTAGTAGTTGCAAATATCCTCGTGCATAGAGCAAATTATATTCCAAGGCTTTTCATATAATTTTCCATCAAACACATTTAAACCATTTTCCAGTAACTCAGGGAATTCAGGATCAAGAGAGCAACATTTCCTAGAAAAGGAATCTTAACCATGATCCTGGTACTCCTTTTTTTTTTTTTTTTTTTCTTCTCATGGGTAAAATTTTGTGTTTATTTTTAACTGTCACAAATACAAGGTGTTGTTTGAAAAGTGTTAAACTTAGCAGGTATATAGAGATAATACTGACGTGTCACTGTGCATGATAAAGTAAAATATGGTGGGAATTAACTTGAAAAGTTTATGAAGGTTTTAACTACAGCCCATAAATTAACCTTTTTTACAAAGATACGATGATATGTAGAAGATCTTACAATATATATGACACTTAAATACTTAAAAATACTCTAAAATTTGAAGGCCAAACATTTTTCCCCCAACTTGAAGACGCATACTGAGGTCTCAGACATTGAAGATCTTTCTGTAAATAATCTGAAGTAATTAATATTAGAGCACTCTAGTGAATCAGAAATTGCAGGAGCAGACTTTCCAGTTTACACAGGGCTTTCTGTGAAGGTAGTGGAAGATTTGCTGCTAACATCTCGTGAGGTAGTAATGCATAGCTTTGAAGGCTCAAGCCCAACTCTTGTTGAAGCTAGTGTCCTAGACATGTGGGTAAAAATATCAGTGTATAAAATCTGTATAGAGATAATATAGAGTAAGTGTTTAAAAATAATATAAAATGTGATTTTGTAGGGAAAAGTAATTTCCTTCCTACCACCCTCACTTCTTTTCCATATTTTAATTTAAATGTTATAATTTTCTATTATAAGACAAAAAATCCTATTAAGATATTGTGCATCAGTAAAAGTATCTTGTTTGGTGTGGGAATTAGAAACAGGAGTTAGTAACTCGTCCGAATGTAGAGAATATTGCAAAGTAAAACAACCACTCTATCTCTCGCTTATTGTTACCTCAAGCAAATTTTGTACGTGCAACTCCTGAGGTAGAAGACTACATACATATTACCTAGATTATATTTTACATACTTTAATTATATTATATTGGCAAAACCTAATGGAATCAGTCTGATACTGGGTCTGAAGGTCTCATTGGCATGTATTTCATCTTTGTGATATGAAGTAAGAAAGGTTTTGCAGGGTTGACCTTACTGGTATGACTCAAGCTCAGGCTCATCCTGAGCTCAGCAGCTGCCCAATCTGCTGTTGCAGAATGATCCCAAACTTCACACACAGCACAACCAGTGGGATCTGAGGTGTTCTAAAGATGCAGGGTTTCCTTTTGGCACAACAGGCACTTGAAAGGTTAGAGCTCTTTCAGTTAATCAAGTAACCTTATTCAGGGCTGGGCCTCTTCTCTCTGAAATCTGTGGATAGTTCTGATAATTAAGTCAGGATGATCAGGATTGAGCACTATGTGACCATAAAGCTCAAGCTGTTGTATTAGCTTAAATAAATGTATTCCAGTCAAGCACTGAGTCCAGATCTTACTGGTTTACTAGGTAAACTAGGAAAACAACTAACTCCCACTGTTCATACAAGACCAATATGTTTTGAAATCTCTGTTCACTGTTTTTCTTCTAATGAACTAATTTTGAAGGCATCTTTGCCTGTCATTCCAATAAGCACAGCTGTTTTATGCTCTGATCTTATATTTTTTTTCTGAGTAAAGCCCCAATGGACTTTTAGAGAGTCATGTGTCCTCAATTCAGTTGAGCCCATCCCATTTCAAAGTCAGCTATCCCTGCCAATTATATACTAGCAAAGGAAACATTTAGATTTTTGCAAGGACTGCTAGGTATCATATTTCTTTGTGGTACCAATGCTATTAAGAGGTACTTCAAAGCAGGTCATTAAATTAGTCCTGAAAGTGAAATTAAAACATTTGGGATCTTAGTCTTGCAGTGCATTGGTCCTCAAAAACTGATTACGTTAGGCAAAGGTGCTTGCAGTTTTAATTCAACTTACTAGATCATTACCAAAAAACCAATATTCACTCCGACTCCCTGTACACCCCCACCAAAAAAACCAAACAAACAAGCAAACAAACAAAAAAAAAAAAAACCAAAACAAAAACAAAACAAAAAAAAAAACAGAAAAAAAAAAAAAAAAAAAAAAAAGAAGAAAAAGAAAAAACAACTGAGAAAGAAAAAAGCAAACCACAAGCCCAGATTATGAAGGGCAGATATTACTTCTTCCTACTATTAAATAAAAAATATTCTTCATCAGTTTGACACTTTTTTTCCTGGTGAATGTTTTGCCTATAGAAAAGCATTTCTTCCTGAAATCATTGTGTCATTTAAGAAGGTATTTATTTGAGGATGCTTATGGCTCTTCCACAGATATGTAGTGCCTAATACAATGGACTGTCGTCCTCACATGTCCTTAGAGCAATTCTGTAACCTTTGTGGCCCATAAAAGTAAATAAAACAACACAGTGATGTTCATACAACTCTGCAGTAATAACTGACTAATATAGATGGAAAACCTTGGGTCTCATAAATGCTAAATTATGATAAAATAATTTTTTCAACACTGCACTTATTCCTGTTTCTATGGTGAAATTGTTGCCCACTTTCACAGGAGAATTTGGTCTCTTCATTCAGTAAGTGCCTCATAGAAGAAGTGGGAATTAAGAATGAAAAAGCATGACAAGCAGCAGCATTACAATTATCATTGCAAATTTTATATTGCAAAGACTGAATGTGGATGGAAAACCCCCTGAAAACTGAAAGTCTTGTTCTGCAAGATCAAATGTTTGTCTATTATAATCACTAAAGCAATATGTTCCTTCACTAGGGTTTTACTTGCCTTTAATTATTTAGTAAGATACCTCTATACCTTATATTTCAGGAGATATTTCTAGTTTTGATAAGCATTTTAATACAATGCTGGGTACAAGGCAGTAATTAAAGCAGATATTGATGAAGTAGAGAATAAAAATTTAACTAGTTAATGATGAACTAAGTTTGTGAGTTACCTGATTCTTAATAATTTCCATTATTGAGGTGGTGGTAATCTGAGTTGTCATTTAGTCAATCACAGTTTTATACATTTTTTAAAATTTCAAGATATTTTTTTATTTGGCAGTAAAAGTGAATAGAGCCAGAGGACATATGAATTTTTGTGACTGTGGAGTCTAAAGGGAGCAAATAATTATTCATTCCAGTTAGGTCAGTGAAACTGCCAGGTGTAGTAGATTGGTAAATATAACTTTAAGGGAAACATGGAAAAGAAAAAGGGAGGTTGGAAGTGGTTTATGTCTACCTGTATCATTCCACAGAGTCTGTGATGTTGTGACAATGCTCTCTGGTACTGGAGCCCTTATTTCATGGCACAATCTTGATGTGCATGGGCTGGTGAAGGGTTTCACCAGTGTCATGAGCCTGCAGAAATTCTCTGGGAAAGAATGATTCCCTCTTCTGCAGCATGAATTTGTTTTGGTGTGCATGGTTAGACAGGTACTCCCTTCCTGGGAAGGATGCTGAAAAAAGTTGTGGCAGGATAGTTCCTAAAGCACAGAGCTGACTTAAATTCACATCTGTGTGGGAAGAGGCATTGAGACATTGAGAGATTGACAACGAGAACTGATTTATCAATGATGGATAGAGATCTGGTGTCCCTGATAAACTTCATCATGCCTTTGTTACAGTGGAAAGAGAGCACTGGCAGGGAGGCCAATGCTGGGAAGAGAGTACTGGGAATCTGAGTCAGGGAGCTGAAACTTGACTGTTCTCAGGAGCATGGCTCCCTGCCCTTGCCTTAATGCATTGCTGCTCTTTTTCCCACTGCACTGCTTGGGCTGTGACCTGGAGTTCTCCAGATGTGCGAGAGCCTGGCTCTGGAAGGCTCCTCATCCTGAGTTCCCACACTCCCTGGTCCTTCCTCTGGCACAGGGTGTTCCTACTCTAATCTGCAGACTCATCTATCTGCAGGATATTGTGTCTTGCTTGGGGAAAGCTCCACCTGGGCCTTCTCCATCTCCTCAGTCAGCATGGGATCCATGTATGTGCTTCATGACAGAATATAGACCTCTGTCCATAAAGTTGGGGCTCAGCACTGCACCCTGTTTGTAAAGGTTGTGCTGGTAAAGGACATGGGCCCCAGTGCTACTGGGAGTCATCCCTCACCTCCCAGAATTTACAGCCAAGGCACTTGCTGAATTGCACCACCTTTTTTTTTTTCTCCTTAATTTGGGTTTGCAAAGTGTTATTTTTAGCTTCAGAAGATGCCTGGAGTAGTAGCTCCCCCTGCTCTGAAAGACATCAGTGGTTTTGGCATTTATTTAGCATACTTGGTTCCAAACTCCCTCCGTGCCTGATAAAGTTATGCATCCCTCCACCATCCAAGGCAGTCCTGTGTACATGTGAGGTTGCTCTGTGTCTGGTGGGGAGGTTCCACCCCACTCACTGGAGTTATGCAGTGGCAGAGGTGAGACTGGAGAGAGGGATCAAGAGCTTGAAGGTTGAAACCTCTGTCACAGAGAGCATCTTTGAGCCCATTTGGTTGGGCTCAATGGTCTTAGAGGGGTTTTCCAAATGTAATGATTTTCTATTTCTATAATTGGGAGGATAGCTTTTGTCTGAAGAATGTGGCTTGTCAGAAACAGACTAGTTATTCCTGCAGGCGGAGCTCTGGGTGTTTCAGAAACCCCAACACTGGAATCTGGGATTTCTGCAGAGGTCATTTGTCTCTGGAAATGGTCATCAGCTAAACAAAGTTTTGAGGATCGCATTTTTGGCCCTAACTGCTTAAACACCTCAGTCCCTTTTTGGGTGGCTACCACTGTGGCTGGTGTTTGTAGTGTCAGAAGGGGTCCAAAGTCTCCACAAGAGGAAAGATCTGGACAGCTTCCATCTCTCAGCAGCATCAGTGATTTGTAGGGCTTCTACAATGGGAAAAGGGAGACTGTGAATTTCTGCCTTGTTTAACTTCATTGCTGTCGGTGTGTGGGTGAGACTGAGAAATGACTGCAAGCTCTCTGGCCACAGCTTGGTCTGCATCAGGCTGAAGGAGTTGCCACAGCTTGAAGGAAACTTCCAGCAGGTAGAACAGAGCTTGTACCTGCCCTGCTCACTGGGGATTCTGCTGGCTGCTGAACTGGAAGCATTGCTGTGATTTCAACTGCAGCTAGGTGTTCCCATCTCAGCAGATGAAAGGCAGGTTCCCCAGAACACTTCCCCTTCATTTACTTCTAAGGCTTTTGTTATCAATGGATGAAGATGTTCTTGTGATCCATGCCCTGGCACATGTCTTTGCAATGATCTGTTACAGCAAATTTGTCAGAGTGCCATCTCTGTTCACTAAGCATAGTACCTTGCTGGGAACATGAGACCAGTGTTCACAAAGCTCTGCTAGCCACTGGGTGGTCTCCAAGTAGAGCTTCAAAGCATGGTTTTGACCTGCGTGCATGAGAACATGGGCATCTACCTGCACAACCTGTCCACATCTGAAACCTGCAGTACCTGGTTATAAGTTGGAGCACACACACAATATGAAAATGGAAAAGAAAAACCTGTCAGCAAGTTTTTCCAAGTGTCTACTTCTGAGTTCTCTGGTATTCTCTGGTATTACCTGTTGCCAATGTAATCAGAATACACTAACCTCCAGTACATGACCAAGTTCTTCTTGGGGAGTGAGGAAGAGGAGATAAAAGAGGAAGAGGTAATTATTTGAGAGAAATGGGTAAGGTTTTGTGTGCTTCTTTGTGAAGTTATTTTCTAGTTAGAGGTTAGAGTTAGAATATTTAATTTTCAAAAATACTCTCTTTGTGTCTGTAATTTCTGTTATCACAGATTTTCTCTTCAGTCTGTAACTGTTGTTTCCTTCTTAGGAACTAGTAAATATGGTCTCCTCTTCCTGAGCTTGTCAGAAGCTCCTAGTCATATTTGTATCAGGAATACCACAGTTTACTGAGAAATTTCCAAACTCTTGAATTTGCTGTGCAGCTGTTCAGTGCAGTGTGTGAGCAATTGAACAGTTCCTATGCAAGAGCTTGACCTTACACAGAGCTCTAAGTACTGTAACCTCTTCAAATTCAGTTTGGTAATCCTTGTTTTATTCAGCTCTACAGAGTCAGTTAAACACCAGCAGCTTTAGACAAGTAGACTTGTCTAAAAGCATGTTGTAAGTATAATTTGGATAATAATTACAATTTGTAATGCAACCGACTCCATGAATATTAGGAGAAATCTCTTGGCAGTGGAAGACTGCATCAGAGAGTGCAAAAGAATCACACCAGGGTTTTTAATGCAAACTGCTGTTCGAACTGTTTAAAATGATCAGCTACAATGTTATGGAAAGTAGTGGTAGGGTGGTGTGGTCAATATAAATATTTAGCAGCGTGTGGAAAGATATGCTTTATTTTCACTATTTTTCACTAAAAATAAAACAGTGAAACTAAGGACAAGGGTAAGAAGAGCAGAAGGGCAACGTCATGGTTTCTTTTCCCAGAATAATGAGGTTTTAACGATTAGGAGTTCATTCTGATCGTATTTTTCATCAACATACAATAGATATGCTACAAAATAGCTCAATTCCAGAATTTAATGCAAGCGAAGAATCCGTAGCAGTTTTCCTTCTCACATTTTGCCTTGATTAGGTACACTGCTGCGTCCAGATTCACAACACAGCTCAAGCTCCCAGAGGTGTGACAGAGACCTGCAAGGGCAGTTTCTTTCTTTTGTACCACACCCACAACACAAAGAAGCTGGGGCATAGTTTGAAGAGATGATCCAGGATGTTTAAAAATACTACATTTCTAATGACTAAGCTAACCCTCCTCAAAGACATTTTGAAAGAATCTATCCTACGCTCTAATCACTAAAATGTTCTTTCTGCTTGCCCCTAGCAAGATTCATGATTATAAAGAAAAGTTAGGGATTTTCCCACAGGAAGGCTGTCTGTCTGAGATTTAGCGATTCTACTTGGTATAGCATTATACAGCAGAAGATCAGAGTATGAGGCTTTGTATACTTTTCTAAGGATCAAGTGAAACCCACCCAAGCTGCAAGGCTGTTGTGGACTTTAGTGTGCTTTTCCTGCTTTTTAATATTAAATAAATCTCTAACTGTTTCTTCTTTCAGCTAGCTTGTGTGCTCTCATTTGAAGACAATGTTTGCTTTGTAAAAAATACTTACAGTGTTTCTATCATATGCCAGTGTTATGACATTATTAATTCTTTGTCATGATATGCTAGACTGCAAGCTTACTCAAATGTGTAGACTAACATTATGTATTTTAAATATAACTACACAACCAATTATATTCTAGTTTTTTAATGTCTTGGGATATAGAGATAGATGGTGACCTACTACTCTCACTTTCATACTGCTTAATTTCACTGGTATGAATGTAATTTTATAGGTATAAACCTGAATTTGACCCTGAAGTATCCCATAGCTATTTGGGATTCAGTCTCAAAAATGATGCAGTCATATAACGTAAAACAATTATACACTAAAACTTTAATTTCATCAGGTAATCCAGAGTGCTGTTTTCCTCTAAAACAGCATTTGTCTGCCTCTGCCTGCAGCAGAGGAATTGCTTGAAATCATGCTAGAATTCCATGTGGCCTCAGCAGGAGCAGCAGGATCATCAGCATCAGCACCACACATTTTGTACCTGGTGAATCCCAAAACAGGTAAGGAAACAGTAAGAAAGTGGCTGAAAGAGAGCAGCCTCACACTGCCATGGCCAGTTACTATTACACTTCATACATCCTCAGCAAACTGCTGCCATCTGCATGGGCACTGAGGCCTGACATGAGCAATTGCTCTTAACAAGAGCAGCAGAGGACTGACTAGCCACCATTGGTTGACGAGTTATAAACACAATCTTACACAATACCTCACTGGAAACGGGACCTACTGGATGTTTCAGAGGAAGAGGTAGCTGAGCATAAGCCTGTTCTGCACCAAATTCCTTGCAAAATCCCTTGAAAATAGCATTTTGTTTTCCTCTTTGGAAATACCCGTAGAAGTAAAGTACATTTGCATTCTTAGCAGATACACAGGTTCTGTGTCTATGTTTCTGTATACTGAAGTTTCAGTAAAAACCCACACTTAACTTAATAGTCCTTCTACTTTAATGGAAAATAATAATGTACTACATTACTGTGTGTAAAATAAATACCAAATTATGAAAGGTCTGTTGTAAAAACCTAACTCACTTTTTGAGGGAAACCAGATTTAACCTTGATAAAGACCATAGAATTCAAAATATTCTTATAGAAGAAAGTGAAAGCTCTTCCACCATAAAAAGTAATCCTAGAATCATAGAATGCTTTAATTTAACCTGGCCTTTAATGTTTTCAGGGATAAGGCATCCACAATTTTTCTGGGCAACACCTTCCAGTGCTTTGCCACCCTTCCAGTAAAGAATTTGCCCAAAATATCTAACCTAAATTTTTCTACTTTCACTTTGAAGTCTTTATTTTTTGCTCTATCACTACAGTTCCTGACAAAGACTCTCTTTCCAGCTTCCTTGTAGGCTCCATCAGATGCTAGCAGGTTGCTATGAGGTTCCCACACAACCTTCTCTTCTGCAGGCTGAACAGCCCCAAATTTCTCAGCCTGTCTTCATAGGAAGATGTGTTATTGCCCTTATCAATGACACTGGCCCTCCTCTCTTGGCAATCTTGACTTACTCCAGCAGTTCCATGTCTTATGCTGGAGACCCCACAGCTGGATGCAGTGCTCCAGGTGGGATCTCAGCAGAGCAGAGCAGCACAATCCCCTCCCTCAATCTGCTGGCCAATGCTGCTTTGGATGCAGCCAGGATTCCCTTGCCTTTCTGGGCTGGGAGCACTCACTGCTGGCTCATGGTGAGTTTTCCATCAGCCACCACCCCCAAGTCCTTCCCCACAGGGCTGCTCTCAGTCACTTCTGTGCCCAGCCTGTGGATGTGTCTGGGATGGCCCCAGCACAGTGCAGGACCTGGCACTTGGCCTTGCTGAACTCCCTGGGGTTTGCATGGTCCCACCTCTCAAGCCTGTCCAGATCCCTGTGGATGCCATCCCTTCCTCCCCTGTGCTGACTGCCCCACCCAGCTCAGGGTCTGAGCTCAAACTGCCGGGGGTGCCTTGATGCCACTGTCCATGTCACTGACAAAGGTGTGGAACTGTCTCGGCCCCAGGACTGACCCCTGAGGGACACCACTGGTCACTGGTCTCCATGTGGACAATGAGTTATTGACCACATTTGTGGCCATCCAGACAGTTCTTTATTCAGAGTGGTCCATCCATCAAATCCACATCTGTCCAATATAGAGACAAGGATGGCATTGAGACTGTGCCAAATGATTTTCACTTATCCATGTAGATGATATAAGTTGCTCTGTCTCTGTCCACCAAAGCTGTAGCCCCATCATAGAAGATAACTGAACCTGTCAGGCATGGTTTGCCACACCAACTGTTCAAAATCACTTTTTTTTTTTTTTTTTTTTTTTTTTTTTTTCCCCAAATGTCTTAGCATAGTTTCCAGGAGAATCTGCTCTGTAATCTTTCCTGGCACAAAGATGAGGCTAGCTAGTCAGTAGCACCCTGGGTCTTCCACCTTCTCCTTTTTAAAAATTGGAGTTCTATTTCCCTTTTTCCAGTCATTGGAAACTTCACCTGGCTGCCACAACTTATCAAAAATGGTGGAGAGTGTCTTGGCAATGTAATCTGCTGATTTTCTCATGGATGAATCTCATTGCACTTGGGCACATTCAGTCTCCTTAGATGGTCTTGAACCTGATCCTCTCTTACAGCGCCTGAAGGATCTTTCATCCACTGCTTGCATTTGCTTTTCTCAAGGTGAGTAATGTGGCTGAAGCCATTGCCATTGAATATCAAAGCACAGATGTATTTGGGAACTTCAGCTTCCTACTTGTGCAGAGTAGCCCTGTCTCTTATTTCCTTCCAGCAAGGGCCCACATTATCCTTAGTCTTTCCTTTATTTGACAGATACCTAAAGAAGTCCTTCCTATGGTCATACCTGGCCAGACTCAATTCTAGCTGGACCTTAGCTTTCCTGACCTCATCTCTAGCTTCTTATACAATTTCTCTTTGTTCCTCCCAGGCAAGGGGTTTTCACCTTCTGGAAGTTCTCTTATTTTTTCTCTGAGTTTACTCAACAGCTCCTTATCTGTCTACAGAGGCGCCTTCTGGAATTTTTGCCTGATTTCCTCCTTGTCAGGATGCATTGTTCCTGAATGTGGATGAGGTCCCTAAAGATTAGCCAACACTTTTGGGCCCCTTGGCCCTCCAGGGCCTGTCTTCTGGAGCTCTACCAATTAGGTCCTTAAAGAGGCCAAAGTCTGCTCTCCTGAAGTTCAGGGCAGTTAGTTTGCAGCATGATCTCTTCACTGCCAGGAGAATCTTGAACCCTGCCACATGGTGGTCATTGCAGCCAGGGCTCTGCTGGAGCACCACCTTCCCCACCAGCTTCTCCCTGTTGCTGAGCACAAGATCCAGAATCACACCTCTCCTTGTTGGCTCCTCTATCACTTCCATGGGGAAGTTGTCATTGACACATTCCAGAAACCTCCTGGATGCTTGTGCCTTTCTGCGCTGTCTCTCCAACAGATATTGGGGTCACTGAAGACCCTTATGAAGACCAGGGGTTTGGGAGTGTGAGACTGCTTCTATCTGCCTATAGAGGGCTTCACTGACACTATCTTGTGATTGAGTGGCTTGTAACAGATCTCCCATACTCCCTTTAATCTTGACTTACAAATTTCTGGTTGGCACTTCATACACCACAAGCAGAACACCATACTCTCCCAGCCAGTCATCGACATAGAGGGTTATGCCCCTTCCTTGTCTCCCTAGCTTGTCTTTCCTAAAAAGCCTACAACCTTCTATGACATAGCAATAATAACATGATACTCTAGTTAGATGAGCCATTCCACCATGTCTCTGTGATGCCAGTGAGATCATATCCACACAGTCATGTGCAAATCTATAATTCTCCTTTCTCCCTATGGTACGAGTGTTTGTGTACAGGCATCTGAGCCATCTGCACACTGCTGACTCACCATCTGAAGCACCTGAAATAACTTTGAACTGCTCCTGATGTCCATAACTGGTGATGGCATCTGACTGGTAGGATTGGGATGGATAGGTGGCTCCCTCCCACAACAAATGTCATTTAAAGCCCACTTTATTAGCCTGGAAATTCCCTGACAAAAGATGTTCTTCCCTTTCTTTGTCATGTGGACACCATAAGTCCCTGGTAGACCAGGCTTCCCAAAACAAGTCCCATGATCTAACTAACCAAAACCCTGACAACATCACTGCCCCTCTAAAAATTTCTTAACCTGCCAGATTTGGCTAGCCAGGATACTAGATAAGTCAAAGACAAAGAATAAAATATCTATTTATCACTTGAGCTATCACTCCAGTTTATCAGGGAGCAGATATAAAAGCAAATTATAATTTCAGGACACATATAATCATTAACTCTTTTGATATTCACTCTCACAGGTTTTAATGGGTACTGAGGGGTAAATAGATTGTTTAAGGAATAAAATCAGTGTTGACCTCTAGAAAGCTCTCTCAGGGATGTTTGCATCTTGTTCTCCTATGCTTTTGCCAGGGACAAGATAAGAGTATCATGTCAGATGTGATGCTTAGTTTTTGATCAGGACTCAGTCTTGTCTCATTGAACAGCACAGAATTTCATTTTACTGACTTCACTCTCAGGATGATTGAGTCCTTGCAATTTCCAGCCTTTGTCCCTCATATTAAAATAAAGTTTTGACTCATTTGTTCAGATGTGAAGATACCTGATATCCCCCACTTTTCTTTCACAGGAGGTGATGGTTCTTGACACCTCCTCAAAATTCTCCTTCTTGAAAGACTGAGATCTCAGTTTTTTCAGCCCATATAATACCAGTTTGTTTGTTACCAATAAACTATACAAGTGTTAGAGATTAAACATTCTGTTTGAAACTGAATTTAATATCTCTGTGGAGTAAAATGTTTTTGATGAATTGATAATGTTGTAATATTTTAAACAACCATCTTAATAATTATTTGAATATTTTAAAGATGGATTTATCTATATTTATATCATCTGTATGAGGTACCATTCTCATCTACTATCCTCGAAGCTGCAGTTTGAATTCTCTGTATCAAAAATAATTTGGAATTCAAAATTTGCTATATCCTCTCCTTTTGCTAACTCTGAACAATTTTGCTACCTTAAACTGTAATGTTTGATAAAAGCTGTAGGTAACATTATTATGCTAACTTCCCCCTTTGATTTTTATTTCCATTCAAATGGTATTGGATTTTCTAGAAACACGTATTTTATGGTCAGCTACTTTTACTTCATATTGCATCATATATTAACAGTTTCATGCAGCTCTTTCAAACTACAAAACCTTGTCTACCTTGTATGTATTTTTCAAGTCCTACATTGTATATAATTTATTAATGACTCTGCTCTTTGTATGCACAGAATGTACCCTCAGTGAAGGTCATTCCTAAGGAAACCGTATTTCAAAAACCTTGATAAGGGCAACGCCTCCTCCTTATCATTCAGGATTTTGTCCAAATATATTAACTTAGGCATGAACTGAATTGGCATAACCTGATAGGATTCTGAAAATAGAAGAGTTGGGATAGGTTTTGTCACAAAAAAAAAAAAAAAAAAAAGAAAAAAAGAATTACTCAATTCCTCTGAAACAAGTAAATAATAAATTATTGGATGAAAAATAGTTCCAAGAAGAGTAAAACCCAAGATGTGGGATCTGATCTCTTCAGTATCATAATGTACTACCTCCAGCCTGGAATTTTTCAGTGCTAACTACAAAAATATGTTCTCATGCTCTGCAGCAATAAAACATTAGGACAAGTGACAATTTCAAATGAAAACTGCATTTCCACTTCTATTCTTACCGGAGAAAAAAAGAAAACCTATATATTTATGACATTTAGAACTCAACTAATAAAATATTTACAAGAGACCACTATCACTATAAAGCACACAGACTCTTTACAGATAAGAACAGTTCGGTGGTATTGATGTGAGGTTTTGTGTTTTCTGCCAAACCCAGCCTTTTGAATAAATCACTTTTTAATAGCCAGGATAATGGCATTTTCTCCTCATCCTGGTGTGCTCCTGGTAGAGGTGGATGTGGCCTCCACGTACATAAGGAAACTAGGCAGAAGTGCAATGTCAACATACATGTCCTGATGTTGTGAAAATGAGAGGGTAACTGACCTAGAAGCAGGCACAGAATTCCTTAGCTCTTCCATTTCTATTTCAGCCTTTGACTGAGATTTGTGTATGTACCCTGCTTCTGTGCTTGTGTTATTCTCCCCGTGACTGAAATCACTGGTCAGCCTTCTTAAAGAGGCATTTCTTTTACACTATCACCAAAGCAGTAGAGAAAAGGGATTATGGCATACCCAGCACTCTTAAAGTACAACATTTTGCCTAATAAAATGTCTCCACAGCTGACAATTTCCTCTAGTCCCAAGTCATGTTATATCTCAATATGATGTTTTAAAGCGATTCTTTCTTGTCTCAAAAACCCCATTATCCTCTTTTTGGTCTTTTGGGTTTTGACACATCTGGAATTATTTTGTAGTTATTGGGAGAAAACATTAAATATTCAAAACTAACAGTTTAGATACTGTCTTTTAACTATTATTAAATTTATATCACAAAATAACTTTTATTCTGCAAAATAAAATTGCTTCCTTTGCTCTTCTTCTGTTTTATTAAAACTTCTAAGCCAATATGATCACAGAAAAAATGTGCTGCTGACATAACTTGACTAATTATCACAGGTTTTCTATCTTTGAATTTAATTATAATACAAAAAATAAAACTGTAGTCTAATATCTGCCCCTTCTCTTGGAGTTGCAGACACTGACAGGAGCCATCTCAGTATATACTGAAGGACAGGACTGCTCCAGCATCTGACTCAATGATAGAGCATAAATAGATGGTAGAAATGCTATCTCCATAAATTCTTTTATTTCTTCTTCAGTGCTCATATTTTATTTCCCAAGTCCTCTTGTTATCAAAATCTTTCATGAACCTGGAGTTTATGATTTTTTCTCTCCTCTGCTGAGAAGAAAATTATTCTTGAATCATTCTTTGAAAGAAATTACACGTTTCTTAGAAAATACAGAGAGAATACCATGACAAAGCATGATTTAAATTATTTTCAAAGAAAAATGCAAAGACAATGTCTATGCTGTCTTTTTTTATTGTTTAAATCTATGAAGTTGTTCATGATTCTTACACATTTTGAATGTCACTGAGATTTGTTTATTCAGTATTTTCCAAAAAGACCCAAGTGCATCTTTGTGCCTACTTACAGTAAAACAGCACTGACTCCACCCACTCACAATCAAGCCCCAAATGAATAAAACAGTGGGAAGAATAATTATATCACAGGAGCCACACTTTTTTAATCAGTAATATTTATGACTCTAAGTCAGTGCTGCAAATTTTCATTCACCCACTTGCCCTGTGCAGGTTTGCTGGTTTTTTGTCTTTTTTGGTGTTTTTTTTTGTTTGTTTGTTTGGTTTTTTTTGACAATGATATAAAACACCACTAGATTTTTTTATTAGCATTAATCACAATGGTAAAGGGCAGTTAGATACAATAAATTTTAGTGACAGCTATGTGAAGCAGGGTTAAGATGAGTACTGTTCAAACATTATTTGCAAAATAATTTTCTCAATTCTTTTTCTCTGCATTATAACAAGCACATTATTTGTGTAGGTATTGTTTGGTTTCCCTAGAGAGATCATTGTCTTATATTCTGCTTAACTACTTGTTATATTTTTTTATCAAATAGTCTGATTTAATTTTCTGTTGTTACTTAGTATGAAAATCAGAATTTTAATCTATGATATGCTACAGAGATGTGGGTGAAAGGATGTAGTGCTTTCTTCATATGACACCAGTGAAGCAGTTTTAGTGGAATTTAGTGGAGATGTTGGTGGAATTCAGGAGCATCTGAGCAGCTGTGTCACCTGAAAGGGAGGCAGCTTAGTCTTTCTGGCTTTCCTGAAGTAACTGCATGGCTCCTCCTCTCATGTTCTGCCAAATACAATGAAGAGGCATATTTTTTTTTTTTTCCTCCCCAAAATAAATAGTTTGTCCTACATTTAATGATGTAAATTGGGCTGCACTGGACAGTTTCTAGGTCTTGCGCCTCTGGCAAGATACTTCAGCCTAAACCTGGAGGTCTTCTCTTGTAATGTCCCAGCATTCCAGTTTTAATTAACTTGCCTTGACTCCTTTCCTGGGTGATTTTGTTAAGATATGCAATATTCTGGTGTCTAGTGCATACTGAGAGATGAATCTTGTTGCTGGAGAATCATGAAAATTATAGAACCACAGCATCACTAGTGGCAAATCTTTTCTGACTTTCAACTTTTTAAAGAATATGATACAAATATGGGTTTGAGCTTAATAATTTTTAGATGTGTCGTTGATGTGTATTTCTATTCCTAATTTTGGATTCTCTTCTTACCCTTTTGATTTTCAGTACTAGGCTGAGGAGGTAAAGGCAGCCAGTTCTCAAAAAGTGGTAGTGAAATGACTGAAGAACTATAGGAGTGTTTCTTAGGGAAAGAAAATATTAAATGAGAATAATTTCTGTAGTGAACAAAAGCTTTAATGCAAGTTAACATGGGTTACGTGGATTCAAATTTTAGTTTAGAAGAAATCCCTACTTTACTGCCAGATTAGTTCTCCTTGCCCTTCCCCTTTCTTTCTCCTGTGGTCTGCAGTATGACCATGAGTGAGGTCTTGGTGTGCTCTCTCTCAGGTGGCTGGGCAGCTCCTGTGGGCACAGCCACAACTCTGTGATTCACCCTCTTGGGTGACAGGCAGCTCTGCCACCCATGGCATGATTCATTCTGCCAGCATTGCTCATGTGGTTATGTAACACCAGCAATATAGCCAGAGTCTCTGCATGGGATGGTGCCTTTTACATCAGATGAGCTGATCCTAGACAAACAGGTTGGACAGCAACATCCCATCAGCAGTTTGCTTTCCTACTGATATTTCTCCCTTCCCTTCAATATGCCTGTACCTCAGCCACTTATGATACAATTTATTAGCACTCTGGCATATTGCTGGTCTGAATTAATATTGTTGAATTTAAATTCCTCTACAGATGCTGATGAAATTTACTGCAAAGTTTGTCCAGTATGTTTCAAATTAGGGATCCATATTGTGAGTCATGTTAAAATCTCTTTTATTTACATAAATCTTTCAAACTCAGTTTCTTCATTACTGTTTTATTGCACTTGCTAACTTTTATGGAGACAGAAATGCACAGATAAGTGAAAAAATCCTCTAACATAGAAAAAAGTGAGACATCAACTTTTAAAATTGCAAGAATTAAAAAAAGACAGATATAAAGCAGTTCTGATCACAGCCTGATACTACAGGTGATGTATTGCTCGAGGCAAAACAAATGCTTCAGCAGGCAGAGAAATTGTAAGGTCTTTAAGAAGAGAATCTTACTTTCCAGAATCTCACCTTCATTTTTTAGTGTCTGTTACTCTAATTTTACTGTCCTTTCTAGCAGTTGCAAGGGGCTGAAAATGAATTCAGTATAGAAGGAAGCTTTACATTTGAGTGCAGTAGATCATGATCCTATTTAAAGCTCCATTGCCTGCCAGCCACAATACAGTGACTGTTTGAAAGTTAGATGCTCATGGTCAGTCTACACTTGGATTTTCCACATCTGCTCCATGTCACAAAGGCATTCTACCTCTGGTTACACCTGAGTATCCCCATTGAAATCACTGTGACAGTCACATGTGTGTAATTGAGAGTAGAATTTGGCCCCCTGTGTTGAAGTTGCTCCTTTGAAAGCTGTTCCACCTCCTTTGGCTTAATCCTACCCCATTAGGGGAATGTAATCCCACTCTTGTATAAGTGTAATGTGACTCGAGTTTCAGCCTGATAACTGGAGGGGGGAACTCAGAGGCAGTGTAGCTTAAATTCAAAGCTTCATTATATGTTTCTCCTGTGGAAATTACATGAACAGTTGAGTTAGATAAAGAGCACATTCTCATTTTTCTTTCACATAACCCTCTCATGCTCCTTCAAATCCAGCAGAGGGACTGAGTATCAATAGACCATAAACATTTTCTTTCTATGCACTTCAAATAAGTTTTTCTTTTTTTGTTTGTTTGTTTGTGTTTTGGGTTTTTTTGGTTTTGTTTTGTTTTGTTTTGTTTTTGTTTTTAATTTTAGAAAGTAAGATTAATTTTAGGGGAAAGATAGGATCATCAAAAAAAAGAGCAAGAAAGAAAAATTAAATAAATCAGAAGTCTAACTAAACTAAAAGGCTGGAAGGGACCTCTAGGAATGTGGTTAAACCTTCTACTGAAAGCAAACTTTTAGACAAACTTGTTAGCCCATGTATTCAGTACTTTGTGCATGGGAGTTTCCACCACTTTGGACAATGTTCAGTTCTGACAGTGAGGAATATTTTTCTTATATCCAAAGAGAATTTCTTATGAAGCAAGTTGTTCTCTTTGTCTTGTTGCCAGGCTCCCTTGTAAAGAGAGTACCTTCTCCTTCTTCATAAATATACACACAGTATTGCTAGAGTACTGCTAGCAATAGGAGTACTCCTGAGTACTCCTAGGTTGAATAAATTCCATTCCATCAATATTTCTTCATATGTGAAGTTCTCCAGTGTTTTAACCATTTTGAGCCTTCTCAATTTTTTTGACGCTTCTCCTGAACTTGGGGATGAAAGCTGAACATTGTTTCTAGGTGTGGCCAGAAAAGTGCTGAGGAGAGTGGAAAAATCATATTACTTCTCATGCTGATACACCACAGGATGCTACTGGCCTTTACTGCTGCCAAGCCCACAGTGCTCCAGGGCAATTTGCTGTCTCACATCTATTAGAGAGCAGACTAAATTTCAAGTCCTGTTTTCTCGACTTTTGAAAAAAAATGAAACATGTAACCTGTGTTTGCCATGACAGCCATGACACCAGGTTTTAATTGATTGAGATTTACATCTAATTAGGTATTTGATTCTGGCAGAGAAAATTAATTCTTTTGTTCAACCTTGCTTAAACCAAGATTATTGAAAAAGATAAAGAATGTTGAAATAACTTTCATGTGATATAAATGCCTAAGTAATTTCTGTAGTGACCAGAATTAAAACAGGATGCATGTATATGAGTTTAAACTGGCTTCTTCAGGCCATGAAAACAGTGAAATCTGCATTGTGATACATGAGTTTTCCTATGCACCTGTTTTTTGCAACTGAAAATTAAACCCTTGTATTTATTTTTGTATATAGATTGTTTGCAAGCAAATAATTTGGTAGAATATTTAAGGCAAAATACACCTGGGCTGATGCCTAGAAAATCTTCCTGAAGTGGCAGTGAACCCATAATTAGAGTAGAACACATGAATGAGGTACAAGGTACAGCATAAGAGTATGAATATGCATAGGACTGCAAAAAGTTTTAGATATTCCTTCCTGATGAGAGTGCATGATGAAGAGCAGATCTGGCATGGTTAAGGGGCAGAAACTCAGATCTCACCTCACCTCACCTTCTTTATACTTGTTTTTCCCAGCTGGTTCCCTTACAAAGAACCATTTTGGTGAATCAGAGGTGGTTGGGCACTATGCCAATTGTTTAATTTGTTTTACATCCATTTGCTACATAAATTGACCTTACCTGCTGCAGCCCACCCAGCTGTTATGGCTTGAGGGAGAACTTTTGGTCCCTCTTTCTTCTTTTTTTTTCTTTTACTGAACCTCCTTCAATTAATTTCTGGACAAGTTAAGAGTTGAGTTGGGGAATCTCAGTTATGCTTTTGTCATATTATTTCTTCCTGACTCTAAGGTGAATTAAAGAAAAATAAAAATATTTGTGAGAGAAGTTAACTAATCAATCATTTTTGAGAAAAAAAGATGCCCAGATTATTTGCTGTAGATGGTTAAGTTTTGGGTTTTTCTTTTTTTTATTTTTATTTTTATTTTTATTTTTATTTTTATTTTTATTTTTATTTTTATTTTTATTTTTATTTTTATTTTTATTTTTTTTTATTTTATTTTTATTTTTATTTTTATTTTTATTTTTATTTTTATTTTTATTTTTATTTTTATTTTTATTTTTATTTTTATTTTTATTTTTATTTTTATTTTTATTTTTAATTTTATTTTTAATTTTATTTTTATTTTTATTTTAGATTTTAGTTTTATTAGATTAGATATTTATTTTCTCTACCTATTTTTAATTTTTTAAAAAATTATTTATTTTGGAAAAATATTTACTTAATTGCCCAAAATACCATAAAGAACTTGTGTAAAGATGAGATTATAATAGTTTTTCATAGCAAAAGAATCAAGCTGTGAAAGAAAAGCATAGATTTGAAAGTATTTCAGTATTTCTTACTTTGATTTCTTTGGTTCCTCTTTCCCCCCGCCTTTTCTTTTTTTCTCCAAGAACTTTATGTCTATTTTAACTGGTTTATTTATTTATTTATTTATTTGTTTATTTATTTATTTTTAAGGAGGAATATATATATGTATATATTTGGGAAATTTTCTTAGAGTGTTATATTTAACCCTTGCATAAGGCCCAAACCAGCCTGGTCTTGTGATGTTCCTTTGCATGAAATGGAATTTCACTCATGGCTTCAGTAGCTGTGTGTGAGGGGCAGTACCTCAGTGGTGGCATAAGAAGAGTCTGCAAAATGACCTGAGCTCTGGGCTGAAGAATCCACTTTTTCTATGAGATTTACCCTCAGTCTCTCTGCAGAACAGAATGTGCTAACTTTATTTTAAAGACCAGAACGTTTACCACTACTTGCTTATTAAAGGACTATCAGTCCAATTTTAATATACTGTCTCTTTAAAAAGCAGTCAGTTAGAGCCATGAAGTGCAGCACTTAAATTAATAGAAGTTTTAGGAACTTCAGGGGTGGACTAATCTTATAATAATACCATGTCTGGCAAGATTCAAAAGTATTTTGCTCAAACCACCACTGCTTTATACTGTTTCTCTAGAGTATTTAACCTTCAATTGGTCAATCTGTTGAACAAATTTTCCTAAAAGCTCTTAGTTTCCTGTGGCTGTAGGAAAAAACCCCAACAAAACCAAACATGTGATATGAACACTGCTTAATGATTTAGAAACTAGAACAGAAAAAAAACTAACTGTATTAGTGATTTTTAAAGGCAAGTAATGACTTGAGACATTTGGATTTCACTTTGTTCATCAAAAAAGTTCCTAAAAGCAAATACCATCTGTAATTAAAAAACAAGTCTGTAAAAAAATTTTTTTCCCAAATGTAGTAGAACTGACAGACCCTATTGCAGCACTTTGTCTTTGGGAATCTTACACATTCCAGGGAAAACCACAGGACCAGAAAGCACAGAGGAAAAGATAGCTGTATGCAACTTTAAAAGTCGAATGAGGTCAGGAAACATCACAGAAGAGATGAAAATAAAGAATTTTGCCACTGGCTTTCAAGAAGGGCTGATTTTTTTTCATTCCAAGAGGCAAACAGCCTTCTGTCTTCTGATTGCTCTACTGTATCACCAGGCAGGAGACAATCCTTAGGGCATTCATTGTCTCCTACTGTTCAAATATATGTTCTGAACAGTAGGAAACTCACTCATTTCCAATGCACACTTTATAGTAAGAAGAAGATTTTGCTCCTTTTTTTGTATTCTCACTCCTATAATTTCCTTTCATTTGAAAAATGCCTAAGCAAATGTTGGCAAAGGGATGTTAGTTTTTGTAGTGCAGACAAAAAGAGAGTAGTTTAGATGGAAATCATTATAGCTCTTCAGCTCACTTCCTTCCTGTTATGAAACATGGTGTTGGAAAAAAATCTTCAACAATGATGGAATATAAAGGAATCAAAGGAGATAAAGAGGTGTGTGCACAGTATCAGCATGCCTGAAGCTTTCACTTGCCAAATTAACAGCTATATTATGTATGAATTATCAGCCCAGCAAGAACTGGCTATTACTGTCTCATGATATCTGAATTTTAAACCAATGGAAGGTTAGACTAATTTAGAGGAAACGGTGAGATTTTGCACTAAATGGTTATTCCTTCATTATGGCAGAAATATGGGGTTCTATAGCTGCTGTTTTTCTTAAGTCAATACCCACTTGGGGAAATAAGTAGCCACTTTCTATAAAACAAGGACAATAATCTGACTGGGCTCTGCCCTTTTTCATTCAGGTACTGCTCCTAGCCTGTGGCTAGAAGTACATCTATTCTGTGATAACAATGAGGGATACCTGTATTTGGTTATGTGATGGATGTAACTCTAGTCATTTGACAAAAGAAGGATATATAAGTCATTGGGAGCAAACCCAACAGAGGGTGAACATGCAGGACATGTTGTGAAGGAAGACATTAAGGGGAGAAGCACAGTCTGGGTAAACTGGCTGGGTTCAGTCCAGAAGTCTCTGCTTCTTCCCTGCTATTGCTTTTTGAAATGCAGTTTCCTTTTTTGAAATCAGTAAATCCAAGTGCAATTTATCTATAGTTTATTTTTTCTAAATTTAGATAAATTTATCTTTTTCTTAAAAAAAAAAAAAAAAAAAAAAAAAAAAAAGAAACCTTTTGGGGCATTTTCATGTTTTTATTTCCTATCCTCTCCTTCTTTTACTTCTATGATTTTGTGAGTCTCCTTTTTTAAAAAAATACGTCTTAAATACCACTTTTTACCTTAAGCGTAAAAAAATTTATTATTTTTCAACTCAGAATTTAGTCCCAGGCCACTCTTGGCACAAAAGTAATACCCACTCATTCAACAATTAGGGTGACATTAATGTGTTATGGTTGTGCCTCAAACACAGTACAAGCATGCTCAAGGCTAGGAAGAGTCACCTCTCTGAGCCACTGTTTCAGGCTATCTTCAGACTCAAGTGGGGATCACTTCCAACAAAGGAGGACTTGCCTCTGCAGCCAAAAGGGCTGGAGGTTGCTAGATTTTAGTGAGTGGGAAAGCTGGAAAAGCCACTGAAATACATGATTTAAGTTAGCTGCAGCATAGGTATAAATTGCAGTACTCCAGGGTATCCATACTTTTATGGAAGATAGTGAATTCAGCTGACTTTTTCATTAATAATGAAGCCTCTGGAGCCCCGACTAGCATTTTTCTTATTGTTATGACACTTACACAATTTGCACTAGAGGTAGGAAGCAATTAGGTTGACTTTAAAAGAATGCAAACCCACAATTAATGATGTGCATATAACTATGATGGGAATTTACAACTTCTGTGATTAACAAAAATGTTTCTAAGCCTGAAGCAATTTTCATCAAGCTAATCTCATTCAAACTAAATTAAACAGTCCTCAAAACAAGGCTCACAGCTGGATATGGCATGGTTTAAGAACCAAACTAGAAGATTGAGGTGAAATTTAAATGTACAACAAATGTGGGTTTATAATAATGATTCAAGTTATTAGAAGAGGCTGATCTGCTGTTGTCTCTTTTGGAGACAATTGTAGATGTAGACACTCAGGGGAAAGATACCCATATTCATCAGATTTGTAGTGGAATGGAGACAACTTTGCTCATGTTTTATTAGACACTATGCCTTGCTTGTATGTAATAGACATGTACTAAGTTATAACATTTAAACTCATTCTCAGTGAACTGATCTATACTACTGTTTCAACAGAAAATAAAAAGAAAACCATGCAAAGCCATTGATACTGAAAAACTCAAGACCACTCCCTCACTTCCCACTCAGAGGAAGGAACATGTAAAAGAAAGACTGGAAGAGCCAGAGAACAGGTCTATTTGATTACAGAAAAAAGTAAAGAAAAAACTAAATTGGATCCATTTCCCTAAGAGTTGCCTGAATAAGAAGGACCTGCAACTCATAGAACTCATATTCTCTATTCTATTACAGATGTTCATACAGAAAGAACCAAACTATCCTGTTCCCCCAAACACTTCCATCTATCAAGATGATTTTCCAACTATTCAATCCTGTAAAATATGACAAATTTAGACATTGAAGAGTGGCTGATATATAAAGTTTTGGAGAGTCAAAAGACTAGTCCTGCAGTACTGTAACACTATATATGTGAGCCTAAACTAGCTCTCAGCAGTAAATGTAGATTCGCAGGCCCAAAGTCACTTTAGTCTGTTAAGCTTTCTTCTAGGAAGACACATATGCTTGAGTTCAATACAGAAATAAAGAGGCTTGTATGGCACTCAGCACAGGGGAATCATTGGCAATGATTCACTGGTAAATTAAGAAACACTGCAGAAACAGCAAGAAGTAATTGTAAAATATGAATACATAATTTTCAAACATGTTCTGAGTCTAAATATTCTAAAATCAGAGCTGTACACTCTATTTTTTAAAACTGATTTCTGTGTCCTGTGGAATGTCTTTTTTTGCAGACTTTTATTTTTACACAGTCAGTATTTGTAGCTGATAGGCTGCTGTGAAAGGCTGTGAGCATGCTATGCCCACTGGTTCCATCAGACATGATTCTGGCCTGGAGCCTTGGAGAATCCCATGTTCAGCACTCATCAAATTGGTGAGTACAGCCAGATTAAACCTTGTTTCACCAAATCCTTTCCTAGGCATTGCCTGGGATCCAGCCACTACTGTTTAAAAGCATTACTGTTTCATTCTCTGCTGCAGGACCATACTGTAAAACACATTTCCTACAGTTCTGGGTCAAGTCTGCCTGAGGGATGATGGTGGGAAAGCCATTGCTTACATTCCCGTGGTGATTTTGGGAAGAGTGGATCAGTCATGCTTTATAGCACACCCCAAAGTAGATCTCAGCTTTGCTGTCCTCAACTTGATATCATGCAGAATTATTACAAGTCTGAATTTGGAAAACCATTATATTCTGACTATCATGACATGCAACCCTTCAGAGTAAAGGTCTGAAGTCTCACAGAATATATATGTTTTACAACCAGTTAAATGTACACAGAGAACTAAGAAAATCCAAAGACCTTTAGAATTCACAAGATAAAAAATGAGTTTGATGGAGGAAACTGAATAATTTGGATTTTTTTTTTTTCCTTTTCTTGTTAAGCTTCAAAGAAGGATGGCGTTGGCTTTACTAAATACATATTATAGTGTAGGCAGAGACCTGGGGTTTTCAATACTATTGGGTTTGTGGTATTGGCTCTGACTGCTAGCACTCATGATTCATTTAGATGGATTTTTCCAAAGAAAAGATATGTGTGTAATCAAACAGACCGCTGCAAATTTTGTGTCCAGTGGAATATGGAATTGCATTAAGATTCTTTACCTTCCACATAGGTTAAAAGTAACAGAGTTAACATAAAGTGTATATTTTACTTGGAATAAACATATAAATTTACCATTCTCTAAATGAAAAGATACTATTTTGTCTCCCCAGATATTTTGGTGTTTATACCTCTGGCGAGCCTGATTTTATTGACAGAACAGAGGCATTACAATATGATGGACCAGAGCTGGTGCAGTGATCTACTCAGAGAGAGAGAGAGAGAGACTAAGTAATTTTACTTTAAGTCTGGCTTCTTTGTTCCTTCTCCTGGGAGCATTTTTTGCTCAATGCCTTTGGCTTAGTTTGTAGCCACCCACTTCAAAGATGGAGCAGACCATGGAGATTGGTCACGAACAACCTGCTATCCCAATGTTTCGAGAAGATCTGCTTTTAGTTGAAGTCATGTGAGTGTGCAGTAAACAGTGCTGCCTTCAAATTGATCCTCTTGGGTGCCAGTCTGGAGAGAGGCTTCACTGGTTTTCTAGACAAGGTTCTTGGCAGGGAGGAGCAGGGAGCAGGGAGCCAGGTGTAGTGCTGGGGACCCAGGGGACAGCAGTGATTCCTGGAGAGCAGCATGGAGCTGGAGGGCTCTGAGCGAGGCAGGTGCAGGGCAGTGGGAGTGGAGGCTGTGGGCATTGTGGAGGGTGGGTGTCCAGGGCCCCTTGTGGGTGTTCAGGGCCCTTTGCAGGGTGTCCCTGTGCCCCCTGGTGTCCCCACCCTTTGCCGGGCAGTGGCCGCTGGCCAGCAAGGGACACCGAGCTGGGGCACCCATCCGTGCCCGTGGGTGTGAGTCCAAATTGATTTGATCTCATCTAAACCCTTGCTCTTCAGTAACAGCGTTCAATTTACCAATCTCCATGTGAGCAGAGCTGGGCTAAAGTTCAGGAAGGAACAAAAGTAGTCCAGAAGATTCTCCAAAGCCCGAAGAATGTTGACATTGTTAAGACTACATCTTTTTTTTCCCTGTAAGTCTATGTTCAGGATTTTTCTTGTGCTAGTCACAGTTTGAAGTACAAATATTCTGCTAATAGAATTTTTATCTGACTATCCACTGAATATTCAAAAGGTATTATTGAAAACATGAAATACAGAGAATGTCAAAAATCACCTTCAGGTACTTAAAATCCTTAAATTTCAGAACTCACAAGTTACTACAAATTTTCTTTCAATTTTTTTTGTATATAGTGCTGGGTATTATTTACAATTCTGGTTTTAAAACATCAACTTCTTTTTTTTTTTCTTTTCTCTTGGTGCAAAGCCAGCATTGTAGAGGGGGATGCAAGTTGGCAACAAGCCTAAATACCAGTAGGAATGCATTGTCTATGATAGATTTGTGTTATTAAACACTACCTTAAAAGCTCTGTATAATGATTATTAAAATGATCTTGAAAATATCAATCAGAAAAGGAGCTAATAATTACTAACAAAACATGAGCTAATTAGACTAAACAGCAGATTTTTGTATCTGTGTTTGTGTAATTGATGAAAACACATTCCAGGGACTTACCTGGCATGAAGAAAAACTTCTTGTTACTGTTAATAAACTCTGTGATGTAATACAAAAAGAAAGAGAAAAGCAAAAGGTGGACAAGACCAATTAGTTGTTTTCATCTTGAAAGTAATACCTAGCATTGATTTCTTTTAATGGCAGAACATCTTCAGATGTGTGCAGCTCTTCTGAAACATGATTGTTCCTGTCATGCATAAATCAGGTTTAAAAAAAAAAAGTAATTCTTGAGTGTGTGAGTATGAATTATCCCCCCAAAACTGTATTTCCTGTATGGTGTTTTCCACTGTTATGTAGAACAATATGTACAGTTCTCAAGCTAGATTATAATTTTTGCCTCACACTTCATCAGAAATAATCTTACAGCTTTGGCTGTAAAATTAGGACCTCAATCACATGAGTGCTTTACCTTATTCTCAGATTGTATTTGGTGACATATGCAAACAGATAAACTTGCATATAGTTAGAAATGTGGCAAGAAAGAATGATGCAGCTTCTTCTCTGTAGTGCAGGCTCTTTAAGACCAACAGAAAGAAAACACTGTAAGGCTTAAATTTTGTTTCTGCAGGCAGCAGATATGATGCCAACTCATTATAAATAAGGAACAGCTGTGCAGAATAAGGAGGTGTAGTTTTTATATCACCTCTTTCCAGAAATGAGCAGTACTTTAAGAATGTTTAAAGACCCATTGGTAGGAGAACATCCTGGATTCTTCATGCCCTTTGGTTGTTTTGGATCCATTATTAAAAATAACACCTGGTAAATGCCCTGTGACATAAAAACAGTATCACAAATTCTTTGTGGCTCATTTTCTGACATCATGCTAGAAGACTCTGCCAAACTTGCAGGTGATGTGTAAGTCTGTGTAAGTTAGGTGCCCTTGAGGTTGCTCAGACTCTTCTGCATTTTTCTAGGCCCAGTGGGCCAAAGGTTTGGGTAACTTTTAAATGAGGAGATATAAATAACAAACTGGCAGTTGGCAGTGAGTCCTTGTATAGGTTTGTTAAGGAAGAGTGCAATAAATAGGCAGAGCAGGGGCTCACAAATTGGATTGCTGGACATACCTGCTCAGCGCCTGTATAAATCATAAATGGTTTTGAGTTCATGGTCACCTTAACACAGCTTATACATAGTGTACTGATGTTCTAACTTCTGGCCTAAATAGAGTTGCAGCCTCAGACATTAAATTGTGTAAGCTGAGACCTGACGTTACTAAAAAATTGCGCTTAGTACCAAGATTGAATAAACAACATGAAAAATTAGCATGTTTGTTAATTTAGTGCTTTTATTGTTTTGTGAAGGCAGATTAAACATATGATATCCAATCCATCTTTGATTTGAGGATGCCTTGGGTGTCAGATTGGGTGCAAGTAACACAGATTCTCTGTGTTTTTTGTAAAAAATTATAGGCCAGAAGTAACAGAAACACATCTGCCCCTGCGTTATAACTGAGTGCCTTTGTAAATGTCAGATATTAGCAGTCACAGAACAGTACATTTAAGAGTAAACTCACAATTATTCTATCATAGTCAGAATCAGCTGGTAGTGTGAAGACTCAGGTGAAGAAACCTATGCTAACATTTCAAACATACTGTAAATGCTTCACAAAATATTAACTAGCTCTATTTTATGGGAATATGCAAAAATCATATCCCTGAACAACTGGGTGTAAACTCTATTAACCTATTTTTGTCAAGTGTTAGTTGGCTTATACCATGAAATCAAAATATTTATATGTACTATCATCTTCTTTTTCTTATCTGATATAGCTATAGAAATTCTCATTATCCATATAAATGTCTAATCCTGTATGGCTTCTAATTTGATATTTATTTTGGAAATGTCTTACAAAAATTATTCATTCAAAATTGTTCTTATTTACTTAATATTTTATGTCAATTTTGTATATCTATTGTTGAAGTATTTGTGAGAAAAAATGTGTTCTTTTATTCTTATAATATTGTCTTTGTTGTCATCCACAAATTATCTACTTTCTCTTCTAATTCAACAGTCATCTGTAGAACATTGTTAAACAATCTCTAAACATTTCTTCCTATAGCTTTATGTTTATTCTCTTTCTGTCAATAAAATTTGAAATAATGTCACTGAATTACAAGATTGTAACTGAAGCCCTTGATATTAGACCCATCTAGACTCCCATAGTGGGATGAGAAGACCTTTGGAGATAGTTTTGTATACTCTGACTATAAAGAAATCAAGGTTTCTAATCAAGTGTCTCAAACAAGCATCTAGATTTATGGATATGGTCCTGAAGAGTCAGAAAAGCTCCATCAATTTTCAAGGATGTTTAATAACCTGTTGCACTAGTGTAAGTGCTGCTGTGCCAATAACCAGTGCTGCACTGAGCAGAATTGCTGTGGAGCAATTTGCAGGGACACCTAACTATGCCATTCAGGAGCCCTAGAGCTTACTTTGATCTCCAAGGAGATATATCACTAACTTTTGATGAAATACATGTGTAAAAATTTTGAGGAAAAAGTACTCAACATGCAGGACTCTTCAATTTTGTTAATTTACTTAGATTTTGGTTCGCTTACTTAGATTTTGTTTCCTCCTATGTTACTTTAAAATGCTCCATAACTTTTTGAGTTACACTTCTGCAAACAACTCAGGCTAATTCACCATCTCTCATGATTTTAATGGAGCCTGCTTGAACAAGTTGCCTTTTGCAACTTAATTATAAAATGACATGAATAGAGTTTCCATTAGAACTTAATACCAATTAGTTCTGTCTGATTTAACTTGGAATCTTTATTGACACTGTTGGTCTGTTCTTGGTATTGTTTCTTTTGGTGCTGGTATTACAGTGTCAATAATTTGCTCAGTACTGGTCAGGGCAAGTTTCTAAAATGAAGGCATACATACTACTTATGACACCTACTTTCTTATTAAGCCCACAGCAGTTCCAGCTAAGGAAAATAGATAATGCTAGCTGAGCAACAAGTCCTTAAAGGTTTAGTGTCTGGTGAATACAAAAAGAGATACAGAACTGCATTCACTACTGGCAAAACAGTGCAAGAAACAGTAATTTCATCTCTATACCTTTTTTTTTTTTTTTTTTTTTGTGGTCTACTTGTATTTGCATACAGCTCCCTTAGGAGGCAAGCAAAAGTGATTCCAGTTTTAGGATTCCAAAATATTCAAGATGAATACAAAAACTGAAATATTAAAATCCACATGCAAGCACTTGAAAAAATATCTTGCACCTCAGGGGTGCTCAAAATTTTTAGCAGAACCACATGGACTTCTGATGAGTTTGGGGAAAATACTCATTATGCATTTATGCACCTCTCCAGATATTCTGCTTTGAAACCCACGGGTTTCAAAACCAACTTTTAATTAAAACCCTGCCATTTAAGAAAAAGGTTTTAATTTTTGATAAATAGTGGAACGTTTTTAGTATCTAGCCAGTGTTTTCATTTTGTTCTTTATTTCATGCTGTTCCTTGCTTTCACTTGCTTAAGACATATCTGGCATCTAAATTTTAATTATATCTGTCCATTTTACCTGTCCCTTTAAACACTTTTCAATCAACATGTACTTCCTCTACTTCCTCTGGAAGAATATTGTGTTCAGATTCTTTTTAATCAATTTTACTGCCAAATCCTGTTTGTCTTACTCATGCAAGTATGCCTGCAGAAATCAATTGGACTACTTGCATGAGAAAAGCAAGCAGTTCTTGCCTTTATTTGGTAAAGCAACAGACTTGAACAAAAGCAGTACTGTACCTGCTGTGGGCAGCCAGAAACAATGACGAGCTCCTTGATAAGATTAGATGTAATTTTAAATGCAACTAGGACAAAGAATCCCTCCCACCAACCCAAACTCATAACTCTCTACAGTAATTCCATTGCAGCAAAGCAGTTGAAGAATTACTGACAAGAGCCAGACTGCCCAGTAAGCACCACCTAACAGACACAGAAACATGATCTGCATTGTTTTTAAGCTTGGCAGACATTTTGTGCTTCTTTCAAAAAAGGAAATAGAAAAGTAAAAAGAAGTATTTTAAACCAGGCACACATAAACCTTATAAATTTCTGGTTTAAATGTTATAGGAGGTCCTTGCATTTTAAGCATCCTTGTAGATGCACACTGAATATACTGAAATACTAGCTACTTGTGCCTGACTGTTTCAGAATAAACAAATGTTTTGCATTGTCATCATGTGTGAACAGACTGGTTAACTTTAAAACAAAAGGGTTATCCCCAGTCCCAAGTTAATTGCTGGCCTTTCATTCACAAAATTTATGCCAGCAAAGCTGAAAGCTTAATTTGCAGCTACAGAATGGGTGCAGGACTACATGCAACATAGAATCTCAGGCTGAATTCCTATTTGGTTCATGAAATAATGTATTTGGGTTTTGAAATAATATATTGGATTAATTTTGTCTTTAACAATCAAGAGAAACCGCCTGTGTTTATAATGTCATATACTCGCTATTCACAGTCCTGGGATAAAAAGTATGCAAATTCTGCAAATTCACACACAGTGAGGTTCAGACATGATTTGATTTTCAGGATAAATTTTTTTTTTGGGGGTAGGGTCTTTTTGTGTGTGTGGTTTTTTTTTTTTCTCTTTACTTTTGTCTATTTAAATATACATGGGTCAAACATATTCAGTTTGTAATCTTAAAGGCAATAGTGTGTATTTAGATATTCAGCAGTTTGATGCAGTGGCCATTGAATAATGAATTTGGCCATTGAATAGGCTTTGGATCAAACCCAGATGGAGAATGAGAGAACTAGGTTAGGGAATTAAAACAGATGAGCAATGTTTCTGAGTATGTGGCAAAGGTGATGAAGCAGAGGAGGTTAGGGTGTTACATGAAGTGTCACACAACATCTTACTCTGGCATACAGTTTTTGTTAATGAAAAACAGAACATTTTTGTCGTATGAACTAAACCATATGGAGAAGTGTAGTCTGCAGCTAGCCTAAGACAACAACTCTGGCAGCCACCACAGGACTTCCAGGGGGTAAAAGGTGAAACACTGAAAGTGAGCAGTCTTGGCTGTTAACTACCTCAGCTGCGGAGAGCTGTTGGCCCCAGCGGGTGGAAGGCACCAGCCTCCATCCTCCACCACCTTTCTGAGGGCAGGTGTGCTCCAAGGCCACAGTGGATGATGGTTTGTTTCACTCACTGAAAGCCAGGAACTGCTGTATCACTGTGCTAATAGAAGTGGCTTTGCTTTTGCAGTTTTTCAGCATTTCTTAACAATTTTCAGGCCTTGGCTTTGTCTGGAAGTATGTTATCCTTGACCAAGAAGGCTTTGTCCTTGGCTGTCACATACTTTGTCGTAGACTTTGTGATCTGTGCTGTTCTCAGAAGCACTAGAGGAATTACTATCTAGGTAGTCTTGGCACACATCTGTGACACATTTAACTCAGGCACAAATGCATGATGTGCCTGTTCTCAGTTTACCTGGACCTCACTTCTCCACCTGAATACTGGAGATAGGACCAATCCTTCCCTATCTCAATGAAGTAGTGGGAGGATAAAAAACATTTGTGATTGCCAAGTGCTGAGATATAGTCATGACAAAGGCCAGCAAGTGCTTTGACAGATAGCAAACCTCATTGAAGGAAGAAATGGCTCCTTTTCAGTTGTAACTAACTTAACTTAGTTGCCTTTCCCCTTATGAAATTTAAGAAATTAATATAATTTTAGAACTTGGAAAAGTAAATATGTTAGAAGTAAGATCAAGAAAAACTAGTAACTAATATTGATTCAGTTTAATATAGCTTTTAAAGTAACTAATACAATTCAGTATTCTTATCCACTTCAAAAAAGTGGAAACTGAGCAACAAAGATATTAAGTGGTATGTATGAGATCAGAGAATTAACAGCTAATGGGGCTGAAACATATTGATGAGACTGAAATATAGCTCAGAACTCATCTTTTCCCTTTTCTTTTTTTAAGAAAGCATATCAATACCAGTGGATCATGACGAGAGAGTTTTCATACAGCATTAATGACATAGGGGTTTTGCTGTTCCCATATTCTAAACACACCAAAATTATTTTCTGGTTTTTTTTTTTTTCTTCATAACATGAATAAGATTTTGATGCACAAAACATAAACATAATATATAACATAAACATAATATATAACATAATATATTATATAAATATAATATAATATAAAATCTGAAATTTTAGTATGAAAAAGCATAAAGCATGATTTTATTGGTTTATGTTTCTTGGCCTGCAAGGTTTACTATTAGAATGCAACATAAATTAAGATATATAAATATGCAATACTTGTCTTTTCTACCTTTATTAGGGTTCTAACAGAAGCAAGACAGCCTTCCAGGTTCATTCTGGAGGCACCTGCATTTTGTCATTACTGTCCGTGGAACAGACGATTCAAAAAAGGTGGCTGTCCACTGCTGTAAACTTGTGAGAACTTTGTGTGATTGGACAGAGCCATTGTGGCCATGGCTAGATTGCCTTCAGGAGTTGTGTTTATGGTCACAGAGATCTAGCTCCTGCAGAGCAACAAGCTGCTTCATTTCAGACTTGGGGAAAAGCAAGAAACTACCTATAAATAAGATCCTTCAGGTGATCCTTCAGTGCCTCCTATAAGGTGAAATGACAGTATGCTCTGAATGACCAAACAGCATAAATGAGGGTATGGAAGTGGCCTATTTCAGTGCCATCAATTTATGTTCAGTTTAACTGAATTTATACAAATATTGAAGATTTTTCATGGCTTTGAATGCCCAATATCTGATATTAAGTAGTGAGCTGTTTTCAGAAGTGGGGTGCTCAGCACATCCCAATAGCCAGCACATGCCTTTTTGTGGTATCAAAGCCCAACAGCACCTAAGACCAT
Source organism: Muscicapa striata striata (assembly GCA_030060385.1). Taxonomy (NCBI): domain Eukaryota; kingdom Metazoa; phylum Chordata; class Aves; order Passeriformes; family Muscicapidae; genus Muscicapa; species Muscicapa striata. The sequence continues at coordinate 1,814,103 of JAREIS010000255.1, forward strand.
GAGTCACTCTGAAAGCATGAGCTTGGATCCCTCTTCCCCTGGAGATAGTCAAACCCCTTTTTGTGATAAAACTATGTTTTGCACACAGGCAATCTATACTGCAGTGGTTACTAAGAGTTAAAACAGGGAACAAAACCTAGAGTGCCAATGGCTTAAAAGTCTCACATTTCTGAGACATGCCTCATCCCCCCATATCATTCTCCTACAGGGTTATCAGAGCAACTTTCTGCATTCAAAAGAGCTGTGGTTCACAGCTCAGCTAAAGTGACCACAGCACAGTGTGAAGTGACATGTCATTCCCTTGCTTGTTTTTTTTCCTTTCCCTTTAAGCCTCCCTGGACCGATTTGAGTTGCCTGTCATCAGCGGGATCATGGCTCTGCCAGGCACAGCTTCCCAGGACGTGTCAGTGAAGGGGATGCTCCAGGCAGCCTCCTGGACCCATTGGCCACCGGGGTGTGAAGGCAAATGCTGAGAGCCCCCAGCACCAGTGTCACCGCAGGCATCAGCTGGGGAGCGGCAGCTGGTCTGCTGGGAATGGATCTGGGTGCTGAAAGGGTGCACTTCAACCTTTCAGTTTGTACACAAGTTTCCCTGTAACAGCATTATCTGCAATTGGCATGCTTAGGCCTAATTTTCAATCCACAAGTAGGAGGCAGGTCATTGAGGATATCCTCACTATTAGAGTTATTCAGTTTGCATAAAGGCTCTACTTAACACTTGAGGAAAGAGTGCTGATTTCCAGAGTGTTGATTTGATCCCCAATCACCGCTGTGTTCACAGCAAGGCAGCATGGCACTGGCAGCCAAAAGTTTGTTGATCATCAGAAGAGGCAATGTACCCACAGAAATGTCCAGGACTATGTGCAAAATCCCCAAACTTCTATAAATAGGGATGTGATACCTGCCTCACAGTTGAAGATGCTGTCCAGAGTGCCAAAATATTTTGTAATCATCATTGAAGTCATCAGTTCTAAATGTGAGGGATAAAAGTGCAAATATAGATATCAATTAGAATAAACTTCAAGAATGGAATGTATCAGATAAAGTTTGTCATATGTATAAAAGAAAGATATGTTTGAAATCACAGGTGTTCCTTGCACTTTTAAGGTCCTAATACAATTGTTTTTAAGAGAGTAGTAGTTGCTTAAGTGGATCAAGGAAATCATTAAAAATCTAAAAAAGACAGTAATGGGGCTGAGGCTGGAAGCATACAAGCCCAAGATTTATTTTACCTGGCTCCTCTTTCATCCTAATTTACATGTCAGTTAGCCTATGTGTGTAAACTTCTGAAAAATACTGTTGTGTTTTCCTTTTTTTTTTTTTTTTTTTTTGTCACAAATATGTTTTAATTTTAAAAGGAATTGATATGGAATTAGAAGAAACACTTGAATTTTGTTTTTGAATGGATCTATGATTTTAAAGATTTCTCAAAGAAATAGAAGATGCAATTCCATCTGGGAAAATTCACTGTTACAGAGCACTGTAGAAGTTTTACTCAGGAAGACCATGTCTTAAACACAGAAAAGGAACTGCTTTTACAATATTAATATTGGCAAAAAAGGGACCAAAACAGAACTCAGTAGTAGAAGACATTTTTTTATGCAAGATTCAGATCTGTGTGTTGTGCCTGATATCTGTCATAGTAATTGAACAAGTTGTACCCCACACTAAGCTTCAGTACTTATCAGTTTTAAAGCAGTTCAGGACGGTTCTGTGCTCACCCCAGGCTTACTGCTAGTGGCTAATAGGCAGCTAATATTAACACTGGATTTTTACCTGCGGGAGAGTGTCTAACTCTGCGATGGGGATAAGCCCTGCTATCCTTAAAAGGATACTTTTTGCTTACCTAAAAATAGATGTGGTATTGCTCCCCTACATTTGTGAATTCCTGCTGTTGAATGAAGTGACTGACATTCAAGAAACAGCATGCCCACTTTTCTGTACATTATTAGTGTATTATAAACAAAGATTAATGGGAATTCTCGAATTACTGGTGTGCACAGAAGTCCCTATGTGCAGAAAGAGATCAGTGCTGGAAGTCCTGTATAATTCTTTTTTTATTTCATGTTTGTTTCTTTACTCAGAAGATGAGCAACTTCACCATAGGCAAAAAAACCCACCAAACCAATCTCATCAAGTTTTAACACAGGATTTTTATATCAAAACAGCTGTTATTTATCCTTATTTTTGTAAGTAATAGGTATTACATTAAGTTCTTCAATACAGGTGTGGAAATCTTAATCCACTTCATTCATCTGAGAATAGGAATTCCACCTTAAATTTTTTTAAAGAATGCTCTGAACAACCAACAGCATGTAAGCAAAGGAGGGATTGCATTATTGCTGTTGAATTCTGTAGCCTGAAGCAGAGAATGTACAAGTTGGCACTAATAACAGATGACAGTTTTTAGTCTTTCTGAGATGTTCTTCCATTTTCCAACTATCTAGGAAGTCCCCAGTAAGTACCAATGTACAGCAGAGATATACCAGAAGCACTGCAATGCACTACTTCCAATTGCAACATTTCTAATACAGAAAAAAAAATCAGGAAAACTTCCTAATTTTGAACTTTTCTGGTTTGATAAAGTAAATTCTTCAATTGAAAACACTAAAAATCAATACCGGTTTTTGATTCTTTGCAATTGCAGAGGACCCCTAACCATGTAATCAGGAATAGTATTTATCTCAGAGAAACTGCAAACCTGCTGACTCACAAACATGAATTAGCCATGAAATTCATCTTTCTTATGTCTATTATTATTTGAAATTATTTTCAGATGTAAAATATCTGCTGGCTATTGCAGACTTCAGGCTGTTGATGTATTTTGCACTTTTATTAGCCGTAAGGAAAATAAAAATGTTTTGACCTTATCCACAGGAAAGTATTCCTTACTTAAGAGGGAAAAACTGCAAAGACTGCACAGCTGTTTTGTTAATCTTCTTTAGTAATCCACCCGTGTGGTTAGCTAAGTAACTACCTTTGAATGTAAACATTTATCAGACTTAGCCTAACAACACAATTGATTTGTTATCAGGGTGGTTTGAAAGTAATTAATAATCTTTAGATAAAGTCATAAAACATTAATATAGCACAAAATCTTCTTTAGAAATGTCTTTTTTTTAATGGGATGACACTGTTTGTAGCTGATGTCAGCCAGAAATTTTGCACTGATGTCTCCCATCCACTTACCAGCAAGATGTGCCCATGTTTTTAGGGATGAGAGGGATAAAGGAGATGGAGTCCCACTCTTAGGCTTTTGACCACAACAATATTCACAGCAACAATAGTAACAATAGCAACAATATTTGGTAAACTGAAAGGCAGGAATTAATTCAGTGTTTGAGAAATGGCACTTAGAGAAAACCAAAAGGTGTCTGAGAATTCATGTAATGTTTGGTGTTCACTTTGGAGTTTATCCTGTAATTCTTCAGATGAAGCTCAAATGTTTCTTTTTGGGTTTTTGGAGAGGATGGGAAGTTTCTATTTTTCCTATTTTTTTTTTTGTCCTCAAGGAGACTAAAAATCATCCTTATCTGATCTTGAAATACAGAAAATTTAACTGCCAGGAACTTTTGAAGGTAAACCTGCTGTAGGTTCTACATTTAGTTAAAAACTGAAGATATTTGTTGATGAAACTCTAAAAAATGCAAACATTTCAGATTATTTTTATTCTGTAAGTGAAATCTTATTTCCACTAATAGGAAGTCTCCAAGTCTTAGGTCTTGCTAAGTAGACATTTTCTTTTCTATGTTTACAGTCATAATCTGCACAGTTTGGCAATTTTGTAGCCCATTTATCTTTATGAAAACATGGCCTAGAGGTCTTTAACTGCCACAACAGGCAAAGGTACTTTTTCTGAAGTCAATTCAAAATCATAGTTAAATCAACCATTTTCATAAATTAACTGCTTTATATTAGATTTGTCCCTTGAATTTCATTCAAGTTCTTGGTATACCACAACATATAATTACATCCACCAGTACTTACTTTTACTTAGAGAAATTAATGGAAATACATAGTTCTGGAAATGCACATAATATCTGAAGTTTTTCACAGTGGTGAGGGGCTCATTGGGGATCTAGGATTGAAATTTTCCTGGCACACAGGCCTATGCATAGTCCACAAGACAAGTGATAGTGAAAATTATCTGGTTCCCGACTGCAGTGTCGTTGTTGATGCATTTCTAATGCTTGGGAATAATATACAAAATTCAACAGAAACTCTTTTCTTGGAAAGCAATTCTTGTTTCTCCAGGCTGTCATCTTTTGTAAAGCCTTTAATAGTAGTTGACATCATGTGCCATTATGTGTCAGACTGGTTAGCAAAACCTTTTGATACATAGACTTATTTGTCAAGTCGCAGATTCCCCACACTCCTTTCCACCTTTAAACTGTTATATCCTTCTTTGGTCAAAAATGTCTGAAAACACATCTTCAGCATGAATCTTGTCATATGAAACTGGCGTTTTCCTCTTTGCATTTTTTTATGAAGCAATTTATTTTTAAATACTTGTCATGTTCAGCTTGTTACTGCTGCTCTACTTCACCAGGAAAGAAAATCACTATATGCTTGTAATTCATAGAGAAATATGGTGACTTGCTTTGGGATTTTAAGAGGAAATCAATTACAAGATTTGGTTTGTGTAAAAATACAAAAATTTAATTTTTTTTTCTGTGAAAATGAACTGTCAACCATGACACGCTTTTAATTCTTTGCTGTTTCATTTTTACAATGATAATAAAATAAAACCCTTTTGAATAGCAACTGCATTAAAATGGCTAAGTGTGGTGCAGAACACAAAGTTCAGCCCTCCATGCTCTTGTTACAGAGTTAAGTAATATGTAAAAGATTAATTTCTAAATTAAAATAGTCCATATTTTTTTCAATTAAAATAGGTCATGTAAGCAATTCAGTCCTATGGCCTTATCCTTAATACCAGAAGATGGACTTCATTTTCCCTATATGGATACTCCCTGTGATTCTGTCACTGTGAGGATATAGCATGAGTGGTATCAGGCAGAGTTAACAGGGAAGAGAAGAAGCCTGAGCCTGAAAAACCGATGTTTTACTGCATTGTGTCTTAACTTTGTAAAGTGTCAACTGTATAGTTGTCCTGACCAAAGAGAAACCAAGTAGTGAGACTCTTGTACCATGTATAATTCTGAAATTCTAATCCGTGTTGCTGCTTACATATATTTTATCAACAATATGTGCTTTTTTAATGGTTGTCCCTTGACTGGAACAGCATGCAGTAATTTTGTCAGACTGTATTAGAAATTTTGTGGCAGATTTATTTCAAGAGTGTATCACAGCAGTCATTTTTGTCCTGGGTTTTCTTCATCTTCGACTACCTTGGGATTATTTATTTGGAACATACTAGCAAAATGAAGAAAAATGAATATCTTCATCAAGATATAGTATATAAAGAAAAGAAAAAAGCTTTGTTAGCAATAATACAAATAAATTCATATCTGTGAAAACTCCATTAATCTGAAAGGACTTCCATCTTCTAAATGAGGAAAAGCTGATAAAAATGAATTTTTTTTTTTTTTTCTGTACCATTTCTATTGTTCTCAACAATGACAAGAGTCACTTCACTGACTTAAGAGACTGGCTGGTAAAGGGTTACTAAATCAGAGGAGTTCAGAGACAGATTAGGGTTTCCCAGCGGCACATATCTCTAGCAGCAAGTGTGGAAGCCAACTCGGAAGAAACACGTTTGAAGTGGCAGAACTAATCATGCAGAAGCAATTTGCGATTTTCTCTCTCTCAGCCTAGATAAAGCAGAGCATTATGACATTGGCTGCATGGAACAAGGTCAATTTACTGTGAAAAGGCAGCTATAGTCTCCAACTTCAAATAAACTTTCATCCTGAATGATGAAAAAGAGGATTTACCCTATTGCTTATACCATAGAACAGAGAAAACCAAATGAACAATTCAATTAGGACATGCTAGTTTGCATATTTTTTTCTTACCACTGACTCTCTCACTGTTTTAGTCACTCATAATGTAATTATATCTCAAGGTATTTCTCTTGACATAACAGAAAAGGAGCTGCTCAACCACTGATAGACTTGACCTCAACCGAAGCTGTGGGCTTCTCTGAAAGTAAAAGGATTAAAGTGCAAAATTTCACATGATTACTTCAAATGAGGTTGGGTTTCTTTTTCATGTTTCAGATTTTTAAAATATCACCGGAAGTAAAGTAGCCAAGACATAATGTGAAACACTTATTGTATATACTCTTTTAATTGTCACTATTTCTCCATTGTGACCTGAAATTTCCATATGCTAAGGTCAACCCTTTGCTTGGGTGATGCTGCACATTGAAGCCTTAAAGGTGCATCACTCAGACAAGTTTTGATTCTTTCTCTGTGCCCTCCTTGTTTTCAGCCAGCGACTTCAACAGGAATAAGGATTCAACATACTTCCTGTAATGTATCTGCTGAAGTCCACTTCCTAGGATATGGAAAAGTAACACCAACATTTTAGTAATTTTCCATTTTCCTTACCAATGGTTAAACCATGGATATAGTTGGTTCCTCTTCTTAGCCCACAAATAATTTTTTTTTAAACAGTCGTGTTCTTCCAATTTCTATGTGTTGCAGTGTTAGTATCATACATAACTTATGTTCATCATATAGAGGGTAGATCCTCACCCTAAAAAAATATAACCTTACCTATACTACCTATTTCATTAGCAAGACTGCCCAGTTATGTTAAATAATTTTGGGAATGGTTATATTCTGAGATTGGTCAAAAAAGTACTTTTGTTCATGTATGACTTAGCACAAATTATCATTTATGCAATGGAAAAAACACAGGCAAACCCTCACCTACCTATAGCTGGCAAATAGCCAAAGCAGATCATTCTTGGGAAAAATTAAACTGGGTTTCATTTTAATTAGTTGTTCAGGGATTCAGCCAGCTGCAATGTAGATATTTTTCTGCATTTATGCTTATTAGTTGAATCTGAAAGCCTTCCTCTTTCCTCTCTTGCCCTTCTGTAGTAGTTTATACTTATATTGATGGCAATAATCAGGATATAGAGTATTTTATATGCATTCTGAAATCACAGTTGGAAGGTAAATGAAGATATGATTGAATGTCATAGCTGCTAGAGTTCATGTTAAAAAATGCACAACCAGTCGAAGGGCAGAGAGGCTCAGTGAATTAATGCATTAGTCTATTAGTCTTGCTGTGCCAGACTAGGACTCCAGATTGAGCTCTGGTGAGCAATGAACCTCTATAGGGCTGACATTTGCTCCTGGAAAGAAGTAGAAAGCAGTTCATTAACCTTCGCATTGGTATAAAATCCACTACTGAGTTCAGGAGCTACTGGCCAGCTGAATTCAGCAGGATATGTGTGTGGACAGGTCTGTCCTTTCACTACTACTATGGTTTCAGTGAACAGTGCTGTTAATGTAGTTGGTACCTCACAGGAGAAAAAAAGTGAGACATTTCCCCCAGTTCAAATAACTTTGAATCAAAAGACAAACATTACCACCACCCCACCACCAGTACCCTTTGCCTTATTTACAGTATTTTTGTACAAACGAACAGAAATTTCAGTTTTCAGTGTTGAGATTTCCAGCAGGTATTAGATAATTCCAGAATAATCTTTCCTAATTTAACTGCTCTGGACGAAAGGGATGTAAGGCATAAAGACACTTATCTGAGAGAAAAGATAAAATTGCCTTGGTCTCCAGTTGGTGTAGCTCCTGTGGAATAAGCCTCCAGTCTTGATCCCAGCACTGAAGTGGAGGAACCTTACAATAGATTCCTTTGGATTTTGCACAGGGAAGAACCAAATAAATTTTTTGGCCACTGCTGCTTCATCTGAAAAGCTGACAAATTCACATCCCTTGCCAAAAGTGTCTTGCCAAGAGACTCTTGGCAAGGACTGGGAAGTGAAGTGGGAAGGTGCTATAAAGGGCTTCCACCCGCATTTCATGCTCACCCTGCAGAGACTCATGGGGACAGCAGCTTCCACACACAAAGAACAGAAGAATATTAGGTCCTGGCTGAAAAGTCTGCCAGGCTATTAGGATTTCTAGAGATACTGAGAAAATTTCTACTCACCTCTCAAAAGGTGATATGAAAGATCAAATCTGCATGAAATGTACCTGACTTTTCAGAAGTAGTGAAAGAATTGCAGTTGTTAAAAAAAAAAAAAAAAAAAAAAAAAGCAACATCATAGACATGCCCTGGCTTAAGGGGGATTTAAAGCTGGGATTTCTTCAGGACTTAGCTTCTCTTTTGACTGCTTTCAAGCATTTCAAATTAACATAAAACACATAAATGTTCTCTTTCAGGGGCTTACTGCAGAGCTTTTACAGCTGTATAGAAATGAGAGGCTACTTTAGATGTGTTGCAGGTTTCTTCAGTTGTTATACCAAGTGCTCTCTTTATGTTGTGCTTTGCCCAGAGCACACTGAAGGATTCAGTAGTGATGAGCACACCTTTTCATTATTTGGAATTACTTATTCTTTCACTTGTTCATTATTTGGAACAGAAGAACTCCTGCTTGAAAACTGAGGAACTGCTAGGCAGGTCTGACTTTTCACCTTAGGGTACTGACTGTTGGCTTACATCCATTTCTTAACCATAAAGTATTGCTTTGTTCCATTTCTGGAAATGCAACAAGATATGTCAAGGCTTCCTTTTGAAATGGAAAATTTGTGACAGATTTCTCATACATCCAAACTGTCAAGAGCAACTTGTTTGTCCCAGAAACTCCTGCAGTTTGTAGAAGCCATATTAAGTTTCTGATAAGTATGTTTGATGCATTCCAAATGTCACTGTTCTTATTGCAAAACAGATACCTCATGATAAATGGGCAGATATCCAGACAGACATAGATGGATTCATGTATTTTAGGTACAAAAGGAGACTAATGCAGAGTTCTAAAATAAGAATGCATATAAAGGGATCAGCATCATTAGCTTTAGCTTATAATTTTAGCTGATCACTGAGGTCATTGAGAATGAATAAGAATAAGAATACAGAATTATAGATAAAAGAAACTTATTGCAAGGTCACCCTTTTTATACATCTGCAATAGAAAATTACAAGCTTTGGAACATATAATGAGATTTTGTTTTACAGATTTCCTTGCAAACTGGTGTCATTGACTTCATACATTCAAGCAAAATATTTCTCACTTGTCCAAAACACATCAGGCTAAATCCTTTGGTTTGTACTCAGTGTTCAAGTTATAATACGCCTTTTCTCAGAAGAAGTATTATTGTTTGAAGAACCTGAAAATAAGGTAAGAGCTCATCTTACTATTCTGCAAATTCACTCTTTTTTTTTAAGTGAGGGTTACAGAGGACAGATTGCACAAGAAAGCTGAAAGCTTTTAAAAATTTTTATTTTCTGTTATATTCTCAAAAATGTAGGAATTTTCATTGAAGTCAAAGACTTCAATGTGAATGAAGAAATGTGAAAGAAATCATACAACTTATGTAAGCAAATTAATATTTTTGTTCACAGCAGTTTTGCACAGGATTCTCAATCTAATATTCATATGAAGACAGAGAACTGCAATACACTATTTGACATTTTGTGTCTCAAATGACCTACTCCCTAATTTATCAGAATTAATTTTCTGAATCCAATATGTACTAGGTCTGTATAAAACCTTGTATTGTCTTAATGGAAGATTTCTTTTTTTATTTTCAGATAATTTTTTACACTGTGATACTGATTTAAACCTGATGTCTCCTGATTTTGACTGTGTCCCCAAGTTTAGGTTGATTTTGTCAGTGGATCAGTATTAGAGGGACAAATTTTTACAGTTCCAGGTAATTTTCAGCCTTTGATGATTCTGTAACATAATCAGCAGAAAGGAATGTGGACCTGCATCTCAGTACCATAGCTTGTCTATACGACACATTTCTACAAACCCATTGCCATCAGCTGCTCTCAATTCCTACCAAGCCAATGCAAGTAAAGAATAAAGCAGGAAGCTGTAAAGTAGTAGTTTCTTTCACTTGGGTTCAGCAAGGCTTCTTTATGAAAATCCAAGTAAGTCTTAATTCCATTTTCACTTACAGGTGCACTCATTGGACAGTCAACCAGTTGAATAAATGCTACTTTGGATTGTCACTGACAAGTGTGACTGGTTGATGAAATTTTAACTCTCTGTCCAAGTTCTTGGATGAACAGGCAGCTGTTTAGGCCACATGTGGCTATTACCAATTACAAAGTTTTGATGATCCAGATATCAGTAATTCAGAAAGAATTTACTCACCTGCAGTGTTGTCAAGTGAGGGCAGACATGCCAAGGAAAACCACTGCAAGGAAGCCATCTTTGTGGCCTCAGTATAAAGAGAATATTTAGATTATTTCCGTGGCCATGGATACATGCCTACCTGAAGAAAAAAATTCAATTAATCGAAGGTTAAGTGTGCAGTTTGATGGAATAAAACCAAATATTTTTCATATTACTAAATATTCATGTGTTTAAAAAAACACCACTGGTTTCAGTTCATGGTTTTTATTTGCAGTTTGTGTGCAGCCTTCGTCAAGTGAGTTTGAATGTTTTCATTGTTTATTTACTTCTTTTTGTGTTTTACTTTACTTACCTATATTAAAACATTACATGTGAACACACTTTTATTTCCAGGATAAAAATCTCTTCAGGGTCAATCAGACTCCAAGGCTTTTCCTTTGAGACTGCTTTGGATATTAGACTAGGAAATGGATGCAGAAGTGCTGATAACCATCTTGCTTTAGTGTCTTTAGCAGTATTCTCAGTCAACTATATTATGGCCTGTGAATAATCCTAGTAATTGGAGGGGGATGTGTGTGCATTGGTTGTAATAAAACAATATAGACATACTCCAATTTAAACAACTTACTATCCTTTATTGTTTTGTTTTCCTGGACTGTGTAAATCTAATCTGAATACTCAAGGTTTAGGATTTACCACAAAAGAAATGTGAAATACAGCATCAGTTGACACAGGAGTCAAAACTCTTCAGGACTCACAAAGAAGAGTTTGTAATTGCTGCCTGCTGCTAATCCTATCAGCTCATATTAGTGAAACATGCTATAGTGCTGCAGGGAAGTTGTCAGGATCTGGTTGCAGGACTCAGCCTTTAGGAGAGGATTCAGGCTAAGCTTAGGCTGTACATCGCCACCCATGAGTCTAAGTACATCTATTCTACTGAGTGACAGTCCTCTGAGGGGCAACAATGTGCATGGATAAGAACATGCCTCTTTCACTGCATTACTATTGTTACTTTGGTTTAACTTCTTAACCTCTTCCCTATTAAAGTTTCATTCAGTCATAAAAAAGATACCCAAATCTCTATTCTCAAAAAATGCAGGAAATACTACTTCATTCCAGGTGATAAGTTAAAAAAAAATGCATTATTTTACTTTTTTCTTTGCTTTTATTCTTTCTGTCTTTACTCTATTAGGTCCTTTTATTTTTAAAACTTTATCTAGGCTTGTTCTGAAAGAAAGTGACTGATGGAAATAAATTCGTCTTCTAACTTAATCACGCTAAAAATATGTTAATTAGATTTTGCTAACACCTCCAGCAGTTCTAAATCATAGCACTTTGCATACATAACAAAGAAGAGTGCTTATTCTTTCAGTTACTTTGTGATTTGCAAATTCTCTTTATTACCTTTTCTGTAGGGATCTAATAATGAAAATAATTGTTTATCTCTGTGCTGAACCAGACATAGTCTTAGCTTGAAGCATGAAAGTATTGTCTCAGTAGAATTAATCCGTCTTTAAAAACTCTAATATTTGTTATCAGGGTATTCATGAAAAGTTCATAAATTTGCTAAACAGCATGTTTCTCTTCTTGTAGGCATGGTCAGGAGAGGAATAAGCTCTCATCTGAGCTAAGTCTATTGTGTAAAGCCACAATTTGATTTCTGTGGTTCATGTCTTAAGAAATATTCTTAAATATGTTAAAAAATGTAATTATTTTCTTGGTTCAAACCCTTTAGTTCTTACAGAATTCGGTGGATAGGAGTCCCTTCTAATTTTTTGCAGCTTTTCACATCACCATGAGAAGATACTAAACTACACTAAGTCCAGGACAAAATATTTGGGGCAATGTAAAGATGTGAGATTAACATTTTACTTATTTTTATTTCTCTCTCTGATGGTGCTTTCATAAGGTCAAATTGTCACTGTGTTGCCACAAAGAAATGGTTCAGTACCACAGTGAACTGCTCTTCTGAATTTGGGTTGAGGGATTCTAGCACAGCCCACATAAAATGCACAGGAGGAGTCCTCAGAGGGCTTGTGGGTGTAGGATTTTGGAAGCAGATTATAAACCACATCCCAAACTCATTAATTTGTTTTTCATTATCAAAGAAAAAATGCCCCCCCCCTTTTTTTTTTTCTCTTTGTTTCTTGTAAATTGTGTAATATCACTTTGAATGATATGAAACTAGTTGCAGGGCTTCACAGGAATAAGTAGCTCACTTTGAAAATAAATAACTATACACTACTGGATATATATAAGCTTGTCATTTTAAAAAGAAAACCACTCCACTAGAAAAGTTTTATTTAGTAACTTATATTTTTCTCTTCAGTGAAGCATCAGCTTTTGTTATGTATTTATAATCCTTAGACTGAGGTTTGGCATTTTTAATTTAATTGCATAAGCATGAAAATTGCATTTCTGAACACTAGCTAGAGCCAGGGTGAGTGCTGACAAAGATTAACCAAGCTTCTTAAAGCACTTCCACAGTACCTTGGCCATGACCTTCGACACTCAAGTAAGTGCAGAGGTGCACCTATGCAGAGTTGAAACTGGATAGTGGCAAATTATAAGATGTGTTTTACAACAAACCTTACTTATGGCCTATTTGAAAACTAGAATTTAGATTTTAAAAGCCTTAACTACAGTTATTTTGTGGTTTCCCTTTTCAGACTGATGCAGAATGCAGTGTAGATTTGAATTAATTTACTTTTACTGCTACTGAAAAACACATGACTGTAATATTAAAAGGATTTAGAAAATACTACTTTTCTCCAGAATGTTCTTCAAGCCATAGATAGTAAAAAAATCAAATTTGCAAAAGATTATGTGTGTTCTTAAATTTGGGTATGCACACAGTACCACTGCAAACAATGGCCCTAATCACATGCTTGAAAGTAAGCATGTGCAGAAATCTTTACAGGGTCATGACCTAGTTCTCTATTGCTCCAGTTCACAGGAGGCCAACCTCCTTGACCTTGCAAGCCAAAATCCTCTTGTCATTGAGAGCTCTAAGATGCATAGCTCACCCCTTGGGAAGCCAGTGTGTACATGCCCCCACCAAGCCCCTTTGATGGCTGTTAGCATGGGCTGAACAAACTCTGGGTGTCTGAGAGTGAAAATGTCTCCTACTAATCTGCACATCAGTGCAGTGTGAATATTGTCATATTCAAGGCAGTAGGTCTCAAACAGTGCATTCTTTGCCAGTACAAACCATACCCACATGAATCTAATATTCATAATAACACCTACGTGCTAGTCAGTCTTGAAAGCAGTCAGGAGTCTGGTTAATTATCTGGTCTAGATGAAGTCAAGCAGCTGATTAACCTGATACCCCGCAAAGTGCCTCTGGCCCATATTTGGAATGGATCCTGCTTTTATTACAATATCATCTGAATAATTCTCTCAACAAGGGAACAAGGGATTTTTAGTTTAAAAATAATCAGACCCTTATGGCTTAAATAGGCCTGCTAAAGGCAAGCAAACAATCCATTTTCCTAAAATAACTATCATTTACTTACTTTCTATATTTGTACATAACTATTTCATTTGATGGAAGCCTAGAATAAGGGTTTCAATTCATTCAGATCCCATGTTTGGATATTTGGAAGTTATTTTGAATTGTACTCAAAGGCATTCAGTGATTGGGAAAAGACCAGGGCAGCCCTCCCACCCCATTTGAATGGCATGACTTCAGTACTGGAAAATAAAACAAGTTTTACTTGTATTAAGTGTATGAGAATGTGCTGGATTCACACATTTACATTATAAGTGGTTTTACTTATGAAGAAATTAAATCTGCTTGCCAAACTAGAACAGGTACGTGAATGTAAACTCTCCAAATGTAATGATGTAAAAAACATCAAATAAAGGCTATCTATTTTAGTTGTTTTTCTTAATTAGCTTGACATCCACAAAAAATAAGTTAGTGGTTAAACAGAATCACACACACACAAAAAGTTGTAATTATATTAATGTAAACATGTATACTTTACATAAGTATTGGAAATAAATACAGTATTTGATGGTAAGTGCCATACAAATGTGTTTTCAACTAGAAATAGATAAGTCAGCTCTATTTTGCATCTTCCTTAGAGCAGCAATAAGTGGTATCAGCAGAATCCAGTATTGAGGCAGACACACCAGCTGTCTGTTTCACGTCTCCCATATACAGTTTGCACTTCTGCTGCACAATTTTTATTCAGAGTAAAAACAGTATAAAAGAAAAAAATGGATGAAAAAAACATATTGCATTGTCAATTATCATGGCAAAAAAAAAATCTTCCTAGGCATGTAATTAAAATATACAGATGCAGATTCTGCTGGTTTATGTCGATGTAGATCCAGAGAAGGAAAAACAGTGTTATTACTTTGGATTTGCTTATGCAGCTTAGAAGTGAATCTGGACCATAAAATTTAACAATCTGCTTTTTGCATTGGATGACACTGTATATAGTCAAGTACTGCAATGTTTATAAATAGCATACACATTGTAAAAGATGATGCAAATGGAGCATTTCATGTTTTTACTTCTCTCATATTTACCATAGCCATTGCAATGTTAAAGCTACTTAAACAGCCCCCTTAAAGTATGCACTTTTTAGAGGTCTTTTTTTATTTACTTTTATGGTAGAGTTCACTCAAGATACAATGAAATAGCTGATAAAGGCTGTGCTGGAGGAGAGAACAGTAGGGAAGGATAACGATCTCACTGTTATGAATAAAGTCTGCAGTCTTTGAATCCAGAGAGTACGCAGTTTTTCAGAATCAAGAGAGAAAAGCAAAAGGTCTCTGACAGCCAGGCTGCACTGACTCACTGTGCCTCAGCCATCAATTATACACTGAAGAGTACAAAACTCCTTTCAGACCACAGTGCCCTGCAGCCTCACCTGCAGCAGTTGCTGAGAGCAGGGACTTTCGGTTTTCCCACTGCTACGCACTCACTGGCAGGTTGCATTCAAGACTGTGTGTTTAATCCATAAGTGCCTCTACAGAGCTGGTCAGAGGTGCCTCTCAGAGACCCCTGGGCAGCTTTCCACAGCCCAGGTTGTTGTCTGCTTCACCTCCTCTTCTCCCTGCAGCTGCTGCTATGAGCAAGGTGAAGAGGAAGAAAATGATCTCAAGGAAGAGAGGAAGGAACTGAGAAGAGGGTCGGAATCAAAGGAATTGCAAGACAGGAAGAGAATGAAACTATGATTATTAGTAGCATTAATATTGCTGTTAGTATTAGTATACTAATAATGTGTAAGATAGTATTTCAATCATATATTATATAATGAATAATAACAACAGTAGAAAAAAGGTGAACCTCCAACAAATGTCTCCTGTCCTCTTACCATTGCTTCAGAAGCTATTCTGATGGGTACCTGTAATGGAACAAGAGACAAAGATAGTGCTTACTTTTACCTGTGTTATTTTGCTTTTGAAATATTTGAAGCTTTTCCAAAAAAAGTACTAATATTAATTAGCTGCCTGGTAGACTTTCTAATTGATATTGAAAATCATCACTGTCACAGTTAACTATTCTCTTGATATTTTTTTTCATGCACTAAGTGAAACACATAATGCTTTGTTTCTGTTGACCTTGGACTCTAGTGAGCATAGAAGTATTTGAATTTATAAATTCTTATACAAAATTTCACATCTGAAGGTCACAGTTCTTTTCCCCGTAGGTCTGTGTAGAATATTGGACAAAATTATCTAACCATCTCTTAAATAAAGTTCCTTATACATAAGGAACATATAACAGCCATGTTAGTTGTCACTGACAGTTAAGAGTGTAAATAGTTTCAATCTCTTTCTTAATTTTACACTATATTCACTGGATTGTTGATACTTAATTTAAGTGAAATAAAGCTTCACATACATGTATGTATTTTTTCAGTGCGCTTTGTCCCAAATATGACCTGACAAGCACCTGGTATGGATATACCACCATCACTCCAGACTCTCAGTGTTCAGATAAAAATATAAAGCTGCTGTACAAATCACTCTGGTTTCAGATATTTTAATGTGGGCTAATGTGACTTTCTATTTCATAATTAGCTGGACTAACATTCTGTGCATTTATTTGTGGTTGTTAAGCGTTAATCATACAAGCATCAGAATATCAAGAAGCCAAACACAAGCTGTATAACAAGCTCTTCCAATTTTTAATGTCATTCTTAAATTAAGAAGCACTCAGTTCTGTTGAAGCCAGAGACTGGAATATTTCTCAGCCAATAGTTTTTAGGCAAAAACTACTGCAGATGATAGGGAACTCAGAAGACACAGGGAAGTTTAAACTGAACATGAAATAGTACTAAACAGACAACAATAGAATTGCTTTTCTTTTATTAATCTGATGTTTGGGGCCTGCATCAAATTTTTAAAGTTTTTTCAGGATGGTAACAGTGGCAAATGTGGGAAAAACCGACTAGACTCAGCGTCTACAACATCTTTTACCCAGGCAGATGGTTCATTGTTGTAATGTTAAAGCTGCAATTGAGACAGATGAAAAATCATCCCTCAGACCTCAGTGTTTTTTGTGGTGAAATTATGCCCATGCAATAAGTACATTGCTGCACAGTGTTGTGTTTCCAGGGCTTCCAACTCATAATTTTATTTCTGGTTATAGAGTAATCAGTTTTCTTTAAAAAGCTCCCACAATAAATTCAGAGCCTTGTGATCTGCTCGGTCATTTACTGCTGGGTAGAAAAATAGGAAAATGAAATATAGTGCCCCTCAGAAGCTCAGAAGTCAAAAAGCACACACAAAAAATCTTCAAAAAAGACAAAGATAATAATAAAAAAACAAAATCAAACTAAATGAGTAGTGTTTTTAAAGATATTTTTATGATCAGGAGACTCACAATTGTTCTCAGAAGTGCTAGTAGGGCACTCACACTGTTCTCAGTAAACATGAGCTAGAGCCCCAAATGTGACTAATACCATACCAATAAAGCTCTCATACATTTTCATCAGTAAAATTACGCACAAGATTATTCACTAATAGGAAAAACTGCTATAAAGGAATACTTAATAAAAGATAATTACCCGCTTAAATTATTGCATCACATCTTTAAACTTTAAAGTACCATACTTAGAACCCCTGGGATGATTTTCTTGTTATAATTTTCAATAGCTCCTATTTTTACATAGTTTTGACAGGACAGTCAACTGACAGAAATTATTCTGAAATTTAGATCATGCTTGTAAACAGTTCAAGAGAG
This sequence comes from Muscicapa striata striata, assembly GCA_030060385.1. Classification (NCBI taxonomy): domain Eukaryota; kingdom Metazoa; phylum Chordata; class Aves; order Passeriformes; family Muscicapidae; genus Muscicapa; species Muscicapa striata. Next base: position 1,831,550 of record JAREIS010000255.1, read on the forward strand.
GAAATAAAGGAAAAGGATTTAGAAAATTCAAAATATAAAATTCTTTTTAAAAAAACCTGCTTTTTCAAAAAGGCATTTTTAGTACAGAACTGCCAACACTAGTTAAAACTGATAATGCAGAAACTCAAAAAAGTAATCATGCAAAAGATTTCATTTTGAAGCAGCAAAGCAGTCTTTTAAACCTGGGGGTCTGTTTTGCTTTGTGTTTTCTTTTTCTTCCATCTAATACCAATTTGTCCAAAACTGAAAATATTTTAGCTTCTCTAATTGATCAAGGAGCCTGAGAGAACAGTTATTCCTTTAGTTAGTGTTTTGTTTGGGCTGCAATCTTGTTGAAACTACAGAACATGTGCTGAACATGGACTGATACCTCCAAAGGCCCCAGTGTTGGGTTTGGACCCCTGCAGCATCAGGGACATCTGGCTGGGCTACCAGACCTGGCTGATTGGCAGCATACATCACCTTGGAGGTGGCACCAGGCTTGCAGGGAGTGCTGCTTCCTGACCTGTTTGTTGGAGTAGCTCTATGTTTTTATGCCTCAGGCTCCCTGCTTGGGTAGGAGTGATCTTGCACTTGTACATGTTGCCTTCGTGCATCTAGCTACTGTCTCTTCAATGCATGCTATATTTTTGTGGTTCACCTTGGATTATTGGCCTCTGTATTTTTACCTTGTGTCTTTTTTTGAAGGAAGTTATTGGGCTGGATTCAGCATCCTGAGGTCAAATTCCAATTGAATATAACTTGCAGGACATCACTCTTAGAGAGAGCAGAACAGTTTTTATTACTCATGAATGTACAGGGTCTGTGCTCACCTCAGCTTCTTGACTTACATGAAAGCTAAAAAAAAAACCTGCAAACTTTTCCGTTCCTGATTAGGTTTTAATTGAGATTAGTTAGAAATTATTCTCTTTTCTTCTATTAAACTAGCTCAGAACAAGACATTAAAAGCTGCTGATGTCGTTCTGCTGCTACTAAAGTCTATCCTAATATTTCAAGCTATATCTGCACTGTGTACAGCTGTATTAATGACTCCAAACACACATGAAATTCAGGAATATGAAGGTGTTCACATGTTGATCTTCTGGACTAACTCAGCTGACTCCATCAGTAAGACAATTTGCAAGTAAGAAAACTTGCATTGCTGCAGACTATAATAATGCCAGTGCAGGAAGTAGTGTTAATCCAACAAACACTGTTTTCTGTAGCAGAGTGTGCAATGTGCATGGCTTGCAATTTTGCCATCCCATGTACTGCACTAGCTTACACAGCCATTACCTGCTGGCTGTCACACGTGAATGGGTTCAGAGGAGCTATGTGCTTCTTCTTGCACCTCGGGCTGCATCATCACAAATGTGTCTCCTCCGAAAAGAGAAGACATATACAGTAAATAAGATTTATCTCATTATCTCTACATTTGTTGGCCTCAGAAAAGGGAAACAAGAAGCCTCTTTCTTAAAAAAGTTCTGCAATTAGAGCGCTTATTATTAATATCAGAGCATATTAAGGCTGAGAAACATTCATCATAGATACATACAGAATTTCTAAACAGTAAAGTAGGTCAATGGTCACTTTGCCAAAACTCTTCCCATTGAGTTGGAAGCTGTTTAGCTTCAGGCAATGCTGTTGAAATGTTGTAATTTGGTTTAGGTTTGATGCCTGGTGCTGTGTCTCCCTGAGCTGGGTGCTCTGCTGTTGGCTGGGGTGCCGGGGTAAGAGCCAGACTGTGGCACAGCAGCTGCCTCCTGGGAGCTCCAGCAAACACCTGCACACACACACACACACACACACACACACACTCGCACTCTGTGCAGCCAGAGAGAAGGAATAAAGGCAGGTTTATACCCTTCTGTACATATGTGAGGTAGAATCTGTAAAGAAATAAAAATTACCTATAAAAATACAAACTTAAAATGAAATCTAAATATCTTAATGACGAAGTTGAATGTACATGTGAATACAGACTGCATATCTGTGGATAGATATGCCGAACACGTGAAAAAAAAAGAGAAAATTTGCATAAAGTCTACAGCTGTCTCAGGTGCTCAGCACTCAACTTTGCTGTAGAAAAAAGAGTGATAAAATCACTAAGATTTAATAATATAATATTGCCATTGAAATTTTTTGTTCTGGCTTGTTTTTGGTGTGGTTTTGGTTTCTTTGTCAGAACAGTTCTCACTGACTTATAAGCAAGAGAATTATAAGATCTTTGTTATAATACTAAGAGATTTTTTTGTATTTTATCCATTTAAATTGAAAGATATGTGGAACTCTTAGAATGGAAGACTGCATATTTTTCAAGGAGTCTGAATCTGATAATTGAAGACTATAATCTGATTCCAGATTAGAAGTTTTTTCTTACAGCAGCTGAGAGAGAGTGATGTTATTGATTTTAAACTATTTAAAATTAGAAAAAACCAAAACCAACAAAACAACAACACAAACCCACAAAATAAAACTAAAAAAAAGTGCCAAACATAATGCTTATAACACCCCACAGGATTTTAATACAAGAATTATGATATTTACCAAGAACAAATGACACCATGGTGAAGGATAACCAATTCTCCTGAGTGGGATTACATTCCAAAATTTTTTCATGCTCCAAAGGCATAAGCTAACACATCCTATACTGCTGAGAAACATGAAATCCCTGATTAGTTTTTAAATATTAAATAACCAGGTCTCTTCTAACCTGAATGATTTTATGATTTTATGTTTCCACTCTATTTTAGAGAGTCCTAGGCCTGGGCTGCTGAATCCAATGTAACAGGGCAGTGTTGAGTGCAGAAATTCTTGCTGACCTCATTGTCTTTGCAGAATGTTTTAGCTCACAGCCTTTCCTGTGCTAGTCTAGGACTTGGGGGGAGGCACTAGGACATGAAGAGAAACATATGAATTGTTTGAGAGCTGTGGACAGCTGAGACCTATCCAAAACCATCCGAAACCTAACCATCTCCACTAAGGTTTTCTCCAAGCTCAACCAAATACAGTGAAGCAACAGGGTATGCTCTACACAGGTAACACCAAGTGAGCCCACATTGTGCTGAGCTCTCATCCCTGCTTCACTATGTACTCTGGACATTCCTGAAACACAGCAAAAAAAAATAAGGCTTGCTCTTATCATGAACGATTGATCTGGTCGAACCCTTGAAATTTTTTTGGGGGGAGGGAGGGAATTTTCTGTCAGAAAATGCTCTTTAGTTTTATATTTTAATATTTTTCAATATTTTTTTGTTTCTTCTGTCTAATTTATTTTTTTGTTAGTACTATTTTGATATTATTGCCTTATAAAATATTATTTGTGTACATGGTATATAAAAGTTGTATTCAGAAATGATGATTTTTCAAAGTATTGTCATTGGGAAGCCTGTTAGCTGATGATCCAGACAAAATCAGTGCTATTTTCTTTGCACAAAAGAAAAGTGCACAAAAAAAGTGCAAAAAATTTTACCATTCTGCCAATTTACTAACTTGCGTTAGTGTAGCTACCATAGGAAATATGACCAAGTAGGTAAGGAGAGAAGAATCCTTTACTGATAAATTACTGGTAGAAGTGAGGAAAAAAGCTTGCTGAAAACACTTTTTATGAGCAGTTCAGGAGCTGACTATGGCTTTTGCAGCAGAGTCTGCTCCATCAAACTGAGCTGTGTCTCATCTTGTTCTTGCGTTGGGTTAAAATAATTTTTCTCCAGAAATAAGAGTGCTAAAAGTAGAAAAATTCTTTATTCATGCAGCTATGATACCAAATGTTACTTTAGCTTATAAGAACATGATGGCTCATCCTTACATTTCTCTTCAGAGTTGATGCAAGGAACTTATATTTTTGTATATTTATCAAAGACTGGCATAAGTAATAATTATGGAAAAAAAAAAAAGGTTGCAAAATGTGTATATAAAAGGCTAAGTCCCCCTGTTAAAGGCAAAGAATAAAAAATAAAAGGACTGTAGTATGCAGAAGGAGTTGGAGTGAAATACAATGACACAGTTAAATGGGGTATAGAAGTTTTCACAGGACTTGCTGGAAAGTGTACGTTTCTATGAGAAGATTTGAGTTTATTAGTAATAGTCTGGGTAAAATTTCAGGATTTAAGAGAATACCAATAAAGTGAAGACTGACACTAACCAGACCATGCTATAAATACCACACAAAGAGACCAAACAAGCCCTTTACTGAGAGACATGCTTGACGTTCTGCTTCACTGCTAGTCTGTAACAATAGGAAGAAACCTGTTGTCTCTGTAGAATTAGTTCAGTTAAATAAACTGCTCAAAATGCCATTGTTTAGGACTGATAGCAGCTGCTTACTGTGGTTCCTGTTTATGCATGATCAGCTGATGCAGCTTAGAGTCTGCTGCAGTGAGCTGTAGCACACATACATTTTAAACTGTGCCATTTGGCATATAGAGTCAGCCCATGTTGCTTTGCATAAATTCCTCTTGGCTTTGTTCTCATCAAATGGTAAGCATAGCTCAAAATGCAATGCAAGTTGCTCCTCTAAGGAGAAAATTTCTGAATTTTTCAATATTTGCTTCTATGAAGATGAATTGGCCTATACCTCTAATTTAGTAGCATATAACTTTCAGAGCAATTACACTTTTCATATTTGACTGCAAATATGGGTCTGGATTGCAGCATATAAAAATAATCTGTAGTAAGAAAAAAGAGAATCAAATATTATTCTGAGTAGCATTATGAAGGTATTTTTTCCTGAATGGTAGAAAAAGGTTAGGAGAAAAATTCACTCACATCTTGTTTCTACAAGGAGATTGAATTTCGTTCTGATAAGGAATATATCTGTCGTTAATAAGTGGAAATTTTTTAAATGAACAAGACAGGTTACATTTCTGAAAGCTGCTCCAGGCATTAAATAATACAGACACATACAACTGTTTCATTTAGCAGTTGGTTTGTCTTTTGCTGCACTTGTGGTGGACATTCAGGTCTGGGAGATAACGTAGATATCGATAAATATGTTGTCTGTACCACTTAGGTGATGCCGTTCAGCCTTTTCAGAACTGTGACCTATAATATTTTGCTAATACAAACTTTGTGCTCACTGGTAATCATGGGATAATAATTCACTAAACAGCTAGAAGAGAGCTCAGCTCAAGCCCCACACAGACATATGTCAGAAACAGATTATAGGGTAAGAGGCAGAGAAAATTAAATTTTAACTCCCTTCCCTCATACATAAACTCAAAAGACTCTCCAAAACAAACAAATATATCCTCAGCTGATAGGAAAGATAGAAATCAGTACTGAAAACTGGATTAAATGGTTGGTTTCATGAGGACAGAAGGGAACAGACTCTCACTGAAAGCAAGATCTTCTAATCCGATGCAGGAAAAGCTTTAGCTGAAGGCCCACCTTTAAGGCTGGACCCTTAAGGTTCCTTAGAAGTTCACAATTTATAACAAATTAATAATGTGAATAACTGGAAACTAATACTAGCACTTAGACTGTTCCGTGTAGCATAAAAAAAAAAAAAAAAAAAAGTGAGATGAAATTCATAGAAATCCTTTTGTTTTCCAAATTATGCTAAGACTTGGAAATCTATCCTCTTAACTCTCACGTGTATTTATGTGTTTAGTAGCAGGGAGTTGCAATAAATGTCATATAATTATGCAGAATGTATTTGTAACTCATTTATATGTTTATAGTAAATTTGAGGCCAAAGAATCAGGATTTAAAGACTAGCAGTTTTTATGAATAAAGACTTCTGATTCAGGTTTTAAACTCAAAAAACTTGACTTTTAAGCTTTAGTTAGGCTTTCAGACTAGTATGGAAAAGATTCACAAACTGAGATATATAAATTATATAAATTATCTGATAGAATAAGAAATGTCTTTTTTTTCTTATTAAAAAAATAATACTTAAGACGTCACAAGTCCTTTGTGATTTATTGAGCAACACTTTTTGGAGATGAAGTGAATGCTGCATTTGGTCTTTTGAGTCTGAAATTAGGAAAGAATATATAGGTTGGGTTTTTTGTCTTGATTGTTTTGTTTTGTCTTTAAATTAGAAATAACCCATAGTGTTCAACTGACAATAATATGTTCCATTTAAATTTATATCAACATGTTATTCAGTATCACAAGATATTAAGAATAAATTTTTAGTGTGATTGAAGTATTTACATTCTGAACATGACATTTAGTTGAATTTAAATTCATTAAAATACAATTAAAAGGCCAGACAGTTGGAATATCAAATCAAGAAAATTTAATAGTTTGATTCTGTTTATTTGCACTCTTCTCTAAGAACTAAAAAAGATGACTATGTATCTTCAAGGATTTTTCAACTGGATTGTCTACATATGTAAATGAAAATATAAAATATAAGCATAAATCAGATTTGAGATGGTTTATTGCACCGTAGTGCTTTACTAGAAACAAGAGATCTCAAATAAGTTTACCAAAGAGGCTAGTGTACTAAACCAGATAAGGTGAGGTAAGGCACAGGAAAAGGAGTTCACCCGGTGTTCCCAGGTAAATTATCTGTACCTGAGGATGTAATATAGCTTGTTTTATTCCAGCCTGGTACCAAAATACACAAAGAATTACTGTCTTCTGGATCAGAGTGAATTCGGCCAGAACAAGGCCAAGTTCTTATCATGATAATCCCCATGAGCTTAGAGCAAGGAGGTTTTGGCCTATGTTTAATTAAAGCAGCATTATGGAATTTGGACATCTGTTATACTTGTACATTGTGGGTCAAGGGCTCAGCTCAAGCTTCTCTTCTGAGGTCTGTATGGCCACTGCTGAGCTTTTTCCCCCTCCAATATTTTTCATAGCTAAATCATGACTTCCATCATCAAGGACACTTTCCCTCATCAGAGAAAAGCCTGTAACTAGATCCTCAGTTTCTAACATTTTGAGATTTTAAAAAGTATATTTAAGAAGAGAAACCTTCCAAAGAAGTTTAATGAGCCATAATGAGGAAACAGTAATGGGGAGAGATGCAAACTTCATTTTTAAGTCTGATCTTAGAATGATAAGATGGGTATCTGAGCATTGTCGTTAGGTTCAACGTTTTATTGTCTTTATTTGAACACCTGCAAACATTCACATAATTCTTTGCTATTTCTATTTTTTTTTTTTTACATCATATATTTTGGCACTTTCTTTCATTCCCTTCTCACCCCCATCCAAAACAACCTAATGCATGAAGTTCATCCCTCTTTATACGTGCCTTTAACAATGAGACTCATCATATGACTAAAGATTTAGGCTTCCTTAACAAATACTTATGACAGTTGAAGATTGCCCTCTTTTCCCCTCTTAAATTGCCTCTATCATGGCTCTATCAACAACAGAGAATATTTGAGTGCCCTGCAGACACCTCAAAGAGAATACCATAGTTTTCATTAAAAAAATTTTGCTTTAGATCCATGTAAAAAGTTGTATTTGAAGTGTTTATTTTTTTTAAATTAGCGCCTCTCTGTGTGAACATAATTCTTTAAGGAAAAAAGAGGTTGTTTACCATCCAGTCTTATATTTTGTTGGGTTTTACCCAACTACCAGTTTAGACTTAGTGAGATAACTCCAAAATAATTAATGAAAAATGGATTTATTTTGTAAATATGTTGGTGAAGCTCATTTTCCATCTATTGTTAGCACATATATGAACTTCAAGTCATCAGGAAATGCATTTTGATACTTGTGTCGTTACTGACCCTTGAGAAGAAGAAAAATTCCCATTCCCATTTTAGGAAATGCTTTACATTGGTAAAGAATCCCTCAAATAATGAACCATGAAGCCTCACTTCTACATATATATAATTTTTTTCTTACTTTTAAAAATTTTCATAAAGATTTGGGTCTGAACTTTGACCGAACATAAAGGAGAATCAAACCCTGCTCAGATGAACTGTTAAGTATACTCCTGAGCAGATTTTCCAACAATTTTAAGAAAGTGATATGTCCTGGAACAGTGAAGACAGAATCTGAAAATTTCATAGTGCAAGGCTTTATATTCCAGAAGGATATAAAAAACCGATATATAACCTAATCAGTTTGCTGAACAGCAAGTGTATTTCTTTCAAAGTAAATAGCTTCTGCAAAATATTATTTACATAGTTCTTGCAAATTGGTTTGAAGTGTTGTTTAGACAATCTTATTATGTATAAAGATAAAAACTTCCATCAAGAAATTATGCAAAAGAAAATGGACACACCAGCTGGATAAATCTATCATACATCGGCAAAAAGCAACAAGCACTTTTAATTAGCTGAGTGAATGTAGTTTGTTGAATGTTGAAAGCACAGACTCACTCATATTAAAATGTGTCTAATTTTCTGTGAAAAAGTCCCATCTGAGCAGCCCTGACCACAGTCAATCATCCTAAAAGCCACTGGTGCTTTATTTGATTTACCAATATAAAATGCAAATGAGGTGATTAAGTGGAGTGGCAGACATAGTAGGGCCTCTTTCAAACCATCAAGTTAAATGCAAGCAGACAGCAAACTGGCTGTGCAAAGAAAATTTTAGCATATTCGTTTGATTAGTGCTACAAAAATTTAATTAGGTTGGCTAATTACTTGACAAATTGCTCTACACTAGAGAAAAGGCAGAGCATGTTTTATTCCTGCAAAAACTCTGTGTGTATTTTAGCCCAAATGCTATCTGCCAATTTGCAAAAGCATTATTAAATGAATGAAGAATGGTACAACAGTCTCTAACAATGGCGAATTGTATAATGCATATAATTAGAGAAGGCACACACCACTATATCCATATGTCCATGATCTCTCATGTCTAAAAATATTTAACACAATATTTCTAGAAAAATACTGTCAAAACAGATTATTACAAGGTTATCAATCTTTCATAAGAAGCAATATATAGAAAATACTTATTAGTGGAAAACAGAGCTCATCCAAAGCAGAACCTCTCCACCCAACTGAACTCTATCAAACACAGTAACACTTTGTATGTTGCTAAGAGGAAATAACATACACTGTACCGCTAAGGGACGTCTCTCTCTATTTATTGTTAAGCAGTGCCAAGAGCATTAGTTCTCTGTGAAAGGGGGGAAAAAAAAGAAATTTGGAGGAATTTCACATTTTGCAATTTTATTGGTGTGAACAGGCCATATAGGAAGAACATCAGGAATTTTGGTTGAGTAATATATTTCTCTTCTTGTTTGTCTATTTGCATTCACATGCCACAAAAGCTGCCAATTTTTATTCGGAAGACTGCATTTGCTTTTGCTGACATTCAATGTAACTAATCAGCCTCTACTGACTCAAACATCATGATAATATAAATAGATACCCACTTTATCTTGTCAAGTGGAAAAAATAAGTATCATATTGTATAAACATAATGCATTGCAATTGGCAATTAGATACTGCATTTAACTCAGGCTAAAACAATGTCTCAGGAAAACAAGGAATATGTGAGATCTCTTTTAACAATCATCATGCATGTGCATGCAGGAAATAAAATATTATTACTTGCAATTATCAGCTCTCAACTTCTGTTCTACCTTGCCAATATACTTTTTAGTGTACAATCTTAGTGAGACATCAAAAACCTTAAATCAAGTATAATTTCATGTTAACTCAGTGTAAGTATTACCCTGTGATCACACTTGTTTCCAACATAATATATGTTAAAACATATTTTAATTCCTTGCAGTTTGAATGAACAACTGTTAAGCTCTATTCAGTAAGAAGATAAATGGGCTTTCTTATGGTTTTAAGAGGAAAGTAGCCAAACATGGTATTTCAGTCTTTATGTCCTGATTATTCAAAATTCATACTTTTAAAAAATGATGCTCATTACTTCATTTATACCTTTTGTAATAAAATTTAAAAGTTTTGAAATTAGTTTTCACTTAAAAACCTCTTGTTTATACTGAAATAATCCAGAAAGAAGATGTTAATAATAATAATAGTAATAATAATAGTAATAGTAATAATAATAATAATAATAATAATAATAATAATAATAATAATAATAATAATAATAATAATTTTGAAACCACTCACAGAGAATAGAAAAAATACAATTTGCTCTACTACTACAGTCCTCATTCAAAAAAGCAATAGGAAAGGCAATACAAGGCTCAGATAATGATCCAGCATCCAAACAACTAACTTTATCCTAGCTCTGACATGTCCTGACATTCAGGAGATGCATCTGCATTGAGGTAGAACTTAATATTACCTACACATTGAGAGAAAGATGCGACAAATTAATTATCCGAGACTCAAATTCCTTAAAATAATGTAAAGAAGAAAAGAGAAGCTTCACTTCAGTCCTGTTTTGACATGTTCACTACAGATGTGAAAAACTCTGCAGTGAGTAAAAGGCCTTGTGTGAGATCCTTTGAGAAATTGGAACTTTGTAATGAAGACTAAATTGAAAAATCACCATTTTTTGAGAGTAAATATCTAACAAGCTGTTGAAAGCAGTCATTGCGCAAGCAATCCCAAATGTTCCTTGCATATTCAATGTCAGCTTCCATATAGAAGAGATTGATCTGCCAGCAAGGAGAAGTGTCATGCTGGACCTTGTTCTCACAAGTGAAGGTGAGATGGAAGGAAGGTGAAGGTGATGCCTCAATGCAGCCTTCACTGCAGTGACCACCAGCTCAGTGGTAGAGCTGGACATCCTCATGGCAATGAGGAGGTCACACAGTAAGCTCACTACCCTGGACCTTGGGAGAACAAACTTTGGCTTCATCAAGGTCCTACTAGGTAAAGTTTCATGGGTAAAAGCCCTGGAGGGCAGAGGGGCCTAAGAATGCTGGCTGGTATTCAAGGATCACCTCCTCCAAGCTCAGGGACAATGCATGCCAAAAAAGAACAAATCAGACAAAAACTCCAGGAGGCCCCCATGGATAAGGAGCTGTTGGGAAAACTCAGAACATAAAAAGAAGCTTTCAGAAGATAGGGAACTCCTAGCAACCTTCTAGTATCAGAAGAAGCCTACATGGAAGCTGGAGAGGGATTCTTCATCAGGACAGTGACTGGACAAACAGTAACGTTTGTATAGCTAGATAGGGAAGCCAGAAGAACACAGAAAAATGTTAATAGAACAGATGCTGGAGACTACAGCTCTTCCTACGGCCAGTGTAGACCAGAGAATAATACAGGTCTTATCTATGTAGCGCAACAATTCTCAATCTCCTCTTTGAGAATTTTTCATCATAAATAAGGTCTGTCTTCCCACTGGTGCATGTTGTCACTCCCTCTAGCCAAGCTCAGTCATCTGAATTTCAAAGTCTCACATTTCAGCTTTCATAAAATGCAAAAATTTTGTCCTCTCAAATCCTTCTCACATCCACAAATCTCTAGTCTCTTTTAACTGTCACAATGCCTTTTTTACTCACCCATCTATACTGAATCAGAGAAAATGAAGCACCTTTCCTGTAGAGTAACTTCTGTGAAAGAACTGTGAGAAGGAGCAGTGGAAAAATCAGGAACATCACATATACGAGGAACAGAGGTCAGGAGGGATTTCTGGGGTTGATCACATCTCTGAGTTACATGCAGCGACTACGTGAACTGTGCAATACCCTGAGTGGGATCACCAAAGAGAGATGAGCCCTGGAGCCAGCAGAAGAGGCATCAGATGCAGGACTGTGTATGAGGAAAGTTTTCATTCTCAGCTTTTTGTTTTGGCCTTCACTAGCTAAGGACATGTGCAGAACACTGCTTATCCTAAAGTGATAAATGCGCCAGTATAAGACAAAACTCTGGCAAGTAAAGAGCTTCATGTCTGTTTGATTTACTGCTTAATGCTGCCTTTCTCTGTGTGAAACAGGGGAGCAAACAAGAAAACAGGAACCCTAAATGTTTGAAAAGACATTTGCTGCAGCAGAAGTAGAAAGCAGCAGTCAGTTTTCATATTTTGAAAAAATCCCCCACTTCTTAAACAAAGTCACACAAGCAGGAATCCAGTTATTACTTAGATGAGATGATTAGAAGCTGAGGAAACTCAAGACAAAATAGCTATTCGTTTTGGTTACTCTTTGTGAGGGAGACACACAGCCCTGGAATTGACATTAGTGAGATTTGTAAACCAAGAAAAGCTTTTGTTTACATGCAAATTATAGACTTGGCGCATGGATTTTTTTTAATGTTCTTTAAAAATCTCTATTTAGAAAAAGACTATCTTTTAAAAAATTGTTGCATTACTGGACTATTTAAGGCAATTTATTCCTTGTTACAGCAAAAAGCTGCTAGACTTGGTTTGGACTTGTTCCTGGTTTCACTTGACTTTTTTGCATGTTTTTTGTTTCATTTTGTCTCCTTACTATTGTTTGTCTTACAGACAAGACAGTATATGAGCTGGTATTCTGTTCCATCCTTGTGTATGCAGCACGATGATATGACTTAGGAAACCAGGTTGAAAACACCTTATGTAGTTTCCTCCGGGTCCTGGTCTGTGAATGTTGTGTTACTTTGGCTTTGGTGGAATAATATAGCTATGCTATAAATAGTTCAAATTTGCATACTAAAATTAGATTTTTGCTGTATGTTTCTGGAATCACATTTTGGATGGCTACATGGCATTAAACAAACTCCTTAACTTTTCAAAGAAAAGATCCTTCGTTCTCTTTATTTGCATTAAGACTCACAAAAATTAGTATTTTAATCCTCTAATTGTGTATCATTCTAGATATTCTAGATAAAAATTAATATCTGGGAAAATAAAGTGTTCTAGTATGAAAATTATTAAATCAGAATAGTTCCTCTATCTTGAGTCCCTTTTTGTTTCAGTCCCTTCTGTTTCTGCTGTCTTCTGTCAGTTTTTTCTATTTATTAAAATATTATTTTTTCATTATTGATGGCACTAAATTAACTCTTGAAAAGTAATTTCAATGCACTCTGAAATTATGGCAGCAGAATATGGTTGTAAACACATTTGCGTTGCCTTTCTCACGCTTACATTATCTGAGAGAGTTAAGACATGAGGAAAAAGTCTTGATAAAAAGGACCATCTATATTGAGAATTTGAAGGAAAACAGTGAAAATTAATGCTATCATCATAAATAGCATACTCTAATCAGTCTCTCTTTTCATGTGAATTTGAAAATCCTTCCTCCCTAGTACTTGCTATAGGCAATCATGCAATAACAAAATCCACATTGCTACTGCTGAAAACTGCCAATAGGGTCTGAAGTGTTTCAAACAAGGATTTATTAGATTGCCTACATACTTGTAAATTGTAATAACAGAGGACAGCAGGCTGATGAGAATAAACAAAAGGCTTCCTGGGCAAAGCATCTGACAAAATACAATCATAAGTTAATATTTCAGTGATAATCTGCAGTCTGTACTTACACTTGAGATAATGCCTCCTTTATTTTATTTCTCAATATTCTCTGAAGTATTAGCCACAAACTAGTGAAAAAAATTAAGGGATCCTCATGATAACAGGAGGATTTCATTTAAACACCTGAATATATTTCAGCTGCTTGAACTAAAATCTATGATGCTTGATCATTTAATCACCTTTGTAACAGCAAAGAATTATACTTGTGAACAAAAGTGGATCGTATTCTGTGAAATGCTCTGGGTTTACATTTTGGACACTGTGATAGCAAGCAAAACTATATGAACAAGCCCTAAACATTAAATTATTAGCCACAGTTTCTTCCCTTTTTAGATTAACACAGATCTGAATGGCTTTGATGAGTACAGGATGTTTATTCTTGGTCCAAATTAATGCATCTGAAAGCAAACTTGTGACTTAATACAGTTATTTTTTAAACTATATGGTAGATATTGTATAATTTGAGCACATAATTTCAAGGTATGTGTTACAGTATATGTAGAAAACATAGGTGACTTTGTTTTCCTTGTAGGAATTGAGTCCTTGGAAACTTTGCAAGTACTTGTTTGTGACAAGTTTAATTTAATGCATACCATCTTACTAATTAGTAGCAATAATTAGAAAGTATTATAAATATTTTCATTAAAACCTGGCTTCTCTCCTAAACCAGACAAAGTCTCTAGAATGAACAAACCATAAAATGATCACGTCAGTTAGGTCAAGAAATTTAGTTCTTGACAAACTAACTTCAAAGCGCTGATGATTCTGCCTGTCTTGTATAGAAGCTGGTAGCACCAAATCAAATTCCTTAACTTATTTTAACCTCAGATAAAAAGTAAGTCTCATTATTTTCTTTCAACTTGACCTTCTCGGTCTGATTGGATTTTAATCTTCTACAATACTGCCCCGGAAAAGAATTTTTATTCCTCCTTCTGTTCTTAATCACAATATTCCATGCTAGAAGATATGCAGAATTAAGTTCCTTAAAATGGATGACTGAATTCAAGATCATATTTTAAAGAAAGGACTGTTGATACCTCAGCTTTAAAAGCAATGCAGACATTCAGTTCCAGAGCTGGATCATTGACAATCCCTGCTAAAACCCACAGGGATCCACAAGTTTTGCAGGTGCCTGAGGCTTCCAAAACACACAAAGTTCTGCTTCTGCACGTGTTCAAATATCTGAGTTACAACAGTGTTGAGCAGCCAAGAGAAACTGTCAGTTATACTTATCTACATGAAATCCTGAATAATTTACTAGAAATATATTCAGAGTGCTGAATTACTGTGAGACATCAGAGTGTTTGTTTTTTGAGCAAAGACACTGTGTCTATGATATGTGTAAGGTACTGAAGTGTATGAAATACTATAAGTGATATAAGTATTTGATAAGTTGTTAAGCATATCTCAAGGAAGGTAGTTTCCTCTGTGTGTGTGTGCTTTCTGCCAAAATAAGAAGGCAATGTACTTGCAATATAGCTATTTGATATATGACTTTGATGTTTGTTAGTTGTTTCCTTGAAGATGCTCAGAGGGCTGAGGAACTGTTGAATATTTTTTCGTCTATGAGAAGATGATGGGTGCAAGACTGCTAAACTATGATGTAGTGAAACAAACTCGAAATGAAAACTGTTTTTGTGGGTGCACAGTTCAGTCACTGACAGAGTTAAACCAAAGATATGGTCAAGACAATGATAAGGACCAGATGATTCAAATTCTTGCTAAACTGAGAAGGGCATGATGGTATAATAAGAAAAATAACAATGTTCTTGGACCATCCAATCTGCTGCTTTGCTTCCTTGTGCAGTTTCTACTATTTTACTCTTTGCACTTGTCTTTCCTGACATAAAGATCAGTTAAAACAGAGAGAAAGTATAACATACAGAGTAAAGCAGAGGGGTCCATACCCTGCAGTGCTGCCTGCTGGTGCTAGCAGTATCTTGGCAAGTAGGAGATTGTATGGGATGGTGGTGGCCAGGTGTTGACAATGAGGAGCAACAGGACTGGCCTTTGAGGGAAGAGGTTGGATGGGATGATCCCAAGCTGACATAAGGGGATTCAGTTGGCCCCAAAGCCCCCTGACACTGGACACAGCTGGGACCCACAGTCATATATGTGAAGCCTCTGGGAAAATAAACTTAAGAAAGGGCAAAAATGGCAGAGAGAAAGAGAAAAGAGGTGAGAAAAAATGGGTGAGAAATAACTCTGAGATCAGCAAAGTTATTGATGGATGAAGAGACACTGCTGCAGACACCGGAGAGGATAGTGCCCTGCAGCCCATGGAGCCACCACACTGTAGCAGAGGAAAAGCATGAGGAGAAAGGAGCAGGAGAGAGAAGCTATTATGAACTGGCTACAGGCCCCACTCTTTATCCCTCTGCTGCCTTTATTGAGAGGAGGCAGAGAAGTTGCAAATGAAGGAATGCAAATGAAGTGGAAGGAAAGTGTTTTTTGATTTGTGTCTTAATTTTCCACCATCCAGATCTATTCTAATTGTTAAAGAATTATATTAATTTTGCCCTGGTTGAGTCTGTTTTGCCAGGCAGATGGTGTGTGATCTCCCTGATTTTATCTCATAAATGAACTTTTAATCTTATTTTCTTCCCTGACCTACTGAGAAGGACGGGCAGTGAGAGAGTACCTGGAGGGATGTTTGGCCTTTAGCCAAAGGTAACCCAACATAGAGGTACAAGTGTTCACCTACTGAAGCACTTGAGGATTTCAGGATCTCATTATCACTGCTCTTTGTTGAAAAGCAATCACTGCAATGTGGCAAGGTAACTACAGCCTGTTAAACCAAAGCCATTAAAATGAGTGAGTTTAGCAAAAGCTCTGAACATCATGGTTTTGGCTGGATTTGATCAATTCAGTGCACCAACACTCTGTAGCATACCCTAAGCCCTGCAAAAATGCGTCTCTGTAAAGATAAATTGATAATTTACCTAAATTTAGCCTTTACTTTCTATTTATATGTAGCTTAAATAGTGTGCTGGTTGTCTGCCCTCCAGCATTAGTTAAATCCTTAACTTTCCTGTCTCCAGAACTGGCTGGACCTAACAAAGAGCCTGAGCTACATGGTGATATTCTACAGTAAGAAACCTGGGCAAGAGCCAGACATTTTATTGTTCATCCTATGCCTTGCTTTCTTGGGTAAAATAGCTGGAGGCTGTTCCCTGAAGGCCTGATGAATCTGACAATAAAAAATTCTTTCCTGTCTTTCTCTCTCTCTCAGAGAGAGATCACTTAATGTTCAGTGATACCTTGCTATTCAAAATACTAATTGATACAAAATAGGTTCTGTAATTTAAACAGAAAGTTGAATTGTCCTGAGGGTTTGTTTTTTTTTTTTTTTTTTTTTTTTTTTGGCTGAAAAGAAGTAGCTGAGACAGATGGAGATGAAGCAAAAATGGTTAGCCTTATCCAGCTATTTAAGTGATTCTTGATTACTGACTGTAGGCCTCTGTCTATTAAATTCTAGTATGAAATTGAAAATTTGTATGAAATGATGCTTCTATTTCAACTACATACATAGTGAGAAGAAGCAATAAAGCTTTGTTCACTAAGTACTCACCTTGGTAATCTAAGTGAAAGCCTCTTATCCATAGTACTGACATTAACTTTTGAATGTGCAATTCTGCATAAGACTGTTTGCAGGTCCCAAAGGTAAAAATGGCACCTTTGAAACTGTAGTCTTGCAATTTCTGAACAACTTATGGATGGCTGAACTACTTCAAAAATGTTAACTATTTATTTTTACAACACTTAGGCTGATTTCATCCGTATGTGGGTAAGAATTGTTCTGGCTCTGAAATCATTATAGGGCTGGTCAAGAAATACTGGACTGATGGCTGATGACAAGAGCAGAAATGAAGTTCCACCTAATTAATCATCATTGATGGGAGACTGAAAGCGCTTGGCTCATCAAATATAACAGTAATGGTTTTCCAGCTAGTTCTTACTCTAGCAAATGTAATTACTCCTCTTGTGTTTTCATATTAAGTAACAAATTTGTAGCCACTTGCCACTCTTGTGTGTGGACTAGGATATGGCTCCTAGTCCGGAAGGCCAATACAAAAGATCTTATTATGGTAAAAAATATAATTGTATTCTTTCTGAGCTGCAGCAACAAAGTGAACAAGAGTTAGCTCCACTTTGCCTGGAGCAGCAAGGAACACCAGCCAGAAGTATACTCTTGAGGGAGTTATATCATATGTCCTTATGTCACATGTGGACAGATGTTACTTCGAGTACAGAACCGCTGGTTCAATCATAGCTCTTGGATGTTTAGCACTTCAGAAAATCAGGCAACATATTTTACTGCTCAACCAAGACTTTTAAAATCTAATGTTGTCACTCATTTATTAGTTCTCCATTCTTCAGCTTGATCAGAGTGATCAAGCACATGAGATTTTTACACAAAAATGTGTAAGTAAATTCAGAAACATTCTTTTAATCGGTTATATAACCACTTCTGAGAGGCAGATTCTTGCATCAGTCTATGCTCTCTCTGGTGTGATGGATAAGGTACTCCCACACTGAATCACAATGGCTGGAAGAAATAGAAAAAATTTCTCTTGGGAGGGACAGTCTATCCAAAACTCAAACCTGAAGAAACAGTCTATCTCTGGCTTCCCTGATATCAAAAGACATCAGATTATAGTTGAATGATGAAAAGTGAGTATCTCTACTTTGGCAGACTGAAAGGTTTCAAAGTCACTTGTTCCATCTCCCGTATTAAAACCATAATCTTTTGCAACTTTACCAAAAATGCTATTTATTTGTGAAAGTTTTCCATCATGGAGGAAATGCATTTTCTGTTGACACAAAAAATAATATATCAGAGATTTTACTTTTCAACTAGAAAACAGATATCTGCATATACATTTCCTAACTGTATATTTGATATATCCTATGTCTACACACAGAGATCTTGAAATTGTTCATGAACACGTTAACTTTTGAACCCTATTTCCTTCTGATGGCACATGCTATCTCACATTACAATTGGTAGAGAAAGTCAGATACTTTTGTGAGGTGATTTTGATTTTATAGAATCACAGATTCATAGAATCCTTAAGGCTGGAGGAACCTCAACAATTCCTGTGTTCAACCTTTGGCCAAACATCACTGTATCAACTAAACCATAGAACTATGTGCCATATTGAGTCATTTCTTGAATACTTCCAGGGATGCTGACTCCACCACCTCCCTGGGTACTCTGTTACAATGTCTAGCAACTCCTTCCATAAAGAAATTCTTCATGACGTCCAACCTGAACCTCCCTTGGCACAGCTTGAGCCCATTTCCTTTCATTCTGTCCGTGGCTGCTTGGGAGAAGAGACTGACCCTGGCCACACTCTCCTTCCAGGCCATTGTGACAAGTGACAAGGTCACCCTGAGCCCCCTTTTCTCAGGATAAACACCCCCAGCTCCCTCAGCTGCTCCTCACAGCCCTGGTGCTCCAGACCCTGCCCCAGCTCCATTGCCCTTCTCTGGGCTCACTCCAGCCCCTCAGTGTCTTTCTTGCCCTGAGGGCCCAGAGCTGGACACAGCACTCGAGGTGTGGCCTCAGCAGTGCCCAGGACAGGGGGACAATCCCTGCCCTGCTCCTGCTGGCCACACCATTGCTGATCCAGGCCAGGATGCCATTGGCCTTCTTGGCCCCCTGGGCACACCCTGGCTCATGTTCAGCTGCTGGCACAGCACCCCCAGGTCCTTTCCAGCCACTCTGTCCCAGCCTGTGGCACTGCCTGGGGCTGTTGTGACCCAAGGGCAGGACCCAGCCCTGGGCCCTGTTGAACCTCACCCCATTGGCCTCAGCCATGATCCAGCCTGTGCAGATCCCTCTGCAGAGCCCTCCTGCCCTACAGCAGACAGGATTGGGCCCAATACTGAGCCTTGGGGAACCACAGTTATCACCGGCCACCAGCTGGATGTGACTCCACTCACCGTCACCCTCTGGGCTTGGCCTTCCAGCCTATTTTTAAACCAGTGAAGAGCACACCTCTCCAAGTCATAGGCTGCCAGCTTTCCAGGAGAATACTGTGGGAAACAGTGCCAAAGGCCTTGTTAAAATGCATGTAAGCAACATTCACAGCCTTTCACTCATTCACTAGGTGAGTCACCTGGTGGATGAGTGAAAGAAGATAGAAGGAGACCAGTTTACACAGCCAGGATCTGCCTTCCCCATTCCCGTGGTGGCTGGGCCTGATCCTGTGGTTGTCTGTGTGTGCCATGTGATTGTGCTTTGGATAATCTCTTCTCTAACCTTCCTAGGCATTGAGACTTGACAGGCCTGATCTTCCTCTCTTTTAGGTGACTTAAGTTGCTGTTGAGTTGACTATCTCTTCCCATTGCCTCCAAAGGACTTACACCAAATCACAGTGCATCCAAACATATTTGGAACTAGCTTACATCTGTATTAAGTTAATTTGTCCCCATTTCTTCAGTTCTTCATCTCAGGAAAATAATAAAAGCCTGTTAGGTTCCCTTAACACATAAAACTCATCCTGGCTTAGAGGATTTATACTGTTAGAATTTCAAAATTTCCAGTACAGAAGCTTCATGATTTCAGTTTTGCTCGCTAGTGTTAGAATCAGAATGACCTTTAGATATAATTAGATTCCCATAGATATGTTTAGATAATATTCTAAAAGCTGATTGACCAAATATTTAGATGGTGCCACAGACTTATGTTTAATGCAGAGCACGTTATGAGTGGTTCTTTACTTGTAAAGAGCTTTGTGAAAATATATCTTTAACCAAATTCCCCTTTTAAGAATTAAAAAAAATTAAAAAATAATGAAAAAAAAAGAATATGTGTGTATATATATATATATATATATATGCACCTGAAATTGTTTCTTTCTTTCTCCTGACAGTTATTCTTCTGGGGGGCCTCAGGGCAGAAAAAAATCTCTGACAGGAGAAGTATTTTCTTTGTTGAGGTAATCCTAACAGATTAATTTATTTGGCCATGAAGGTTGTTCTTTTTAGAGCACTTTGAAAGCATGAGCAGAGCTAAGAATGCTTGAAAGTGCATGGAATTTGATTTACATTTTTAGAACAAAGAAACAAATGAAAATGTGACTATTGTCTTTATCTTCAGTGTTATTGTATGTGGTATCCTTCTATAATCTTCTCTTGTAATGATACTTAATAGCTGCCTTTGAGATATTAATGGAAATTGTCACAGGCAAGGGAGATATTACTGCATCTAATGAAGCAAAGGAGGACTGAAAGGAAAAAAGAACAATAAGTGAAATCTGAACAAATAAAAGAATTTAGCTTATTTCTGAATTTTAACCCTTTACATGAATAATGGTCATAAAATCAAGATAAGAGAATAGAGTTGCTATTTAGCATAATAGTACTCTCTTCATGAAAACTTTCAGAGCAGTTGGAGTACACAGATTTTGGATATAAGAATTTAAATGTATATGATTTGTCATCATTAACACATCATTATAACAATACTGGTATAAAATATATCCATTTTTTCATACACTGTACTAAATGAATTTTTTCTGACTGAAGATTATGCATGCTTCAAACAATTCATAACTAGGAAGACAAACCATTTTATCTTTTTGGTTTTGTATTATTTGTATTTTGTATTTGTTATTAGGGTAGAAAATACAGCTCTTGTCAAAATACAAACGTGAGCATCATATTTAAGCATATATCCCACTCTCCCTCCATTCATCTAATGTCTAGAAAAATTACTATTGCATAGCAAGCAGATGTCCTGACCAGCTAAACAAGAAAGATGTAAGAGGAAGCTGTAAAATATATAAAAAAAAAATCTTAATAATTATATTAACATTTTGTGACAAATCTCCCATAATCATGACCTTTAGGTAATGGAATGTTCAGTGAAAGACAAAAAATACCAGCCAAATAGAGGTTATTCTACTTCACAACAATTTGTTCACTACTTGTTTTTTCTCACCCAGGGAAAAAAAATATCTTAAAACACTGTTTAGTTTTAGTTAGAAGATCTTTTATTTACGCTATATTTTAAAGTAAACCCAGATATATTTAATATTATTTAACAAAATATATTAGTTAAAGAATAAAAAATAAAAATTATATCAAATCCGCATGAAGGTCCTAGTTTGTTGCAATTGGTTAGAATTATTATAATCAATGGAAACATTCATTGAAGGCCTGTATTTTGCCATAGTTTTGAAGACAGTAAAGTCATGGAATTCACAAAAGTTTTTGATTTAATCCCCGGGAAATTCCCTTTTATTGAAGTGATTAATCTGTAAATTATAGTTATTTCTGCAGATAAATCTATGTTTTTCTACATTCAGGGTTTGTAATGAAATGGTTCAGAAATACATGGAAGGTAAAAAAAAGAACAAAACCACAGAAAGCAAGGAAAACTGGATTGGCTTTTTTTGTTTGTTTGTACTTGGTTTTTGTGTATGTATGGGTTTTTAATGTGTTTTTTGTTTTTAGTTTTCTTTGTTGTGGTTGAGGTTTTTGTTTTGTTTTGTTTTGTGGTGGTTTTTTTCCATATGTGTGTGTGCTTTTTTGGTTTAGTTTTTTTGTTCGGTTGGTTATATTTTGGGGTTTTTTTCCACCTGTGCATTGATTACAGAACAATGAAATCTATTACATCTGTAACATGAAATTACAATGAATACAAAAAAATATGTAGAATTTCATTTAAACTGGTTCATTTTTAAATAGGAAAATGGAAAAACGTGCTTACAAACCCAAGCATCTTATGTATATATTATGTATGCAATGTTGTTTCACACAAATAAAAATGTTATACTGTGATTCTGTGATTTTTATGTATTTTAGTGGAATTGTAATTTGCATCTAACTGGAATTTTAAAATATAAGCCATCAAAAATCATTACTTAGTCACTAGAAAAGGAAATTGTCATGTGAAATCTGACAAGAAAAGTGAATTTACTAAATTTCATTTATGAATTTGCTGCCTGTTCAAATATATGTACTTAGGCGTAATATATCTGTTTAAAGAAATGCCATACTTCTTCTATTGCTATGATTGAGACTTATCAGCTGATAATATCAATAACAGAAATTTAAATCCAAGGAACCAGATATTATTATGCATATTATTATTATATTATTATGTATAAAACAGCTATATATGCCTGCTGCAATTACACTTATATGTGTGAACATAATCAACTTTCAGAGGCAGATGAGAATGTATTTGGTTAGGCATGAGTGGGAAAAGTTTAAAAGCATAAAGCAAGATAAGAAAGATTAAAACAATATAATGTTTCTAGATTCTCAGTGATTAATTCCAAATGCTACTATTAAAATCATTAACCAAAATAATCTTGATTTAAATATATGCTAAGCAATGTAGCAATTGGACTGCTTCTGAGCCCAGAGGTGATGTGATAGAAATCTTAAGGGATATACATGAAGTGTGAACAAGAAATCTCTAGGGAGTACCTATTATGTCTAAAATTTACTATAAAATATATGAAAAAGATTGAAATCCCAATTGCTTATAAACCAAGATAGATATACACATATATCCTAAGCAATCATGCCTTTTGTGGCTACTTTAATGTCTTTATCTTTTTCCTGACTTAGAGGTTATTTGACAAGCAAAAATAGTCTGAGCAAGCCTGTACTCAGATGATTCCTAAGCCATTCTAGCAAACATGAACTACTTTTTTTGTCTGAAAATTGCAGCAGGCTAATTTTTCTGTGTAAAGATGGTGACTTGTGAACCGAGCACCTGAAACCAATATTCCATTTAAATCAGCTCTGCTATCAGAGAAGAAAAAAAAAAAAAACATTTTCCAAGGCTTTGGGGGGAGGTACATGTTGACTCTAAAATAAGTTGCAGAACATTCCCTTCATTTCCAGACTATTAATGCTTATCCATGGCTTAAGTAAGAATACTTACTTTTTCTCTTCAGTTGTGAACATTACAAACAGAGATTAGTGGTCTTTCACTTCAGAGCTGTCAGATTTAAAGTGACATGAAGCTATTAACATTCTGTTGCAAGTGGCCAGATGCTTCCTCTGAGATTCTTCTGTCTTTTGTGTTTCGGATTTTTTTCCCCTATGTAAAAATCACTAAAACCCTTAGTCTGAACTGTTCTCATGAGGATCATCCATTCCCTTTTAACTTGAATCAGGCCTTGGCAGAGTATCTTCCAATTATTAGTGTTCCTTTGCAGCCCTAGATATTATACACTTCAAAAAGTCAGTTTATCCCATATAAACTACTTTATGATTTTCTGTATGAAAGAGTTTGAATGCAATAATTAGAAGGCCTCCAACATATCTGTGAGACGACCAGTTATAACAGGAAATCCAACACTCTTGTTGGATTTAAACTCCAATAACTTAGGAACTTATCAAAAATACCCTACAAGTACATATCTCTAAATATGAAACAAAATTCAAAAACCAGGAGAAAAGATGGACAGGAATCTCAAGAAAGATTAAGCAGGGGTACATGTGTAGTGTTTATATTTTTGTGTTCTGTTACTTGTTACTTTTTAGTTCTTTTTTACTGTATGGTCTCCTAGCTGTTTATAAAATCCCTGAGAAAATGAAGGTATCCTTCATTTACAGAGTTTTTCAGGAGAGCTCCCAGAATTTCTAGATAAGATTTAACCTGTGTGAAAATTTGCCCATTTTATAGTAAGCACAAACAGCTATTCACATATTATAGAGACTTAGTGCAAATGGCCTCCAATGTGTGTGGAATAGAAAAGATTTTCTACTTTGCGAGCTCTGACAGGGAGAATTTTCACTGCTGTGAAGATGTGAGGTGAAACCTTGGGTCACTGAATACACTGAAGTTTTGATAACAACTCTAGGCAGCACCTCACAAAGTTTTATGAGTTGGATATTAAAAGACTACTTCCTATAGATATAAACCTGTGGGTTACTATCCATTTGCACATCCTTTTGTACTCTTACTTCCTATTCCATTTAGATATCTTCACCTTTGAATAAGATTTCTTCTTCTTTTCTTAAAATTTTATTTCAAGTGTTTAAATGTAGCTGTGTTCATTTAACTGCTTTCATAAATGCTATTAAAGCCATGTTGTTTTTATTTGCAGTAGGGCTAAGCTTTGTGCTTTTAAAAGGAATAAAAATTTTCAAAGGAACAGTGATTTCATATTTTGGTTCATACATAATGTTACCATGAGAACCTAGTGGCATTAATAGCAGACATAGTGAGAAAATAGAGGAAATACTTTTTTCCCTGTTAAAAACTAAATTACTTTTTTCTACTTGCAGAAGCAGCATTTCCTTGCTCTTCATCATTCAGGAAATTATGGTTTTGGGTGCTTGGAAGTATGAGATTTTAGACACCTTGAGCAAAAATCCTTGACCTTGATCAGCACATTGATTTTCCAGTATTTTCTGATGCTGGATATATCAGTAGCCATTTTACTACTTCTAGCTTGGAAAAATCTTTTTAAAACACAAATACACACTTGAAGTCTTGTCTTTAAGGTTTAAAACTCTCTAAGTACAAAGAACTTGGCTGTTACCAGGCAGAAATAATAATGATAATTTTCGAAGCTTACCTGTACTTTAAAAAAAAAGCTGGAATCAATTTAAATTAATTTAACACAGATAACCAAATCTATTCTACCTAATTAATTCATATAAACCTTACATAAGGTGTTATCACACTCACTTTATAAATTAGGAGAGAAATATGAAGATGAAACCTCCATGTAAAAACTGAGACTTGAACTCAATCCTTGTCGTAAAAGACCCCACCAATGAAAGGATTTGGATGTTACATTCTCATACCATGACATATTTGCAAAATAAAATAATTAAAAAATTTAAAATTGTGGTTGAAACAAGATGTTAAAAGCCAGGACGAGCTACCACTTTGAATATACATTTTTCTTTAGCTATCACTAAAGAATATACATAAGTCTTCATTTTAAATGAAAGAGAACACAACTTTGTGTATAGACATGGAAACTGCTTTCACAATTCTGAACTATCTCTACAGATAGTTTAACTGACTTTGGGATAAAGTTTTAAAATTGTTTGAAAATATTTTAAATACATTCTAAACTTTAAAAAATCATCATAATAAATAATAAAGAACAATAGTAAATAGTGAATAAGAAATAAGAAATAATTTTTTTAAATAAAAATAAAGACCCCCACCTCCCACAAACCTCTTGGATTGGTTTAACTGAAGTTGAAGAGATATCCAGGTACAGCAGAATATGATTCACATGAAACCTCAGGAGTCAGAAACAGAATGACATTCCCTCCTCCTAAAACTGTGGGGAAAGAAAGCAAGAAAAACAACAGCCCTCTCTGTAAATTATCATCTCTGATTACAGGGGAAAAAAAGAGAGAGGGAAGCACGAAGCATGTTGCAGTGTAACGAGCACTACCTGAGAGCTGCACTTCCCCGCACATGGCCTCATTCTGTACATAGTGAAATCAGTAACAAGGGTTCTTCTTGACTTGAGTGGATTCAAGATTGAGTTTACTGGCATTGCGCCCAAGAGGCATCATTGAAACTGTAAGAGCAAGGCCAGAGACTCCAGTGGGAATCCGTGCATTGACTGAAGCATGTCCTTAAGCAGATATCTGAGTCCCATAAAGTCAACACATTCAAATATGTACTTTAAACCGAGAACATGCTTTGTTGAATCTTGGCCTTCGGCAATTATTTGAGATATCAAGTTTTACTTACTATACAACTAAGCTTCTAAAACATTTTGAAAAATAAATAATGCTAGTGATCATTTTTATTGATGTTTTTACATGAAAAAAAGAATTCTTAAAAGTATTATTAGTTAATAAAATGACAGGGGCATACTTAGTTTTATCATAACATGGATTTGTTCTTGTCATTGCTGGAAGCATAGCAGTATGAAGTAAATTTAAAAAAAAAAAAGCAGGTTTAAACAAGTTTTACCAATATAAATAGGTCTTGCTCATAAAGTTACAGTTTATCTGTTTTGCAGCATATGCAGAGCATCCTCACAGGCACTTGCAAAAACCTGAAAAACTGCGAAATTAGTTTTGCAGAAAATGGAGAGAAACAGGTTTCTTTAAATATGGGTACCACAATTATGAAAAATTTTCTGGAATTTTGGCACTTTATAAATACCTAAAGTTAACTGGATTTGATAGATATTCAGGATATTATAAAAGCAGAATATTTATCAAGATGAATTGCAGATTCAAGAACTTCATTTTTAATACAAGCTTCAAAGGGATTTTTGCAGGCATATGTGTAGAAACAGGTAGATACATGAAAATGTAGATATATACTGGTTTCTAGTTGTAGATAGATATATATATATATATATATAAGTATAATTTAGAAAGACATAACAGTCTTTACTTTGGTACTGGTTGACCTCTTAGTTCTCAATTTATTAACTAGTGTATTTATACTCTCGATCTGTTCACAATCACTTGTGTATTTAACTCCAGTTCCATTAATGTGTTTGATAACTATGAAGACTGAAAAATCAGTCTACTTTTATGAAATTTGTAGCTAAAAAAGACTGAACTACCCCTAATTGTGAAATCAGCCTCACTGTTATTGTAAAAATCATTCTCATTTAGGCTTTTGAGATGTATAAACATGGGTATAAATAAAGAGTTCTTCTTTTTGAAGAACAAATGCATTCCCAAACTCCCCTGATGGCATAAAATATGAATTTCCATATTTAGATAAAATTATTTCTGGCCATTAGTTTTAAAAATTACATGTATTTTAAGAATATTCTAGGGAGTTTCTAGGAACAGAAGTTGCTTGTTACTGTGAAAGTGAGAGCATTTTATTTTTCTTTTTTTCAGAATGTTCTTCCTTTACTAAGCAAAGCTGCTAATTGTCCCCAAGAAGGGACATAATTATTTGCTTTAAAAAGATTGTACACTAATCCCTTTTCCTACAATATCCTTAAGTAATTTATAAGTGCTTATTTCAAACTGAGGAGTTTGACAGTGCCCCTAGTGAATCTTGATATACATGCCTTACAATTCATACACAAATGATACTACATGAAATATTCATCAGGAATACTCTAAATTATGTACCAAACAACGAGGGTACTGTCATTGTCACACTTTTCGTCTGGTAAATATCCCAGTGGGCACAATGAATTCACTTATATCTCACAAAGAGTTTCCCAACATGTTTCAATTATTTATCTTGTGGCCACAGTCTTCCATGTGCACATTCATGTTTTTGTTTTTCAGGGTTTTCTGAAACACACTCTCATATTCACTGCACTAGAATACATAAAACCTGTAAAGAAAGGCATTAGCTTATACTTAACCGAAGTGAAATACATTCAGAGTAGTTTGTGTATTTAGACTGCTTTGATATCTGGTCACAGCATAAACAGAATAGACTTCAAGAAGAAATTGTTAAGTGTTTTTAAAACCTCCAGAAGATTTTCCCACTAACTCAAAGCAAAGCGCACAAGTAAGAGAATGTGGGAAAATGGATCTCTATCACATTTACAACAGGCAGACATCATATGATAAGAAGCAACAGGTCTGTCATGTGATTAGATGAATGGTGTAATTTGTAACTTCTTGAAAGGCAGATGGGGAGCACATGGTACTTCCTTGATACATGATGCCAAATGACACTTATCACTTAAAATAAGTAGCTAGAATTCTCAGACATAATAGAAATAGATCCCTTTGGAAAGTGCATGAAACAATGGTAACCTCTTACAAATATTTAACATCTTCTGACACGTCACATTTCATTACTCAATATAAACTAGCATAAACCTAGTTTTTAAAAATAAATTTAATAAAAAACTTAAATTCCTCTACCCACACTTTTTATTTCCTTAAGCTACCTTTAAAGAAGGGATGGCTTGTAAATAGATTATGGAGGCACTGAAGATCCTGTATAATATAAAAGAGAAGAAAAACTTTTCTAATTTAAATTTCCTTAGCTCAATGGTACACAAAAATAATTTGCAAGGGCAGAAGGTCAGGTTTGAACCTGCCTGGGCTGATAACAAAGTTAAGGAAGGAACACAGATTATGGAACTATAATACTGAAAATAAAATTCTGTTTTCATTCTCTGGTTTACCAAGGGTTGCAGAGGACATGGTGGCTTAAATAGTCCTCTCCCCAGTTTGATTAGTCACCCCTGGTACTGCTCCACAGATGGTTGTTCTCGCTATTGATACAACGGTGAGGTTGCTGTGTAAGTATATCAGGATTTTAAAGAACTTGTTTGTTTTCAGTGAGGGAGAAAGACACATCTAACCATGAGTATCTTCACAGTGCAACACCATGAACAGAAGTTCAGGTGCCAGAGTTGTGGTGAAAAAGCCCATAAAAACAGAGCAGTCAGAGACAGTGAAATGAGTGGTGACTTTCATTGCAAAGCTTGCATGAAGACTTCATCTAGAGTTTATGAATGTTAAATTGTGAAAATTTTGGAGAAAACCATGCTTTTTAACATATTGAAAGCAAGGAAAAATAGAACTTTCTTATATAATTTATTCTTCTATAGTTCCAACAACATTGCAGAATATATTTTCTTTGATGTATGAAAATACCCTCCATGTAAAAAGACATTAATTCTTGTGTTTTTAAGAACATGATTATTATTTCTCCTTTTCCGATTATTCTATGAGGAGAAAAAATCTAAATGATACATTTTTATTTTCTTTATTGCGACTACTAGTTCTTAAAATTCAGAACTAGTATAAAAAATGAACTATTTCATTTTGTCACTTGCTAACAATTAGTCTAGTTTCAAAAGTATTAGCTACAAATAGGATATTACGGGGAGCTGTAGCAAGGTGTAACAAAAATTATATTAGTAGAAAAAACTTAAATCCAAAGTCTATAGAAGCTCTAGCTAGCTTAATCCATTAAAAAATAATCTAAGAATAAATTATATTGATATATCTGTGTGACTTTTAACCTTTTCTGATTCATAGACTCTTGGATGCTTCAATTTCCTTAAAGAAAATTACATATACAACAGCTTAAGTGTTCTTTTGTGGGCATTTTAAAGAAATACATTTATTGAGAAAACTTTGAGTTTAATGATATTGGCATTTTCTTTACAAATATTTTCATATTGAATGAAATACATATTTAGCAAGAGACACTTTTGACCTTCATACAAATGGAGGACAGAAAATATATAATTTGTTTCTTAGATATAGCTGAAAAAATATAACACTTCAGTAACAAACTCTGTTAACAAAATCTGTATTTGCAGATTCTCTCTTTCAAACACTACTTCTATCCTCACTCTATAGCTCTATTAGGAAGATGAGATATCTCAAGAAGGTAAGTGATATATAAAAGGTTTTGCTGTCTATTTCTGTACTCCCTTTCTTAAAAAAACGAATTACTCCCTCGCACAGCATCATGTGCAAAGCACCTTTATGTTTGCCTCAGTATGTTTACGAGAAAGAAGGGGCAAAAAATCCAACAACTATCAATAAGCGCAATTAAATTTCAGTAGAAATGCTCCCTTTTATGAAACATTACTGCTTAACACACATTGTGGCTGTGGACCAGCTTCTCTAAGTTTAAGGTTAAAGTTATACTATAACATGACATTTTCGCTCTGATAAAACTATTTTCTTGATTATTAAAACCTAAAAAAGAAGACAGTGCAGATGATGTGTGGTTTTCTTAGGTAAAACAACGTTAAGAATAAAATTTTGTGTTTTTTTTTTTTTTTTTAAGGAAACAGCTAATTATTTAATATTAGATTTATATTTATATGTTCATATAAAACTATTAATAAACCCTCTGCTATAAACTATTAATAAACCCTCTGCTATAAACTCGACTGAATTTCAGCAACTGATGACAAAGTATTCCAGCCTCTGTAAGCATTTCTGTCACTGATTTCCTATGAAACTTTGTGAGCAGGCTGAGGCGTAAGGATTTATTTAAGTCATTGTTTAGCCTGATAGCTGGTGCTTTTTTCCTCTGACAGAGGGCACAGTGGTCTAAAGAGTTAATTTTTAACCCTTTGAGGCACCCTAAACAAAAGGTGTGTGGGTAGCTTCTAGCTGGTCCTACTTTAACTTGGTGACTGTGTCAGCTTAGACAGTGCCCGCTGCCATTCATTTCTGCTCCTATTTCACCCCTTACTACAGCAGGCAAAATGTTCGCAAATTTGCACAGCAGATTGTTAGATTGGTCCAGTTTTGGCTTTGAATTCCATTTCTCTATTTTCCCAGTGGCCTTCTCCACAAACACAGTGCAGTCACTGCCACTCAATTAGCCATGTTTCTCAGGGTAACTGCTGAGTGAATAAAGTAGTTAAGTGTCAAATTTCTGTTTTAATGGAAAGTGTCATACCACTAGTCCACAAAAATTCTTCCAGTTCTGTTAGTGGAGTACTTCTGAGTCCATCAGGGGACATGAGCTTAGAGAAGACAAGTAACTGATTTGTTTTGAATATCTGTTTCATAGAATAATAGAATCTTAGAATAGTTTGGGTTGAAAGGAACCTTTATCTGCATTATCTGATTTCAACTGCCCATTGGTAGGGATGTCATTCAATAGATCAGGTTGCTCAGGGTCCCTTACAACCTGGCCTTGAACTGGTCCAGGAGCTGGACATCCACAACTTCTCTGGCCAACATGTTCTGGTGCCTCGCCAACCTCTGAGTAAAGAATTTTTCCCTAATATCTAATCTAAACATGCTCTCTTTCAGTTTAAAATCATTGCTCCTTCTCCTATCACTCTCTGTCTGTATAGAAAGTCCCTTTTCCTCTTTTTTCATAAACTCCTTTAAGGCAGTGAAAGTCTGCAATGAGGTCTCCTTGCAGCCTTCTCTATTCCAGGCTGGACAGTTCTCTTAGCCTGTCTTCACAGGAGAGTTTCTTCAGTCCTCTGATGATCTTTGTGGCCACTTCCCTGGATCTGCTCTAACAGATCCTTGTCTTATGTTAAGGATCTAGAGTTGGATGCAGACCTCCAGGTCTCACAAGGACAAGTAGTGGGGTAGGTCATCTCCCTCATCCTGTTGGCCACACCTCCTCTGAGTGTGATGGGCCTTTTGGGAAGGATGTTGGTTCATGTCCACCTTTAAATCCACGAGAACCCCTAAGTCTTTCTTAGCAGGGCTTCTCTCAATGCCTTCTCACAGTCTGTACTCATCTGGGATTTTCCTGATAGAAGTGTTGCAATTTAGATTTGGTGAACTTCATGAGGTCCTATGACTTGTCAGGTCTGTCTAGGATCGTCTGCATGGCATTCCATCCTTTCATGTCAACTGCACAGCTTGGCTTTGTGCTATCTGCAAACTGGCTGGGGGTGCACTCATTCTCATGGTCTATATCATCCATGAAAGATGATATTTAAGAACACTGTGCCCAACACAGAGCCCTGAGAAACACCACTCATCACCAGCTGCCACCTGAGCAAAAAGTCATTGACAACACTCTCTGGTTCTGCCCATCCAGCCCATTGTTTTTCCACTGAATACTCCATTCATCAAATCCATGTCTCTCCAATTTGGAGATAAAGATATGATTTGAAATGAAGGCCTTATAGAAGTCTAGGGAGATGGCATTGATTGATCTTCCCTTCTGTCCCATTAAAAGACCACCAGATTGGACAGGCAGGATTTTCCCCTAGCAAAGCAGTGCTGGCTGTCTTGGATCACCTTCTTGACTTTCATATGTCTTAGAACATCTTCTAGGAGGATCTGCTCCATGGTCTTCCCAGGTGAGGCTCACTGGTACATCTTCCCTTCTCCCCTTTTTAAAAATAGGAGCAACATTTCTTTTCCCTCAGTCACCAGAGACTTCACCTGACCACCATGACTTTTCAAATATGATGGAGAGTGGCTTGGCAACATCATCAACCAGTGTCCTCAGGAATACATGTCCTCCAATCCCATGGATTTGCAACTATTCAGTTTCATCAGCTGATCTGAAACTGTGGTTTGCTTACAGAGGGAAGGACTTCATTCTTCCTATACCCATCCAGATGTCTGGGGACATGGCAGATATTGAAAGCCTGACTGCCAGTGAAGACTGAGGGGAAAAACTCAGAGTACCACAGCCTCTTTCACATCCATCACCACCAGTTCTCCCCTGCTTATTAGGGGCCATTCTCCTCGGCCTTTCTTTTCTGACTCTAAACTTAGAGAATCTGTTTTTGTTCATGCCTCTTTCCAAGTAATTGCCCAGCTTTGCCTTGGCTTTCTTCATCCCTGCACGTTCAAGCTATATCTCCGTACTTCCCCAAGGTCACCTCTCCCTGTTTCCACTGCCTGTGCATGTCCTTCTTACTTCTCAGTTTGAGGAGTAGGTCTTTGCTCATCCATGTCTTTTTCTGACCTGCCTTGCTCAAATTCCTACACATTCCTCCACACATAAACATTACGATATGATCATAATTTGTAAATTAAAACTTATTTTATTTTGTTATATTTTATTTTTGGAACAATGAAGTTTAAGAACCATGAAAGTAACTACAATCAAAAGTTTGAGAAAAAAGGATCTACTGCTTTCACACATCTTTGGACCCAGTCCTGCACTTTGAACTTGAATGAAATTGCCCATCACATAGGACAAAGCTCTCTAATGTCAACAAAGTTAACCTGCTTGACATCTTTTCAGACAAAATGTCTGGCTTTTCAAAAATCAAGCGATTTCAGTTCTTAAACAAAACAACTGCTTCCTTCACCTGATTTCAAGAGAACTTTGCCAGCAAAAAACCTGCATAAGTGGCCCCATTGTGTCTACTCACCCTTGAATGATTGCTACTTAGCAGCTTCTCTTAAGAAAACTGTGCATAATCAAAGTTAGACAATGGGAAAAACAATTAATATGAATGACTCTCGGATCTCTGAGAGCCTTTGTTATGCTACCACAAATGTACACAAGAAAAGAGCTATATATGGGACCATATGAGGTGATCAAAACATTAACCAGACATTGTAACCATTTTTCAATATTCTCAGCCCCGAGTGTGTGTTTGAAAGAAATGTGCTACTTGGAGCAAAGCCATTTTTTAGTGTGTGTGCCCTGTATCTTTGCTTACTCATGGCAGTGGTGGTGACAGAAGTGCTGACGCCGGTCCCAGAAGCAGCACTAGAAATACCTCCCTCTCCCTTCCTTGCATTCAAAGCTAATCCAGAGACCTGTGAAAGAGAGATGTGTACATTTATAGCAGCTTGTCTGCCCAGAAACTAGCACTGAAATGCACAATTTTATGGTTAGTTTTCCTAAAAGTAGACTTTAAATGATAATTAAGTTATAAATATTTGAGGGCCATGTCGTGATACTGTTCCTTGCTGTGACAGACGGTGCAGTGGAGGCTGAGCGTGCCCTGCTCCTGAGGGGCACGACTGTGCCTGGGCTCTCCCAGGAGGGACCCCGACTGGCTGGGAGCCCAGCCCTGAGGGGTTACAATCCTTTGTTGTGCCTGTCTGGGGTGCCTCACTTTTCCTGAGCTCTCTGAGAATGCCATGAGCTAGTCTGTCAGCTCTCACCCTGGCTTTGCTGCAGGTGCTGCAGGCAGCTCAAAGCTTGAACCCATGGACAGCCAGGTGTACTGCCCCATCTCAGGGCTGTGAGCATCCTGCTTCTATGGGGACTATCATCGTTATTCACACATCTTAAACTCCCAGTTCCCAGGAACCATCTTATTTTCTGGGTGATATTTATTTATAGCTGTTTCATAAAGTCTAACACACTATGTTTGTGTGTGCATGCCTGCCTGCCTGTGTACACATACAAATCGAAGTATTAAAACCCTATCTGGTAAGTATGTGAGATTATTTTCAATCCATGAACTGAATCCTAAATACCTTTAAAAATAAATAATGTTTTTATGTAAGGAAAATGACTAAGTGGGTAATTATTGGAGGCATACTGCACAGCGTACTTGGTGATATCAGAGTCAGGTTTATTAAGAATGCTATTTTTTAGGCAGTTTTTATAAACACAGTATGCTTTAGCTGCTGACCTACTAATTGCTGGGTCATGTATCTATCTAGTTGTTAGTCAGGGTGACTTTCTTTCAGGTGATCTGTACAAAATAGCTGTTCGTGAGATCTAACAAGATCAAAAAACCTTGTGAAATGACCTTAAATCAAAAACGACTGTATATCACCATGCCATGTCAGTACTTTGAGGTACTGCTTACAAAAATAGGGCTAAATAAATAATTGACTGATACTACTACTGCAATTACTACTAATAATAATGATAATGATAATCAGCTTTAATGATAAACCTGATACACTGTTTACTGTGTGTTGGTCCCAGTCTCATCATTTATAGAGATATTTTTTACTATGATTTGACAAGGATTAGGAGAAAAATCCAAATGAGATTTTTTTTTTGTTTTAGCATCGCATGAAAATTACCCCTTACTGAAGTTTAAAGTATTGCCTGACAGTAGTCTCTGCGAGTAATACGAAGACAGCAAAGAACTTTTAAAACTGAGGTAACAATTTCATTTGTGAAATGTGTATTTAGTTTATTAAAAATTAAGCTCCCCATAACCGCTGTTACAAAAATGAAGTACAATGTAAGCAGAATTCTCTCTAAATTATTGCATGTATGTGATATAAACATGACAATTAAATACAGGATTAAATGACTACTAGCACTCTTAGTTGCACAGCCAGGTGCTAGCAAGCAGAAAATCCACAGACAAATTTGCATTTTTTCCACCTTGCTCCAAATTTAAAAGACTGTGAAAAAGTGTGGCTGTGAGCAAATTTAACCATTTTCATGACTGTCAGTGGCACAATCTCTGAGAACTTCTTAGTGTATTGTTATACCTGTTTTTTTTTTCCCCATAACACTCTTCTGATAATAAATTTTTGGAAGAGTAACTGTGCATATTGAGGCATATTCAGTCTGGTGAAGTATATATGAGACACTCTGTCTCCTTTTTCACACAAAGCAGAAGCCTGTGCCTCAGGCTAGGCATGCAAGTCTCTTGGCTTGGCACAAAGAAGTGCAGCATCCAAGAACAATGGCAGCCTTGCCTATTTACCTTTTCTCACTCATTCACAAACCCACATCTTAGATCGTATTCCATGGCCTTTTCTTGGAGTTTGGTGCAAAGTCTCTCCTTTTAACACTGTTAGTGTAGGCAGAGAGAAACTAACAATGAAAAAATGGAATTTGGACTAGGGTGGAAAAGTCAATTGATTCTTTAAACAGAAAGTCAGGGAAAGGAAGAGGGCTACACACTCAGAACATTAGCTCAAGCAGTTGCAATAAACTTTCCAGTCAATTATTCAGATATGCTGAAATTTATTGGAATATGACGACTTGTTACTGAATATAGACATTATTCAAATTTTTCTTCTATTTACATCCTATTTTTAATTTTCTGATCTGATTGTATCAGTATGTCAGGGATACATCAAAAGCACCACACTGATATCAGAAGGAAAACATAATTTTTTGTAGGATCTCAAATTGACAATAGAGAAAGTATTGGTGCAAATGAAAATAGAATATTAAAGTAGTCCAGGATCTCGTAGCTCATACACTGTAAAATTAATTTATAAAGCCATTTCAGGAGTGACCTAAATATCAAGCCAAGTACAGTTGTAAAAGCTTCACCTAATCCCCAACAGGGAAGCCAGAGTAGCTGGCATTTTACAACAGTTACTACATGGTATTATTGGCAGCAGTTCTACAAGCAGCACATATTAGACTAATTACCATTAAACTATATTAGTTTCTGTTGATTTCCTGGCTAAAAGTTCAGAAGATCTTACCTTTTTCCATGTGATGTGCTTGCCAGGTTTTACGGATTTCTCAGGACTTCATAAGTAATATAACACCTTGTGTGATGTAATTTCAATACAGCAATTGTTTATCACAGAAATGATCCTCAACCTGGCTCAGATCTAAGAAACTTTTGTGAATGCCACTTTGCCCTTGCCCACCTGTTTTATGTTTCTCCTCCTCCCCTTATCTACCTTTTCCACACAACAAGACAATCCAAAGTGTGGGCCATTTAAGTGTCACCAGGTCTGTAAGGCTCGAAAAGCTTTGCCAGTTAACATAAAACAAAATCACTGTTGGTTCCATGGAATCACGTTTCTCCACCACAAAGAAAAATGAGAGGAGAGGAAAGGTAGCTTTAGAGTGGGGGTTTGAATGAGGACACTTTGTGAATGTGAATGGAAACTCTACATTCTTTGTTATTTTAACAGGCTGTGTCTGTTCTCCTTGAAAGAAATTGTATAAGAGAAGATTGGATTAAGTAGTTTTTATTTTATTTCAATGCACTTGTGCACTTTTACAAAGATCAACTTACTTAGCCATGTAATAAACTCTTGTTTTACAATAGTAGTAGTGCATATTATACCACTGCAGGTATCTGTAAAGCAGGGAATCAGAGCAGGGAAACAAAACATTTGTTTCTTTGGTGAATGAAGCATATATCATTACCTTCAGTCAGTATGTCAGATATAACTTGAACCTTTGCAAGCCAGTCAGAACAACGTGCAGGTGCCAGTTAATCAGCTTTGAGCAATTGTACCTATTCAGATCACTACCTAATTCTTTGCAATTAAACATTTGATAGGTTGGTGTTTATGATAAAAATCCTGAAAAATTTTTTAGAACAGCAACCATTTTTAATCTACCTAATGCAAAACAAAATCCACCTTTTGGCGATCAAGTACCTCTTCATTAGAGACATTTGCAATTTTCTGCAAGTGTAATCTACAGAAACAAGGATGAATACTATAAAATATGAAAATCATGTGTATTGTTATTAAATTGTGAAAAACTATGTTCTGTAAAGAAATCCTTTAGTCTTTCATTGAATTATAAAACCTCTATTAAGAATTTTACTATTTTAGAATTTCCACTGTATTCCTTGTATTTTTGGTTCCATCTGAACTGGCTATAGAGTTTAATATAAGGAGGTGGACAGGGAACAGCATAGATGTCAGCACTTAAGCAGCTTAGAGAAATAAGAAGGCATTTGAAGGTAAGAAAATAATTCTGGATAAAACATATATAAATAACAATATATAAAAAGAAAAATAAATAAGGTTTAGTAAGTATTCTAAAGGTCCTATTTTACAAAGATGAATGGTATTTTCAAATTTTCTGTTACATATTCTTTGTTATGTAGTTTTGAGGGTTTCTTGTTGATTTTGCTTTGCTTCGCTTTGGGTGGGTTTTTTTTATTTCTTTGTGCTTGTTTTTCTTTTTCTTAGAATAAAACTCCTTTGGAATCAGAAATACCTACAGAATTTTAACCTTTTCAAGAAAACATTAGAGTTTCTAATACTGTTCAATAATTACCCTTGACAGAAGAGAAAATTTAAATCAAATTGGGTTTCACTGAAAATATTCTGAACCATCCACAAAAAAGTTTTCATTCAATAATTTGCTCATATAGTTATCATACAAATATTAATGAATAAAATGAGAATGAGAAATTCCAGGAATATATTTAAAAGACTGTTGTGGTAGGCATAATGATGTCATTGTGAACAGGAAAAAGAGAGGAAAAGAGCAAAAAAGATTGCACATAATAGAAAAAAATGGTAAAGGAAGTTAATTTGGTCTTCCACTAAATGTGAATTCTTCTATGGAAGATGAATATGCAGACATCGATCAGAACTATTTTACATGAATCCTGGAAAAAATAATTTATAGGATCAAATAACATTAATCATGACAAATTTGCAGAGAAATAAATGATTAGATGCTATTAGAAGAGGGATTCTCAATGCTGTGGTGTTCTAGAAAGATAAAGTATCATATAATCTTATGAAAAATAAACAATTTTTAAAATTTTCAGGCATAATAATAAGTATTTTGAGAAATTCACATACTACGGAGAAGTATACATTCTGGGTTCTATGTCTGAAGAAGGATAAAATGCTTGTTCTTGGGAAAACACTAGACTTTATATGTTTGTTTCCAGGAAGATGCAGCAGAGGAAAAATATCTGTATGCAGTTCTCCACTTTTCTGGGCATCTGCTGTCACTTCACTCTTAATCTGAAATGTTTTGTTGAGAGTACCAATGTGCACAAGTTGCTCAGATAAACCACTTACGGATTTAATAGAAATCAGTTTAGTTGCCAACAAATAGACCTTACCACAACAAGTTAAATCTAGGATAATTCATTTATTATAGTTTAATTTTGAAAAATTCCATTTTTTAAAAAAATGAAAAGATTTGAAATTATGAAAAAACATTTAGTGATGCATACAACTAAAATGATATGTAATTCATATGAGAATATTTTAAGGATATGTTAATTTTATGACTGGAAAAAACTGTCACAAAAATAATGGCAAGCTATTTAAAAAGTCATTAATAGAGTAGAACCTGTTAATGTGTTTGATGTTATAAGAGAAAGTATAACCAAGTATTTGACTGTCTAAGGCTATAGTTAGGTTTTTATTTCTCAAGAAAATCAACTTTAAGTATTGATGACACTTACTAGAGAAACTATTCACAGATCATTTATAGAAGCAGTTAGGACATGACTTTTATTTTTCCTATTAATTGCTACAATTTCTTGTCTTTAGTTATGATTCCTTTTCTATATGTTCTTGGAAAACATATTTTAGAGTCATTTGCATATTTCTGTTAATATATTACTTGCCACAACAAGATCCCAGGGTCTTGATAAAACATTTTGCCACCCCTGTTCTTACAACATATCATTTGTGTCACTTTCAAACTCTTGTTTTGTTGGTCTCACTTTCTGGTTTAGGGTACAGGCAAGAGTTTTTATGGGGGTGTGTGTGAACAGCCCTATCCTGAGCCTCTCTTAATTTCAAGGTTGAATGTGTTGTAGAAGTAATTATTTAATGCCAGATGCCTTTGTCTCCACTCTTGTAAAAAGATATTAGATAGATTCTCAAATATGAGTACACCAAAGAGAAATGTGTCTTACCACAGTTGAAAGATAAACCAATAAATGGAATGAATATACATAAAATCATCTGATGGTAGAGAGAAAAAAAAAGGTCTTTCAAGGATAAATATGAGAAAAATTTTATTTTCTGTAGAAGTCTCAAAACTCAGCATTTTTAAAGTGTCCTAAAACTTCTCAAAACATTTATTGAAACATTTATTTAACCTCCACTTAGTTAAGTGTTGCCATTCTTTTACTCTAAGTGGTTATGACACTGTGTAAATAAGGCTAATAAAATCAGAATTAATATGCTGAAGAGTTCCTCATTCAAAAAACTTAAGATATGCAACTCTCTGAAGCCACTTCTAATGATACTCCACTGACAGATAATAACTTCTCTTTATTTCTTGTTCTTCCATGTAAAACCATATGCATAGCCAGAAAAGCAATCCCACCCTTCATCTCCTAATTTCTTTCTTTTTTTTTTTTTAATTATCAAATAATTTTATCACAAATTATTGTGATAAATTATTGAAGTTGGCTGCAACCAACTGTAGCCATTCCATCATATTGCAGCCTCTTCCGGGGACATTCAGCACTTGTGGAGCCTGAACAGACACTATTAGGAACATGAAGCTGCAAAGTAAAAGAGCTTATTTTTGTCCTATGTCTGCTGGGTTTTGTGCCATTGATAGCAGAGGGTCTCTCAAATTTGTGATTGCAGCAGTTCAGAATATTCAGCTCTGCTGTGCCTGTGGTTGTCCAAGAGTTTTCTCAGACCCTAGTGTTTACTGGTTTGAACCTGGATTTTTTTACTGGTTTGGCACATATGCAGTAGAAGTTTCTCTTGAATATGTGGTTCAGGATTAGCCCTTATATTAAGAATCTGCATAATGAACTGTCGCAAAGAAATGCTGGCTTTGTCAACCTTGCACAGCTGTACTTTGCATCAGCCAAACAATAAAACGGTCCCTGTTGCCTGGTATTTATGCTCTGAATGATGTCTGCCTGCCAATTATAGTGAGTGATGTGGTCAGAAGTGGCTGCTGCAACTGGTGTTTAGCAGAGAAACCTCATTAAAGAAAAAAACACCATTCCTCATGTATGTATTGATAACATTTTTTTCCTGAATCAAACTACTGCAGGGGCACATATTATTTTTTAAGATAAAACTGCTTGCTTCCAGTTTTTAGCTTGTACTGCCAAATCTCTAACCTTTTTAGTTTTAAGGAAAATAAGGATAAAAAAAGTTAAAAAATAAATTATTTCTTGCTGATTTCCAGATCAAATTGTTCATAAATCCAGAGGAAATTCGACTTTTCAGTTTTAGAAATTTACCCATATTTATGGCATGGGAAAGAAGATGATATGGGAAGCAAGACCACTTTATTTTTATATTTTACCAATTGTCATTTCACTAGGTAGAAAAAAAGACTGCAAGTTCAAGTACTGTTTCTTTCTCTGATTTAATTTCACTAAAACTTAGAGATAAGTTCTGTAGTCTGCTGTTTTCCAGACTGTCAATGAAAGCTTTCTCAAAAAATGTTTCAAAAACTAACATTACAGATGACCAAAAAAATTACACTCTGTTTCAGTTCTTTCTAGTTCTCTGTTATCTCTTCAATCTCTCTTGCATACAGGTGCTTCATTGTACACAGCTGTGTTTCAAGCCCTGGCAAAAACAGTTGCAGAAAATAAAAAAAATTGCCAGCTTTACTTTAGCAACAAGTGCTTTTACTTCTTTGGTCTTATTCCTTGTACACAAAAGTACACAGGTCCACACTGCCTCCATCACAGGAATCTGGCACAGGCAACTGCTGTCAACTAGCAGCCAAGCATTTTGTGTAGACTACTACTACCGGTAACAGTTTTCATTGGCAGTGAATTTGTCTCCAGTCCAAAGTCTGCCACTTTCTTCCTTATATTGTGTCCATTAACTCCATCCTCAGACTCCCAGTTCTTCTCAATTTAGCAGATATAACAACATAGAAAACTAAAATTTCATCTGCAGCAGCTCAGCTCTGCCTAAAACTACTTCACTTTTATTATTACTTCAGATAGGAAGTAGCCCTTGGCTGTAAGAGTTTTCTGTTGTTGTAGCTATTGAAAAGAGATTTGAACATGAGCATCACTTGTCTAAATCAGACCAGAACATTGATCTGCATAAAAATAGGTGAGGGAGATCAAATTAAAAAATCCTTTTGTAATAAAAGAAGACTTCAAACTGTCTTGATTCACTTTTGAGAATGAGCATAAATAATTTGTTATTAGGCTACTTTCTCCCTGTAGTGTCAAACTTGAGACCTGGGCCTGTGTCCTGAAGTGTGAAATCAAGCTGTGTAGATATTTAGCACAACTTTTGCACTACAGGAAACATATTAAAATTCACAAAGTACACCTCTTCTTCCTCTTTAAAATGCACAATGATTACTGTGTCTCTTTCCAAGTGCCTTCTGTGGCTAAAAGGCTATTTCTGTAAAACAGAGAGCATTGGTACAATTAATTCCTGCACATATCCTGGGATAAACTCCATGAGATGATCATCTCACCTGTAATTATTTTGGGAAGGATTATTTTTGCCACTGAGGCTGCATGACAATTCATATCAAGTAATATGAATGTCTTGAAATTCAGGAACCTTGTAAAGAACATTCAAAAATGCTCACTTGCAGACATGAATGATGAATGGTAATTAGTTGAGCCCTGCTAATGAAGGATAACAAAACTCAGAAATCTAAGCTCATGTGTGAGCATGTTTACCCTGGATTCTAAAACCTAAGAGATTTATATTGGTAACTTTTCTGAAGCCAGAAATTTATACCGAAGCAGTTCCTCATGGACTTCAGGATGGGAAGTGATTTGTTCTCACATATGCACTTTTTTTTTCCTAGGCAAAAGAAAGAAAAAAGTATATCTCTTCTAACTCACAGCTTTTGTTGAAGAAAAACTTCAACAGATGCACTTTGACCCTATATTGCATGTCTTAGTTGTTTGCTGCCCATACTTTTATATTGACAGAGACTTCTTCTTCAGCAAAGGGCAGAGGAACCTTTAAAATCACCTGCTTTGAGGCATCAGCTCTTGACGTCAGTTGTGTCTAGAGTACCAAAAGAAGGCAAACTGGAGAAGTACAAATCTGAGTGACAACTCTTTTTGAATAATCTGTTTAATTGTTTAAACTCACCTAGGCTTGGATTTTCAGTTTCTAGTTTCCATTTCCCATAAGGGCTTGCTTTTCTATTGTTTGTGACACTGAGGCACCTCGGGTTATGAGAAAGGATGAGTCAATTTACACCCCCATCTCAGGTTTCCTCCCCTCTGAACTGGCTTGTCCAACATAATTATGTATTAAACAACTTTACGTGGGATTACAGATGTCATTAACTCTTATGATTCCAAGGCAAATCTTCACAAATCACAGAGAATCACATAAGTACTATGATAATATAACTTTGATAATATGATACATAAGCCTGTTCTTGGTAATTTTCTGTATACTTGCATCCACAACACAAATGAGTGATCTGACAGAGATGATACATGCAGTCCTATTTTCAAGGTCACCTGCAGAGGAGCCCCTTAATTGACTATAATAATTTTACTGTAGATTTGAACACATATTTTACTTCAACTTTGAATTTGTTAGATATTACCACCTATTAATAAATTTATAGAATATGTTAATGTGGGAAATTTCAACTATAAAGCTTTCTTCTTCTGAATGATGATATACAGACCCAGGATTTTGTTACGTGGAATTTGTTAATCCAGTTTCAAAAATTAAAATTAGTTTAAAATACATTTACACAGTAATTACTCCCTTAATGTAAACATAATGATGTCACAAGATTTACTCATTGATTACAAAAAATTATTTCTTCTTATCAAAAATCTACATATATCTTAAATCCACAGATATCTTAAATGCACATGTATCCAAC
Organism: Muscicapa striata striata; assembly: GCA_030060385.1. Taxonomy (NCBI): domain Eukaryota; kingdom Metazoa; phylum Chordata; class Aves; order Passeriformes; family Muscicapidae; genus Muscicapa; species Muscicapa striata. Next base: position 1,874,628 of record JAREIS010000255.1, read on the forward strand.
TCTAAAAATAATGGAATTGTGTAATTTTTTAAAATAAATGTTTAGAAATTAAAGACTAACAAAACTGTTTTGTGTCTACAGAACCCAAATAATGCTAAACTCAGATTCTATATTTATGGACTCTGGACTATGAACAAATGTCATGAAATGTTTTCCTTATTGCAGTACACAAAAATCTAAGAAACTAATTTTTATTTATCTATTCTCAAACCAGAAATGTTAGTTAGGAATGAGTATTCAAAGCTGAATATTTTTCTCTTTCACAACTTAAAAATAATGGTAATTAGCAATAGTGTTTTACAACACAAATGACCCAAGAAATCTAAAATAGCATCCGTATTTCAAATTTCATTGACATGACTAAGACATTAACAGCATTTCCTGAAATACAGAAAGTCCAGCTGAAGAGAAACTTCAGAGAAGTTTTTTCTCTTACATGCTAGGAAAAAAAAATTGAATTTTTCCACATTAAGCGAAGTTTCTAAGAATGTTATTTGGTAATATCAACAGATTTTAATCTAGATATAATGTCAGACATAAAAAAAAAAAGAGAGAGATTTTATCAGTTTGTTGCAACAATTGAAAAAGCCAAATTTAAAATCCTTTCTGGTGTTGCTTAAAGATCTTGGACATCCTGCATTTCTGTTCTCTATGCTGAGTCGTATCCTCAGGGGTAACTCTGTCTTCCATATCATATTCATCTGACCAGATTATTACTCACTTGAAATTATGGAGTACAAGCATGTGTTCTGTGATGTCTTCCTTGTCTACCATTTTGTGGGTAAAGAAAAATATGTTTGACTACTTTTTAACTAGTTGAAGGTTCTGTGCTTTGGTAGAAGACAAGATATTATAGAAGATGGGGTGCAAGCTGGGAAATATCACAATATTTTAAAGAGTTTTGGATTATAATTCAGGATTTTAGGAATTTGTTCACAAAATTTGGTGTGATACAATTAATGTGGTTAAATCTTTTGTCTTAATGTCTTATTCATCTTGGATGATGGTATCTGACATCAATTTTTAGTAGCAAACCACATTTCTTGTCCAGGAAACATTAAAAATAAGAAATAAAAAGAATATTTCCTGTATACTACCCTTGACTGCATCATTAACCTGAGGAAGTGTGTTGGGTTGATGTGGCCAGAAATGTGTATTCTATCACCATCTGTTGGGGCTGGGTGGGGCAGTGACCCTTATCTCCATGGCACACACTACCTGCTAATGGGCCATCTTTAAGACCAGGTGGGAGAATCATCTTTATCTTTTCCACAACCCATCCTCCCTCCAGGAAGATATCATCTGCTGCTGGCCCATCAAGTCCCACTGTATGACTGATAAAATTACATCATCCCACTGGGAGATGCTCCAGCCAGGGGGAGGAGCCAAGCCTTCCCTACCTAGATGAAAACGGAGATTTTGGACACCAAGATACCTTCTTTCCACTGGATTCCAGAGGAAAACCAGACCTTTCACATCATCCCTGGACCTTCAGAGGAAAACTGCACCCTTCTACAGGAGCACTGCTTCAGCTGAACAACATCTGCCACTGCAGGGGGGCTGTAGCCACCATTTAATGGGACTGCTACCAACACCCTGACTGACTGATGGGGTGTCAGGTTGTATTCTGACTCTGTCAGGGTTGGGATTGTTCTTTGTAATACTGTTTTTCTGGTTTAATTTTCTTAGTAAAGAATTGCTATTCCCCTATTTTTGCCTGAGAGCTCCCTTAATTTCAAAATAATAATAATAATTTGGAGGAGGGGGGTTTACATTCTCCGTTTCAAAGAGAAGTTTCTGCCTTTATTGTCAGACACCTGTCCTTCCAATCAGGACAGGGAGTAACTCAAAATCAAGTAATATCTTAAGGATGGATTTTCCTTCCTGCCAACTGATGCTCCACTCAAAATAATTTCTTTAGAAGAGTTGTACTGTATAAGCAGGAAATAATTCAAATTTTGTTTAGCTAGAGAAGACTGAGAAAATGAGTCTCTGTCCCTATTGATTGGTAGACACTGTGGGTATGGGAAAATATCTGGGTTATGCTCCAATGATTTCCACAACCTTGGTGAAATGGAATAACATAAAAAGATAAAGTAAAAATACATTAAAACAATGTAAAAGAAATAAAAAATTGGTAAAAATTAAATACCATGAAGTCTAAATATAAACCTCTTCTCCTATATTCCCAATAGCTGTCCTGCAGACTTAGGACAACCCAGGCTGAATTTGGGGCTAGAAGTGATCTCAGAATATCTCTAAAATCTCTAATTCTTCTTAAAGGAGGGTTGATTAATGAATCAAAACAGATTACCCAGGCCATTCAGTGTGGCTTTTTAATTGGATCATCCAAGCAGTATTTTGATGACCTGGTGGACACCAAGATATATCTGTCTTGGGTAGAAAATATTATGGGAGAGGGATGAGAAAAAAAGGAAAAAACATGTCTCTCATGGTCTTGGTTAGTTCCCTAATCACAAAACTTTCAGATTTGGATTTGGGGAAAGTGGCAAGAACTGGTAGCATAATTTCTTTCTTTTGTTATATTTCCAAGTCGTACTAGCATAAATTGTCCAAAGCCACTCTGAAAACCCTTGATCTCATCATCAGCTGTGAGAAAGGAACTTGTAGCTACTCTGCCTTGTGTGTGCTCCATATGGGCCAGGATGTGCCCTGTTTGTTCTTTTCAAGTCTGGGGATCCATGGGTGTGCACAGGGACAGAGATGTTAGTGTCTGAGGAGCTAATGTCAAAATGCTTGTCAGTGACAGCCTGCAGAGCCTTTGGATTTATCTGTTTTCAAGGTGCCTCATTTCTGATTGTGAAATTTGATTCACAAAACATTCTGCTTGTGGCATCAAACTGTGAGGAGAGGGCTTGCTCTTTGCTCATTGAATACCATTTTAGAATTTGAATAGCCTACAGGTGAAAGGAAAAGCAATCACAGGGCTGTCTACAGAACTGAGATTTTTAGTCCATTTTAGTGGATATGTTTTAATGGAAGATTTGTAGCTAAATGTTTATCAAGATGTTTAACTTTGGGCATTGATATTTAAAATAAATCTTCCAGGCCCAGATCTGTAACCAAACTGAGCTATATACAATATTATCTCTTTGCTGAAGTGTTTCAGCACAAAAAAGAATGAGTACATTTCTGCAGGAGGAGTGAAACTGTAGTCCTGTCTTCTTGTAAAGAGAGGAAGATTCATAATGGGAAAGTTACACTGAGGAATTTTGATTATTCAGGGGTCCATTTAATATAAAATTTCCATGTGAAAATCTCAAAATTTTGATTAATTGGGCTCTGGTTCATACAGACTATCCATACTTTTTTTTTCCAGAAGCTGTAAAAATTTCAGCAAAGAAAGTGAGCTTTGGCTTTAAAGCCCAAAAGACTTGTAGAAAAAGGTTCTTCCTTATCTTGCATATAATGTAACATGCATATGTTACTATATGCATATTGGTTTATGCATACAGTAGAGTTTATAAATGAGGTAATTTGCATACTGTTCCTCATTAAATGTCAATGTAGGTGTATTCCTTCAATGAAGAAGCAAAAATCCCCTATATAATATTATAATTTTTTGTTCTAAACATAAAAGTCTCAGGAAAAATGTTACAACTCCCTAAAGGACTTCAGACCTGTCAGAAACTCGTAGGACTGTGTGTAAATCATATACAATCTTAGTTATTTGTTACTTGTTTTTCAGAAATCTTTGCTTGTTGTATTCCAGAGGAGCTCACCTTTATGAATGAAGATATTTTAATGCTACGGTGATGACAGTCATTGGCAAATAAGCTTTGTTCGTAAAAATGTCTTCTATTTCAAGTTTTTTATTCTCAACTAATTTTTTAAGTTTTGAGGTCTTTCTGTTTCACAAAGGATTTAGAAAAGTTCAATAATTGCTGTGTTTCAGAAAAATACAACCTGAACATTTTTTTGTTTTTACATAAAGAAAAATAATGTAAACATATTTGGAGAAACTGATGAATTTTATTGCTAAAATGAAAAATTCCTAGTTTTAACACTTTTTTCAGTAAAATATTGCTTATTTTTAATGCTGAGATCTTCCAGCATGTACCAGCCATCTCACTTTACCTCTTCTAGTAAAATTAGGTCTCTTTGACATCTAATTCAAAGAAAGAGTTGAAAACATTCCATTCCTAAAGTAGAAAAATATAATTTTTCATCCCAGGGTAGTAGGTACTTTCTAATTTCTTATTTCTTTTGTTTTCTCAGAATATACAAGGGAAACTGGCTGGGTTTTGTGCAGCATTTGTGTTTCTATGGCATTGTATTTTCAAAGAAAGGACTGTCCAGACAATGTGGCTCTGCACATTGGGTGCAAATCTTGTCTCTGGGCTCAACCTTCTGTAATTCTTTTTGGGGTAACAGTCAAGAGAATTTGGCATTCTTGACTTTTTCAGGCTTGCCTGCTATCAGTAGAACTGAGCACTACTTAAAAGGTTGGGCCTGGTTAAGGAACAGTCTTTATGAAATCACAGATTTTTTTTTTCCCCCTCAATAATGTATAGCTGAGTGATAAAAAGTTATGTCTCAAAAACTAGGAAATTTTTGGTTTACTCTCAAATCTGATAGACAAAAAGACCAAGAGCTAGTTTAATAGATTAAAGGAAATATTTGGTTATGGATGGAATTGAAATTTCATTCAATTTAAAATGGGGAAGTTTAGGGTCTTACCATTCCAAATATTTTGTTTTATATATATAGGATTTATAAAAAAGAATACTTTGTGCACTGATGATATTTACTAGGAAGAAGTGTTTGAAAGACAAGATTATTTTCAGATGGCCCCTTTCAAATTTGATAGACTTCAAGGATTTTGACCGACTTTAAGTGATGAATTAAATAAATTATGAAGAAAAGGTGGACACAGACTGAAGGGTAGTATGATTTTGTAAGTTATGTTGTGTTATTTAGAAACCTTGAATAAGATTATTAAAACCTTTTGGAAGTCAGTTTAAGAGCAATTAAAAATATAAATTGCATTTTGAGATATGTAAAATACTTTATTTTGCCAGATATTTAGTAACACCTGTTGTACTTAGAGCAGTTTCCATTAAAACTCTGTTTTCTCATCTCATTCCTAAAAGTGGAACCTTTGGGAATGAAAACTTGACCCTGTCTAAAAGATGTTTTTTTGATATCAACCATTTTAAAAATAATTGCAAAATTTTTCTCCTCTTCCCTAAATGCTAGAGCAGGATAAACCAGCAACAATTTAGAGAAGGATAACAAATATTTTCATTGAATATGACGCTACCAAAAATGGGGAAAATGGCATTAATTAATTAATTTTCATTCTTCCTTAATGTTCTGCAGTGTTTTAAGTGTTTGCATTGTTTGTAATGTATTCTGTACCCCTTTCAATATGAAACCTTAGGTGGTAGTTACTGAGGATGGACAGGTATTATGGAATCTGACTTAGCAGCATGAAGGCTAACCAACCTGTTCTTATGGTAATGATTGCACTAAGAATCTGTCAAGGGATATTTTTTAAAGTTGCATCTTGGTATAGGCCAACATGGGGCCTTTTGATCTCATTGTGTTGGAAAATAATTTCTTCTCAGTTTTTGTGTATGCATTTGAATTTTCAACAGTAGAATCTTGACTTTTTTTATCTTGTCTTTTTCACATTTCTCTACTCAGCTGAGATTTTCTGAATCCTAATATTGCCCAGGAAACTGCCTCTCTCTCTCTCTCTCTCTCTCTCTTCTTTTATTACATGTTTTGAATTGTTAATGAAAGTAATGATTACCTTCAGCCATTTGGCCATACAGACCTCAACGTGGCCTCACTCAGACCATTATTTTGACAGGTTTCTTCTCAGTTCTTTGAAATCAAATCTGGTATCCTAGAAGATAGTAATTAATAACACTGGGATAGTGCTGGTTAGTTGTTTACAAATTCTAGAGTAGACTTTATTTGACCTTCATAACTGATTATGCCTAGAAGAAATACTCTTTTCCCCTTTTTTTCCTCCCTTTTACTCCTTTTTCTACTGTTCCTTCATGTAGAATGTACTCAGGCCACACTAGGATTAAATATATAACTTACTTATTTAGTAATTGAGTAATTTGTCTATTTAATCTGATGTTTATTAATAGATATAGAGTAGGAGCCAAAGTATCTTATCTAGACACATTCTCAATAAAATATTACGTGAGATATAAATGCATCTAAATTTCCTCCATAATCTTCTTTGACCATTGCATTTCTACAATATTTTCTTCCTGCAATGCTTGTTCTTTTTCACTTGCAAACCCTTTTGCGTCTCTATAATTCTTATTTTTTATAAACATTTTCTGCTTACCATTCTCTAATAATTGCTCTGGCTCTAGGTTTTCATCCCAATGTTTTTGTCTGCTTTTTGATTTTTGTCTTGATTTTGATTTTTAGATTCTGTTAATACAACCATGGTGATTTTAAAAAATACAGATTCTTACTGTTCTTGTATTTGAAAAATAATTCATTGCAGTTGATTTTTGATATAGTTGATATAGATCCTTTCAGTAAGATGCCATGATTTACAGCCTGATTTCAACAAGATTTTGCCTATTGATTAACTATATTTACTTGGGTTGATGATCTTATTTTAGTGCTTCTGTGCTGTTTTTTTTGTTTTTGTTTTTGTTTTTGTTTTTGTTTTTGTCTTTGTCTTTGTCTTTGTCTTTGTTTTTTCTCTGAGTTATGAAATATATTCTTTACTTTCCTCCAAATTGCCATCTGTCTTTAAATCCTTATTAAGGTTCTACATATTAGCTAGAACTGTATTTAAAGCAGCTCTTCATAAATCCTTGAATAAATCCTTCATAAATCTATTTTAAAAGCAGAATTTGAACATTGGATATATTTCTTAAGATCATACATAGGCAATGAGGCTAAAGTAAAATAGTGAACACTTTTTAATTTACTGAGAATGAGTGTTGCACAGTAAATGGTCTCAAATTTCTTAAAGAAAAATTAGAATGTCGTAATGAAACTTAGCACTGCATATAATGCTTACATACTAGGAGTTTAACCTAGTTTCAGAAGGCTTCATAGATAGAAAATTCTGGCATTTCATTTTTCTCAGTAATTGGCACAAGTACATTAGAATTTTTTTAACCTATATTTAATATGTGTCAGAATTTATATTGAAAGAGAAGGTTAACAAGGGGAAATCAAAACCTTTAGATGGTAGGAGAAAAGGAAATAAAAGGACAGCAAAGGTTAAGGCATAGAAAAGTCAGAAAGTGAAGCTTTTCTGAGTAATTTCTTTATACAATACCCATTAATGCATGTAGTTAATTTCCAAGGTCAAGAATAGAAATTAGCACAAACAGTGTCATAAAGGAGCTGAGCAAGAAGCTTCTGGTAGACAATGCTGTCTTTTTTGCTAGGAGTGGCAAAGGACAGTTCAGAATATTTTCTCGTATTTCATAGTCCTGTTCAAACCACATTCTTCTTTTAAATCCCCTGCTCTATAAATGGGTCCTTTCCAACCATAATAAAAATCAATATGAAGCCCATTAAAAATGCAGAATGCAGAAGATTAATGAATTAATAACTATAGTATTTTATGTAGCATAGAGAGCTGTCCTATAAAGAGGCATAGCAATTTTGTGTGAGGCCAGGTTGCACTTCATATCTCATAGAGATGGGGACAAACTCCATCTCTCTCTTTTCTCTCATTACTGTGAGGCAGAAGGTTTCAGTATGGGTGTGCTGCCACTGCCTACAGGCCTCTAAAGGTAGGTTATTCTCTTAATTCTGGAATCAGGGCTTACTCATATTATTTCTTACTTGGTATATTTTTATAGATTATTGAACTGAAATGATATGTTGGAGCTAAAATATAGTTGTGGTTGAAGCACCCTTGTGAAATTTGCATTCAAAGACATTCTCTTTCCCCACAAGGTTATAGTCTAAATAGTCAAGAAAAAAGGTGAAGTGACTTGCTCAAAGTTATACATCAGATGAGGCACAAACTGACAATAGGGTTTTATGCACTGGAAATATCAATATTTTTGTAAAGAATTTGTCACTTTTGAGCCAGTGAATAAACTCATAGTTTATTTATGTACTAATAAGGAGTTCAGTCAGACCTTGTGTCATTTTTAAACACCATTTTCTCCAAGCACAATTGGTATTGGTCAAAAGTCTTTGCTGGACTGAGCTTTAAAATACCTCAGGTGTGGAGAAAAAAGGTTGGAGGAGAAATAATTTAAATCAGAAAGGACTTATATGCAGTGAAGTGGGACATGAGCCACATTCAAAGTGAGTATATTCTTCCCTGGATGTGTAGGTGTAACTCCCTCGTGTATATTAAAAATGATCACTTACAAAATGATTTTAGATATATTAATGGACTTACTTCCAATCTATTTCTGCTGTCAGATGTGACACCTCACATCCTTAAGGTATAAGAATGGCAACACTCTCTTTGCTCTTGACAAGTGAACTAAAACGGAAATCAAAGTATTTCTATACAGACTTTTCAAAAGAATTTTCCATTTTAACTGAATCAGAAATAGGAACTTTCTTGTATTCAGAAATATCTGCTGAGCTAGAGGCTATTCATAATCATAGACAAACCCACAAAATTTCTGATAAGGTAAAAATCAGTAAGTTGTGCTTCAACTGGCGTAGTTTTTTGGTTGGAGGAGGTTACGGAAGAGGGTGTAATAAAAAGTTTTTGTTTGGTTCAATTTTATGCCTTTTATAGCAAAAATCCTTTCTCTGCTTGCCATTCTAACCTGCCCTTATTTATCTGGTTAAACGCTGTAATTAATTTTCCCGAAATCGCAATTTATTCCTTTTTTCCACTTTTCTTTCTAGTAAAACTGACAGAAAAACAAGGTTACAATTTGGTCATGTAACTGGTGTTGCAACAGGTGTTGCATTAGTGAATGAAAGCTCTCTCCTTGCCTGACTCAAGCTTGTAACTAAACTTGGAAAATTTGTATTTGTAAAAAATACAAGGAAAGTGACAAGTAACCAAATAGATTTTCCTCAGGTAGGGACCGTAATGCTGTTGTGTAGCATCTCACTGAGCTAGTTTTAAAAAAATTCGTGTTGCTATTGCACTTTTCTCCATACTTTGTTTGGTGCATCATCTAGGCGTGACATCTAACTGTTAGCCTTTGTTTATGGACACTCATGTTTGCTCTATGTGCACATAAATATTGTGAGATATTATTTGAAACAAATGCATAACTCTCATGTCTCTAATGCATTTTATTGTGGTTGAGTAGTACATACTTTTATATTTTATAATTATAAGTAAATAATAATAAGCAAAAGCTTTATAAACTGTTAAGAAAGCTGTATGGAACAATATTTCACATGTGCTGAAAATGTATGTATATTCTGCATGAGTCTGCTTCAATTCAGATTTTTTATTAGTACATATTTTTACTATATTGTTGAATATTAATTTGAGTAAACATACATAATCATAAAGGTAATAAAATGAGGTATGAAATTGTTTTAAATTATTTACAGTCACACCCCAGATTTAGGCAAACCATAAGCACCCAGGAACATGTATCCTTCTTTAGAAAACATGTGCAGGAGAATTTTTGTTTGTTTACTGTTTCAAGTCATGGCTAGTGAACCAAGCTTTAGTAAATTATACCTGACTTGATATACTGTAACACAGTCAATATTTGAATTTTGAACTGCTGTTCTGTGGGCAGGTTTTATGGCAGGACTTTCTGAGTTCAGAAGAGTAAGAGGGTTATGCACAATAAAGAGGAAAACAGAACCCATCCCTCTGTTTTATTTGTCCAAAAGACTAAATAGAAATGAATCAGATCAGAGCATGGAATGTGATATTAATGTAATTAATATAATTAATTTTTATTTTGTGAATTTTCAAAATTAATAAATCATGCTCATTTTGATTCAGTAAGCCATGATTGTGGTGGTCACACCCTTCAAGAGATTAAAGGTTTCATCAAGAAGGCCAAGGTGCTCCCAACTGTAACAGTTCAGAAACAGAAAAATGATGACAAATTTTGTTTTTAGAATCATGAATGAAATCTCTTTTTCTGAGAAAAAAGATCCACAGTGACAGAACAATGTGTAAATTATGAAAAGTTTCAGCCTACACAGAACTCCCAATTCCCAGCACATATTGATAAGCATGTACACATTCACTCCATGGGTTCAGTAATTTGAGTTAGGCTGTCTTAATATAACTCAGAATTTCAGCTAAAGATTTCATCTATGTGGAACCTTATGGAGATAGAAAATATAAATAATGGAAAATGTAAAAAAAAAAAAAAAAAAGAAAAAAATCATTAAAAAATTGTAATTTATACCTTGAAGAAGTTTTCAGTATTTCAGAAATCATATGAATCACACATTCAGTTAGATTAGATTACCATGTTCACAATATATACTCATGGATTTGGAGGTAGAGATGTAGACATCATGAGCTTTGCATGCATAAATAGGTAAATCACAGAATGGGGCAGGTAGAAGGGACCACAGTGGGTGATCCAGTCAAACCTTTGGGCTCAGCAGGGCCATCCTAGAGCACATTGTACAGGATTGCATCTGGAAGGTTCATCCCCAGAGAAAGAGATTCACTCAGTTAAAAGTACAATGTTCACTTTTTTTTAGGAGATCTGTGTAGTATTTCTAGGAATAAGTTATTTGATGTTGTGAAGAATACATACAATTGCAAAATGTTGTCATTTTAAAATAAAATATGCTTAACAAACATGCACAATTAGCACTTTTGACAATGATTTATTTTACATATTAGAGCACATGCTTCTGAAGGAATATATTTGTCAATCGAGAAATAGACTAATTATTTTGCTGCTGTCCTCTAGAGAAAATAACCACCAGAGTCCAACATTTTGTGTTTTAAATTTAAATGTCCCAGATTGTTCAAAGACTGTACATATTGAAGAAGTGACTTTTAATAGAAACTTTATGAACACTTTAATGACTATAATATGTTATTCAAAGACCTGTTTGATGGAGGGACCAAAGCAAATCAATGATTCTATGATTTTGTTAAGTCCTCATCAGGCTGCTCCGCCTTTTAAGGATGTCATTAATTCAGAGTACATGCACACAACCTGAACTATAAGCTTGGCATAAATTAAGGAAGGATGTACTAGATAACTTTCATAGAAACTAAGTTTTCTTGCACTGCTATTAGCATTCATCCAAAATATTTAAATAACTATCTTTTTCACAGTTCAATCTCTAGGAATTGGATTTAAGGAATTGAAATCAATCATCTATTTGTTTTTCAAATATCATAGTTTTAGGGAAGAAACAACCACTAGGACATAAAAGTATTTCTATACATTGGTTAGTTAAATAATACACTACCATAATTTTTAATGGGGTAAGGAATTAAGTAAACAAATAAACATTTGAAAGGAATTTTTGTCCACAAAAAATTTTTGTCCACAGTTTTCATCCCTTCTTTGATAATATGGTATAGAAATTACTCTGAAGATCAGCTGATCATCACCATTTGTATTTCATGACAATGTATGCATACTAAGTAAATGTGACCGTAACTTTATATGTTTCCCAATTATCTCTTGTTGTAAGTAATAAAGCAATACCTGTGATCATATACAGTCTGTAGCTAGGTGTTACATTTTTGATGAGCAGTCAAGACTCAAGACAAATAAAATTAATCTGAATACAGAAGATTCCAAATACCTTCAGATAGGATGTTCTGGCACTTTCTCAAATGCAGAAACAAGAATCAGAAAATAATAGTCAGTGAAGGAACCTTATGAAAAGGGTGCTCCTTAAGTTTCTATAGGTAATTAGATACTCCTCTTTCTTTCTTTCTTTTTTTTTTTTTTTTTTTTTCTTTTAATTTTATTTTTAGTTAAATATCATCTCCAAGTTTAGATTTGGCTGATCTTAGAATATAATAGTCTTCTGAAGCATGGACTTTGTTTGATAGAAATAGAGAACCAGAAAATGCAGACCTAATTTTGAAAGAAATGACCCTGGATTGGCTCTAGTTTAAATTCTCTGCCTACATGTAGTTATATACTGCCTCCAAGCTGCAGCAGCTTTTTTATTGGTGTAAAGGAGAATCAAGTGTCCAGAGGTCCATTGACCTCTTCCAATTTATATTCTTTTTTCCTCCTTTAAAATGGCAAAATGTGGTCTGTAAGTCACTTTTCAAAGATAAGCATGTGTGAATCTGACAGTATAATTTTGCACTTAATAAACAGAATTTATGGCGTAAGCTGTTTCAGAAGCTGTGATAAACGAGATAATTGGACATTATTCCATATTGTTACACAAACGGCCAAAATTATACCATTTAAGACACTCAAGAGGATCTGTTTGACTTCTTAAAAATATACTTTTACAATAATGTTATCCAAAGCTTATACTTTTCTTAACTGACAAAGGTATTTTGAGAAACCCATCAACTATAATTCTAAGTGTGTCTCTGTAAGCCTGTTTATATTGACAAAAACACTGAAATAGAATTCAAAGTTTAACTTGACTTGTAATGGTGTTGAGAATTCTCACATAAAATGCAGCCTTATTACTTTCTAATTGACTTTTTCTTTTCTGTCAAATGTATGGAAATCAATGTTCAATCATGTAATATTCAATGTGTAGCAAATATACTTTTCTGTGATATACAGGGAAAAGTGGTAAATGAAACATAAAAAAATAATGTAAACCTTTGCAGAGGCCTTTGAAATCTTGTGTATGTATGTAGTGCAAGAAAATGAACATTTTAAAATGAAAGTACGAACCACTCTGCATTATAAGTCAAGATTAAGGAATACTCCCAGTTTTGCTGTACTTCTACTTTCCTGGTATTTTAAAAGCCTGATGATCTAAGAGCACACACATTTACTTATCTTTCAAAGACATAATCACACTGTCATCCATTTCAGTACCACAAAAGATGGATAGCATAACATGGACTTAAAATGGGTTCATTAATTATCAAAAAGATAAGTGTTTCATCAGGTATATACAGCAGATAATATTTATCTTTTCTCATAGAGAAAAAAGATTAAAGTAATTCTTACACACATACTGGAAAAGAAAAGGGCTGTACCACTGAAAGTTTCATAAAGTGACACTAGATAATACACTCTGCCACTAAAGACAACCTTACACAAACACAGCCACAGATGCCTTCCATCACATTCAACTTTGGCAGTTAAATACCAGAATGAAACCATATATTCCAACTTTAACTATTTCCTAAACTTCATTTTGTTTCTTAGCAATTATGCACACAGGGATTGCTTTTCAAAAGTTAGTGTTTCTGCTGCAGTATTTGATAACTACTTGATAGATATAGAGTAAATAATTTCACTAACTGTATAACACAAAGATACATGAAAACAAATACCAGGATTGCAACAGTCTCTGAGAGGAAATACCAAGTCCATCTAGGCATAATTAGTGAAACTGCTATGTGAAGTAAAGAAGTATTACTATAACTCTGTCAGAAAAGAAACTCTGACAAAATAAAACAAAATGGGTTATTCTGACATATTTAGCCAGGATCTGGTCTGAAACAAGATCAATAAGAAACAGAAAAACCCCTCATGAGAAATAATTGATTAAAAATGTACTGTAATAAACTGCAGAACACATATTAAATTTTCAATTGTACTTTTTGTTTAATGTGTTCCACCTTAAACCTTTCCTCTGAAAAATTTCTCCAAAATTGAGACGTTGCAGATACAATTACCAGTAAATGAAAAAAATCAGTAAGAGGAATAATTTCTCAGCTGTGATTACCTAAAGACTATGCATTACGTTTGTAAAGATATTATTTCACTGGTCTCCCTTTACCCTTATTTTTATTGAAAATATGTTTAGGATAGATAGATCTTTGTCTAGATATATTTTAAAAAATACCTCAAACCCAAAATTCTTTGAATTGTATTGAATTCTTATGCAAGCAACACCAATTTAACTGAACATCTTTATTCTGGAATAGATAAATATTTTAACACTTGCATGTGTCACAGCCTTTTTAAAATTAATAATTTGCAGCAAAAATAGAATCATTACCCTCAGAAACTTCACTTCAGCACCATATTTAGAGTGGGGAAAAAACCCCAACGTTTAGAAATAATATTGTTCATGACTTTTAGATTTGGCTCAATCAAAACACAACAAAATCAGTGGAGGCTCATATTAGTTTTACTGAATTCATTTTCATAATATGAATCAGTAAATCAGTTTACTTACAAGATTGCATAAAATTTATTACCCATTACAAAGCAGAAGATGCTTAATTTTCCTTAAGATAAAATTGAAACTAAAAAAGACTGTTTATATACTAATCACAAATACATGCTCTTCTTCAATATTTGTTATTATCTGTCCCCACATGCTTACAGTTCTAAGAACTGCAGAAATAAATTCAGATGAGAAGACACTATGAAAAAATTATTCACTTTGAAAAAAGTATTTTTAAAAAGCCCAAATTTTTGTAATTTGTCAAAGATTCAGTGATTATGCCACTCTATAAATTTAGCAAAATACTTATTTAGAAGACCAGGACACAGCAAATTCCATTTATAATGAAGTATCTAACTAACACTCACTGAGGTGAAAATACAATACATTAGAATACTGAAAGGAAAACTATTAAGAACTTGCATCAATTTTGTGTGTTGCTCTATCTAGCAGCATTTTAAAAATAGAATTACACTTTGCTTTCGCATCATCATTATTGATTCATCCAAATGTCTTATGGACATCGATAAAGAGATCTATTGAATCTTAATGGCAAAAATGTCAGGAGCAGTATTGAAACTAACACAGGTCAGTGATTTTTAGCATCAGTGACTTCTTGAAAACGATGCCCTGACAGTTTGCTTTTCCACTGCTTCAAAAGAATATTTTAATGGCACATAAACTCTTATATTCTAAATATGTTAAGGAAAGGAAAAACAGTTTAGTTCAGGCCTATACTTCCTAAAGCTGAAAAATTATGTTTATTTCCACTTAGGGCCATCTTACCAAACCTTTCAAGAGATATATAATAATAAATAGAAACCCTCTAAGGGGAGCAAGTTTATTTAAGTCTGAATGATAATGTCATTCATATTAAAGGATTAAATAATGAACATATAAAGAACTAAAAATGCATCACTGTTTAACTCCTGAGAAACTAAAGAAATGCTCAGTGTTTAAATTAAAGTCTATATATGTTCCTTCAAATATACAAAGCTCACAGAATAAGGAGTGCAAGATATAAAAGCCTGATATTGAGTATTAAAGCCTGATATTGAGATATAAAAGCCTGATATTGAGTATTATTTGACCACAAAATATTACTGAAATTTGAGCTGGTGAAGAGCATACAGGTCTAACCAGGAAGTGTAGAATATTTTAGTTGATTGTTTCAAAAATAATTTGATACTTGTGAATTTATTTAAAGTAGGAATAGCTGGGGTTTTTTGTTGTTGTTTTTTTTTAAATCTGAATTTACGGTCAAATCAATTTCAGAGACTGAAATGAAGCTTTCAAACTGAAACATTATTATATTTAAAATTACACACCTTTTTTTTAACCACATACATGCATACTATATTCAAATAATATCACACTTTAAT
Organism: Muscicapa striata striata; assembly: GCA_030060385.1. NCBI lineage: Eukaryota > Metazoa > Chordata > Aves > Passeriformes > Muscicapidae > Muscicapa > Muscicapa striata. The sequence continues at coordinate 1,890,233 of JAREIS010000255.1, forward strand.
ACTGTGAATATTACTGAATTTGACAGTGCTATTTTGGGAAAATGCCAATGACATTCATACACACCACATATATCTCTGCAGTCCAAATTGGAAAAAAAACACATAAAAATGAGAGCTAGATTCAGCAAGCATACAGTATGAAGAAGTTATCTCAGGGACTGCAGAATGAATGACAGCCTATTTTCTGCTGCTAACTCAAGATTAGAATTGGCACCTACCCTTATGCTAATGAACACCTAATTAGAGACACCTCCTATTCAATAAACTGCTCTCTTATCATCAGTTAGATTACCTGACAAGCCCTTTCACTCCAGTTCTGGCCCACCAAGAATCTTCATTCTTTTTCTTGTCTTCTTTTCTGCGAGAGAACTGATCCCGCTTAATCCCTGGAATAATGTATCTCCTCTTGTGGAAGAGCTGGTTTCCCTCTTCCCCTTTTTACATCAAGCTAATGGAGCCAGTAGGTATTCTATTGATCTTTCTCTATGTGGTTTCCTCAAGGATTTGACAGACTTCCTTACAGGTTAAACATCCAGGCTTTCTGAAGTGGCTATAAAGCTTTGGTTTTGATTTTTCAAACTTTTTTCTCAAACCCTTGCTCATCCATAATCTTTAAAAGCTCGGTTGATGCCATGCAGAGTACAGGCTTATTTCTTTGCTGAACTAATCTAGACACTGTCTAGTGTTGAGTACAGTTGTCTGATTCAAATCTTCTGTTACAAAGCAGATGACATCTAGCTAGATGTCATGAGAAGAGACTAACAATGACAATTCACTTATCCCTTAGAAAGAATCAATTCTCCCACAATGCATCTGTCAGAGAACTCTCACTCAGTAAAAGCAATTTTTCTAGCTGTCTGACACTGTAATTGCTCTTAAATTTTCAATGAACGTTTTACAAGAACTCCCCTGAACCATGATGAAAAACTTAACTTTTTCTAAAAATGAGAGGCTGACAGGATGAAAGAGGTCTTTCTCTTTAAAGCTTTGCTTGCTTCAGTAGGAATTCTTTCATATCATCAACAAGCTGTTGAATAGAGGATAGATTACTTTCCATTTATTTCATCAATCAGATTAAAGGCTCTCCTTCACAATGCCCTTTAAACAAGAGCTGTTTATGATGTCCTCCCAGGTTCTACTTTAATGTAGTATTAAATCACCCTGAGCAAAGAGGCAGGCAAAGCTTATAAATATGATGAATATCTGACAACATTTACGTATTGCATACATTCAGGTGATTTCCCTATTTCTTGTCACTCTGCAAAAAATCTGAATCCCTCCATCGTCCCAAGCAGCTTTTAATGATCTGCCCATTGTCAAAAAGAAAAAAAAAAAAAGAAAAAAGCTGATCTATAAATATAGATAGATAGATAGATAGATAGATAGATAGATAGATAGATAGATAGATAGATAGATACACAATAGTTCTTATCTGAAATCTGAGAGAGTATGCATGACGCCAGCACACAGAACTGCTCGTTCACACACTTATTTAATTAAGATTTAGTATGAAAGATGGATTCACTTATAGATGCAGCTGTCTTCTATTTTTAGCACACATAAATATTGCACAGGAAAAAAAAAAAAAAGTGCTTTTTTCATTTTGTACTCACTGAAACTGTTTTTTTAGTACAAGCAATATGTACAAGCTGCAGGCAATTGTTCAAGAATAATCAATAAGACTTTTGGTTTTATTACTGCCTACATCACTAAAGGCATCATTCCTTATTATGTACATAATTCCTGAATTAAATAACACTAAACATATTAAAACATATCATTTTCTCTGGCTCACCATGGAATTTTGAAACACAGTAATGAATTCTGAAATCTTTACATGTCATGGTATATTTTAATTAAGTATTTAGACATTTTAAATGCCAGCTATTTGTGTTAGAAATGGGGAGTTCTAGTGCAATCAATAAACATAAACAATTCAATAACTTGCATATAATCAACACATAAATAGCAAAACCACACTGAGAATAAATTTGTATTTTCATGAGAATTCTAGACTGCATTTGGGTGGCTTTTTTTGTTTGACTATCAACCATATTACAATTCAGAAACGATTGTTAGTGTGCACATGATACGTACTCATTAACAATATGCATTAATTAAACAAATATGATTGATTTATTATGTTGAGAAGAATTTTGTATTTTAACCTTCCAAAATACTTCCTTGTGAATTGTCCAGTATGCAGGATGATAGTAATTATTAGTGAATATGCTAATGAGTTAAATGTATGATTATGTATTAGGAGGCTTTCTGATGGTGTACTTTGTATAAATTATGGGAGTGGATGTGTGTAACAGGAAATGTCCCTACAAAAACAAAGTTTCCTTGGTGGAGACTATACATTTCTTAAAAAAAGGGGATGATTGTCATTCCCTTTATGGGATGCTATAATAAAGATAAGAGCATATAAATTATTCCCTTCTCCAAACCCACATTCCAATAATAATTGTAAAAAAATTTGCCTTTAAAATTTGGACTTTTTTCACAAACACAAGGTTTCTCAGTCTAATTGGCAGTGGTGTTCTCCTTTCAGCTTTATTTCTTTACACACACAAACTCCTCCAGCATTTGACTAAACATTTTCCTATTCCTCCTTTCTCTGTTGCTTACTCTGTGTGTGTGTTACATTACTGTTTTGCTGGCTTTTTCTCTTTTCACAGTAAAATTGGAAGAGCTAGCATGTCTTTTTTGGTCCCATTAAAATCAATAAAAAATCTACTTCTGAATAAGGATTCTTAAATTCCTGGAGAAATTCTGTAACTTGATTCACTATTGCTTTGCAGAGCTACTTCCATAAGCTAGTGCAAAAATTCATCTGTTTATACTAATACCAAATGGATCAGTAAGATGGCTTCTTTGAAAAAAAATTCTATGGTCTTACTTATTAAACAGTTTTGTATTCTGAATCATTCTTAACAGCTATAATACACTGATGTAATTACCTGATCACGTGGCATCAGTAATTACTTGGTATAATTGTTGAGAAAAATAAAATGTTATCTGATTTGACCAATAGAATGCACCTTGTGCATAAAAATTGCTAATTGTGACAAAAAATCAGCTGTAAGTATTTCTTAGAATAAAGAAAATATTTCTGAGGCTCCATAAATTTTTAATTGCCACCAAAGTAACAAGATAGAAAGAAGGATGCCAGGTGGAATTTTAATTCATCGAGTGTTAGCTTGTCTAACTTCAGAAAGTAGAAATGATCAAGAAGAAACTTAATCACAATTTTATAAAAGTCTGTGGCACAATATAATCATCTAGATATGGTTATATCTAGATAGTTCTCTTCTAGTTTAAACTAGTTAATGAGGAATTATTTGTTTCCTAAGAAGGAATGTTTCTTGCATTGTCAAGATGAAGAGAATAATTTCTTCTAGATCTGACGATCAAAATCCTAGAAGAATTATCAAGAAATATCTCTACTCTTAAAACAAATTAAAAAAAAAAAAAAAAAAAAAAAAAAAAAAAAGACATCTATTACAGAAAAAATATTGGTTCTTTCTTCTCTTATAATTTAGACATCTATTACAGAAAATAGACCTTAAATATTCTTTACAAGAAAATATAAATCTGCATTTTGATAAACATGTTTGCTTTGTTTTCTTAACATTTATTTTGGCTTTAAATATCCCTTAATAGACTACATTTTCTTGTGTTAAGTTTAGAAGTGAGTAATTTTGCTTTTTTATTTTTCCTAAAGACAGAGTTATTATCTTTATTATTTATTATCTTCTCTAATTCTTTTGGAGAAAATGGGCAATACGGATAATAGTTTTCTGGATGTCAATAATAGTTCCAGCATGGACCACAGACGGGGAAAATCCTGGACAGAAATCACCTTTTCTGTAAGCCTATTTTCTTTCATAAAAGAAAAGCAAACCCAGTAATTCTATCAATGCTGATAAACTTTCCAAAGAGTTCTCTACAAGAAGTGCTGTGGTCCTGAAAGCCTTTTCACTCTGCTTGTTTTAGAAAAAGAAAGTACATTTATTTTCACTGGGACACTCCCTGCTAATAAACCTGTTTCTGCTCTTCCTGAAATCAGCAGGGTGATTTCAATGAGAGCAAAGTTCAAGGAAGGGTCTATAGAAATACCCATCTTTTAAAACAAAATTAATGCCCTCTGTTATCATCAGAAGGAAAATTCGCACACTTTTCCTTAGACACATATTGAACTAGGGACTGAAAATTATACATTTCATATAAAGGAGATACTAAGTAATCTCACAGTATGAACATGCAAGTAGGAGGAGATGATGACTGTTATTACAGATATTCTTTCAAAATATTTCAGATCCAGACATTTTACAGATAAGAAAAGTATGATCAAATGAAACAATTTGTAATTGAGAAAATGTTATGCTGGATTCAGTGTAATTTTACATCTAAGAGAAATACACTTACAAGAAACTTGAACCAAAAAAAAAAATAAAGTATATTTAAAAATGTAGCAAGAAATACCCACATACTTGAAGGGCATGAAAGACTGACAGGGAATATGTGGTGAAAATGCTGAAGGTAGTATCTGTATGCTGATTTTGAGAGGGATGCCATTGCCATGTGACTTTCTACCCCCTTCCCCCACCCCCCCCCAAAAAAAAATCTCAAAGAACAGAAATTAACACTACGGGTGAACAATTAGGATGATTTAAGCCATGTAGAAATGGTGAGCTATTAATCTAAGCAAGATTTTCTTAGGCTGGGGAAGTGCAATAAACAACTGACCCTTCAAATATTTGTCTGAACTCCAAAACTTCTGTGGATTCCCTCATCATTTGAGTTTTATAACTTTGTTATTAACACTTTACTGAAACAGAAGCAATGGCCAGGCTCATCTTGCTGAGAATGAAAACTATAGCAAGCCATACAACGTTATACTTCACCAGAGTGAATTGATTTTACATCTGGCCCTTCAACTGATTTTATGGAAGATGAATAGTGCCTTTGTCTTCATCTTAATACTATGATATACACAGAAAATTATTTATTTAGATCCCTAATTAAATAAATCAAAATGAAATGGAAACAAAAGGCTATTTGAGCTATTGGAACTCTATAATAGCAAATTTTAGTTTAGTATCTCTAAAGCACAAGCAAACTAGTGATTTAGAGACACTAACAACAAAAAGGCTACTTAGGATGCAGAGGCTAGGGAAAAAGTCAGAAAGAGAAAATATTTTTGAATGTAGAAAAAATACATTATACTTTTCAATCATATATATATAGACACTCTAGGATTTGAGGATCTAGAACCACATGAATAATTTTCTAATTCAATTTCATTATTATATTTGTTTTCTCAATATTCTGCAATGATACACTGAGATGCAGAAAAAAAAATCCATTCACACCATATACTTCACATCTCATTAGCTGAACTCATAAACAAATTTTCTCTACATTTCCCAGCATTACATTTAGTCTCATTTCCAGTAAACAAAAATAACCATAACTAAGGAGAAAATATGAGATGAGAACAAAAAAAAACCAAACCAACATTGTGCATGTAGAAGCTCTTCCTTTAGTGATATCTGCTGTCTTGGAAGATTTATTTTTCTCTATCAATATTCCTAAATTGGGCAAAATCAAACCCACTGCAATTATACAATTTATATTTAAAATTCTCTTTTTATTTTCTAATTGGATATGACCAGATTTAAGCTGGGATAGAGTTAATTTTCACCGTGGTAGCTGGCACATTGCTGTGTTTTGTATTCAGTGTGAGAATCTCGCTGGTGACTCAGAGATGTTTGGGATGTTGCTCAGTGGTGCTCACCCTAAACCCAGGACATTTCAGTGCCCCGTGCTCTGCAGCCATCAGGTGCCCTGGGGGAGCATGGCCAGGAGAGCTGCCCCGAGCTGCCCAAAGGGATCACAGGGACATTCCATACACGGGAATGGGCTGGGGGAGCTGGCTGGGAGGGGCCAGGCGCTGCTGGGGGACGGGCTGGGCAGGTCAGCAGGTGCTGAGCAACCTGGGCAGCACTTGCCTCTTGGGGGTTTTACTCCTCTGTCTCTCATTATTATTATTATTATTATTATTATTATTATTATTATTATTATTATTATTATTATTATTATTACTTTTTTTTTATATTGTCAAACTCTTCTTACCTCAACCCACAGTTTTTATGCTTTTCCTTTCACCCCATCCTGGTGGGGCAGGTGGGTGGGTGAGTGCCGAGGAGCAGCCACCACGTGACACTGAGTTAATGGCTGGGGTTAAATCACAAGAAGATGTATCCAAAGTCTAAAACAGCGTGGGTTGGATTCTTTGAAAATGTATTGACTATGATAATGACATCCCTTGCTTTAGAATTTCAAAATATGTTTTCAAAACATTGCTTTTGATGTTTTTTTTCCTGTGCTTTCCATTACTGCACACTTTTCCTAGAATGTCAGTAATGATTGTGAATCTCCAAAGGGTGCTTGTGTTTGTTCCTATGGAATGAATCCATGGACCTTTGAGGAGGTCAAGATGGATTAGACTGGATACTTTTCAAAATATTATATTACAAGCTGAGTTATTTATCTAAAGTGTACAATGAAAGTTACATTAAGACATTGCAAATATTATTTTGGTATATTATGAATTGTCATTAAAATTCATGCAAAGTATGTCAAGGAATGAATACCAAAAATATAAAGAAAGTGAAAGTGAAAAGGATTATGCTAAAGATAAGTGTTCAGGATTTAGACAGTGAGATTTAGGAATTAAAATTTTGCAGGCAAATTACTCTGTCAAATCCCCACAGTTTTTTCAGCCTTTTACAAGCAAAAGCATCTATATTTCTCTTTTTAAGATCAGTTATCTATTTTCTGATTGCCAATTTTACCAGGCCAAACAGCTGCAAAATTTAGAGCCAAAGAAGTGTCTGTTGGGAAATTGACACTTGGAAAGGCCCTTGGCAAAGGTATTTATGAGCAGCTTAACCAACTGCTTGTGTTGGCCTTCACTCAGCTTTTGCTGCTTCTTCTCTACCTCTTATGAATAGATGACTGGCACAAGAAAGAATTTAAAGTATTTGCATACCAGTAACTTTACATCTGAATTTTTTTTTTTTTTTTTAGTATTTTCAGTGAAAATGGAACATGAAATTGATTTATTCAACCTGATTGCTGTCTGTTATTCAGAAAATCTTAGCCTCTAGCAGATTAAAATAAGAAGGTTAAAACTTTTTTAAAATAAGAGTTAAATTTTTTATTTTAAATACTTCCATGCCAATAGAAGTTTGGGTTTATGCATTTCAAGGCATGATGATAGATATATGCTAGATTTCAACAAAAAGAGATGCAAAATTTTAAATGGAATGAAAACTAACAAAATGAAATGAAAACAAAACAAAACAAAACAAAACAAAACAAAACAAAACAAAACAGAACAAAGCAAAGCAAAGCAAAGCAAAGCAAAACAAAACAACTGATGTGATTTTTAAAAACTATTTTCTGATTTAAATTGTAATAAAATTTAATATATTGTACACACCAGGTTAAACTAAGCAGCAAATCCTACTTCCCTTACCACTTCCTCTTCTCTGCAACAACAAAAAAAATTAAAGGGCAATATTCCAGCAAAGTTACAAAATCCTCTTATTGTATCGCTATGACATCCATTTTAAAAAGTACATGTAACAGTTTCCTGTGATACATTGCTTTGCAGTAGGTAAACTCACTTACTGTGGAACAGTAAGGCACAATCAAAAAATATTTAATCAGATTTTTCTGAATGAACACAAATGCTCCACTTAACATTAGAACAGAGATAAAATTAAACAGATGAGCTTTCAGGGACACAGGTTCTCATGTTCTTGAAAATTTGGCCTTGACTCTCAACTAGACTAGCTGATGCTAATATAGGAAGAGGCTTTTCCTTTATTTGAGTAGGTTTTCTTTTAATGGAAATATCATTACAGCTATAACCAGTTTAATATTAAATATATTTATTTTAACATTCTTATTGAAGTAGCAGTTTCCCAGCTGCTAAATTGAAGGAATGACTGAAAAGTTCATGAAAACAAGACATTTAGTGTTGAAAGTAATTTGGTGGAAAAAAACAGAAAAGCAAGCAGGTGAAGTTTTGACACCAGAAAAGCTGAAAAATTAAAAGGTAAGATCAAGTTTAAACAAATAGAAGACAGTTTTATTCAATTTATTATTTAAATATGTAAATAAAATAGTCTTAAATAGAATGTTTTAGAACAGAGGAGAAAGAATATAATTAGTATAATCCAGCTAATAGACCAAGAAGATACAATACCTATTTTCAAAGGTTGGAATATACAGAAGTGTTATCTCTGAGAAGACCAAGGTAAGGTATATTTGATTTTTTTGTAGTGACAGCAATAAAAAGGTATACCCTAAAAGTGTGAAAAAAGTGTTCCAAAAGAATTTGAAAGGCTGAACGAGTTGGGAGAGAGAAGATGAAGAAGTGTTTTCAGCTAGGGTCTTGAGTATTGGGGAAAATAAGAGAATGATTGCTGGCAACGATGAGGAATTTGAGAGCGTGAGGGCAGGCAGTTAAACAGAAGTGGATGCTGATAGACAAAATTGTCTAATCTGATATGTTTTTGCTTTAGATTCACCATTAGCTCAAAGAGTTCAGAGCCACAGAATTGTGTTCTGTGTTTTGTGCCTTGTGCTGTACGACACAAAATCACACAGATGGTTCATGCACAGAATTTCCTACTTTTGAAGGGCTTGAGACATTCATTATCAGTTACCTTGAATATTCCCATCTTTTCCCATCATATATTATGAGTGGTGGGTTTAAGTTTTTACAATAACACTTAAATTTACTAGTGATTGCAAGGAAATGTTTAGCAGCATGTAGTGATAAGAGAGATGGGTGTCTATTCTGTGGACTGTGATGACCAAAGACATTATCAAGAATTTTTCACTACAAGGGGGATGATGTGTTCCTGCATGAAATAAACCCATACTCAATATAGACCAGCAGTGGGAGGACTCATGAAGGCATAAATGAGCAACCCAAAAGGAAGAGAAAAGGTAGGTACAGTGATGCATTCAGTGAAGCACCAGTCATCACCACATATTGTTGAGACTGGTAAAAATGTGGCAGACTCTGAAGAAACGTCTGTGTGAGAAAGAGTTTCTGAAAAAGAAGATGTGGAAGATTTTTACAAAGTGAAATGCATAGAGGGAATTTGGGAAAAAAAAAAAAAAAACTGAAGGAATTAAACTGGCACTCTTATGAAAGGATGTCCTGGTATGAAGAACAGCCATGGTATAATTAAGAAGGGAGAAGATGAAATGGGTGTCCTGAGTGTGGACCTCCTCGTTAGGGTTTTTAGTTTAAATATGGATTACTAGAAGATTAAAAGTTAGAAACTTCATTAGACTAAGAATCATGAGTAAGGACCGTGAATCAAAAACTTGTCAAGAGGAGAGGTGGAGTTGATAATAGTTTATTTATCATTAATGCTGTGTCTGGATGTTCTTGCCCATTGAAAGAAATGCACCAAAGAAAATTTTAAAGTGTCAGAACTTTAAGGCATTGAACAAGGGTACTGAACTCAGACAATGAGAATCAGAAAGAAGCAGATAATGGAATTAGGAGGGTATTTGACATAGGTGTTCAAATGATATATCTTTGATACCAAAACTGACAGCTTAAAGTGAAAAGAGAATTAGTGGAGATACCTCAGCGTTTATAGAAGAGTGGTCTTTTTAACACTGCATCAGAGTTTCAGTTCACATTATTACTATTATTAAGAAATTTTTTGAACTTTTTTTTACTATTTGTAAACAAATGGGTTTTGTCTTGTAGTGCTCCAAGATTTTATTTTATTTTTTATTTTATACATAAAGAAAAATATATGTGCTTTCTTCAGAAACACGATTTAAGATAATGTAAGGCTAGTAAATTATTTTAGATTAGCAATCTACTTGTTTCAAAATAGTCTCTTTCAAGAAGCAGTGAAGATAGCGAGAATCTATTGCTTTTCTTTTCCAACTCTTTTTAGGGACATAACAATTTCAGTGGTTTGTGTCAAACTTTTCCACATGAAAGAGAAAGTAAAATTCTAATATGATTGAGTATTTCATGGTACTGTCTCACAAACAAAATGCCTAGCTACTTTCAGTAGCAAGTTTTATAAGTTGTAAGAAATTAATGACATTTCCAAGTAGCCTGCAACTGCAATTGACTATTGGCCATGTGACCATAACCAGAGCTTGTCTTTGAGTTTATCATTCCACATCGACCATTCAAGAATTCTGAAGTATTATTAGCTGCCAGATGAAAGTAATGTTTGGGTATTTGGTTAAGGAAGACGTGGAAATACTTGTCTAGCTTTTTATTTTAATGACCCCTGAATTAAAATCTTTAAGGAAGTTGGAAGGTGTTTTGGATCTTCAATCCATTGCATAAATATTTTATATGATCATTTAAATCTCCTTTTAATTTAAAGTATAGATGGATGATACTGACAAAAAAAGTGAGATTGGCCTATAGGGTAGGAAAAAAGCTCTTAAAATTCAGAATTATTTAAAAAAGATGTATAGAGAATTCAGAGAAGAGGTTTCTCAGTGTTTTAATGCGAATATTATTGCATTGTTATATGAATACTAATCTATGTTTGTAATTTACTATTTAGCAACCAATTAATTCTACCTTTGAGATCTTGAGTTTCTTCAAATATACTCAAACCATAGACTCCAAATGTACCTTTAAGGATGCAGGGACACGGTTTTGTAAAGTCAGCAGAAGGTACACAAATGGTAGAAAAAGGACAAGCAGAGGTGAATGTGAGCAGAATAATCATTTACAGAGCTGAAACAAAGATCTGAAAAGGACCGGAAAAAACTGGAGCTATACCAGTAGGGAATAAATTTAAAAATTAAAAAGAAGTGGTATCCTGAGAATTGCTGATGGTTATCCTCAAAGACAGGCAAAATTATTATATTTTTATCTGTAAATGTTCATGTATTTTCCTTTAATTTTTCCTCTTCTTTCTTGAAAGTACATTTTTGTGGATCATTTGAGTGGCTATTTGAGAAAATTTTTGCTGTCTCCTTCATGATCACCTGCCCTCTCTGTTAAGTAGGTACCCTTTTGTGTCACAAAAAAACCCAGAACTAAAAATTGACTACTGAAGGAAGATATGGACTCTCTTCAAACCCCTGGCCATAAACCCCTAAGCCTATAGGTTTTCTTCCTTCATACTGGCCTTAGCTACCAGGAAACTAAGGAAAAATGGATTTTGATGGTTGACTTAAGAGATAAATATTCTCTCTTAAAAATATATTTATATATAGAAAATAATTAGATTTGTATTAGATCAGGGAGCTGAATCAGGTCACCCAGTACCCACAGAAGCAGCAGACCTCAATGAAGCAAAACAGCAAGAATATGCAGACAAGAACAGGAGGAAAGGGACTATCCCACTGTGAAAGCATTTTGCCAGGTTAGTGTAAAAAATTTATCTTGCAAGACAAATTAGTCTAGGATTAAACCTGTTAAAGGCAAAAAAGATAGAAAAAGTCATTGGAATAAGATATATAAGCAGATAGTTTTACACTGTAATTTAGGCTAAAACTCAGAGAAATCTTTTGGTGTAACTGTAGCATTTTGCTGATCTTAATGGTACATTAAGGTAGTTTTGGGTAGAAACAAAGCAATGAGAATTTATGCTAAACCAACTTCTTCACATACCTGTGGGTAGATTCATATATTTTCGTTTAGTATAGTACAATTACCAGTCTCATTTATTACCTACCAAGATGTGAAACCACAAGGTGAGGTCAAAGTGTCATCAAGGGTATCTTCATCACTTCAATATCATTGCCTTAAAAAGCACTGACCAGGAGAAGTAGATGACCTCATTTCAAAATTATTACAGTACAGAGAACTCAGTTTCAACATTATAATTCATTTTCCTACAGAATATTTCAAATTTATGATCAGTTTCCTGACATATAATAGCTAATCGTTAAGGATAGCCACTTTAACATAATATGAATACGCATTTCTCCATCGGTAATACAACAGTTCCTGCATTAGCATTATTGACTAAGGTGCATTTAACTTCTTCACTAATACTTAATGGAAGGTTAATGCATAAGTCAGAAGATTAAATGGCTTTTACTTAAAACAAGTATATTGATTAAAATAACTTAGTGTGGTTTTTAAAGATGGTTATATAAAAGTAGTCACACTTTTTAATATTTTATTAAATATTATTAGCAAAATGTGGGCTTCACTGACCAAAATTACTGGAAGTTATTGTACTAATTGTGCCTTGAGCTAATTATTGCTCAGAGTTAACAAATGAATATTTTATTCTGAAAGGTAACAAATCATTCCTGCTAAATTCAGCACTCAAAGTTAGCTTCATTCCATCAGTCTTGGAATTGCCCTGCTACTGTAAGCACAGTCCTTCATATGCCACCTCATCCTTCTTATGCATGGCACTGGTGAACAACAGGGTAACCTTCCAATACAGATTACCTGCTCATGTCCAGAAAAGAATGCTCATATTTTCTTTTCATGGACTAATATTGCTATTCAAATATATATGTTAAATTTTATACACTTGGTAACTCAAATTTCAACACGTAGCCACGAAGCTGGGGCTAGGCAAATTGTCTTGTGGAAGGTTTAGTTTTAAATTTGAAACTCTGCACGTACACAACACTTAGGAGCTGGTCTCACAGTTGTATGAAATAAGATGCTTAGAGCATTTTTCCCATTCATTCACTTTAGTTTCACCGCAGTTAAATGCTTGTGCTGAGAATTTTTTGCCTTATGCTATCCAGAGCTTCTCCTGAGGATTCTTGCTACCTGTTCTCCTGAGCCTTTTTACTATTGTGGAATTTTTTCCATCAAAGGAAAATTAGTAGTTTGGCATGAAATGTTTTAAACATTTCGTCAAACACTGTGTATTAGTAGCAGTGTATTAAGCTACCCAGTGCCATTGATAACCATTGTATGATGCTGAGGTACAAGCCATATGCCAATGTAGATGAGCCTGGCAAAACATGTTTTGGTAATGCTAGCTTTTTGATTTGGACCAGATTTAATCTTAGGTGAATGCTAAGATCAGTTTGTTTGTGTTTGACTGGTACTGTGATTCTCTTTGTTTCCTGAGAGGCACTGCACCTGCAAGACATCTCTCTTTACGTCTTTCAGAAACACAGCTGACCTGTCAAGGCTTTTGTTTGAACTAGATTTTCAAAGGGACCTTAGGTAACAGTAATAAGGGCACATAGTGTAAAAATCCACTAATAACTATGCTCCTCAAACCTCTGTTTGCTCACTGAGAAAGGAATAAAGATTGGCTGTAATGTTTCATGGCTCTGGTAGAAAACATTCTTTATTTCTCTCTCTTTTAAAATTTCACTCATGCTTCTTTAAGTGCAGTACATGTTTTCTAAAACTCAAGTGGAATAAGTAACTTGTATAGCAAAAAATAGATAAGATGATAACTTTTCATAGAGATGATAAGATAGTGCAAAAAATTTTGAGTGACCTGACAGTAAACTAGAGGCTGCTCATTGGACCTCCCCAGGCAGGTACCAAATGCAACTAGGACACTGCGTTCAAAGAAAAGAAATATTTTTGATGAAATATAGTTGAGCTATAATAAAGCTTGCAACAGAAGGCTGCTGTAAGTATAAATGGATTTGATAACTGATTGGATATATCCAAGGAAGTAAAATCCACTATGGGATATAAAATTCAAAACTCTGCTTCTGGATCAGAAAATTCCGAGCAGAAGAAGCATTCTGAAGGAATTCCCTTTTACTTCATGAAGTCAGTCCAAAACTCCTATGAGTGAGCAGCTTTAAACAGAAGACTAGAGGGACATAGTTAGGAGAGATAGTATCATATCTTTGCTAATTTCCAGAGAAAAATCTGAAAAAAAAAATGTTTCAAAGTTGACTTCATCCTTTCCAATTTTGTTCCAGACACAAATGTACTTTTCTTTATGTCCATTTTATCTGGAGAAAAAAAATAGTTTGTAATACCAAAACAACTTCACACCCTTCCAGTCTCACAATATTTCAGAGCTGGGCTGGAAATCTAGGTGGATTATTGTGACAGTTATTTTCAATTTCTCCTTTAAAGCCCCTGTACTTGAGCAGGTAGCATCTGTACTGCAGCAAGACATACTGTGTTTAATTGTTAGTACATTCTTAATCCATTAAATCTTGAACCAGCAAAAGACGATGTTATCATCCATGAAAAAGTCTAATGAATGTTTCTATAAAAAGGGCTGAAAGTACAAATAATGTCTGATTGAGTGATGGTGAACTGATTCAGTTTAAATTAAATTATAGTAGGTTTGCAATGAGAACTTGGGTTTCAAAAGGGCAAACCTTAATAAATTAAGGGAACTCATTACCAAAGTTGCTGACTAAACTGACCTCTGAGATCTGAATGTGGAGGGGGTAAACATTTTAAAGAAATCTATCAAATCAGTGGAACTGCCATGAGATTACAGGATAGGAAATGTCAAGAGTTGGTATAAAGGAGCAGAGGTGAAAGAGAAGGGTAAGAAGAGATTAGTCTGATCTCAGTAGTATGCTAGGCTTTAGCTTTTAAAGGGCTGAATAAAATAATTGAGATAGAATAGAAAATGCAACATAGGTTTGATTAAGGCAGGACTAATCTGATATCCTTTTCTGATAACATTTCTATTTTCTACAGAAGGAAATGCAAACTTGATTTACTAAAGTATTTGATATGGGGCCACATAGGAAATTACTACTTCATCTAGAGAGTGCAGGGATTAAGAAAATCATTGTAAGGTGGACGAAGAACTGTAAAGGACAAAAAAGCTTGTTGACAATGAACTATTGGGTTCTCTGAAGGCTATTTAGGGAGTTCAAGTATCCTGGGATTGATTTGTCTATTCCTGTTAATGACATTTAGAAAGCAAAAAAATCTTGCACAAGAAAACTTACACAGGTAAATCTTACAGATGAGAAAAACTGAGTTATCAAAGAAAAAGCCATGTGTAGCTATCAACTGGCTATAACTGACTGATCTTGAGGGACTAAAATATCAGAAAGTGTGTTTCAAGATGAGTAACAAGATTTCCTACACAAAAAGGTAGTATCAGCTGAAAAAGAGTGTTGAAGACATGGAGATTTTTATCTTTTTTAGGAAGATCAGAATGATTGGAAGGAGTTAAACAGTCACTCAAAGAGATTAAAGATTAAATATTTTTGCTTCTTTGCACCAAGTAGCAATTTACTACTCAGAGGAGAAGAGAGTTTCTTTGAAACAGATTCAATAGTATTTTCTTCTAACACACCAAATGCAGGCTTAAGAAAATATGTGAAACCTTCATTAAAAAGTTTAAACTATAAAAAAAAAAGCAAAGCCATTTATAATAGGTCTTAAAAAAACAGTGAAGAAACAATATCTGTTATGAGAGGCAAGTGGACTCAGTGACCCAGAAAGCCATTCCAGTGCTGTGTTGACACACTAGAAGGAAGAATACAAGCAGTCTAGAAGAATAAAATATCTATATTAACACAGATAAAAACTAAAATAACTTTTACTGTATAATCCTTT
Organism: Muscicapa striata striata; assembly: GCA_030060385.1. NCBI lineage: Eukaryota > Metazoa > Chordata > Aves > Passeriformes > Muscicapidae > Muscicapa > Muscicapa striata. The sequence continues at coordinate 1,905,804 of JAREIS010000255.1, forward strand.
AGGTAAAAAAAAAAAACTTCAATAATGTTCTAATTTCTATTTTATTTTTTAGAATTAAACCAAGACTGGCTATGCTAATATAAATATTAATAATTAATAAGTATTAGGCAAACATTTTAAAGAAAGATTAAAGTTCTATTTTTTCTTTAAATAAGAATGTGGATATGCTTTTTAGCAGGTTTTTTTTTTGAAGAAAAGAGTAAGACAATGTGAATCAGTCGTAACAAACAACCTGTTTGAAAGCTCTGTTGCAACTCCTGGGATCAAAAACAGATTGAATTGCATGGGTCCAATACATGGTGCCTGTCACAACCAGGAAGGAGGAAATCAAGAGGGGAATTTGGTGCTCTAGTGGATGGAACATCTTCCTCCATCTGCTCCAAACATAACTTTCTTCTGAGCTAAAGCATACGTGAGAAAGAAATGGAGAGAGGGTTTTTTTTTTGTTGTTGTTTTGTCGAGGTCACAGCTTTCCCATGTCGAAGCAAAGACATGGGCCTGACACTGACTGGCAAGGGCTGTCTGAGAAAAAACTGCAGCTGCCCTTGTTGATGCACCCCTGAGCATGCAGGTGTGGGTGGTGCTGCAAAGCCAGGCTGCACGCTGCCTCTTCCCTCCTGTGTGTGAGCAGGGAGCATCCGCGACTGCGGGGAAATCTCTGCGGCTGCCAGGCTGACTGCACTGCCCTGGATCCCCCCGGGACCACTTGACAATGACCCGAGCTGCTGAACTGTCTTTGACTGTAGTTACAACTGTTATAAACAATCATTATTGATATTTTCATAATGACGACACTATTATTTGAAATATTCCTAAAGTGTTCCATTTCCTTCAACATCCTTTAGGTTTTAGCTAAACACAAAATTTTACAAATCTGTAGAAGTGTTTTTGATCTTCAGAGATTTAGACTTTAATCTAATACTAGTTTACAGATAAGCAAACCATTTTACTTAAAGCTTGTGAAAATTGAGTCTTTCATAAGGTCAGTTTCTGTAATTTCAGCATGTTCAATGATTTTACTCTCCAACTTTTAGGGGTGCAAAACATATGTTTTAGAATAAACCCTGCCTCCCATCTGAAAGGAATTATTTAGTACTGCTATATGGGTATAGGAAGCACTCATTGGTTCATGCTGCAGTCTTCAAAGAATTTGTCTTGATTTTAAAGGACTTGGAGCAAAGTGCATTCATCAGAGCATGGGCTGTTATCTGGGTAAATTAGTGTAATCATTTATACACCTAAGAATCAGTCTCAAATATTATAATAAATACCTTTAGAATGATATTGTTTGGATTTTTGTATCAAATATATTTTATAAATTTAAAAGGATTAACTTTATGAGTTTAATTTAATTCTATGAAATTTAATATGTTTAAAGTCAGTAGGAAGAGTTTGCATGTTTGGTGCTGCATTCAACCCTAAACCACTGTCTTCAAAGGCTCTGTTTTGTTATGGCAAGCTATAGGAATGCTGGGGTGGCAGGAATAAAACTCAGAAACTTCCTGTAAAGATGAGAGTTAACCCTGAACTAAACACCCTTTGAGCCTTTCTGTTATATGAACAGAAACAAACACATCTTAAATACAAATTGTTTTAACTGTACTCTGAGGATATTGACCAGGTCAGATTAATCAGGACACATACCCCTTTCTATTTTTAGTTCTAGTTAATTTAAACAAGAAATAGATGTGCAAACTGTGATCATTATGTGCATACCTGAAGCAGGATTGAAAGAACTGCAAGAAACACTGAAAGAAGTTGAAATATTTATCCGGTACATCTTCTAAGCTCTAAATTCTAAGTTCTAAGGAGGAACTTTCCCATATTCTGGTTTTAGACACATCTTTTGATTCCAAGAGTGATAGATTGACCCTGTTTGGATGCTTTCTGCACACCAAAGCCCTCTATCACTCACCCTCCTCAGCAGGTCAGAGGAAAGAGGTTCTTGTGAAAGGATCATGGGCTGAGATAAGGGCATGGAGAGATCCATCACCCATTAAATTGATGGGGAAAACAGACATAATTTTGGGAAATAAACAGAATGTATTGTCAACCAAGTCAGAGGTAGAGAATAGTGAGAAACAAAAACTAAATATTAAAACGTCTTCCTCCCACTCCTCCTTTCTTCCTGGACTCAACTTTGTTCATGATTTTCTCCCTCATGATGTGCAGCAGACAGGGAATGGGAATCATGATCATGACAAGTCTCTACTGCTCCTTCCTTCTCCTTCTCCTTTTCCAGCATGGAGTCCCTAGCACACGAGGCAGTCATCCATTAACTTCTCAAATGTGAGCTCTTGCCATGGGCTGCAGTTCTTCATCCCAGCATGGATTGGTCACAATGTGGCCAATCTCTCCAGCACATCTCTTCCAATGTGGGCTCGTCTCTCCAGGCGTCCCCAGGGTCCACAGGTCCTGTCAGGCTGCTCCAGTGGGAGGTGTCCATTCTCCTTCAAGAATGTCCACCACTCTACCGTGGGTCTCCTCTGTGAGCTGCAGGTGGGTCTCTGCTGCACCATGACCTCCATGGCCGCAGGACACAGCTGCCATACCATGATCTCACAGGATAAGCTCTGCTCCAGCAGCTGGAGCACCTCGTGTCCCTCTTTCACTGACTGTGAGTATGTGTGCCACTTGTTCTCACTCCTTTTTCCTGGCTGCACTTGTACAGGGGGCTGTTTTTTTCCTCCCTGAGGAGCTGCAACCACCACCGATGGGCTCAGCCTAGGGCAAGTCCTTCTCAGAACTGGCTAGCACTGGCCCTGGCCAACGTGGAGACAACCCCTGGCATCTTCTCCCAGACGCCCTCCCAGGGCCTCTTTGCTACCAAGTCTTTGCTATGCAAATACAATTCACCTAGATGCTTGAATCCATTAATTCAATCTATGTAAAAGAAGAGGATTTTGTAAGAATGCACAGCTGTTACAGCTATATTTCTGCTGGAAAGAAATATGAACCTGTTAAGAAAACTAAAAAAAACAATGTTTAATTGGTAAAAAGTTGTTTACATAGACCTCTCAAAAAATCTGAGTTAAAAAAAAAACGTTTTTATCCATTACAGAATAAGCAGTAGTAAGATATAAAGATATCTGTAAAATAAGCAGACTTAAAACGCAGGAAAATTAAATTCAGTTTTTAATTTTGAAAATTTCAGGAAGAATAAAGATCCTCAGATTTTCAACAGTTGCGTTTTGCTAAAGTTCCTTTTACTGATGATATAAACACAATCATAATGACTATGGTGGTGATCTTCTTAAGTCTAATGACCAAGAGAAATTTTAAATTTCACCTTCCCCTCAAGTAAGCCTTGTTGAACTAAGATGGTGAGTCCTATGTACTTAGTATAGAGCACAAAGGGAGCCTGATCATGCTTGAATGAGAGTTGCATTGACTTGAATAGGAGCAAGATTGCTCCATCAGTCCAGATTTTCTTTCTTCTCCTTCTTCTTTTGTTTCAGATTGGTAACTCTGGCTTGAGCTGTCAGTCAAAAACCTTACTAAATGAGATTCAACGGCACATTCATATTTCCAATGACATTATGGATTTATATTACACATATATTTATGTTTCACTCACAGTTTAACAGCAATAGACCTTTAGAACATGAGTGCTGAACAAACCTGATTGATTTCCTGTATTAGAAGTCCAACTTTGGCTTACATTTTTTACATAGAGAATGAATGTTCCCTAAATGTATATAAATTCAACTTTTACCCTTACTATATTTACTATATTCTGTAAAAGACTTATAAAGATTTTTATTATATATGATAAATTCAGGGAAAAGTTACCTATGGTTTTGGCTTGCTGCATTAATTGTTCTTGACTTTGATAATTAACTAATCAGCTACCCATACCTGCAAAGTACCTGTTTTTTAGGTGCCTTTCATAATTTTTTTTCAGGTAAGAAAAATAAGAGATTGCTTTAGGCAAAAGCTCAACTCTGAAGGCTTGAATTGAACAGTCTCAGTGAGGTATCTTTATTTTGGATTCCGAACGATTTGATCTTGACTTAAAAAGCATGTTGCTAATCATAGACTGCATAGAATTGTGCAAAAACCTTCAAGGTTTTACACTCCATTGCTTAAATATTAAATCTTGAAAATTTCATTGTACTTTAAAAATATTTTTTGTAAGTCTAATACTTTTCTTTTATCTGGACTGTGATCTCAGTGAGGTGAACTAATTTCTGTACAACCAGTAACAACTAAACCCAGTTAGCATGTTTTCCATACTAGCAGGTTTTCTATTAAGTCAGGCTGAGTCAAGGTATAGTTCTTGAATAATATCCCTCAAAAGCTTTTACACAGGAGGCAATGAACCAGTTCTCAGTCTAACTGGTAAATACCTTTGTTTAAGACTTTCCAGGCAATAAAATATATAAGTGAAATACTAAATAATTATTTAAATTATTGACTCTTGCAATATTCCAATACTCTGCAAATCTCACCCTATCAGGCTACAGGATGACCTTCTAAATTATCAGACTAAATACAGGGATGAAAATGTGCTTTTTTTGCAGCTTTAGTGTCCCAAGAATCATGCCTAACAGTTAATTAGTCTATTAAGTCTAACGTTTTTTTTTACTTTAATATCTATGGTTGTGAAAACTGCTTTCATCAGAAACTATCTTTGGTTTACTGTATTATATTACTGTAGTAAGTAATATAGAAGAATAAAATATAGAATATAGAAGGAATATAGAATATATATAAAATGATATCTCACATGATATTTGTTGCACAACCTACCCTGTATTTACTGTGGTTTTTAAAATATACATTGGATGCATTTGGTACTTTCAGTCTTGGCTTTTAAATGCCATCATCTTCAAAGCTGTTCCCTTAAGCAGTACCAGTGTGTCCAAAACCTTACAGGAAATGTAATTTTAGCCTTGCATTCATTGACATCTCTCACCTTTCTTTTGTTCACTTTAGTCCTCTGATTCATCTCATTTTCAAATCCTCACTGTGGTATTTTCTGTGATCATTGACTCTTTCCCACCATCCTTCTCCTTTTATTCTCATTTTTGTTCTCATTCAGTCTTTCAGAGCTCTCATATTATATTCTAAATTACAATTTATAACTATTATATTTTTTAAAAGTTTTCTAACTATATTTTTTTTATCTTTTTTTCCCCCCTTTGATACTCTCCAGCTCTTAAAATTACTACTCAATATATTTGCTTTTTCATTTTTTGAATGTTAGCTCAAGTAGACATTTCTTTATTTTCTTTTAAGTATGTTAACTTGTTCTCATACAAGATAATTAGGAATTTACATATTTATTTTTTATTTAATTAAGAAATTTATTTTTTTTAATTTGCACATTTTTTCATTGTTTTGGGCAGTAATTTGATTGAAATTAACTATGTGCACCTAAAATTCATTATGATAGCAAGTATAAAAATATGTCTTAGGTGATTTCGTTCTTTGCACTGTTAAACTTTGCAAAAGGTGGTGTGGTTTTATACCTTTTAGTGTGTTTCATCCAAATTTCATATTTTGCTATGATTCTTTGAATACTCTGCCTTCTCTCTTTTCTGACAGGAAGTATGTGCAATTTCTGGATCTTTAAATCTGCACTCTTTTCTGAAATTCAGAAAGAAAGATGAAGAAATTTGAATATAATTCCAGTCTATATTAAAATCAAACTCCAGTTAAGAAAACTTTATTGTGAGGAATAGGAAATGGGAAGATCTAGGTTCTGTAGAAAGATGAGGAAGTCATTCTGTCAGGTCAGTACTTCTTGGAATAATATATTAATATATTGGTTTAGCTGGATTATTATAGCACAGTACACATTCTCTCATTCTCTCGCATTGGCCATGCAGTTGTGCACCAAGGAAGCTTTTAGCTGTTGATGGTATTGTTAGCACTCAGTCTATCTAAATACTAACTCATCAAGTATAACACTTCCTAAAGATCCTCCTTCAAATTTTTGTAGAAATAGCTCTCTCGTGTGTTCTGTTACTCCATTCTCTCATTCCTATGCTTTAAGAGAATGCCCTGAATTTCTGCAGGATGATGGAAAAAGGGACAATCTACCAGATGGCTGCCACTCCCCAGTAGCTGTACTGCATTCCCACAAAAACTCACACCATGAAGGTGTGATAGTTTTGTAACTGACTCATGTTTTACTGTCCAGCTACAACCATCTCAATAAATAAAGCAGATTTATTCTCCAACCTCAGTCTGAAGGGTACAGCAGAGATCACATCCATAGGTAGAAAATAGTAATTCCCTTTAGTTTGTTCATTTAGTAATAATAGATGTTACAAACCACTGAAAACTAGGGAGACTAAGAGGACAAGTTTCAAAACAACTGAGTTGCACGGGGGTAGGATGCCCGAAGACTTTTCCCAGGAAGTATTAGTGATAAGAAGATTCTGGAAATAAATATATGAAGGGAAGAAGAAACTGAAAACACCTCCACTTAGATTGTTTCCTCCCTTTTGTTGTGACAGTTTTTAATGTGAGTATAAACTGGCTATGTGGTTTGCAATTTCCATCCCAGGGGTTGGGACTTCAGATTGTATATTGTTAAGTGAGCAAAGTCTGGTATTAGAGCTATTTGGGAATACCAGCTTTTATTTAAAACACAGCTCTCTCACTGGATTGAGAAGAAATTGTCAAGAAAGAAACACAAGACTATTCTGGCTCAATATAATTACTAGATCATTCTTGCTGTGGCACAATTTACTGGGAGGAGCTTAGATCCAACTTGGTAGCTATATCCATTCCCTTGTGTTCCATTGCTTATTCAGTATAAATCTCAAATTTTGTATACAGTAGCTTTATCTAACTACAATTATAAGTAAATATTATGAAAATATAATTTCTTAGCTCTTCCTGCATGTTTTATTCTTAAAAGGAGATCCAAGACTTATTAATCCCAACAATTTTGGTTAATACCTCTCTGGAAGATAATTCAGACAGGCATATGTGTGCCAGTCCCCACATGAACCAGTAAAAGCAAATGCTGTTTGCTACTTCTTTTCATCTGCCATCCCAACAGAGTCCACAGAGCTGTCTACCTGGATTTGCCCCCAGCAGAACATATTTGCCCTCCTCAATGCCATAGATCTGCAAATGTTTTATGGGTGGCTGGGTGTGCATAGAGCGGGGACCCTTGCTCTTACTGCCAGAAGTAGCATATTCAAAAACTCCTGCTCTGCATCACTCATGTCTTCCTTTTTGTCCTCAGGGGCCTGTAGTGGTTTGACCTTGGCTGGATGCCAGGTGCTCACCAAACCACTCTATCACTCCCTTTTTCAGTGGAACGGGGGAGAGGTTAAGATGGAAAGCAACCTGTAGGTTGAGATAAGGCAGTTTATTAAAACAAAAACAAAAACAAAAACAAAAACAAAAAAACAAAAACAAAAACAAACAAGCAAACCAACAACAACAACAACAACAACAAAAGTGAAAGTTTGCACACATTTGAGAAAAGGGAAAAGTAAATTTGTAGTTCCCATCAGCAAGTGATATTCAGACACTTCCTGGGAAGCAGGGCCTCGGCATGCAGAGCGGATCTGCTGGAAGGCAAACTTTGGGTTACAAATGCCTGCCCATTCCTTCTCTGTCCCTTAGCTTTTATATCTGAGCTGATGTGGCACAGTGTGAATATCCCTTTGGTCAGCTGGGCTGGTTGTGTCCCCTCCCAGGATCTTTCCCACTCCCAGTCCCTTGATATAATTGAGATGGGAAGTCAGAGGGACCTCACTGCCCAGCAGTAGCCAAAACACCAGTGTGTTATCAACACTCTTCCAATCAACCATCAGTGCAAAGCACGGATGCTATGGAAAACCGAGCTCCATCTCAGTCAGACCCAGTACAGGGCCTTGGGCTGTGGTCTCTGCAGTGTCCCTCCCACTGACCCCCTACTTGTTACCTCTTATCACCTCTGGTGGAGGCTGTTCACCTTTTATTGCACTGCCACAACTGTCAGAGCTCACTTGTGACAGGAGAGACTACTGCTATCACTCCTGGCCCAAGGCATTCCCTGTAGACCATGCCCAGCATAAAACCATTAACAATCAGTATTTTTCAGTGACAGAAAGAGCTGCACAAGCAGGATAGGACATACCCCAAGGCCTGACCCACACTTCACAGTGAAGCATATCCCTTCCACTAGCTGCACTTCTGGAACTGCTATGGACCCCCACATACCAGCTGCCCCTTTAGCTGCTTTGCTTGTGTTTGCACATCCTGCTGGAAATGCTCCTGACTGTGGTGTTCCTTAACTATCAGATAAACAGGAAGACTGAATTCAGCCTGCTCTATGTTCTGTGGAGTCTCACACTTTTCAAGGAGCCTTCTACTCTGCCTTGTAATCCCCCATCACTCTTCATTTGCCTTGAATCACTAGGTGCACTGTGCAGTGGTTTATTTCACACCTCAGTCCCAAAATTGGCACAAGGAAGGGAACAAAGGGTATTTAGCAGTACTCATGAAGCCTGGGCAGGTCATGGGGTATTTCAATGGTGAAACTAGGCTAAGAGAAAACTCAGTGAGAAAGGAGGTTTTAAGTGAAATGTGAAGCCTGAGAAATGCTGAACAGGAGAGATTATAAAAGCCAATGAGATTACAGGGAAGAGGCAGTATTAAAATAAAGAAGAAAAAGTGGAGGAGGGATTGCTTGGAGCAGGTTAAACAGATGATACAATGCAGAAGGAAATTGACAGAGAAAAGAAAAATCTGTGCCCACTACAGATTGCTCTTTCAGATCTTGAAATCAGCATTCTTCATTCTAATCTGTATTCAGCTTCCACCAAATAGAAATCTCTCTGAGAAAATAATTCTTTGGTCCTTGGCTTAGCATTCATACAAAGAAAGTAATAGCCTTTCACCTGAAAAATTAGGCTACTAAAATTTGTGAGGCACTTAAACTGATGAGTGTTGAAAAAAGTCTGAGTTAGGTCTGTCTACAAGGCTGAGGATGAATTGTGCACTGGAAAAGCATAAGACATCACAGACAACAGATAAGAATTTCCATATTTTGTACCAACAGATAACTGACTCAGGGGCAAAAAAAAAGCAGTCTGAGCTCACGAGTTGAAAATGGTGTCTTGATGCAGAAACCTTGACAAAGGGAGGACAATATAAATGTTGTTTTTTGAATGGTTAATAACATCCCATTAACAAGATACTTTTTGAGCATAATTAATATTTGTCATCAGAGAATCAGTGTATTTTTCTGAGACTTACTGCTCTCTAGTATTCTGCATAAGTTAATCAATATCTAAATCAATTTCTCAAGCCCTTAACATCAAAATAGCTATTGAAGCTATATGAATTAAACATCTTCCCCCTCTGTTTCCCTTCTATTTGTTATGCTACTCTGAATTTACACATTTTCCCTTTTTTTCAGCATTTTGCACAACTATGCTCTCAATTATCTGGATTTTCCTACCTCTAATCACATGTCAAAGTGAAACAGTACAGCCATCATAACCTAACTTGGGTTTACTACTTTCTACCAGCAATTTCAGTGTCTGTTTCAATACTTGCATCTTTTTCTTAAGCATGAAAATCTGCTTGTGGAGTAACTACAATATTCTTGTTCTGGATTCATGAATGCCACTGACATGCTTGGTTCTTTTATTGTCTACTTTAATCCCAGCTGATACTTCTTGACTTGTTGGAATCTGTTACTGTCAAGCACTCTGTGGCATCTCTCCCCGTGACATTCTTCAGAAATTCCATGTGTTTTTTTTTCTTTGTTGTTGTTGGTGGTGGTGGTTGTTGCTTTGGGCTATTGTTTTTGGTTGTTTTTTTCCTTTTAGATGAAATGGGATTTGCGCTACTGATTATTCTTATTCATCTTATTATACTTAAAAAAAAGATAGACATTTAAGAAAAATTCATTAGTTTTTCATTCTAGCTGAAAATAGAGAACTTAAATGGTGCACTTCATCTGGAGCCTTGATATGGAAAGGAAAACTCATGCTATGATAATGCATGAGTATTCACCCTATTAAAAGCTTAGGTTCTTCTAGACAACGTGCTTTTAATTTAAACAAAGCTTTAAAGTCTCGATCCTTTTTTATTGTTACGCCTTTATAATGTGGCTCGGGCACACACAATATGATACAACCAGTGATGACATTACACTACCAGTATGCTGGGGGCTGGGGATCCTATTTATAGTTAAACCCTGATGTTAATTGATGAAAATAGTTCAGGAAACAGAAGCTCATGCATTTTTATCAGCTCAGCTTGCATAGACCTCATACAATTTATTTAAAACCAACATTCAACATATTGAAAAGTGATAGTAAATCCAGGTTTAAAACCTAATTCTGAAATCCATGCTATGCATGAATAATTACTGTTTAACAAAATCATAGATGCTGGGATAAATGCAAACCAATCCTTCATTGCAAACAGCAGAAGAGACCTAACAGATAACACAAAGAGATACCGTATACATCCACTGAACATCCACTTAATCTGCAAGAGTTCAAAGGACATTCAATCCCAACAGAATGACATCAAAAAGGATTGTAAAAATATCTTGCCAAGCAGCATTGTTGTGTTGTCTAACTTTTTAATCGTAGCATAATGTTAATGTTATTAGAGTTTCTATAAAGACACACAGGGGTCAAGGATGCCAGAGGGAAAAAAAAAAAAAAGGGGAAATGAAGAAAAGGTTACACATACTAATTACATTTTCTGGAGCTTAGCATGATGGTGTGATCTATATTCATGCATTTGGGCCTGATGATATTATTTTAAACTATTCTTTCAATATTAACTGCTTTTAGAGTGAGATATGAAACCTGTTATAGAATATCAGAGAAAAATAAAGTATCCTTGCACTGTTTAAAGCTGATTCCCACCATTTCTTCTTACTGGAAAATATTTTATTTTCAGTTTATCCAAATTTATGCTTCAGTTCTTCCATACACAAGAAGATGAAGTTAGCTGCATATCTGCAGTGGTACATATATACAGTGGATCTTCAGTAAAACTCATTTCATACCCATTTAGATCTGCAATTGCATGTGCTGAGGAGCACAAGGCTGTTTTCAAGTCTTCGTGTAGCAATCATAGATATCAAATTGGTTGCCTTATTGTCAAATAAAAATTAATGTCTATATGCAATCTGCACTTACTTTTACATATCTTCACTTTGTTTCAGGTAAGAATGCCATGAGCAGCACAACTATGTCCAAGAATTTAATGTCTTTCATGGTGCCAGTGGCGATGGGGAAATCTGCTCTTATTCTTGGGCATTTTTTACATCATTATTCATATTTGTACAAGCTTGTGCTATATTGCAACTTTGCTGTTAGATATTGCCTCTGGCCTGCAGTTAGCATGGTCTATTTAAATTCCAGTTGGAGAAAAAGACACTTTCTTTTTGTATTATATGATCAAAATTTTGAAGCTCTGTAATTTTCTTCCTCCTCACAGAAACAAAGCATCCAGGCTGACTGAGAAAGCCTTTTCTATAAGCTATAAATATTTGCTATTTGTAAAACCTCAATGAAGGATTTAGTTATTAAAAAACTAAAGGAAGAAAATTACTAATAATGATTGGTTTGAGCTAATGAGATGTTTTTATGCAAATGTATGAACCTTAAATATGACCTGGAAACAAAAGACTGCTTAACAGTTACTATTAAGCTATACATTAGGAGATCAATTAAAGAGAATTTCTTTCTAATGATCAAGCTGTACAAGAGTTGCTATGGAAACCTGGAAAAGGAGAGATTCAGAATGCAAAATAGCAATAGAAACAAAACCAATATTTGTAAACATGTATTGTAGAATGTGTATAATCAGTTAAATAATAAAAGACTGTTTCTTTTCCACTCCAATATATTTGAAAGAAGGGCATGTTACCATATGAAGGTGCCAGTTTAGTTGATATTTGGATGCCACAAAGAAAGGTGATGCCAAGAAAATATTTCTGTAATCAATAACAGTTCACTAAATTACAAAACAGAAAAGCAGAATGACTTTAAAGGTCTTGAGAATTGCACAGTCATGTCATTACAAACTGCTGGCAAATTGAAAAACATATCTATGACAAAGGAAGTGCAAAGACAGGTGGTTAAAAGCAAGATTAATTCCTTCTCTCATATCTTAAAATAACATTGTACTTGCATCAGAAGAAGTTTAAAATATTCAGATTGTCTTATATGAAGGGTGTTGACTACATCATATGTATCCATTTCACTTTTCTTTCATCTATATCTTGTGAAATTAGTGATTACCCATAAAATACATATGAATATAGTGTTAAATATAATTTTGTGAAAAAAAAAAAAAAGTTCTATCATTAAGTAGGTTATTTCAGCCCAAGTTGCAGAAGGAAAAAAAAAACCCAAGAAATCAAGTTTTCCAGTGTGCAGAACATGTATTGCCAATATGTACGTGGAGAAATATTCAAAGCAAGGTTGGTAACTGGAATTTCCTGTAAATATCTAGGGGCCTTCTTGCAATAAACAGCAGATATAATGGACTAGATGCACTCTCTCTCCCCTTTGTTCTCCTGTTTTCAGATTGTCCATGGATACAAAGGTTTAGCTTCTTTGCAAAGAAAAAGCACCAGAAGTGTTTGGGTCTAGTGGGCAGGGATCTGCAATCTGCTCTCTTAACAATGGTGAGGGCAGGGGGACCCTGAGCCCAGAAACCAGTCTGGAAGCAGCTACCAACAGCTCCAACACCACAACTCAGGTGTGGTGTGCTGAGGAATGATCTCCTCCCTGGGGTACGTCAGTTCGGCTCAGCTGGTGAGCTCGGCTTTTTTTCAGCTCTTCCCACAGCCACACAGCCCAAGCGTGTGAACAGACTCCTAAAATTACACGTTAAGTTGTTTTTCAGACCATTCCTGACAGTCTTGAAAGCAATAAAGGTCAGCCTGTTCTGAAGAATGTATTCGTGTGGATGACGTACATTTGACAATAAGTTTGAAGGACTCTTTCATTGTGGAACTTGTAAAAGCTGCATTAAACAAGTAACATGAAAGATCACAGGAAAAGTTTCATGAAAAGTTAAGTAAAGCATTATCACCAATACTAGATGGGAGGCTTTCTGATATTTTTTTTTATGGTTCAGGTTTAACCTAATGGAATATGTTTTTCCTAAGTTATAATTCTGCTATAGTCATGTATGATGGGACTACTAAAATGATCTAGCTATGTATATACTTAACTCAATAATTAATTTCTATGTAAACTTACTGAGGAAAATATTTTCAAAAATCTTCTTCTATGCTTCTTCCTCATGTCTCATGTCATCTACTGGTAATACCTTCCTGTTTTATAAATGGTACGTGAGGCTTGTTTAACCAGGTCTTTGGAACAGGCATTCTAGGATAAAATCCCTTAAAATATTTGCTTCATACAGTCAAGATCTTTTTTTTTTTTTTTGTGGCAAATTACCTATAGTCCAGAAATACTCATGCTTTTTTGAAAGTATGATTGTGGAGTTGTAACTCTGATTAGAAGGCAGATACCCTTTAGGGATAAAAACAGGAAAAAAAAAGAGAAAAAAGGAATATTTAGCCAACTTGAAGCAATAAATATTTATCAGGAAGAAAAGACCATTATTTCTGAAAGAAAATCTTTCAGACTTCCACTTCATGGGAAGGTCATTTTGGTTAGCTTCAATGAGATAATCAAGAAATCCAATTAGCTCTATATAGAAGTTACAAATCTGTTCTCATCAAAGAGCACATAGCCTACAGCACAAGCAAACAAAATGCTATTAGATTGAACCATTAAAAAGAAGAGTTGTATCCTGCTAATAAGAGAGGACTTGAAAGATTCAGCTGGAGAGTAACTAAAGAGAAAATAAATTGCAACCACTTGTCAGATCAATCCGAGTAACTGACAATAAGTCATGGCTCACTAAAAGTAAATTTTGAAAAAAATATGTTTTATTGATTGATTTGTAAAATGAGCTACAGCTCTTAGATTCATATATTTAAACTGCAAAAATCAGTGAAATCTTAAGTGAGCCCAGTAATCCTTCACAATGGAAGTACAGACTCCAACTCTCTCCTACGGGATTTCTTCAGGCAGACGGCAGTAAATTTGCATTGAAGAGTGACCTAAGGCCAGCTAACTTTTGGGATCAATGGAAGAATCAAGTTCCAAAGTAAAGGACTCAGAGAAAATAACACCCAGAATCTGAGTTTGCAGCAAGATCAGAAATGTACTCATTTGCTTAACAAACTTAATGAGATATTTTTACATACAGTCCTACAAATATTCCAGATTCAGAAAATAGCACAGTCCAATACCCATATCCATATGTTACAATCAAAAGTGGCTGTCAGGATGTTACAAGCAGTTACTGTGTTATGTCTACAGTCTGAAATCTTGCTACAAATCACTGTATAGGACAAATTAACTTCAAAGTAAACTGGTTTTTTGTTTTTTTTTTAAATAATTTTTTTAACAGAAAAATAAACAAACTTCAGAATTCCCTTGTTTTGTATTCAGTTAACTACTTGATTAAAATGCACATTGAGATCCCAGAGTTCAATCCTGGTAAGCTTTGCTAAGTGTTCAGGGAAGAAAACAAATATGACAAGATCATAGATTGGAATAAGCAAACTAGTCTTTGTGCTAACATTAACTGCAAAATTGTGCTTTTTAGGGATGAACTTACTCCATATTTTGCTAGCTGTACTTCGTATCATGCTTTTGAAATGAGAATTTCTTCCTCCCTTTTCTTTTAAATCATCTGACCACTACTATATGGAAATAACCACTTTTGCTAATTACTTCACTGAGAAAAAAAATTATAGAGAAAATCAAGATGAATGAGGCACTGTGCTTTGCACAAATCAGACAGACAAGCTGTCAGCGCTGCCTAACCCATCCTTAGAACAATTCCCTTTCCCCAAGGAAGTTGTCAGGAAAATGGAGGTCCTTGTCATTTCTCCGCTTGCAATTTGGGACTTTCCTTTCACACCTAGTTTATTTCTAGAATCTTTTGACACTATTCTTGCAATTAAGTGACAAAATAATTTTTTTTTCTTATTTCTTCTTTAAGCTGGCATATATACCGCTGCAGTGCTATACATATGGGGTAGGGCAGAGCTAATAAATGTGTTTCTTGCTATTTTGTTCAGTCCCTGAAGTGCATTTGTCCCACAGACATGTCAAGCAGGTAGCTCTGCGTCAGCCTCAAGTGACTGGGCAAATTACCAGTGCTTGAAGACCCCTGGGAGACTCATCAGTGCTGGAGTGCCCTTGAGAGCACACAGGAGCGTGCAGGGTGTCAGTGCAGGAGCTTGTTCCCCCAGAGCCTGTCGAGCAGACCTGCTTCTCCAACCTTTTATGCACAGGCAGCTTTGTGCTGGAAGATACTGGAGGTGGAGAAGTTTGTGAAATGTATTAGGACCTCAAACTCACTGAGACAATTTGATTCTGAAAAGCAGTGTTATTAATTTGTTTATATATATATATATATCTCTGTGTGTGTGTGTGTGTGTGTGTATATATGTGTGTATATATATACATATATACATATAAACAAATTTGTTCATATATATATATAGAAATATATATATAAATATTTATATAAGTATATAGAAATATACATATTATATAAACATAAACATAAACATAAACATAAATATAAATATAAATATATATATAAACATATATAAATATATATAAATATATAAAATACATATAAATATATAATAAATCTAAATCTAAATCTATATATATAAATCTATATATAAATCTATCTATCTATCTATCTATCTATCTATCTATCTATCTATCTATCTATATAATAGCCATGTATGTATTTGGCTACAATAATGAGAACTTCCCAAAAAATGCCTGAGCTTGCATCTGGAGTACGAAGAAAAATATGAAAAATTGTGGAACTCTTGTTAGCATTCATAATTTATTTTGTTCATGCTTGATAAAATATTTGTTTTTTCTTATTTTTTTGAACAACCTTAAATTTTTTCAAGCAACAGTCCACGTTTCTTCAGCTGCAGTCCTTAGAGATGTATGGAAAAACTTGGACATTTTTAAAAGGTGGGTCAATAACAAGAAGAAAAAGAAAGTTTCATGATGTATTGAAGAGGTGTGAGTGTAGGAAAAGAAATTTAATGTGCGATAGAGCATCTGTTAGTATTCACTAACAAATTCTACCTAAAAGCTGAATTAATTTCTGTGATCTATTACATACAAATTTATACACACATGTATTAAAACATGTGAGAGATCTGTGATGTACAAGACAATGTGTTTACTGATCACAAGCACAAATATCAAAAGCTATCAAGTGTTACAGGAGAACTTGGTTTAAAAATGAAAAATACTTTCCCCATATAACTACATTGAGCAGTATATGCACTGCAGATTACATAGAGCTGAGCCTGGCACAGCCTTATCAGGAACATTTATGAAAAAATCCAATTTAACAATATAACCTTTGTTTTTACACTAATTCAAGACAAGCAGAAACTATATGTCACGCTTATTCAAGACAAAAGAGAAATATGGACACCTGGCTAATTTATGTAAGGAGCAAAGCCTTAGAGAGTGACAAAGAAGCTGTCCACCTTTGGAAAGAGGAAATACAAAGACAGAAATTTGAAAAAAACCCAACAACACAGGCAAAAACCCCAGAACTATATGTCTGTCTTACTTAAGAGTTGTCTGCATGGAAACATCTGGAAAGTATTAGTCTGAATTAATAAAATAAGTAAAATCACACTAAAATATATTAGTTGAACTGAGATAATAAGTGAGCATGCACCTAAGGTGGTAGTAGTTCAGTTGGGTTACTTCACCCCCAAAGGGAAGTAAACTAAATCAAACTGAAGCTGTGACGAGTTCAGTCACCGTATGTCAGCAGTCTGTAGATACACATGGCAAATATAAGGTCATCTCGGGGCTTAGGTAAGAGCCACAGGCTAAATTAACCACATAAAAAGTTACTGTCTATCATCAATAAATTATGTGTGTGTCTGCGGCATATTATTCTCAACAAAAATATTCACAGGGATTCAGTGTTTTTTGACTAATCCTGTTGTGACACTTGTGAATTTTTTGCAAGTATGGCTATTAAAAGGTACTAGGCAAAGCAAGGTGTCTAGATTCACTTCACTAAAAGCCATTAAACTATTCAGAATTTACAAATAGATGAAAAGTAAAATCGTATTATTTGTTTTCTTAGGGAGTTTGGACTAACCCAGATAGACTCCTCAGGATACCAATTTATTTCAGATTGAAAACACCTTCCTCCATTTCCTCCAAACCACACAGTTTCCTGGCACTTAAATTTCATTATAATGTGTGGAGGTAACACCCAGGTGAAAGACTTCCATGGAGTTACCTGGAAAACACTTTTTTTTAGAAAATCTATTCATTTCAGCGCATTGTGACTCAAAGAGGGCTTCACAGAGGAGCAGAACAGCCTCTTTTGTACAGAAGGTCCTGTTTCTTGCTGGTTGTTCAGTAGGTGACACACTGGATCTCTTTCCAGCCTGGAAACAGCCTCCTGTGTGTGAAGGATGTGAAGGGTGCAAAGCCTCGTTTCTGACTCAGTGACAAAATGCCTGGGCTACAGACTTTACCTTTTTCCCTCGCTGTGTCCTCCTCTGCCTCCTACTCTGAGCCCAGGGCCTCACTTTCAACTGCAGTCCATATATGGTGCATGTGAATTTTTTAAACAGGTTTTTAATGCCATAAAAATGCTTAATGGATATGATATAATGTATGCTGTGATAGATAGGATAGGAGATAGTGGATTTTTTTACATAGATCATGACTATACCAAAAACTGAAAGAGAAAATGGAGGGTCTGACATGTAAGTAGAAGCATTTTTAATCCATCCCACTTGTTAGCAGAAATTTGGAACTGCAAACTGAGGACATCCACTTGCTGGTTTCAGGGAGATCGATTCTGGAACAGCAAATAGTGACTTCTAAATCATCTGAATTTTAATTATTTTTCTTGCTTTTCTAACACAACTGAGTTGCTGAATGAAACTGTCTGCAGACTT
The DNA here is from genome assembly GCA_030060385.1 of Muscicapa striata striata. Classification (NCBI taxonomy): domain Eukaryota; kingdom Metazoa; phylum Chordata; class Aves; order Passeriformes; family Muscicapidae; genus Muscicapa; species Muscicapa striata. The sequence continues at coordinate 1,923,802 of JAREIS010000255.1, forward strand.
AGGAAGATAACAGCCTGATATCTGGTTAAAGTGAAAAAGATTTAATTGTCAATAACAGGGCCCAACGCAGCTGAAAGCACATGCTCTTCTACACCACTTTGCTGCAAGCAGTTGATTCAGAAGCTGAAACGTTTCTTTAATTTGTGCCAGCTGCTAACAGTCACCTGGAGCCATTGCCATTATTGCAATCAGACATCTCGGGGACACGTCAGCCATGATTCAGCTCCCAAGCCAAGCTCTTTTCCATTGGTGATAGTAATTGTGGGTGTAACAAGGTTCATTATTATCTTCCTGTGCAACAAGGGCTCTCATCCCAAGTCAGAATTACAGCACTTTGCAGACTGCTGTTCAAAGGCCTCAGATCAAAACCAACAAATTAACATACAGTGCATCAGAATATATATATTTTTTAAACACAGAAGAGCATTCCATTAAAAAAAAAAAAAGTTTATTTAAAAAGCATGCCATGCATTCCTGAACAGACACACATCTTTCTGATCTCAGATGGCAATAACATTTTCTAAGCTACTGGATATTCTTGTACATATGGAAAAAAAATAGATGCTCATTTTTAAGCAACCAAGTCAACCATTTCAGTACTAAACACTTCAGTATGAGAAAGTTATTATAATGGAATGGCCAGGAGGAAAGAACCTCTACAGAGACTAATAGATCCTCTAGAATGTGGGACTCATGGTCACAACACTACTTTAGCAGTCTGGAAAACCTATTGCAGAAAGAAGGCAGACCCTGGTATTATCTATATTATTTTTCATTTGTGGGAATAATTTCTTCAGTTGCTATACAAATCTCCTTCCAGAATCATAAATGAAACTACTGAAATCCAACAAGGAAGCAGATAGCATGGGGCTGTAACTGGGTTTCCCTGGGAAACATGCCAGCCTGCTGTCCACTGTGTGTCAGGAAGGACCCCACATATCACTGCATCCAGCATCTATCCTCCCCAAATCTTTATCAAGATTAAACTCCCAGTGGCTGCAGAGATGTGCATAGGGGTAACTGCAGAAGATTTAATGCACTTACTGTCTTTAATTGAGGATTGCCAAGGATTGGGCAAGTATAAAGTGCTGCCCCAGAGCCCCTACGCCTCCACAGCTCTCTGGAGTGTTCAGGGATATGCAGTGGTGGTCTGACAGCTCCTCTGACAGGCTTTGGCATCATCCTCCCTCTGGGAATGTGGACTTGGAGAAAATTTTTCTTCAATGTCAGGTGATGGGGTGGATACCAGGAGAAAACATTGCCTTGTCTTCCTCATCTCAGAAGCCATATGAGGAAAGGCCAGAATCCTGCCTCTTTTAATTCAGTCTTAATATTGTGTAAAAACAGGTAAATAGCTCAGTGAACAGATTAGAAAACTGGGACAGAGATAAGTACATATGATGTCAATGGCCAAGGTTCAGCCAAATATACTAAGCAATATGGCTTCAAATTCAATATTGTACTCAGATTTTATCAAAAAAAGGGGCCTATCAGCAGCCTCAGACTCAAGTGAAGTACTTATTTAGTACACCTTTTGATTAAAGTGGAAAATGACAGGGAACCAGAACACATTTCAAGCAACTTGACTGTGTATTTGTTTTTACTTAACTGTTGCACTGGAGACTATTTTCTACTTAAAGCCACCCATTCATGCTAAATCTGGTAATAACAGATATATTTTCTTTGCCAATCACCACATTTTCTTACAAAATTTCTGTGACAGAAACTTATTTACAGCACCACTGGCAGCACTATAAAGCTAAAAAAATTCTTACCTAAATCATGTAAATCATTGTGTCTGCTCAACCTTCTGTATCCATGCACCTACTCCAGACAGGCAAACAGCTCCCAAGCACACACACAGGTTTCAACCCCATTGTCACAATCCTGACAGTCCTGTTACCATGCCAGATTTCTACGTGTGACCAAACATACTGGAAGAGTACATTTCAGTATAATAGACCAGATGTCTTGTGGAAGTCAGGATCAGGCCTCACACTACTGCAGAATATTTAAATTATTTTTGAGAAATTCTTTGCAAGCTTGCAACTTCCTCAATTACTTATACTGCAGAATATAAAGGAAAATTATGTTAAATGAGACTAGAATTCTCATTTTCTGTTAATTTTGACCTATTAATATTATTTTATATATTTATAAAAATATTATAAAATATTTATAAAAATATTATATTATATTATATTATATTATATTATATTATATTATATTATATTATATTATATTATATTATATTATATTATATTATATTATATTATATTATATTATATTATATTATATTATATTATATTATATATACACATATATATATAAATATATATAATATGAATAAGAGCAAAAATTTTATTTTCAGATTAGGAAGAGTTTTGATGAATAAATGTCCTGATTTGAAACAAAGTTTTCAAAAGTTATGCGAATATGTTTTGATTTACTTGGATTATTTTCTGCTGTTTCTTTAGGACTGTATTCTGCTCAATCAGTCTGGGGTTTATGGCAAAAGTATAATTCATATCTTAAGGAAGTAGAATGCTTTTCAAAATACCTCAATTTAAATCAGAAGACTCAGAAAAAGTATATCTGTACTATGTATTGCATAATCCTAGCTAGAGACCTGAAATACACATAATGTTGAGCAACTAAACTGTAGCATTAATCCAAAACTTTCCCATATTAAAAAAAAAAAAAAAAAAAAAAATCATGTTCTGTACTAAAACTGTTTCAACAAGACCAAATTACTGAAGAAGATACTGGGAAAAAAAAGATTAAACATTTACTGTTATGTTGTCTGTTCAAGGCAGTTCAAGAGCTGATAAAATTATATATCCATATGTTCCTCTATGTGTACTTGCTCTATTCTGTAGCTTTAGCAACAATTCCTAAAAATGTAAAATACACTCGATTTTTCCTTCAGAGAACATCCATATAATCATAGTCCCACTTTGCTTACGTTACTTATGCGGTCTGAATTGTGAACTGAGACTTATTTAAGAACAATGTAGCTGCATCCACAAGCTCCAGTGCATTCCAGCAGATTCAGATGCCCCAAATGACTCTATAAAATGTTCACACGCCAAAGAGTTTACAGTGTGCAGCCTGCCTACTGATACATTCATTTGTGGCATGCCTAGAGACTTCTCAAAATAGAAGAAAATTTAGAAAATGGAACTGAAATCTAACAAATCAAGTTTGCTAAGAAATATTTCCAAGTGCAGAATCTTGGTCATTACTATTTAAATTGTTAAATCTATGCCCCAGTTCCGGATTGCTCATGTTTCAGTGTGGATGTGGAGCAAAATTTTGAAGTAACTTTTCCATTCCCATTGACTTTTCCCTGTTTTGCATCACCTAGCTGTCTCAGGGCTTGCAGAGTGGACAAAGGCAAAGCCCCAAGAGCAAACCTCATGCTTTCTCATGCCTTGATGGGACCAGCCCAGAACGAGCCTGCACCAATGTGCAGGTATGCAGGGAGTGAGGACATGGGGTGCTGAGAGGGACCAATTGCACCCCACGGCTCTGCCTAACACACTACCTGACACCCTAGTAGACACAGTCTTTTTGGCCCAGGAAAACTGTCCTTTTTCCAAACAATTTCCACTTGTTGATCAGGAGTTAGGCTATGCACTGTTCCTGCTAGTTCAGTTACATGTGGCCAGTATATTTTGGATCAGACTTAATTATCCTGCCTCCGTATGCAAAATGCATGCAAGGAACAGAAAATACAAGCATTTTTAAGATAGTGAAACTGAAGTGGCTTCAGGATAATGTGTGGGAAAAGGTCCCAGCGGAGTTACACCATAGTAGGTCCGTGACTTGAAAATAACGCAGAGTTATATCCTTCAAGTACTTTTTTTTTTTTTTTAAAGGCAGAGAAATGCAAGAGAAAAGTAAGTCAAACACTCTGCCCCAATCTGACAACATTGTAGTAAAGCGAATTTTACTCTTCCCAAGATGACACATTACAAAAACCCAGAGTAAACCGAATCATAAAAGCCATACGAAACCAGTTAAAAATCTAAAAATAAAGTCAAAATGGAGGATCAGGAGAAGCTGCCATAGCACCTGCCAGCAGCCACTTGCATTTCCAAGGAATGAGCACAGGCAAAGTAGGCAGAGGCACAGTGAGGCATGCAGCTGTCACAGTTTTTTAATGGTAATCAATTATCTTCCGCTCATGTTCTTGAAAAAGAACAAAAATCCCCGATGCTCAAAACTACTTCCAGCTTGGGACTCGTATCCAGTAAATTGCAAATTTCAATCTTGAATGCTAGCTGGGTAGAATGTAAACTGGTATATGATACGACCAGGAGATTGATAAAAAAAATTAAATAAATAATAAAGTTTCTTAGCATTTTGTTTTATCTTATTTTTATATAACTTATTCACTTGGATACTAAATGCTTTTTTTTTGCCTTTCGCTGTGTGGTTACACTTATTGATGATACATTAGGCTTGTGGTGTTTTGCCTTTTTTTTTTTTTTTCCTCAAGTGTTAGTTCTTGATAATTGTCTGTAATTCTATGTTAAGCTTTCTTCGTCTCCCCTCTCTAGTTTATATTGGTCCCTGAATTTTCAGTATTGTTGGTATTATAACAAGACATTTCCAACTCCAGGATTACAACGTTTTTTATCCATGTGTGTCATGACTGAGAATTCAATTATATCTAGAAATAATAAAAGAAACTAGAACTGCATAAGCTGAGTATTAAAAAACATAACTACTTTGTTTTTCAATAATATCTAACCCTTGATATCAGAGTATGGCGAAATAACAAAGGAAGAATGACATAATAAAGCACAAAATATGTCTCTTAATAGTATTCTCACAGAAAGCCACAGAAAATGGTTTACTTTTAAGATAAACAGGCCAAAAGATTCAGCCACAGAACTCTACAGAGGGGAAAAATCTTTCTAAATAGCAGTGTTAATTGAGGAGAAGCCTGATATTTTGACACAGCAAATGGTAGGGATGGAGGAGACACAGGTCAGAAGCCAAACATAAATTATGAGAGGGGCCATAAACATGAACCAGATTTCACAAATAGAAAGGGGAAAAGGTTTGAAGAGCCTTTAATGTTAACAATAAAATTTTGAAGTTGATTCTCAGCTTTAGAAGTAGTCAATGCAGTTGCCTAAGTAAAGGGTAATATGAGAGTAGCAAAAACAGTAATAAATTTAAAAAGTGGCACAATTTTGAACAGATTGCAAGCAGCAGGCCAAAGGATTAGAAATACTACAAGTTCATTATTGTTAGAAATAACTGTGGTCCGATAAAGAATCTTGGCTGGAAAATTCTAAACAAGTATAAAAATAGACTATAAATAGAATCATTATTATTCATCATCCCACAGTTGCACAGAGCACACCTGTGTCTTTTTCATCACTGAGATTGAGATATTTTGACAATGACTTTTAACTAAATGTTCTCACTGCACACTGTCAGCGACCAGCCAATTGGAAAACCCTCATTTTTCATCAATGGAAGGATCAGAAATCTTCTGGAATTAAGATATTGAGGAAACCTGACACATTGCGCATATTTGGCTTAAATGCTCAGATTTCAAGAACTTTTAGGTATCATTTATGGCATATATATTTCTAAACTGTTATTTTTTCCAGCTGCTGAGAGAAAAAAATTATTTAAAAATGCAAAGGAAGCTTGGAGAGATTATCTAGGCTATGTCCCCTAAGATAAAATCGTTTTACAAAAGTATACTCAGATGATGACGACCCCACAATCTTCACTGTCTATGCCCATATCTATTCCCATCCCCATTATTAGTATTTCAAAGCTTCTTTTCACATCCAATATTATATCTTGACAAAATGTAAACCTATGACTCTGCATTATATGTTATAGACACAGCAAACAGATTTTCTCTTTTTACAGTACCCTCTGCATACTTGAAGACGCATACTGTCTTTCATTCTCTAGATTCAGCAGTTCCAATTCTTAAGCATGGAAGAAAATAATTTTTACTTTCAGTGTGACCAGCTAGGGATTCTCCACTACTTTAAAATAAGCTTAATTCATTGGTTGGAGCAAAGCCCCGCTGACCACGCTGCAATGGAGAGGAGAAAAAGCAGTTTGGTAAAATCGTGGTGAGACTACTTACACCTAAAGTTTGAAGATGAGAAGTTATGAGCACAGGACAAAGATGGCTTATCAGAAATAGATAAATGTACAGGTAGCACCACTTCCAAATGGGGCCATAAGTGAGTAGTAAAGGACAGTCCAAAGAACCACATACACTGGAAATGAGAACTTTGAGAGTCCACTCATCAGGGTGTGAGCACCTAGCGGGGGGAAGGAAAGATTCTGTCAGTGGCTTGGCCTCTGCCTGCCTCTTTCACAGGGATGGCAATGTGAGGATTGAAACACACTATTCTTCACTGCTTTGTAAGTCATCGCTCCATAGGATTCATGACTTCGAAAGTCATTGATCTCTTTATCATTTCCAGTTTCACTTAACCACGTGGACTCTAATCATAATTTAGTCTGAGAGAACAGTGATCTTAATGCACAGCCTGAACATGTTAAAAAATCTGTGTCCTTTCTACAAACTCATTCTCTGTTCACTCCCTTGCCCTTGGTTTAGGAGGTCGGAATACAAAGAAACTGGGCTCATTTTTGACCGCTGCAAGAAATTGTCAGCAAATTGGTCAGCTCTGTCCAGCAACAATCATTTTTATGGCAAGGTCAAAGACTGCCAGCTCAAAAAGAAAACCAAAAAAACCACCTGATTTTAACAGGATAGCAAAATAGTTGCTAAAATGGTAACCTGTGCTATTTGAATTTCGTGCATTGATGCTTTTAATGCAGCATAAAACACAAAGTGGAAAGTTTTCATCTTTCTTTTTCATCTTTCATCTTTCCTTTTCTTTTGAGTGCACAGAAATATGTAGCAGAATTGGGTAAAAGCATAATTTCAAGAGCACAAAGTTTAAGTTCAGTGTATTCGAGAACATTTGTGACCCTAATTGTATCAGACTTCCTACAATAGGTTTTTCACATTATCTCTGGTATGCAATGAATATACTTGTCAAACAGATGTTGATCCTATGTCCTAATGGAACCATCTTTCCTAAGCACATTGTAGCTTTTATTTTTATAATAAACATTTGTCCTAAACAATAGCACTTATGTGAAATACAATGTTTGTAAGGGCCTTGGGAGCTGCATCTTGGGAACTGAACACAGGCACAGCAATATATTCTATCAAACCTGAATGCATTGTTAGTACTATAATAATAATCTCTTCTCTGCCCCACATAATACTTATGCAGAGCCTAAAGCTGTGTAGATTTCTGTACTATGGTTCAAGCTTAGAGTGATTTATGCCATTTGGCACACAAACACTTGAAAATTGTAGTCTATCTTGGTAATTCTGACACAGGTCTAGTGGCAATAGCAGGTGTCACTTGATTACAGTATCTTCTGCTTATAACACTGCCATGGTAATTAAAGAGTGTCAGAACTAAAAACAAGAGTAGTAAAGACACATTTTATTACAAATACATTAACAAAATTTTTAAAGCATGATCTGCTGTGGTATTAAAAATGGAAAATTTTGTTCCTACTCATAATGATTTAGTACTGAATTATAGAAATTGTTGAAAATCCTAAATATGATGGCAATGCTACTAGTATTGAGCATTACACGCTCACAGAAGTGCTATGACAAATACATTTAAATATCTTTAATGCTGCAAAACCTGGAAAGGCAATTAGTGGCAATAAAATTTGTATTGAATTTGGATAAATTTTAGACAATTAGCCTTCTTCTAAATGCAATTTCTGGCCAAGAAATCCATAGGGACACATGACTTATCCACATTTATTACTCATTAGAGCAGAGTAATTCCTGTCATGGCTGCACATCAAGGAATTAATCATCATAAATTCAGATCAGCTAATGGACTGAGTAGTCCTTTTCTCCCAAGAACAAATCCCTAGGTAAAGAATATGAAATATAAATTGACCACAGCAAAGAGAAGTGCCTTGCAATAATATGCATAGTAGATATATACAGTTATTATACTCAATATGTATATACATGCATGTAGTGTATATTGATAATGTATTAGGAAAGTAGATTTACTTAGGGATCCTTCTCTTACATTTTACATGGCACAGATAAAGTTTGTGCATGCCCTTTTATCAGTAAATTCACCTCCAAATATTTCAAGATAAATATGCCCTATGAACAGAATTTTCACTCTTCTCTCAGGCTAAGAATCTTTCCTCTCTTTAGCAACAGTACAATGAGTTTGGTCTATATATTTTTTTATATCTTTCAGCTCTTGTTCCTTCAATGTAACGAACTTAGATTTTTCAATGTAATATAAGCAAAGTAGGAACTGAAACATTTTTATGATTAGAAAGACAGAGTTCCACAGATCAAAATATTCAGCAGTTTGAGGATAGCAGAATCTGTTTGACTGCTTCAAGTATTTCTACTGAAAATGAATTTTTCGACATAGATCAGTATGATCTATCTTGAACCCAAGTCACATTGTAGCTGAACACAAACCTGAGCATTTTCAGGTGGAGAAAATTTGAAAAAATGCAGCAGTTAAATTACTTATTACCCTTCACCCATTCTTCTGTAATAATTTTTACAAAAAACCAAAAAGATAAAAAATTAATATCTGAGGCAGTTTGCTTTGGTGTCCTTCTGCTGCAATGAAGTCCTTGAAAATTTTGTTTCCATTTTCCAGAGATTATTCTGATAAACTTCACAAAAGTTTAAAGGAGGATTCATTATGTGATTTGTAAACCTGTATCTTCTGAACTTACTTCAACCTTTCCTTTTTATAATTAGAAAATTCCATCTAGTATGAGATTCTTCTTTCAGTTTGTTTTGTACCCACTTTTCTTTGTATTGATACTTTTTTAAATTGCTGCATTCAATTTCTTATGTATTTAAAGGAAATAAATGTAATTTTCTCTATACACATAAGACAAATTCTTGATATTTTCCTAGATATGGGATATTTTCCTAGACATGGGATTTATGTTTGAACAAAACTGATTGTGCCTTCTTAGTGTGCTCTGGTTTGTGCTTTGGGTCTTATGTAGAGTGTGCAGACTGGATGATTTTTAGATTGAAAGCACACCAAAATACATGCTCCTGAGAGCATCTAATGTACTCTAACAGTAGCAGACTTTCAGATCGTGATACCAGACCTGCCATAGCCCAAAAAAAATAGCACTGAAGGCCATCAAGTCCTCACTGTCAGTCTTGCTGGTCTTGAGTTCAATCTTTTGTGTAGTTCTTACCTTTTTAAAATACACATATTTCCATCTACCTTCTTCAGTGCAATCAACTTTTGAAAATGTGTATGTCCTCAGGTTTCCTGTGACAATGAAGATAATTCCATCTCCATCATACTATTTATCATGCTATATTTCTCTTATGATAGTTCAATAGAGCTATATTGATGATGCCCTACAAAATTGCTGTCAGAAAACACCACTACCAATCTGGATTTGCTCATGACATTAGAGGATATATTTAATAAGGCTGGTCTCAAAATTGGTCCACAGGTTATCCATGGCATTATGTTTTTTCTAAGATAGTAATTCCCTTCACAGCATAATCCATTATCACCTCCCACTTAGCTCTTCTTATCCACTTTAAAAGTTCTTGTACTAGCCCCATATTATCAAATTCAATTCATAATTTCCCTTGTGGCACCCTATCAAATGCTTTAGTGAAATCTAGACTGACTACACAGAACACATTTCCTCTGTCAACTGCCATTTAAAACCCAGGATAGCAGGGTTAATCTGACATGATCTACCTTTAACAAAGATGTTTTGCATTTCATCCTGTTTTCTATATATCTGCCTACATTTATTCTTAGTTTTATATATATATACATAACTTTGAAAGCTTTGCATATTATTGATGTAGGTCTATTAAGCTTATTATTACTTGATTAAGGTTTAATTTTTTTTAGTAAAAATTATGTTTACTTCTTTATATTAAAAAATATATATCTTGAAGTTAATATATTTTCTGAATACTGACTTGCTGAATATATGATGTCAGATCTTTCAGGATTCTGATATAAAGATTGATGAAGCAGAAGGCAAAGGAAAATTCAAAGACATTTGAGATGAGACAATTTCTTTACCCAGGCTTAATCTTATTACCCTCTCTGAAAAATTTTTTCACATATTTGTTAAATCCTAGAAATAATCTACACCATCTTTAATCTTAACTACAATCTCATGTATGTCCCTTGCTCTCTGGAAGCCCTAGGAGCTGTATTAGAATCGTCACTCCAGAATGTCATTGCCAAAAGAGACAGCCAAATTCAAATAACAAATTACGATACAAGGCCTAAATAATACTACAGACACATAAATTTAGACAATCTATTAATTAAACAATATTTTCTAGTCGTAAACTTGTATTTTTGTAATAATGACAGGTAGTAACAACTAATTTGTCTTCATGCCTTGTATAAGACAGAGAATCATTTAATGAGCATTATGCCACATAAGGGGCCTAATGGAAGGAAAATAGATAAATTCAAAGTTGACACACTGCCTTCAGGTGATTATGAATTTGCAACAACTGTCTGTAGGCTGCTACAGCATCTAAACATACTCAAAATATAAATATTTAGTTTGCATTTTAATAGCTTTAACTTTTAACAGCTAAAGATCCTTTTCTGCTGCTTTGCAAAGCTCAGTACTTTGAGGATACCTTGAAACACTGAGTGTTAACATGAATTGCATTATACTGATGTTAAAAACATAATTTTAACAAAGTTTTATGATAATATATATTATCATGATAAATTGTATCATACATTTATAACAATTAAAAGCAGCTGTTACAAATCAAGTTGCACTTGTATAAAATATAACATATTTGAACAACTAAGAAAAAATCTATTACTAATAGCAGTAGCAATTACAACAATAAATGTTTCCTCAATGACAGTAAGGTTTCCTCATAACATCCTTATTTTGAGACATTGTTTTTCCAGGTCAAGAAGTTGTTAAAACATCCAGGGAAGGACTTCTGTGCCTAAGTGAAACTTAGGAAGTTGAGATCTATGCAACATTTTGCTTCCACTGCAGCAGGGTTTTAAGTTCTTCAGATACTTATTTGACTGAATTCCAATTTCCTGAGACATGTCAATATACCAACTTATTCATAGGGTAGATCTGAAAAACCGTTTAGTATTACTTTAGCTGATAATCTGATCTCTCTGGAGAAGTTCAGCTAGGTAGATGCAACCTTTCACATCAAAATCATAAAAAAGAAACCTGATTAATTTGGCCATTTCTATGGCTGCAGACAGAAAGGCTTTTTTTCTTTGTTTTGTTTTTTCTGTTTGTTTGTTTGGTTAGGGTTTTTTGTTTAGATATTTATGTTCTGCTCTAGAGCTCCGAACTTTCCCTCATCCTAATTTTAAAGCCAAATCCATAGAGGGAGCAAAGGCTTTGGCTCTGTCTGTTTTTTGGCTTGATCTAGTCACCCAGAAGCTGTCAGACTCCAAGGCAAAATTTTACTTCATCCAGAGTCTGATGCTGGGCCTGGCTGTGAGCCTGAGAGTCGCAGCACAGCCTGTGTGATCACACAGCACTCTGAGCCCATCAGAGCTAAGCTTTTCAGTTAACATCTTACCAAGGGTCACAGTGAAAAGAGATTTACTATATAGCACACTTTTTTGATTTGGAACAGAAAACAATGAGTGTATGTGACTGCCTGAGCTGTCTGAGATCTTAACACAGCTTATTTTTATTAAAGGATATATGAAGTTTAAAGTGTGACTGGGAGTACTGTGTTGAAAACAGGTTAAGAACAGCTTGATATGTATTAATTAAAAATGAAGTCTGGGTTTGGAATGGAGAGTGGTTGCATCTGGGGGAGTAAGCTGGGAAGAATTCACTGGAGTGAGTTATACCATTCGCTTTTATTTGACCTTTAAAGTATGCCTTTATTTGTAGAATAAAGTAATAGCTTCTCTCTGCCATGATTGGTTAGAAATCACCATCTGTAGTGAGAGAATTTTTAGGAGGGTCAACTTTGTTTAAGTCTGGTTGCTCTTCTAAATCATTTTGTTAAATCACACATGATTAGATAATGGATATTCTGAAAACAGAATTTATTTTAAGTGATCTATATATTTTATGCTGAAGGCCAGTTACTTATTCAGTTATTAATCAGTATCCAATCAAAATTGTCTAAATACAATGTATAATTTTAATGTACCTGTAAAATATTTATCAAGTCAGAAATGTTTAAATCATTAAACAATGGCCATTCTGCTATTTCTTTAGTGATAAAGCAACAGTGCTTACAACTGCAGAAACAAAGATAAAGAGAGGCAACCTCCTACAGGAATTCATTCAGGCTTTGCAATAATACCATAGAAAATAAATAATTTTATTTCTGTGGTATATAGTCTTCTTAGGAAAAGAGAGACTCAAAAGATTAAATCTCTTTTATACACTGATAGTGAGGATTCCTAGTAGCACACATTGGGGGCAGATTGATATAATCAGGCACAAGAAACATCCAGAAAATATATATATTTAGTTTAATTTTTTACTTAGTGGATCTAATTCCTGGATTGCAATAGGTATATCTTGAAAGAAAGCTTGCATCAAAACTGAATCAAATACTTCAATGTACACAAAGTAAAAGGCAGAAGGAATAAAACTAGCATCCCTTTTCTGAAGACTGGTAAATCAATTGTATTGATATTAAAGAACAACAAAAAGTGCAAATTAAGTTGAATCACCATTTCAAGAATGGAACTAGATTATTTAATATCTTTCTTTTTCCCTAACCCCCCATACCCCTCCCTCTTAATTAGTGTCTCTCAAAAGTTTTAGTATTTTTGCAGCCAGTGAGGAATTCAGACTGGTGTAACACACTCATTAGAGCTGCACTCCTAACAGCATACTGCTCTCTTCATACAGAGGATAAGAACTGATCAAGAGGGAACTGAAACTGAACAAAGGCTCTCTACCCATGGGCACTGTAAAGTAGTTGCTGTAGGTGGGCTGTCCACATATCTGTGGGGGCTGAAGCCCATGGACTGCCTTCAGTGTGGATGATTCCCTTTGTAACAAGGTGCTTCTTTCCTCAAAGAAATCAATTTTATCAATGCAAAGATAAATGCATTGATTCACCTGACAAAGAATATAGGTATGTTGTGGGAAAATAGGGTGTTTTCTCCATGATGTGGAATTTATCCTGCCACATGCTCAAGAAACAAAACAAAAAGGATAAAATTACATCTAATTGGATTCACTTCAGGTCACCATCTATCTGTTTACTGGAAATATTGGGGCACATGGCAAGATATTCAAGGCTCAAAACTATTGCTGACTAAAATATATGCAACCGCCTCAGAAATAGAAATAGAGACAAACAAACAAACAAACATCTGCAATCATTCCTATAACAGAGGCTAAACATTTTGAAGTCCTTGCTGTTATCTTCTCCTACATCTAGAAGAGGGTTAGCTTCAGCCATACTGGTGTCAATATGCATACACAGTGCTTGCCAAGTACTTGCCCTTAAAAAAGAATTAAATAATGTAAAGGCAAGCAGGCTTCTTCTCACTGAATTAAAAGGCAGGCAAATGCATGCTCCTCAGAGGAGCAAATTTGATCCCAGTCTCTAGGAGCAGTGAAAAGGGGGGATCTTATAAAAGTCTGTAAATCTGAAAGGAGGCTATGAAGAAGATGGGCCAGGCTCTTCTCAGTGTTATTCGGTGAAGGACAAGAGGCAACAAGCACACACACAGAAGGTTTCCTCTGAACATCAGGAACCTTTTTCTGCTGTGAGGGTGACCAAGTGCTGCAGCAGGTTATTCAGAGAGGTTTGAAATCTCCATCTGTGAAGGTCTTCAAAAGCTGTATGGACACAACCCTGAGTAGCATGGGGAGGTTGGACCGGATGGTCTTGAGAGGTCCCTTCCAAACTCAACCATTCTGTGATTCTGTGGATTCTGTGTCGAACTTCACTGTCTCCTGAAATGAAGTGTCCTAGAGGCTCATGTAAGCAGTTCCCATAGACTGTGTTCCTTTGCTTCTGAAAGGATATCAACAGGATATAGGGTGGCACAACCTCTCAGCTGTTCCTCTCCTCACCCACATGATCTTATATTTGTGTCCCAAGTAAGAAAGCACCAAAATAACTCTTTCTGCCAACTTTATGTTTAATCAGGGAACCCACTGCTAGAGTGCTTCAATAACACATGGTTATAGACTGAATCTATCTCACCTGAATCACCTACACAGATCCAAAACTGTGAAGGGAAACATTGAGGGCTGGACTTCTAAGAAGATAAGATCACACTGAAACAATCAACTTATAGAGCAGCACTATTAGGATAGCAAATGTAATTTCATTAGTGAAAAAACTTTGTGCTTCTACTGAAAGTTTTAAATGCATACATAATTTCATGCATATTTGTCATGCACTTGATCACCGTCAAGAAGAATATATAATCATAATTTGGGGTGAGGAGCTATAGGTTTGGCAGGAATTCTCTTTTATTCCCTGCTATAAATTTGAAAAGATCACAGGCAAAGTTTTGGGGGAAGGGAAGAGGAAAAAGTTTTAACTTTAATTAGAGCCAGATTACCCACTGCTGTACAGTTTACTGCAATAGTATTTAACCTGGATAACCCTTGTTAAGGCTTACATCTGGTTTCCTAAGGAGGTCCAGGTAAAGGGGAAACATTGTAGTGCAACTTAGCATTTCCAACACAGACTTGGTAATCAATTTCTTTTACATTTTAAATTTAATTTAAGGAGAAAGTATATCACATTGATAAATTTCAAAGCAAGCTATGTAGTACAGTAGCAGGCAAAAAATACAATGAATAAAAGGGAAATATAAGCACAGATGCACACAGATACTCTCCCTAGAGCAATTCCTATTTTACTGATTTAATGTATGGTCCCAAACACACTGAAACCAGCAGCCTCCAACAGTGTGCTTATCCTGGATTTTTATGGTGTATTGCTATGCTTCATTTTTCTGAAAAGTAGAAAGAATCTATAGGCACTATGTATTCCACAGTCCTCTGGCCTGTGAAAAGGTCTCTCAACTGTCCTGCTGCACCCATCATACAGAACATATGCAGGAGTTTTCTATCCTAGATTGACTCTTTTAACTGGTTGTTCCCATTTTTTATACACCAAAAAAAAAAAAAAAAAAAGGAATATCTTGTTTCCATAACCAAGCTTCCACCTTGAGATGATCCACACTGGTCTTCAACATGGTTCTCCAGTTACAGCTCCAGCTATGGTGTGTTCCCATGTAATACATTATATAAACCATTTTAAATCTAGAAAGTGACTCTACAGAGTTGCAACAGCTGTCAAGCCACTTGAATTTGTGAAGGGATGGATTCCAGAAAAAGGCAAATTCCAAGTGTATCTTCTCTCAAAAGTCATATCCTGCACTGGAATTGCAGATATAAATGAATAGGCTAGTAACCATGGAACCACAACACCCAGACTGTCATATTCTCAATATTTACAAAGTTACCAATCAAAGACAATGTACTTGGTGGGTTTTTGGTGGAAAGTTTTTTTTGGTCTTTTTTGTGCAGAACATGTGACTACTACTTTTCAAGACATTGTTTTCCTATGCCAGTCTTCTAAAATAAGCAATATATATTGTGTAGCTGTTGGGTGTGTTTGAGTGATATGATCTTGCCAAGTAGGGAGTGGAGTGCCTTGTATAGAATAAACTTTATGTTACTTAATATATGAAGATGAAGCATAATCAGTCATTTGCCTGTGGTGACTCATGATAATTACTGTATTAAACTTTGATAACAGCATTTTTTCTTCCCCTCTGTCTCATCTTTCCCTGCACTACCCCCAGGCTTCAGCAGTCTTTACCAGCCTTCTGGTAATATTCTGTTTTGTACAGTGCCAGTAATGCTGTCTATCATCTCAGGTCTCTGCTTCCTGGAATCATTAATACTGTGCTTTGGAAATTATTTGAGGCAGAAGGCTCCACAATTGTACTTACTGGTTCAGCCTGGTTCCCTGAAATTAGGTTTAGTGCATTTTCAAAAGGAGAATTTTGCAGATAGGAGCCCAAATGGATTTTCAACTAGGCTTCAACCTTTTTGAAACCTATGGATGTTGAATAGTCTTTTACTAGTTGCCATGCCAACTGACACCAGAGAAACACTCTGCTGTGTGTTCATCCCCTAGAAAGCTTCACCAGATGTCTTCAACAAATTGCCATGAAAAGACTTGGGTCTGTCAGTCTTGTTAGGAGATAAAAATCAGACTGAAATGTCCCTGCCTCCACTTCTGATATAACTAGCCCATAAAATATGTAGACCTGCAGTACTTTCACAGAAAACCAGCAAAATCTTTCACCCCCAACCAAACTCCCCTTCACGTCCTGTAGCAAGATTTTTAAAATATTTATGTCCTTATTTCTACATGAAGCACAAGGCCATTATGCTTTGCAGCTGACATCGTCTGGCAGGGCAAAGCTAGAAGCATCTGGTTAGCAGCAAAGAAAGAGAACAAGTTGATAAATTATTGATTTACATAAATCAACACCCTTTAAATATTGGTCTTTTGAAGAAAAAACCCTTTTTTTAGTGTCAACTAGAAAAGTGTTAAGATGATAAACACCTTATCAGGTGCTTTGAGATTTTCTGTCCTTACCTCAGACACCAAATATATCTTTGCAATATACTGTCATTCTCTGATGGGGCAGTACAGAAACACAAAAATATTTGTCTTTTTTTTCCTAGTGATCTAGTCCTTCAGCTTTTTTTTTCCTTTTTTTTTTTCTTAATTTTTTTTATAATCTTGTCTTTGCAAGAAACATCACTGTATTCAAATGCCTAAAAACACAGCAAACGAGGTCCAAGACTTAACTATGTTTCAAACATGTGTTCCCCTCAGGATGACCTGAAGAAAAAAAAATGGAGAAACAGCAGAAGTCATAGGTACATAGCACCTTGAGAGAATGGTTCATTGATTTTATTGCATGCACGCATAGATATATATATATATATAGATATAAATATAGATATAGATAGATATAGATATAGATATAGATATAGATAGATATAGATATAGATATAGATATAGATATAGATATAGATATAGATATAGATATAGATATAGATATAGATACACACACACATATATATCTACACACACATATTCATGCACATTTGGGGCACTGAGGATACTATATCAAATGCAAGAGTGCATGATTTGTATGAATAGTCTAAAGTGAATTTCTAGAAGATAATATATCACAAAATATTTAATTCTGTTATTTCAATGCTTGTCAAATTATCTTCATAGGAGACCAAAGAGTGTCTTAATTAGGAGCTATATTGTTATTTAATATACATAAATACATAGTTCATAAGTATTGTAATTTTTACACTGAAAATAAAAGTGGTTTATTACATGTAGTTCAACTAACCTTTAAAAGTAAAGGAATATAATTTTTCTATTTTATAGATTTGATTTTCATCAAATGTTTTTCTTTCATACTATTCTGTTACGCATGAAACTTCTCCTAACACTAATTATTTCATGGTTTTTTATTACATGATTTTCATATACTCAATACAAACATCAGTCATCCAACAACCCTCAGCTCATCATCCAACTATACTTTTCCACAAAGATGATCCTTAGAGATGTCACTGTTGCCCAAAGCATCAAAGTACATTCTTATGCACAAAATTTTCCTTTGGAAAAATGAGCTTAATTTTCAAACTGTTCAGGGAATAAGGCTGAACCTGCAAGTACAATTGTGGAGTTTTCTGTCTCACCTGGGCATTCACAGGAAAGATCTGACGTGAAATTTCTGTCTTGGCTGTTATCAAAACGTGAAAGCTACAATGTGAAACAGTTCTTTTTTCAATTCCCTATCACTGCTTCTTCTGGGAGGAGGGAGGTCTGCTGCTATTGTACTTCCACAGGGACAAATTCCAGTTGAAAAGGTGTTAAGAGGTCTGCTATCCAGGCTTCTACCAACGGTTCTGCCTGAGAGCCACCACTGAGAAGACTGAACCATGTGGCTCAGAGCTTTCCCAAGCTTGGTGTTCAAAATTCTGAGGATGCAGAGCACACTGACTCTCTGGGAAACCTGCTCCACTCTGGGATGTCTCCACCAGGGAAAAGGTTTCCTTTTATCTCCACTTTGAATTTGCCATGTTTTAATGTAACCTACTGTTCTCATGATACCATGGGGCTGTTCACAGCCTGCACAGTTCTGCCCAAAATGCAGGCCATAGGCAGAAGGATACTCTGAGGTGCTCCCAAAGCCTCCCCTTCTCCAGGCAGCCCAGCCCCTCAGGGTCACCTCACTGTGCAGGTGCCCCAGTCCCTGAGCATCCAGGTCTCTGCTGGTCTCACACCAGTCTGGTAAAGTCTCTCCTGAACTGGGGACAGTCCCCCTCTAAACCAGAGGAGGCAGTGTCTGGTGTGTTCCAAAATGTGCCAAGCCAAGGTGGGTCCTCACTCCCCTCTCCCTCCTGGCTGTGCTTCTACTCCTGCAGTGCTGGATGCTGCTAACAGTGTGCAGCCTGCACTGTGTCCTTGGCCCTGGCTTCAAGGGGCTGGGCTTGGTATTTCTCCATTATGAACCGCACAAGATCCATTCCTTCAGTATTCATCCAGTTCCTCTGGATGGCAGCCCTGCCCTCCAGAGCATCAGCTGGTCCCCTTAATTTGGTACCACCTGCCAGCCTAAGTATTACTTTACTTGCTTTTACTGGCATAGATCTCAGGACACAGACGTGGTTCTCCACATGTTAACAGTTTCCACATAAAGTATGACTTGTTAACCACTATCCTCTGCATTTGTTCTGGAAAAAAATAATAAAATTTAGTCACAGTACAAAACCTGCCACCCTCCTAAATGAGAAATCAAACTCAAAAACTCTACCCACAGAGGTATATTGCAGAAAGTAGAAAAGACTTAGAAGCAGAACAATTGCCACTTTAATACTGATAATACATCACTATTTTACATGAAAGATATGAATATACTCCCAACACATCTCAGGCAGGAACTCCAAATTAATGCATCTACACATTCTTATGAGAAGAAATTAAAGCACATGACTTCCATAAACTGAGGTTTCTATTTCTAAAAAAGTTCTCCCAATTAATATTTTTTTCTCCATTAAAAGTGCTCTCAGTTAATAGTTCTTTCTTCATTGTTAACGAACTAAAATATTTTTGGAAAGAAGCCCCTTCCAAAATTGTTTTTTAAAGCTTGGAGCTCTGGAAATGGCATTGAAATATATTGTCATACTACCTACTGCAGCATATATAAATATCTAGGTATGGATAAATAAGTAAAAATTTCCAAAAATTTTGTGATGTATTAAAAATATATGTGCTTTAGTGTATTTTCTGTGTGAAGTGGTTTAGTTGTTTTATAATATTTAGTCTACCAAACATTTTTTTACTGGCAGCCATAATGAAGACTATTAATACTTTAAATTCTTTGTGACTCCCATTCCTTACAGTTAATTTTTTTTTTGCACATGATAAAGATCTGCACCAGAATTTAGGCACACACTCATGACATTCTTGCAGTGATCTATGGTACTGTACTACCAAACAAGAAAAATTCACTGATATAATTACAAGCAGAAAATTAAAGACCCTGGGTCCTGACAATAGACATGAAATCTGGGCAAGGTGATTTTAAAAGAATGTAAATGTGGCAAGAACAAGAGTAACCTCTTCTGAGAAATAATGAACAGAGCCATCAGGAAGACATACTAATATGAGCAAGAAAAGTGTTAATTGATGTGCCATTGCCTCAGAGTGGTTTTTTCTGTTTCTACAACTCAAAATGTGGAAATAGAGTAACAGAAACAAATAATACAGAAGACCAAATGTTCAAGTCCTCATGGAAGATGCCATTAGGTTTACATCTTAAAAAAGCTTATGCTTAATGCCTTCAGAGCAACAGAGTTCTTCAGGGTGAGCAGGGTTCTTTGATGAATGCTTCTTTACAGCAGAAGAGCAGCCTTTACTTGTCTCTGCTTGATCTCTCAACAGTGTGAAACAGTTGCTGCTGTTCAAACATGTTCCTGATGCCTCCAGTTCAATTTTCAAACACCAACCATGCCTGTAGCAAGCTGCTGTCTTGCAAGCGTGAAGATCTCTGATTTTATGAGCACTTCACTAACTTTCTATCTTCATCTCTTGTCAGATGTGATCATGACACAAATGTCCTTGAATAGTTTGGGGGCCAATCTGTTGCAGCCAGGGAAAGATCAGGTGAGTTACAGGATTACAACTTCATACACACACAAGTGTGAAAGGGACCCTCAAAGTCAGTCTTTAAAGACAAAAAGACTTTTCCAGTCTCAGAAAGGAAAAGTGAAGAGCCCTTTAACATGGTAATCAACTAATGATGAGATTACTGAAGGAAAATATCTTTTAAAATCGTGGCAGGAGCACCATCTTTTACATCAGACACTGGAAGACAGTGCACGACTTGTGATGCAATCTAGAAAAAAGGCAAGGAAAGGGTTTCTTACACAGTATTGGCTTATATACTGACTGATACATTTGAAGAAGAGGTACATTTTTCCACTTTCAGTTTTGATGTGTATTTCAAGAACTTAATTAAACTGAATTGCAATTGTACTGGCTGTTAGATATTATGATAAAGCTCTACCATTAGAATAGGTATATGGAAACATCTGTAGAAAGTGGTGTTACAAAGGTTGAGTTTTCTGGGATAAAGAATATTTAAAACTGTGTATTTGGTCTTATCCAAGACCATCATTAGTTTCTGCTGTTTCTTTCTCTTGTATCCAGAGATATCCAGACACAAGAAGCGCAAAATTCATTCTGTTAAAACATTTTCTATGAAGAAAGTATTAACCAGAGAAATTACTTTCCGGAGCAATGGCCTCCTGCTAAAGATCAGGTCGAGGAAGATTGGTCCAGTGTTTTGCAGAACCACAAAAAGACCCAGGACTGGCCAGGAGGACAAACCTGCTCAACAGTTGAACAGATTCACAAAAGTTTGCAAAGCAAGGTGTGAGGGGACTGAGGTTTCTGGGAGATGGGGACAAGAAGCTGCTCTTGAACAATGTGTGACTCTCATATCTTTTCTCTGAGATATATCAGATATATCAGACTACTGCTGAGGTTCCTTTTTCTTCAGAAATAAGGTGCCATGAAGGAGATCTAAATGTTTATTCTTAAAGCAACTGTACTGTTCTTTGCTGGTTCATAATTTAAATATAGCATTTTGAGATAAACCCATTGGAAACATGCATGCAAAACTATAAGGCTTGGTTCATCATTGTAATGAACACATTATATGAGCAAGAGTTTTACTGCTTTAAATGTAAGAGCACCAATATTTTTCAGGGTCTCACTTTCTGCAGTTTTAAGAAGTTACAATGTCATAACTGTAAACAAGGCCATACCACTCACGCTGACGCCCAGACTTTTCTGCTTGGCACTCAGAAGAAGACATGTTATTTGCATGACCCAGAGAAGAAACGTTCTTCTTGTTGTGGGTTCTGACCATATAGTTGGCATCTAATAGTACCTGTTGGCTTTTTTTTTTTTTTTTTTCTGATTTAAGTGAACACCTAATGTGGATTAGACCACTCCCTGAAGGTATTTCAACTCCATGTACATTTGAGGAAAATTATACAATTTATGAAGTAGCAGGTATTAGGGAGGTAGCATTGCACGCTTTCAAGAAAACTTCCAAACCCTAGCCCTTCTTCCCCACAAAGAAAGAAGAAACATGCATTAAAACTAGGCAATATTACTTTCTTCTAGAAAATTATATGGCATAAGAAAGAAGTGCATATAACCTCCCACCCCCAATTTAAAACCCCCCTCTCTACCAAAGATGGTTGTGATGAGGGAATCTTTTAAAATGTCATTGATACAGGGTTTTTGCTTGTTTGTCTTTTAAAACGTCTAGTTGTTTATCCTTCACACATGATAAGTAAAATCTGTATTTTTCTAATCAAACTGAAGGTGTGCAAAACCATGAAAATAGCATATAGTTTCAGCCCAAGAAACCAACTAAGCCAGTAACTTTTGCTTAGGTTTACCTAGGAAAAATGTTAGAGTCTACATATGCATTATATTTTGTCAAAGCATTTTCCAAGCATAAGTGGCTTATGGAAATGTTCAGGTGATACAACCGTTCCACAGCTTTGTCTTCCATTGCTCATCATCACTCCTACATTCCTATTAAACTACACAGACTTTTAGCACCTGTAATATCTGTAAGAAGGAGTTCCAATACTCTGCATTGTAAAATCGGGAATTTGGCATGAGTGATATTGTCTTGGTGAGCAGGTTTGACACTGTAACTTTTTAAAACTTAAGAAACTTCGAATCTGAAAAAAACCTGATAATTGGGTCTCAGCTCATATTTTGGTAAATTAATTTAAAAAAACCTTTGCAGCTTATCATAAAGACTGCTAGTAACCCCTTCTCCCTTTGACACATGAAACATTCATGATAAGTGCCAGAGTGTTCGTCTTAAACAGAAGAGGCAATGATACAAGTTTACAGACTTGGCAGTCATCATTGTTTTTAATTTTCAAGGCTTCTTTCAGAGGAAGTTCAAACAGTTTCCAGCTTAATTGAGGCTCAGCATAAAACAACAACTTTTGCATCACTTGTGATAATCTGTCTGTCCACATCTACATCCTTGTCTGCATAAAAAAACTTGATTGTAAGGTTATGAAAATAAACAAATAAATATATTTTCTATTAACTTATTAAAACTTATTTAAATGTGAAGTCCCCTTACTTCTTGAAGAAGTAAGATCTACTATGTCCAGGTACAAACCTTTTACACATCTTCTAGTGAATTTAGTGTGCACAGTATCTCACTTGAGAAATCAAACAGTGGAACCAGTTTATGAAAATATAGGCACTTTTTAGTATTTTAAAGTTTAGTAGTTTCATTACTGCTCTGTGATGCTTGTGTACCAAAAGCAACCACAGAGCAGCACAAAGACACCAGACTCAAAGCCCTTTGCTGTCTGCTGAGTTTGACAATGCAAAGTCATAAAAGTTACTGAAATTGGTTTTAAAACCTTTCTAAGTGAGCTATGATTAGGATTTAATCAATCAGATTTTCTCCTTTAGTACATTAATATCCTCTTTCTATCTGTTCAATTTTACCATTTTTCACAAGAAAAGAGAGAGGTTGTCTGTAGAAGTGGCACAGAGATAACTGTGTAGCCTTGGGACAAAATGCATTCTTTTACAAATATATCTTAGCTAGAGCTCAGTTCTGCACTCACTGAGTATTTTAACTGATGTCTAGATACTTTAAAAAGTAAAATACAGGCTGGGGACTGTTTTGTGTTCCTGTGATGGCCATATGATTATTCCTCCCACACACCCTCAGAGGTGTATTTCTCCAACTGATGGATCAATGGACTTACCTACACAAAACACCCTTGGCAAACCAAATGCTTTTTTCCTTAAAAGTTTTCTCAGTAGAGTAGACTCAAGAGAGAAACATCTTTTCTCCACAAAGGCCTCACAGGATAGTAGCCCATACAGCTATACCCAGCACACTTGACTGCAACACAAATAACATCATGCAGGATGTTCATGGTGTGACTCAGGACCATTTTCAACTTTCAGTTAAATTTGCACTAGAAAGGCACTAAACACTTTAAATAGGTGATGTTCAGGAGCATATTGATGTTTCTGCCTCTACAATGAGCCAGTACATAACTATCACGTACAGTTGTGAGCTGTGATTCTACTTCATAACTAAGGAAAAACTCTGTCCTACAGCACTAGTTTCTTTCTGTGCAAACCCTACAGCATCTGTAAGTGTAATTCATACAGCTGAAATATAAAAGGTCAAATGCACGAAGAGAATAGTTAGAATATCTGGTCTTCCTTTCAAATAGAAAATTTGTGAGACTATTTTGGGTTTTATAAGACAAGCACAAGATCCTTTCTGAAAATATGTCATCAAAGTACTCTTAAAGATGCAGTATTATTTAATTTTTATTCTAGTAACACTCATTAGTAGTTTCCATGTACTATGACTGCAATTTGAGGGTTATCTAAATTTAGTTTAACTTCATGGTAATTTGACATGAAATTAATTGTGGGCTTACAGTACAGTTTTTCTTACTAGTACAAGGATAAAGGGTCATTTTAAAAGTACAAAATGGGAACTGCCTTTTATGTTTAAATGGGTTAAGAGAAAATAATATTTGCAACTTTAATTTACAATAATTTTTCAGAACTGCTATGAGAAAGAAATGAAAGTGGAATGCTTACTTGAGAGCTGGCAAACAGTGCCTTTCAAAACAACAAAACTAACAAGATTTTGAAATATTTATTTCCCCATAAGTGTTGCAGATGATTCATCATAATTAAAGGGTTTTTTTACACTATTCTTTGAGGCTACCACAGCAAAACTCTACAAGTTTCACTGTGAAGCATTAAAACACCAGTAAATACAGAAGTTTAAAAAGAAATTTATCTCTTATTACATACGACTATTTGGGCAAATGGCCACAAAAAGTTTTCTTCACTTTCAAGTGTCACAATTATTTCTGAGTGCTTTGCTAAAATAACATTAATTTTAAAAATAGACAGTAAAATTTGGTGGCAGATTGACAGTTGGCCACATTAAAGTAATAATCTGAAAAGCTTTATTCTATGATGCTGGCAGACAGCAAACCCCTTCTCTGACTTTGATTCAGGACTAAGGAGCAGATCCTCTTTTCACATATTCAGCAAAATGTTAGTATGGTTGTAGAAACAGCTTTAGTCTATTCAGCAAACTTGAAGGTATATTTAGGGAACTCTTCCTCTGTACTACCTGCACATTAACCTCATGCAAATTATTTTTGTTTCCTCTTTGCAGTGCAGCTCCAGCCAAGACACTACTTCACAAAATCAATCCCCCCACCCTTTTTTTTTTTTTTTTTACTACAATATCATATAGGCAAAGCATCTTTAATAGCTAAAATTGGGGTTATAAACAGATTACTTTGTTTTCTATGCAGATTGAAATGCCCATGTATAAGAAAATAACTTGCCTCGTTCCTCAATGAAAATCTAGAATATTCTTCAATGGTATTCTAGAGTAAAGCAACTAAAAATCCAGTAGGATCAGTTATCTAACCACAGTACTTACATAAAAGAAAAAAAAAAAAGAATTTAAAATATAGCAAGTCACATTTAGCTCTCAAAGACACATTCCCTGAATCATTTTCCTTGAATCACATCACAATACCTTTTTTTCAAACCTCACAATAAAGGAATTGAAGACATCCACAAAGGCATTTAGTCTCTCTCTCTGTCCATTTGAATGAGGAACATGTTGTAACTAAAGTTTTAAGCAAGTGGAACCACTGAAGTATCTACCTTTTGCTAAGACTCTCTAAGACTCTGTGTTCTCACGAAGAAACTTAGTGTCTTGCTGTAGAACACAGTTATAAGTCACAACTGTTTAAAAGGGAGGCTGAAAGAGCACAGTTAGAGACCTTTGCATGCAATAGCTTTTCCTCTTGCATTTACTGCAGTGCAAGGTCTGCCCCATTCCATTTAAAAGGAAAAAAAAACATCCAAGAAAACAACTACAATATTCAACAAACTACATATAATTTTAAAAACTAGGTAAAATTTGATTTTAGAGATCAAACATTGCATTTTCTTTTACTTTCTTTGCCTGATCATACTTGTTAAGAAGAGGATTACAAGCAGAAAAGACTACCTGAAGAGCAGGGGTGAAGTCAAAAAAAAGTGAGTAGTTCCAGCTGCTGACAGTTAGTCTAACAGATCACTGGAGATGTCAAAAAACATATAAAATGAAAATATTTCCTGAAGGCATACTGTCAAAACCAAATAACTACAATAAAATAACATGAAAATTAAACCACAAGAGTGTTAAGTTAAAAAAGCATAAGCACACCTGCATGCCACACTTCTAGTAGGCATAGATATTAAGGAATAAGATGCATTAACCAAAAACTTTGCATGGAATGTCTTATTGCAAATGTTCAATGCTGATCTATGCAAAAACATTATCAAGCCCCTTGTCCTGTCCCCAGAATGCCATTTAAGCCATATCTCAAAGATTGAATATTTGCTAGTTATTCATCAGATGAATCAGAGCGAGTCAGAGTGACTGTTTTCCTGGGAGGAGAGAATAAACCAGAGCTCAACAAACAGCAGCTCACTGAGCTCTGCCTGCCTCAGAGAGATCATCACTTGCAGTCAAGCTGAGTCATGGTAGCTCAAAGCAGCACAGAGGGTCAGTGCCCCTGTGAGTGGCACCGCTGCACACCACAGCAAACTGGGAGGAAAGAGGGGAGAGGTGGTGAGCCCCTCCTTCCCAAACTTCCTCTTTTGGCCCCTTGTTAATAGTAGAGAAGTAGCTGGTGTGACTTGAACATATTTGCCCGATTATACATACTTCTCATCCCACTGCTCACATCACCTTCTTTAGAGTCAGGATGTATTGTTCCTACTTCACAAATATGTACAAAGACACTAAAGTATGCATTTAACCTCAACCAAGTAGAGATAGAGACACCAGAGAGACCAATTGCAGGAGCTGAGGAAAAAAAAGGAAAAGTTTTTGGGCATCACTACTTCTGCAAATGAGTTTGTTAGATCAAAATGACACATTTCTGTAGGAGCTCCAGCTTCTGGGTCTTCACTCATATAACAAAGTGCTGAAGCTCTAACTAACATCCTACTCCTAACTCTTTGAACTGCTTGAATTAATTATCAAAACTCCTGATTCCAATGGAAGGATACTGTCTCCTTTCCTCCAGAATCCTCGAGTGGAATACACGTAATGAAAGTCAATGTATTTGAGAGAGTGATCTGGCTACTGTAAGGCTGATAAGCTGACTCATGCTGTATTTTTTGATGGTGCTGTGGTGGTGTCCATCAGGTAGTAAAGCTTGCTATGTGGTTAATGCAGTGAAGGAGGTTTCCTAGACCACACTTGTACAGCTCCATTCACAGTCTGTCCAGTTTGACATTTCAGTCCCACTGAAGACATCATAAAATATTTTAACAAAACTACTTTAATAGTTTTTTTGTGCTATTTTAATAAAACATGACATTATAAACATCAGTCTTTAGGTCTATGAATGTAGTGTTTGTATGTTGTAATGATGGTCAATTTGTCCAAAATACTTTGTGGGGTCCGGATGCAAATTTTAGAAGTTTCTTTTTGGGGCTTTCACTTCAACAAAAAAAAAAAAAAACAAAATAATTTTAAATACTAACGTCATACCAATAAGTTCCTAAACTGTTTCAATTTTATGTTAATTGTAACAATGAAGATTCAAAAAACCAAACTTTTGACTAGAGTGCTTTAAACTTTATAGCCATAATTTCTCTACAACTGAAATGCTGAGCTTTTACTTAAGTTAAAGGAATGTTAAATGTATTGATAAAATTGATACATTAAAGCCAAACATTACATTAAAGCCACTTTCATGGCTATTATATAAACTAAGTCTATGTTACTTTTGTTGTTAAAGAAAATTATTTACTCAAAAGTTATTGTCTAATGCAAATCAGTTCTTTGCAAAAGTGGTATGATAAGGTCATTTTTGTAATTTTAACATAATTGAACCACAAGCCTTCCCATTCCTCTTGCTTGAATAAAATAATGTTTTCCACAAATAAAGTATGGTTTACTCTTACAGAGTAATAATGTTACAAGGAAGGCCCTACAAAGAGAGTAGTCAAGGATTAATGATACAATTAAGCATCGCAAATTTAGTCATTAGCACAATGTTCTTTGTTTAGAAGCATTAAGCTGCACTGTTTCAAGAAAAATTGCTATTTCAGATGACACAGGCTGCTTAAAAACGTAATTGTATTGCTTACTCACGAGACCTGGAAACAAACAGATAAGGCAGGCAAACTACAAAGGGTGTTTTACACTGCTAAAGAGCTCTGGTCCAGTTTAGAAAGATTTGCAAAAGTGTGTGAAACCACAGACATTTTAGAAAGATAAAGATGAAAACTGAAGAGGAAAAACCTCCTTATATAGCCAACATATAAACACTCACTATTTCCATTGTTTTATTTGAATGTACTATTTTTTGACCTCTTTAAGATGAAACTGCAGATTAAACTATTCTAACAACAAAGTCAAAGTTAATTAGTCTTAACTAACAGCCAAGTTGTAAAGTACTTGAGGTCAACTCTACCCTCAGGAAAATGAGCATTAGTGAGACATTTTAAAGCACTGTCTGTTTTTATAAGCAGTGCAGGGAAAGGCTAAGCCAATAAAACATGACCACTCCATTCTATATTTTAATATTAGCCTCTAAAGGACAAAACACTCCCATGTGCTTTGATGACAAAGCCTTGCACCACACTAATACCAATACATGAGTAAAGGAAATTACTGTCATTTTGCTTTGATTTTGTTCACTGAATGTAACAAGCAAACAACAGTGAAACCTCTCTCCAATGACCTGTGATGAGAGTTTCCTGCACTGTTTGGACAACAAAGAGACCCCCAGAGACTGGTCTGAGGCTTCCTCTTTTTAACCTGAAGATAAATCAATAGGATCCGAGTTGATTCTGGATTTTGGGGGGGAAAAAAAGAAAAGAAAAATCTTTGGATGTTATTTAGAAAACGCTAGGCGTGAGCAGCTGTTGTTAATTATGACTTCATTTTCTCCTCCAGACTTCTTTGGTTGCATGCCATAACTGCATGGGGCATGGGGGTTTACGGCTTGAAAATAGCCTTGTCATTCTGTGAAGTCTAACAGAGCAAAGGGGGCTTGATAAATGATAAAAAAGTTCCTTGGAAAGCTCCTTAGATCAGATTAGTTCTCAGTTGTTTGTTTTTAGAATCCCAATAGTCTTGAACAATTAAAAGGTAAATACATGAGGCCACACAATTCACGAACCATATAGAAAATATTTAACAGCTATTGAATTACTCTTGAAAGAAACTCTTCCACCCTTTATTTACACGGTCTGTTTATATGCCCTACTTAAAATGTTAAATAAATTGAGTTAATCACATAATTAAACTCCAATTTAACTGGTATTCCTTCGTATACTGAACATCAGACAAATGCTTAAGTATCTTGATGAACTGGGGTCTCAGGGTGTGACTCTAAAAGGTACTATGCAGTCTGGCCTTGAGCCAGCAGAGCTAACGTGCAAAGCCTTAAGTCTGTGGAAGACAAATAACATGCTCTTCAGCAAACTATGGGATTTCCCTCCTCCTTCCCCCGCCTCCTTCCCTTTGCTTGATCATTAGAAGAGACTTCAACATCTTACAGAGCTGTAGCTTCAAAACAGAAATGAAAAATCTCACACATTAATTTCCGCATAGAAAAGTTGGTAGTTCAAACAAAGGGAGGTGGTCCAGATAATGTAATACTGTTAAAATTCATGGGGGGGAAGGGGGTGAGGTAGGGTTATGAGATTAAGAGGGTGTTGATTTGTTTAATGGCTATTTTCACTGCATAGTTTACATTGCTGTCTTCTGGAATAAAAAAAGATTTACTGTAATAAAAGCTTCTTAGCATTTTTTTAATACTATTTCCATGAGTCCAACTGTTCTGTTTATTCTTTCTATTGTCATTTTCCTTTTCTAGAGAAAGTGATTACCCTTTAAATGGAATTATTGAAATTAAGAACAGTGAGACATTTTGACCCAGATCTTAGTTTACAGAAGAATGATGCTGCACAGACTATGGTGAGGAAATGCATTAGGAAAATCCTTCTAATTTGCTGCTGTAAAGTGCAGCAGCAACAGGACACTTTTAGCTGGTGTTCAACGTAATTGTGAGAATGATGGGACTCAAACTGCCCTCTATGTGAAATTTATCCTTCATCCAATCAGCAGAAACAACTAATGCACTGGAAGGTATATTATATCTCATCTACTTCCCAATAAAGTCAGTGGTGTCCAATCAGACACCTATTGTTAGTAGAGAATCTGAAATTGATACAATCACCACATTGATCTACAATTGAGTCTGTCATTTGCTTGCTGCCAGGTCCTCCTCCCCTTCCACCATGTAGCCATTTCAGAGCAGGAGTCCATGGTACTGAGTTTTAGAACAACATTAATGGTCAGATTTGTTAGTGACATTGGGCTAAATAATGCTAGTTTACTCAGCCCAGTTCCAAACAGAGGCTACTGGCAATGCCACATGGAAGGGTGGAGGGTACAGTGCTGCACAATTGCCCCAGAAAACCAAGGAAACACATGCCCACTCTGAGCCCTACTGCCATACCCAGCCTGGAAGCACAGGAGATCAGGTTGATTGTTTCATTTTACAAGCAATTGTCTCCCAAACCTGCTGCAGAATACTATTGATGGACTGCTACTAAGTTGTCTAGACTGGGAGAAAAAGGAAAGCAAAAGGAAAAAGCCTTGAAATATTCTTGTGCTTATGAACTCATGGGGATATAGAGATAGGGAACAGGATTTCTTTTGTTCATGTAAAGCCAGATGAGACTGTGAGACAGGTTCACTCTCCTCACTACCAGACAGGCTGACAGTAAGCTGAGGGACACAAACAAAAATTTCTAACCTCTGTTGCTAGAAACATAAATTCATAAATTCATAAATTCATTCCTTATAATATTAGTTTAGATGTTTGGAAACAAGGATCATTTTACACATCCTTTATTCTAAGACTAGAATAAAATATTAATCTGAAGAAAACTGCTTAAAGTTTAAGATTATTTTTTAGAATTCACACCTGCTAGTAATAGCTACTACCATATTTTTTTCTCCTTCAACTTAAAAACAATAACATTTTTTTTTTTAAGCATAGTTTTATGGAAGGTCTCTTGACCTTCTTGAGGGAGACAACACTCTCAGTTTATTTACTGAATGCACAAATCTCAAGCAGAGTTGGCTATCACACAAACACACAGGTAAGTGATGCTATCTCTGGTCTCATTACCTGAGTTAAGATCAGATTATCATTATCAGTACTTGGATGCATTTCCCTCAAAGAAACTCCATGTATTGCAATATTAACAATTCAATAGGAACCACTATCTTCATTAGAGACAAATTCTGGTATAACAACCAGACAAATCTACCTATCTCTTCCTGAATATGTTAATGCTTCATATGTGGAAGATGTTGAAGGGAAAGGTAGTAGTGGAGAAGTCTCTGAGATGACTTGGTCTGCTCAGCCTGGTGCAGCCTAAACCTTCCTCAGTGGGGGAAGCAGAGGGCACTGTTCTCTCTTCTGTCAGTTTCCTCAGTCCCCTTGGGTGAATCCCATCTGGTCCCACAGGCTTGTGGGTGTCTGAGTGGCACAGCAGGTCACTATTTCCTCCTGGATTGCAGGGATCTGTTCTGTTCCCTGTCCATGACAAAGAGTTTAGGGAGCCACTTGCTCTGGAGACCACCAATCTTTCTGTTAAAGACTGAGGCAAAGAAGGCATCAAGTACCTCAGTCTGTTCCTCATCCTTGGTGACAATGTTCCTCCCCATGCCCAATAAAGGATGGAGATTTTTCCTTGGCCTTCTTTTATTGTTGATGGATTTCTAAAAACACTTTTCATTATCTTTCACAGCAGTGGCCAGGTTGAGTTCTAGTTGAGCCTGTCTAATGCTCTTCCATACATGACCTAATGACATCCTTGCACTCTTCCTGAGTTGCCTGCCCCTTCTTCCAAAGGGCATAAAAAACCCTTTTTATTATCTGATTTTGTGGAAAAGCTCCCAGGCCAGTCTTCTATCCTGACAGCAAGGTTAAATATTAGTAAAATTTTCTTCACCCAGAAATTTTCTGGGCAATGGAATGGGCTCCCCAGGACAGTGGTCACAGCACCAAGCTTGACAGAGTTCAATAAGCACTTGGACAACACTCCCAGGAACATGGTATGAGTCTTGGGCCAGGAGCTGGACTTAGACTATCCTTGTGGGTATCTTCCAACTCAGGATATTCTACAAATAAATGAAAAAGTAAGGAAAGAAATAAAAAGAGAGGAGAGAGAAAGAAAGAAAAAAAGAGAGAGAGAGAGAGAGAGAGAGAGAGAGAGGAAGAAGAAAAGAAAAAAGAAAAGAAAAGAAAAGAAAAGAAAAGAAAAGAAAAGAAAAGAAAAGAAAAGAAAAGAAAAGAAAAGAAAAGAAAAGAAAAGAAAAGAAAAGAAAAGAAAAGAAAAGAAAAGAAAAGAAAAGAAAAGAAAAGAAAAGAAAAGAAAAGAAAAAGAAAGAAAGAAAAAAAGAAAAAGAAAAAAGAAAAAAAAAAAAAAGAAAGAAAGAAAGAAAGAAAGAGAGAAAGAAAGAAAGAAAGAAAGAAAGAAAGAAAGAAAGAAAGAAAGAAAGAAAGAAAGAAAGAAAGAAAGAAAGAAAGAAAGAAAGAAAGAAAGAAAGAAAGAAAGAAAGAAAGAAAGAAAGAAAGAAAGAAAGAAAGGAAAGAAAGAAAGAAAAGAAGAAAAAGAAAGAAGCACTACTAACCTGCAGATGAGAGAATCATCATCTCGCTTTCCATATAAAATTTGATTCTGTCAAGGCAGCAACCAGGTTAGCGAAGATTGGAAAGTGAATTTAAATCAGATAGAAAAATCAGTGTAACAATTACCCCTCCACCCCCCCATCCCTTATCTGGAGTATGGCACTGACTATTAATGTTTCAGAAATATATTATTTTCCTTTTCATTGATTCACACATCATTTTCTCCCTGTATAATTTGTAATAAAAAGGGAAAAGACTGTAGCTATTTTACTAAGAATCTGTTGTCCAAGTGAGTACCACAGGTACAAAATGTTTCCTTTTTTTCCTCCTGTTGTTTCAACGCTACCCAATGACTGAAAACTGAATAGCAAGGACAATCATGAGCTCTTAGGGCCCAATTCATAAAAAAATACTGCAAGCCATTTATGCACAAATGTTGCTACTTTCATATGGAAACAAGCTACATAAAGAATTCCCCTTTGTGATTCACCAGCCCTCTTTATGTTAACATATTTTTCCTCAGTGGTGTACATGAACAGTGCACAATTCTACAGAAGGGATAAGGACAAAAGCAAAAGAATTTTTAGTATTTCTTTCAGAGAAACCTTAACAAGCTCGATGTTTCTCTGTGTTTTTCCCCCTTTAGTGAACAAAGTCAAATCTGATTCTTGTAGATATTTGCAATTTCTGGAAGGTTATATATTCTTTAAATAATGGTGAGTTCTTATCAGCATCAGATGTGCTGGCAGATAATTTGTAAAAATGTTCTTAAAGACAATGCTTAAAGGAGAATATTTGAATATTTGCCACTAGAAAATGCATTTTTGATCTGATTCCTTTAAGTAGTTTCCTTACCAATCAAGATGTGTTTATTTGGGATGTTGGATGACTGCCTAAAATGAGTATTAGATATAGATAGATCAGGTATTAGAGTTTTACAATGTCTGTTAGAGGCACACAGGCACACTCCCACTACAGAAACGTCACACTTGAAAGACAGCAGAAAACTTACACATGAGCTTAACCTAAAGCCACAGAAACCATATAACATCAAGTTTCCTTTGTTTTCTGCTTATTTTTTTCACCTTCTCAAGTCCATATTGTTACAGATTGCACAAAGCATCTCTGGAAAGAAAGGGGTCCAGCAGCATAACCTTTCATCTGGTCAGTTAATGAATTAGATCCTCTTAGGTAACAAAGACACGTGCTGTTGTTCAAAATGAAAGTTCATGGAAGTTGCAATTGCACAATGGCTTGTGTTTCCCATATGCAGAAAAAGTAATGAAGGCAGAAAAAAACATTAGACACATCCATAGGTAGGTGTCTTTAAAGAGGATTCTTTAAAAGAGTTTTTTGAGCAGAGTATTGACCAAAAGGTAGTACTGATCAATTTTGTATTTTGTTTCATCAGTCATTAAAAAAATCATCTCACCAAAGGGAAGCCCAGTTACTGCAATTTTATATCCCAATGGGAATATCACACAGAAACCAGAATTTTGGTTAGTGAGAAGAATCAAAAAGTGAAGCAAGAGTAAATAGATAATATTTATATACAAGTGCACATTCATACTTTCAAATTTATCATATATATTTGCACATTAATTCTGGTAGTAGCAAGTTGTAGCTCAGGAGATGAGATAAAGGCTGGAAGTCAGCAGTGCAAGCTTTTTTATACTGGAAATGAGACATAACCCTAGAATAGCACTGAGATACAGAGGCAGATTAGCCTCATAATTGCAACAAATATGTTGCAACACTAATGCCACAGCCCTGTTACTTATATCTTTGGTAAGTCTCATTTAAAATTATAAATAATGTTGGGAACCTGTCTAGAACCAAGTTTCTCTTCATTCTGAAATGCATAAACTATTAGACTTTGTAATCTGGATTTAAGTTCAGGGGGGGTTTGGGTGTGCTTTGGTTTTTGTTTGTTTGTTTGATTTGTTTTGTTTTATTAATTGTTTTTGTTTGTGGGTTTGTATTTGTTTTTGTTTTGTTGGTTTTTTTGGGTTTCTCACCACAATGACTGAAGTGTTGTTCAGCAGACTCCATAGTTCAAACAGGGGAAGAAGTAAACCACCCACAGTGTAACCAATAGTTTACTAACTTGGATGCTTTACACATATTTATTCATTTTTTTAGAGGCAACAATTTAACGTGTCACTCCTTTTCTGTATTATCTTCCTTGCAATGTATTTTTAATCTGAAAATTTGCTTGTTTAAAATGTGTCCTTTCACAACAGCATGCCATTAGCACATGGCTCTCTCTGCTGGAGTACTACATTATGACTGTGGCTGGCTGGTAGCACATGTTGCCAATGCAGTCAGCAGACACAGAGCATAAGGAGAAGACTGGAAAAGTTTGATATCGAGTTTTAGAGTATTTTAAATTTTTATGTCCTAGGAGCAGTTCATTTGAAAATTTTAGCAGAACATGGGCTGAATTTA
Source organism: Muscicapa striata striata (assembly GCA_030060385.1). NCBI lineage: Eukaryota > Metazoa > Chordata > Aves > Passeriformes > Muscicapidae > Muscicapa > Muscicapa striata. Next base: position 1,958,728 of record JAREIS010000255.1, read on the forward strand.
TGCATTTATGCACTAAGAGTGTAGATACAGAAGCACCCAAATCTGTGTTGGCTAGCTCTCATAAGAGCTAAAATAAGATAGGCTCAAACCAGGCAATATTAAGATATTTTGAGTGGTTCCTGTTGCAGTCTGACCTCTCTGTCATTTGGGAGAGTGCCAGATTGACAAGGCCAACAGTGAACTGGGAACTCTTTAAGAGTTTGGAAACAGATGTCCTCATTACAGGTCTTGGGATGCCCTCAGACACTCTTTATCTTAGCAGTACAGACATGGTCTTAAGATCTAATCGAGAAAATGTCACCAGTTCTACAAAATTTGCTGCTAGAAGTTTATTCTTGTTAGATACTACTAACTATCCCAGTTTTATTGGAAAATGAGAATTTTACTGGACAATAAGAAGGAAAAGTTCATTCTTAAACACAGGACACAGGTAGGTATAGGTTTTACTATAGAAGTGGCATTTTTTTTTTCTTATAGAATTGACAACTTCTTTAAGTTTTTTTTATATTTCTTTTTAATTTCTATTAAAAAATGTTGAAATTAACTTTTAAAATTATGATTTCCAAAAACTTTCTATGCTTTTATATTAATATATACCAACATTTTAAAATTCAGAGAGCACATGTTTGCACAGACTGTACAAACCTGCTAGAAGCAGAAAATAATTACACCTGAAAGGAATCAATTTTTTAAAAACTTGAAAATGTCAAACACTTCCTATTTGCACAGGTTATGCTCTGCTGAGAACTAGAACCTATTTCTCCTCAAGCCATCTGAAAGCACACTTGGTTTAAACTTAGCAATAACAAGCCTTGACATGCCAGAATTTTCTCCTCTATACACAAACTCATGAATCGATGTCAACAAAGCAGATAGGCCTAGCTGCTACATATTATTTCATTGTATAGTAATAATTTACCTCAATCACAATTTCGAGTGTCATAAAAATCCTAGAAGATGAATTTTCTTTTCACAAAATTAGACAAGAAAACTGAAGAAATAGACAGGGAATCAGCTATGTCAGTTTTGATTTGACATTACACTAATTGTGAAAGTCACATACCAAATCCAGCCTTCCACAGTGATAAGGAAAGCTAATAGATAGCAATGGTATTGTTTGTGTGCATACATGTGCAAAAAAGGAAAATGTGTTGGTTTTCTTACTCATCATTTGACTTTATTTCCTATGATTATTAATATGTTTCTACTTGTGGTTTAATCCCAGCTAATAACCAAAGCCCATGCAGCCACCCACTCACTCCCACAAAAGCAGGACTGGGGAGACAAGCTGAAGGGTATAAGGTAGAAAACTTGTGAGTTGAGATACAGACAGATTATTAGGCAAAGTAAAAGCTGTGCACGCAAGCAGAGCAAAACAAGGGATGAATTCAGTGCCTCCCCAGGAGAGCAGGGCTTCATCACACATAACAGTGACTTGGGAAAACAAATGTCACCTCTCTAAGTGATCCTCCCTGCTTCCTTCTTTTTCCCTTCACTTTATATGCTGAGCATGATGTCACACGGTCTGGAATATTCCTTTAATCCATTTGGGTCACCTGTCCCAAATGCGTCTCCTCCCCTCTACCCCCAGTCCCCTCACCACCATGGCAGCATGAGGAGTAGAAGAGGCCTTGGTTCTGTGTGAGCTCTGCTCAGCAGTAACAAAAACATCTCATTATTATGAACTCTGTGTTCAGCATGAATCCAAAATCCAGCACCATACCAGTCACTGCAAGAAAATTCTTCCTCAGACAAATCCAGCACACTCCTCTACTGTTTCTATGCAATACTGGGTCCATATGTGTGCAGTTGTGTGATTAGTAGATATGCAATCTCAGATTTTGCTTTAAACATAGATTTCTTTTTACAAGAGACAATTCTGGTTTTTCTTGGTGAGTGATGGTGAAAAATAGCAACATTTTCTTTAAGATTTCTTAAGATCTTTTTGTCCAGCCAAAGAAATGTCTAAGCCCTTGACATTCATATTTTAAGTCTTATCACAGATGCTTATCAACAGTCATTAGGCAAGAAAAAACAACAAAATAATACTGTCTTTACCATTTGTAGGTTAGCTATAACTTTGCACTAACACTAAAATGTCACTTAGCAATATGCAAGTTTTGAAACTGTTTTTAATCTCCTTATTATACCTACTTAAAATAAACAAGGGATGCTAATGATCTTCTTCTGTGGAAAAAGAAAAACACACACTTCTCCCTAACTCTGGTTCTGCCACAAGACATTCACATTTCTCAAAAGAACAATACAACTCATAGAAACAGACATTTTTGAAAAATATTCATCAGAGGTTTCTTTTTGTGCTTTACCCTTAGCACTGCTAAGTCCAATTTACTGTCATAAATCCCGCCTCAGTTTCTCTCAAGGGAATCAGTACAAAGTTCTTCTTGTTCCTATCACCAGCAGTACTGTCAAGTTCTGACTCGGGAAAAATAAAAACTGCAAAATTGAACTTACCATGTCTGTTTAAGTGATGAATTAGCATAGCCCTTTAATTTGCTTTTCTCCAGTTCTCAAGACAAAGCTGCAGATAAAACAGCAAAAAGGTTGGGCCCTTCATTACCTTGCTTATGTACCACTTGCTTTGGTGTTTGCAGCTTAGGCTGAAAGCCAGAGACTACATGGAGAAGTCCTCTTGAGCACTGCATGTCCTGCACAAAATCTTCTCCTACTCTGTGCCTCAAGCCCCATATACTCAAGACACCCTCTCAGCAAAACATGGAAAGAGCTGTGTTGCACAGGCTGGGGCATAAGGCAGGAGAGAAGCCAGGATACTGCACTGCATACCCCAGAGAAGTACCCATAATCGTTAGGAAGTGTAAAATGTGAGCCAAGCAGCATGTGTTGCTCTGGGGAGGTCTGTATATTGTGCTAGGAAAAATTTACTCTTTAATAAAATAGTTATCAAGAATAGGCATAACAGAAATAGAAATCAATCATGTTTTTTTCCAGATGCATCAATAATTATTATAGCAGATATACTGTAAGATTTTACCTTATGTTAGAGAACTGTTCAGTGAAATCTGAGAACACAGCTTTAAGAGTTTTTCTCTATTACAGGAGCATATAGTGGAGTGTAGAAACATTGCTGCTGCTGGGTTTGCTCCCCAGATGAAGTACATGATATTAGCCTCTTGCCAGATAGCTGGAAAGAATGCCTCATCATTAAAAACTTCATTTCAAGTACTCATTAAGTAACAGGAATTTCATTAAGAAATAGAGACTTTCTTCTGCCACCAGCCTGGCTGCAGTGATTGTCCCTGTAGTGCTCCCAAAGTACTTGGGCATGGACGAAGACTGAGAAAGACAATTACAAGTCTACACAAGATTTCACTCTCAGGAGAGCAGGTAGCTGGCCAGATACTGTATTTCCTTCAGCCTTGCAGCCTAAGGAAGTACCTTGCTGTGGAGTTTTCACAACATCTTTTCTGTTACCACCTCACATTCATTATGGATGTTCATCTGTTTTCTGATTCGTACTAGAAAATAAATACTGACTAAACTACCAAGTTAGGCTTAATGCAGTCTTTCTAAATTCAAAATTTAAGCTCAATTACAAAACAGAGCATTTAACTTGTCTTCACTAACATTACCTTCATCTTCCAAACACACATACAAGCTTAGACATGTGGCATCTGGAATTTATCACAATACTTAGAGTGGGAATTTTGCTATTATTTGCAACAAGGTATGCAAACAAACAAACAAACAAACAAAAAACAACCAAAAACAAAAACCCCCCCCCAAAAAAAAAAAAAAAAAAAAAAACCAAAAAAAAAAAAAAACCAGCGAAGCAGCAATTTATTTCAAAGTAAAGCAATTAATGACACCTCCCTAGGTACATCTAGGGGAAGAAAAAGGGACTTCCAGGACAAGCTGAGACCATAAAGAAAGGCATATGGGGAAGAGGATCTCTGATGGAAGCAAGTCAAACTCACCCTATGGAAGTGAAAAGTCGGAAAACAGAATATTTTAAAAAATTTGTGCAAATTATAAATAAATAAATAAATAAATATATAATATTGCTAGTATATGCACATGTATACCTTTCTCTTTACAATGCAAAATATAAATTAAAGTTTCTGAAGTGTGAGAACAAAGAAGGCAAGGACCTGTCTCTCAATGGGGATGAGAAAAAAGAATTTTTTGCATTTCAGCCCAAGTATTAGCCTGCCTGTTTAATATACATGTCTACTTGGCTGCTCCAGAAAGCATGTTGTTTAGTGTGATTTCTAATAAAAACTGCATTCAGACAGGGGGACTGCTTGATGTGTAAACAAACTACTGGTTTATCAGGTTCCATCACATAGGTTAGGAGGTTCTGCTCTTCCTGGAGGCCAGCCTCAGTGTAGTGCAGCAGGTTTACTCTAGCAACTATCCACCTCAATACCTTTAAAGCCCAGAGGAAGAGTGAAAGAATGCCATCTGGATATCTGTGAATAATCCTGAATTTGAGGGTCCAGTCAATACACATAAAGGTAGGAATACTGCTCAGATTTTCAAGATTTCAGAAAAATATGGTCTGAATTTCTTGTTGAAAGTACCTGTGTTTATGCTGTTTCTATTTGCCACTTTTGCAAATGCAAATTGCAATGCCTCAGCATTAAAACTATTGTTGAATGCCTGATTTTTTTTTCTTATTTTCAATGAAATATATACAGTCTACGGTTCAAAGTGCAAAATAATTTAACAAAAATTAAACAAAATATGAGGGGAATTGCCAGCAAACTGGAAAGTCTGACAATTGATGGGGATTACCTTTTATATTAGTATTTGTGTATTGAACAATTTACTGCTCTCTTTATTCAAAGTGAGAAAGTCCTTGGCAGACAAAAAAGGAAATCTGTATTAATTTTGTCTATCTGTGTTGTGATTTTTTTCCATTTCCTGTTAACCATATGAAATTATAGAAGTCTCCTTGTCAAATTGCTGAAGCAGGTTCTTCTCCGACAGTAAGGCAGATCATCTGGCATTTGCATTATTCTGTAATCCACTGACAACCTTAAGATACTTGAAGAATTGGAGAATTGTTATGGCAAGCCACAAGAAAGTCAACCCATTGCTCTAAGCAGGTTTGGAAAGTTATTCTGCATATCTGTAGACTAACCCTTTACTGTTTTCATTTACTGCTCATGCAAGGATAGTGGAAAATCCATCCAGAACCACACAGCTGTCCTTATAAATATTTGCACAAGAACAGACTTTCACACCAGTAACAATTATTGAGGTGATAAGAGGTCAATATCAAATGTGGATTGTTCCACAATATGTGGATTGTTCCATCAATACCCATGATGGAACTCACAATGAAGAAATCTATATTTGCTTTCATCCAGTTCTTCAAATTACAGGATAAATAAGAGACCATATTGCAGTTACTTACATGGGAAGTCTTTTCTATATGTAAGATAATTTTAATTGACATATTCATAATTAAAATGCCAATTAACCTTGATTTCGCCTCCTTTATAATTATTTAAACTAAACACATAATAACTTTGATGCAGATGGAGAACTGTAAAAAATTTAATGAGTTAAATTGCTTACGGAGTTCTACTTCAATTAGTTCAGTCATTTTCTGTTAGTTCTAATTATGTAACTACGTTGTTTACATATAGCAAGTATATTTAGTATTAACTTTTATTTCATGAGAATTAACTCAATATTCAACGACTTTATCGGTGTACACTTGTGATTTAATTTATGTTTTGTAAACAGTTATTGTGATCCTCATTTTTCCACACAAGCTGCATCAGTTGTAGTTTCTTTTCCCAATGCAGGAGATATTTTCAGCAATTCAATTCAAACATATGGAATTTTTTATAGAATTAATTATCAAAGCAATTGAGAGTCTGCATTTACATTTCTCTTGCACAAGACATCTATAAAACTGACTTTTTTTTTTTTCTAGCATGAGTGTTTTTTCTCTTCAGCTGCTTTCACACAGGGTTCAACTAAAAGCATTCAGAATTCTATATGGGATACCCACAGGGGTGCATCCAGCAGTTTCCTTTGTTACAATAATCTCCTAGCAATTTGTCATTACTTAAGATTATAAATGAATATTCTCACTATTACCATCCTTTCCACTGCCTTCCCTCAATTTTATCTGATCAGTAAAACTGTGAAATGCAATTATACTCTATTTCGGTTAAAAACCATGAAAACACAAGCCATAAAAACAATGTCTTCTACAGGCAGAAGCAATAGCACGACTTCAGTCATTGCATTCTGCTCATTTTGTTTGGGTGCCAGTGCATGTTCATCTTCAATTTACTGTGATTTGGAAATAATTCATGGATCCTATTTTTCTCCCCTTGTAAAATATTCCTGAATTAAATTAAAATATAAATATTTTAATTAAAAATAGAGTTGAAGGAATTTTCATGGTTTATTATTAAGGAAGTATAGTTTTGCTAATCCTCAGAAGAATTATAAACACTGTCCTGGGTGCTCAAATGACAGATTACTCACCTATTTCCTCTGCCAGGGAAAACAGACCCTTTTTCACTCTTCTTCAGTAACCTGGTCAGGTCCACTTTCACATTTCCATTTCAGCAACCTTTGGGACAGGTACAGACAACAGAAAACTGACTTAGATACTGCTGTATTCTTTATGATAAATGGTAAATATACTCTTTCATTATAGAATTACTTCCACTATGATACAAAGCATTTTCTCAAAATCCGCCACAAACTCAGTCTTACCATGTTTTGCACAGATATTGCAAAAAAAAACTATTGTCCCATCCTTTTAGAGTATCCAACTGAAAGCAGTGTGATTTACAGTGTTGAAAAAACTTGACATATCGAAGAATTGCAGAGTGGACATTGAATCTCTGTTTATGAACAAGAATAAGTCATGCAAACTTATCAGCTTGATGTCTGTCTGTCATATCCTGATCAAAGAAGGAAATTAGGGAGAAGATAGCTGGCACCCAGAAAGCAAGTCATTGTTATCACTTGAGACTTTACCTGAAAATGCAAAAAGAGTGAAAGATGGTCAATATCTGAAAGATTTTCACCATCCTGATGGCTTCTCTATTTCCCTAAAAATAATAGGCAGCTTAGCACTTGTAAGAGAGACATTGCAGTCCTCCCATGTGAGGCACTCAATATTTTCTTGGTGACTCTGGCTTGCCACGTGGCCTGCAGGAGAAAGGACAGATACCATGCAAGAGAACTCAAGGAATACATCTGCCACTAATCATTCTGGGGAGAAAGGAGTTAATAGTGGGAATTGTTTCACACCAGACTGAAAACACATAGGAATTAAGTAAATGTAGCTCCTAAAAACCCCAAAAATGTAGGACATTTAGAAATTATTTTGGTATTGTGTCCTGGCATGCATCATCTGCTATGTATAACAGAAAAACTGTGACAAATTACTTTCATTCACGTCTGACAATTCTTTCTAGAAGTCTATCCATTAATTGTCTTAATTTTCACATATTCCTGAAAGTGAAAAACAGTAGGCAATACCTAAAAATATGGAAAAGGAAACAATTCATGAGAGTCAAACAAAGAAATCCAAGGAATGTCTTTTTTATGGTTTAAATAACTAACTGAATAGTATGTATGCGTTAGATTTACTGTGATATTACTAATAATGAAATTTTCCCCTCCTCAGAAAATGCTATTCTCTAGGTATTTAAAATCAGCAACTGAAATACGTTTTTATAAGTCATTCAGCTGATTACCAATAATTGTAGACAAGCAATTCATAAATTCCTTCCCTTAAAATTATAAATATAAATTATTGTTTTCAATAAAGTATTGTTTTTCTACATTATGTCAAAGAATTTTAGAAATTCAGAAATCGTGATAGTCCATGTTTGCTTCTCAAACATCTACAATATAGTTGTGTTACAATAAAAACTGTGTACATGCCCAGGACCCTGCTGCCTAGTGACCACTGTATTTTCAGTCAATAGATCAGCATTATTTTTGAAAAATTATTGTTTTCCTGAACTTCATGATAGAAGTAGTCAGAATCTGCATTTGAAACATACACACTGAATGTTTAGAGAATTATCTGATACAGCTCCCTATTTTTTCAATTCAAGAAAGAATTCCAAACAAAGAAGAAAGCTGGTGGAATATATTTTAATTTTTTTTTAATTTTTCAATAAGGAATGACATTACACTGTACTGGAAATAAAAAGAGCTGTTTTGCTCTAAAGGACTCATATTAGCATGAATTGAAATTATGTAAATTTCAAAGGAAAAGAATTGACTTCTATACTAAAGTACTGGGACAGAGTTTTATACTAAAATGACCACTGCTGTGTATGTAATTTCACAACATTTATACCACTGTAATATAGATAAATAATTTAATTCAAAATATTCATTGACATGAATTTATGTTATGGATAATATACAATCTATTGCATATGTCTGCGTTCAAGCTGTGGATACTATTATGTTTTCTAGTTCCTAACAGCACCTTAATTGAACAATTAGGTTTTTGTTAACCTTACCCATATAAGTAAACAAATATTTTCTTGTTGAATAGGAAACCATTCATTTTTAAATTGACCCATCATTTAAAAAATGTTATATTTAAAGCATGTAGAAGGCTAGAGATCATTGTTTAGGACATTGTCAGTACCTCAAAACATTTCAGGAATCATTTACCTTTCTTCTTTGTTGAACAGTTACCTTTTAATACAAATCCCTTTGTAGAAGACAAGATGCTGATAGATTTCTGATATATTAATGAGAAAAATTACCTAGAACAATCAAATTCTATATATACACTATATATTTTATATCTGTATCTAAAGATATAGAGATAATATATTATCTATATTGATAGACTAATACTATCCTATCTGTAGTAATTATGTCTTCGGCTGTTCAGAAACTAAGTTTTGTTTTTTTTTTTCCTAGACAATGGAAACAAAACTGACAGTTTTTCAATGTCTTTTTCAGGTTGATATTTATTTTGAGTCTTACAAACAAGTACAGTACATTTGAACTTAACTTTTGATCTAATTGTCCCTATGCAACTTGTTTTTAACATCTTTGATGTCTGAGTTAGTGATCTAATCCACTGTGTAACTCAGCTTTTATTGATCTTTCTCATGCTGAGCAAATCAAGTCTCACTTTTATGGCAGAGATTGAAAAAGATAGTAAAACTGCCTCTGAGACAGCAGTTTAAATCTGTGCAATAACAGTGGAGGCAAGAGATAAGACTTTTATTACTCTGCCAAACTTCACATGAACTCAAAGTGTCATTAAATTGGTATGTGTCATTTGCCACATATATTTATTTTACTAGATAAATTGGTAACCACCCATTTAGATGCAGTGCAGCACCACAATTTCTTTGCCACATCTTCTTCGCCACAGAATCTATCTCTGACATTCAAAATATATTTGAAATAATTTTCTTATGGTACTTTGCATACTTTTCAGATTTCTTGTTCTCATGCAGTTTTCAAAAAGAATTTTTTCAACCTTTTTTACTTGAATGAATTCCAAAAGCTATTTTCAATAGTTATACAAGTGGGACAATTTTTAATATGCTAGTCTGTCATGGTGAAAGAAGATTAATTCTCATATACTCAGAGCTTTTCAATCATGCTCCATAATGTGTGAGTTCTGTAATGCCTAGTGTTATTACATTACTAAGCATGGAGGAAAATAAAAGCAGTGAAAGTGCTGTATCTCAGCTTGATGTTATTGAACGTAGTTTTACTTTAGAGGGTTTCCTATTGTGGTATTTTTCCCATTGTTCCTCAAGAAGAAAGACCTGATGAGCACACTGAAAGTAAACGACATGTGCAATAGGTGACACTTTTCACTCTCATATACAGAGCAGTAGTGAAGCAGAAAATGCTTGAAAATAGGTTGCCTGTTTTTTTTTTTTTAAAGTTTAATGTCCTGGAGTTTGTCCAAGACTGATGGTTGCACTTGACAACTTGCATGTCTATATGTCTATCAATCACACTCTTCTGGTGAACAATCTATCTTCCTCTCTGAAAGTCAAGGCTTTTATGATGTTGGACCTCCAAAATGCTGAATACCCTTATATACATCATAAAGAAAACTTACTCTTTGTTTATATTGTCTCTCAGTTCTATTGTATGCATGCACAGGAATTACATAAGTGCAATGTGAGGAGGGAATGCAGGGCAGAATAAGCTACAATTTTATAATACTTGGGGAAGAAGAGCCACAAGAGTCTTTACAGTTGTAGCGAGGTCATGCGAATGAAACGTGTGTTCTTGTAAAGGCATATCCACACCAGTTAGATCTACCTATCTGTTATAATTTGTTAGTAGCTTCTTTTCTCTGAGACAGCTGAAGGATTGGAATTTGTGAATGAGACTATGAACAATGAAAGAATTTGACTCAGGTCTAGAATAAACTATTCTAATCTAAGTTGTACATTAGTAACTTTATGAACACAATTTTATTTCTTGTAATTTAATATCAAATGTAGAAAGAACTTCTAAGACAACATATTGATTATTTACCTCTCCTCAATTTAGAGTTAAAAGGTGTAGGGACGCCACTCAAACCACTCAAACCACCACTGATTTCTCTTCCTTCTCATCCCTAAAATCAAACATACAGTCCTTTCAACATTCCTTAGGTTATCACATGGGAAAAAGTAAGAATTATCAGTGATAAATACCATTAATCTCAATATACTGCCTCAAAATACTCAGTTTTAGAATTCTAGTTGATGTCTGACATACCAAGAGGCCCCATCACTAGTAAATGCATTTAACATTTTTGTATCAGGGCCATACTGTGGATAGGATACAGTTTTGGTGAGAGGATACTGGAGAGGTTTTAATTTCCTTTCCTTCTTCTTATTATTATTTATCAATGAGACAAATATTCCCAAGTCCTGCAACCTGGTCTCACCAGGACACAGATATCCAGTCAAACTAAATCCATAATTAGCTTTGTGCATGAGTTTCCCAGCCTTATGAAGTACAGAGCTGGAAGCATAAGGCTGTATAATCTCTCTGTCTAAGCTCTTGAATTGCTTTTCAAGAATGTGTGAAATTACACACAGAAAATTTTAAAAGGAAATGAAATTAGTAAAATTCAGTGCTTACCATTGATAGCATCACTTAACTGAGTCAATATCGGTTTGGTCACAGCAGCACTAATCAAAATCCCAAATGATAGGGAAAACCAGCAGGATAATTATTTTAGAACATTGACAGCCAATGGAATTACCAGACATTATTATTTAAAAAAAATAGGAATCTATAAAATTATTTTTCTAAAGTCAGCAAAGCATTATAAAATGCAGAATGAAGGCTCTGGACCAACAAAGCTGACCAAATCCTGAAATCAAGTTGTGCAGTCACTCAGTCAGGAAAGCAGGCTGACAAACAGGTATCAATCATCTTGATTTCTCAGCAAATAAGTTTGAAGAGCTCCTAATGGCATCAACCTTTTGGCTGTCAAATTACACACTCCTTTGTTATATTCAACAGCAACCTCCCCCATACTGCCTTTTCAAAAGAAAGGAACTATTTTGCAGTTATTCTTTTGGCTAGAATATCAGAAAAATGTAAAATGGTAAATTTTTCATATTGAAGAAATTTTGATTGATTGTTTTATTTTTAATTAACCTTGAAAATTAATCAAATATTGAATTTTTTTTTTTTTGTAAGATCACACAGAATAGCAAGGGATCAAATAAATTGTTTTTAGGACAGTAAGAATGAGCAGATTTCCACTTTTAATAAAGCATTTTCTATTATGCATGATGAAAAAAATGTCTCCCAGACAGCACCCTTGAGAAGAATTTCTACATGAAGCAAAATCTGCCTTCAACAGTGTAAAACCTCTGCAAATAAATTTTAGGGAACCTAGCAGTGAAATGAGACATGACAATCAACATTAGGGGACCCAACCAGCTCTCTTCTGGAGGTGTGAGAATAATAAGACAGAAGCCTTCAGCAGAGCTGAGCCACATGAGACTGACACAGGATATCTTTGGCATTGCTGATTCCCAACCTGGGGGTCATGACCCTGTGGTGGATAGTGAGGCTATTTTCTGGGGAGTGCGAAAGTTTCTTTCAGAAACTGAGCGTTTATTTAAATCTGTTTATAGACTTTCTGACTGTGAAGATAAGCTCCAGGAACAGTTATTCTGACTAATGGATATAGGAAAACAGACTATGGATAGATCCTGAGACAGGGGGAAGAAACAGCATTTCTCCTCTCTCTGTACAGAAGATCAAATCTGCTGAAAAGTTCTCTTTCAGCAAAAGCAAATATTCCATGTAAGCAGGGCTTCCCTCCAAAAGGGGAAAGACTCTCGGTCCTGTGCTCACCTGCCAGTGTAGGAAAAGCAGGCAATGTCCAGGCATGTCAGCATGCCTCCTTCATACACAACCTAACCCGTGCTGTCTCACAGCAAAACATTTCACAGGTACCTCTTTAAAGGGAGGCAATGCCATCTGACAGTGAGGGAGCTGCATCATGCTATCTTGTGATGCTCGCTCTGCACAGCAGCCACTCCTTGCTTTGCTTACTTCTTCCCACCAGCCCCTCATTTTGTAAGTTTAATTTCCTATGTGGAAAGATAAACTCTCTGAGATGGACAAATTCTCAAAATATAAGTGGTATTGGACTGCATCACTGGGGACTCCTAAGAACTATGTTAATAATATAAACAAATATTCATCAGCTTCTTGATGCCTAGAAATCTTGTCAGGTCTCTGAAAGCTTTTGTTGAGAAAAAAATTAAAGCTGAATGGGATAATATTAGATGACATGTGAATAGTCTACTGTATTTTGCTGTATTATATTTGCAATCAGAAGAATTAAAGTTTCCAAAATTTAATTTTAAAGCAACTAATGCTTAGAATTTTTTTCACTTTTATGTCAATCAAAATCTAAAAAATATAAGTCATTCATTACTGAATTTTCCTTGTTATTGTTATATTTCTTTATTGCACGCAGGATAATAAAACTTTTAAAAGCAAAGCACTTGATTTAACTTCAAAACACTAAATGTCCAAATAATATAATTTCATTAATTTCTTAAAATACCTAGCCGTATTACCTGAAAATTGTTTAAAAATTCAGAAATCTTATTTTAATGTCTTGGTATTCATTTAAGTATTCCTTCAAAATGTAAAAGAATAATCTTTGGTGATCTCAGTTTAGTTCCTAGTAAATGTCCACATCACAAAACCACTACACTTAATTTCACATGATTGATAGTCTCTGCTTAGCTGAGACCTAGGGCTGAGCCAGCCTGGGGACTTTATTACCTCCCATTCTAGTAAGGGTGGTCCAGCCAGGTCAAAGTCGAGGTCAATAGTAGGACAGAAAAGGCACTAATTTTGCTTTGAAACAGACTGCTCTTCATGAAACAAAGAACTTCACTTTCCAGCACTGTTTCATGACCAGAGATAACCTGTCTAGGAATGAAAATGTCTCCAATAAATATTATCTTCTTCACATTCTGCTTTTAATCATTCAAAGTGTGATATTTAAAAATCTTCCCATATTAAATGATCACTAATTTGGTTTGGAAGGCATATTTTGTACTCATTTCTGAATTCTTCTACCTGACATGAGCCACTGATAACACTTTCATACTTTTTTTTTTTTTTTTTTTTTTTCCACATTTGCCATTTGTTAAAATTTTACTTAGAGTTACTGGAAGTTTTCTTGCTTACTTAAAAAATCATCTTTCTGCAAAAAGTTTATGAAGGCTCAGAGTACTTGGGAGAGGTGTTCATACTCTTAAAATAAATTTTTATACAATACTTAACTGCATAGAATTGTGCCTATGATCAGTTCTGCAAGTAATATAAAAGTCCCTCAGCAACTGGTTTAAATCCAAAGCATTACCAAAAGCAAGATTGGCTTATCCAGAAAAAGCCAGAAGGAGGGTAGTTTGATGTGTTTGGTCTGATTTTGTATTTTGTTTTCTATTGCAAGTTATTCATTTTCCATTAGAAACAAAGAATAGGATGCAATGACATTGCAGAGAAAAGAATCACAACTGGAATAAATCATGTTAGTCAAGTGCCAAAAAATGAATGTAAAATTATTCATAAATCCATATGAAGAATTATAAAATAGGCCCATGACAGATAACAGGCTTTCAGATTATTCTTTTCTCCTTGTAGGGAAGTCCACACTTAAATTTAAGTATATCCAGAACCTCTGGGATTTTGACACTCTCTCATTTAAAGAAAATAACAAATATGTGTCTATCTTTTTTCAGTGAATGCATTTCACTGCAATTTTTAATTTAAAATAGTAGCCTTCTTTATTGTTTGAAGTGGAAAACTTGTGTGAGGCTGTACGGAGCTAAGCTTCTGTATATACAGAACCAGTTTCTGCTTAACAAGACTGTGGACTGTGGGGAGGCTGCTCAAGAAAGAAGAAATATGTGATGTTTTTCTCTTTTTATTACACTTTGGTAATAGACATTCAGGTGCAGTGTTTTCATTGATGAAAAGATGCTACACAGAAAGATTTAAATTTCAATCCTGGGCATTAAAATTCTGGGAGAAATTAGGATTATGGCTTATTGTAAATAAAAAAGATAATTGAAAATGTTAGAATACAATCTCATTTAGACATTCTCAAGTGCAAGAGACCTTTGTGTCTGGGGCTCTGTTGTTCCTCATTTCTTATACATGTTAGGATACTTATTTACTTTTTTAATGAACAGACTTCACTAGAATAATTTTAAGCTATAGATTCAGTTCCCTTTTTTCCCTTGTTTGTGCTTGAGAACTTATAGGTGATTCAGCTAGCAGCAAGGACATGCAATTCAGTTTTAAGACATTAAATATATCCTGATTTGTGTCCCTGAACTAGAAAAACTAAGGTTTTAAACTGAAGATGATTGTATAAATTGGTTCTATGAAAAAAATTATACTGCAGTTTTTATCTTCTCCCTTTTTTCTTCTCATCCTCTTATCAATAACTCATTTCCCGATTGTGACTATGCAGTCTAGTTTAGCTAAAAATGAAGTAAGTATATTAATATAAATGGACTGGGCGAATCGAGATCATATTTTCGAACTTGAAGGAAAGCGTTTCAGATGAGATATATTAAAATAATATGGATACTCAATATATAGAAGCAAGCATCCTTTGGTTGGATTTCTCTGCTGCTAAAAGTCTTACTGAGGGGTTACAATTGCGCTGCTGATAAAAGAACAAGAAGACAATACAGAATTATTTCACTTTGTAAAGGCAAGGTTTGAGTAGAAGTCTTCTGCAAACAAAGCATGATCTGCAATGAATTGGAACCATATGGAAGAGGAAAAAAACCCTAACTCTAAGAAGTAAACATTGACATTCGTAGTGGAGATCAAAAGCTCCCATAAACCATCTCCTTCAAAAAGGATGGAGAAATCTCAGATTAGAAACTACATTTACATTTTGCAATTCCTTTCATACTTCCTAAATAAATTGCTAGTGCAGAAAAGAGACTGAAAATCATATGACTTAGATACAGGGATTTTATATATATATATATATACTATATAACAGAAAAATAACCTGATTCATCATCACATTCCTTTAGCATTACAGTAATGTAATTTTGCAAGCAATGGAAAAATATTATTGTAACAAAGGAATCAGTGCCGAGATGAATTGAAACCACAATTGGTTAGTATTTTGGGGGATTTAATTTGGTTTCCCTTCCCTTCCCTTCCCTTCCCTTCCCTTCCCTTCCTTCCCTTCCCTTCCCTTCCCTTCCCTTCCTTCCCTTCCTTCCCTTCCCTTCCCTTCCCTTCCCTTCCCTTCCCCTTCCCCCTTCCCTTCCTTCCTTCCCTTCCCCTTCCCTTCCCTTCCCTTCCTTCCCTTCCCTTCCCTTCCCTTCCCTTCCCTTCCCTTCCCTTCCCTTCCCTTCCTTCCCTTCCCTTCCCTTCCTTCCCTTCCCTTCCCTTCCCTTCCTTTCCCTTCCTGAAACTTCCCTGAAACTTCCCTTCCCTGAAACTTCCCTTCCCTGAAACTTCCCTTCCTGAAACTTCCTGAAACTTCCCTGAAACTTCCCTTCCTGAAACTTCCTGAAACTTCCCTGAAACTTCCTGAAACTTCCCTTCCCTGAAACTTCCCTTCCTGAAACTTCCTGAAACTTCCTGAAACTTCCTTCCTGAAACTTCCTGAAACTTCCTGAAACTTCCCTTCCCTGAAACTTCCCTTTCCTGAAACTTCCTGAAACTTCCTGAAACTTCCCTGAAACTTCCTGAAACTTCCCTTCCTGAAACTTCCCTGAAACTTCCCTGAAACTTCCTTCCTGAAACTTCCTGAAACTTCCTGAAACTTCCTGAAACTTCTCTTCCTGAAACTTCCTGAAATTTCCCTGAAACTTCCCTGAAACTTCCCTGAAACTTCCTTCCCTGAAACTTCCCTTCCCTGAAACGTCCCTTCCCTGAAACTTCCCTTCCCTGAAACTTCCCTGAAACTTCCCTGAAAATTCCCTTCCCTGAAACTTTTCTTCCCTGAAACTTCCCTTCCCTGAAACTTCTCTTCCCTGAAACTTCCCTGAAACTTCCCTGAAACTTCCCTGAAACTTCCTTTCCTGTACCTTCCCTTCCGTTCCCTCTCTGAATTTTTCTTCCATTTTCTTCATTTACTCCGGACACGTCTAGTTATTTTAGTGGAAAGCAATAAATGAGGAAAAGATACCACAACAGCAGTGATACTCCCATCTTTTTCAGAATTTTATCTCATTGACCCACCACAATTGGTGTGCATTCTTAAAAACACTTAGTGTTTTTTAAAGACTTTGTATTTAGCAACAGTTGAAACAACGAGATAAAATGGGAGTTTATATTTGGTTCATTTGTCTTTGCCTCTGTAACAGAGCAACTGATCATTCAAAGACATGTTTGCTCACCTTTATATATAAAGGTCTGGAATTATTTTTAAAATTCTAAGGTAAATATACAGGTAAATATTTCAAGATTAGGTTCTAAACAAGAGTAATGGATTAATTTTACTTTAGGATGTAAATTTCCATTCTTCTTCAAAATTTTTTTGAACCTCAGAAGTAATTTATTTTATTATTTATTATTTATTTATTTATTTATTTTATTATTTATTTTATTTTATTTATTATTTTATTTATTTATTATTTTGTGAACTTCTGATAACTTCCCGAGTCAGTTAAATGGTATGTTAACTTTTTTCCTTCATTGGAGCAATGACTTATTATATTTTATAACTTATCACTGGTTTTCTGGATAAATTTTCATTGGTAAGAATGCAGGTATTCAACTTAAAGAGAAGATTCCTAGACACCACCTTTAAAAAACATGAAATTTATTTGAAAGTGTTTCCTTTCCTATATTCAAGCAGACAGAAAAAAAAAAAAAAATTTAAAGCTGATTTTAATGTTACCTATTCATCTTAATATTTTTGTGTACCTAATTTAATTTTAGGACTTATAAAATAAAAATAATGGTTGAGTTATAATTAAGTAATATAGATGTATTAGCCCTCTTTAGGAAGACTTGCACAATATCATTTGATACCTTAGCATTAAAATAATCTCCATTACTGACAACATGCTGTTAAAATATTCTTTGAAACCAGAAAAAAAATCCAATATTCTAAACCTTTTGCTATCATTTGTTCTGATTTTAGGGGATCTTAGTTTTGTTTTTAAAGCCACACCATTTGATTCCTAAAATAATGGGAAAATCTTATTTCTTCTTCAAAAAGAAAACAAATATTCAGCGACCAGCAGTGAAACTGAGCAGCAATCCTAGTGCCATAGGTAGTGTGATTCAGCCAGCCTTACATGTTTAGTGCTTACTACATTATTTTTAACTTTATTTATTTATTGTTTGTTTGTTTGTTTGTTTATTTTTAGTAGGACTAAAATTATGAAAAAGAAAAAGAAGGATTAATTTATCTAACCCCTGTTGGAAACCAACCTGAAGTTCAGACAAAACTATATTCTGCATTATTCTAGCACTACAAATATGCACATTTGATTCCTCCAGAGGCATATTCCAAAAGAGACAAAACTCGGTCTTAAAAAATCCCATTTATGGCATACCTGGTTTTTTTCCAGTCTTGAAGGTACATGCTGATTCTTACTTTCCCTCCCATATCTTTGGATCTCATTATACTTGTAAGATAATGGTTAGCAGTCCATACTTGCATTTATTTTACACTAGCTCTGATCAACAAAGCCCCTCAGAAACATGAATTCTCTCTCTGCTGGGCTGCTCTTCTCCAGTGTGTGCTTCAATCCATGAAGCTTCTGACAGATTAAAACTCTTTAGTTCGCACACTCTTTGCAGTTCAGCCCTCATGTCTTTCTTCAAGAATGAACAACATCTAGGTAAGAGACAGAAGCTAAACCACAAGCAGGTGGTAGACTTGAGGAATGGCTGATTTTGAGCTCCTCTGGAGCTACTAAATTGAGAATACAAATATGGCAGAGAGTTGTTGTGGCACCACCAGCCCACTGATGATAAAAGATGTCACATAACTATTGTCCTTCCTTTTGCCATGCAGGAGGGCTGCCACTGAGGCCAGTGCTGATACTGAACAAGAAACCAAAATGCATGCATGTATTATATGCATTGGTCTAAGATAGTTCACCCTATTAGAAACAAAAAACACAATCAAACAAAAAAAAAGCATAACCCAACAAAATGCAGCAACTTCTAATTCTTGCATTTTATGCTGCTAGGATGCCAGTAACACCCTGGTGTACCTAGCACTGAAGGTAGCACAAAATGAGGCAAAATAAACCTTTCTTTGACAGGAATTTAAAACCTACAGGCAGTGAAGGGACAAAACAAACACAAATCTACAAGATGTTTCTAGGACCTAGAAAAAGGAGCAGAGGACAGTTTCCTCAAGTAATAATTCATTTCTGGGAGTCATATTTTGTGAAGGAGGGGGGAAGGGGCAACATTTTCTGTTTTTTATTTTTGTAGGACAGGCTAGGAAGAACACAAGCTGCAGTCTGGATGGAGGAAATGCAGAGCAGAACTGTGACTGGGGGGAGAAATGATGTCAAGAGTGTCTCTCTGGAGAGATATTCCCACATTCATTATGTTTATAAGGCTTTTCTGCCATATGGATTCAGTGAAGGTTCGAGTGAGCAAAACCTGCATGCCACACCTGCAGTCACGAATGCCAAGGGCAATCACTCCCTACAGACCCTGCTTAATTGTTCACTGGTTTAGTCCAACAGAGAGTGCTCCTACAAGTTCTCTGCCAGAATTCCCGATGTGAACTGTTATAAGGATGTGTACCTACACATCTCAATGTGCAGTGCTTCTAGCAGCCTTTTGGGCAATTTCTGGGAGCTGGGAAATGTTGATTCCTAGCCTAGAGGGTGGCACAGGGTAATAATACAAGACAGATATCCAAACTGCAGAATTCATGAAACTCTTCACTGTGAAAAACAACAGACAAAACCAACATTGCCTGGAAGGGGAAATTTGAGTCTGCAAGCTGTTAGACTTTAGGTACTGATAAGGAAAGGGATCCTGCACTGCATTTTGAAAAAAGTACAGTAAACACAATTCCAGTCAGAACAGGTCATTTAAAGTCCTTCCTGCCTCAGGCTTAACATGACACTTAAGTGCTACTACATGTGAAAAGAAAAAAGCAATTCAGCACTCATAACAAACTGCTTTTCTTCCATCACTGGGGCTAAAATACCAAAGGATTTCTGCAAGCAGGGGAATTGCTGTCTGCACAGTTGTGTCATATTTTTATTGGGTAACCTTTTTGTGCACGTTGAAAAAATAAATGCTGCTCTAAGTAAGAATAAATGTGAAAGTATACAAAAATAATTTTGTATTTATAAAGGTAAAAAATTGTTTTTTTTTTTTTTTTTTTTTCAGACCTACTATGCTGGAAAAGCCAAAAAAGCTTTTCAGTTCAGAAGGTAAATTCTTTGCTTACCACTGAAAATTGCAGGGAATTAGCTTCCCTGGGCATCTCCAGGAACAAAACTTTTGGTGACCACTTTCAAAATTCCAACATTACAGACAACAAAAGGGAAACACAGAATTTTTGTCCCCAGAATAAAAATATTTGCTAACAAATTTAGTGATTGATTTTAAATTCACTTTGATGTTACATAAAACTTTGGGTCTAGCCATAATCCTGACTGTGTAACCACTGGGTGGAAGGCAACAGTATGCATAATTCAGCAATATATACTGAAAGGATTTTCTAAAGAATGCAGTAAAATAGTTTTCCTGGTCAAATATAATTTTTTACTCTGAAATCAGTAGAATATATAAAAATTGTGAAAATTATTCTAAGCTTCTTACCATCTGTTAACTATGTTACTATGGATCATTCTGGTAATTTGGGGCACTTTAATGCCATCATGAAAGTGAACATTACAAAAAAAATACAAATTGTGAAACCTGTGGACAATAAAAATTAGGTAATTCTTTTTTTTTAATTGATTGCCTATATAAAATATTTTCATTTTGCTGGATTTCTTGTCAATTAAATGCTAATACTTTTATTTATATCACCCTTCAGTAATATACTGAATATATTGGCTCATGACTGACTTTCTCCATCTCAAAATAGAAATGCAAGGATGTCTTTCATTGAGCAAGTACCATTTTTCCCCTGGTTAGAAATAGAAATCAGGTTAATCAGCAAATAAAATTCAGACTCCATCCAAAGGCTTTAATCTTTTGGATAAAAGGAAATTAATGTTCCATGCACTCTTGGAACTTCTACTGAAATTTTCACCAATGATCACAAATTAGTTGCACTAATGACTGAAAAGAATTAACAGAGTTGGATGGATTATTTAATTTTTTCCTCCATTGCCTCTCCAAATCCCTGTGAGTCAAGTTTACACAGAGCTCACACACAGCTTCTGCAATCATATTTTGTTTCCATACTTCTACAATCACGGAGATAGTCTTTAGGCAAAC
This sequence comes from Muscicapa striata striata, assembly GCA_030060385.1. Lineage (NCBI taxonomy): Eukaryota > Metazoa > Chordata > Aves > Passeriformes > Muscicapidae > Muscicapa > Muscicapa striata. Next base: position 1,979,647 of record JAREIS010000255.1, read on the forward strand.
AAAAAAACCATGTATATGCAAACAAGAATCTGTCTCCTATCACTTCAATATAACTACAGCACACTCCTGAAGAGGGACAGCCCAAGAGCTAATGACTTTTTTGACTTTTAAACCATACACTTTCTACTAGAGTAGTTGTTATCACTTATTCAGTTGATAACATAATCTGAATTATATAAATTCACTTCCTGCCCACCTGGATCAATATGAATTGCATTTGTACTTCTTTGCTCACCCAGGTGCTTGGATGAACTAAAGGAGATTCAAGAAGATTTTAGGAGAGTTATTCCAAAGGGGAAAGATAAAGCCAAACTCACAGCCTACATGATCTCATTAAAATATCTGAGCTGGGGTAACCCACCAGGATTACAGCAGGTAATTATTACCAGCTGTATTACTGAGCACAAGAAGGTGATGATGCAGGGGTTCTCCGACTCCTGCATTTGCATGGAGGGGAGAGGGTTAAACTGGCTACTTGGCAAGGGACAGGGATTATAAAAGGCAAGTGATGCCTTCTCATTGGGGAAGGGGAGGAATGGGGTATCTACAAGGTGTGGAGTATGTCTCAAACTCCAGTTTTTGTCCACAAATGCTAAGATGGAATGACTTTGCTTTACATTTTCAGCCTTGTTCTTTTCTCCTCTTTCCTTTTGTACTAGCATAGATCTGTGAATTTATACTAGTTTTTCCCCTAGGATTTGTAAGCATAGGGATCACTTGATTTATTTGGAAGGCATATGACTGACAGAAAGGGGAAAATGATCTTTGATCCTCATTCTTTTGCTCCATTATGACCTAATGAATACCCTCATAACCTGGAATCCATTTTTAAATTTTGGTTATCTTCTTATCTGTCTTCATAAGCTGTTTCTTTTCAATCCTTTAATTGCTTTTGTTTTGTTTTTGGGGTTTGGTTGGTTGGTTGGTTTTGGTGTTGGTTTTGGTGCTGGTTTTGGTGGGTTTTTTTTTTTGTTTGTTTGTTGGGGTTTTTTTTTTATTTGTTTGTTTGTTTGATTAATTTTTTTGTTTGGTTGTTTTTTTTTGGTGAAACCTTTCCTGCTTGTCTTAGTATTTTCTGCTTTAGTGCTATTTCAGTTCTGCATGGCCCATAGCCAGAACAATAACCCTGATGCATGCAGCACATGCCATACAAGTGCAAGAAGACAGAATATGTATGTGCTAGTTTTGCATGGAGGGGGTCGCCTAAGAGAAGCAGCACCAAGCACGGAAACAGAGGAGGGCTGTTCCCTCTCTGGGAGCTTCCTCTGTGGGCTGCAGACACCAACTGGAGGCTGATTTGGTAGCTGACAGACCGAGTAAATAAAAAGTTATTCGTTTTCATAAATCACATTGGTAAAGTTAATCCTCTCTCTTTTGTCTTCCGGCTGCCAGGCAGGTAACAACCAGCGGGGCCTGGCCCTGGTTGGGCCCGGCTCATGCAGCCTGGCCCGGCAGAAGAGGGGGAGCCCATTGAGGTTTCCTTCCCCCTGTTTCCGGCTGGGGAGCCCTGGTGCCCGGGCGGGGAGGCTTTTGCTGGGGTCCTGGTTTTTCCCAGTGTAGCCACGGCTCGGGCGGGGCTTCTGCCCCGTTTGGGAGCAGACGCGGGGTGGCCGGGCCTGTCCCACCGCCCGCGGGCTGTGGGGGAGGCAGCTGGGCCCTGTTCTGGCAAAGCCTCGCCACGCCCCGGCCCGCTGGGCAAGGAAGAGGGAGAGAAGCGCCCGCGGGCAGCCCTCACCCAGCTCCCGATGCGGCCCGAGAGTCCGGAGGCCCTGGCACTGCTCCAGCATGGCCGGCCGCAGCCTCTGCATCGTCTGTGTGAGACTGTAACCCTTCTAATGCCTGAATAGGAGAGCAGGTCTCCTGAGCTCCGCTGAATGAGAGGAATAAAGCAAGGGGTATACTGAAGTCAGTGAAATGAAAGCTAAGTTTCCAGATGGGAAGAGATTGAAGAGATGCCACTGATTGGTAGCTGAAAACCTTTTTTTTGTTGGCTGTTAGGGGGCTGGACTACACTAAAATTCCTTTAAACTGTGGAAACCTACTTGGGGGAAGTTAAAGTACTTGAGGAAAAAAAAAATCTTTTGCCCTGAGGGAATGGGCTTCTCTGTTTTGGGACTGGAAATATGGACAGAGACATTTAATAGAAAAAAGAGGTGAAGATCATTTTGTCTTTGAGCAGCTTGTTTTTAAAAGTAATACCCCCATGTGTGTGGCCTAACCCATAACACAGCTCGGAAAAGACTGTGAAGATGGGAGGAAATTCCAAAATTTGCAATTTTTCCTGGGTGGTTGCAGATTGTGAAAGTGAAGATACTCCCTATGCCTAAACCAAAGAAAGGGAACTTTTCTCTCTAGAGTGAACTGAAATGATTATTTTAGTGGAAAACTGACTGAAGTGGTCTCTGTATGTTGTTGTTGAGAAATGTAAAAGGTGAGGGAGGGGGGAGGAGGGAATGATCTGGAAATCTTATTCTGAATTTCTTTTTTTTTCTGTGTTATTAATAAATTTCTTCTTACACCCTTTTTAGGTTTTAGGCCTGCCTTGTCTAAGAAATTGAATATATTAGAATTGGCAAACCCTAATCAAACCAAGACAAAATCTTGATGTCAAGACTAAGAAAATTTTGTTCTTTTGCTCTAGCAAAACCAAAGGACATTAATTAGTAACATGCAAAATTAAAGCTTTGACTCCCTTTCTTACTACATTGAGTAGATTCTTCTGTTCCACCTGAAAGGCTCTGAGATGCTGAAAGATAAAAATTAAACCTCTACTGATTTCTGTGGAGTTGGAAGGGTGGGAGATGTAATTATTTTTTCACAGTTCCCTTTATACATTTCTTTGTTTTTATTATTTTATTCCTAACATAGAGAAGTAAAAATATGATGTCATGAATATTTAGAAGTATTAACACAACAGAATAGTTTGTTTTTCAAAGCCACTGCAGTCTATTATATAATGACACACATACTGCATAATAACATACATTTGTGAAGCATTTAGGAAATGTGTGCTATTTACCTGATGGACTACAATAACTGCCTCAAAGCTACTCCAGTCTTTAAGGTAAACATGTGTTTTGGTATGCATACTAATTTAAAAAAAATATACTATTTACCCCATATGCTGTAATTACACAGTCTGCTCTATATATGAAAGGCACACTTTTTAAAAATGGCTTTTTGTCAAGATGGTTCATTATAGTTCCTTCAGAGTCATGTAAAGAAAGTACTTAGATGATAAATCAATCCTTTTCAGCCACTTTCACTTATTTGTTGCTTGGGGTGCTGGAAATGTTTAGTCCGCTTTGGATTTTAAAAAGATTAGGTCATAATAGAAAACACTGTGTGTAAGTAGTGCTAGAAGTAAGTATGATATGACTGTCAGGAAATTCCAAACTGTTAAAATCCGATTGACTTCAAGGGTGGCATAAGTCCTGGTGCCATTAGCAAAACAGCAAGTGCAGGGAGCTGCTTTAGGGGCCCTGAGGACCCAATCCAGCACGACTAACTCAGTTGTTTACTTGCACGTGCATACACCAACACTTTACACGTGCAGGACTATTTGTCTTACGGGAAATTGGAAAGTGTTCAGTTGAGAAATGCAGATCCCTCTCAAGGTCTCCAGGTCCAACGCAGTCCATACAGAATACGACACTACATTACCCTTTGTTTTCTCTCTTCAAAGGACAGCTTCAGAAGAGAGAAATTATTCCTTTTGATGAAGAGAAAGCCCTCTACAGTCTAGCTTATACATATATGCAAACGTTTTGGGTTTGGATGCGCACAATTCTGACACAAAGGTCATTAATTTTGTTTTTTTTTTTTTTGTGTTATACTTCCATTGTGGACATGGATCTGCTTAGTGAATTTGGCCACAGCCCTGTGGAAATACACTTGACTCTTCATCTTTTTTTTCTTTATAAATCAAGGATTTTCTGAATAAAACATTTTTTCTTGATTCCTACAAAAAATATCTGAAGATATCTATTTTTTCATTGTTTTTCATAACAGGATTCAATTTCCACAATATATCAGCAAATGTTGACATATGTTGAAGCTTAACAGTTTGACTGGAAAAATTAAAATTATCACTTACTTAATTGAATTACAGCAACATTATTTGTGCAATCAAAAACAAAGCTTCCTTGTCATACAAATAGAGACATTTTTAAGGCTAAAAAACAAAAAAAAAAATTGGTAATGTCAGTTTAAAAGATATTTGAGAAAGGAAGCAGTTAAGACCCATAAGAATATAAATGATTAATAACATCTATTACCTCAACAAACATGTTTTTATATTACCAGTAGTCAGACATGTTTTTTCCATTCTATGTGGAACAAAAAGCGACATAGATTAATTATTATTCATTGTGAATTAAGGTACCTGACCTCAAATGTCCTTTGCAACACCAGGCCTAATTTTTTAAAAATTCATTATTATTTGAATAATATGGAATGCATTTTGTAAACAATCATTAAAACAAAAGTGCTACATTAAATGGATAATGAAGTTGGAAAGATACAAAGGACACCATGAATAATATGACTGTCTTTGTGAAAGCAGTGTCTAAAGCCTTGAACATTTCCTTTCTCAGAGGAAAAAAATGCTAATACTAGACAGCTGTTGTGATACCTAGGAAAAGAGCTCTTATTTGAAGACCTTTTTCTTGCTTTGAATCCACCCTTCATATACCTAAAACTACAATTGCACTCTTATTCAAATTAGAAGTAATCTGTTGAATGAAGGTTAGTGTTTTTTACATGAATGAAATACAACATGGTTTGGTACTACAACTAATTTAATATAAAGATTTTTCAATTATATAAAACTTCCATGCTCAAAGCAGAAATGACCAGAATTGTTACTCTGAAAATAAACCTGAGACAATTTACCTTCTGCAATATTTTATTGTTCTCTGTCAGAACAATGTGACAGCTATTAATTGTTAGATGTTGTTCCTTGCTGCCTGAGGAATCAGCTACAGAAAAAAAAAAATACATCAGAGAATTTGAGGGAAAGAGAGAGGGAAGGTTATACAGTTTGTTGTCATGAACAAATATTTGCAAGGCTTCTTCAAAATAATATGTAGTTGTTTAGAGCAATGTGCCCTACTTTTGACTCTGATTTTTCTCATTGAAATATGCCAGCCACACTTAAATCCCTCTGTTTGGATGAACAAAATATTAAAAAAATTAATGTTAATGAGAGGACCTCCATTTAATTGAAACTATCAAAGCCACAAAGAAAACTAAAAATTCAATTAAAAAAACTCAGTATGAATGGTTGAATTCTAAAGTGGTGTGTCTATTATTTACATTGTCTCCCTAATCTGCACTGGACTTAAATATAAGTCATAAAATATACACCTAATCCAGAGAGAAATAGAAGGCTATGATTTTGTTTGGACTGACAGGACTCAGAAAAGGAAGGATGAAGAATATGTATGCCTTTTATGAGCAGAAAGACTAATTAAGGAAATGAAGTCCAGATTCTGAATAGTTTTGAAAAGAGAAAAAAACACCAATCTTTAATAAAGAAATACTAGATCTAATGCTTGCCTGCTGAATATTGAAGACATAAAATTTCATTAAAATCAATGGAAAAACATTTAACAAGTTCTCATAAGAAATAGTTAAACATTTTTTGGAAAAAGATCAATCTAAAAAGTCTTGTAAAAATCAAATTATTGTCATTATCAACTAAATTGCCTAAACGATATGTTATATGGAGGCTTAATCAAATATTGGCATATATGGGCCAAGAATTGTTACTGTTCATCATAAAATCAGCAATAAATGCCTCCATAACCTCCATATTGTACAATAGTAAAATTTTAATAGATATAGGCCTCAACCCCACTTTCATTAATCTGAAAAGAAAAATCCCTCATTAATTTCACTAAGAAACTGTCTTTTGTTCTGTCCACAAACACACCTGTTAAAAACCAGTAATTATTATATATTTTTTTCATTCTCTCCTAATGGAGGAAATATGTAATACGATTATATTGTATAAACTGTTTTAGAATAATGTAGAGAAGTGTGTGTGACCTGTCACAAGTTATTTTTTAAAATTTTTAATTAGTTAATATAGTCATGTTCATTTACATGTATTGCATTTGAAAATACCATAGATTGAAAATGTCTTGGTCATTTTTTACACTTTAAAAGCACATAATAAAAGGCATATATAAGGAAAATTGCTTAAAATGATAGGCACATCAAAGATTTTGTAGCTCATGTAACCACTACCTAAGGTTATAAAAGCTTGTACATTATTTGAAATACAAAAATTCTTCCTATGATGTCCCTAAATTACTGCCACAAAATATGCAGTAATGTTAGATCACTGTGGAATATAGAAAAACAGTATCCAGATTGTGAAATTATCCTCCTTGTGAAGGACAGTTTAATGGTCTGAATGTAAACACACAATGTATGTTTCTAATAACAGAAAGGAAAACACTGGTGATATTCAGAAATGCTAACAAGAAAAAAGGCCAAAGGAATACGCAATAATCTACCAGTTCCTGTGCAGTCTATTGTAAGTTTTATCTATAAGGGGGTGGGGAAAAAAAAAAAAAGCTTAAACAAGGCCTATTAGCAGTAAATACTTCTGCCAATATCCCTCACAGTAGGGGAACTCCTCCAGCAATTTTCACGATTAATTACCAGTGGCAAGCGTATTCATAATCTGGTGTTAATTTTGCAGTGTCTGAATGAACTCGGCTCTGGCATGCTCAGCTATTGTTTCCCTGTTACTAGTAGGATGAACTACTTGTTCAGGTCATGCTGTGTCAAAAGAGTGCTAATGTGTTTATATAAACACTACAAACAGCACCTGCTTTAACCACACATTTTATTATTATTTTCCATCACCAGTTAAAACATAAAATTTGGTGCTGGAATACAAATGACAAGAAAATATCACTACAGTTTGTGTTTGAAAGAGAAATACAAACATACGCAGAATATCATGCAAAAAAAAATAATGTCTTTATAACTCATTTGAGTCAAAGCTTTTCTGTCCCTATTTTACAAGGTTCAGAGAGACTATTTGTTGCTAATTCTTCAGCTGAGCTTGAACACTGAACACCGATTTCAGTGAGAGAATCTCTTACTACTAACACAGTAAAATACACAAGAAAGAAGGCACAAAACCTATAAATGTCATACACTTTTATGTTAGCATAGATTTTATCTTTCTTGTTTTTCCTCTCTTGGTTGTATGTTTTCAGAATAATTTTCATAATTATCTATAACTCTTTTGAAGATCTGTTTGTTGCCTAAGGAGGGCTATTATTGATAAGATTAATTGTCCAACATGCATGACTTGCTGGGCACTGACAATCCGAATTAGCTAATGAGGATTCTCAGATGTGTAATTACACAACCACACCTGCACAGGTTGGAGTGGAGTCCATTACCAAAGTCACAGAAAGAAGCGTGATTCTTTTAAAATACTCTCCAGGGTGTACACTGTCAGCCTTATACCATACCTGTACCCAAGGTTTATACAAATGATGCTATAACCTCTCACCAGGTTTCATGTGTGTTTAATGGATTTATGCATACTAATTAATATAAAACCTAATTCTTGTATTTGTTATAGTAAGGCCGACAGAAAATATTGAGGGACATATACTCTTTTCTCTTTTCACGTGGAGAGAAACTTGAGGTAGGTAAATGCATTGGAGTAATATGTTAAAATACAAAAAACTGTGAGACATTTTAAATAGCCTCAATTTAAATCATTACCTACATGACTGAAGTGCTAAAGGATATAACAGAAAAAAAATTAAATCTTTTCAGGCAAGATTAAAAAAACAAGTGGAGAACCTTTAAGAGTTGTACTGTTCTAAATAGGAAATGAGATACACCCGTATTATGAATATTACCTTTCCATAGCATGTTTTATTCTCTTTTAGAGTTATTCATACTTGTAAGAACTAATTTTAAATATTTGAAGTACTTCCTAGCCAATTAGATACGTATTAATCAACAACTGTAACACAGCAGTGCTTAACAGAAAGGATATTTAGGCTATACAATATAATTCTCTGTTCCTCCTCAGTGTTCGTTCATGGTATTAATGAAACAATATGAAATGAAAGGTCTTACCATTTTAAACTAAATAGGCATTATTTCTAGCAAAAGAAAGACTCATAACAGTAATTCCACTCTAGAAGCTTGATGAAACCCAGATCTTAGTGGGCTGGGTGTATTGGTAAAAGGGATTGAACTAGTTAGCTTTGCCAGGACACGTGTGTTCAAAAGCCATCAACTCATATATACAGGCAATTTATTTTCTCTTCCAGGTGAGAAGTAATTCAGTCCAGAACCTACAGAAGCTAATGCTATTCTGTTATTATCCTTATATTTTTATTGATACCGTTTTTCCATTCTCAGCCTGCGTAAAGTCTCACAACACTTGAGCATTTGCAGAAAAAAGCTTTTGAAATTGTGTCCCTGCAGTCAATGCTGGGTGTCCACACTTCATTCCAAGGGATAAATTTAAGTAGAGCAGCTTAAGAGAAGATAATGTAGATAAGATAATTATTACCTTCAAATGTTGAAGATAGCCCTAATGGTCTCCGGTGGGTTGCTACTTCAGGAAAAATATAAATTCTCCTTTTTTCTCTACTGAACTTGCCCCACTATTACACCACACCTCTGACATCTGATATAAAATAATTGTGTCTAAGGTGGGAGTTGTTTTTTGGCTACAAAAGACAGAAGTTCATACAAGGCTGTGCTAACAGTGCTAGGTTCCATGCACAATGTAGCCAAATTTGCCATGGTGAGGAGGGAGCCAAATGGTTACAGAGACGGGGAAACAAGAGTTGCATACTGCAATCCCACAGAGCAGGAACAGGAATTTGAGGAGGCTCAAAGGCCAGATGTATACAGCCTGAAGGAGTACCGCCTGGCTGCTCAGCTCCTCAAGCTACCAAGGAGCTGCCCCACCCTTCATTGTCGAGGAGGAGCCACCATCGGAGTGAAGGTCAGTTGTTAATTAAGGAGATCCTCCTGGTTACTGTGCCACAGCAAGTAGCTGCCTGCCCTGCCACAGGCCAGAGAGGCCAGACAGTGCCCCACCCAGTAAACCAAAAGGCACTTTTAGTTTAATATGTGCACAGAGAGTACTGCAGAAAGAACCAATGCTTCTGGATTAAAGGCACTGCTCCCTTTGAAAGAACAGTTCAGCAGCACTCTGGATGGTGACGGGCATTTCAAGTGTATTCAGGACATTGGCAGCAATATGGAGAACTGAAAGGAAAGGGAAGTGGGCAGGGCAGAAGGCCATCTTGGCTTATTTGAGAGCTTCTGAGTATGCTCAAAACCAAAAGTATACCAGAGATGGAGAACAGATACACACATGGCACAAGGGCATTTCAAGGGCATGCAGAGATGTAGTTTGAAAAGCAAAACCTCAGCTCAAATTTAGATTGGTCAGACATAACAAAAACTACAAGAAAGGGCTCTTTCTTCAAGTATGGAAACAAGCAAAACAAACAAACAAATTGAAAAAAAACCCCAAAACAACAAAACAAAACAAAAAAACCAAAAACCAATAAAAACAAACAAACAACAACAACAAAAAAATCAACCCGCTATTAAACAGGAGAGGTGACTCAGTCACTAACAGCACTGAAAAAGTGGTTGCTCTTGACATGTTCTTCAATTCTGTCTTTACCAGCACTGTATGACCACTCCCCTGGAGGAAAACAAGATCTATAGGAGTGAATAGTTGCATCTGTGTCAAAGAAAGGCAGCAGGATGCTGGGTTGCATCAAAGGTATCACCAGCAGAAATGGAGTCACTATCCCACTTTTAGCTCTTATCAGGCCAAACTCAAATCTGTGTTCAGTTTTAGTCCCTGACATACAAAAAAGGTATGGATTGCCTGGAGACCATCCAGAGAAGGAACACAAAGATTATAATTTTCTGGGAAATATGTCATGTGAGGAAAGGCTGGAAGAAATGCTTTGTTTAGCCTTGAGAAAGGAAAGGAGACCTTATTATATTTACATCCAATATTTGAAGAGTATGGTTATAAAGGAGATGGAGGCTCCCTTTATCCAAGGAGTCACATGAAGATGAAGGCTAAAGAGTGCAAGTCTCTCCTGCAGTGATTCTGGTTAGACACAAGGAAAATTTTTCACAATAATAACAGTCTCCCCAGGGAAATGGTGGATTCCCCAGGGCCAGGCATTTTAAAGATCTGAACAGGGTGCTGAGTAATCTTGCATAGACAGTGCTTTTACCAGGGAAGTTTGGCCCTATGATCCTTGAGGTCTTCTTCAACTTGATATTCTATGAATGTGAAAATGTGTGCCCTGAGGGCCCAGAGCTGGACACAGCACTCGAGGTGTGGCCTCAGCAGTGCCCAGGACAGGGGGACAATCCCTGCCCTGCTCCTGCTGGCCACACCATTGCTGATCCAGGCCAGGATGCCATTGGCCTTCTTGGCCCCCTGGGCACACCCTGGCTCATGTTCAGCTGCTGCTGAGAAGTACCCCGACCTTCTCCTCTGATAAGTAGCTTTCCAGCCCCAAGTCTTTGGTGTGGCATGGCATTCTTGTGACAGGAGTGTAGGACCTGTCACTTGGCCTTGTTGGACCTCACACCTTTGGCCCATCAATTCCAGCAATTTCCCCACTCGTCTACACTGAGCCCTAATATATGAGGTGACAGTCTGGGGATTAGTCTCCTCAGACCATAGGTTGTCTGGCCTGAAAATGCCATACTGTGCAGGAATAGGACAGGGCTCTTTCAGAAGTCTGAATAATACTCAGGGAAAGTTATTGAGTCTGAGAATATGTATTAATTTTATCCAAAGTTTAGTATCAGTAATTTTGTTACTGTAAAACCTGGATGAAATCTCCAGAATGAGAGGCCAGCACTTTTTCTGCCTTTACACCATCTCTCAGACTCCATCTCACATAGGTGAGCAAAAATATGCAATACGTGTAGGTGTGATCCACTTCTTTATTCCATGGTGCATTTACCAACCAAGAAGATGCAGGTTTGCTGCTCTACACTGGGATTTATTCATTGTTTAATAAATTATTTCTATTAAGGACTGGGTTGGTTTTGCTTTGTATTGTGTTTCACCTGTATTGAGGAAGCCAAGAGAAATAGAGGTGTATTGCTGCAAGCTGTAAATATTGTGTGAGATGAAAAGGGTTTTTGTTCAGTGCTTTAAGACAATACTGAGAATTCATTCATTTCCAGGCTTGCTCTAACAGGTAGCTCAGATGTTTTGAACCATGTATTGAAGCCTGTAGATATTTTGATTGTCATAAGAAAATTCAATGTAATCCCAAAAAAGTAAAAAACTTATATAATTACAAATTATTACATATAAAATAAATTACATATGAAATGATGGCTCAACTAAACAACAGGATGTTTTTAGTCAAGTAAGTATGATAGAATATCGTTTTACAGCATGAAGTATCTTTTTACTGTAAAAAGTCTTTTATTTTTAAAAAATAATAAAATCTATTTCCTAAAAATTATTACCCTGAAAAAACTCTATTAGATAGTATTGATCCTACTAAAGATTCCCATATCATGTGACAAACGTTATCCATTATGAAGGCAACAAAGAGCTTGTAAGAGTTCCTTGTGGTTTTTGGGGTCTAATTTACTCTGCAAAAAATAGATAAAGCCTCCTATTTAAAGGAATTCTAATGGGAAGAGAGTAAAAGGCTTTCATACTGGACTTTTATATGTTGTTCATAATTAAAACCCAAATACACCTAGGTGTCTTTTGTAATATTTGCAAAACAGATACAGTGGTCACTATTTCTGGGCCTCACAATCTGCAGTGCAGCAGCCCGGTGGAGCAGAACCTAAGCAAGAGGTGTCTGAGAGGAAATTGAGATCAGCTGTGGACATGAAGGGGCTGGAATATCACACTGATCCTTCAATTCCTCAACAACAGCAAAAAAGCAAAAGATCTGCTGTGAGGTCTGTCCAGGCTTAAAACAGGAAGACAGAGAGGAGCAGAGCAAGAGATGTTAGTTGTTGAACTGGTTGGGAAAAAGAGAGCTTTTCCCAATCAATACATCCATTATTTGCTTGGGCATATAGAATTTAAAAAATTCAGTGCCCTAAGATGCTACTATGACCATATGTTGTCATTTTTCCTAAACTTTGACAGAGGAGACTCACCATGTTTTGTACTTACAGCTTTATGCTGCTGGGAAATTAAGTGACTTGCCTTGGCAGTTCCTTTTGAAGTGTACATCCACCTTCTAGTTCAATATAGAAGCTGTCCACTATGTAGAATTGAGGTACCACTTATCAGTAGCTTTTTTTTCTTTCTTTTTTTTCTGTTTTTCTTCTATGTATTTTCATATAGTTGCCCAGGTGAGCCTCTTACTCCTGACACTAAGGTTTTCCCCTTGATATGAACTCTAAATGCAATTATTTTCTTGTTAGGATGGTACTGAAAACACTGGGAACATTTTTGTGTGGCTTGGACACAACTGTCCTCCCTTAGCATCATCTCTTAATCTGTGGCAGGAGTTGATGCAAGAGGTAACTGTTGGGGGTTGGGTTTTTATTCCTTTACTGCGTGAGTTTGGAGAGTTTTTCCCATTGTGATGCTAACAAAACCTGCCGGCTGTGCCCAGGGTCTTTGGCGGCCCTGGACGGGGCGGGTGGGTGGGAGCGGCTTCTGGAGGGGCATGCGGGCTCCGGGCGGGGCTACTCAGAGGGCACTGGTGTTTCTGGCGAGGGAGCAGAGAGGAGGAACCCCCCGGTCTGCTCTGCATGTGGCCAGGAGGCAGGAGAGCCGGACGCCTGGGTCAACTCCTCTGCATCTGTCCTGCTTAGCCTCCTACCCCTGGGGATACAACTGGTCTCTGGACACAACAGTGAGCGAGGAGCTGCTCCCACCTGAGCCCAGCCCAGCGGCTGCTCCCCTCCACCTCCCTCGCTCCCGCCTGCTCTGCTGCACGTGTTACATCCCTGAGAATGAACACAGACTGAGTGTGTCCACAGCTAAAGAAAGGACTGGAACTGGGTTATTTTCTTCTGTTTTTTGTCGGTAATTTTAATAACTGCTGTTGTTTTCTACCTGTTCGGTTAGACATAGTAGTAAAGAGCTGTTACTTCTACCCCTAGAGTCCTTGATTTGAAACAATTATAACACTTAGAGGGGGGTGAAATTAAATTCTCTATTTCAAAGGGGAACTTCTGCCTTTTATTGGCAGACACCTGTCCTAGAAACCAGGACAGATTTTGGCACCCAACGTGGGGCAGAGGGCATTAAAAGGCGAGTTAAGTAAGGAGTAGCAGCTCTTGAGCGGCAACATGTTGTCTAGTTTAATCTGGTTTGGGCTCCATGTGGTCACAGATATTTCTCTCCCATTTGCAAGCCCTTATTTGAATATGGGCCCCCTCACCAAATTTATTGTAGCTATGATCCAATTTGTGTGGTGGATTGATTATGTCAGGAATTAATGGTTTTTTAATTTTTTCTGGAAACTGGCCACATGGATCCAGAGCTATCGTACTCTAACTGCGTATTTCTGGGATTATTTCAACAATGGTACTTACTGTGAGGCAATGAATGCAAGGGAAATTTTCTCCCAACCCGTCACCCAGTTTTTTGAGGCTACCCCACCAGTTTTCAAGGATTTCAGATCTGCTTTAATTGCTAGTGTTATTATTCAGTGGCTGGTGTTGCTGATGGGCCTGTTTTAAACAAGGGAATACTGGCTTGGATAACAGCCCTGAAACATGCTGCCCCAGAGTCTCCCTGTCCCCCAGGGAAAAGGGATGCTGCCCCAGAGCCTTCCCCTGTCCCAGGGACTAGAGATGCTGCCCCAGAGCCTGGTGTTGCCCCACTGCCCACTGCAGAAATGAACCAGCCAGAGTGGGTGGGGGTTCTAGTGAAGGAGATGCAGGACATGGGCCAGGTGTTGAAGGAGCAGGGCCAGGTGTTGAAGGAGCACGACCAGATGTTGAAGGAGCACTTTTCCCCAGCTAGTGAGAAACCCTCCCCCTGCCCTAAAGAGGGAGAGTCTGATGGTGCTGCAGTGGAACCCGTAGATGTTACATCTGTCCAGGTTCCAGCTGGATCACAGGGACAGCCACAGCCAGCAGCAGTTGCCCCTGGGGAAACTAGGAAATCTAAGATTAAAACAAGGCACCTAGACAATGGGGATCAGCCAGGAGGGTCCTCACAACCAGCAAGGGAGCCAGAGGCTGAGATTGTCACTGAGTCTCTCTCATATGACACTCTCCGTAACCTGCGAAAAGACATTGCACGACGGGGCCGTGAGCCTTTTACAACCTGGTTACTTCGTGTCTGGGACCTTATGGGGAGAGGTGTACAACTGGATGGCACTGAGGCCAGGAATTTGGGACCCTTGGCCCAGGACTCAGGTGTGGACCAGACATTCATAAGGGAGCAAGGCCTCCTTTCCCTCTGGGAACGGCTTCTAATGAGTGTGAGAGAGAAGTTTGTCCACAGAGAGAGAATGCAGGAGCACCACCATAGAATGCGCTGGAAGACCAATGAGGAAGGGATCCAGCAGCTGAGGGAAGTGGCAGTATTAGAGGTACTCTTTGGGAGGGATGGACAGCATGACAATGACCCTGACAAGGTCAGGTGCACAGGGCAGATGTTGTGGAATCTGGCAACCCTGGGGTCATCTGAATATACTATGTACATTGCAATGATTAATGCTGACGACCACCGAGAGATAGTGGGTTCTGTTGCCAGCAAGCTCAGAAATTTTGAGAGTATGATGAATGACCCAATGCAGGCCAAGGTCTCTGCTGTGGCCAGGGACCTCCAAGAGGTCCAAGAGGAGATGAAGGGGATGAGAGGGTTGAAAGGTGAGATGAGGGAGATTATAAGGGAGGAGATAAGGAAGATCAGTGCAGCAGCAGTACGAGTCACAGGCCCCAAATCTCACACCCAACGCCCCCCAGCTAGGGACAGAGGATACACCCCACGAACTGACCTGTGGTTCTTCCTGCGAGACCATGGGGAAGACATGGAAAAATGGGATGGGAAGCCCACTTCTGTCCTGGCAGCACGGGTGCGTCAGCTCAGGGAGGGAAATGCCAGCCGAGGGAACTGTGCTAAAATGAAGGTAGCCTTGACCTCTCACAACCAAGATGCAGGGTATTAGAGAAGGGAGGATGATTTGTCAGATTCCCTGGAAGGAACCTCCACTATGTGTGCCCAGGAAGGAAATAATAACGAGGGCTAGAGGGGCCCTGCCTCTAGCCAGGGAGAGGCATGGGATAACAGGATCTATTGGGTAGTGTGGGTGCGATGGTCTGGCACATCAAAGCCACAGAAACATAGAATGTTAGTTGATACTGGTTCAGAATGCACCCTGATACCATCAGAACATGTGGGGAAGGTACCTGTTTCCACTGTTGGGGTGACAGGGGGATCACAGGAATTTACTTTGCTGGAAGCTGAGATTAGCCTGACAGGGAAGGGGTGGCAGAAACATCCGATTGTGACTGGCCCAGGGGCACCGTGCATTCTAGGCATAGATTTCCTCAGGAACAGCTACTACAAAGACCCAAAGGGACTCAGGTGGGCTTTTGGAATAGCTGCTGTAGCAGCAGAGAGCATTAAGCAGTTGAACACTTTGCCTGGACTGTCAGAAAATCCATCTGCAGTGGGACTCCTGAAAGTGACAGAGCAACAGGTACCAATTGCCACCATGACAGTGCACCGCCAGCAGTACCGGACAAATTGAGATGCTGTGATCCCCATCCACAGGATGATCCGTGAGCTGGAGAGCCAAGGGGTGGTGAGCAAAACCCACTCACCCTTCAACAGCCCCATCTGGCCTGTGTGCAAGTCTGAAGGGGAATGGAGACTGACTGTGGGCTATCGTGCCTTGAATGAAGTGACTCCACCACTGAGCGCAGCCGTGCAGGACATGCTGGAGCTGCAGTACGAGCTGGAGTCCAAGGCAGCAGGGTGGTATGCCACCATTGACATTGCCAATGCATTTTTCTCCATTCCTTTGGCAGCAGAGTGCAGGCCTCAGTTTGCTTTCACCTGGAGGGGCGTGCAGTACACCTGGAACTGACTGCCCCAGGGGTGGAAACACAGCCCCACCATCTGCCATGGACTGATCCAGGCTGCACTGGAAAAGAGTGAGGCCCCAGAACATTTGCAGTACATTGATGACATCATTGTGTGGGGGAACACGGCAACAGAGGTCTTTGAGAAGGGAGAGAAGATCATCCACATTTTGCTGGAAGCCGGTTTTGCCATCAAGAAAAACAAAGTCAAAGGACCTGCCCAAGAGATCCAATTCCTGGGAGTGAAGTGGCAAGACGGACGGCGCCAGGTCCCCACTGAGGTCATTAATAAGATCACTGCAATGTCAGCACCAACAAGCAAGAAGGAAGCACAAGCTTTCCTAGGTGCCACAGGCTTTTGGAGAATGCACATCCCCGAGTACAGCCAGATTGTGAGCCCTCTCTACCTGGTCACCCGCAAGAAGAACGATTTCCACTGGGGCCCTGAACAGCAGCAAGCCTTTGCCCAGATCAAGCAGGAGATCGCTCATGCTGTAGCCCTTGGCCCAGTCAGGACAGGACCAGAGGTAAAGAATGTTCTCTATTCTGCAGCCGGGAACCATGGTCTGTCCTGGAGCCTTTGGCAGACGGTGCCTGGTGAAACTCGAGGCCGACCCCTGGGATTCTGGAGCAGAGGTTACAGAGGGTCTGAAGCCAATTACACTCCAACGGAGAAGGAAATCTTGGCTGCCTATGAAGGAGTTCAAGCTGCCTCAGAGGTAACTGGCACAGAAGCACAACTCTTCCTGGCACCCTGACTGCCAGTGCTGGGGTGGATGTTCAAAGGAGAAGTTCCTTCTACCCACCATGCCACCGACGCCACATGGAGCAAGTGGATTGCCCTCATCACACAGCGCGCCCATATTGGTAACCCAAATCACCCTGGGATTTTAGAGGTAATTACAAACTGGCCAGAAGGTGAAGATTTTGGTCTCGCTGATGAAGAGGAGCAGAAGCAAGTGACCCTGCATGAAGAAGCCCCACCGTACAACCAACTGCCAGCAGATGAAACGTGCTACGCTCTTTTCACCGACTGTTCCTGTCGCATCGTGGGAATGAATCGGAAGTGGAAAGCAGCTGTATGGAGCCCCACACGACAGGTTGCACAAGCTACCGAAGGAGAAGGTGGATCAAGCCAACTTGCTGAACTCAAAGCTGTTCAGCTGGCCTTGGACATTGCTGAGAGAGAGAAATGGCCAAAGCTCTACCTTTACACTGATTCATGGATGGTAGCCAATGCTCTGTGGGGCTGGCTGGAAAGGTGGAAAAAGGCTGACAGGCAATGCAGAGGAAAGCCAATCTGGGCTGCTGATGAGTGGAAAGACATTGGCACTCGGATAGAGAAGCTACCTGTGAAAGTCCGCCATGTGGATGCCCATGTTCCCAAGAGTGGGGCTAATGAAGAACACCGGCACAAGGAGCGGGTAGATCAGGCTGCACAGATAGAGGTGTCAAAGATAGACTTAGATTGGGAACACAAGGGAGAATTGTTCCTGGCTCGATGGGCCCATGATGCCTCAGGTCATCAGGGCAGAGACACCACCTATAAGTGGGCACAGGACCGAGGGTGGATCTAACCATGGACAGTATTTCCCAGGTTATCCATGACTGTGAGACATGTGCTGCCATCAAGCAAGCCAAGCGGGTGAAGCCCCTCTGGTATGGTGGGCAATGGTCCAAGTATAAGTACGGAGAGGCCTGGCAGATTGACTACATCACACTGCCTCAGACCCGCCAAGGCAAGCGCTACGTGCTGACCATGGTGGAAGCCACCACCGGGTGGTTGGAGACCTACCCTGTGCCCCATGATACTGCTAGGAACACCATCCTGGGCCTGGAAAAACAAGTCCTTTGGAGACATGGTACCCCTGAGAGGATTGAGTCAGACAATGGGACTCATTTCAAAAATAGCCTTGTTAGCATCTGGGCTAAAGAACATGGCATTGAGTGGGTGTACCATATTCCCTACCATGCACCAGCGGCTGGGAAAGTCGAACGGTGCAATGGCCTGCTTAAAACCACCTTAAAGGCACTTGGTGGGGGGACTTTTAAGAACTGGGAGATTAATTTACCAAAGGCCACATGGTTAGTGAATACCTGAGATTCCACTAACTGAGCAGGTCCTGCCCAATCTGAGCCCTTGGGAACACCAGATGGAGATAAGGTCCCAGTGGTACACCTGAGAGGCATGTTGGGGAAAACTGTTTGGGTGAACTCTGCCTCCAGCAAAGACAATCCTGTTCATGGGGTGGTTTTCACTCAAGGACCAGGTTGCACTTGGTGGGTGATGCAAAAGGATGGAGAGACCCGATGCATACTCCAAGGAGACCTTGTTCTAGGGTGAACTATCTATGATACTATCCCTGTAACTACCTGTATGTATATGATTTAAAGGCATTAATTTGCTGTAGCATGTTGGCATGGAAAAAATTCAGGGTGGATAATGTTGGGGGTTGGGTTTTGTTCCTTTACTGCGTGAGTTTGGAGAATTTTTCCCATTGTGATGCTAACAAAACCCGCCGGCTGTGCCCAGGGTCTTTGACAGCCCTGGACGGGGCGGGTGGGTGGCAGCGGCTTCTGGAGGGGCACGAGGGCTCCGGGCAGGGCTACTCAAGAGGGCACTGGTGTTTCTGGTGAGGGAGCGCAGAGGAGGAACCCCCCGGTCTGCTCCGCACGTGGCCAGGAGGCAGGAGAGCTGGACGCCTGGGTCAACTCCTCTGCATCTTTCCTGCTTAGCCTCCTACCCCTGGGGATACAACTGGTCACCTGGACACAACAGTGAGCGAGGAGCTGCTCCCACCTGAGCCCAGCCCAGCGGCTGCTCCCCTCCACCTCCCTCGCTCCCGCCTGCTCGTGTTACATCCCTGAGAATGAACACAGCCTGAGTGTGTCCACAGCTAAAGAAAGGACTGGAACTGGGTTATTTTCTTCTGTTTTTGTCGGTAATTTTAATAACTGCTGTTGTTTTCTACCTGTTCGGTTAGATATAGTAGTAAAGAGCTGTTACTTCTACCCCTTATCTCTGCCTAGAGTCCTTGATTTGAAACAATTATAACACTTAGAGGGGGGTGAAATTAAATTCTCTATTTCAAAGGGGAACTTCTGCCTTTTATTGGCAGAACCCTGTTCTAGAAACCAGGACAGTAACAAATGAAAGGACTTTTCCTAACCTGCTGAGAAGAGACAGATAATATGTTGAGGCACTCCCAGTCTAGCTGCCTTATCCATCCCAAACCTTTTGCTCCATAATTCACATAGGGCCTTAGTATGTTACCAGTGGTAGTATCTATATTTTCTTTTCTCCACCTCATCCTGTAGATGCTTTCCCTCTTCTGTATGTTATTCTTCAATCTTTAATAATGTCTCTCCCTCTAGACATTTACTTACAGAATTTTTTTAATTAGGATAACACACTTTTTGCCACATCCACATTTCTTCAGGAAGAATATCAGTCATCTTGTTCATCTAAGGTAATATCCTTTAGTCACCACTGTCTCTGAGTAATGAAAATGCTATAAACAAACTGAAATTACGTTATCTCAATTAGTATTTAAAGATGCCTCAATATCTGTTTACAGGAAATAGACATAGTTCTGTCTAACAAAAAGAGGCTACAATGGCCTATCCTGCATTGAACTGCAATACATCTTTAGAAAGGCAGCAACATACAAATTCAAAACTCATTTTAAAAAAAAATTACCGAGAGGCCAAAGGATACTCCACATTTCTCTTTGGTTTTCTCCATACAAAAAATTTTATAGCAGTCAAGAGTCCTTATCAATGTGCATTTGTTGTACATGCAGGTACAAAAATTTTTGCCAGGTACTTGGAGCTAGGTAGAAGAAAAGAAAATGTGGATTGCCGTCACCATACAAAAGATACTCAAAGAAGATCCACAAAGCTGATGAATTCACAAGCCAGCTCTCCTTACTTTGCATTCTAGGCAGGTCATAATTTTAAAAATTAATTTGCTACCAAGTTGCACTCTGAAAAAATATGCCAGCCTGTAGATAGTAAAACACTACCAAAAATAATCGGTGATTGAATGCTGAATCGTTGAGAAAGGATAAAATTTTCAGAAAAACATTAAAAAAAAACCCTAACAAAACAAATCAGAACAAAACCAACCAACCAAACAACCAACCAAAAAAACCCAAAACAAAAGAAAACAACAACAACAAAAACCTGAAAAAGTGCAGGTGAATGCATTTGGAAAATAGACCTCTTCTTTTCATATCCTTTTGTATGTTTTGAGTATTGTCAAATCTAAAATAAAACTCTATTACTCAGTTTCAACACTGTATTAAGACTGTAAAAAGGCAAATTAGAGGAATAATACTGCTGCTAAGAACTAGCTTTAAATATCCAATCTTTCTATTAATTTAGTTTCTAAAATAACCAGTCTTACTCAGTGTCAATAATTAATTTTTGAATCTTGGATTGGATACTTCTCTTAAAGGAGCAGTGAAACCACAATCTAGTTTGTTAGGAAGTTTGGAATGTAGAAATACAAATCAAAGCATGAAAGTCATGTTCTAATTTTTGTGATCACAATTGTTACTATGAAAGGTGATAAAAATTAGGAAGAACGGGCATACTGCTCTGGTTCCTACATCACAAGCACAGTTACAGTCCAGGTCACACAGTGTTTCTAAGGGAAATGGCTTATGTTTAAGGTTTAAATATATAAGCAAGTAGAAAAGGGCTTAGATTTCCCATCTAACCAATGAAAATATAGGAGTCCTGAAGGTCTCTGGAGTTACACTTTCCACCTTTTTAATCACAGAAAATGCAGGCAGATATGACCCCCTCCACAGGGATCAAAGCCACCTCTTTCTTAAATGCCCAAATTGCTTTTTTTAGGACTGATGTTTCTCTAAAACAGTAGGTACAAATTATCTTTCTAAGGGAAATGCAGTCAATGAAGCTGTGGACTTCCCCATGTCTACATGTTATAGCAACAGTTGTACTTTCTTGCTCCCTCAGCGTGCTGCTTGCTTTAAAGGCAAGAAGGCAGCAATGGCTCTGCCCGGCTTAGGACTAATGTAATGGGACAAGATATTCTTGTGTTCTGTGAATCTTCAGAAAACCCTTCTGTAAAAGATTACTGTGAGCAGAGAAGCTCTGTCTGCCATGATTGCCATGTGCTGTGAAATGCTTGCTGAGGCTTTACAGTTGGTAGTGCAGTCTATAGGATAATAAACCCCAAACTGAGTCATGGTGGCATGTGTCAGGCACTGATTTCAAGTCACAGCAGATCTTTCCAGAAGCTTAACTATGTCTACAGAAAAAGAACCAAACTGAAAAATAAGGATATGAAAGATGCTTACCACAAACCATAAACACAACATAACCAATATTTTTAAAGGTTAAAAAAGGTTTAAGCTAAATACATTTGGAGAGCTTAGTGCATAAAATTACCCATCTGTTTCTATTTGATACCAATTGCTAAAGTAAGCTGTATTTGATCATTCACTTTCATATTTCCTATTGCTCTAGATTCAAATATTTTCTTCATTTTCACTAGGCTCAAATTTTGCAATATCATGTTGTCAAGAAAACTGAATCCTTAGAATTAAAAAAAAAAAAAAAAAGAAAGAAAGAAAGAAACCTCCAAACCAATTGTCATTCCATGTATAGAAATCTATTTTTTTTCTTCCAAGTCTGTATTCCATTCCTGCATAAACTTCAAGAATCTTTAAAAGTATGTTCAAAATTATGTGAAGGGTAAAATTATGAAGTTCCCGCTTAGAAGAAAGTGGCTTAAATTCTATCCAATTATTTGCCATGGCAACCAGCTAAACACAAAAGGGCTGGAATGGATGTAGAGTACTGCCTCTATAATCATCACTGTATGTCCTTCAAATCATGGATATGCAGCACCACTATCCCAATCTACTTCAGGGCCATAAACCTACACGGTAATTATATGCTTTGGAACACTTCACTTAAGTGCACCAATAATATAGTGAGTGAACATGTTCTTTAATTCTGCACCTGTAAATGGGGAAAAAAAAAAGAAATATTTCTATCAGAAAAATGGGGGGAAAATAAATTAAATCATGACATCATTTTTAACCTACTTTCTGATATATCAAGTTCCCACAAACTGCAAATCTTAAATTAGCTGTTAATAATCACAGAGTAAAAATGCTGGCTAAGTGTCCCATTCAGAACTCTGATACATGTTTATAAAATGAGTAAAAATAAAAAACTCCAGATAAAGGGCTTCATTCTATGAATTGTTTCTTTGCCATGGGGCTCACTGTGTTTCCACCAGTGGATTTCCACTACTGAATTTCCATGAGTTTGCAGGGTAGTAATTTTGCAGCTCAGGCTAGTGATTTGCAGAACCAGGCCCCAGGCACTGACACACACACGGTCCGTCTTGACCTTCTAATGTGGAAGTTTCTACACTTAAGGGTTATGAGGGAGGAGGTACAAATTGCCATTTGCCTTTCAAATGTGTTCTGGGCAATTTGGGCCTAGATTGCGGACCAGGACATGCAAGTTCCTTTCTGGTTCTGTCACTGAGCTGTTAAAGCTTAACCTTTGTATGCCTGTTTGCCCTCCTGCTTTTCCCTAGCTCAGTGTTTGGCTTGTGAACTCAGTGGAGCAGGAACTGTCTCTTATTTTCTATTTGTACAGTGCTTTGAACAATGGATCTCCACTATGCCTGTCTACGGGTGCTAATACAAAATATGGTCAAGATAAACCCAGGTCACCTTTGAAGTTTGTTGCTTCTATTTCAGGTCTGTTAAAGGGTTGTGCCTCCAGGTTTATTTTTTCAAACTGTATTAGCTGGCTCATAAAAAAAAAATTAGTCCCCACAATCTTGCATTGCTTGTATTCTTTGATTATCAACAGTTATAATGATGATAATAATTATTAACGATAATGTTATCATTAATACTAAAATTACATCTAATAATATTTTGCCAAATATTATATGCCACATGGTTTTTGGAAGTCAGTTCTGATTAAACATTTGAGTCTAAGGGTAACCACAATGTGTCCATTTTGGAGATACATATCTTTTATGAGCAACTGAACATTTGTATTTGTAATTTTTTTCTTGGACAGTGAAAGGGAATCGCCAACCCAAAGCAGAATGGAGCTGATATGACTGAATGGACTGGACATTAAGGCAATTTAACAGAATTAAAAGACAAAACTAAACTAAAATCTCCTTAATCTTATAAGACTTACTAATCATACCCTAGATGTTGCAGCTCTCATACAAATTTCTAAAATGCTTTTCACTTCAGTGAGCCAAGTCTTGTGTCAGGATTTTGTATTTTAGATTATACATTTATTAGTCACAACTATTGAACTGATAAGATTTAATAAAGACTTGAGATTTAAAAACATTTAGATGCTTAAACCTCACAGTTCTGCAAAAATATTGAAACGGTGAAATCAGTGTCCTTTAAAATGAAAAATATAGAGAGTAGATGAGGAGAATCTGGCAAATATGATAACACTACAAGACACTTCATTAGTTCTAAGGAGATATGTTGATTTCTGAGACATAACTTTCAGATTTTGCACACTTTAAATTATTGATAGCAGTACTTAACATATTTAGAAAGAAAAATAATCAGATAATCTGGGACAATTATCATCTGTGCATCTCTCCTACATAAATTATAAGGTGTTAGAAAATGTCATGGCTCATGAATTCCTCCTGAACACAATACATAAGTCTGTTAATGCTAGTCCTTATGTGTAAAGCTCCCCCAAAATAAAGGCCTTTATTTCTCTACCAAGTAAGACCTCTACCAAAAATATTTTGTGATATATATTTTTTAATATTTTCTAAATATTTTCTTAGATTGTTAAAACTTTACCATCTATAATAGAATACATAAAAGTTTTAATACACATTAATATGCCATTGCTTTACTTTTAATAGGCTTAAATTCAAAAATGTGTTTTACTTGAGAGTATATTGTTTAGAGCTATTTTACAATTAAAAATTCTTGAAGGTGGACCAGTAATACAGTTGGCTGCATATTTTACCTAGCATAAACTGTGGTAAGATGTGTTTTCTGTGCCTGTCACACAATACATATTGTGTATGAGGAAAACCATTAGAGGTTTATGAGGCAATTTGAACTGCCTGTAAAACTGCTGAGGGCAAAACAAGTTGGATTTCTAACAACAGAGTCAAACAGAGTATGTGGCGCTTTCACTGACAATTGTCATTCTTCCACATAAAAATGAGATCTGTTTTTCAGATGTGAAATAAAAATCAAACATCAAACAGTTATGATATGCATTCTATTTTTTTGAAAAGCATGATCTCCAAGACTTTTTTACAGGAAGTAATTCCATGCAGTTTCTTGAAAAGAAAAATAAAAAATTAACCAACCCCCTCAAAAAAAGTAAAGTTCATGTAGTCTATCTTATCTATACAAATGGAATAAAAGCGTCATTTTTTCCTATTCAATTACTTGCAAACTTATAGTTGCCGAGCCCCTGTACTAATCACCATATTGATTACAGAGAAATTATATTTCACAGGAATTTTTCACTTTATTCTGAGGAATCTGAAGACATTGTGCAAACCGTTGGACAAGAAAGTCTTTCTTAATTGTATTACCAAAGCTAATGGCGGGTTTTGTGTGTTCTCAGAAATCAAACCCCCAAGTTCCTTGGGTTGCAATAAGACTTCATTTCTTCTTTCCTGTACAACAGGCATGTGATCCCTCCTTATAACATTTATAATTTCTTTACACTATTACTCCTTTTCGTACAGTCAGTGATATATTATTTCGCCTTTGCCAGGTGTCACCCTGGCAGGTTTCTCACCTCATACCAGCACCATTCATGGTGTGGTTGGCACTCTGATTTCTGCAGGGCCACGAACCCACAGAGAGTGGGTGCCTCCCAGTATCTCCTGATCTGGACCGGGTGCTTGAGCTCATCTCCAGCACTCAGACATTTCAGCAGTTGTCCCTGGAGCAGGGGCAAAGCACAGGGTGGATGCTCGAGCAGCTCCCAGCTCACACTGTGTCACAGAGCAGGGGTGACAGCAATCACTCTGAGCCACTCAGGCAAGCTGTGATTGAGAGGCTTCATCCATCCACGACATTTAAATTTATTGCCTCATCAGAAAAAGGCTTAAAAATAACAATTACTGTTAAAAAACCCAATGACTGGGGATGTGGCTCAACAGAGGTTTTGTGCTGTATTCCCTGCCTCCTCTTACTTGTGTTTAGTTCAGCAGCAAGTTCCTCGTAAATACTTCTGTTTTCTATCACTATGATGATGACCACAATAGAAGCTGTGGGGAATTGCTGAAGTTTTTCTAAGCGGTAATATTAAAGTATATGAAAAACATGGGTATATTTGTAACACACTCATATAAGAAAAAATATTCTATTCCAGTCTTCTAGGGTTTTTTTTGTTTTGTTTTTTTTTGTTTCTTTTTTTTTTTTTTTAATGTTGTTCTAAGCCAGTGAATATTTATGAATAATTTCTTTCAGTAAAAAAGTTATCATTTAGTTATGTTAATATGTGAAGATGGGGGTAGGAGGTAGGAATCCCTAAAAATCTTTCAAGAGCATTGTTTCATTAAGACTTATATTTTTTTGTGGCCAAACTAATTCTCTCTTTTTTCAAGCAGGGTCTATGTCTAATTGGTATTTATGGATGGCATGATTCATACTATGTTGCTTTTATGATCTTAGACACATGGGAATAAAATTTCTATCCACCACTTAGAAATTTCATCCAGACCTGTTGACCTGTTGGCCTTGGATATTTATACATTTTTTTGTTGTTGTTTATCTAGTAGTGTAACTGTTTATTAATAAAATAACCTAAAAAGGACAATTTAAACCTGCTTTTTTGCCATGACCAAAACCTAAATCTCAAAAATTAATATAAAATTATACATTTTTACATTCTTTCAAGAAAGGGAAAGCCTTTCTTACTTTTAGTTATCAAACCCCATGGGTTTAGTTTATTTCAAAAGAATAATAAAATTAGCAGAGTAGGGCAAACCAGTTAATTCTCATCTGGTATAAATACATGATCTTGCAGCATGACTTGATGAGTTTTCACCTTCTGTGGATTCTCAGATATGAATTGTAAACCACTGCAACAGGAAAGTTTGCTGCAGAAGCACCAGCACACTCTTGGCTGTGGAAATACAAATGATGCTTCTGTAGCAGACAATTAAAGATATGCACAGCAGGGAAGGAGAGGTAATGTTTGAGATCCACTGTCCAAATGATCATAAATTCTAAGCTCTTTGCACTCTAGGACAGTAATTGATAATATTAAAGTAAGGTAACTATTAATAATTGCCAGATGACTTAATTTGCGTACGTCTGTAATCTTAATTACAATCTCAGCAAGAATGTCACCTTTTGAACAGACAGATGAATAAAGAATGAAAAATCAGGTCTATAGGAACTATCTCTTGGTGTCATCTAGTGGTTACATTCCCATACTGCAAAAAGAAAATTGTGTGTGTAGTTTTGTTTATGTATATATATCTCTATATCTCTATATGTAAAAAACCCTCATGTGAACACCCACTCACGTATAAAATATGCTCATTTCTGACTGAGGGGAGTAAAGGAAGCTGCCATTTTTAGCAGGCAAGGCAAGAGTGGCCTTTCTCTGCTCTTCACCCTGGCCCTTTTTGCTGTGTCTTCTTATGAGGTCAAGACACATCGACAGAGAGCTCAGTTAGCATACACTGGTGTGAAGGTGCTGTCTGCTGCCCCTTTTAGCCTGCTTGACTGAGCGACTGGGTGTTGTTAAAGAACATCCTCTGCCAACACACAAGGTATTTCCTTACGGGTGACTGAGTAGCACTAAGGGAATGCTGACAGATTGAAGTGACATGCCACAAATCTGATTGCACATGGCACTGGAGGAAGACAGAGGGAAATAGGAGCATCCTCTGTTCCTCCTGCCACCCCTGCTTGAGAAGGGAATGGTATGGCTGACACTGAAATAGGCAGCACTGCAAGAAATGCACTGCCATGGGAGTGCTGAACTGCCATTAAAAAAAAATTAATATAGTTTTTAACTTTCAATATAACTCTACTGGTAAAAGGAAAGGCAATAAACCTATGGGTAGGGAGAAAATAGATTTAAACCCGCAAATTTTGATAGAGGTACCACTCAGGAATATACATGATATCCATGTTTGCAAGGCCTTTCTCAAGAAGAATAGGGTTTAGCACCAGTGGATTGTCCATAACTATTCCACAAGGACTATAACTTGTTTTGCTGCAACTCCATAGAAATTTTTATTCTTAAAAGAAAAGACTGTTGTAGGCTTTAGCCCTCAGTAAGCAAACTTAGTTTATATTTCCTTTATTCTAAGCTGAGATTTCAAGACTTTACACTAATTTTTTAATAAGTGACCTGCTATTAATAAAAATTTTGAGTACAGTGATACACAATAATTTTTGGGGGGGTTTATTAAATGTTAAACCATTCAGAAAAATACTTTGAATATTCATAAAATCTAACTTTTATTGGAGCTTAGCAATGTTGCCAGTATTTTGCTCAGATAGTTAAGAATCTATATGTGGGTCCAACCTGAGTAAAATATTCAAACAACACAAGTATATAAATTAACTCAAAAATCAATATTCATTATACATAGTTTTCAACTAGTGTTCCGATTATGGAAAATGGGAATATGAAAAGGATAGACTGTTTGAAAATTTGTACAAATTATTTTTCAATTTCAATTGAACCCATGGGGAGATACACACAGAATGATGTTCCTTGCCTCTCCTTCGTGGCAAGGCAAAAGAAGGAAATACTGGGGCATACAATCTTTCAGAGATTTTCATGCTGAGTGACAAGATAAATTCAACACGAAGAAGGACTGCCAGTCTGTCTACCTCCCAAAGAGTTCTGGAGCCAGGTCTAGATATAAATAAGAAAGCATGAAGTAGACAGTCACATTATGCTCCAGCAGACAAATAGACTCTTAGGCACCACTGGCAGAGCAGCACTGAAAAGCACCAAAGTGATCAAGACGCCATCCATCCTTCTCACACAGCTACTGGGGTAACTACTGTCATAGGCACAAGATTTGCCAGTCTGGAGCCTCCTACACTTCCTAGATGCAAAGTCTCAATGCATGTAGCTGTACTTATGGGTTTTCCTTCAATTTTAGCATTTCACTGGCTCATAAGAAGCCTCACTTCAGGCTGTAGTTCAGTAACATTATGCATGGCACATACATCTAGCATCTAGAGACTTTTAAAAAATTCAGCCTGAAATGCTTTTACATTTTAAACCTGATTAGAAATAACTCATTCAGATGGATGTTATGCAAGGGCACTAAAATATTTACTGCACTGTATAAAAATAACTGCTCCAAATACTGAATTTTAGCTGTAGGTAGAGAGAGAAACAATCCAACTAAACCAGCAAAGAAATTAGAAAGAAGAAGACAAATTATAAAATTACATAAGCTTTATCAGACTGATTGAAACCCACCTGTAAGAATATTTTTAGTCCTATTAAGGTTACCTCATAAATACTAATATCTTGACTACAGCAGATCACTCAAGCAAGTTTGTCTTTCTGCTTGAATAAACTATGGGAACAAATATGTTTTTATATATGCATATAGAGAAGTTGTCCCTTATTTCTTTAATCTTCTTGTCTTTTTTTGAATCAGGGATTATAACAACAGCATTAAATTTCTTCAACAACATGACAGAATAATCCTAAAATATTATCAGAATGTACTCAGTTATTTCTCATATTTTTCCTGCATATATTAATGAAATAATTGAAGTGATACTTGCTATACATATCAAGGCAAAAAGGTTGCTGCAGTTTCCTGTGTGCCAGGATGTAGCACAGGCCTGACCCTTGTGTGTGCTTCAATGAGTCCTTGCTCCTCAGTGGAAAGGAAACCCTGAGATCCTCCAGGGAATTTATGACTAGGCTGGGAGCAGCAGGCTGGGAGAACCTGCCCCACCAAGGGCTCAGAGGGGTTGTCTTTCCTTGTGGTTTTGATATGGCACCACAGCTGCACTTTGTTTTCTGAACAGTACATTTAATGCCATGTTAGATTCAAAAATAATTAATGAAGCATTTTAAATAAATAGGTTACGTACAATGGGAGCATACACTAATTGTTCTAAGTTGTCCATGGCTATAGCTAGATATTGACATACATTTTTTAAACAACTTCAGCAATTTCTAATGTCAATATTGCATCCTGTTGTCTTATAAATCTAAATATAATTTCTTTATGAAAACGAACCTAAACCTGAGACTTGGTAATTTGATTGCAAAGTCAAAATTATAAAAAATGCTGAAAGAGATGCCAAGAATAATAGGATTAAAATCTTTATTTAGCTTTTATTTCTGGCTACCTAATCCTTGATAAAGCAGTTTTGTTTAGTTTGCTATGAAGGGATGAACTGAAACTAGGTGGAGCAACTCTGTTTTCACATGTCTGTGCCTGAGACTGAAGATGAGAGCAACAATCAGGAAAGTCTGAGGCAACAGGAATTTACAAGACAAAATACATAGACATGAAAAGATGGAAATAAAGAACTTACTTAAATCTAAAATCTCTTCTATATTCTGTATAACATCTTCTGTATGAAGATTGAAAAAAAATTACTTTACAGTGAAGACCCTTATTTTTTAAACAAATAATGACAATAACCACAGTCTCATTAAGTAAATATATACATACATAGTTTGTTATTATTTATTACTAACAATAGTGCCTCACTCAGCAAAATACACTGTATACATGAGCAGAAAACTTACTATGTACAATAATTGTTTTATCTTCTTTTTTAATTCAAGCATGCATTTACAAGTAGACTAGTATGAAGATAGCCAATGATTTTTTGTTGTTGCTGCATGTGGGAGATTTGCAGAAGTATTTAAATTATATATAAACAGATATTTTTCTGTGTGCATGCAAACTAATTTTATCTCATAAAATTCTATCAAGAGACATATTTTGGTCAATAACTGCCATTTATATGACGTAAAATTCTGTTTTACATTGAGAAGTTACAGCCTTAATCAAATTTGTGTAAAAAAAAAAAAATTACTGAGAAAAATATGAGAGTAAGATTTTGGATTTATTTTAAGAAAGAGGAACACATTTCTGATAGAGAGATCTTGGAATTTTCTAGTCTTAGGACTTAGAAACTTTGACAAAAATGTGCTATGTTAATAGCAGGACTCCAAAAGTGCCTAAAATACAAAACCAACTAATTCAGTCATTATTTTAATTGAAGACACTCAGTTTCTCCTAATCTAAGACCCAACAACATTTGTTGAGATACCCTCAACAAATACAGTAAAATTTCCTAATCTGCCTGACTGGAAGAAATATATTATTTGTTCTCTTTGCTGCTCCTCTACTTTCCTCCACTCTTTAATGCACTAGTTCCAAAAGGGTTGTTTTTCTGCACTTCCCAAATAGAAAATAAGGTTACAGGAACTCTACTTCTTTCTAAAGGTAAATTGCATTAAGTGCTGACCCAGAGGCAATGTGATATAATAAGAATACTTTTTGTAACTTTTCTGCTGCGTAGCCATAATGTGATTTTTCTCTAAACACAGAGAAACCAAGGTTATAACTCAGGAACTGAAGTACTAACAACAATTTATTTTTTTGTCAAATTTAACATTGCCATGTAGAGATAGCAAAAGGCTGTGTATAGCCCACACTTTCTCTTGATGTTTAGCAACTTCTTATGTGAATAAAGATCCCACTTTAGAAATGAAACTACACTGTATAGGGCATCTTATCATAAATATTGTAGAGAGAATGCCTTTAAAGCTTCATTCAGGGCAGGAAAGATCACTGCTGGGTTATTTTTATGTGCTTTGTATGCTTCTTTAAAGAAATTAATTTCTGCCTCCTGACATCCAAAACAGGCAAATATAGGTGCTGAAAGTTTTACAGTATTGCATATTCCCAAAAAGGCATTTTTTTATTAAATAAGAAGTGCATAATTATGATTAGCAAAATTCTAGATAATATATTTCTGGTTCTAATAATACAATAGAATCCTGAGAAGTGACATGGTATATTGCCCTTTATGATTTCTGGTGATATATTGTATATAATACTAGTGAATAACAATAGCTACTCCCTACTCTAGTAGGGTAATCCCAATTTAAAAGAATTTTAAATTGAATACCCTATATCAAGTTTTCTAATTCAGAAGTAATGCCAGATGAAATTTTAGATTAAAACCCAGAGGATTAATCAAAGTCCACTGACTAAAAATATTTTTGCATGTTGATTATTTTCCTATAATTTGTTAGCCTTGTATCAATGTAGAAAAATTATATCAAATTCTCTCTATAAAAATTACTTGGTTAGACTCATTTGTCCATGCTGAAACTAATCTTATTGTGGTCTGTGAGCATAGCAGTAAAGTGAGATTTCATAGTTTATTTGAATTTGTTCCCTAGGAATATTGCTCCTAAGTGAATGTATCTCAGGATATGTAAAATTTGCTCTTGCTCCATCTATCTCTACTTTTGTATTTCTTACATGCAGCATGCCTTTCCACTCAAGGAAGTAGATACACACTTTTTATTTTGATATGGAGGTCTTCTCACCAAATCAGCTGATATCCTTTGGTCTGCACTTGATCAATTAAAGTTCAGGTACAGGAGGGGCCTGCAGCTACCCCTCTTAGCTTTAGACTTTAGTCTAAATTTCGTCTAAAGCCTTTAAACTTGATTGCTTCTGCATGTTTCGTAGGTCCTTAATTGCTCATATTTGAAAAATATTTGTTAAAAAGCCATTAAAACCACTAATTGAAAACAAACTTCCTAATGTTTTGCAGTAAGTTAGTAAGGGACAGGTATTAATACTCTAATTCTTCTCATGTATTCACATTTCTAGGAAACTTGTTCATAATCAGTACCAGAGGAGCCACCACCAGTGTCCAAATTCAATCTAAGCTATAGAATATATTTTCATATTTTGTCACTTACAAAATCCACATATATAAAAGCAATAAATCTGTATTCAAGCATATCATAAAAAAAATGGTTTTCTGAAGTAAGCATACTCACTTATAATTGCAATAATAATCTTTCCTCCACTTCTCAAATTAGATGAATCTACAGTGATGTTCTAGAGCTATGTGTACCACATACACAAGACAAAAGTTTTAAAAGTAACATATGTTACTTTTAATATGTTCAGTTAACATATTCCAGGATGAGAAGACCATAAAACTGAGTTATGCTCTCTTGTGTTTTTACTAAGGATAAATCAGATCAAGTAAATTATCTGGGCCATTAATCAGAAAATTAATTCATATCACATCCAAGTATAATTCTGACTTTTCACGAAATAGTATTAATGCTTAATTGTCTTGAAATATAAAAAAATGCATAGTGTATTTTGAAAAAGAAGTATATCTATAAGTGCATATATCCCGTTTATTTACACAGAGAGTGATACCAATGTGAAATCATATATTAATAATATTATTATTTAAAAACTTTGAAAATGTCACAGAATGACAGAATTGATTGCATCCCCTCAGACACATACAGACATAGATGATGTGCCTCCTCAGCACTCTCTTCTCAAGGCTGAACAGGCC
Organism: Muscicapa striata striata; assembly: GCA_030060385.1. Classification (NCBI taxonomy): domain Eukaryota; kingdom Metazoa; phylum Chordata; class Aves; order Passeriformes; family Muscicapidae; genus Muscicapa; species Muscicapa striata. The sequence continues at coordinate 2,012,328 of JAREIS010000255.1, forward strand.
CAGCTCCCTCAGCCTTTCCCCATAAGAGAGGTGCTCCAGTCCCCTCAGCATCTTTGTCACCTTCCACTGGACCTGCTCCAGGAGTTCCAAGGAACACACATTGGAGAGCCCTGAACTGGACACAGCTCTCCAGATGTGCCTGACCAGGGCTGAGCAGAGGGGCAGGATCCCCTCCCTCAGCCTGTTGGCAATGTTCTTCCTGAGGCATCCCAAGGTGTTCTGGCACGGGCAGCTTGTTGTCCACCAGGACCCCCAGGTTCTGCACCCAGCCTGTGCTGGGTTCTCCCTACCCATGTGCAGGACCCTGCACTTTCCTCTGTTGAATTTCAGATTGTTCTTTGCTCATTTCTCCAACTTGCCGAGGTCTTTCAAGAATGTGAAAGAACATGTGGTCGGTCCAAACTATACAAAAATTAGAAGAAGATAGTGACAATATTTTGGGGTGCTTTCCTCCTTACATAATATAGAGCTCAATCCTCTCTTAACTAACGATGGATTGGGTTTTGAGTTTTTTGGCCTAACAAAAAATTCATTATTGAATTTCTATAATTACTCCAAATCTGCTCTTATACAATGAGCAAGGATCAAACACACAAAATCAAGGCAAGAACAAAGTTAAGAATTCCCAAAGTAAAGAGTTTTGCAATTTGCCGCACTTACAAATTTTTTTCCAGACTATTTTGCATGGAATTTCTTAACATTTCTAAAAGATTTTTTTTTAATCCCCAGTGATATAACTGTGCAATATTGGCTTAATTTTTTTGAGCCTAGAGTCATAGTCTTGAGCAAGTATCTGATGAAAATTAAAGTGCTAATGAGCATTATTAGCACATAGACCTACAGCTTCTATAATAATGTAGACAAAGAATTTTTTTATAGTGAATCCCTGAGCAGTCATGGCTAAAGAACTCCAGCATGTCCTTTCCCTGACAAATATTATTAGTGCTAAGTTAAAAGTTTGCCTGCTGTCACTGTGACCTTAGCTGACCCCTTAATTTCTTGAGTTCAAGTCCAATTAACCTTTTGGAAGAAGCACAACTGCGCAAACCAGACAAGTCAATAGAATCCAATAGTAATCATTTCATTTTCTGGTTTGTCAAAGGGCAGTGGTCCCACCTCAACCGTTTCACACAAAGGTGGTAATTTATCAATGTTTAGAATGATCGGTACTGGACCATACCCAGCCCTCTCTCAAGTGCACTAATCAATTAAACAGGCTGTATCTCAGTCATGCCACCCTGTGTGCTGCCCCAGAAGAAGGCGCCAGTTGAAAAATTACTCTCCTCTTGTGATATTTGCTGGTTTCGTTTCAGAAATGAAAATATTGATATACACATCAAGCTCTTGTTACCACAAGAGGTTTGAACTAGATCTATGAGAGTATGGTGGGAAAACATGTCTGGTGTGAAAGACTATTTCTCAGCATTGTCTGTCTTCCATCACCTCCTTGCACATGTGTAGCTGCTGTTGAGTTTATTCAGAGTTAGCCACAGCATAATGAAGGAAAAGAGCCCCAAGAGAGTAGGAGAAAGGCAGGATTAATTAAAGTTGGTTTCAAGATTAAAAATAGGAAAGAGGAAAAGAAAGATGTGACAATGTTCTATTACTTCATGTCTTTCAACTCTGACAGAGCTGGGAGAGCAGCCCCAGTTCTCACACAAAAACGCCATCCCCAGTGTATGGCTCAGTGGGCAGGGCAGAGACATAGTGACAACCACACTGATGACAAAGCTGGAGTGATACTACAGTAGCTCCCTGTGCATGACTGCCCGAGTGTATAATGCAAGTGTGTGGAGAAAAGCTGGATTGTATGGCAGTGGTTTGTCAATAAAGGAAAAGGACAGAAGGCAGTTTCTGATGGGGTCTGTTCTAAAAGTTCCATCCTGAGCCAAACATCATAGTGCTTATCTTCTCCAAGGTGATGATCAGGTTTTGCTGGGCTCTTAGGAAAAACAAGAGGGAAATAGCAGTTTTCCTAAGATTTAGGAATATATAAATTATATTCTTCCTCCTAGAGCAAGCAGAGATGAGAAAAATTTTGGATGAAAACGCAGAGCAATAACCTAGATGCTGAATTATGAGACCTCGGATTTGATGTCATGGTTAAGAGAGAACTCCCACAAATGTTCAGCATTGGCCAACATGACTGAAACATATTTCTGGGGAAAAAGTCTTTGTGAAAGTGGCACCAAAGTGATGGGAACAAGGAAGATACTGAATTTTTCATTTGCTTTTTTCAAGTCCCTCATATGTCCACTCGCCTTTCTAGAACAGACTTGAACAAAGGGTAATTCTGGAAATTAAAGGGATGGGGCTTTTGCAATAACTGAGCAAAAATGAACAACCTAAGCAGGTGTATGCTTAAATAATAAAGCTGATTTCCAATTAATTATTTTCTTCTTGTCTAAATTAAATAAGATATTTTTAATGCTTCACATATCTAAGTATTCTTTCACTGACTTACGAGTTCATTAATTTATAGCAGTATTTGACAGTTTTAAGACAAAGGCTCTAAATTCTTCATTTGTTAAGAGCACTAACAACATTTTTTTAATCAAAGCTAAGTTTGCAATAATAAAAAATCTTCAAAACACAATCTGAGCTATTTTTAATTTAGCTCTCTATTGATTATTGTCATACAGAATATACAAAGATGGTTAAAGGAAAAAAAAAGCCCCTTTAATTTAGTTTTGCAGTTTCCTACTGTCCTATATTAAAGAAAACCTAATAGAATTTATAGGAGTAGAACCCTTTTAGGCAGCACTCTTTGTATTTTTTATTAAGTCCATACTTGCAGAATCTACTTAATGTCAATTTTGTACAATGGTTACACTGCACAGACTATTTTATTTTAAACCTGCAGGACACAATGATAAATTGATAATTGACCCCAAGGCCATAGCAAATAAAGAAGCCCTGTTTTTCATTAGTACAGTATTACATTGTTGTTAGGGGAAAGAGGAGCGATGCTAATTGAGTATTGAGGAGTTGTACAATTAAGAAATCATCCACAGTTTTAATTTCACATGTTTAAGTCTGCAAATTTCCTAATTGTGAGCAGTAAAATAAAATAAGATTAATGTGAGATACAATTATATAAAGCTGCACCATCCAGAAGCAAGTTACAGCCCTCTATATTTGACTACATGTTCACTAGTGGTATCGTCAACAAATACATTGAACTTTGCTTTTGTGTTTCTGCTCCTTTAAAACTGTAGTGTTTCTACAGGCTTCAATTTTCATAGGATCCAGAGGACAAATAATGTGGTTTTTTGTTAAAAATTGAGGTGGTTATTTTAAAGAGAAACTCTGGACCCTCCTGTTCTAAATTAGTTTATTCTGTATTAAGCTTTCTTATGCTAAGACCAGAGCTGGTAACATTTCTATCTGAACCAGGCTAATGCTGTGATGAAAAAAATTGACTCATTCACAGTATATCAGGACCTATTTTTTGTTTATTATTTATTAACTGACCTGTCGTGTTTTTATATTTTCCCAAGCATTCAAAGTTTCAGCACCTTCTCTCATGTGAAACTAGCTGCAACACAGACTGCTCAATTAAGGACTCTTTAATTCAACTACTGATAATTTTCCCTCTCCAACATTTTTCAGTTCCTCTAGCTCACACTCAGACATTTATCTCAGTGCAGTTTCTACTCTCCCCAAGCTCAGAGCTAGGCTATGTTTGTTCTTGAATTACACCTTTTTTCCACAAAGGCCATCTGATCATGATCACAGCAGCACAATGTTCCTGCTTGGTCTAGTGAAGCCCCAGACCAGTTACAATGGGAAGAAGGGGACATATTCTGACTACTTGAAAGAGCAACTGATTTATGGAAGAATGTTTAATAATATAAAAAGTAAGCAAATAAAAAAGAAATAGTGTAAAATTTAAGAGCCAGGCAGTAATATGTTCAGGTCACTCGAGCATTGATAACACCATCCCAAAGGAATAGAAAAGCTCAAATGTAATTAAATCTATGGGTTCTGAAAAGCTAGTTAGTGTAACTTGTTTTGTCACATGTGGGTAAAGCAGAAAATAAACATGTACACAAAGTACAAGAAGAGTTTTCTCAGGAGACTTATCCCAATCAACTAATATTAAATGCAAAATGCACAAGAAAAGGAGGTAGCTAAAATAAATAGTAGCTAAAATAAATAAAATATATAAAAGGAGAAAATGCTTTGAATTTTTTTATGACCTATGAAAAAAAGTGATTAAAAATACACTTTAATCATAAGTTGGGGGTAAATTTCTTCAAGTTTAACATTTCACAGGACATAAATCAGATCTGCTCTGAGTAAAATACGGCTTTACAAATTAATCTAGAGCAACCCTTGTGCAGAAGATAATAAAATTTTACAATTTATTAAAGGTCCCTGCTTTGTTAGTGATAATACCACAATAGCAAATATTTTTACCATTTTATTCTCTAACATCTTCCTAAGTCAAGATTTTTTGCTCTCTTGTATCTCAGCACAACTTCTAGATCTAATCTATGATATACTTGAAATTGGATTTTAACTATGATTGTCTTCACTTTCAGTACTATACTAAAATTAGCTCCTTTAGAATGATAAACATTATTATAATAATAAGAGAAGTAATATTTCCATTGTGTGGAATAGTCTTCTTTAAAAGAAGATGCTAGGGAATGGGATAAAAAGCTGTGTTATGGTGCTTTGGAAATTATGCATGACCCCTGTGACTAGTTCCAAGGGTGATCAACAGACTCACCAGCTGTCTGTCACAGACCTCAGGAGATGGGGAGCATGCAGCCCACCCACCTGGCCTGTCAAGGTCCTTCACTGAGGAAACCCTGGGAACCAAGAAGGGAATGGAGCCATAACTCAAGCACCAACCAGAACATTCTTACACCTATGACGAAAATACTTGGCATATACGTGCAAGTCTCTTACTGTGACAGAGTAATCCATATGGGTAAGAAAGATAACGGTAAATGAAAACAGTTTGTACTTCAAAGCTACCCTTCCTCTCTGACCAGCATTATTTCAGCTTCATACAGCTTAATTCCAAGCTAAAAAGAAGTAAGGTGGTAGGTGTTGTGCCACCTGTTACACCTGTGAAGAACAAGACATAGATGAATAGCATCAATATAGCCATGTCTAATCACTGCTCCACACCCCTCTGCATGAAGTGAAAACAGGATGAACCCATTTGTGATGCTCTTAAGAGATGACTCATGAGGATACATGAGGATAGATGAGGATGGGCATCTATACACCACTATTCATTGAATTATGTTTAAATTTTATTATTAATTTTAGAAATATCTGAAATGTTTGCTCTACTTTCATCTTTAGGATGAAAGTCATTTGTAGATGTATAAGGAATGGAAATTAGACTCATATATAGCACAGCATGCTTAAAAGTAGCAATCATCTTCCTTTTTCTTTTTGTTCTAAGATACAGAAACCCTATTGGGTTCAATGGGAGGGCCATACCATATAGTTCCTTGGATAAAGTGTATTTTCTTTCTTGCAGTATTGTTTTGCATAAATTGTACTTTGTGCTTTCTGTTCATAAGGCAATATGTCACCACAGCTGTAGAAGATTTGCCTCCAAAAGCAATTCAATGCTTTGTTAGCAAACTTTCAAAATGCTTTGAGGATGTTAATGGAACAAAAAATGCACACCAGTAAATATATATTAAGAGAATAGCTATAAGTGTTCTTTGGAATCAGTGCTTTTGTACAGTAATTAAAATGAATTGTCAAACGATTGCAATAAATGTGACATAGATTTTGGAAACCTTTACTTCACTAGTGGGCTGTTCAAAAAGAAAAGTTTTCATAATGGTGCATTGTGTTCTAGGATCAAAATGCAGACCATTTAATTCAAGAAGAGCGTGACAACAAGAAGCAATTCAATTACACTTGTAGATTTTACCAAATAGCTCTCTTTAGTAGACCTACACCTCCACTAAGCAGGGAAAAAAACCCTGAAAGTGTTCTCTCCTTGTCTTTGGCTAATCTGTTGTCTCTATAATAAGTGTGAAATCTCTAAATATATGCACATTTACTACAAGCAAACAAGCTGTCCAGAATCTAATTAGACAAAAATGTGCCCATCTGTTCTGCATTATCATGGGGTTTGCTCACATGTATGTTGTCTCATTACTAAAAGGCGGAAAGGCAAATTGAATTGAGCTGGACTTCCTCTTAAAGTGGGATCAGGACACGAAGCCAGACCCTTGCTGTGACCCAACAAAGCACCATTGGGAGAAAGTGGGATGAGAGAAGTTTCTTTTTTATACAGCCACATGTCCAGTGCTTACCATGAGGCCTAAGGGGGTGCCAATACCATTGTCTGGCACAATAGGGCACAAACTACAACCATATAACCCTTGTTTTCAATGCAAATTGTTTGCTTTTTTTTGTCATCCCCTGTGTCTCATGCATATTACTATCTGCCTGCCATGGTATGCTGCATTTCAGGCATAAAGCTTGTTTAACCTAAGCTGGAAAGTTTCATTAAAGCTAAACTAATAAAAATAATTAGAATAATGTCTTTTTCTAAAGTTATATTTTAATAACTTAATCAAGGTTTTTAAAATGTTACTCAAGACCATCGGCTACTGAGAGTAATTTGTATGGAAATAGGAAATTTTATACGAACATGCTTATTTGCATATTTTCTAATCACTTATGTGATTAATACTTAGCACTTACTAGCATTTGTGTATATCTCCCATAAGAGCACTTTTCATCAGCTGTTATCTCTATTGTTTCTGAGAATAAGAATTCCTAGTGGACTGTTGCTACATTCCTTAAACCAAAATGGAGATTTTTTGTGGTTGTGAATGCTCTAAATGAACAAATACTTTGAAAATTAGTAGTTTTTGAGGATTAAGGAGGATCAGTGCAGATATGCATTCAAAAGTTGGAGTACTTAAGGAAAAACGAATATATTTCAATCTGTTGCACAGTTCTCATTATTAGAGCACTTGAACGCATAACAAACTTTAATTTGCTAATCCTGTTTAATGACAACTCCTTGAAAAATGTAGGATTTGTGTGCTAGGTCATCCCCTGGAATAGGATGATTCCTTCTTTTTTCTTTCTGCTGCAAGGGACTGGATGCCTCACTCTCTGGAGTCCAGCTCACCTGCTCTCCTCTGGTACTGTTTCTCACTGATCAGATTGACAGAACAATATAAATGAAGAATAGATCTGCTTAGGATACTACAAAGACTGTTAGCATAGTTTTTATGCCAGTGATAGGCAGATAAACCTAGGAACAGACACGGGTATGGAACTTACCTCCTGTTTGTCTGCACTGAGGAGAAGGAACTTGTACAAGTGAATCAGGCTGGATCCTCCTGTGCAGCACTCCAGTTTCCTGGTATATCCTGTTATATCACCTTCTCCACCCTGATGGCATACTAGCCAAGGCAGGATATGTTTCATCCAATAATGGCTTTGTGTAGAATGGAAAAAGTTGCTTGGGAATAGGAACCAGTAAAAAATTTATTTAGGACATCAAGAAGTCATATGCTATCAGATAACATAAGGGCTTTTATGGTAATATATAAATCAATAAACACAGAAGATTTGAACAGAAAATTAAAACTACTCTACAGCACATATGAGGAAAGGTGTCACATTTATTTTCTAATACTGTCACGTTTAATTTTTAATATTAACATTTTGTTATAAAAAATGTAGAACCCCAAGAAAACTTTAGAATTTATCACAAAATTATATTTCCATAGAAAGCAGAGTTTCTTTTGAAATGTAAAAATGAAGGACAGCATGTGCTATGGGAAGGAGGAGCAAGAAAAGTAAAGGGGAGGAGGAAATTGATGTATACATGTGGGGAACTGGAAACATTAACATAAAAAGACACTTAAAGAAAGAAATACTTTATTTAAGGGAAAAATTCAGTTTTAAATATCTTTCATGATGCATTTAACCACATATGTTACAGAAAAATACAAAACAATTTGGAAGATTTTCTAGTGGATTTATTTTTGCATACTCACATTTCTGTTAGACAGAGAACAGCTCTAACATCTGCCAAGGAACAAAAACTACAAAGCTGTAAGATGACCAACAAAAACAGGTGCTCTCGTAGCTTTCTCTTTAATTTCTTATAAATTGTTATTAAACATTTTCTTCTTTCTTCTTGTACTACAAATATATGTAACACAATTTGGCTGCTATGATGTACATATAGGATTAAAATAATTCTCACAATACTGGTATTCATCTTATCTACATACTTTATGGCCATTATTTATTCCTGATTGCTTTTCACAATTTTAATATGACCCCCTTTTGATTCTTGCAGCTAACCAGAATACAACCAGCATAAAGGTGGCACAAAACCCTGAACTATATATTCACTGTTTCTCTCTTGACATTATGCTGAAGCTGACTTCAGATTTTTCTGTCATCTCTATATAATGCATTCCTCATACATGTGCTGTGTAAGTCATTAAAAAAAAAAAAAAGATTTTCCTTTTCAGCATCCTATTATTTTGTCTTTATTTACAGAGGTGGAACTTAAGGCAAGTTTACAGCTTCCACATAAATACTCATTTGCCAAAAGAAAACAAAATATATTTTGCCTTTAGACAATCTGCATTGATATATTGAAATAGCAGGGAAGGGGAAAAAAAGGCTCATAATGCTTCATTAGTTAATTGCGCAGAGCACAGCTCTTTAGGGGTAAACAAGTGAAGGACATTTGCTGAATGGTCTCTGCCCATCATGCATATTATGGCCTAATGGTGCTAGTAATGGTAGGAGGCTCCTGGAGAGTCATCTGTCAAATTAGCACACTGAATTATTTATTGCCTCAGAGTAAAATCGAGGAAGGGAGCAGCTGAGATCCATTTGTAAGAAAATACAAGATAAAGAAACAACCCCTCCCCAAAATTGTAGTACAACTGCTTTGCATGTTCAGTTATGTCACCAGTATTTGTAAATATCAACAATATTTAAATAGTATATATGTGTAAAGATATTTGGATGTGCAATGAAGTTCTAAAAAGCAATTAATACTATACATATATACATTATTTTCATGTATTTATATGTATAGGTGATTTGCCTCTGCTAATCATAATAATTGACATTAATGTGTGATTACACTCATTTATACTATATTTTCTATAATAAACATGGAATGTAGAAACAGATACATAAAATATGTATATAATAAAGGTTATATATTTTTAAATCAAAACTTATAAAATGAAATTGTATAAAGGTGTTAAATTTTGTGTTTCAAATGGAAGTACACTATTCTCTCTCCACAAATGTCAGAATGTACATTCTTGACATATTTATAATATTAAAGCTATTTCATAAAAACATGAATTAATTTTTGCAATCACTGAAGACTACATCTATTATTGCAACTGCATCAGGAGATTATGAAGATATGAATGATTTTTTTAAGTTAAAAAGAGTTGATGCTGGAGTTCTTTACTGGCAATAACTTGGAATTAATCTTTATTGCTCAATATATCTTTTTCACTCTATTCTGTCTTTATCCACTGTAAGTTATCAAAGTCATGGTAACTTTCCAACACTCCTGATGATGAATGTGTACCAGGAATAGCTCTTCAGCCCCTGGTCCTTTTAATGACACCCAAGTGTCTTGTATCTTAATTACCAGTCAGGCTGTACCTCTGCTTTCCTCAAAGTTGTTTAAGTGAGATTTTTGTGATGTCTGTAGAAAGATATGTGCTATGAGTTATCACTAACCTGTTGAAGGTACTTGAGACTGCATATTAACTTAATGAATTCATACAATACACTTCTGTAAGGCACTGAACAGTCCTGTGAGCCATTTCATCATGAATTTCAATGGTACTGACCACAATAATACAGGTGAAAATATGCATGCATGCTCAGCTGCCTTAAAAAAAAAAACCAACAAAAAAAAAAACCAAACAAAAAACAGATCCCTTAAGAGGACATTTACAGATAATCTAATTTCTTCTAAAACCTGACAGCTGCATTTTAGTATTTCAGACACTGGCTTTTTAGAAGGGGATAGTCTCCTCCAAATACATAGATTTATTCACTTAGTTCATAGATTTACTCTCTACTCTGGAAAATTTGTTGTGTTACTACCTAAATTTGCTTCACTATGATAATATAGAGCTGAAAGTGGTATTTTGAAATCTTTCTTATGATAGTTCTTATTATTAAATATTCTTGAAGATTTTATAGAGATAATTACTGCTTAGCTGCTAACTTTGAATGCTCCTGTAGCTTGTTTTCCAAATTAAAATACACTTCCCAGAGAAAAGCAGGATCTTCCACAAAAGAACACTTTGTAACTTCTTTGCTGCATTATAGAGACAGTTTTGAGGACAACTTACAGATATTGCACATTGTCTAGTAGTGACTACAGAGAGAATTTACTACTCCAGACAAAGGTATTACATGCTTGATCACCTCTAGAAAGAAATGCACCCAAACATTCAAATACTTATTTGTGTGATTTCTTTTCTTTTTCGTTTTGGTTTCAACATTAAGCTCATAGTCTCAGTACATTTTATTCTAAATATAATTTAGTTCCTGTGGTCCTGATACTTTGAAACGTCCACCCACACTTCAGGTACAAGGATACTAAAGACAGAAACCTTGGGTGTGGAGGAAGAGAACTTTGTTTCTCTTCAGCACAGCAAAAGAAATGCCAGTAACCAGCACAAGAAACACTCCTGGCATGAATCCCATGTGAAGAGATTTAGTTGAAGGAAGCACTTATGTAGATAAATGTCTGGAAGTCGAAATTGGTGTTAATATTGATGATCAGCTTATTGTGGTACCTTATAGAAAATACATATATTCCTTAAAATATTATTGCTTTATTTCCTCAGACTTTATGCTTAAAGGTATGACTTTCTCTTTTTATTTCCTCTCTTTCCCTTTCCTTACTCACAGATTTGTTCATACACACACACACAAGCACAAGCACACGCACACACACAATCTTCAATCTTGCAATTTTTATCCATATATGTCCTGAAATAAAAATCACTAAAATAAATAAATAAAAATAAATAAATAAATAAATAAATAAATAAATAAATAAATATCACTAAACTCATTTCAGAAATGAGTTTATAGTTGCTTAAAAAATATTCTATTAATTAGAATTCTAGTACTTCTAAAAATCCTGCTAGATGTAGGCTTGCAGTATTTTTGTTTCCTTGTATATTATTTGTATAAGAAGTAAAATTAGCAATAATGGCTAGACAAAGAGAGGAAAAAAATTACTTGTCTGTAGAACACCACATAATTGTACCTCAGTATTTTATGTCTAGAGGACTTGCCCTCTTGATTATTATTAATTTGACTATACTTTGTCCAGAAACGTGGCCTTAGAATAAAGTCTGAATTTCTTAAGACAAAAGATTTTTACCTGTCAATCGAACATTTCATCGTAAGTTTTCCACTCACAGGGGGAATAAAACTGTACTTCTTTTCCATATTCACTGCCTAGTTGAGAGAAGAAAGCACAGAAGTAATAAATACTTGAGTTACCTTCAAGTGCATATGACAGCTAGACCACAACCTAAGCTCTAGTGCATAGGTAGTATTTAGCTGTTCAAGTCCACCTACAGTTGAAAGAAAGGAACTTATCCTTTGAAACGAGGCCAACAAGTAAGATATAACTGCCATTTATTTTCCAGTAAATAGGAAAGAATTTTCAATAGCAGAACCCAAGTGAAGCAGCTGACAAAGCAAAGGACAGTTAGTTCTACTTTGATTAGCATCTTGTAAGCTGTTCATCTCTCATAAAGGTCTAAACTAAATGTACTCTGAAGAATGGTTTACGTGTGTTTGCAACAAACAACCTGTGCTTGTAAACAGCTGGCATCTGCTCAGGATCACACAGGAGCAGAGCCCACTTGATTTGCATTTAAAACTATTATTCCAGGGATAAAAAAGCCAAATGAAAACTGAAGAGTGCCAATTCAGAACCACTAAAAACCCTTTGGAAAAGAACAACTAAGGCCCTATCTCGCGTAAAAAAAAATATATATATATGCAAACCATAGGCACAAGGGAAAGCCTGTTTGTATTTTTGTTTATCAGCGGAATCTTGGTTTGGAAAGCAAAATATTTAATAATAACTAATTTTCAGAGTCTTAGTTGGTTGTCACAAGGCTTAGGTTCTGATAGTTATTTTCCTGATGAATTTTATTTTGCTTCCAGACAATCTACTGGAATTAATCCAGTTGTGCAAAGGCAATTATTTTGCATATGAGCCTAGATTAATGAGGTGCCATAGAGCAGATATGGATCTTGGGGAAGCCATATTCTGATGACTGATAATATAGGGACTACTCTGTAATGGATCATATAGTGTCATATGTTTGGTCTTCATTAAGCAGCGATACATAACCAGGTCAAAGTTTATAACAGCATGAAGTTTTCATATTGAACTTGTCCTCACGCAGGAAAAAAGACAGTGCAGCATATCTGAGTGTAGCAGACAGGTGCTTTGCAGCCTGAGGTTACTGTCCTTTGATGAAGCTGCAGTTGGCTTTAAACTATTACCAAGTTACAGCTGCAGCCAAGTACATCTAATTGATCCAGTTTTCTTAGCTATGAATCTGCACCCAAAGTTCAGTTTCCTGACTGCACGCACTACACATCCAGACTTGTACTGAGATTGAAGGCTGTGTCTCTTTCACCTAGAGAAACATGGATATGATTGAAATAGTGGCTTAAGGTGGAACTAATTCTCTTTAGGATTAAGGATGTAGTATTGGCCTGTTTTCTCCCAGTCCTTACTGGGTAGGTGATCAGATTCTTCGTATTGTACTATGCCACCATGTCTTTGTAGTTCGCTGCAAAGACTAAGGTTGTCTAAGAACAATACTTTTGATAGTTATGCTAGTTCTAAATGCCTATTGGGAGGAAGGTTATTTGATATAAAAACACACTTTGAAATTTGCCAGCAAGGAGGAATGATGGATGCCTTACCACCGAGCCTTTCTAACCGAAGTTAGCATTTACAGAAATTTGCACAGTTTAACTGTCCAATAACAGAATAACATTTCAGAGATTGCCTGCTCTAAAATGAGGGACTGAATTATTCTTACTTGTGCCGGTTTTGCACGGTAGGGCAGGCGGAGTCGCCTGAGAGGAGGAGCACGGGGCATGGAAACAGAGGAGGGCTGTTCCCTCTGTGGAGCTTCCTCTGTGGGCTGCAGGGATCAATCGGAGGCTGATTTGGTGATTGACAGCCCGGGTAACCAATTAAAAAGTTATTTCGCTTCCATAAATTACACTGGTAAAGTTAATCTGCATCTTTTTACTTCCGTTAAAGAGCCAGGTAACAACCACCCCGGCCCCGGCTCCCCTCCCCACACGGCCTGGCTGCGCAGGGCTGGGTGGGCCACCAAGGCCTCCTCCTCCGGTTCTTGGCTGGGGGCCCTGGTGGCTGGGGGAAAGGGAAACCTTTCCTGGGGTCCTGGTCCCTCCCCAGTGTGGCCACAGCTCAGCCAAGGCTTCTACCGCCATTTTAGAAGCAGCCAGTGGGAGGAGAAGCCCCCCAGCTGTCCATGCAGCATGGGAAGTGCGGCTGGGCTTTGCAGTTTCATCTCCTTTACCCAGCCTGTGCGGCCTGAAAAGCCCTGGCACGTTTTTCCAGCATGGTCTGGCCCAGCTCCTTCGCCTTCTGGTTGCAATTTTAACCTTTCTAATGCCTGAATAAGACTGCAGATCTCCTGAGCTCCCCTGAATGAGAGGAATAAAGCAAGGAGTATACTGAAGTTAGTGGAATGAAAGCTAAGTTTTCAGATGGAAAGAGATTGAAGAGATGCCACTGATAAGTGGCTGGAAAACCTTTTTTGTGGGCTTTGAGGGGACTGGACTACACTAAAATTTATTTAAACTGTGGAAAACTATTTGCAGGGGCTAAAGCGCTTAAGGAAAAAGATCTTTTGCCCCAAGGGAATTGGGCTTTCAGTTCTAGAGACTGGAAAGATGGGCAGAGACATTTAATGAAAAAGAAATGAAAATTTTGCTCAAAAACCTCTGCCTGGCCACTAGCCACCACAGCTTACAGTCCTTAGTAGCGTGCAAGGGCCAAGGTCCAGCTCTATGGCTTGTGATGTTTGATGGTGTCCTTTAAGGGGCAGAACACTTTGGAAGGAAGAGATACATCAGGAAAGGAGGCTGAATTTTCAGACAGACAGGAGCACCTTGTAGTGCACAGGGTAGAGTTTAAAATGTGGATGGCCCAGAGCAGACTTGACAACAGCAGATACAATGTAAAAACAGCCAGGCTAGTTTGGATTTAGGCCAGTTTGAATTTACTGGGACCTTGTAATTTCCTGCTGATGTTGTGCCCAGAGGATTATGGAATCTACCTAGTCTGGACAAGTTGGAAAAAGCATGGAGTAGAAAGGCTGTAAAGACATAGATGCAAGTCAGATGAACATGGCAATCTTGCTTTGAAAGGTAGAAGCATTTGGATCTGCCATGATTATACTTTACATCATATATATATATATATATATATATATATACATATATATATAAAATTATTAGTATAATATAATGAAGCAAAGTCATTAAAATGCTTAATTAACCCTTTTTTTCCCTCTGTCTCTCTCTGTCTCTCACCGTCTCTTTTTTTTCTGCCTGTATTTCCAAAAAAGTAATGTCTTTATATCCACAAAGTGTTGCACGTGGAAACTTTACTTGGAGGAAAAAATTACCTCAAAAATAATTGCAATTTCTGATTGCAAGCTTTAGAATTGTCTTTTTTTTTTTTTTTTTTTTTTAGTTAAAGATAGTAATTTGAGCCTTTTAAATTTCATAAAATTACATTAACTAAATGATGAAGGAGATCTATCTGTGGTAACTTTGGACGTAAGAACTCCATTCTCTTTGAATATCAACCAGAAGAAAATTATATGTTTCAACATAGAAAATATTTATCCTATAGAAATATAATGTATAATATATATTATATGTTATATGCATTATTTATTATATATTACATTACAAAATATGATTAGATTTTTCTCATAAATCTACTTGTTTATTTTCACAATGTTCTTGACTAAACAAACAGGAACACTGGATAATAAATATAATTTTTTGTCCAATTTATTTTGTGTGACTCTTAGAGATTCTGCATTGTTAGTCTGGTATATTTCTTTCTACTTTAGTTTTTTTTATCAAAAGATTTCAATTACATATTTCATTTCTTGAGGCTGCAAAAAGTTACCATTTAGAAATAACCTTAATTTACCAAATACAGTGTAGTTAGTAAAATGTAGTTTTGTTACATGGAAACTCATGTAATTTGAAATAATTATGTTGTTGAACACACAACACTATAGATATTTAACAGGTCTATTGCAAGTATATATAAAAAAAGGACTCAAACCATGAATTAGGAAATCCTTTGAAGCACTGAATTCTTAAGGTTACAGCTGCTTCACAAAGATATCTCACAGAATTACAGCTTCTGCTTTAATTTTACTCACACATGCAGTTTATTCAATACTCTAATAATTTACAAGCTGCCTCTTAAACAACATAGTAATTGAAATCTTCCCTTTAATTTATGAGTTCATACCAGTACACTAACACTGTAAATGTTTTATATCCAAACTCATATTACATTTTTCAACATTTTTATTTTTCATGATGAGAAGATACAAAGATGTCTTTGATTGTTTTCCTCCCATGAAAGACCACCAAGATTATATGTATTGAGGTTTGGAGCATTTACTGCTGTCCTTGCTATGTGCCTAACACTGTTTATATTATTTGACCTTTAAGTCTCTAGTGAAAAGCAATAAATGAAGGCTTCCTATCTTATTGATTTGGTAAGGCCTATTTTCACACAAATAAAATGGAACCCAGTTTAAAAAATGCACTTTTAGCCCATGTCTTTAAATGAACCTGAGTCTTGACAATTTTGGAAGAGGTCAGTCTAGAGTCTGCAGTTCATATCTGTCGCAAATCAATTTCCAGGAACAGAACGCTGGACACTAAAGAAATCAGGAGGGTTTTTAAAGAGACTGACTTGAACCCTCCTTAACCAGAAAATAATATCTGAACTAGGCAGTGAAATTTTTCACAACATTTCAATTAAAACTTGGTATCCACATAAGTAATACATTGCATGGTTGCAACTGACCTTATTGCAGGAAGCATATATGGAACTGTAGGTTCAGGCAGCCTGCCAGCTATCATGTGAGCGTGAAGGATACACACCTCAAATATTTCTGGTGGTGTTTGAGATCCAGTAAGAGCCTCATTACCATTCTTTATCAATAAGGAATTTGCTAGTTGCCTAATGATGTTGGTAATCATTCAGCATATGTTTTTAATTTCTAAGTACATGTACCTTAATATTAATGGGGGTCTGCTTGCATCTTGTGCTTCATGATGAATGAAAACTGCATAATATAACAAATAACCCTTCTGTTTTCTAGAATATTAAATCACAGAAGGAATGGAGCTAGATTATGTGCTGTTTACGGTACCTCCCCAAATAGCAAAGAAATAAACGTTCCCATGAGCCATGTGATTTGCATGTTGAGGTTTCAGAAATGTTATTTTCTGTTTTACTAAGCTGGTTATCACAGTGTTTCTTCACAGATCATGCAGTATGTGGGGACAACTCTGCTTTGATAAGTCTGCAGGTTTGCAGCATTGGAGCAGGAGAGCTCCAGTTCTCTGAGCCTAACTTAGTGAACCGCTTTTCCATCCCCTGGCTCAGAGAGGAATACAGTTTCACACATGTTCTGCTGGCCATCCCCAAGCATTACAGCAAGGGCTTACCTGTTGATTTGAGTCAAAAGGACTTGAGAAATGGAGAGTGACAAATACGGCAATTTTTCCTCAGACATGACAAATTGTATTAGCATATCTAACAGGAAACCAGGGTTCACACCCTTGTCAGCCTCTTTGAAAAAAGGACCCAGAGGAGAGCTTGCAACTGCCCGCCATGCTCTGAGACCTGTGCCCAGCCAGGATTTTGGGAAATTAGTTGACTCCTTTAGGATGCTTTCTTACAACATGCACACAGGCTTTTTTTCTGACAGTCATACATATCAAGACTAGTTTAGGTTGTAAGAATTTTAGAGAGATTTTCTTTGGCAGATTTTCTTCAACAGTTTTTCCTATTTGAAAGTTCTTTTCTACAACATGCCTTTTAAAACTGCTCTTCAAATGCATCCAACTGTTCCTTCAGTGACAAAGACACACACACACACACACACACACACACACACACACACACAAAACTTCAGTGCTATTGAAATAAACTCACTAGGAACAATTTTCTGCAGTTTCTATTGTTATACTAATAGCCATGTTCAGGCTCCGCATACCAGATCCTCCCTCCCTCCCACAGGCTGTGTTCTGCCAGGTGCTTGCAGGCAGAGCTGCCATGAACAATGGAAAGTGCATCTCACTGAAACTTTGGCTATGCTATAAATCAAGTGTCTGAAATACATATTGCTTTGAAATGGCAGCAGCTGACATACCACAGACGTGCATCAAGTAGCATTATGGGAAACCAATGTGTAGGCAAAAGAAATAATTTCAGTTCTAGGTCAGTGAATAATTTAGCTTTTAATGGGCTGAATTTGCTCTATAGATTTAGTGCTGTTATAACTAGTTGTAAAGAGACCATGCAAGAGTCTGAGACTAAAATCTCATGACTTCTGTTTTGCCACTTTGAGCAGAAAAGCAGGCAAGTTAAATTTTCTCATTAACAGCTATGCTTCATGTCTCATAGAATCATAGAATCCTTAAATATGGAAAAGATCCTTAAGATCATCAAGTCCATCTGTCAACCATCCTTGTTTGTGATCAGGCTACTTTGTTATTCAAAGAAATCTTCATTTCAAATGTGTTGATATTTCATGACTGGTATTTTATCATGTCATTCCTTTCAATATATATAAATAGTCCTTTATGATTTGATGTGGACATTTTCTTGAGAATTTTCAGGAAGTGGCCATATACTTCCTAGCTTGATTTAATTCCCTTTGCTGATATCAATCACTTCGTAAGATTTTTTGTTTCGGGCTATTTATTCTGCATATCTTTTATCAGAATATGGGACCTCAGCGCCCATTTAAGTAAATGGACTAAGTCCTGTTTAAGGTGGAATTAATGCAGCAAGATTTTGTGTCTTACATATTCAGTGGCTCAAATGAGAGGACTAGGCAGCACCATTTGATTTTTTAATCTATACACTTACAATTGAGATTTGCAGAGTCAGGACACATAGTGAATTAGTAAGAACATGCCAACAAGAAGATTAACAAGGATACCACACCATGAGAAGGTCCAGGCACTGAGATACCCTCTCTTTACCCCACATACTGCAGACCATGAAATGTAGGTAGGATACAGACCTCTGGCACATCGACATTTCTGAACCAAGCCGGATAGTGCTGAGAAAGTGTGAATAGTGTAGATTTGAGGCACAGAAAAGCCTGTGGTAAGAGCAGTTGTCTCCTTCATGAGAGAGGACTCCTGATTTTACAGACAACACACCTGTTGATAGCCCCTGCAGAGTAGGTGCTTTTTTGCCTCTGGTAATAAACTGGAAATACTCAGGCATGTCTTCTTCCACCAGAGTTCAGCAATGAACTGATTAGATTAATTCTGTTTATTAGTGAATATTTATGTTCAAATAAATGCATCTTCTAAAAGAAAAAGAGAGATTGAGAAGGAAAGAAAGAATTAAAAGAGATAAGAATGATACCTCAGTGATGGGCCAGTCTCATTTGCTTGGTGCATACGGCTAGCTTTCATTCTCTGCTCTTCTACTTCAAAGCAGTAGGCCTACCTTTCATTCTCTGCTATTCCACTTCAGAGCAGTAAGCAGGCATTCACCACAGTATCCAGGGAAAACAGAGAGTCATTCTTTGAATCAGATTGGATAGCTGTACAAGTTAATACAGAGTCATTAAATGATCCTGCTCTGAATGTCCCACCAAAGAAACTCTAAAGTGATTATTTTTGCTTTAGTATTTTGTTCCAATCTAGCATTATGCTAATAATTTTTACCACATCTTCTATCAACTTTACAGAATACATTTTTTTGTTTGCTTATCAAGAACAGAGCTTTTTAAAAATTTCTTTTATATTAAAGAAATAGTAAATAAAATTTACACATGAAATAGCATAAGTTTTAAAGTTCTGCTTCATGAAATCACCTGAGAGAGGTCCTGTTTCCAGGGGAGATATTTCAGGTTGTGTGTACAGGCACTGGTATACTATTATAAAGACAAAAGCTTGCAAGATCTCACTGCAGGACAGAAGCTCAGTTTTCTTTTGCTCTGTCTTGCTTTATTAGATTCTATTATTTATAATGTGATTCACACTTGAGTCTGAACCTGTGCAGACTAAAAAGTGTGTTATTGCGTACAATTATTATTGTCCATATTGTGTTCTGACTGTGAGCATTCCACATGGGGATGTAAGGGGTAAAAAAACCACTTCATTATCCTTACATAGAGAACATAAAAGCCAGCCTTCATCTGCTGAGTGGAAGATCTGCTTTCTTACCTGCTCTCTTGGGCTTGCACATCCATTAAGTAGTCATTGGATAAAATACAGAAGCAGTCCTGCGAGCAGGGCTGTGGTCCCTTACCTCACAAATGAGTGCCCTATTCATAGGGCTAGAGAATCACACTCTTGTGAGCTCTTTCTGGCTGAATAAATCTTGAATTCCTTCTGCACTGTGGCACATTTAAGCAGAAGGGGTATGTCTGCCCAGGCAGCTTGTATTCTGATTGCTTTAGTAGAAATGTGAAGTACAGCAAGGAAGTGAGATTTAATTGGTGTATCTAGCTGTTTTTGGTGGGGGGAGGGGGGTCAGGGCAGAGGGGGGAGTCTTTCTTTTTGTTCTTTTTGAAATAATTACTCGATCCACTGAGCTGCAAAACCAGCTTTTGCTTTGGTTGTACTTTAGATCAAAATGTCTGACACAACAATACCTTAAAAAGATGTAAATCCTGTTAGGGAGTGTTAGGCTCATTCTCTAAAGGTGCACACAAATGGAGCCTCTGTAAGGGAAAGCTGGATGACTGGGAAACTTCAAAGTCACGGAGTAGTTTATAAGATTCGGACATCTCCAGAGACAGTTAGCAACTCAGAATAGAGTCATACTTTACAACTTTAGTGTTCTGTCCTAGTCTTGCCTCCTTTAAGTTCTTTACTAGATTTGGCCCTAACGCAGTGTACACTTCCTTAAGGACCATTATGATTTTGTAGCAGTATAGCAAATTGGCAGACACTTAAAGCAATATTTCCTCCAGATGAAAATAGCTAGATGGAACAATCACTTCTTATATAAAGTGAAACCTGTTTTCAATTTTCATCTATTGTCTACTGTAGAAATACAATGACCAAGATTAAATTGATCATATTCTGCTTTGATTTAAATATATAATAAAATTTAAGTGAAAAATGTAATTGAAAATAATGAGGTCTCTGGTTTAAATTATGCAATATTTGCATCTTATCTACATGTTGGAAAAATCTGCCTGTTGCAAAAATATACTCAGAAGAAATAGAATAAAATAGATGAATTACTGTGATTGATATCAGATATGGTGTATCCTAGGAATTTGAGTGAGAAAGTCTGTTATTTAGCAGAGATGTCTGTGTGACAGAAATTGAGAACATTAGGAACAGAATGTTATCTTAAAAGTGAAAAAATACTAGAGTAAAATATGTATCAATATTAATTAATTCTGACCATGATATGGTGAAAAAGCTAATATTGTCACAAACAGAAATGGTGAGCAAATTCTTAGCCATTATTTTTTAAACAAATGGTTAGAGTAAATATCCAAAAGAATTCAAAATTATTATTTTGTAATATATATTTTCACTATAATAGTAATTTACAACTTTATCACACTTTTTAACGTAGTTTTACTGAGTAGTTAAGGAATCCTTTCAGTAAAATCTTGTTCAGATTCTATTAGCACTTTTAAGAACTCTGAAAAAATCAGGCAGTTTATTTATGCACATTAGAGCAGATTATCCAGAATTATATGCTCTTGGACCTTGCTGAAATAGGCTTTTCTATCAGAAGAGTGTGCAGGAAGGTGCAAGTCGAGAGAAACCCTTGTTGCCACTTTAAATATTGCAGGATCCTACATGAGATAATATGTTTTCTTAAACCAAGGTTTCTCTTGACCTACACTAAAAAGATATTTTACCTGTCCAGATAAGATTTTTATAAACACTAATGTTAATAGTATGGTGATTTTTAGACTCATCTGCTACTTATTTGCCCATTTTGCAGGCAGAAGAGGTTTCCAGTCAAGCATAGTAGTCACAGGACTAAAATACTGAATGGGTACAGCTAATGTTCTAGGAAACTCACATTTCTACATGAAAACTGATATTCTTTTACATAGCTAACTCACATCTTTGTGTTTCAAACCTAATGATGGGATGCCATCCAGAGGGACATGGACAAGCTTGAGAACTGGGCCCACAGGAATCTGATGAGGTTTAGCAAGGCCAAGTGTGGTGCTGCACCTGGGTCAGATCAACCCCTGATATCAGCACAGGCTGGGCATGAACAGCCCCAGCCCAGCCCTGCCCAGAAGGACTTGGGGGTGCTGTGGGTGAGAGGCTGGACATGCCCCAGCCATGGCACTCCCAGCCCAGAGAGCCAAACGTGTCCTGGGCTGCATCCAGAGCCCCGTGGGCAGCAGGGTAGGGAGGGGATTCTGCCCCTCTGCTCTGCTCTGCTCTGCTGAGAGCACCTGGAGCACTGCAGCCAGAGCTGGGGTCCCTGCACAGGAGGGACAGGCACCTGCTGGAGCCAGCCCATGGGCTACCAAGATGATCAGAGGGATGGAGCATGTCTTCCATGAGAAAAGACAGAGAACTGGGAATGTTCAGCCTGAAAAAGTGAAGGCTTCAGGACAACCTAATTGCAGCCTTCCTGTACCTGAAGGGATACTGCAAGAGTGACAGAGCAGGACTTATTAACAAGAACTTGCAGTGACAGGACAAACCTACTGAAAGAGGTTTAGATAGATATTAGGAAGAAATTCTTTACTGTGACGGTGGTGAGGCACAGTTTGCCCAGAAAAGCTGTGGATGCCCCATCCCTGGAAGTGTTCAAGGCCAGCTTGGATGGAGCTCTGAGCAACCTGGTCTGATGGAAGATATCCCTGTCCATGGCAAGGGGATTGCAAGTAGATGATCTATAAGGTCCCTTCCAATCCACACTCTTCTATGATTCAGTGGTATGATTCCACACTGAGAAACTTCAGGAATGCTAGTGACAGAGCCATGCTTCTCATAATACTGCTGCTATTGAATGGATACTTCTGATGAAATTCTAGTCAGTCTTTCTGAAGGGAAAATGATTCCATGACTGCAATTCCTGAAAATTTTAGGTAATGAAATGTACATGACTTCTGCCCTTTACATTTAACCATGTATGTAAAAGAGATTTATTTTTATTTTGTTTTATTCTTATTTAAAAAAGAGGGCTTTTTTTTCTGACACTATGAAAAAATGCCTATTTTTTGGGTATCTACTTAAGTGTTTGGTTGTGTCCCTCTACTGGTACAATAAAAAACAGCTTGTTATTATCTGTCTACATATTTTCCTTTCAATATCTCTGATGCTTCCTTCCTGTCTTATGAGAAATTTCAGGTTCTAGAAAAATCTAAAGGCAAATGCTTGAATCACAGGAAATATGTATTTAACTGAAATACCCCTTCCTACAACTGATTCCAAAAATTTTATGTGGAGATGAAACACAATGAAATAACAAAACCAGATTAAGCTATAAAACATGAAATATTCAAACATCATAGCAATCCAAGATGCATAATTATCCAAGTGAAATGGACTGTCTTTAACTTGTGATCCTTCAAGTAACTGATGAGACTGAAAATATAATAATCCATAATTAAATACAGTAAGAGTGAATGAAGCAAGCACCATTTCTGTGCATATTTCAGGCAGAAGTCAGCAGATGGAAGTGCTGCTAGGAACAATTTAGGTGAGCTCTGGCCTACATTCAGTCAGTTACGTTATGAGCTGGACAGAGAACAAATCTGATTCATATTTGTGGTTCTTGCTTTGACCACATTAACGGGAGGCAAAATTAAGTTTGCTACGAATAGAAGACTTCCCCCCCACCTCTGCCCCAGAAATTGGACTGGGTTAAAAAAAAAAAAATTGCATATCCTTTATTCTAAGCTTATTGCTTGGTATTCTCTTGCTGCACTTACACATTTCTATATTCTTACAAAGGCCACAAAAAACTCACTTTGGTTTTAGAATTAAATTTCTACCAAGATTAACATAATTATTTATCCGTGTTAAGGACTGCCATGCTTTTCTGCCATACTGGGTCTAAAGGTCATAATGTCACAAAGCAATTAGACAAGTTTATGCTGCTATGTGCCATTGGCCAGGACATCAGGACTTGTTATTTCAATATGCTGAAGAGACTTAACTTCTCTGCAACATCTCAGCAGCTCAGGTTCTTGATTTCTTACTTATATGTAGCCCAAATAAACAAGAATGCAAAGGAATAGCTCCACTAAGCCATTTTTCACTTCCTGCAGGTGGGAAAATAGGCATGTTCTGGGTGCCCAAAAGATTTAGGAAGGGCCTAGGGACAGATTGCATGAAGATCTGACATGGTTTCACACCAGCTACAAAATATATGCACATAATTTGTGTGCTGGATTAGTAAGAAGGAGCTAGCAGCACAGAGAACACTGTAGCAAGTATAAGAAATTTTTTTATATAGACAGTCTGACAATTATTTAGTTAGGCTGTGTGCAGAATAGAAGAAATCTGGGGTAGAATCAAAGATATTTCATTGCATGTTTACATTTTCTTTCTGGCTAAAGCATGCCCAAAGGACACAATTTTGCATATTCTGGATTTTTCCTAAGTTCCTCTTATTATACAGGCCATGCAGTTGCCAGATTTAATATGGATACACATTTGATTTGGCTCCTCTCAAGGATCATACAGTGTCTTAAATTATACATGTCGTTCTGCATTATGGACTAATAAAAAATACAGAATAGATACAAATTTTCATTCATTTTAACATGTTGACACTTTCATACAAAACAAGAAAATTTATAGGGAATTCAACACTTCTAATTACAGATTTCTGTAATGTTTGTGATAGATATATACTTAGTGTATATATAGATATACACTAAGAGGAAAACCTTTTCTGTGACTTTAGAATAGGCTAGTGGTCTATATTTACAGTTCATATGTTTGTTAAAGTTATATATTCCTTTTAATGGTACACTATTTGAGTACCATTCTTTTGTGTTCAGATATAAGCTTGTTTCATCACTATACCTTTCTTGTCTCTTTATACATCCAAAATCTTGCCCTGTCATTCTGATGAGCCTGATGTCACTGAAGAGCCCTTTGCTGAAGATGGGAAACAAGGGAAAGGTTTGGTTTGTTTACTTAGAACACCAACAATGACAACAGAGATAAAAAGGAAGAAAATCAGGGAACACGTTATTCTGTATGTCATTTAAGTGACACAGAATTTTCATTCTCCTTTATTTTCTTTTCTTTCACTTTGCTAAAACAAAGATACATGAAAAACTTACTATCCTTTAAATGACAGAATTGCATCTCCTCAATGGAGAAATCTTGAGGTCTTGTCATTATCAGAGAAATTTGAGCTGCTGTCACTCTATCATGGTTTACAACTGGAGAGTTTTATTGCAAATATAGTCCCCTAATGCAGAGCAAGTCTTAAGTCAGTAAAAATTTTATATAATGTAGGCTGTATTTTAGTATCTGCTATTTACACCACTGACTGCTGATCTCTGCAGACTGTGATTGATGTGCTGCTGATGCTGCTGTTCTGCCTGACAGTCACGCAAGGTAAAGATATCCCACTAAGATATAGAAGAAAATTTGAGCAGAAATATGATATAAAGAAATGACATTAAATAAGTGCTCATGAAATTTAGCCACTTCCAAAATCTGTCTGTAGGCAGAAGTGAGTTCCTAAGTGTTGAGTGGACTCTGAGAATAAGGCATTTGACACGCTGACCTTTTCACCAAAGGTCAAATGCATAATTTGGGTAGCCCTGAGTGTTTCTTCACACCTATCACATCCCTCCTCTTTCTAACTTGATTTTCTAGTAGGACTCTTATTTGAATATTTCAAAAGGTGAAGATAGAAAAAACTCAATGACCAGCACAGTTTTGAAAATGTTCCATAGTCTTACTTTTATCTGCTGTTTAAACTTAACTGTAATGTGGACATCATGGTAGAAAAACTTTAAAATCTTTTGATGCTTTTTCTTCTACAGAAATTTTGAAGAGATGACCAACTTTTTAGAAAGTATTTAGCTACCATAATACTTTAATGACATATTTAATTGGATCACAGCTTGACGTGGTAGCAAACTGAGTTTGCCCTTTGCTTTAACGTACCTAGGAATCCTGATCTATATTCCTGATTGCTATTGAATTTTCTAGATTTCATTATAAAATCAATAACCGTTGCACATGGTAAAATAGTTTACAAGAACTGCAACATATTGTGGACTTCTGAAAACATACTGAGCTCACTGAAGCCACCCAGGCAGCCAATTAGGAGAAAACATCTATTAAGGAAAAACAGGGCAGTCCCATTGACTGCTATTGATTTTCTCAGCCCTGTGAAAAGACAATCAATTAGATAAAGAAGTCTAATGTTACAGCTGCAATTTAATAACCCCTAAAGAAAGGAGGAGGGCTATTGATTCCTGACATGGAATGCGGAGCTTATTGAAATATACTGAACTTCACCTGTCTTATAATCAGGCCTGGAGGAAAGAAGGTCTTTTTGGGACTCAATGTAACTTGTGGCATAGAATCTCAACTATTAAACTGGCTTGGTGATGTCAGACCTAAGAGATGCAAATGAAACAAAAGTTTAGAGGAAACACAAGTCCAGGGTTGAATACTAAATCACAGGATCTATTGAGAGACACTGTTTTGGTGAAGGTTGTTTCTCTTTTTTATACAGAAAGCACCAGAGTACCACCTGTCATTTTCAAAAGCAAAGTCAGTTTTGCCAACCACCCGTGAATGACAAATAAAGCTTTATATGAAACACAAGGGCATATTATGTGCTATTGTGTGTTCTGCTAAGTGCTGATTTATCTGGCTTGTTCTCTTCAGCAAACACACGCACAGACACATGAAATAATCCATCTAATTATGTAGCTATTTAGGAGAAAAACAAAGCAAGGTGTTTTTGTCTGAAACAGAAGGTACATGATACAACAAAGGTTTCATCAAAACCTAACACAGTTAATGAAAATAAATGAAGTGGGGTAGCTGTAACAATTTTCGAACAAATAAACATTTTCCAGTTTTATATTTAGGGTAGACCCAGCTGCCTTTCATAAATAGTTGAGTACTTTATTTTATTTTTTGATAGTCCTTAATTGGAAATGGCTAATAGGCCTTGTGGCTTTCCACTATAAAATCTGGTTTAAAATAGCTTATATAGATATTTCTTTATGTTCTTTTTCTATTGCTTGTATTTGATCCTTTCTCTGTCATTATATATATGCCTCTTTTTTTACCAGTAGACAGCTGCTATTCACAATAATTGCCAGGGCAGTCAATTATACTTTAAATAGGCCCACTTGAGGGCAAATGAGCGTATGGTAGTCTAAATTGTGCTGGAGACATATTATACACAAAGACTGTCATTTCAAGCATCTGGAACATGACAAATATTATTTGGAAGCAGTGCAGTATATATATAATATGTATACTCTATATCAGTATAGCAATACCTAGTAAACTACGCTTGCATGCTTTGCAATGCAGGTATATCTATCTATCTGTCTTTCTGTCTGTCTATTTATCAATATCTCCCAATCTACAAATACGTACTCATACACAGAGACACAAAATACAGCCACATATAAAATACATACAAATGAATGCCTAAACTGCATACCAGACACCTGATTTCCAGAAATGCATGCCTATATTTACAAACTGAGAGAGAGCAAGTGATCCTTTGTAACAGGTACAATAAAATATTAACTTTCTCCTTATATTATAGAATAGTATAAAATTGAAAATAAGCAATAACCTCTTAATTTGTTAAATTAGTTAGTAATTTTTCTTTCTTGTGGGATCATGCATGATAAACTCTCTCCTTTACGAAGATGATAATAAGACTAGAATAACATTAAGATCAACATAATTAAAGCTGCATAAGAAATGAGCAATGACATTCAAGACAGCACTGTTTTCAAGATTGTGTGAATAATGATAAACAAGGAAACATCTCAAACATCAGAATAGAGCATTTGAGAAAATGAAACAAGTAACCTAAACCAAGCAAAGTATATTTAGTATGATGACTTATTTTTATACAGAAACAGCCTTAAAGGATTTCTAAATAGCAAAATTTTATAGTTAAGCAAATAAAGAAAAGAACTAAAATTAATTCCTATAGTGCTATTAAGGTCTTCCAATATACAATTTACATTGTATGGACTGATTCTGCGAGATGCTGAGCATTTTCTGTTGGATCCCTTGAGAGCTCTGGTTATTTAGCATCTTTTAAGATCAGGATACTCATAATGGCTCAATTCCACACGAGGAAGTAAAAAATCCATCACTGCATGAATGCATTTATAGATAAGATGTATCTTACTATATCTGTTCTAGAAAGGATTCACAAAACTGGCCTAGAGCTTCACTCTGTAGGTGTTCCATTATTGCTAACTAAAGCTCTAGATCAAAATAGCCTTTCATTTTTCAATATATCTATATTTAAAAAAATATAGTGATAATATATATATAAAATATATTTATAAATAGCACAGTACGGGTTGCACAGCATGAAAGAGTGTCAAAACATATACAGAAGTTTGCAGATGCAGTTTTAGGAAATGAATAAAAAAAAAGTTAGGGCTAGGAAGTGAGGTTCATTAGCAAATCAGAACAGTGTGAGAGTCAATTAAAACCTGACAAAAACAGTGCATTTAGCAACGTACAAAAGTAAAATATATGTTTGCAAGGAATATGCTCAATTGAGATTTCCTTTCTTGCAGGCTTAATTAAAAATTTGGGATTATGCAAGTATCACAGCCAGTGTGTCCAATCTGCCTTTAAAACTTTGTAAGAAATTCAGGGTCTCTGAGGCATTGGCTGTTTTACATCTGAGAAAATGGTCAATAACAAAATTTTTCAAATTAAGCATGTTTTCCTTGATTTAGTTCTGTTTCGTGCCCAGTAAGGGCAAGATGTAAGAAAGGGCATGACTGCTTTTGTCCAACATCCAGTTTTGAAAAATCCTCCGCTTAGCCATTACTTGGTCCTGCAAGCCCAAGTTCAACTAATGACCCATATTTGAGGTTCTAGTTCTCCTTCCAACACTACACTTTTGATAGGACCAAAGAGCTCAGCAGTTTCCCTATGATATAAACATATCTGGAGCACCAAATAACAGACAGCAGTTGTGTTTGGAAGGCTGTTTCCCACCTGTCTTCTTTTATTTATAATTCTGCAAACAAACATTCAGAATTTTGCAGGCCAGAAAGTAAACTAGTGAGTGTTACCCTTTAAACTGTACTGTTTTGCTATGGGAAGAGGAAGACCTTACCTCTGATCTCTGCCCTCAGATTCTCTTGTGTATTTTAAGTGACATAGTCACTGAGGAAAGACAACCACCCACAAAACCCATAAATGGTAGTGGAAACAGAAGTTTACCCCAGGAGACCTCCATGTTTACATGAATGCCAGAACCACTAGGCAATGCAAGACTGTTTACTCACAGACCCCTTTCTCTCCCAGAGTTTGTGCTCAGTTGAAATTGGAAAGGCAAAAAAAGGAAATTGTAAAAGCAAAAAATATTTGTTTCAGAAAAAAAAAAACAAAAACAAACAAACAGTAATTTTCAGTTACACTGTAAATAGTTAATAAGACAAATAACTAAGTGCCTTTGCTTTTCTTTCAGTGTTGAACAAAACCTAAGAGAAATATGTCTTGAGAAAAATCTCTGAGCAGAAAGATAAAAGTATTAGGATGTCTGTATGTCACAGTCAATTAGAAGGTTACCTTCTTATCATTACTGCTTATCATAACTGAAGGAAATGGGCCCTCCTGATTGGCAGAAATTAGTTAAACCAGTTTAGACTAGATTGAAGTGCCATCTGTTCACTGCTCTAGACATACAAATTATGAAGTCTGTATTAATGACTAGAGAGAAAGTAACTTATAGGTTCAACATATTTCTCTTTTGATGGAAAGGATCAGTTCTAAATCTGAAAAAGGCTATTCTATTCATATTCTTCTGGTCTTTATAATTCCTCCTCTATGTGTATTTTTTTTTTTTTACACTGTCAACAAATAGAGTCAATAAGCATTAAAATGATGGTACAGAAAATGTCCAGCTGCTAAAGAAGTGCCTCCTTATGTTGGGGGAATTGGTAGAGCCCATGAGATCCTCAGGGTCTGGAGCCTTGCTAATCTCATGGAGGTTATTTGTAGAGGCTCACCAATTTCCAGCATACAAATAAGTAGGATAGAACTGGAATCATAGAATCATAGAATGGCTTGGATTGGAAGGGACCTTGCCATGGACAGGGATATCTTCCATCAGACCAGGTTGCTCAGAGCTCCATCCAGCCTGGCATTGAACATTTCCTTGAATGGGGAATCCACAGCTTCTCTGGCCAACGTGTGCCAGTGCTTGACCACTGTCACAGTAAAGAATTTCTTCCTAATATCTAGTCAAACCTCTTTCAGTAGGTTTGTCCTGTCACTGCAAGTTCTTGTTAATAAGTCCTGCTCTGTCATTATTGCAGGCTCCCTTCAGGTACAGGAGGGCTGCAATTAGGTCATCCTCAATTTTTCAGGCTGAACAATTCCTGGTTCTCTCAGCTTTTCCTCACAGGAGAGATGTTTCATTCCTCCAATCGAATTGGTGGCCTCCTCTGGGCTGGCTCCAGCAGGTCCCTGTCCCTCCTGTGCAGGGACCCCAGCTCTGGCTGCAGTGCTCCAGGTGCTCTCAGCAGAGCAGAGCAGAGCAGAGGGGCAGAATCCCCTCCCTGCCCTGCTGCCCACGGGGCTCTGGATGCAGCCCAGGACACGTTTGGCTCTCTGGGCTGGGAGTGCCATGGCTGGGGCATGTCCAGCCTCTCACCCACAGCACCCCCAAGTCCTTCTTGCACAGCTGTTCTCAATCTATTAATCCCCCAGTCAGGATTACCCTAATTTAGGTACAGCACATTGTTCTTGGTCTTGTTAAACTCCATGAGATTTCCATAGGTCCACTTGTCAAGGTATTTTTTGCTCATCATAAGTAAACATACTTGTAAAAATTACTTGTTTTAAAATGTAACATTCTTTTGTGCATGGCATGATACTTTGGTCAAGAATGTACAACTGTGTTTAAAAAATATTACTACAAGATTTTTTGTTTCATGTTCTTTTCTGCAGAGATTCAGTACACTGATGAATCACTGATGAAGCATGTTGAACATATATATATGGCTGTTCGTGAAAAGAAGATTGAAATAGAAAATCACTTTGTCTTGTAAAAAAAAAAAAAAATCCTTACTGTGATTTCAGCATCACCTTATCTGAATAATTTTCCTTGGGTACAAAAATGGTAAATTTCTTCATTCAAACCCATGGAATAAAACGACCATTCCTTCCTCATACTTTATTTGTGTCAGTGGCATACTAATGTTTGAAAAATTTTAGTTCTCCAAGATACATGCTAAAATATTATATTACTTTTTGCAGCTACATTGAAAATATGACAGAACACTAAAAAATATAAACCTAAATCAAATCAGGTGAAAGGAGATCTTGTAAGTTGGGGTTTCTTGTCATAGGATTTTCTTGTCCTTTTGCACTGGGAAATAGTAGAAATCAGTTCACAATAATAAAATTTCTGTCTTTGTGATGACTTCAACTTTGAAAATGTATGAACCAAACCCATAATTTGAACAGTTTAATTAAATAATTTTTTGAGATATAAAGGTGATTTACCAACATTGAAGATCTTAAACAGAACATAGACAATACAAAGACTTCAATACTTTATTCTACCTTATGAGTTTATAAATATAACCTATGACATTCCCAGACTAAGAATTATTCCAAATAATTTACTTAGTATTAAGAAATCTCACAGCTCATGAATTAAATCAATTAATTTAGTGAAACCAGAATTGCATCTAAATGATGGAGTAAACACCCTCAAAACTATTAAGTAAAAAATATTTTTAAAAACACTATTATTATAATTTTACAGCTATAAAAAAGGTATTTGAATATATCTAAATTTTGAGTTCACACAATTTAAACCTCCACATTTATAACACTGGAACAAAAAGGAATTCTGAAATATTTTACAATGAGTGTGGTGAAACACTGTACCAGGCTGACTGGAGAGGTGATAGAGGTCCCATCCCAGGAAATGTTCAAAATCAGGTAGGACAGGACTTATAGCAACATGATCTAGTTGAATGTCCCTGTACATTGCAGAGGCAGTTGGAACTAGATGACAATTAAAAGTCCTGTCCAACCCAATCGGTTCTATGACTCTGTGATTAAAAATACAGAGAAAAGTTTTCTGAGCTGAAAAAGAAAAATGGGATTCCCATGTTGCTGGCATCTGTTGACACAGGACAACCTCTAAATGGATTTCAATTTGTTTTAAAGAGTTCTTAGATCTGTTGGGTGCTTTTCTTTTCCCCTAATCTTTGCTTTCCTCTTCCACATGTACGTGGTCAAAGTACATATAAAAAAATGTCTAGATAACAAATAGTTAGAAGGTTGGGGCTGACATTTCATTTGTGAAAACACTGAAGGCACACAATTCAAGAAGGTATTTATCCAGGTTAAAAAATTACAAAAGGCTTTTAAATCCATGTGTTTCTCTCTACAAAACAGGACCACATACACTAGTCCTGCATTTCCTGCTGGGTCTTCCAGGGAGAATGTGAAGTAACTACAGAACCCAGTTTTTTAAGTCTGGAGTCCAAGTGACACTCTCAAAAATGTATGCTAAACAAAAGGACAATGTTCTGAAAGATATATGGATGTATGGCACTAATTTATTGTTTATTGTGTCTGTTTTGATGACCAGTAGGCAAATTTGGCTATGTAGGTTCCAGCAGTATCCAGCCAGGAAGCTCAATCCCACATGCCTGCACGGCGATGTCTTTTGGACAAATTGTGTCTTTTTGGGGCAGAAATCTCTTCCACATTCTAGCTAAATTACATGTTTACCAGAGCTTCTGAGTTTAAACCATAAACAAAAAAGCATCTGGAGAATTTAAATCTGAAATTATGAAAGGCAAAAAGAAAACATAATTTTAAGATGTGATATGCAAATGGTTTGCAAATCTCAGTTTTTTTTGTCCTGAAACTTCTGTATCATACCATGGTCCAAGCAAGAGTGGAAGATTGAAAAAGACAATCAGGATCTTTGCATTTCTGTTGGATTTCTTCTGTACTTTCTCAGGCTGCTGGTAGTTTATGTTTTATCTGGGAAAACTGAAGTAGAACAAAGAGTACTTAACAACTCTAACAAAATAAATGCATACACTTACATGTTTTAAGTGTCCTTCAGCAGTCACAAACTGTATTTAAAGATTAATAGCATATTAAAATATCAAAAATTAGTATGAAATAATTAAAATGTTCAGACATGACAATATATCTGAGAACATCCTTCTTCAGTTTGTGCTAATCCTTAAGATTATCTTATTTTTTATTGCTCATGTTGTTGGTGACATAATTTTTTTGTATCTTTTAATAGTAATAAAAATATTATCTATTATAACAGATATTTTTAGCTGTTTTCAGTATTTGACAGTTTTGACAGATATTATTGATTTGGTCGGCAACTGTGGCTAACCAGAAGGGGACAATGTGACAGTTTTATGTAACAAAAGGCACAGTGTCATGTCAACTGAACTAAATGTTGTACAAAGTGACAGCAGGACAAAAATGCCTTTCAGACTTAATTTTCTGCTTCATTTTTTCTACCATCAATACATAAGGCAGTGCAGTAGGTGACACAAATTAGCAGGATAGAGCAAAAGGTCTATCCCTGTTTCTGTTGCTGTACTTGACTTCCTTCCACTAAAGTAATCTCCAATTATTTTAAGCGTGAATGAAAAAGAAGAGTAGCTTACAGTAATCAGCCTACCTGTTTAGGAGAAAATATATCCCTTATCAGGATTCTTTATATATTTCTCCTAGGTGGCTTTTAGGAAAAGATGAAAGAAAAAAGTCCCCCATCTGCTAGGTCATGCCTACAAGACACATTCTGTCAAGTCTTAAAAGCAACAAGAGCTTTGCCTGTGGGATACCTATAATTATTATGTGGAGCAGCCTTGCGCCTGCTG
Source organism: Muscicapa striata striata (assembly GCA_030060385.1). Classification (NCBI taxonomy): domain Eukaryota; kingdom Metazoa; phylum Chordata; class Aves; order Passeriformes; family Muscicapidae; genus Muscicapa; species Muscicapa striata. The sequence goes on from JAREIS010000255.1 coordinate 2,045,735, forward strand.
TAGCTCATTGTTCTGCTAACACAACCCGAATGAGAACAGTGGCTCCAGGCTGTGAGTTGATAAAGTGCAACTTTTCGATTTTGCTCTTCTATGGCTGTGGCATTGTGTAGAGTCTGTGAGTGACATCTTTGGCCTTCCTTTGGGCTGAGCAGATTGAATCTGTCACGCTGAGTTAAACAATGACTAGGGGACACAACCTTAGCAGGGCCTGTCATTTTTTCCCACTAATTCAATCTACATTTAATCAATGAAAGTAATTTCTTGTTTGTTTAAGTCTCATATCCAACGGATCTAGAGGATCCTGAAGTACTGCACCTCTACCCTGACCTTCTCCCCTGTTAGAACCTGGACTAGTATATCAAGAATAGAATTAGTGAAAATTGCACATTTCAAGGTTGTCATGTTGTTCACTATATATTTAGTCCCCTTTTCTGTTTATATATGGAATCTGAGTGTCATTTTCCAGTTCAGTTTTCTCAGAGATTCAGGGCAAAAGAAATTGGCTGAAGAGCAACAGCAATGGACTGTTAAGAAATATAATGCATTCTCTTAAAGGAGCATCCAGTGGTCATCCACATGTATGTCTCATATGTAAAGATCCTAACAGAAGGATATTTCTTCCTAGGTACAGGCCATCACTGTTATTGAAAGTAACCAGTAGTGACTTATGCAAGTTCAAGGACTTTATTGATCGGTTTAGCTGGTCTTAATCAAAATCTGTCTTCTTTCCACTCATAGTGATTAAATAAGTCTAAGAGAGCCTGACATCAAGTCTTTGACTTTTTATTGGTTTGCAGTAAGTGCTGTGCTCAGCACTTCAGTCGCCAGCAATCGCCTAGCAGGAAGTTAAAAACTCAAGGAAAGTTTCAAAAGAGAAAAACTCTAAGTCTATACAATAAGTTAAATATATCGAGGAGAAGCAAGAGATCAAGTGCAGGTTTTCATGCTTTCCGAACATCTCTTTTATTTTGTTCAAAACATACTGGTTTTTAATGGAAAGTACATTTTGAACAAAATAAAAGAGGGAAATTATTAGTTGTCCAATCATAAATATGAGCAGGGGAAAAAAAAAACAACTGTATTTTTGAGTTATATTCAATATTTTAACCTGGCTAATTTCGTGAAAATTGTGGAGAGTAAATCAAGCAAAAGAAAAGACTCAACTACAATTTTCAGGCACCATGTATTTTCTCATTAAAAAACATATAAATCTAAAAATACACTTGGATATAAAGATTTTTCCAATTATTTAATGTATTTTTCTAAAAGCATAAGCAGAAATTGAAAACATGCTCTCTACCTGATTATTCCTCTTGAGAATACCAGGTTGGAAGGGGAGCTCAAGGATCATGTGGTGCTATCTATCTTGCCAAAAGCACAGTCTAGACTAGATGGCCCAGCACCCTGTTCACATGAATCTTTAAAGTGTTCAGCATTTGGGAACCCACCACTTTCCTGGGGAGATTTTTGCAACAGCTGATTGTTCTGAAAAATTTTCCTCTTCCCCAGGAGTAGGTGGTGGCCATTATGCTGGTTTTTTATGCAATTCCATGTGAAAAGGTATTCCTGAAGGCTGAATTTCCTTTCCAAAGTATCCACTTTCCCACTCAGTTTGGTATCATCAGCCAACTTTTATCAGGGTTTATCAGGATCCCACCATAGATAAATCAAACAGTGCTGATCCCTGGGGACCCTGTTGTGACAGGGTGCCAAGTGAGGCACCACCACCCTCTAAGTGCTGCCTGACAGCCGGTTACCCCCTCACTGCATGGACCACTTCACTAGATGTAACACACCAGATTTTCTGGGAGAAGGCTTTGACAGAGCATATCAGAAGTCTTGGAGAAATCCAGGTGGACAATGTTCACTGCTCATCCCATATCAGCTTATCAGGTTATTCTGCCATAGAAGACAATCATGTTTCTCGTTCATAATTTGCTCTTGGTGATTCCATGCTGGCTTTTTACAGTCACATGCTTCATCTGACTTGTGACAGACCACAAGAGGATGCATTTTATAACTTTGCCAGGAACCGAAGTAAGACATGAGCCTGTAATTTCCTGGATCGTCTTCTAAGCCATTCTTGTTGATGGGGGTTTGGAGGACAGGTGTCTGCTAAGAGAGGCAGGACCCTCTGTTTGAAATTGAGAATGTAAACCCTCTCCCTCCAAATTATTATAATTTTGAAATTAAAGGGCTCTCAGGCAAAGATATAGGAAATAGGAATAATAGTTCTTTACTAGGAAAATTAAACCAGAAATACAGTATTACAAAGAACAAACCCAAAACACTGACAGAGTCAGAATACAACCTGACACCCTGTCAGGCAGGGTGTTGGTAGCAGTCCCATTAAGTGTTGGCTACAGTCCTCCTGCAGTGGCAGATGTTGTTCAGCTGAAGCAGTGCTCCTGTACAAGGGTGCAGTTTTCCTCTGAAGGTCCAGGGATTATGTGGAAATGTCCGGTTTTCCTCTGGAACCCAGTGGAAAGAAGGCTACTTTGGTAGGCAAATCTCAGTTATTATCTAGGTAGGAAAAGCTTGGCTCCTTCCCCTGGCTGGAGCATCTCCCAATGGGATGATGGAATTTTATCAGTCATACAGTGGGACTTAATGGCCCAGCAGCAGATGATATCTTCCAGGAGGGAGGATGGGTTGTGGAAAAGATAAAGATGATTGCCCCACCTGGTTTTAAAGACAGCCTATTAGCATGGGCTAATATCTCCCACAGAGATAAGGATCACTGCCCCACCTGGTTTCAGCAGATGGTGATAGAATACATACTTTTATTCACATCCTGTGCTCCAACCTAAGAAAGGGTGACATAAGCCTTCTTCCATTTTTCTGAGATACCCCTCAATCTCCTTGAATATGCTAAGATTATGGAGAGGGGCCTTGCAATGAAGTCAGTTCTCTTAACATTCTCCAGTGGATAGTTTCAGGGCCCATTGGTTTGTAGACAAAAGTATTTGGACCTTTCTCCTGGAAAGCAGTGTCCTTCTTGTGACTCCCTGTCAAACCAGCAGATGCACATCTCAGTATCCTGTCACAGTCACCCACTATGTACTCTTGTTCCATTTGGTGGAATACTCTGTGTGTTTCTGGCACAGTTTCTCCTTGCAGAGCTTGCTCGTGGGTTAAAGCTTAATATCTGGTCTTGATTGTAAAAAATCAAAGGGTGGAAAATCCTGTTTGTGTGTCCCTCATAGGAACATGATTCTAAAACCACTTGTCTATCCCTATCTTGGACACTCAAATAGCACACAGCCTTTTAACTGTTTCCTTCAGTTCAGATGACTGATGCAACAGATAGATACACGCTTTTGTGGGTACTTGCCTTTTCTCTAAGAGAAGGGTCTGTGCACTTTTTATAACCTACTGGCTCTTCTGTCTCCTTCCTTATCTATTCCATCTGAGTGTAAGCATAAGATCTCTCAGAGGCTTTGTCTGTAGAAACACTGATTTTAGCTCTGAGGTTAGTGTTCACAATCCTTACAGGGACCTAGAGCACCTCCCTCATTTGTGGCACTACAGGCAGTGTGCAGGGACCTTCTTGCATGCCCTCCTGCACAAACTACTGCATCCTTTTGATCCTTGTTTGCTGCCCCTGGTCTCAGCTCTACCCAGAGGCAGTTGCTCCTGGCAAGCCCCATCTACTTCAGCCTCCCTTGCTAGAGCTGCCAGCCAGAGCTCTAGTTCTGCTTTCTGTTGAGTTTCCCTGACTCCAAGAACATTGCTGTTCCCCTGGATCCAGCACCCAGTTCCAGAACTTACTACTGCCACCTCTATGTACTTCAAGACTGAGTCTTTGTTCAATGCAAAAAGATCACAGAATAGCAAAATGTGGTGAGTTGGAAGAGACCACACAGGGAGAGTTGAGTCCAGCTCTTGGCCCTGCACAGGAACATCCCCTAGAATCACACCATGTGCCCAAGAATATCGCCCAAACTCTTGAACTCTTGTCAGGCTCCCTGGGGAGCCTGTTCTAGCACCCAATCTCTGGGTGAGGAATTTTTTCCAAATCCCCAACCTAATCCCACCCCTTCACAATTTTTGGCCATGCCCTCAGGTCCTGTCACTGGTCATACAGAGAAGAGATCAGTGCCTGCCCCTCCTCTTCCTCCACCAAGGAAGGTGTAACTGCAGTGAGATCTACCCTCAGTCTCCTCGCTGCTGAGCAGAGCAAGTGACCTCAGCTGCTCTCACTCAGCTTACCCTCAAGGCCCTTCTCAGTCTCTCTTGCCCTCCTTTGGACACTCTCTCATAGCTTCATCTCTCTCTTACACTGTGGCACCCAGAATTGCCCCCAGCACTGGAGGTGAGGCTGCCCCAGTCAGAGCAGAGCAGAGCAGGACAATCCCCTCCCTTGCCTGGCTGGTGATGCTGTCCCTGATGCCCCCAGGACACGCTTGGCCCTCCTGGCTGCCAGGGCACTGCTGGCTCATGTTCAACTTGCCATGGGCCAGAGCCCCAGGGCCCTTTCCATGGCACTGCTCTCCAGCCTCTCATTCCCCAGCCTGTCTGTACATCCAGAGCTGCCTCATCCCAGGTGCAGAATCAAAGAACACAGGGCAGAGGATGAAGCCCTGCAGAACCCCACTTGTGACAGGTCACACATCCCCAGTCTGATGTCACCCAATTCACTGTAACCTTTTGTGCCTCATCTGTGAGCCAGCTCTCACCCACTGCAGGACATGTTTATCTAGTTGTGTGCTGGCAGGATAGAAAGAAGGATATAGAGACAGATAGTAACAAAAAGCTTACTGAAATCCATCAACTTACAAAAATCACATCAACTGTCTTCTCTTAATCAATTTGGTGGGTTACCTTAAGGTAAAAGCAATTAAGATTTGATAAGCAGGAGTTTTTCTCTCATGAAGCTGTGCTGGCTGTGACCAAGGACTGCTTTGTCTTTCATATATTTTTCAATCCCCACCCACAATAAGCTTCTCAACATTTACCAGGCACTGAAAGGAGACTGACAGGCCTGTAGTTTCTATGGTCCTCTTTTTTTGCCCTTCTTGAAAATCAGGAAAATGTTCACAAGCTTTCAGTCATCTGGGCTCTTTACAGATTGCCAAGACCACTGAAAAATCGTTGAGAGAGGTTTTGCAATGACATCAGCCAGTTCTTTGAGGATTCCCAGATGAATCCCATCAGGCCCACAGATTTGTAGGGATCCAGCTGCAGCAGCTAATACTGCTCAGTGTCAAGGTTGATGGGAGTTGATTGTTTTTGCACAGTCGTGGTCGTCCAGCTCAGGGCATTGAGACCCCATTGTTCTACCATCCATGCTGGAGACAAAGGCAAAGAATGTGTAAAACACCTCTGCCTTTCCATGTCCCTGTTTGTGAGGTGACCATCCTCATACTCTAAGGGGTTGATGTTATTTTTACACATTTTGGCCCAGCTTTAGCTTTGACTGCACAAATTTTCTCCCTAAGTGATGAGCAGCATTTCTGTGTTCTTCCCATGTCATCCAGTCTTGCTTCCACTGGACATACATTTTCCCTTTTTGCCTTATTTCCAAGAGAAGATTCCTGTTCAGACAAGCAGCCTTCTGCCTCACCTGCTTGACTTGTGATATTTAGATACCAGAATAGCCTTCAGAGAACCTTGGTAGCATTCCAGACCTGCTTTGTTTTGTGTCTTAAGGAATTTTGCTCTATTCTTGATATCTATGTTAGTAGGGAAGGTGTCTGAAGAACTTCTTTAGAACTGTGAAGCTGAGCAACTGGCAGCAAAACCTGTTTCCTCAAATAATTCTCAATTCTTCTTCAAATAATGCTAAATCTCGGGCATACAGCTGGACTGTTAGCATATCATGCCAAAATAAGAATCAAATAGGCAAAATTTTCTGACCACACCTAATAGATCTCCTTCTTGGGGCATGGGAAGCCTCACCCACAGCCAAAGGGAAGGAAAGAATTCTACAGTGTTAAGGGCATTAAATCTTTGTCAGCAGAAGCTCAGTCCCACAAAATGGCAAGCTCACTCAGCAGGACTCTGTGCTGGGGGAGTGCATACAGTAATGGCTTGGGGTCTTAATGTAATCTCTGCTTGGCTTGCGAGCATGGAGTCAGGGTATAATAGCATTAGTAAGAATATATGACAGAAATAAAATAATATGATTTTATTCCAAGATAAATGAAAGGATTGTGTGGCAGAGAGGTTTCAAAACAAAGTTCATTTGATTTTGGAAAGCAGTAACAATACTGCACATCACTGCATTTGGTTTACCAGGTGCAGGCATTTGACATTCAAAAGACACAAGATGCTTTAAAAAATGCCAGACAAATTCAAATGAATTTGAGGAAAACTAACGTGACTAATTATTTTTATGTTTTAAAATTCAATAAAAGTAGTGCACACACACATGGTTCAAACATCTTATGAATAGCAGAGTATAGCATGAAAGCTGCTTAGAACTAGCAGAAACTTTAAAATCCCTTCCACTTCTTCACATACTTAGATCATAAAATATGGACAATCATTCCTGTCATCTAACCAACTACTTTTGGAAGTGGCTTTAAAAATTTTCACCACTGTTAATAATATGATCTTATTTTCTCTAAATCATTTTCCATTTTATTTACTTTTCAAGCATATCCATTCACTCTTCTATGGGAAATGTACATACAGACTTGTGAACAAGAGGCTGGAGAGCAGCTCTACAGAAAGTGACCTGTGAGTTCTGGACAATGGTGAGCTTAATACGAGTCAGCATTGCCCTGGCAGGCAGGAGTGGCTGAGGTCACTTGGTCTATTCAGCCTGGGAAAGAGGAAACTGAGGGAAAACCCATCACAGCCTAAAACTTCCTTGTGGGGGAAAGTGGAGGGGCAGTCATTGATCTCTTCTCTCTGGTGACCAGTGATAGGACACAAAAGAATGGCCTGAAGCTGTGTCAGGCAGGTTTTAGGTTGGATCTTACGAAAACGTTCACACAGAGAGTGGCTGGGAACTGGAACAGGCTCCCCAGAGAAGCAGATATGTTATCAACCATGTCTGATTTCAAAAAACATTTGGATGATTCTCTCAGGCACATGGCATGTTTCTTGGGGTTGTCCTGTGCCAGGCCAGGCCTTTGAAGATCCTTGTGGATCCCTTTCAGGTCAGGGTGTGCTATGATTCCATGATTTCAGTCAGAGTGTGATTCAGGTCAGTTAAAGGTCTTTGGGGTTTTTTTAGCTGCTTCTCTCCTAAAAATCCCAGCAATGAAAGAATATGACCACAGCCCAGCTGCACTGTTGCTTCATCAAAGACAAATGTGGTCTATTGTCAGCCTGCAAGAATTTGATTGAACAAGCTTAAGGATACCTCTAACGTTCAGTATGTATATAAATGTTCGGCTGACTAGTGCCTACATTGAAGAGCAAGCTTCACAGCAATTTTTCTGTGGCCTGACCTGCCCTACAAATTACAGAAATATGTTCTCATCCTGTTGGCAGCTTTTTCCTGTCATTGGAGGGGGATAAGCCAGATGTGCAGGATGACATACTGAAGTGAGCTACCAAATATGATATTTGGAACAGGATCCAAATCATGCTTTCAGAATGTATTTATTTGGGGCTTGTTTCAAGACCATCTCTCTGCAAATGCTTCCTTCCTTCTCACATTTTTATCAGATGTATTTGAAGTTAAAATTACAGCCATATGTTATAAATGAATGTAAACTCAAAGAATAATAACAACAGAAAATAAGTCCCAGAAAAAAAACAAAAAAAACAAACATTCAGGAAGCAAGTGAAAAAAAAATTGTTAATTTGAGCTGTGCATCATAAGGAGCAAGAAATTTCTAAATTTCTGGGTTTGTTTCATAACCTTTTTTACCTTAGTATTTCTGAACAGCACTTGCACCTTCAGAAGATTCACAATACTCCTATTTTCTTCTGCCCTCCCAACAGAAGCCTCTGCAGACCTTGCATTAGACCATTTGAGAAACCAAGAAAAATAAAGCAGATTGGCACAGACAAATGACATAAGGAGAGGTAACACCTTTGGCATTTTTATTTTAACAGTTTTCAAATGCCTAGCACAGTGAAGTGGTATGATAACATGATTAACAAAAGCAGTAAGAATATAATATTCCGAGGAGAGAGTGGGTTGGAGAGAGGCAGGCCGAAGTTAGTACATGCCTTTAAAAAATTCCCACTAATGGATTTGAAATACAACTGTTAAAAAAGAGAGGGAGAGATACTGGAGTGGGGAAATAAAAACAAACAAACAAATAAACAAACAAACAAACAAACAAACACACAAACAAACAAACAAAAAGGCTGAAGTGGGAACAAGACCAGGTGCCAAGAAGGAAGGAGGAAACTCAGAGTTCTCCCAGAGCATTCTCAGAAGTCTCATTCCCTATTTGTGCAGTAAAGGAGAGTGACCATTCCCCCTTAGTCACTCAAGGTGAGACACAAGTGAAATAGAAAAGCGGTTCTGATAGTTTGCACTTTTTGCAGCTAAAGGAAAAAGTGAATGTTAAAACCTTTCATGGTTTTTCAGATGTATATATATATCTTAGTTTTAACATAAAAGCTGTGTTGAAATTCTGATACTAATTAAAATTTCTTGATGTGCTATAACCATCAAAATGAAAGATCATATTCCTAAATGTAATAAATCCAACCAATAAAAAAAGGAGAAACAGGGAAGTAATGACCAACTTGATTCCTTACAGATATTAAATATTGTCATACAAATATCTTTTCCACGTGCATGGAAGTCTGAGAAGGAAATCAGCCATATTTCTCAGTAAACATGTATAAATTTATAGTGTATAAATAAATATAATCTGTACTGATTGTGCAATGTCAGTTCTAGAACAGCTGGCTTCCTTTTCTTTCAACTAGATGCCAAAACTCTGCTGGATATATCATGATTCTAAAAACATTATGAACAATTTCTGCCCATGATGCAAAATCATGATAATAATCACACTTTTTACTTGCTTTGAGGGTGTGAAAGACTGATCCTTAGTAGAAACCTACCTATATGTCCTTGTTTCAGCAGGGGTAGAGTAATTTCTTTCACAGGGGCTGGTATGAGGCTGAGCACAGGGTTGATAATACAGAGATGTTTTTCTTATTGCTTAGCAGGGCTTACACAGAGGCAAGGTCTTTTCTGGAGGAAGCACAGTCAGGACAGGGGACCCCCATTGACCAAAGGGATATTCCAGACCATATGACATCATGCTCAGTGTATAAACAGGGGAGAAGAAGGAGGGAACATTTGTAGTATTGAAGTTTATCTTCCCAAGTAATTTTTAGTGTGATGGGGCCCTGCTCCATGGAAATGACTGAACACTACCTGCCTATGGGAAGTGATGATTCCTTGATTTGGAATGTGCAAAACAATGCTGTGTTTGTCTGTGCAGATTTTGCTTTCCCCATGAAAATGTCTTTATCTTAACACATGATTTTCATAGCTTTTACCCTTCCAATTCTCTACCTGATCCCTCTGGTGGGGGACCAAGCAAGTGGCCAGCTAAGGTTGAAAAACAACTCTGTGTCAGCTCAAAAGGTTGATAGCTCTGGTAATTGTCATCATGAGCAATAGATATTTAAAATATACATTCAGCTTTTTCAAACATTAAAGACAACTTGGCAGCAAGTGTGTGAACAAATTATAACATTTTAAAAAGATGAAAAAATTATTTCAAGGTTTCTTCTAGGTACTAGTGTTGTATCATTGGTAGCATGTTTTTTAGAGTCCAAAGGATTATCTTTGCAATTTCTGCTTGGTGTACATATTGATGAATACTTGATATGTAAAAGAGACATCAAATTAATTATAGGCATGACTCTCTGAACCTGAGAATTGCACTAGGACTTAATTTAACCCTCTAGTTTTTCTCTCTTGTGCAGCACATTTTGATAAAAGTGGTTCCAAAGGATAAAAACTATAAGGGGCAGTTGATGTAAGAGGTGCTTCTCTGCATTCAGCACTGATGTACCGGATGAGAAGAGTGGAGGCTTCCAAGAGTGTTCTTAACACAAATAATATCAGGAGTGCTGCTTCTAAACCATGTGAGTCCTTTGCTACTTCTCCATCAGTCAGACAAAGAATATAGTTGAATAAACAGGACCAAAGTATCATATATGAAAAAAGACATGTCCTTTGCAGTATTACTTCTCATGGGAATCTAAACAAAATGGAGACACGGCAAAGAAGGGAATTGTTAGAATAAAACCTGGCTTCTTGTTCTACTTTTGTTGTGGGGGTTGGGGTTTGTTTGTTTGTTTGTGGTGATTTTTTTTTTTTTAATTTATTTTTCTTGCTTTCCCATATACCCTTCTTTTAGTGTGACCTCATGTATTTTCTGTCTGGCTTTCATTTCTGACTTGCTCTCTATGCAGGGAGGTATCTGCTCAGTGTCAGAAAACAGAAGCATTCAAAGAATGCCACAGTTTCACTTCCACAGAGGTTTTATATTCTGAAGTAATTATATTTTAATTTATGTAAGTAATATATAAAACATGCATAATTTGAACTGTGATCAGAGTGTCTCCTCATTTAAGTTTGGGGGCTTGCATTGTTTTATGATTTCAAAATTTTTCTGAACAAAATGCCAAATCTTTTCAAAACCTTCCCCTCCCAGCTCTATAAACCATGATTTGATTGTGCCTCCATTCATCATCCCAGCCATTTATATTTAATCAGCCTCAAATTCTTTTCTATGAATTTACGGTATGTGTTTTACATTTTAACCAATTATATACTATGAACTAGACTTTATACTGATCCAAAGAAATTTAGACATGCATTTGTCTTGAAAAGTGTCTGTAAATGAGAATATTTAGGAGTGCTTAGGTACAGTTAAGTAAAGAACATGTTCTCAGAACAGGAATAAACTTAGAGGATGATTATTACTGCCAGATGAAGCTAGAGAACTTGGTTTTAAGGAAAATATAGAGGAAAAACGAACAGAATTTTTACACATTAATTCCTTGGCACTTAACTCTTCTTGTAAGCTAATCCTCCATACTCATATATACCCTACTAACCTTAGATTCTACTTCAATTCCAGTAGCAGTCAGCACTCATCTCATTTGATATTTTTAATAATTTGACAACATTCCTCCTGTTAAATCTCTAGACAGACCCTCTGACTTCAAAACCATTCAGCTACAATTTCAGGGCAAGAAAAACATCCTCATTTTCCATTCTGTCAACTCTGCATCATCAGCCTACTGTGTAATCTTAACACCAGCCTTGATCTTTAAGATTTCACCATCACTTTTCTTTCATATTACAAACTTTTCACAGAAAATCTGTCAAAGGGACTATTTTTATTAATTTTCTTTTAGCTTAATTCCATGTCTGGATGCTTTGTAGCCTTGTTCTATTTATACACCTCTGAGCTCAGACAGGTGAAGGATATTCCTGTCCATCTTCACCAGTCTGTTAAGACACACACACTTCCATCTTTGCCCACCTATGTGGTTAATTTGATAAATATGCTCAGAATAGCCATCATTATCTTTTACTCTGTGTGCACCTGGTAGTATTTACCTCACCAAAGCATTTGTCTTCTTTGTCTGCCACAATTTCTCCTCCTCTTACTCACACAGGATATTCTGTAAGAGCAGCCCACTGTTTTGTGCAGCAAAATTCCTTCCACTGAGTTGTAAACATTTAATTAGCACAGATCATTGGGAGTAAGAAATAGGAAGCAGCCCTTCAGTATATTCACAAATATTCTTTTCATGTTGGACAAATACTCACAGGATAGAAAAGTGTTAATACGCTCAGAATGAATTAGCTAGTTTATTAATTATAGTTACATATATATACACACATAAATATTTGATTCTGTGAATGGAGTCCCAAGGTGATATGAATTAATTTTGACTGATATCTGTCTCTCAAAATCTGGTAAAGAAATAAGAAAACTAGCTCTTAAATGGACGAAGTTGAAAAATGTAAACCTTACCAGTAAAAATGTAAATCTTTCTTCCATAGGAAACTATATATTTATTTTTTTTAAACAATGTAAAGCAGGTGATACAAACCTGAAAGCTTATCTTCATAAAATAACAATATTTTTTAAAGGGAGGTATATTTAGAAGGAAAAAAAAATCTTTACATATCTAAACAATATGCTTCACTTACTTCCTTGGCTACTGTAATTACAACATTAAATCTGGGAAATGAAGGGGTTAGTTTTCCAAAGAAGTTAAATAGCATTAAAAAAATCTTCAGACACACCATACAGACTACAAGAGTGCATATAAAATCTAGAAATATTTAAATACACAGAATTAGAAAAGACAAAGACAAGACAGAATACTAGACAGAAAAGTCAGACGCAGAAGAAAAGATATAACTTAAACATCGTACTTGATGAAAAAAGATAGGCAAAATAGCAATTTCTCAATAAGAATCACTATTTGAAAACAAAGGCCAGTTTTCTATAAAGCAAAAAAAAACCCAAAAACCAGTAGGCTAAATTCCCTATGGAAGAGAATTATGCATTTTCCCGCCAACGTATTTTGATAACCTTTAAAGTCTAGAAAATTACTTTAAACTTTCTTCATTCAATATAAAAATGTAGACCCCATTTCCACTTTCTACTTGGAGCAGTTTTATTATATTACTACAATAATCAGCTGAGACCCATTAAGTGTTATTTTGACCTGCTTCTCAAGTATCTAAGCAGATGCAGCTGGAACGAAAACAGATGGAAGGTGTAAATGAGAAGATTCAATTAACATTTTTTTCTCCTTCTCATATAAGTTTCAAAAAGAAACTCCCCCAGGATTGAAAGTGATCCCTTAATTTGAGAAATACATTTTTTGTCTATTCAAAGTAAAAAATATTAATGTCATTGTATGTCCTTTGGTTCAGCCTGGGAAACATGAGCACTGGGGGGGTTCCTGATATGACTACAAGAACAAGGAAATCAAGTTGAACCAAAAAGCGAGCCTTTGCCATCTAACAACCAAATGGCAGAGCTTTGTGCATATTTAATTTATGTAAACAGGAGTAAAAAAAGTTGCACAAGTATTTGCTGCAGAATTAGAAATTATTTGATTTTTTACTTTATCAAACATAATAAAAGTCAAACTTTCATATATTAAGATGGTGACAGACATAATAGACCTTAATTTCATTTGATGTTGTTTGGTACAGATCTGCTTTCAGTGAAACAAAGTAGAGGATCACTGCAGAGAAATAGGAATAAATATTTTTATTAAAATATTAGCCTAAAGAGGTGATTCCAATTTAATTTAAATGCAGACACTGCCTAAGATTCTGGTTTTCATCATAACACCCTATAATTTATTTTAAGAGTGTTTTATAACCAAGTTGTAATCAAGTCTGTAAACAATGACTTGTAGGTAGCCTGAAATAACACAATTACACTATATTGCAATATATTTCATAAACAACATCCACATCTGTAAAGGAAAAAAGAAATTGCACCAAAGCCCACATTTATCACACCTCCATTTATTACCTGCAGTGGCAAAGTTAGAGCTTTAAAGCTCAAGTTCGTTTTTTGATCACTAACAGAGATACTTTCAGGGGTTTTCATTCTCTGAAGGTCTTTATATTTTCTTGCTTTATTATAGATGTTTGTGCACATTTATAGCCCTATAAAATCCTCTGAATTTTCCAAGGCAGTACTTTACTTGCAGTATGATAACTTGAATATTAACAGCATGTTAATATTCATGTTAATAATGTATTAGTATTATACATTATTAGGTATAATGATGATAATAATAATGATTATAAAAATAATCATAAATGTCTGCTTCTTCTATTTTTATTATTGTTTATAAGTTACTTGTTTTTTCAACATAAATCAATATATGTAGTAAGCACATGATCAAGCCCTGCTGGATCAAAGTCTAATGAACAAAATAAAGAGAACATAGAACATCTGTTCTTTTTGTGTGATCACATATATGGGAAAGTCAGAGAAAGGAGCTAAATAATTGAGGATTTTCTATAAAATAAAACATCTGACCTGGGAGAGATTAAGAGGTGTAAGAATGTGTATCAGAGAAGGCATATTTTCAGAAACAGACCCCTACTAAAAATATCTTGTAAATCAGTTTTGGGGATGCAAGAATAATAACTGACTTCAAAGTACAAATGCAAATCAGTCAGTGGGAGAGAAAGGAGCTGAAGTAGTGCATTGGAAGAAAACAGAAGCTGTCTCCATCTTTCTGATCAGTCCAATAAACTTATTCTAGATAAATTTCTGGACTAAGTTCAACACAGAAAATATATTGGTGGGTGTTTATTTCAGGAATCTTCTCAGAAATTAAAGCTGCCTGGTAACATCACAACTCAGATGTTTGCACATACTCCTGGAATAAGTATTTAAGATTAATGAGGTGCTCCAGCTCCCTAATCACCTTTGTAGCCCTCTCCTGGACTTGCTCCAGAGGCTCCGTGTCTCCCTCTTGTACTGAGGAGCTGAGACCTGAACACAGTGCTCCAGGTGAGACCCCAGCACTGAACTGAGGGGCAGAATCTCCTGCCCTAGACCTGCTGGCCTAATGCATCCCAGCCTACCACTGTCTTCCTTGGCCACGTGTGTATCAAGTAGTGATGAAAGAAACACCTAAAACTCTCCCAGCTGAAAAAGGATATCTATAAAGGACACCTAGTTGTCTTTAAAAGCAAAATTAAAGATGATACAGCTTGTTTCAAACATTGTTTCACAGATTCCTAGGACTAAAAAAGAAGATAATTTACTACTGGGGAGTTGTCTACAGTTTTTTTTTTTTTTTGCTAAAACTAAACATGCATAGAATTTCTAGCTTTAAAATTTACTTGAAGTTCTTCATAACTAAAATTCTTACACTTTCAATGTTTCAGTTAATATGCTGGTAATATATGACTGTCTTTTCCATGCTAGTGACAATGGCTTAGTTTTAAATTTTTTTGAGCTCAAGGATGCATTTATAAGAAAATCTTTCTTCACTAAATTCTTTTTAATACTTTGCTACCATGAAAATTTACTTCAGACAACTCTTCCTGTCCCTTGAAAATGTAAATATCTCTTCACCAAACATGGAAATTTCTTTGTAAAACTGCAACTCTGCAACAAATCAGCAGAAGTATGTGGCAGCCTCCTTATCTGTTAATATAAACACCTACAAGTGGACTAGAGACAGACAAAATATGACTTTTTACACTCAAATGTGGCTGAGAATTAATAGTGTCCTAGAAAAGGCAGTTTGTTGTCCTTTATAAGCATAAGAAGTCTCTTCCTTAGTTTTATTTTTCTCTATAGAGTAAGTATAGATCACTTTCTGTTTACAAATAATTTTAGATGAAGAAAAGTTAACATTATTTTCTAATAAACGATGCAGTTAACAAAAAAGCAATTCTGAGTTTTCAAAGAAGTTGCATCTTGAGTGAACAGGAGTAACTGAGTACACAGTACCTGAATGGTAAATCAGCAAGTGAGATAGAGGAGATAAAGGAGTAATCACTGCATGTTCCTAGTTCCTATATAAAATACATAATGCCATTCTTCTGCTTTGTGCCTGGCTGTATGCTACATGGTGATTAGGAAAAAGCTTCATTGAACTCTTTCTCTCTTGTATACAAAAGAGATGGACTGTACACAATAATGTATGTCTAGACTGTCCTCTGAGAATAGCCCCCAAGGCCATCCCTACAACAAGATTTGCTGTTCAAATGGACAGCAAATGTGAAAGCAGAGTCCAGGAGTGCTGAGCGAGTGCTGGGGGAGCAGGCTTCAGGCCACAGGGGAACCAACCTAGACAAGCTGCCTGGGGGCTGCCTGAAGACCTGCATGTATGGAAAGCAGAGGCATGGCCCCTGCTGGCAGCCACCTACCTATGGCTGCAGAGCCCTGTTACTGCCTGAAATATAAATTATTGTGGACAAATATTCCGGGAATTTAAAATTAATCACTTCAGCAATATATCCAGGTGGGCATATGTAATCAGTTACATTAAAAAACCCTGCATTTAAAGAAATTATACTGTCCATCTGCTTACAGGTTGCTCTATAGATTTTGTTTCTTCCCAAATTTGGTCTCAAATATACACTTGATTTAGTTACTCTTAAAAGTCATGGCTTACTGATGGATAAAATTTTTACTGTCAGTAACAACAGGTTGCTCTATAGATTTTGTTTCTTCCCAAATTTGGTCTCGAATATACACTTGATTTAGTTACTCTTAAAAGTCATGGCTTACTGATGGATAAAATTTTTATTGTCAGTAACAACAATGTTCCCTCTCTTTCAGTGAGTGTCTTATGAAAGAAATGTTTATCTTAGTATGCTGAGGATGCATGTAGACTGAGGTCTTCAAAGTATCATACAGAATGTACATAGCATAGTACAGCACACTGAGAGCTTGTGTGCTTTTGACAGGCAGAATCCTCTCTTTATTGTTGGGAATAGTTAAACCCCTGTGAAAACTCATCATGTGAAACCACCAGGCTGGAGGGAATGATGTAATCTGTACATGAGGAAAATGCAAAAGTAAATGGCAAACTTTCTGAATATTTACAAGATTGAAAATATATGTCTTTCAGTGCTGGAGGTCCTCGAGCTTCACTCCTGTGTTGGGGCTGCACATCTTAACTGAGTCATCCAGGGCTATTCTATAGGAAGGACAGACCTTAAAACCTTCCCTGGTTAAAGAAGCTTTCCTGTCTAACCATCCAAGAGACTCCAGTACCTGAACTAGGACTGAGGCCCCTTTGCATCTGGCAGCTCCTGTGACCTGATGGGTGCCCCACTTGACTCTCCGCACACAACACTAATACCATCAGGCAAGGCTTCCTCTCTGTCTTAACTCCAAATTTCCCCTAGTAGTCTCAGACATTAAGATACTTCAACTGGCCTAATATATACATAATGAAATAACAACTTGAGCTAAGTGCTTCCAAGGAGGGAGCCTGAATAAAGGACACTCCTGTCTCCTAAGGACCTCTCAGTCTAAGGATGGGAAAGTCTGTCCTTGTCAGCTCCTGCCATGTCTCTGAGTGTTGATCCCCTGGCTGCAGGTCCCCATGCACTTTGTTTAGCAAAGGCTCAGCAATTCAGGGCCTCTTGCATCAGGCTTCTGCCAGCCAGGGCTCAGTCTGCAGCTCCACTGCAGCTGCACGCAGAGCTAAATGCACCAAATGTATTCCTCAACACCTCAACCAGCAAAGATCCTTATTATTGTCTCCAGAGACAGAACCTGAATCTGTATCCTGATGAGTAACATAACCACTGTCTTACAGATCTGTGGTCATTAGTGAAATGCTCTTCTGTTTCTCCCATCCTCAGTGACCGATACCTACTCTTTCTAGCTGAAAAAAATGCTAGAAGAAAACTTTCTAGGCCACTCTCACCACGTTTGGATGAGTCATTATCATCAAGAATCTATATTTTCTCTATTGTAATACCTGACTAACACTCAAAAAGTTAAAAAACACAAAAGTATGAAACTCTACTACTTCTGAAGACAATTAATATCTCAGGATATGAGGATGAATATCTTCCTACTAACTTAATGCACATGGCTAGGCTTTTTTTAAACTGTCATATTCCAAAGTCATTTTGAGCTCATTTAGTTACCTTTTTCTTCTTTGGTATGGCAATTTAATTCTAAAAGATTTTATTTGACTTTCTTTTCTTCCTTCTGTATAAATAAAATGAACACTTCAAAATTATTTTTAAAGTTCTCATATCAAACTCTTCTCTCTCTTCCTCTTCTCCCTGTGCTTTAGGATCAATAGCCCAGCAATAAGTGCAGATATTCTTTTCGATATCTTTAAAATATGACAGCCATTCATTGTCTGAGGTGTTAGCATATATCCTGCAATAACCATTATTTTTGCATTATGAAGGCAGTGATGGATCAGTAGCTATGGCAGCAGCAGTATTGAAAGTTTCTTGTTCATTGACTATTCACACTAATAGCAATATAATTAATGGCTCCAAGAAAAATTTAGTCCTGTATTTGGTTTTAATTTATATTGTTGTGTATTCTGGTAGGTTAGAATATGGAAAGTGTAATGAGTATCATGTTTTATTTTCTTTTCTAATATATTCCAAAAGACAACTGATTCAGTGTTACATTTAGTTCTACCTGAATAGCTCCTGACTTGGGACCTTTCCACCAAAAGAAAATCAGACCCTAAATTCTGTGCTTTCTCAATAATTTTTTGTTCCTGCAGTTGCATTGGACTCCTCTGTGACTTAAGTAGAACCATTTATATGCAACTTTACAAATAAAAGCTTCTTTTACTTATAATAACTCCATGCATAAGTACTGCAATACTTTTATTTTAGTCACAGCAATATTGACCAAAGTGATAATCTTATACATATCTGGTGTTAGAATGTAAGGTGCAGCTTGGTTCATTCTAATACAAAGCCAAATGCACATGGAGGTATTCTTGGAGGAATTAGAATATATACCACTTCTTCTCATTAAAGAAACAAGAAATATGCTCTCCTAATTCATGCTTAGCTTAAAAGCACATAAAGAATATTTAAGTTAGGTTTTCCAATGTAATGTTTTAGAGGGAACACAAGATGACCTTAAAAACTAATGCAATTTATTGTTTCAAAATGCCATTAAAAATATATGGTGACACAGGGTTAATTTTTCAAAACCAATATTTTCAGATATCTCTGGAAGTATATTTATTGTGATCCTAAACAAATAAATAAATAAGCTATATATTTAATAAAAAAACTTTTAAGAAGTGCTCTTAGAAACCACAAGATTCACAAAAGTCTACAAAACATTTTATTCTTGTGCAAAGTAAAAGGAAATATTTTCCAAAATATTCTAAGTGATTCAGATATTTACTGTCTGATTATAGAAATACTTCATTAAGCGTAAATTTTTTTTGGAACTATTTAGGCATAACTAATGAGAAAGTATATGACCATGAGTATATTCTAATGGGATATTGAAAATCCCACTAAGATTGATTTACATCCTTAGAAATTCAGATATCTTAAAGGTTGACTTCTACTAATCAAAGTTTAAAGTTCTTTATGCTTTGAGTCAAGCTTTAGAAACTGAGAGCTTAAAGCACTTCCAAAACATACCGCCACTTATAAAACAGTTGATAATTTTTACTCAATAAAAATCCTGTTGCATTTTGAAATTATTATTATTATTATTATTATTATTATTATTATTATTATTATTATTATTATTTTGAAATTATTCCTCAAATTTGGTAAGTAGGTCAGGTTTTAAATTACAAAACTTTCTTTTCAGAATAAATCCTATGCCCTCTTCTTGCATGTTTTATTAATAAAATAACACATATAGAATATTAGGTACACATTTTCCCTAGATAATAAAAATGTGGGGTTTCCTTATGTACACATGTCATAACAGGTCATTAGTGGAAATGAAAATGATGTTGGAATTGAGAATATTCCATGTCTTGAAACTAAAAGAAATTTTCACAGAATAACTTAGTTCTGTCCCACCCAATCTATTTGTTCTGTGTGCATCTTGCATTTTCATTGAGAAATTTTAACTTATGTTCTGTCTCCAAATAGGTGTGAACAATTCATTAATCTTGTCTGTGTATGACACTGGATAAAGTCATGTTTACTATCCAAATTATAAGTCCCCCTCATGACTTACAATTATTTCTTAGGCATATTTTTAAGCCTTTAAAGAGACATTAACATTATGTATTTCACACTCCTTTCCTCACAAAGTTGTTTCTGGACTGAATAACCACAATTATTGATCATTTTATTAACATCTTCAAGTAGGAAATAAAGAATAAAGGTGAGTGACTAAATAAACATTTCAAATATCGTTTTGGGAGCCATGAGATGTGTACGTCCAAGATACATAATTTGTGCCTCTGTGCAAAACAAGCTGTAATAAAAAAAAAAAAAAAAAAAAAAGCAAAAAAAAAAAGAAAAAGGCATTTCAGAAATTCTAGCCACTACCTCTGAAAACAGATTATATAACAGCACAGCACTTTCCATTCATCATAAGGAAAAGCATCTTCTATTTCTATTTAGTTTTGCTTTCATTTCTGGATCCATCCCATAAATAAATTGCATTATTTGCCTTTTATCTCTCTGGATAATATTTTATGTAGCTTCTGTTCTGTTTGAGCTACTTACATGGACAGATGGAGTGGAATCCTACCTGCTGGCAAGAGTTTAATTTGTGACAGGAACTCTACCAGTCTTTCTTACCTCAGGCTGTTTATGGCATAACATGAGGAACTATCATTTACCCTTGTGATAGTGAAGCAGATGTTGCTCTGCCCTGTGTAATCTCCACCTGGCACCATTTGGGTTGCCTATAGCTGTAACACATGCAGTCAGGAGGTCAGCCTGCGTGTCACTTGTGCTCTTTAAAACAGCTAAAGCTTTTTCCTCTTGTCTATTTTTAGCCTAGTACCAGCATGTTAAAGGAAGCATCGTATCATTAGTGATTACAAGCAAAAAAAATTCTACAGGGAAGCCTTTTGGTTTCAGTTGAGGCAGCAGGCAGTCCAGTCACTTGTCCTATTCAATTCAAATTTATGACTGACTACTTTTCAGTGATGGATGGTTGTACTGGCAACATAGCCAGGGGGAGAACAAGCAATACTTGTGTAGCAGTTTCTCCTTTCTCTCTTTCCAGGTGCTTATCTGAGATCTCATGCTAGGATTTGCATGAAATAGAACATGAGTATTGAACTTTATTTTCTTTAAATGGAATATAATTAGGAGAGTGAGATTAATACACAGTACATGAATTGCAAGAAAACCTTCTTGGTTTAATGGTTTTAAGCATTCGGATTCCACTCCTGGTGCCCCACCCTCAGCCTCAGGGAACAATTTAGGGGTATAGCATTTAGTTATGATTTCTTTAGCATTTCTTCCTCAATACTTCTGGCTTTCATAGGTGTATAGCAACCTAGACCCTTTCTGTCAAATGGCATTAAATATTCTCATCATGAATAAAGGGAGAGGTAGTTGAAACACCTCTCTTTTAGCTCACTTTCAGCTCCTATTTGCCAGTAAATTTGCTCTTTATTTCTTTAAGAAAATTTCATTAATCTGAACTTGCAAAATGCTGGTAGGCTTACTTTCAATTCACCTGAATTCTATCTGTAAGTAAGTGCCGAAATAGGAATGAGTATAAATGGAAAAAAGCTGAAGATTGAGTGTGAGAAATATAAACTCAAGGAGAAACTCTTTCTTCAAATAGTATACATTAAAAATATAAAATAAATAGCATATATTAACACTGTCAAGGAAGGTATCTGGAATAGTTTTCTGTATGGTATTTATTACAGGATTGCTTAATAAAATTATTATTAGGATGAGGTGCTACTCAGGGTTAGTGTGGTAAAACAAAACCTGACTTAGAATTAGATTTACAAAATCAATTTTATGAGCAGCATTCTCTCAGGTTTTTTTTTCATCTATTCTATAATTTTTGTCTTGATTTTTTTCATCAGAAAGCCTTATCCATTTCTCCACCATCTTTATAACCAGTAAATCAGAAAAGCCTGATATAGGCAGGCTCAGGAAAAATTCTCTAATCAATGAATTTCAAGGTTTCTCCTCTGTTACTCCAGCTTTTCATCATGAAGACCTACAAAAATTGATAGCAATTGTTTCACTTTTATTCTGTGAAGTCTTGAAAATTTGTCCTTAGATATTCCACTGATTAGATCTAGAATTGACACTCCCCTCAAAAAAAGGCATAAGCAAACCTCCCACGAGCACCACTGGGACTCCAACCAAACTGCAAATGACCACAGAAACACAGAAGTTATCACCCTAGTGCTGTGTTCAGTCTAAGCCAGAGTCATTGCCAGATGCTTCAGAGAATGATGTTGTACAAAGACATAAAAATATCAAAGGCTCATTTTAAAAGGGACCACAAATTGTCTGGTGCACCATCTGATGTCTTTTTGCTGTCCACCATTTTACCTTAGAAAACCCTTTAAGAATAGCAAATGTTTGGAAGCAGGAAAAAGTTTCATTTAATATTTTACACCGTTTTTTCCCCCCATTAATCTATTCTTGGAAATCTCAAACTTGGATATTATTTCTGTTCAACAGAATGATGTTTTAAGGGTCTAGCATTCCCTCAAGGCCACTGAGGTTCTTCTTTAGCATCTCTTGCCTCTTTCATCCACTCACAAAGGGTGAAAGAAATGGGACATTAAGCATTCTTTTACCCTAAGGACATAATAAGTAAAACCTGGATAAGAATGAAGAAATAAACACACCATTTGACTTGGAAAGTTTACTTTTATTGTCAGTTTTCTTCTGTTTTTGATTCATGTTGTCTGCGCAAAACAATTTGCAACTGTACTCCTTTTCTTAAGTACTTAAATATTTTATATTGTGTTACGGGCTTTGAGAACTAAAAAGCATGGAAGTTACAGGGAGAAAGAAAGGGCTTGTTTATGTTTTTTGATGCTAGCTACTATTCTCTGTTCAATACTCCAGTTCACAACTTTTGACATTCTTCTCAAACAGTTCAAGATCAATCATTACAGACTAGTGTGGATTTGCCATTTCTGAGTTCGTTTAGGATCTGCTGTTCTCAGAAGAGCTAAAGAAAAAAGAAAATAAAATAGTTTTCACTAAGGAACACTAAGGCTTAAATAGAAGCTAAAGGTTAGTTTACCACATATTCCTAATTTATGCACCTAATTTTCTTCTTTTCTTTTCCTGCAGAAGCAGGATTTTAACCACAGGTTAAAAAGCTCAAGCTCTTATCCAAGTTGCTGTAGTTCTCTGATATAGGCCTTTTACAAGTGAGTAATATATTAATGGCAATAAAGAAGCCTACATTTCCTTAAATATTTGGCAGTACAGTTTCACCACTGCTTGTCTGCTCTGTATTCTGCTTCTTGTTCCTTCTAGCAGTTTCTATGGCAGTGGTGCTGGTATCAGTCTGGGGAAAAAAGTTTCCATGTATAGCAAATACAATTTTTGGATGGTATAATTACAGGCTGGATCATTCCTGCTTACAATATGTACTAGAATATGAGCATATATATATGTATGTATGTATATGTAATATGAAAAGGGGTATATGACAAAGATATATGTTATCCATTCTGTTAACTCAAATATTGCATCTTCCCAGCTTTCTCATCATTTCCCTCCACCTCATATATGAAATGGAAACACTTAGACATACTGTGACTATATAAAATCTACACAAGGCTAACTCTGATGGGCAGTCTTACTTGTAATTTACTTATCCTTCCTTGTATGCCTTCCCATCTGAGCTTTCTCAGTGTGAAGAACATGAAAAGTTAGATCTGATGATATGACATGTATGTACTCTTGAATTGAAAATCTATATTTGTTTATATGTATATATGTTTATAATTATATTTATTGAAAATGTTCTTCAATTGAAAAATATTTCTTTGTTTAACCAAGTATTTGTTTGCTATTAATTTTTAATATTTACTAGATAGAACTTTTCTAAAATATAACAAGAAATCAAATCAAAATAATTCTGCATCTCCCTGCTGCTTGTAGGTAATGCAAACATACAGGGTGAAATGCTTTCAATTTCTATCAAAAAATCATAAATTATTTACTGAGCCACTCTTGATTTAGAGAAAGTAAAGTTATAAACTGGAAAACAATAACCACTTTTTAATAATGGTGCATATCTGACAACATGCCACGTTTAAAATTCTAGCCAGATAACAATCTGCATCCATCTCAGAGAGCAACTGACGCTTTATTAAATAGAGCTGGAAAAATTGAAGGAATTAAACAACCATAATATTCCATTCATATCCTCACTGCAACTTCACAAATTATTCACAAAAAATATTTCCTAAGATTTCAGTTCTTAATACAATTACTTTTTAATCTTTTTTTTTGTTTGAGGAAGCATTCCAGCACAATAAGGAATTATTTGGAGCTAGGTGGAAAGGCTTTGGAGTGAAGATCAAGTGCACAGAAAATCTAGAACAGCTTTTCTTTTGCTCACAGTATGCAAAGATTATAATATTTGATATCCCTTGACCTTTAACTGAAAATGAATGAAAAATTTAAGATTGCTGAAGAATTCATTAAAACATGCACATTTTACTGCTGACTTATAGTAGCAAGCTTGGCAATAATTCAGCTTGTACTAATGTTTATTATCTTTTTCTGATGACTATTTCTGAAATGTAAAACTTGCTGTAATTTAATGGTTCCTGCCTACAAGTTTGGAAGATAAAACTTTAAAGATAAATATGATGAGTCAGGTATAAACCAGTTTGTTCAATGAAACAAGATCTCACAGAATCTGCATGTATAAGTATGTCACAACTGTTCTATTAGAAAACAAATTGTTGCATAAAGAACATTCATAATGTTTTATAAATCAATCATTGCTTTAGCTCCCATTAAACAATCAAAAAGTGTAAAATATATTAATCGAGATGCATGCAATTGCTAGCCTGATTTATAAAACTCAAGCAAGCAATCCACATGTTAAAGACTAACTTCTTATCCATTGATTTAAGATGACATTCTCCCATAGAGTATTATGGTTATGACTGTCCCTGTAGAGCTACATACAAAACAGAGTGACTTCTCATTTGTGCCATGTCCATGGAAAACCGGAATCATTAGCCAATAATAACATCAGAGAAAAACCTATTAAACATATTATAGGTGTCAAACTAACATGACGACAAGTAAGAGTGAACAGAGACAGTGGCCCACAGGGGATGACATAATAGTTTTGTCTGCTGCATTTTAGTGTCTGAAGTAGAGTCCATTTGAGTTTACATTTTTCAGCTGCTACTGTCAAAAGCAATCTCAATTTTCAATTTCATAACAATTTTCCTCCTTTGTAACTGATCCTATTCATTAGTATCTGAGAAATAAAAGGTGACGAGCAACAAATATTGGCAAAAGTTAATTGTGAAACTCTTATCCCACAAAAATAATTTGCAGCATAGTGTTGACACAGGAATGAGCACTAATTCACAACAGTTTTATTATTAACTGCTTTTAGAAGCTAGTTCACTAGGCACACTAAGTTCAATTCAAAAGAGTAAAGTGAGAAGCAGAAGTATGCCTAAAAATAAAATTCCTTAAAACATTCATACTTTAAGAACTTCTTTACAAATACTGCCTGAGACTGAGCAACAAATAAGATCATGTCTTAATGGGTAGTCAAGTGAGAGCTCCAGTCACAATGAAAGTTATCTGGAGAAACATCAGGAACATTTATGAATCTGAACTCATGCATACAGAAGAAACATGGAATGAAAGTGAATTAAGCTCAGTCAAAACCATCAAAGATTAAAAATGTCAACAAAAAGACTAGGTAATGTAATTTTGAGTTTCCTAGCAATGCTTCACCGAGAAAGCACATTTAAGAAAGGCAGTTTTGGGATGGTAAGGTCTGGAGAAGATGGGGGTGGGCCACAAATACACAAAATTTTGCAGATGCTTCCTGTGTTATGTACTAGTCATGGAAATATTTTCAAATTAAAGTAGTTGGAAACCACATCCAGGCATTTTTTGGTGAAAACTCCTTTGGATTCCTCTGCAATAAAGTTTCCTTAGATAAACCCAAACTGAGAAATAAGACATGGTAGAAAGTGAGAAATGCTATAGTCTGGCACCTACTGTTATAAACAATTTTTGATTGAGAGTATAACTGCTATATTCCTTTAAAATTGTGGTCTAACTGCACATTGTATTTTAAATATCGGGATTTTCTGCTACTGTTAGAATTTTAAACATCCACTCATCATCCATGAAAACCTATGACAGGCTTAATAAATAACTTTGTTTCTTCTGTAAAGAACACTGACAATCAAAGTAAGAAAAGTTATTCTTATATTTAAATAATGTCATGTGGCTTTCAAAGGAAGGTATGATTCTATAATGTTTCTGATCAATATTAAATCTGTTTAAAACACGTGTTTTAAAGAAATAATACTTTGAAACAACAAAGTTTTGTGGAATTAACTGAATAAACAATTCAGGTAATACTGTAAAAATTATCTTAAGATATGTTTTATTTTCTGTGAAGCCTTGTACATTCCTGTAATACAATCTGGGAGGCATTTTCATCGATATGGGTGTAGTGAACCTGAAATGAGCTCTTGGTGCCAGGAAGGAAATGTGCCAGCTCAGGAAATTTCAGTGGAACTGCTCAGGACTTCCATTAAACTATTGAAATAAATACATTTTATTTTTTCAGCTTCTCATATTCAGTATTCAATAGGCTGGGTTATAGCTTACAAAAAATGTAATAATATTCTGTATATTTTAAATAATAAAATTCTAAAAATATTGGCAAGAAAAATACCAATTATTATAAAATTGTTTGAGATAGTTCAAATCTTAGAAAACAATTGGATCTTCTTCAGTTCAGTGAATATGTATATTAGTTCCTGAAAAAAATTTTCAATTTTAGTTTTCTTAAGATCTACAGAATTTATCATGAAAAATGCAAAGATTATTCCACTGAATACCTGACAGTTCAAGAAAATATTCATTTCTGCATTTTGAATATTTTTTTCCTTTTCAGTGTTTTCCCTTCTCGCTCAGGTACATAGACAGAGGGAGAACACACATACCACTTAAGTTTCTCTAGAACTAGGAAAAGAAGTACAAGTAATTGCTTATGGTGTAATGGTTGATATGAATTGATTTTTTTTTCCCAAAAAGGTAATAATAAAACCAATATCTAATGAATTTACTAAAAATTTGTCATGTTAATTGCATTCTTTTCTTCTAATCATATTCAGATTAGATATGAATTGATATTTTAATTAATTAGAAAGCTTTAAAATTAAAAAGAATCAAATATTCACAATTTAGTCAGAAAATACCAAATACCAGATTGATATGAGTATGAAATTTTTAGTACTAATGACAATGCTTGACATATAGCTTTATCTATATTATATAATGTATTTTTGATCAAAGCATTACATCTTACACATAACACAAGGATAGTTTGAGTTTGTTTAATTTTCATTGACAGCTTTTTAAAGTGATATGCTTCAACAAATAAGAAAATATATTTTAATTTAGAATAACATTTACAAATGAAAGCATCCACTCAAAGAATTTTTTGAGCAATAGACATAATTCAACTCTTAGAGGTACCTCTTTGAATGTAGCACATGAATAATATAGTATGAATATTTAATATTTCAGATAATTTTCTGCTGAGGACCACAAAGCTTTTTTAGCAATGCCAATGCATTGCTGTGTAATATCTGACAGTCATGTATTTTTGACTACCATTTCATAAGTGGAGAAACTGACTCACCAAGTATAATACCAAGGTTGTTGAATGGATTCTGAATTAAAGAAGAAATAAAGCTACTCAGTAAATGGAAAATGATTTACTGAGGGTCAGCTGTGCCAAAATAGCTAAGTATACTTATTTGATAAGATAAATTTCTCTAAACAGAGGAAATAAAATAATTTTAATCTCTACTTCAGTAAAATATTTGACATAGAGTTGTGTGGGGGATTTGAGATTACACAGGGAAGTAAAGGATTAGTCCAGGAATTATAAGGTGAGTTAATAACTTCTTTGAGGCGAAAAGAACAAATTAAAATGAAAGGAGACAACATGTGTTGATGTAGCCATTACTGGTCTGCTAGAGGATTCCCTCACAGAATGATCTTTGAATAGCTCTCATCTTTATATCCCTGATAATGTCAGTTGTGCAAAAGCTGGGAGAGTGCTGATGGCAGAGAGAGAACTGGAACCCATCACTAAAGGGAGGATGGGAACCTTACAAGGCAAACATGAGCCACACAAAGTTAAATTCAATAGTACTAGTACAATATAGTACAATAAAGAAGCATTTAGAAACTAAAAAAAAAGTCACCTTTTCAGGGTGGAGACAGGGTTGTAGTGATAAGACACTGATACAAAATAGCTGAGTTGGCTATAATAGACAAATTTTACTACAAAATCCATTTGCAGGAAAGAAGAGGGGAAACACTGACATTCTTACACAGCCTTATTAAATTAAGCCTGATCAACACTCATTTGCCTTTTGCTTTTTCCTGATTGTCCTCTTTATCCAATCACTTGTCAATTAAATCAGCATTTAATTCTAAAGAAAATTGTTGCTGCAATAAAGAGCAGAATTGCCTTACTTCACCTTGACTCTACAGTATGCCAAGATTGTCAGAACAGCCATGAAAGCCAAGTTCTTATTTTAAAAAATCACTCTTTAAAAATCCTGTCTTACAGAATGCCACAAAACAAGTTGGCAGAAGTCCTCCCGGTTTTCTAAGTTCCTGCTCTGCAAGCTGCACACTTTGACACGTGGGTTACATGTAATATCAAATCTATCCACTTACGTCCTTTCCTTCTGGTACACATAATCATAAATTTCCTATCAAAGAAAAACAGGACAAAACAAATACAGTAACAGCAGAGATAGGCACTATTCCTGCAGAAACAAACATTTCCTTTAAATAAAATTGCTGGTAATCCAGAACTCACTGGCATGGTTCTTACCTGTAAATATATTCTAATTTTATTGTGGGTTCAGGTTCCTTTTATGACCTCCTATGACTTTTTAACTTGGGTTTTCCTTCTTTTAAAGAGAATCTATGCAACTTTTTGTACGTGCCACATTTTTATAAAAATATAAAAAATGCTTAAAATATTTGTGACTACAGAAACTATTTTTTTCATGTAATATGAATTTTTGGAGTAGAGTAATATACTTATACCTTCTAGAGGAGGTAAGACAATTCTCTTGGTTTTCTTAAACGTACAAATAATCTGTTCCTATAAGTTCTTTGACTTCAAATTTACAGCAGTAGATCATACAATTAATATAATGCAAATAATGTGTAATGTTAGAATGCTGATGACCTTTTTTCATCACTCTAGTCCATTCAAAAGTTTGTTATGTGAAAATACTGAGACTATTTGCATGCTGTTTCTCTCTTTAATGAACTTGAATTTATGTCTTTGCTGTACAATATGAATTCAGTGCTCTTGAAGGAAAAAATTTTGGATTAGTCCTGTGGTAAGAAGGGGAAGCTTCTGCAGTGAACAAAGCATTATGTTATTACAACTTATGGACAACAAAATAACATAGTGGTGGATTTCATATGGAGGCCTTACTTGGCTTATTAAGTCTCAGGGTTCTCACTACAGAAAAGCCAGCAATCTGTATTTTTCTGGCAATGAATACAGTGTATTCACAGGATTTTTATAAAAGAATATTTATCAGCATGTTTTTCCCAATATTCTTTACTGCTAACAATAAAATCTAGCTTAAATTTTGAAAATTGAGCATTAAGAATGTAAAGTCTACAGTTAAATAGTTATAAATTTAGACATCTCCAGGAAAAATTCTTTACCATCTACATTGTAACAATTTAAAGTTGAGAAAATAAGATTAAAAGGAAAAAAAAACCCAAACCAAAACAACAACAACAACAAAAAAAACCCTCAAAAATATCTACTGATAGTTAGAATGGACAAAGTAAATCTGAGTAATTTATTTGGAAGGAACATGCAACATATCTCTGGGTCATAAGATCTCTTGTTATTGATTTGACTCCATTTTAGTCAAAGATTTTACTACTGCTCTTATTAACTATATCTAAACTTTGATTTGAAATGAGATTGAATAACATGAGTGATTTCTCTTTCCATTCACTGCAGGAAGGTTAAGCCTAAAGAAGACAAAAAGGAAGAGGGAAAATAATTTTTACATGTTTTCTGTTAGTCTTTATCAAATACACAGAGAATACAAAGTCTTTATTTTGTTAATTTCCTTAAAACACTGCAGTTTGTAGAATACATAGTATCATTTTAAGGCAAAATCTGTATAGCAATTAAAAAATAAGTATTTCTTGTGTTTTATCTACTATACATTGATCTGGTGGCCAAATATTTACTATATGCTGCAGGCATAATGGAATAAAGAAATTACATAAAAACTGTAGAAGCAATGTCTATAAATTTTAGCAAATTGTGTTATTTTAGGAACTAATCTTGCCAATTTAAATAAGATTTTATTTTAGATTAATGATTCGGGGAAAGGAGTTAGCTATCCAGTCAATTTTACAACACAGGCAAAAGAGAGATCCAGCAGACAGGAAGATGAAAAATTGCTATCAACTCAGGCTAAACAGTCAATGAAATATTAGCAGGTAAACAAACTTTCCTTCTTGCTATGCAAACAGCAGTCAGTACAGCAGCCCTGAAAGAGGAATGCTGATGGTAATGACAAAACAACGAAGTCAATTGTTCACATCAGTACGTAAAGCTTCAAAGTTTACAGATAACACAATCACTACCATTCATAACATAATGTTGACTTCTCCTGACATGTGTTTAAACCTTATCTTATAAAATGTATAATTTTTAAATAATGTAATCTCACCTTCTTCAAAAGCACCTTATCTTTTATTAACTTTTTTTTTCTCCCAAGAGTGAAATAACGACACAATCAGCAGCCTATTGAAAGACTTAGCAGAATCTGTTATTTGCATTGCAGGAGAGTGATCACTATAAAAAAATGTGTGTTAGTGTGTACATTAAAGTCCAGAAAAACAGTACATACTGACTATATATGAAAAATACCACAAACAGGATGTTCCACTGACTTTGCTTCTCTATTTCTGGTCAAATAAATCTATTCCTTATCATAAAATTTTACACATACTTTATGCATGAGTCAGGGTACTATTTTATTATGCTGGTTTGGAACTGTTGTAATTACTAAAGTCTCTATTGGGTATAGAAGATGCCTGTATTCTTAGCTCTTTCACGTGTCAAAGATAAACAAAATTTAGATATAAACATATTGCTTAAACATATTTAGAGTTTATTGAGATTCATAGCAATTAGTATTTTGAGTTAAATAATGTTGGGATCCATACACATACTAAGGTGGGACAAAGAACTCTGAGGATATCTATTTTCTTATCCTCCCAATTCTTGTTCTTTAGTCTTGTCTTAGGGGGAAAAAAAAGTTATGGTATGCAAGGTAAAAAATTATTCTAATTTTAGAGTGGCTGCTTGGAAGATCCCTGGGATGAGGTTATGAATTTGAGCATAAGGCGTATTATTTGTAATGCAGTTTCTCTTTACCATCCTCTACCTTTTGACCAGATAGAATCTTTTTTGTTTTCAGTCCAGATTAGGCAACTTAAGTTCTGCATATAATGTGTGCTCCAGTGTATACTCTCACTTGAAACAAGTTTTGAAAGCATTTAATGAATGAATTTGAATAGAATACTGTGACAATGCTCATCATCTTTGTTCTTTATCACATAACAATCACATAACAATCAAACTTTGCAATTCTTCTAGCAAACCACATTTTAAGCTTCACAGAGTATATCCGACATTTAAGCTTCACTAGATATATATCAGACATTACCTATATTATGATGTCTGTTGCTGTGGCTTAAATTTTTATTGCATTAGAGAACTAATATAGTGGTGAAAGCTATAGCAAAAAATCTAGAAAAATATTACATATGTTATTTCCTTTTCCACTGCTATGTTACTTTGGCCTTTTTTCACCCCCTAATTTTCAGTCACTACTTCTTCCCTTTGGCTAAACTGAATATAAACGCAGGTAATGAAATCTCTTTTTAAAGTGTATTTATACGCAATGCAATTGCGAAATTAGGCTGACCTTAACTTTTTTCCTAAGTAACTATATAGTTCTATGCATTCCTAAGAAAGAGTGGTGAAGGGTGCATGGAAGGAGAATAAGAAACGGAATGCAGAAGGATCTTGAATCTCAATTAAAATTATATTGTGACAAGTCAAAAGATTTGATGATGTAATGCAAATATTCCATGGTCCTGAATGATCATACTAGCCCACGTGGAAAGCTCACTTATCAAAATCACTTAATGAACCACTAGCTGTTTATCACTTCGACAGAGATTCTCCCCAACTTCTTCAGATTCAGACATCTATATTACATGCTGTACTAAGAGAGGTTTTATAGATGATGTAATAGAAGAAAGTGAGTCAAAAAAAGCTGAGATCACTCATTTATTGATTTGACTTTTCATTCTCAAATTATTTAGTTGACAGATGATGTTAGGCATAAAAAGTAATGAAAACATAGGACTAGACTATCTCCGTCTTTTGCTAATTGTTTATCAAGATGTATGGGGTAGATTTGCATTTGACTGGGGGCATACTTTCCTCATTTGTTTTTGCATTTGAAAATAACTTAGCCATTTCAATATCTATGAATTGTGAAAGATAAGGGTACAATGCAAAGGTTTTATTTTATTTTTTATGGGTACCAGCATTTTTAATACTTTGAGATCTGTTTTTCTAGATTTGTTATCTTATCTGTTCAGAACTGGGCTTTTACAGGCAGCTGTTGCTACTTTGATCCTCTGTGTATCCATCCAAAATGTTCTACTTTTTTGCCTAAGGCCTGAGTTAAGGCGCTATCAGGAGAAGTATCCTTTGAAAGGGAAGTTCTTTTTTCTCTTCCTACACATCACTGTTATACAAGTACTATCATTTCTTACACATAGAGTGACAATTTTGGGAGGTACTTTTATATTTTTTTTCCTAAACAGTTTATTATGGTACTGTAATAAATGAAGATAACTTTAAATGGCAAGGAGCCTTGAAGATGAGTTCAGCTTCCTTGACCTTCTGGCCAGTCCTCCTTTGATGCAGCCCAGGGTGCAGATGACCTTCAGGGCTGTGAGTGGGTATCCCATCCTTCTCTTGTATCAACTGCACCACTCACATGTCATCTGCAAAACTGCTGAAGGTGTACCTGACCCCACTGCCTGTGTCACTGATAAAGATATTAAAAGGCACCAGTCCCAAGACAAAGCCCTGAAGGACACCACTCATCACAAGCCTCTACCTGGAAATATAGCCATTGAACACATCTCTGTGGCTGTGTCCATCCAGCCAGTTCCTTATCCACCAAACAGCCCATTTTTCAAATCCATGTGTTTCCAATTTGGTAATAATGGTGTCATGTGGGACCCTGTTGAAAACCTTCTGTAGTAGTTTAGAGAGATGACATCAGGTGACCTTCCCTTGTCTGTCATTGCAGTCAGTCCATCTGTAGAAGGCCTCCAGATAGCCAGGCATGATTTGCCTTTGGTGAAACCATGCTGGTTACCTCAGATAACCTCCTAGTCTTGCATGTTTCCATAAGGATCTGCTCCATGACCCTCCCAGGCACAGAGGTGAATATGACAGGGGTGTAGTCACCCAGCTCTTCCTTCCCACCTCTGCCCCCCACGCCCCCCAATTTTTAAAAAAATAGGAGCTATGTTTTATTTTTCCAGTCACTGGAATCCTCACCTAAGCATCATGAATTTTCAAATACCGTGGAGAGTGACTTGGCAAGGACATGAGCCACTTCCTTCAGGATCCTGAAATCCTCCTTGAGAGAACCCATATATATACATATATATATATATATATGTGGCTGGTGAGTTTC
The DNA here is from genome assembly GCA_030060385.1 of Muscicapa striata striata. Classification (NCBI taxonomy): domain Eukaryota; kingdom Metazoa; phylum Chordata; class Aves; order Passeriformes; family Muscicapidae; genus Muscicapa; species Muscicapa striata. Next base: position 2,079,146 of record JAREIS010000255.1, read on the forward strand.
TTCAGGTAGTCTTGAGCCTGCACTTCCCATGTCCCAATGAGAGGGACTTTGCTCTCCCACCCCCATCTGTAGGTTCAGGGACTTGAGACACCTGGGAAGTCAGACTGACAGTAGACACCAAAATGAAGAAATTACAGATTATCTCAGCCTTGTCTGCATTTGTTACATGTTCCTCCTTCTCTTTTATTGGTTGGGTACACTCTCCTCGGCCTGTATCTTCTGGCTAATAGACTTTGAGAAAACCTTCTCATTACTCTCAATATGCCTTCTCAGATCATATACCATTCCATGCTTCCCTCAGCTTTCCTGACCCCAGTCCTACATATTCAAACCTTATCCCTATATTCTTCCCAGGAAACATGTCCCTGCTACCACTGGCTGTGCATTTCCTTCTTACTTCACAGTGTGAGGAGCAGGTGTTTCCTCAGCCAAGCAATTTTCTGACCTGTCTTACTTGATTTCCCACACACTGGAGTGGCGAACACTTGTACTCTAAAAGAAAAATTAATTTAAAAAAGATGACAGCTCTGACAGCCCCACTGTCCTTAAGAATAGTTTCTCAGGGAATCTCATCCATCAGTTAAACAGATGGAAGTTTACTACTCCAAAGTTCAGGACTCCTGACTTTGATCTTTCTCAAACCAAGACTATGAGTTTAAAAATACTAAAGTATCTTCCTACGTCTCTAACACCTTGTCTTCACAGCTGTCTAGAAAAATAAATATATAATTAGAAGCCACAAGGGCCTGTGATCTGTGCCTTTTCCTTAGAATTTCTTGGGCATTACATGTCTCCTTCCTGTTATGATTTTCTTAACTGTAAAATAGGAATTATAATACTTTATTTGCTCAAGAGGAATATGTATCAGCTGTCTGTGGAATAAAAATATGTAAATCTTTATTTTCTTACTAACATATTGGGCTTTATTTGTGAAATGAAGTAATAAATTGCAAAGTACATATTAAATCTGCAAAGTGTAGAAAAATAATTATGTAGTCTTAATTAGGAAACACAGTGATAGATTTTGGGGTTTTTTTTTACTGTATAGACAATAGTATAGTGAAATAGCGTGGTCTTTCTGAGCAGAGGTCTTCAAATACAAAAACAGTGGCACTGATTGCTGTATAGCCAGATGAAACAATATAATTAAAATATATGCCTACCAGTTATAAAGAGGAAGAAAAATAAACAGAAATTAAAACTAATGAGAATAGAACACTGGCAACAGCAGCCAAAAAGGAGGCAGATTGGATAAATATTACTGAGCAGCCCTAAAAATACCCTGGCACATTACAGACATGCAGCAAGTGATAAGCAAAATCAAGATCAAAGAATTTTGAAACATTCTCATGGAAAATAGAATTTACAGATTAATGGGCACTTTTTCTGCCATCGTTGTATTTTTAATTATTGTTGTATTCTGTTTTCCTAGAATACTTTTGAATGTAGAGTTGCATTCCATGCTCCAAGGATAAACAATTATATTTTTTCCTTCTCAAAAATTTTTTTCACTGCTCAGATTTAATTTAAATTTTTTCTTTGGAATAAATTTTTGTGATTTTATTTTTTGTTGAAATCAACCACACTGCCTATGAATATTAAGAATTTGTGAAACATGCAGTATTAGTCACAGTTATGACTGGAGAAAAATATGTTTATGAAAGGTTACAATATAATGCCAAGTTAAGATTATAGAGGTCTTTATATAACCTTGTGTATTACTGATTCCCACACAATCATTTCATTTGAGAGTTCTCAGCTGAAGAAATAACCTCATAGCATGATAAAAACAAGACTTTTCAGAATAGGAATACAAACCAGAAACTACATAGGTAAATCATAATAATTGCTGTCTAACATCTGAATCTCTTCTTTTCTCACTATTTTATGAAGACTACAAAGAATAGTGGTAGTTAACATCTTAGTAAGTTACCTTAAGAGGCTTCCAGTTATGTTCCTGTTCCATCTCTTATTTGATCCTGAGCAATTGCCTTAAGATGAAATTTTTGAATATGTGAAGTTAGAGACAATTAGGAGGTGTGAGTCTTCTTGCATCTTAAAAATCTGAAGGACAAATATTTACATTGCATGCAGAATTTGCAGCTGAGGAATTGATAGTGCTGAAGAGTCTGACAGCTGCCTCTGATTACATCAAGTCAGAAGCAACAAAGCCATGCTCAAGAAATCCTCTATTCAATGTAAAAAATTATTGTTTCTCAAGATTATTTGCTCAAGCACAACATAAACATGATTTCAGATGAAATTTCCTATGATTTTTTTTCTTCCAGATTTGGAAAGAAGGTATTTCCCAGTTCCTATGAAATTACCTTTTTTGTTCAACTTGTTTAGGAAGTCGGTGACACCTGAGTCTGATTTACTTCTGCATCTGAGGACATATGTGAAATATTTTAAAATGTGCAGATTAACCCTCTAGTTACTCAAATATCTCATTTCTGAAGGAAGTTAAATAACATCTTCCAGAATGCGTTAAATATTCTCAGACACTGCTAATGTGAGGCAGTAAATAGCTAACATAACTGTCACGTTTATGACACACTGTAACAAATTTAAAGAATTTAGCCTGAATAATTCATCTGCACCTGATATTCCACAACCAGGTTGAAATGTTTTTTAGAGCAAAAGAAAATATCTGAGGCAAATATGTAACACTTCCACTTTTGCTCCAGATAACACTTTACCTGTTTGCAAAATTTTTCAAGAATTTTACTGTGCTGCTTTGCTGTAGACAGTAGCAGTAAAGACAGCAGAATTTAGCCCCTTTGTTAAGAGCAGACAGTAAAAAACTAGCAAACATACTCCACCACCATCACCACTATCACCAACCCCCTCACATACACACATCTGCAGCCTGCCAGCTTATTCGTGCTAATATTTACCACCATGACTACCAACCCCAAGAGATATGTGAAGCAAAATGTAAGCAGAGGGTGGTGATATGTCCGTTTGAAAGTGCAAACATGTTAAAAGAAAGTCTGTACTTCAAAGGAGTCTGCAATGGTGAAGTCACCAACAGGACTTCAACAATGCAATTTTTATAAATGAGTGCCCAGTAAGCTAATACACTTTTTAAATACAAGTCCTTTGTGCCAAATGATAAAGTACAATCATTATCAATCTGGTAAAATGAATGAACTTTCAACAAGAATTGATGGTGCATATTGTGTATCCACTTTGTCAGTGCTGCACATGGCACAAAGGAGAGTTATCTGAAACAAATCCCTCCTGTAAAGGAGGAATAAGATTCAGTAAATATATAAACTGGTTATCACACAAGGTGATAACATTTATGATGTGTTGATTGTATTGTGTGTAATATACAGGATAAATGAGTTTCGTATGGGCAAGTGTTTATTGTCCACATGTGCACCAGCAGTCAGGGCAGTTTAAGAAAACTTCATGCTGAGACAGCTCCCATCTTCTACCTGTACATGAGGCCGATTTTATTGCTATCCTAATGAAATTTTCTCTTCCTTTTTCTCACTGGGTACAGGCTTGGACACATTAAATATTTCCTTTATACTAACTCTGGTGTCTTTTGATCAGAACAAAACTCAGTCTCATTTAATGGGAAAAATCTCAATCTGCACTAGCTTTGATGTCACAAGTTTGCTTGCAGTGACAACAAAAGGAGGAAAAGGTCAGAATTGAAGTCCTTACAAAAAACACATCCAACATTCTGATGTAAGAAAATCAGCATAACAATAGACTTATTTGGCTTATCTAAACCAGAAGATTTCTACAAATTCTCTATCTTACAAAATCTAGCACAATAACTTAAATCATGTAATTGCATTTTCTGTGAAAAAGTAGTTCTTTTTATTGCAAACAACACTAATGTATGATATAAAATTTGAAATCTGCCTGATCCAGGCTTCTGACCCCAGCAGAGACCAATGCAAATATTTCAGAAGAAATGAAAGAATTCAGCTACTGATAAAAATCCCATGTCTGTGGGTCAGCAACTTTAAGAAAATATATACTACACAAGAAAAAATGCCAAGACCCATAACTCATATTTGTCACATTCTCTTATCTGCTCAAAAGCAAATTATCAGTATGCCTTACTCCAAGATGACTATGTTAAAATTAAAGGGTAGGTGCAAGTTACTTTGGTCTGTGTACTGAAGTTAATTTACTACTTTACTGAAGTGTCCTATTTTCATTTCTCTGCATTCAAAGACTCTTCATGCAAAAATCTAATGGCCTACTGTACTTGTGGATTGAATTCTACAGATGTGCAGAAATCTCTGTGACTTCCTTCAGTGAGAGTAAATCAGTAAATATTACGTGAGATGGTGTCTGTACATATGATGTAATTGCTACTTTTTTCTGTTTATTTGGGACTGTATACCATTGTGTAACTAACACACTTAAAGCACCATTTCCCGATAAAAGAAGGATGTTGATATTATCCATGTCTTTAAAAATTAAATGACTACTGTTCTATTCAGGAACTCTAGAAGAAGAGAAATTGTAGAATTACAAAGAGATGAAATCCGGGGAGATAAATTATTTTGTATATATGGTAATTAGGTGACATTGTGATAAGAACCTTAGAAATATGATGGATGGACTTTGCAATACAATGTTTCACTGATATTGCTTCTGCATACATACTCATTCTTTCCTCTTCAGAACAATATTCAGCTGCTAATCTCTTTATACATGTACTTGTTCTTTGCCCTTTTGGTCTCATTCAGAGCCACATGAATCACTCCCATTCCAGTTCACATAGCATTCTATGAACATTGCTGATGGTTCAGCTAGCACACAAATCACAGGCAATAAATATGTAAATTGTTCATTTTCATGTAAACACGAAGCCTTCAACAGAATTTTCATGCACAAAGGGAGTTGCTGGAAGTTGGGTATCTCCTTAGAAATGAAGCATGACTGGGAGAAGTTTGCCTTGGTTATTGATAAAATCAATATAAATCATTAAATACTTTGCTGCTTCTAATTGCAGATGCTAGTATTAAAAAAAATACAGGATAAATGGAAAATATGATCTTGTTTTGTCTTGGGAAAAAAAATTACAATTTAATATTCATATAGTAAACTTTGTTGAAAATAATATGTGCAATCATACACATTGAAATCTTAGCTTCAGAGAGCAAAGAAAGGAATTTAAAAAAAATTTTTAGTCTGGGAGGTGCTGCACCAAAACAGCCTGAATATGAACATTATCCATAACCAAATTATACATGATAATTTTACTTGTTAATTCCTCTGTTGTCTTAACATTTTTCATTTTCATCTGTCTAACTTGAGAGCAACTGTGCAACCATTAAGGATAAATTAGTCCTAAATTCACCAAAGTCTTTGCTGTTGATACAGAATATTGATATAGAATATTGCAGTGCAGAGGTTTGCAGATATCTACAGAGTTAAAAGCATATTTTCTTCAAAATACTGCATCTAAAAACCCCCAAAATCCTACACCTGTCTTCACACCAGCCACCAAAAGAAAACATATTGAAAAATCTCAGGTCAGTTCACAAGGGACTAGCTCATGTGTTAGAGCTGAACTTTAAAATATATACAATTTTCTATTTCATTTTACAACATGGCCAGTTTGTAGTTTAGAGTTGCTTTATATATTTTAATTGTCCCTTTCATAATTGCAATGTTCAGTTTGGAACAGTTTCAGATTATATGCTTTATATCCAATTTTCTTTAAAATACCTTGGTTATTTGACCTTTGGGCATCTATCTTGAATATTAAATAACTACCAGATGCTCAGCAGTCATCATTTCCACAGCCTTCCCTGCTTGCTATGTTGCATTTTACCTCCCATGTCTCCGGACCTTGTCTCACACAGCCTGACTCTGTGTTATGTTAAACAGTTTTGCTGCTGCTGAGCTGCCTTTCCTGCCCTGCTCTCTGTGTGCAGCACTGATTGCAACCATGCAGACCTATCTTTTGCTGTGCAGCCATGTTCATGCCTCAGTGATTTCACCTTCACAGCTTTTACTAATAAAGGACTGTACAACTGTAATAATACAATAGGTAAGGCAACTGCTTTCTATCTCAAAGCATACAGTTGCTGTCTCTCTCTTAATCTGAGATACTGTTTGACAGAGTATTTGACAACTACCAATATCATTTAAGATGTCCATGCTCAGTGCAACTTGTCAGCATGCTGAGCTCCTACAGCAATTAGTAACTGTCACTGCATATACTAATTTAATAAAACAATGTCAGGTCTTTGATACTAACTAGTAAAGGAGGTTTCAGACATATTTTAAAGAAACTCTTTGGACAGGAAAAATATGTCACTAAGCTTGTAAAATGTGTCTTCCTTATTTCTTTCAGTTAGCACAAAACCTGGTCTCTAAAGAATGAGAATTTACATTTATGGCTGGTGAGGGTATGGTGTTGATGCGAGCAATATTATCCAAGACTTATTCCTGTGGTTTATTTTTTAATTTGAAATGTTTCTAGAGTCTGCAGTTTGGAGACTGACTTTAGAATTAAATGAAAAGATTGGCTGTAATTTAAAGTTTGGACTAAATTTCACAGATTGCCTTCTTTTACAGGTCAAGGTCTAATTTCTTCATCATTCCACTTCCCTGTGACCTCATTTTCCTCTCTTACCTAAATGAAACCTTTGGAATTCTGAGAATCTCATTTTATATTGAGAAAAGGCAAGCTGTGACATAATGGGAGGATGGAATCTTAAGCTGTACCAGAGAAGGTTTAGTTTGGACATTAGGAAACATTTCCTCACAGAAAGGGTGATTAGAAATTGGAATGGACTGTCCAGGGAAGTCTGTGAAGTCACAATCCCTGGAGATGTTTAAGAAAAGGTTGGATGTGGCACCTTAGTGTCACAGTCTGGTTGACATGATGATGTTTTGTCATAGGTTGGACTCAGTGATTTCAGAGGTTTTTCCAGCCTAATTGATTCTGTGGTTCTGTGAAAATGTTGCACATGATTGTTTTGGAAAACAGCTAAGTTGATTTCCTGTTATATTTTAGACTATCTACTAAATTGTTAGACTATCCAATGTCTATCAAATCCATCTGAATGTGTGGTCATTACTTTGACATGTATTCTGACCCTGACTTCTGGTACCTTCAGCCTGTGCTATGAATCTGGCATGATTCAATTTCCTCACTATCCAGAAAGGTTGGGTAGAGTCTCAGATCTGACTTTTGTACCTACAAGCACAGGTTTCAAATTCAGACTTGAACAAAACTGTTAAAGTCAAAATGGGAGCAATAGGACTGGAATTTGCAATTCAGATTCCAGATGTTTCCTCAAAAAACAAACATAGATCATAATTCCATTTAAAAGAAAACTACATGGAAATTAGACTATTAGAATAATAGTTTTAAAGTATCATTTTTTAACACAATAGACATGTAAATTCTTTTTACATTGCTTGTAAAAAATACTCTCATCTAGTGATTTTTTCTGCTACTGTAAATACTAATATCTTACACGAAAATTGAGTTTTATCGGTTCTTGACAGCTGATGCTCTCAGGAAATGCCACAGAATGTGGAATTCACAGCAAAATGAATGAAGATATGTCAACAATTCATTGTTAATATTTATCTCACAGATATTCTTCCAGCTATAAGTAGTAGCAGGTATCAAATGTTCATGATTGACCATATGACAGAAATCTGAAAATGCACTTCTGGCTCTCATACAGCACAGAACAGCTGCTGGTGCCTGGCTGGTGGTGTGGAGAGCCACGGTCTGTGATGAAACCATGGTCTAGAAGATATCAGTTCTGACATATAGTAGGAGACAGAGAATACCCAGGAGGGTCTTTGTATAGCACAGCCAGTTCTTTATAATTAGCCTCTTATGAGAGCTGGCTCTGGCTGTACTTGTTTTTTATTAATTGAGATGCCCTCCAATTTACGTTTACTGAGAGATTTTTTTTCTGTTTGCTTAATGACACTGACCACATGCCTTTGTTTCACACCCCTTTTTATTAAATCTGGAGGTATTAGCATTTTAGCAACTAGTTGCAACACCTAAATCCATGCCGTATGGTACAGAGAAAATGTCTGCCCTATACTGGTAAAGCTGAATCCCAAAAAGATCTCAGTTTCATTGCCAGCTTGTCTGAAGACAGTGTGCATAGACACAGAAAAGCCTCTGTTGACTCAGTTTTTCAGGAGGTGTTGAGAATCTGTAATGTCTGTCGAAAGGCTGTCATTAATCTTTTTGAAACTGTTGCTTATTTGAAAAGAAGATTTCTGAATTTTTGCAGTCATGTTGGCTTGGAGATGCTGTCTTGATTGTCTCAGCATCTGCTGCAAGAGACTGTCTTTAAGACTCATAGAGGATGAATGTCAGAATAACATTTCTGAATATTCAGGGAAGAAAGAGGTGGATTGGAAGTAACCATGAATTTGGCAAGGCTAAACTGTGTCTTGCAGATCTGATTAATTTCCTGTGATAAATGACTAGATTTTGGGACAATGAGAGACTAGAAGATATCACCTACCTTTACAACAACCAGGCTTTGGACACTTAGTTTCCACAATGTTTTATATAAGTTAGAAAGCCACAGTAGGAACGGAAAACCAGGAATTAGACAAAATCCTGACTGGATGGCTGACCTCAGGGAGTCTTGACAAATGGGTTGTATGCTGCCTAAAAACTGGTAAGACATGGTGTCCATACCACGACATGTCTTATTTAATATCTTCCCCAACGGTCAGGGAGAGGGGAAAGAACCTTAGCTTCACATGCTGGTTGGTGACACCAAACCAGGAAAGCTGGTCATTGCTGGAGAGCAGGGCTGCTGTCCAGAGGAACTGGGTCATGCTGCTGGAGTGGACCTTGTGCAGTTCAGCATGGAGAAATACCAAGCCCTGCTTGTGGGAAACCAGAGCCTCAGGCAGTGGGACAGTCTAGACGTGCCCTGCCTGGGCAGCAGCTCTGCAGAAAAAGCCCTGTGACCCCGGGGGGCAGTGAGCACAGCCTGGAGCTGACAGAAGCTGCCCTGGGGCTGGTAGCATTCTGCACTGCAGGCACAGGAACTCCTGAAAATGGCATTTGTTCTCTGATTAGTAGCAGATTGTGTGCTTTGGAAAAAACAGCAGTAATTTACTTACGCTTGCATAAATGTATATTTATCTTGTCTGTGACTTCTCATCTCAACTGGTAAGAACAAAAAGTACATTTTTCTCCTTTAAACAGAGAAGTAAATAGTCTTATTTTCCAATACTGCATATTTATGAAAGACAAGGAAATACCCTTCTAGGTATTTCTGTGGAAAGGAGACTATCTAAAGAGCAGGCTGAGACCAGAGGCAGGAGACTGGTGAGGTACCACTAGGAGGAAGTAGCAGCATCAGTTAAAGAAAGTTGGAAGGAGGAGAACCTGAATGCTGGAATTGCTGAACATTGGGATAAAAGGGAAACAAAAAATGATGCAGGTGAGATGACAGATAACAAGAGAGATTTCGGCGGGATCTAAAAGCATGTAATTGGCTTCCAACAGAGGGAAAAAGTAAAAGGTTCCTCTTTCCCTTCCCCAGATGCTGGCTTTGCCCTCATTTAAATTGACCATTAGTAACAGCATTTTGTGCAATTTGTTTATGTTTATTAAAGAAAGAGTTCTCGTAGTAGCTACAAGCCTATTTTGTAACCTTATAATCCTGTATAGTTGCTGTCTGTAGTGTAGACTCAGTATGTTTGTAAATCTAATTTGTGAGCTTTACTGCTTTAATAAGCTGTATAGTCCAAGTGCATAGACTGAATACAATTTGAAATAAAGCATGGATATTTGAATGTAGAAGTCAGACCTAGCTTTGAAAAATGCTCAAAGCTTGTTGGGATTAACAAAATTCCATTTCTTGCAGGTCTGTAAACAATGAAGAGTGTTTTTTTCAGCAAGGTACTTATTTGGTTTGCTTTTACCTTATTCTTCCATGTTAGCACCCACTGAAGTCAGTACAAGCTGGATGCAGAATGTAGCCTTGAACCACAGTCACCTGCATTTCTTGGTTAATGAGTATGTACATATGATTGAAGAAATGGAGATATCTAATTTTGGGAACCATCTAATTTTAGTTAATTTATTGGAATATAAATTGTCAAAGTATTGCACACATTTTCTTTATAAGATATGGTTGCCTAGTAAAAGACATTTTCTCTGGGGACTTTGTCTGAATTAGAACAGAGATGTGAGTGTTGCCAGAATGCAATTTAGGTGTCTGGACATTGGCAAACATGCTGTCAGAGCACAGCTATCTGACAGTCTGGAAAGCATGGAGGTAATGCTATATTTTCTACAGTAGCTGGATTTTGCTTCCAAAGTAACAAGTTTAAATTAACTACTACATTTCATATTTAATGGAGATTTGCTATTTTAGGTGCCACTGTTTTGGAAAGAGAATATAAAATAGTGAAAATAAAATGGAGATCAACTTTTCTGTTTCAGTAATGCATTTTGAAATTAATAGATGTAAAGAAAAACTTCCAAGTCTGACTAAGGGACAAAATCTACCTGGAATATACTGGAAGAAGTAGAGGAGAAATTTAAAAATATGAAATTTCTAAATATATGAAAGTTCCAGACCAGCTTCATCACAAGACTGTAAATCTGCATACCTTGAGCTTGTACTGACAAGGAAGGCTGTATTTGCCTCTGTTTTACTGAAAGAATGCTGAAGCAATTTTGATTAACAAAGGCTGTGAAGTGTCACAGAATTAATGGCATCCTGAGAGGCAGGGCATATCAGCTAGATTTAACTCCTCTGTGGAAAGTAGTTCATAAATAAAATCTCAAGATGGCCTGACAAAACATTTTCTAAGAAATGTAAAATTATAGGTGTATTCTTGACAGTAAAATTTATACTAGAAGCAGTAAAAAGAACTTTATTAACATAAACAAGTCAAGTATCCTAATCCCTTTCAGAACTCCTATGTTTTTCTATAAGATGAACTATGGAGAGAGTTATCTTGCATATAGTTTAGCCCTGGTAGAGACCCTTGACTGCATCTTTTGAACAATGCTTTCTCTCAAAAGGCATTAAAAGGGTTGTGCCACTTCTCTTCATGGAATGCAGTTATGGCAAAGGCTGAATTTGATTGTAGTTGTGTAGGAAAAAGACAATGGGAATATGTATGGAAAGAGTTAAATTTTTAGGCTAACACAGATATTCTCAATTATTTATCACATTTCATAAAATTTGAAGGACATTAAATGAAGGCAGCAGTACTGGCTCCTGTATCAGGTTACTGTCTGACACCCAAATAACAGAGAGAGATGACTTCTTCATGTCTTTGCCACCACACGTTGTATGCCTGGTGAAAGCTGTCAATAATTGCTGGGGATTTTTTTCCCTTCCTGAATGCTCATAGCCTACTTCAAACAGTCCTGGTATTACAGAATCAATACCTTAGCGCCAGTAGCCACGGCAAAACTGTTACCATTATTGTGTTTACCCTGGATCAGGTTACACTCTTTCCTCCCAAAGCCACTAAGAGTTCTAGCAAGCACACACAGCATCTCATTGGCAAGTTCTTTTTGTCTTCTACAACTATCAAACATGTTTCCGTTTTCCCCCTTCTAGGAGGATGCTATGGCTGAGAAATAAGTTGAGAGGAAAGCAGGCAATGAGAGGAAATATTGCCTAGTTTTTAAATAAATGGCATCAGGACACTGATTCAAAATACCAGTGATTATTGAATTGGCACCCTGACCTGCTGAAACTGGTTGGCGGGGAAAGCCAGTAGGAGAAATGTACCATGAAAAACTTTGGGTTTACTGTGATTGTAAACAACACACTCTTCCCAGGTTTCTCTTCTCAGACAAAGTAGACACACAAGCTTGTGTTCAGAATGTCAAAGACAGAACCATTAAAAGGTATGATTTTTATATAGACACATTTAGTCTACCCTTTAATTAATCAACTGAATGCATCATTTTTTTACTTCAACTCATTCACCACTTCTCACTTTGTTGTGTCATTAAATATGACATTTCCACATTTGGAAAAAAATGTCAAGCTATAACACCGACAGCATTGTACTGCCTCCACTAAATAGAAATCATGACTGACAGCTTGAGTCCCAGAAGGAATAATTTTCAGTAAATAGGAAATACATAGTATTCATTATTGGCTTTAAAATATTTGGGGAAAAAAGTGAAGTGAAACAATTTTTTGCCACTTATTTCTGCGTCATGTATTGTTAATCCCACCTCTATTACTCAACATAGGCCTTTTTTTCCCCAATTATTTTTTAACCTTGCATCTCACAGTATGGTTATCACAGAAAAAAAAGATAAACCAATGAATGTACCACAGTTTGGATGAAATTAAAAAGCTGTCTTACTTACTAAAGTAAGTATTGTACTAATCACTTGTCTGTTCTTAGAGGTTTATTAATAGTACTATTTTTGAGTGCAGAGTCAGTGGGCAGGTTGGGAGTGTGATAGCTAAGAAATTTTAGAAAATAAGAGAGTTTGCTGCAGTCACTGGTTGCAGTTCACAGCTATTACAACTCTTGCTGTAAGATTAGTGATACATTTGGGGTTCTTCTGTTATTATTGGTTAAGCAAGAGGGAAAACAATTCTGAGATAAATACCAGTAAAAATAATTGTTTCAATGGTTGATCAAGATTTGAGCCTAGATTTTTGAGGTTCAGATATCTACTTTTAGTCAATAAATCCCTGGTAAATGTAGGGGGTAAGGTATGCTTAAGACTAGCACCTTTATATGTGATACCTGGTCTTCTGGTAACAATGAAAGGCTGGAATTGTGGGTCAAGTTCACTCCTACTGCTAGCAAAAAAGTTCACTTTTTTACTGCTAGTAAAAAAGCCCCGCATAAGAGAATATTGTCAGTGTAGAACTTTTTTTGTTTAACAGTAGAATTTGGATAAAAATGGTTTAGATTGTCAAGTCCGTTAAGAAGAGATAGCTAGGAATTGTCATTTCAATAAAACTGTCATGGAAAGCTTTTTCTCTACCATTCAAACCCTGATTTCTGAAAACCAGGGTCATATGTATAAAGCAGTTATAAATAATTGAATTTTAAAAAAAGTCAGTAACTTTTGTTAATATTTGAATGAGACTAAACATTTTAAAATAATTTCAAACATTTTCAAAGAAAAAGCCATTTTGATATCATAATAACATACATTGCTTAGAAAATGGAAATCAGTATCTAGGATGAGTTTTTTTCCTTTCATTTTTACATCAGAAAACTGTTAAAGAGCATTTTTTTCAAAGGGAAGTTTCTATTTTGATGATTTGATGAGTTTTTAAAAATATGATTGCCTGGGAAATTCCTCATCAGCTCCACAGCTGACACTGTAGCTAAAGACTAAATTCTGTCACTTAAGCAAAGCTTCTCACTGTGATCCTTTAAGGGGAGCACAAGTTGCACTCAGGTGCTGGAGTGGAGTGATGGTATAATCCCCTCCCTCTGGTCATTGGGCCTTGAGGCTATACAGAGACGTAAGAAGTATCTATACCATAACCACATTTATCTGGACTTTTTCCCCTATTCCACAGTCCTGTCTATCACTCCTGAGCAGATCTACTGACATATATTTTCACATGCTCCAAGGCTTCTTTGCCGTGCCACTGCAGAAACATAATATTACCATGCAAAAACAATTCGCAGGTAATCAAGGTCTTTCAATTCCAGCATTTCTCTTATTTACAGTAATGCTGTCTTAGTTGTAGCTAAGCTCTACTAGGAGTTCATCTTGAGCATTAATTTATCCTTTTTCTTACAGTCAATGTACATTAGTACTTGCATTCCCTGTTTCTTGTCAATATCCTGGGTCATGCAATACTTAATGAAAAATAAATTGAATTGTGCCCCTCAGTCTCAGATAACTCACATAAATTTTAAAATAGAAGAAATTCAGATTTCCATTGAGATAGAATGTATGGGGTATTCAAGATATAAAGTTTCTCTGAAATTTACTAAGATATTTAGACAAATTTTACTGATTCACAGGGTTAAGTTATCAGCCTCCTAAATTTGGGGCAATTCAAGGAAGCATTCAAAGAGGCAGCCTATGACTCTTTTCCACATACTGTCTAATAATAATCTTTCCATCTGTGCACACAAATGTTTGTGCTAGAGTAAACTCAACTATAATAAATGCAACGTTTACCATAGCATCACAGAGGAATTCTGGTGGCTGTAGGTAAGAAGAAATCTATTCTGTTGAAAGGAGAAATTGTGAGTACAGAATAAAAGGAGTTCAGGAAGAAATGTATGCCACTGTAAACACCACTTTCAAGATTTTGTATTGTGTGATCTCCTTCAGACAAGTGGAAAGACAGGAATAAATGCAACCATTATAAACTATTGAATACCATATCTCTCCTAAAAAATTTGTATTAATCATCCAGTCCTCAGAAATTCTGATAACAATATTTTTCTTTTCCATTATATATATTTTTATATTAAGTATCATTGACAAACATTGTTTAGATAGAAACTTAATGTCATTTCTCTGAATACATAAAGCTAAATAGAATATAGGAGGATATAATCTGAATCTGAAGATTTTGTTCTACATGATATTTTCCATAGCTCATTGTAGTATTTCCAAAGACTGGGATACCAATGTTATGACTCTAGATTCCAAACAAAAAATATATGTCATTATTTTAGAAGGAAATCTTTAACAGCAATGTAGTTGTCACCTCTAACATACAATTACCTTACTCTAGGTAACAGTTGTAAACTGGTAGAGGCAGTATTTAAGAAATCACTGTCTTTTAAAGTTATCACATAATTCTGAACTGCAAAAAGGCAAGATTAGTGGAGAAATGTCTTCATTTGAATTTGTTTTGAGTTAGTAAGACAAACTTTTCACACTTCATAAAATGTCTGTGAAATATACCAACTACCTCCCATCTCCTGGTACTAAAAATGAAGTGGAAGTTGAGCTCACCCTCACCTCCGCAATTATTTGCTTTTGGATTTTCAGAGACAAACCACGGTCATAATAGAGAAAAAAATCATAATGTTTATTCTGTTATGAGGAGATTTACATCATGGTGAAGAGCATTTTTGTGGTCTGTCTTCTAGCACTACTACCATCCATAAGTCATAGCTACTTTTGCAGATGACAATGTTGAATGACCTGGCAGTCAGTTTGTTGCCTTCCATTCACTAAGCAATTGGGTTTTGAGTTAAATAGTAGGGGCAACCAAGAGCATTTTTTCTACTATAGAGTTCTAGATTTCACTAAGCCACATTTGATCACTGAGTGGACACAGCAGCACAATCAAAGTGGGCTCTTTCAACATCTTAAAATTCAATGTAGACATAGCCTTAAAGACAAGATTAGAAACAGTAGGCTTCCATCTTCTGATTATGAAGAAGATGGAATTATTTATTTATTTATTTATTATTTATTTATGGAATTAATCTATTATTTAGAACTGTACATCCCTAACTAAAGAATTTTAATTTTCAAATATAAGCCTAGTGTGGAAATGTTTCACTACCTTGCCACTGAAGTCAGTATGAAAAATTAGGTTTTTGCCCTTGAAGTATCTTGAAGAAGAAGTTATGAAATATAATTTTAATTTTTACTTAATCCATATACTAAAAGAAAACAGCATTATCTGATGTGATTGAAAAAAAAAATTCTTTGTCTCTGAAACTTAGCATTTTTTTCGTATTTTAAAATGCAAATAATTTATGTTGAAAAATAAATGCAATCAATTTTCTGAATGAAATTATTTGGCCCTCATATTCTCCCACCGTTACTCCAATATATCTTTTGGGTGTCATATCTTGCAATTGTCCATAATGTATTTTTTAAAAATAGAAAAATGCCATAAGCATGTTGAAAAACCCGAGAGTATTGATAATCCTTCAAAAACTGTGTCTCTCTTGAAGTGTGTATTCTCCCACCTAGGCTATCATGAATGGATTCCCATGAAGAAACTGAAATTTCTGGCTCCCTCTGATGGTCCACTTTGGAATGATGTATTCATAACTACCCCTTCAGATGAAATATTCCATTTAAATTTGTTTGTAAGTCATTCTTGGGTATGAATAGTGTGGTTCCATTCCTTTACTTTCTTTCTCTCTTTTTGAGTGAGTTTTTGGAGACACTTTTCAACTTTGTTGTATCACTTGCCAGCCAGCCACTAGCAGACCTCTAATACTTTATGTTCTTAAAATTGCAAATTGGTATTCTAAGGCTTTCTCCTTCCAGGTTTCCATAGCAACTCTTGTAGAGCTTATTCATTAGAAAGAGTTCTGTTTAATTGATCTCCTAATGTATTGCTTAATAGTAACTGTTAAGCAGTCTTTTGTTTCCAGGTCATATTTAGGGTTCACATATTTGCATAAAAGCATTTCATTAGCTGAAACCAATCATTATTAGTAATTTTCTTTTTTTAGTTTAAAATAACTAAACCATCATTGAGATTTTCTGAATAGCAAATATTTACATCTTGCTGAATGGGTTTTCTCTGTGAGCCTGGGTGCTTTGTTTCTCTGAGCAGCAAGAAAATTACAGAGCTTCAAAATGTTAATCAGGGAAGACAAAAAGAAAGTGGCTTTTTTTACAACTGAAATGAAAATGCACAGTGATGATAACCATAGGCCACAGGCAATATTTGATGACGAAGTTGTAATGGATAAATATCCTTTAAAAATTGCAGTAATGCACTGCCCAACTTGAATACATTGGGATTTTTTTCTATTATGCATAACAATCATTTTCTGACAGTTTAGGTTATGAAAGTTTAAAACACTGAACAAATCCTTTTTTTTTTTTTTTTCCCAAAGTGATGCTGTCCAAAACCCTTTCCACTTAGACTAGTTCTTATGATTATTATTTTTTTTATGGTCAAATATATTAATTCATCTGGTTCTGTTATTGCAGAGTTGTTTGCAGAGTTTTCTGCTGCTTGTCAGCCTACTGGGCTACATGAATGTCAAACAATTCATCCAGAGTCACAGGATGAATTTTGTTCTTGAAAATATAAAAACTGTGTTCACCAAGAGCAAGCATTTAAATTCTCTCAAAACAGCTATGAAAAAAAAAAAAAAAAAAATATATATATATATATATATATATATATATATATATATTTCAAGGAACTTAGTCACCTTGAAAAATAGAGCTAGCCTACCAACTTTTTCAGAAATTAATGAAGAGTATACAACATATGGCTAAGTTCATGTTATACATATTATGCATCTGACTACAAATTCACCAGTGCTTAGAACTTGTAGTTTTCAAGATTCTTTCACTAACGTAAGTCTGATTCTTTTTCTCTTTTGGGTTTTTAAAAATGAGATCTGCAGTTCTCAAGCACAGGACTTCAAGACCTATGAAAACAAGAAAGAAGTGATGATTTCTGATTAATTTCCAAGACTTATACGGCATAAATTTTTTTCAGATCTCAAAACATTCACGAGCAGTTGTCTCTCTGAGTAGTCCAATATTATATCCGTAGCTTGAACAAAATCCACAATGTTGGGAAAATAATTGAGGGGTTCAATAGTTGAAATAAGAGGAAAAGTATTGTCTTTAGACTTTTGTTTCCTGATAAAATACTGACAAAAATTGCTTTTGTTATTGCTTATATTCTGGTATTACTGTGAAGGTATCCAGAAGGGGAAAATGCATTCAATGTTCATGATAAAAGGAAATCTGAACTCAGTTCCCGACTCATAGCTTCATGTTTTTGGCTTTACTGAAACAATACTCATTAGTACTTCTTGCCCAATGATTAATTTAAAATATGTAAGAAGTACCTCTAAAAGAAAAGTTACTTGGTTGAGCTTTCCAAGAGGTCAAAATATCTGGTTCTGTTTTCCATTCATTTTTTGACATTTTGTAAAATGTTGGTATGAAGAAAAGCTGTGCCAAAAATATTCCTGAGAAGCTTATTTATTTTTATATATAACATAAGGCAAAGTAAGCATGAACCTTGAGAAATTTCAAGATTGGCAACAACCTCTTGGCTACAGCAAGAAAATAATCTATGGTTTCAAGTGCTATTCATTTCAAGGGGTTTATTTGCACTGTGAAGCTCAGCAAACTATTCCCATTTTGGTTTTTCGACCCTACAGAAGTAGTTTGACTGTACTAGTCAGGTGTCCCTGACTGTAACAGGACTTAAACTACTTGCTCACATATAATATTCGACACAAGGGCAGCTAAATGTAGGTAAGAACTGAGGCCCACAGACTATGACTCTATAGAACAAAGGTTTCAAAGAGAATATTAATTTTTATCTATAATGGTAACTGCTCAATACTTCCTATGAAGCTACCTAGAACTTGATTTTCAGTTATAACCTCTCAAACACATCATCATTTCTTTCACATCAAGAGTTGTTTATACATAGAATTTTTTTTCTTTTATCTTATTACTTTTTATTGCATGCAAAATATCTAGGGGGTATGTATTGTTCCAGAAACTTCTGCAGTCAGCCTTTACACTACTTGACTATTTAAACCCTTGAAATATGGGACTCAATAAATAAAGCAACTGAAATTGAGAAATCCAGTATGACAAAGCACAATCTGAAATTGAATCTATATCCTCTCACTCTTCTTCCTGTGATACTGTCTGAGCTTACTACATTGCTGTTGCTTTTTCCTAGTTTTATTTCCAGGAACTAGTCCTAGCATTGATCCTTCTACCTGTTAGGTGTGATTAAGACTTTAAGACAAGATTTTCTAAATAAGCATCCAGGTTGATCAGTCAGGTTTGTGCTCCTGTCTAGAGTGCCAACTTGATGACAATACTTGTCTTATTTCTTCCTCTTCCAAAAAGGTAAAATTATAATTTCTTTGTGGAAAGGAAAAAAAAAAACAGAAAAAAAAAAAAAACAAACAAAACAACTACTGCAGGCAGCTTCCATTCAGACCACAACGTTTATTTTTATGCCTTCACATGGTGAGAATATTTATGTTGTTTAGGTAAATTTGGCCTCCTGATACAGTGATTTAGTGACTGCACCTTCACTGCAAAGCTTCAGAGTTACCATTGCATTGACAAAAAAAGTAGGGATTTCAGCTTCATACCTAAAACTATAAAGTATCTTGCAACATTCCTTAGAGAAATATTTGCTCTAAATTTGACCAGACATCAGTTCAAGAATTTTGCTACCTTTTTTCTTAGTGCTGTTGTTTTATTAAAAAAAAAAAAAAAAATTGTCAGATGTGTTTATTTTTAAATTTTCTAATTAGTACCTTAATTGCATTACTGGCAAATTATGCAGGTTTTTACTAATCAATAAAACAATGATCCTCATAATGAGATTACACAAGAAGCAATAATAGTTATCTTGTTATCAACCTTGAACATTACTTCCCATTATTAAAATTCACAATACTCAATAGGTCCCTCAAAATATCTTACTACTCCAGTGCATGTTGCAGCATCGATATTTTCACTGTGGCCTGTGATTTAATTTCCTTGTTAGCTGTAGCATTCTGAGTGGGATTTTGTATGCAAATTGTAGTAAATCAGTATGAGCAACATCCACCACAGTTACTTACTGGCTTTCTCCATGGAAGCTACGGATGTTTGGAGCTATAACCATGTTCTGTTAGTGATCCCAGCTTGGTGTTGATAGGCAGAAATATGTTTTCTATTTAATGAGTGATGATGATTGTGCAAATAGGTATGCAATATGGTGCAGATACCCTCCAGTAACACCTGACGTGGCCAACCTTACAGAAAATCAAGCTGTGCATGCCCATCCAGTAACAGCCAACACAGCAGGGCTATGTGATTTAAACCAGCCTGAGCTGGTTTAATCCTAGAAGGTTCAATCCTAGAAGTACCAGGGATTCTGGGTGTGTGAGGGTTCCTGGATTGTGTATGGCATAATGCTGGGGTGGGGCAGCCCTTGCAGCCTGCTGCCACCAGCTGGGGCCACCATGCTCGCTCCCAACCTTCTCCTTTTGGCTGTGTCACCCGACCACGGTGCAGGAGGGTTGTGTGAATCATTAACATCAAATGTACTTGTGAATAAGCTGTGTTTTTATCTGAGCCCATTTAATCATACACTGTCACTTTCATCTCAGACTGTGACAGCCTACCAGCTGAAGCGTGCTGAGAAGATAATCTTCTTTTCAAAGACAAAAGCGATCCAATGTGATACATACTCATCTAAGGGCAGTAGACATTAAGAACATGTTTCTGACATTTCTGTAAAGATAATCAAAAGGAGAAGGACTCTGCTCAGGAGAAAGGTGGCTTCTTGAGCAGGACAAATACCTGTTTGGGAAGTTGAGGTGTGGGCAGCTTATACATAGTGTCACAGTGAAAGCAAACCAATGAAGTGTAAGTGCATTGTTGTTTACAGTGGACAGATCTCATGCACCAGCTTTTTTTATTATGTTTAACAATGAAACTTCTTCCTTGGAAGCCAAATCTTAAAGTTGAGAGGTATAGGTTTTAAAATAATACAATTCACAATCATGAAAGCAATAAATGACAGAATTAAAATGAGAATTTAAAATCTTAATGAGCTTAAAAGCACAGTTATTTCTAAGAAATAAAAAATAATGTCAAAAATACCGTGTATTCCAGTCCATCATATTAACTTATTTTAAGTAAAGGCTTTTTTCCCACCTTTTTTGATAAGAAAGGAAGTCTACACAAAGCATTAAGTAACAGCAAAAATATTGAAAATTTTGTGACACACTAAGATCATAGCCTCATTATCTAACTTTAAATATAACAGTGGTGCTTCCAAATACTACACAGACATATAAAAACCCCAGTGCTGCATGCCTGCATCCACCCTCTGTTTTTGCTTTAGGCAAAGCAGTTCATGAAAAATTAATAAACATAACCAAGTGTCCTATTACCCCTTAACTAGCAACACAGTCACCTCTCAAAACCCCAAATCATTTTAGAATTAACAACTGACTTATCTTCTTCAGGGTGTCAATTGTTTCCAGTCTACTTGCAACTTCCAATTTACCAGTCTTAGTTATTTTTAAAGAAATTTGAGAAAATCTGATCCTCTTGTCTTGCCCTGCTTCTTCAATACTAAAATCCCTGTTGAAAAACACAGCTAATGTCACAGAGAATTAAAATTATAAGAGTATTTTCCATACCCTCCCAGGATTTCTCTCTTCTTTCAGAGTGAATTAACTGTTAATTGCCTTTTTTTCCCCATGCTGTCTCAGTTAATTTGGGATATTTTTCCAATTTATTTTTCATGGTTTATATGTTTAATTCAGGTAAACAACCAAGATAATCACTATCCTACTCAATGTAAGGAGAATCTGGTGTCTTCTTCTTCCCTGGAATCAGTATAGACTTTTGTTCATGAATTTGACATAAGGCCACTGTGCATCAAGGAGTTAGTGACAAATGTAAATGTATTCCCTTTTCATAGTGTAAGCTCTAGTAAAAAACATTATTAAATGTCATCCTACAGACTCTTAAGCACCTTATAAGGAACCAGCATGCCCTGGTCCAAAACACCTTTTACACAATAAATGCAAGTGAAAAATAAAAGAAAATTCCAATTGTTTTTTTTTAAAAAAATGTATAAGAAAAGACTTGAATCCTTGGGGGTCAGAAAATTTTACCTGTCTGGTGACAAGGAGATAACCTCTACCTTCACTTATGTCAAGAACCCCTAAGGGCATAAAATGTCTTGGATAAGCAGCTTGGACTGAATTACCCAAATATTAGCAGAAACACCTCTATAAATAGATAATTTTAAACTACAAGCCTTCATGTTTCAGTACTTCTCGTAGACAAGGGCTAAGATTCAGTGCAGGTGGAATACAATTGTGATTAGCTTTGGTGACTAACTGAAAAGACTTTTTCTCTGTGAGGCTGGAATAATACACACATTGGTTTTCAGGAATTGAGACCAATGACAAACCAATGACAGAAATCAGCTCCTGCAAATATACAGTGGTAACATTAGTCATTGAGGTCATTGTAACAACCTAAGAAAAAGGTTAAAAAGCATCTGTTAAATACATGAAGAGACATGGGAATGCACTTCTTCACATGAAAGTAGCAATCTGGTGATTTAAAGGTAAGTTGCAGCTGCAAAAAGCAGAATGTTACAAATGCAGAGAGACGTTTAATTTCTGTCCTTACCATTTGGAACATGATCCTCTAAACTTATATTTTTGTATTAAAAGTGTCAATCCATTAGAAAGCTAATGGGTTAACACTTCATACAAGGCCAAGAGAAATAAGAAGGGGAGTTAAATCATGCAATTTTTTTTTTTTTTTTTTTTTTTTTTTAATGTAAGTGAGGATAGTTTTGGAACTAGAAGATAACTATTCAATATGCGAACAATATATGTAAAATGGCTCCATTGATGGGTAGCTACTATAACATCTTTAAAAGAGAGTTCTACATTGACAAGTTTTTTTCCACTATAAGTAATAAAACTGAGTTTTCTTAGACTGGGCTTTCCCTAGGTGAGAGCGTTTCCAGGTGAAAACATTTCCTCTTCTTTAGTAATGAATTTCTGGCCAGTGAGGTCATGTCATCAGCTTAACTCGACAAAGTCCATGTACTAGGCATCTAAAGAAAGATGAGGGTCCTGTCAGGAAGACATAAACAAAACCTGAAGTTATTTCAAAGCCCAGGGAAGTCTGATATGGTGCTGAGAAAAGACAGAGAAATTAGTATAATAATTCAGGATTAGGTAGGATGAGATCTTTCTTTCCTAGCAAAACTAACAATATTTCAAATGTGATTAGAATAAATTATTTTATTTCAAGCTTTAACTTACAGACACTCTATTTGCCTCCAAGAGCCAGTCAACTAAATATGTTTGGGTTGATTGTAGGAAAACAGATTGATGATGGAAAGCCATACATACAATTTTATATAAATAAACATTTAGAGTACAACTACCAAGTGTTACTGATTGGCAAATATATCCTAAAAGATGTTGTTCATATGAACTGTTTTCCCTCTCCCTCTTTTTGAAAGGTTAGATCAAGTTTGCCCCATATTTTTCTCAAAAAAAGTTCATGAGCTTCTCTTATGTTGATCTAATAAAACTACCTGCTTCTTAATAAATCTAGTAAAAACAAGAAAAGAGATCCCACAAACAAAACATTTGTTTAAAAATAGTAAAAAAGGCTTAAAAATTTAATGAACAGCAAAACAAAAGCAGAAATTGCAACAGCCTTGTTGGGTTATTTACATAAAATATGGCTACATATTTTATAAAGTATAAATGATGCGATCTATACACAATTTTAATAATCTATATTTGTGTTTGGACTGAATTTGGAATGAGCTTTGAACAAAGCTGTATTAGCTACAATTTTTAAAAGACAAGAGTTCTGAAAAGTATTGATTTGCCCTTAGCTCGTCAAGGAAAAATAAAGGTCTTCAAAAATTCTGTGAATTATATTCTTTATTTTAAATATACTTTCTGTTGTTTGTTAGTTTATTTATTTTAAAATTTGATTACCATCTTCAAATTATTCTATATTTTTATTGCAGAAACATGAAGTATTAAAATATATTGAGTTTTACATTGGAAAATCTTTGGGCTAATTGCATGAATTGAGATATTTGAGGAGGAGACATACAGCATACAAAAATACAAGCATCATTTTGTAAAGTATAAATAATACAGAAATAATTCATAGTGTAGAGCTCTTTCTGCAGTTTTAGAGTGGCCTCCAAAGAACATTTTTTCATTATGGATATTTGAATCCCAAAAGAGGATAATAGTGCACTTCTCTTAAAAAAATTATTTAAAAAGCATTTTTAAATTGATAGTACTTTCAGAGATATATTCAAATAATATGAGCTTTTAATTTGCAGCATTTTCCTATGTCAAATATTTAACAAATTATTGTACATCATTATGACTCAAAGTAGAGTTTAGCACTTCAACATGCTCTCTCACACATAATTTTCTTAAAAAATAAGAAAATAATCCACTTCATTTCTATCTGCAATGTATTCTGATGAAAAGTCATACAGAAAAAATGTATTATCATCATCCATTTTCTTCTAGACTTACGTTAAAATATTTTAAGGTTTACACTTACATCTTCATAATTATGAAATAGTTAAAGTGAAAAGTTCTAACCTCCTTCTTTGCCCCTTCATAATTTATGCTATTGTTTCAAAAACACATATGTTTTTCATGGAGTAATGCATTTAAGAAATAGTGTTTGTGTAGTAAGTGCTCCAGAGTGATATGACCTGATAAAAAGACCTAAAAATGTATATTCATGTGGCAATTTGTTAACATTATTCAAATTATTACTCCATAAGGTGGATTAAGACAAGAAAAGTATAAATATGGGCAAGAATTATGTGACAGATGACTATCTCACTAAACATTAAAATGTTAATAGGAATGCAACAAAGAGAGTACAAATTCCTCTACCACATGTTGAATTCACTCGCCATCCAAAAACACATCTGAAGTAATTCAGAGATTTGGCAAGAGCAAATTCCTATTTCTATTTTTCATTTAAAAAAATTAAAGACTGGGACCAGATTCAAGGATATGTTAAACAGCCATGTACAGAAACACGACTTAATAGTGGCCTCCCTGAGTGAGTCCACCACCAGTGTAGAATTATGAAGAAATAAAAACAAGAAGAAGGTAAGCAAAGAACAAAAAAATTGAAATTCATTACCATCTCAGATTCTACTAGCACTGGTTAAATTTCTGTCATCACATTTATGATTTTTTCATGGACCATTCATACATTACTTTGTTTAATTACCTTCTAAGCCCTTTATGAAAAGTTCTGGAATGAAATGCAGATTATTTTAATATGTTCTATGATTCGACATTTCAGTTCATGAAAATTTTGTTTTAAACTTGCTTGCCTGGCAAATTCAATAGATATCCCTGTTTCTCTCCTATGGTAAATAGAAGCACTGTCTTGCCTGGACCCTACAGTTCTCTCTGTTGTTGTCTCAGTTCTGTATTCTACCAGCTTGAAGAGCTTTTTGCTTAACTTTTCCATATCTTAAAGCAGCCATAGACCTTTGATTAAATTGTCATCCTCCGTTGGGACAAATTCTAGATGTGTGGGGATGTTTTGAGATTGTGGGAAAAGATCTACATGAAATTATCCATTTGTTGAGTAAATTAATTAGTATTATTTTACTTTATAGTTAGACTAAGAAATTCATTACCTTTGTAAAGTATTTGTTTTTCCACACAGGATTTATTTTCCCTTTGCTGTCATAATCAGTATAAAATTCCCATTTCCCATTATAGAATTTCTCTAAGCATTTGCTAGCCTTATTTTTATGTAATTCCTGATAATGTTAGCTGTATATAATTCAGAATTTTTAGAGAGTATACCTTGTCTTAACAGCCTTCTGGAAAATGTTCACTGCACTGGATACCTATCTTTTATACCTTAGTTTGCACTCCATAGTCAATATTTTCTACGACTCATAGTGAGAATTTGTCATTATTCATTCAATGGCTTTGTTATCAAATTGAAATTTAATGCTTCTTGCAGTTAGATGTGTAAGATTCCTCCCTAAGAAGGAATACTCTTAAACTAATTGGTATCAAATACATTTACATTCTTTTGAGAGATATTTTTCCTGAATGAATGTCCACCCACCTACTCATCATACTTCTTGAGTTGAGTGTCCCACATTGGACACAAAACAGAATAGAGTTTTGGAATGTGTTACAAATATCATGTTGAGCTGGCATAATTAATAGGAGTCCTCACAGGAAGGCAAACATTTCAGGTCCACACAAGAATTTTGTAATAGTGGAAAGGGAGAAGAGGCAGGAAATTATAACAAAAAGAAAGGCAAAAAGATTTTTTTTCTTCTTTTCAACACCAGGATCTATGCAGTGAAGAAAATTTTCACTTGATATTAATAGAAAATATTTTTGCTAGCGATGTTGAGAACAATACAACTTTATGTATAAAAATTGCCCACTTAGTTTGTCAAAGTTGATACCTGTGAAGATGATCTGATACTAATACTGAGAGTGAGGAAAATGTTTCTAACCAAATAACACAGTAGAAAACTGAAGAGAAAACAGAAGCCTTGAAAACATGTTATAGAAAGCAAACAACATTATTACATTGGCTTCAGTATTCTGCAATCTTTGACACCTTGATATTAATTTAAAAAAATCTATGTTGGGTGGGTTTTTTGCATCTTTATCATTACAAATGGCCATGCTAGTAAATGTCCAATCACATACAGTAAATTAGCAGCAGACTTGAATGTAGAACCAGCACCGCACAGCTCCCTAAGTAAATAAAAAACACACAATGGAAGAAAAGCTTCATTAGTCTACAAATGATCATATGTATCAACCATAGACATTAAGAAATTCTTTGAGTGCATGTACAGTCTGTTTTTGTTGTTGTCATTGTTTTATTCCTTTTGAATAGAACTCAATTCTACTGTGATTTCATTTCTCTACAGACACTGATGGAGCATCAGACCTTTCAGTCCAAATAGGGCCATCACAGTTTGGCCATAGACATTCAATAAGATACTCTACACATGAAATAATAATCACCTGCATTTAAACACATATTCACAGAATATACTATGTATATATCTCTGTCTGCCTATCGCTAACATAAAGCTCATTCTATACATATTTATTAAATGTTTATTCTGTACACATGTATTAAATTAAAAACCCTCTCAGTAATGTATAAATATTTAAAACATAGATGTTCAGCTTAAAAAGAGTAAATGCACCTACAGATCCTGGAAAATCTCTTGTGAGACGAAGTAATCTGTTGGGAAACTTATCATAACCAAGATACTTCCTCTCAGTGTTCAGATCTCGATTCACCTCAGCATCTGACATGGTGTGAAGAGCAGTCTGTGATCTCAGCCTTAGTCTTTATTAATCTGCATGATCAAGGTAATTTGACTGCTTTACACATTCTTTAAGTGTTTATTAATTGTAACAGGGAGGAGACATTGTGCCTTTTTGTGTTTTGTCAGTGTTCTGTGGATCAGTGAAAATCGTGGTCATTACTCTCAGTAAAAAACACTAAGACACAGCAAAACTTGTTTCTATGCGTTTTGAATGACACAAGGTAACAAATTTTGTTTAGGTAAATATATTGTCTTTAAAATGAAGTTATATATTCTATCTCTCTTATTCTTTTCTATGACCCTCACAATCAAAGTTACCAAGGTCCTTTATTTCAAACATGTTATACTTGCAATTTGCCTATTTTTGCCTAAACTGTTACCTTGAAAGGTTGCTCTGAACATGACTGACAGGATTCTGTACAGGAAAGAGTGACATTTCAGTTTCTGGACATGATCACAGAATCATAGAATATGCTGAGTTGGAATAACCCATTAGGATCTCTGGGTTCAACTCCTGACTCTTCACAGAGCATCCCAAAAATCACAAGCATGCACCTGAGAGTTTTGTCAAAATGCTTGAACTAAATGGGCTTGGTGGTGTGACCACTGTGATCCCCAGTGGGTAAAAGACAAAATCCTAAATTTCAGCAGCACCTTTCATTGCACTACACTGCACTGTAGCCCTCTGTGATAAAAGTGGTAGTCCAGTCTGTGGTGTCCAGCCAAAAAGGCCCTTTTCACCCTATTCATAAATCCTATTCAGGATCTTAAACCATCTGATTAAGCATTTTCCACATTTTTTCCCCTGACATGGTGAATAACAAGGTAAAGTTTCATGCCATTTGAGTTTTCATTTTTACCTTTATTTCACTGTCCCTAGAATTAACCATCTAACAAAACACCTCATTTCATTGGCTTTCACATAAGCTCTGTTCTTCATCTTTCTAGTCTTGTACCCCTTTTGAGAACTTTCTTGGTTCTATAGTGAATGAGGTTAGGAGGGAATCATGGAATCAGAGAATCATAGAATAAGCTGAATTGGAAAAGATCCATAAAAATCACTGAGTCCAGCTCTTGGCCCTGCACAGCCCCATCCTCAAGAATCACACCATGTGCACAATAGCATTGTCCAAACTCTTCTGGAGCTCTGTCAGGCTTGGTGCTGTGACCACTGCCCTGGAGAGCCTGTTCAGTGCCCAACTGGAACTCTTTGGGTGAAGAATCCTTTTACAATAGCCAACCTAACTCCACCCTGACACAAACTAAGGCCACTCCTTCAGGTCCTGTCACTGATCACAGAGAGAAGAGATCAGTGCCCTCCCAAAGAAAGTTGTAAATGCAGTGGGGTCTCTGCTCAATTTCCTGTTTTCCAGGCTGAACAGGACAAATTACCTCTGCCACTCCCCTCAAGGCCCTTGACACCCTTTGCTGCCTTCCTTTGGACACTCACAACTCCATGTCTTTATACTGTGGCACCAAACTGTCCCCAGCACTGGAGGTGAGGCTGCCCCAGTGCAGAGCAGAGCAGAGCAGGACAATCCCCTCCCTTGCCTGGCTGGTGATGCTGTCCCTGATGCCCCCAGGACACTCTTGGCCCTCCTGGCTGCCAGGGCACTGCTGGCTCATGTTCAACTTGCCATGGGCCAGAGCCCCAGGGCCCTTTCCATGGCACTGCTCTCCAGCCTCTCATTCCCCAGCCTATCTGTATATGAGACAATTTTTGATGTAGTGTCCTTGGGACTATCATTAACCACATTGTAGCATTAAATGGTATTAATAAATAGATAGTAGGTCATAGACACATGGGTAAATCTGGAATATCTTTCTAAGGACAATGGAGCTAGAATTACAGATATGATATTTGCTCCTATCACATACAAACTTTTACAGTGCTGGGCAATGAGATTGGTTGGAAGAAATTGCATCTATTCCATTGTTGTCATTTTTTTATGTATTTCTTTCAGTCCTTTTCAGTGCATGGCCTCTAGCTAGATACCTCCTCACATATTGTGCTGCACAGAGAGGTATCTGAGACACTTTTTCTTGCAGAAAGTCTAAAGTAAGTAGTAACTATGAAATCTACCAGTTTAAGACACAGCAACACTCTGACAGCTGTCAAGGGATTCTTTGTCAGGTAAATGTCTTGAACTTCTGCTTCTACTCTTGCTCTCATTCTCTGATTCTTTCACATTCAGCAGCTGGTACCTTTCATTCTACAGCTAAGTTGCCAACTATGTAACAATTTTGCAGTCTATCAATTGTGTAGTCATTCTTTCTGCCTGCCGATTTTATTTAATATCCCAGAGCTCTCCAGGCTACCCTGTGACTATGGAGCCATAAGAAATCTATCTGCCAACAGGTATAAAACTAACACACAAGAATAATTTAAAAATCTACAGATATAATTATTCAAGAGACAAATTAAAGTCCAGTACAGAGAACCATATTGCCCACCAACTGGACTGGGAACTGCACCTATTTGTGATAGGGGCTGGATACTACTGCGTGTTTTTTTAGAGATGTGTTTGAATATTGAGGAATTCTATCCTCATTTAATGCCTGGAAATGTTTTGTAAAATGTTATATGTGTAAGAAACTTACCTTAGGAAAAGATCTAGTAATTTCTAAATTATTAGCTCTAATAATTTTGATCCTTTCTTTCATATGAGAATATATTCACATTAAATATTAATTCATCATCTTTACATTTGGTTAGAAAGGGATATGTATGCTGAGTAGCAGCATCCTTTCATTCAGAGGTAAGATGGTGGCACCTCAGTATTATTTGATGAAATTTTCAAGTTCTAGCCATCAGTCCAGACCACTGTGAGCATCCTGGATAAAAGATTCATCTTTACCATCTTGCACTGGCCATCTCTTTTTGTCTAAACTGGAAAGCCTATATTTCCCTAATAATTTCCAACATGACTGTACTGTTTGCAGTCATTGCAACAGATATGAATGTCTCTTAAATCATTGTCAGAACTAGAAATCTCACTCACCTACTTTTATGGTAGCTTTCTGATTTTATATACTAAAAACCATATAAATTTGTTCAACTATTGTTCTTCCATAAGAGATATTATTTACATATTTATCTGACTACTTTTTAAAAGGAATTGTAGTCACTTAATATGCCAATTATTGATAAAGAAATGAAGAGAATAAGGATTTAAATTCCCACTGTTTAAAGACTGACTCAAAATTTTTTTCCAAGAAGTTATTTTTCTTTCTCTTTCTATTATTTTTCAGGGCATTTTATTTTGTAAGAGCAAACTTCATGATAGCTTCACGCAGAAAGTCTGTACTATTGCAAGCACAGTGGGCAACAAATTTCACATTTTGGGAGAGGGATCTCTATTTGGAACTTCTACATAAAAGGGTGTTTAGAAGCCATATATGTCTTAATACATTACATTTGTGTCTATTTGCCTGAATGTCCATGTACAAACATCCAAACAAAGAAAGAAATAACTTGTATGTTTGTCTGTGAGCATGCAGAAGCACACACATGAGCCCTATCTATATACATATTTCCTGCTCTTTCTAACAGGTTGAAAGGACCAGTCACACCCTGTGACTAGTCTAATTCAATAAAATAATGGCTTGCTGAAAGCCAGTGTAAAATTAGAAACCATGTCACAGCTTGGAAAAAAATACCCTGAAGCAGAGTATCCATATCAGCTTCTCCCTGAGTTTGGCTCCAATTTCTTCTGTTTCATTTTGCTGCAATGCTTCATATTGGACCCTAAGGAAACAACAATTGTATTTAGCACAGTCCTTATTCAGAGAAATTTAATCTCCTCATTATCTCTGAATGCTATAATAGGAATGCTGGAATGAACTGTGGTCTTCTGTTCACCTTCTTTCAGTACTTCAGCATTTTAACCTTTTCCTTTTCCAAAGTCATTTTCTCAAATGTATGAGATGATAAATGAGAGAAGCTCTTTTGCTATGTTCAACAATCGTGTCCTTCTTGCTCATCTCTCCTTGCATCATTATAATTATGTCGTTCATGCCAATATTTAGGGCCATGTCAGCACTTCCATTACAAACCCCAATTTTCAGGAGTTTGTAATAAGGCTGGTGCACTTGGCATTTGGCCAAAACTAGAAACTGGAAATCACACTGGTCAGGCACTTGAAACCAAAACATGAACAGTGATTTGTTTTGGGCTGGGCTCCACGTTTGGCAAGAAAGAGTGGCTGACAGCAAGTGAGAGTGAAGTAAAAGAGATCCAAGTGTCTGATAATACAGCTGAGCTTTATATAATGTCAGAGAACAGCACAAGAGCAGGTCCCACTAAGTAAGAAAGTCTTTCATAAGACAGCCAAATAATGTTCCCTTTTTTGGAAAAAGGCCAGTGTGGAAAAAATAAAAAGAAGGAGGACCCACAGCATGGCTGATTTTGTAGCTCTCTCAATGCCAACTCAATAATTCATGAAAAAGTCCTTAACACGGTAATGAATACTATGTAGAGTTCTGGAAAAGAGAACAAATTAGTAAGGTATTTAAAGAAAAATGAGTCCATTTTCAAAAGCGACTGGTGATTCCCCTAGCAGAGTCTTACTGGTTTTATTTTTTTAGGAGTGTTGAGAACTTTTTGAGATCCTTTGCACAGCCACAGTTTGTTGCTCAAACAGCACTTTGGCTCTTTAATTACTGAAATCCAAATAACTCTAATACACAAAGATAACTACTGAAAATGTAGATATTCAAGATGTATTCAAAGACTGGCAATCCAAATAAAGAATATATGTAAATAAAACGTTTGTAAATGATTCTGTGGAAACATAATGTATTTATCATTTTTTACCTTCAGACAAGGAAGTTATAGAACAATAGAATAATAGAAAGCTTTGGTTTGGAAGTATTCTTAACCATCATCTGATTTCAACCTCCCTGCAGTGAATGTTCCACTAGATCAGCTTACTCAGAGCACCCTCCAGCCTGGTCTTGAACATTTCCAGGGATGAGATATCCAAAAATTCTCTGGGCAACCTATTCCAGTGCCTCATGCCCTCTCAGTAAAGCATTTTTCCTAATATCTAAACCTACCCTCCTTCAGCATAAGACCCTTCCCCCTTATCCTGTCACTACATGCCATCATGAATTATCCTTCTCCAGCTCTCTTGCAAACCCCATGTGGCTATTGGAAGGCTGACCTAAGTCTCTCCAAAGCCTTCCCTTCTCCATACTGAACAATCCCAATGCTCTAACAAGTTATGACATTGAGATAGAGACAAAAGAAAAAGGATGGCATCATTGTTAAACTAGAATGATATGCAAGCTTAATAAACTTTTTGGGGTAATAAAGGTATTACTTGACAATAAACATAAAAAAAATAATTTTAATCCCAAATGTTACTGAAATATTTGTAACTTTTATTCATGGATTTACATGGCCACTGGTTTGGTTTTGTTCGGAGTACTTAATGCACATTTTTTGACTTCTTGACAACACTGAAGACTAGCTGAAAATTAACATCCAGTGACAGAAGACAAGACAAGCCCAAGAAGGAACAAATTACTTGTTAGGATACTCCTTCTCTTCCCCCCACCCTTTCTTTCCTATACTGATGCCCTTTCTGGGAAATCTGAGAGAGAAAAAACGATTTCACACACATGCAAAGCAAAACAAGACACATGAACAAGTTATTACTGAATAAATATGGCTTGAGGATACAATGTTTCCGCTCTTGATAATTGCCTAGGTTTGCTATTCTTATCATTATTTTTAAGTTATCTTCTTGCCTGATACTTACTGGCTGTTCACACAGACACACAAACAGTTACTGTGATCTGCTGTACCTTCTTAGCCTGTACCTGTTTATCCACAAGTCTATTCTGTCATTTGTCCTCATGTAGTTAATAGACCACATGCCAAGATATTCCTTTAGATTTGAACAACTTCTTTTCAGTCCATCTCTACTGAATATTTACATCCATCAAATAAAGCAGCCTTCACCCATAATTTCAAATACAAATTAGTGGATAGTCTCATTTTGTGCAGTCTTTAGTGTAATAAAACCCACTAAATGTAAATCTATCAAAACAAATAATTTTTAAAATTATTTTTAAGGAAGCAACATAATCAGTAAATATTTAGAAGTCCCTCTCACAAGGGTTTAGCTATAAAGTAATTTGATAATTATGAACAAAATTTTTCATCATACAGTGTGATTCTGAGAAGCCAGAGCCAGGGTGCATAGGTAGAATGGGATGGATCAGGAGAAAATCTTTCCCACATAGAATAACACCTGGATAAAGAAGTAGATGGACACATAACACCCCCCCTGTTGAGGACACAGCAGTGCTGCTGCATCTTTGCATTCTTCAGTGACCTTGTAACAGCCGTCTATAAATCAGTCTCCACACACAATTTTTAAAGACATTTAACATTGTCTGAATAGCAGTGGGTTAATTCTTGGAATTGGGCTTAAGGCTCATGAAAGCAGGGAGTGGTTTATTCTGGCTTCAGCTTTTCTCTGTTAAATAGCCTCTAGCTGCAAAGACCATAGCAGCCATTGTTGATATTGAGACAATCTCAAAATTCCTATATCCTCTCATTTGGCTACAAGCTTGCAGCTCTCCCACATTTATTTCTAGGATGTCCCACATTCCCCTTAGTATCTATTCCCCTTTAGTCCTACTATGGCTACAGAAGACATTTTAGAGAATTCTGAACCTTTGCTGATTCAGAGGGGATTTGAAAATGCAAGGCTTCTGTTACAAAATAAAAGTAAATTTTGGGCTGGTTGCATTTCAGGGAAACATGTCTTACTGAAAATATCTTTTAGTTGGATTAAGTAAAAAAATGGAAGAAAAACAAGTTTTAAAATGATTTGTTTAATTAGAAAACAGTGACAAACAAAAAGGAATCACTGATACGCAATTTTATAATTTTATCATATCTTTACATAGCTTTTGTATCATAAATTATTACAAAAGACTGCATCGTGCACCTTCTGAAGTTATTTATGTAGTAATCAAATATCTCTTCACAATATCTCACAGAAATACATGTATCATTTCCAATTGCTTTTGGATCAGAGAAGAAGACAGTATTAGGAAATGCAACTTTGATCTTCATTTCTCCCATCTTAAACTGGCAACAGAAATTCTTTCTTGTTGAACCCTCATTCTCCCTCTGGAAAATTTCACTTGTACTCTCTGACCTGGGAGATGATACACAATTTCCATTCTGAACCTTCCCTTAATCTCCACTGAGGCTGGAGAAGGACATTTTTCTAGGGAATTGTCCTGCACAAAACCCATTCTAACTTTAAATTTTGTAAAGGGAAGATTTACCCTTTTGTAAAGGGTAGATGGGGAAAATGGAAGAACTTGATGCCATACAAGTTAAATGGAAATTAGGAGAATGTAGAAAGCTAGTGATGAGAAGGAGAACCAGCTTTTTCCTCCTTCTAGATGTGGTATTAGAGAAAAGAACAGATTTTACTATAAATCAGGTCAATTTGTTAAGTCACTATATATTTTATTCCATTATTGTATAGCCGGTGTAGTCTAAAACATTCTTTATTAAACCACTCAATGGAGCAAATAGAACTGAAAACATCAATTTATTGTACTAGTGAATTACAACTATGCAAAGAAGTGGTAATTATTTATTTTTTGTAGTTTTTTCCCAGCATCTTTATTTAAAAGATATATATATATATGTCTTTGAGTAAGAGTTCCCTTGAAAAACCAAAACACCACAAAATCCCAAAGCCAGCCAACAACTGAAAAACTTCACAAAATAAAACAAAATAAACCACAAAAAAAAACCCCACAAAAAAAATACAAAACAAATAAAACCAACCTAAACAACAGCAACAAAAAACTAAAATAAACCCATAACAAAAAGAAAAAAAACCCAACACAAAAAGCAACAACAATAACAATAACAGCAGAACACCGCCAAAATTCCAAAGCAAAACCCAATAAAACCCCCAAATCCCAAAAAACCTACATGGCTGGGATCTGAACTTCAAAATGAAATAAAATAAAATTAGAAGTTTGAGAATAGACATTAATTATAGACTACAATATATTGCTATTACATGTTGAAAATAAAAAGGTACAATCTTATGAATGTTATTCTTGTAGCTACAAATTATTTTCTTTGTCTTGGTGGTGACAAAATGCCATTTTAAAAGAAGAATAAAAGCCAGGCCTTTCCAGAATGTCTTACATTATGGTTGACATGCCATTTTAATTGTTTTATAAGCCTCTCTGATATTAAAACATTGTGTCTAACTGTTTTATAGTACCTAACAAAGTGATCTGGTATGCCCACGAATGCACAAGGAAAGCTGAGCTCTGTGCGTTGGGATGGATCTGTGGACATGTCATGATGGTATGTAAGGCTCCTAAGAGATTGTGTATCTCCATCCATTTTATCACCTCTGTTTTGAACCATATTTCATGTGAGATAACACCTAAAGCCTTTCAAAGTGCTGTTCTAAG
The DNA here is from genome assembly GCA_030060385.1 of Muscicapa striata striata. Taxonomy (NCBI): domain Eukaryota; kingdom Metazoa; phylum Chordata; class Aves; order Passeriformes; family Muscicapidae; genus Muscicapa; species Muscicapa striata. The sequence goes on from JAREIS010000255.1 coordinate 2,114,422, forward strand.
AAGCCAGCAATATCAGAGCTTGCTATGCTTTGGGCAAGCTGTTACACTCACTGATAAAAGAAGAGTGACTGTAGATTCTGTGGGATTTGAAGTGCAGAGACTTTCCTGTTTACACTGAAGACCATTAGAATGTGATCAGGTGTGATACTGGCTGTCCCCTGACAATGCCATTGTTTCAGTAGCATATTAAGGACTGGATGGATGTTTCTCCTCTTAGTTTGGGATTTATTACTTCTCTTATTTTTTAAGCTTAGTGGCAGTTATGTTGTACATAAGAAAATTATTATGCTTAAAAGAAGTGCTTTCTAAATATATTATAAGGAATGCTTCTCCAGTTTCCACCTTTCTTTTTTTTTTTTGATCTTTAGAGCCATCTTACACTGCCCAGTAAGATGACTCTGGATACCCAAGAGGACAGTTATAATTTGATGAGCAAAGTTATAATTTGATAAAGGACAAGGTGCCTCATACACATAAATGCACACACTTTGTTGTTAAAATACAACACTGGATTCTGAATTGAATGACCTTGCTTTCAGAGCACTGTTGTCAAAATAGTACCCCTAGTATATGATCACTAAGCATGTATTGCTAAATATTCAAATTGACAGAAGTGATGGAAATGTGGTATCTCTACAGAGCTGCTTTGATAGCAACTTATATGACACCTGGAGTAGGAATAAGCACATATACAAAGCTACATTACAAACTGTTCTTTACATTGCTTTGGTTTTCAATGCAATAATCTTTGAAGTTTTATTCTATTTACCAATATTATTGGATAATAATTTGGATAGTAATATTGGATAATTAATTCCAAATTCTATTTTTAGCCAAAAAGAAAGTTTTTGTAAGAAGTATATTTTATATTAGAAATTAATAAGTTTCACTCAACACAATTATGAATTGTGATTTTATGTGAGACCTTCCCTTCAAGAAATGACATCACAATGATACTCAGTTATATGTAATTTATTTGTCATTTTCTTTTCCTGTGAGATGGATTATACTGCAGATTCTATGGTTATTTGATGGCACTGGTTACCCTAATGAGAGAGTGTAACTGAATGAACTTCTCTTTTGTGCCAGGAAAGAAGTGTTCTTTTATGTTCAGTAGCACAGCATCAAGCAGTGTTTTCTAGTTCAATTCTCAGTCAGAAAAGCTGAGCCATTGTAAATGAAGTTATTAAAGCTTCTGGTGTTCTTGTCCTGGAAAATTCAACTTTAATAGCTACAGGGTACCACCCTGAATCAGTTGCCTTCAGGGATTCACGTTGGATGTGATCTCTAATGCCAAAAAGGGCTTCTTCTTGACAGAAAGAATATAGCTGCTGAAAAAAATGATCACTATAGACCATTAGTGAAAATAACCTGATTTTATTTTACTAGCTGCTGTAAATATTTACTTTGACAATCTACTTTATCGAACTATGAGGATACAGTTTTGTGTATGATAAGACTGAAGGTCAATGCTTGTTTAATAAACCCTAAATAAAGAATTATGTGATACACTGTACACATTTCACATCCAGTGATGTATTAATGCATCATTGCACTCTGTATAATCAGTTCAAATTACTTCCTTTAAGCAGATAGAGATTGTTTTTTGCATTTTTTTTAAACAATTTAAATGCACTATTGGTTAAATGCCAGCAATCCAGCTAACATTTAAGGTGAATACTATATTAGGTCTATTTGATTTAATAATTTTCAATGTCTAAGGGATAAATAAGAGATAAACAAGCTCACATTATGTATTGCAACACAGTTTTAAAATAAACACCTGTTGATACTACAGGCAAATTTAATGCCATAATTGACAAAGACTCGTATTTAGAATACTGACATAGCTTCAGTGTTTTTCCAAGCAAAGTTTCACTATAAATTCTCTGTTGCATATTTCTGCTTGGTTTTTTGTTCTGAAAGTCATTGAATGTGGACACATAAAGATACAGAAATAAATATTTATAAGCTACGGAAAAAAACAGCTGTGACTGAATGTTTGCTGTTGGATAGGATATAGGTCCTCTGATTTGCATGGCTAGACACAGGAACATTGGGCTAGATAAAACTGTATTCTGTGCTGAGTTGTGCTACCTCTTTGCTAAATGTCATTAGAGTTTCAGCTACTGCAAAAGCAGATGAAAAGATATTAAAATGGCCACTCCAGCAGTCTGCTCTAGGATATTAACTGGCTGAGTCCAGACATGTGGATCCATCTGTGTATGCCTCTCAAAGCAGCTCCTGAATTTTTAAATCTTGCTAAAACTATTCTATTCCTCACTGTCCCCAGTTCCCTGAGTAATCCTGAAGTTGCAGCTCCTGTTTTAAGATATTATGTTCATTTTCCACTTACTTTTGAAATGTTTCCTAATTTTTTCTTTTTTAGTAAAGAATTGTTTCAAACTCTTGATTTAATTTAAAAGACAAAAGATTGATTTTGCTTTACTGTGAATTCATAGGGCAAAACAATGCATAGGGAAAACATGAGCATGTTCATATAGCAGGAAAAAGTAAATTTTATTTTTTAATACAATTTCCATAGCTCAATAAAAGGGAACCTGTATGATCTGTGTGTATAATAAATACAATTAACTCTCGAAATTTTATTAAATTGCTTTCTTTCAATCAACCTTAGCTTACAGGAAGATTGTTGGGATCAAAGTTACTTGAAAAACCTTGAACTACCCAGGGCTGTAATTTTACAGTGTGTCCCTCTCCTGTGACTAGCTTAATTCTTGTAAAGAAGTTTCTGTTTGTTCATGTCACAGATGGGAGGTGTTTGCAGCCTATTCAGCTGAGTCTTAATATTGATATTAAGTACAAATAAGTAGTATCACGTAGGAAATTATAAAATTTCCCTAGAAATTCAGAATGTTCAGGACCAATATAGACTTCTAAACTTCATCCTCTGATCTTGTTCAATTTTCCTGGTATTAGCCTGGATATTAGGAAGCAAACCATCATTAAAACCGTGGTCAGAAAAACAGTGTCATCTTATATCCCTTTAGAACTCTCTTGCTGCTTTAGCCCCATGATATTAATCACAGTTATTATGGGATATGAACCCAGGTATTTTATGATATTGGTAAGATGGTATGGCTTCATATTATTAAATAAAAATTGGTTATGGTATTGAATGAGAATGCCCATGGTAATCACTAAGAATAATTTACATATTAGAAGGTGTATTCTTTTTTTAAAACACATTCTCTATGTCATATGGGAAAACAGAGAAACACACTTCAAAGTAGCAGCAGAGTTTCTATAAGGAGCAATAAAGTCTGCTTCACTCCTTCACCTTTCAAAAAACTGTAAGACAGTGAAAATTACAAAAAAATAACAAATGCAAATTTTCTATAAGAAGTCTGACTCAGGAGCTAACCCAGGAGTTAGTTGCTCATGACAGTACATTTGATGTAGTCAGTGACCTAATTGTGTCCTTCCAGTAGCTGAAGGGAGCCTACAAGAAAGATGAAGAGGGACTTTTTACAACAGCATATAGTGACAGAGGCAATGACTTCAAACTGAGTGACAGATTAGATTAGATTAGATTAGATTAGATTAGATTAGATTAGATTAGATTAGATTAGATTAGATTAGACTAGACTAGTTATTAGGAGGAAGTCTTTACTGTGGGGTGTGATGCACTGGCACATGTTGCTCAGAGAAGATGTGAAAGCCTCATCTCTGGAAGAGTTCAGGGCTGGGTTGGATGGAGCTCTGACTAACTTGATCTATTGTCCCTACTCGCAGCAGGGGAGTGGAACGAGGTGATCTCTCAGGTCCCTTCCAATCTAGGCCATTTCATGATTCTATGCTGACTACTTTGTGAAGCTCCATAAAGGAAGTGTTCTCTGGCCTTGAGGTCTCTAGAATATATGTAAACTTGTAAGTGAGTGAGCATGGGGGGAGGGGGCTAGGTGGGTGGGTGGGGTGGGGGTGGATGGTGTGTGCATGTGTATGTGTGAAAATCTATGTACACCTTTAACTTTGTGTGTGTGTTTGTGTGTATCTGTATCTGTGTCTGTGGATCATTTACTGTTTACTGTAGTGCTGATGCATCCTGAAGAGATGCAGAGCCTGACATGTTTTATCTCTTGTCAGAGCTCACTTCAATTAAATTAATGGATCCATTCAGTTCCCTCTTTCCTCTTTCAGCTGCATCATTGCCGAATACATTAAAAAGATCTTAAGTCTCAAGATGGTACATCATGGCATTAGCCACAGCACTCATTTCCCTCTGTCTTCTTTTTCTGTAAATCAAATAATTAATGAGATCTCTACCTTAATAGAGCACTTCATCAATATTTTGTAGCAATAGAAAAAAAAAGAGACACGCTTTTTGCTCTTGTAGGAGCTTTTATCTACAATTGTGTAGGATTTGGTGGGCAAATGTAGTAATTCTAAAGTGACAAAATAATGCCAATTTTTCCCAGTTTGCTTTTAATTTCTGAGAAAAAATATCCAAGAAGCTTAGCTACTGACTGCTTCTGTTGTAAAGACAGGTGTTTTTTTGAATTTTAGATTTTTAATAAAGTTTAATTGAAAGTATTTTATTGTAGAATATGTAATTACAAAGGATTATATGACTAAGTATAACAATTCAATGTTCGGTATTTCAATTCAATTAATAAAAATAATTATACTGCACATAATGTCAGCTATTCTCTTTTCTTTACAAAGAAATTGCTTACCTTCGCACCATTAACCCCTTCATACTATTTCACCAAGGAGTTTCAAACTTTGAAAACGAGAGAAAATATATTATAATAGACAGTAATGCAGAAATTTATCCCAGGGCTAAATAGCAAGTTTACAGCAGACAGAGGCATTAACTTTTCATCCTATGGTTCTAGTCTGATTAATTTTTTTTTTTCTTTAAAAAAATTTCGTTCAGAAACTTAAATAGTCTTTATGATTCTTTTGTTGAAGTGACACTGATTATTGAGCTGAATACTGGGCCTCTTACTGGGAATCATGCACTGATTTGTAATTACATTTTGCCTTAGGTTTTGAAAAAGGAATATAGTAATTTTAATTTAATGATTTGGCTGTAAACCGCATGTGAATGAATAGAGAACATTTGACTACAATGAGAGGGAAAGAGTCAAACAGAGTCTTACTGAGTTGTTAAAATATAATGGCAATTTTTACTGAAATGACAATTTCATTGCATTAAAATTAGAACAATACTTTTTCATGAAAAATACAAACATGCAGTGCTGGCCTTCAAATGAGTTCCATTAGATATCACTATATTGCTGTGGTAAAAATAGTCCATTCCTGCAGGATAGGCATAACTGAAAACTGAAAAAGCACTGAAATTCTAATAACATTCCTTCTTCGTGCTGATCTGCAGGAAGACAGGTCTTACAGACAAGAGTCTTGGAGCTACACAGCAATTGATTTCAAGACCACAGCAGTAGTACAGTTGTTCCAGACATTCCTTTTCCCTTGCAAGGTATCTTTGGCTGTGTGCACTAAGATGGGCATCCTTCCCAGAGAATGAATTTTGGTGCCAGAACAGGTGTGCAGAGTGGCTCAACTCCAACCTGCTGGAGTTCACAAGCAGCTGACCTAGACCTGCTGTGGATTCATTGTGTTACCCCTGTGACTAGGGCATGTATGCACAACCACAACCAGGTGCACTTTTTAATCTTGAATTGGCTGAATCAATATAGAAAGACACAGCATAGCCTCTTGCAAGCATATCTTTGTAACAGTCAACTGAGATTGTTCTGCAGCGCTGAAAACATTTTGAAGGCTTGGGGTTTTTGGGGACAGAGATTTTGTGGATAGCTTGGAAGAACAGCTAAGTGGATGAGGCTGAACCTGATGCTGTTCTGTCTATACTGCTCAGTTCCAAAATCAAATTATAGCCAAGATTAAAAGATACACATATATTGCAGCATTTTTGAGTCCCAAATCTTTAAAATTTCTGCTAATACACCGTCTTACAATTTTTTGAGAAAACTCAGTGTAAGAAGAGAAAATAATTGAATTAATGTTATAGTTCTGTGTTAACAGCAAGAACTGGTTGTTTGGATTTTATGTGTAGTCTCTAGTTCGTGCTGCTAAAGGATTAGCACTGTGAGCACAGTGTTGTGCCTAGCAGTGAGGAGAGAATGGATCTCTGGCATGAACCTATGGCATAGATTACCTTGACTTTGTTGGAAAAATCTTCTGAAAACAATGTTAATTCCATCCAAGATGCACATTCCAAAGGTGTTCCGGTTTCAGTGAAATCTGGAAAACTGGTTTTATCATTTCAGTGTTGAAACCATAATCAGCTTTGATTTTGTCCTTGTGGCCCATGAAAATATTGACTCTGCTATTGCATTTATCTTGTCCACTTGTGACATTATTCAGCTAAACTAAAATAATTCTTCATTTGAAACAGTTGTTCCTTTTGCCCTGGAGCAGTGTGGGAGCATTGATGGCTTGGATTGCTGCTCTGTTTTTATTTCTACCTTGGGGAAATGGGTGATTCCCCATGTACTTGTTTTCCTTGACAGCTGTTTCAGAAGTGCCACTTACCTCCAGGAGACACTTGCAAGTACCTCTGGAAACTTTCTTGTTGCTGTTGCACATTTTAGAATTTCTTAGAATTACTAACACTAATAAATAAATAAAACTGGGTGAAGAAATTAATGAAATAATGATTTGGATTCAGAAATTGGTTGGAATCTTTCTATCAGCCAATTAATTAAGGCTATTCATTTTCACATTTTCATCCCTCTACTTTTTTTTCCATGTAAATAGCATTTTTCCTTACAAGCAATTTGTTAGCTAAAATGTTCATATTGATACATGATTTAATAAAAATCTTAATACTACACCATACAAATAATGCCATAAGATTTAGTGTATATGCAAGAAAAAAAAAAAGAAAAGAAAATATAATGTGCAGTTGACATCTTAATGTTTCCCTCCCGCCTCTAGTGATTGGTTAACAATCTAAACCAAATCCTGAAATCCTATAAAAACATTTGTGGTTGTTTTGGAGCCTTATTGTTGATGGATTACTTCTGTCATTTGAAAATACTGCTACAGATTCATAAGTTGAGAGATTCTTCAAGAATTCATTGCTCTCTAAATTGTGTCTTCCTTGTTGTGCTCTCTAGTATTCCATTCCTAATGAAGCCCCACAATTGAAGCTTAATTCCTCTTCCAAGTTTCTTGACATCATTAGATTGACACCAACTGTCAACCATGTGATCAGTGACATGAAGACATATTTATGGTACACTTTGGTGTACACTTATGGTACATTTGCTTCATACAAATTTGATAATTGTCTATGGAAAGTATTAGAAAGATGATAAAGTGAAATAGAATTAATTTTACTTCTTTGCTTTTCTGGCTCTTTCAAATGCAGTTAATACTTTCTGAAAGACTGAGAGAAATTTAGCCTCTGATAAAAGCTCTTTTAAGATGCACAGAAGTATGACTGGCAAACCAGTTTATAGCATTGTTGTGAAAGGTGCTGCAGTTTTTGTGGGATTCAATACTGTATTAGAAGGGAATTATAACAACCAGTTCTAAACCAGATAGTGCCTGAAATATAACCACCAAATGGTACTGTGGATTGTGATCTTGTACTTAAACTAAGAAATTTACTCATGCAAATAATTTTTCTTCAAAATTGTTGTTAAATATGATAAAGGTGTAGGAGCCATAGGCAGTGTGGAATGTATAATCTGTATGTCTATATGTCCATATGAACACAATTACTGAATTTTTGTGCATATATATTTACTAGTACTATTTCCTTGTTATAATAAGCTGAAAAAAAAATTGAAAATATGGATTACATTTTTTCTTGTATTTTATAAAAGAAATCTGACTAGGTGTAGTCACTCATACACAGAAACTATACCTAAGATCCATAAATTACATGTGCACACGCAAAATTATCTGCGATTTACTATATATATAGTGTCTGATAATGTCAAGCTTTTCCCTTGGTGCAAATGCTTAAACAAATAAAGTGTGACAACCACTTAAATCAGCTGAGGATCTGGCCAGGTGTCTGTAGATAGCAGCTTAGTGTCACTAGATGAAACACTAACCAGAACTTGCTGTCATTCTGGATCTGATACCACTTAAAAATCATTTGCCTACACAAAATCATAGAGTCATAGAATTGTTTGGGCTGGAAAGGACTTTAAAAATCATCTAGTTACCACCCTCCTGCCATGGACAGGTTAAACTTTCACTAGATCAGATCACTCAAAGCCCCATCCCACCTGGCCTTGAACACTGCTGAGGATGGGGCAGCCACAGCTTCTCTGGGCAATCTGTTCCACTGCCTCACCCCACTCACAATAAAGAATTTCTTTCTGACATCCAACCAAAATCTATCCTTACAGAATCATCAATGTTGGAAGATCACCTAGTCCAACATAATACCATCAAAATCGATGATTGTAACCAATTCCCTAAACTATAACTCCAAGTGCCACAACAAGGTGACTTTAAGTGACAGTGATTCTACCACTTGGGCTACATATTCCAATGCCTAACCACTCTTGCAGTGAACTTTTTCCCTAAATTTCTTTACCCTGGTGCAAATTAAGTCTATTTGCTCTTGTCCTTTCACTTCAAACATGACAGAAGAGACCAATCCTCACCTCACTACAACCTCCTTTCAGGAAGTTGTAGAAAGCAATGAGATTCCCTGAGTCTCCTTTTATCTGTGCTTTTTTTTTCCCCTGCACTGTTCCTCACTGGTGCTCCAGACCCTGCCCCAGCTCCATTGCCCTTCTCTGGGCTCACTCCAGCCCCTCAGTGTCTTTCTTGCCCTGAGGGCCCAGAGCTGGACACAGCACTCGAGGTGTGGCCTCAGCAGTGCCCAGGACAGGGGGACAATCCCTGCCCTGCTCCTGCTGGCCACACCATTGCTGATCCAGGCCAGGATGCCATTGGCCTTCTTGGCCCCCTGGGCACACCCTGGCTCATGTTCAGCTGCTGGCACAGCACCCCCAGGTCCTTTCCAGCCACTCTGTCCCAGCCTGTGGCACTGCCTGGGGCTGTTGTGACCAAGGGCAGGACCCAGCCCTGGGCCCTGTTGAACCTCATGCTACTGTCCTCAACACATTGAACCAGTCTGTCAAGATTCCTCTTACAGCTTAAATCTATAAAGTGCTAGTCCACTGAAACTGCTGCAGAAAACCCAAAATATCTGTAAGAGATTTTTAGAGAGACTTCAGCTTTATTGCACAACTATCAGAATAGTATAAACTTCATATAACTGTGTGTATACTCAAGATAATACTCTGTCTCAGTAGCAAATTGAATCACAGGCAGATATTTTCTTGCCCCTCCTATTGTTCTTCAGCTCTTAAAAATTTGGGCAATCATTCCTTCAAGTTTGAACTTTATTTGTGGATCTAAAAACTAGATCTGTCACAGAATCTGGATGTCCTTATCAAACATAGTTTTGCATCATAATTTTGCTATTGTTTTATGACCTCCAGTACTTCCAAATCCAAATAGCTTTCTTTAACACTCCTTAACACATTCTCTATTCTTACCACAAAAGCTTCTTCTTTGGTTCCTGGACAAGAAAATAAGATATGCTGTTGTCTCACATGGTTTCAGTGCAGCTGGTGCATTGCAGTGTAGGTAAGATCTCTGTGTCCAGAAAGTGCAAAAGTAAAAAGGCATCTGCAAGTAAAAGTGACTATACAGACAAGAAATCTTGATCAATGCTCACAGTTACAGCTTTGTGCACAGTGCAAGGTCTAATGACTTGATGTGCTATAGAATCATTGTGGTGTCAGACCCAGTGTGAACATATCTCTTTTTAGGGCAGATAGATTGTTTTCATTCCTGCAACAAAGAATTTGCGCTCAGGGTTCTTATGGTTCACCTCAACAGAAATGGTAGATAATACAAAAACTAGAGAGCTTCAACTGTGCTTTAACCAAGAGGGGTCATCTGGGCTGTAATGGGATCCCCTGCCATAGCTGTGTTTGTGCTGTAGAAACGATTAGGTAGGAAAATGCAGTGAATCTGGAGTGAGATGGATACAGCTGCACATACCTGGCACACAGGTTTCTGTCATTTTATCTGACTTTGTGAGAATAAGAAATCTTGTCTTTTTAGAGGATCCACGTAGCTGTTTCACAGAAAAGTGACATATCCTCTGGAACTATGTATAAGAGTCTTCTCCCCCATACTAGGCTCTGTGTTTGGGCTACAACCACTGCTTTCCTGCAGACCGAGACAGTATCAAGTTATCCACCCTTTCAACAGCTCTGTGGCAAAGGTATTGAATTAGAATGAGGTAGCTACAGGTGGCAGCAGCTGCTAAAATATGGGTGGAGGGAGGGGGCTAAGTTTGTACTGACTTTATCTTTTTTGTTTGTCTGTTTTATTCAAGCAGTATCCTGATGATAAAGTTTCATAGTATTGTGGAAAGGTATTTTCTAAGTTACTTTTTCCCAGTAAATACTGGGTAGCCTTCCAGTATCAGGAATGTTTAACCTCATCAGCAAAGACTTCTAGTATCTTTAAAAGATCAAAATGCATAGCATTATGAAGGAGCATATTAAAGAAGAAAAAAGTATTTAAAAAATTACTTAACCCTTTCAATTAAAAGGGGCTGAAAACACCCCAAGCATGATGACAAGGAAAGATTATGGTACCTGAAATACAAGCAAAAGGAGAGCATTCAGATTCTGACAATACTGCTGGCGCAAGTGCTTTTGAAATATACTGTAGAGAAATCAGGTGATACACAAATATATTTCACCAATAGGTGATTGATAGTAGCTATATAAAGGGTAAGTAGCAGTTAACTACAAATCTCAAGTAAAAAACATAATAGTAAAAGCACTGTTCCTGCCTCTTCTCTTCTGAACTGTGAGTGTACACAATCCAGTCCAAGCAGCAGAGTATTGGCTTTGAAATTTAACAGTCAGGTAAGAATTTGAATAGGTATGTGGTGAGTGAAAACATACAAAGGGACTCAGTTTTCTCCTGCAACATATATGAATCAAATGTTGTTAAGTCTGGAATATTAACACCAGACACTTGAGTTTAAATTATCAGTTTGGCGTCTTAGACAATATGGCACCAGCTAGTTTCTGTTATCCATCCATTACTGATGTGCCTTGCATAATGACCTTCAATGTTAAACCCAATAAGATTATTGGCCAAGGAGATATTTGGCGGATCAAGATATCTCTCTGTCAAAAATAATGAATGATGCAATCCTAATATATTAAAGAGAAGACAGATTCTTATCAGACAAACTATAAGCAAAAGTGCTTTTTTCTCATTCATTTGTTGCATGCTAGTGAACACCTCTAGGTAAACAGTTCTTTCTCTACCCCTTTGGAGCTATAGTTGTGGTGCTAATAGTTGACAAGACTGTTCAGCACATATGTGGGATAATTTCCTGTGGTACTTTAGCAACTGACTTCCCATGTTGTTTTACTTAAATACCTGCAGGTTTTTTTAAGTCACGCCTATCATTATCCTGCAAAGGAAGACAGCCCACCTGTAATTATGCAATAATTATATATAATTTAGCTGTGGCAGATAGGAAGAAGAGAAAAGATTAATCTTCTTGGCAAGTACCCAATATTACATAGAAACAATTAGGAATTGAAATAATAAAGGATGCTTTTAATACAGTATCCCAGCACTATTATGAGTAATTTTGTTGTTGTACATATTCTAGGTCCAAGGAATTAAAACAAAAAATTAAAAGACAAGGAAAAACCTGAAAGAAAATTGGTAACTTATACTATTTCATCTTGATGAAATAAAAGGGTATACACTTTGTCTAAAATGTTTTTGGATGTGGCAAAACATAGGGAATGTCCATGCCTTAAGAGGGGAAATATATAATATACAATATAATACATACTATATGTACTATATTTAAATATATTTATATATAATATATTTAAATTCGATAGTAATTAGTAACAGAAACTTTATATTTTCTAAACCGAGCATGTGTTCAGATTGCCTGGTGTGAAATAGCCTCTTGCACTGGCCTGCTTTCACATGTTAAATAGCTGAGTCTGCTTTAGTGGTAACAGGTGTAGACCTTATGGCTTTCACTGACAATTCTATCTGAAATGATGGGACATAGTCACTCAGCAGTTAATATGCTGAATGTGATGCATTCTACTTCCTCATCACCTATTATTTACTAAAGTAATTAACTAGCTATAAAACAAGGTGGACAGATAACTTTAGTATCTAGTTTGGCATCTAAATGTATCTAACTTACATCACAAAAGTTGCATTGGAAATATTCATAAAGCATTGATGAGAATTCTGTAGAGGAAGTTTCACTAGCAGCAGGGGCTCTGAAAAGAGAATTAATGTAAAGTTTAGATTCCACTTTTTCTATTGTAATTACATCTAAAAAAACCCTGTTAATATCTTTGCTTACCTGAGTATTTCTGTGTTTTATACCTACTCAAGCAAGGTGTAACTGCTGAGAAGACTCTTGCCCTGTCTGTTTCTAGACTTGCTCATAAACTATCCTATAATTCCTGGTATAAGCTCAGTGGAAAGTCTCTTTCTACTCTGTGGTGCCTTAGTACCACAAGGTCCAATGAGGTTTCCCTGGAACATTCTCATTTCAAGCCTAATCTACCCCACCTGTCAGCCTTGCATTGAAGGACAGTTGCTCCATCACTCTAATCACCTTTGCAGCCTCCTCTGGATCTTCTCTAACAGGTTCATGTCTTTCCTGTGTTGAGGACCCCAGAGCTGGGTGCAGCACTCCAGCTGGGAACTCACAAGGGTAGAGTAAAGAGAGAGATCCACCTCCTTTGATCTGCTAGCCAACTAGTTTTTGATGCAGCCCAGGATGCAGCTAAACCGTAGGGCTGTGAGTGGATATTGTTAGTTCATGTCCATCTTCTCATCCCCATGTCCTGCTCCACAGGGCTTCACTCGGTAAGTTCTCCAAGTCTGGAGACTGCCCTGACCTAGGTGCAGGTCCTTACACTTAGATAGGATGAACATCATGAGGTTTCTTGTGGGGACACTTCCCAGGAGCCCCTGGATGGCTTCCCACCTTTCTCTTGCATCAACTACACCGTTCACCTACATGTCATCTGCAAAACTGCTGAAAGTGTACCTGACCCCACTGCCTGTGTCACTGATAAAGATATTAAAAGGCACCAGTCCCAAGACAAAGCCCTGAAGGACACCACTCATCACAAGCCTCTACCTGGACATACAACCATTGAACACAGCTCTGTGGCTGTGTCCATCCAGCCAGTTCCTTATCCACCAAACAGCCCATCTTTCAAATCCATGTGTTTCCAATTTGGTAATAACGGTGTCATGTGGGACCGTGTTGAAAACCTTCTGTAGTAGTTTAGAGAGATGACATCAGGTGACCTTCCCTTGTCTGTCACTGCAGTCACTCCATCTATAGAAGGCCTCCAGATAGCCAGGCATGATTTGCCCTTGGTGAAACCATGCTGGTTACCTCAGATAATTATGGAAGGGGATTACAGTTGGTTTGTGAGCCAGAGAGGGTTAATTGATAAGGTTTATTTCTGAAAGAAGGTTTACCAAGGCTGTTGGTATGGAGACCAAGAAGGAGGAGAAGCAGATAAGCAAGAAGAAATCTGCAACTGGGAAAACTATTTTTAGAAAAGTTTTGTGAAAAACAGAGGTGGAGATGGTTTTACACCAATGAATGTTATGTTGATTTATTGTAACCAACAAATAAAATGTAAACTTTGTAGAGGGTATAAAAGGCAGCTGGCTGTTGTTATAAACAGATATTAACCTTCTGAGATGTAGTGTGTCCTTTCGTATGTCAGGTCTGCCCCCACAGTAACAGATAACCTCCTAGTATAGCGTGTGTCTGGCCATTGTTTCCATAAGGATCTGCTCCATGACTCTCCCAGACATAGAGGGGAATGTGACAGGTGTGTAGTCACCCAGGTCTTCCTTTCTCTCCTTTTTTTAAAAAAATAGGAGCCACATTTCCTTTCTCCCAGTCACTGGGATCCTTACCTGACCACCATGCGTTTTCAAATACCTTAGAGAGTGACTTGGCAGCAACATCCACTGTTCCCCTCAGGACCATGGGACTCATGTCACCCATTCCCACAGACTGATGGCTTGTTCTTTAAGTGGTGAGCTAGTATTGTCCTAATCCAAGTGCATTATAAGCAATGAATGCGTAGGTTTCTTAAACACACAGTATCTCAGCTCTTCAGATGGTCTTGCTAGTCTTAAAAGTGCTGAAAATCACCCAGAATCAGATGTGCTGCTCTCTACGTGTTTCATATAAGCATTCAAACATCTTTCTTTGCTGTCAGACAGATCAAGCCTATATAAAGAACACAGAGTAGCAAAACGGAATTAATGAATTTTAGACCTGCCCCAACCGTTTTGAACTGTCTCATAGATGTAAGCTACTATTCAAATCAAGGTTCCCATGAGTCATTTTTAATTAAGCTATTGAAGAATTTATTTTTCTACAAAAACATCAAAGGTAGCAATTTCATATTTCTGGTAACCCCATTTTGAGATTGGCAGGCCCTCTGTGTTCAAACAATTCTCTTCAATTTAATTTCCTACCTCTTTGAGGTCTTCTATTTGAATGTATGACTCTTTAAAGTATGAGTATCTGCGATCATTTTAATGATTGGGCAATTCATAAACATTTAAGTATGTATCCAGAAGAATTATTTTGTTAGACATGTTTTTTGTTTCAGATGTGTGAGATGAGATAAAGCATTCTCAGATTGAAGACTTAAACCATATTTCCAATCCTGTGCCCAGCATTTCATTTTAAATACCTCAATATTATATAACATGTACTAAGGCAGGCTCTAATTATAATGGATTTTGTGGAAAGAAAACTGGATAAATAATATTCTAATATTTCATTTGTATTAAAATCTACCAGCTACTGAACTCAGAGAATATTCAGTAACCCTTTCCATCAGACTTCAATGAAAAAATCAAGAGATGGAAAGTCCATCACTTCTGTGATTTTTCAAATGGCTGAAGTCTTTTTTACACTCATGGCTTTTTCCCCAGTTTACATATCTGGTTTCAGCTTCCTACTACTGTTTTTTATTTTACCTCTACCAGCTAGATTAAGATATCACTAATATCTAGTTTCCAACCCATAATCAAATTACTATTCAATTCTCTTTCTGTGAAGTTAAACAGACTGAGCTCTTAAGAGTTCTCTTATTTGATATCTTCTGCAGTGTACTTCAATGGTATCTTCTCTGGTTCACTCCTTTTGTTCATGTAGGTATCCAAGAATTAATTCTTGCTATAGTCGTATTCAGGTCTCATATACCATAAATCCTGGATTGCTCTTTCCTCAAGAGAATCAAAGTTTCTCTTGAAAGTTTCTCTAAAGTTTGAAAATGTTTCCTGTGTTCGCTATTCATTGGCAGATCACTTTATCCTTGGGTGCATTAAAACACACGCCGGTGAGTTGTCTCAGTTTACTTGATGACTAATTAAGGCTGCCTGTCCTCATCAATATTAAAAGTCTATAATTTTTGTGTCATCTTCAAATTTTAAGAGCAGACATTTTACATTTACTTGCAGATAATTTTTTAAAATGTTGACTAGCACTGGGTCTCTGTGGAATGCCAGTGCAAATTCGTCATTTGACAATAATTCACCTTGGACAAATACTTTTTGAAAATCATCTAATAACCAAATTTTAATATGTGTTTTATTGATACTGCATAATGCTAGTGTCTCAAGAAGAATGTCATGTGCTATTAACACAAAACCTATTAAAAGTCTAGACCTTTTGTGTCTCTGTGGTTATCTTTATCAACCAAACTGGAATCTTATCAAAAAGAGAATCATATTTGTCTGACAAGCCTATTTAAACAGGGAAGGAAAAAAAAGAAAAAAAGAAAAAAAGAAAAAAAGAAAAAAAGAAAAATCATTCTCATGTCAACAAGTATTAACTGTGTGACAGTTCCTCAACCTTTCTTTAATTGGATATCTCTTCAACTTTTCATGCCACTTAATCTAGCATACTGATAACCTGTCGGCTCTGAGCTATCACAGTAGAGAAGCTCACTGAAATTTATCAGCTCTCCATTAGGTAATGAACATAAAAAATTAAGACTTTTGGTCCTATGAATAAGCCAGAAGTATTTTCTAATATATAAGTTTTAGAAAGTTTGACACCTTTTTTTTTTTTTTCAATTAATCCTAGAATTTAAAACTCTTCATAGCCATTTCAATCTTTAAACTTGAATACCAAAGTGAAAGTGAAGTACCAAGAAACATAAACACATTTTGCTTTGAAAATTTGAAAATAGATCTGAAATAGATTTAAGCGAACATACTCATCACCATGAATGATTTCAGGTTGATCAATTAAGCATCTCTTGAGAAAAGTGGAAACTTAGATGAATTCCAAATTATGTGGTTGTTATCTATTCTTGGTAAATGAAAGACTTTCAGAAAACTGCTACAATTCATAAGCCCTGTTTAAAATAATAAGGCATTTTTCTATCACCAAATATGAAGCTATTTAAGATTTCCTATTGGGTAGGAGAAAAGCCTATCACATATTTGAAAACACTAAGTTTCTTCTGGGAATTTACATTCATTGCCTTGAAAAATACATTATATTAGAAGGACTTTTTAAGGCCCACTGTGAATTTAATAATAATGCAGAATAGCATAAAAAACTGCAAAAATCTCCAAAATCTGACAATAAAAAGAAAGAGTAGGAGAAAATAGAATCAAATTAAGACTATGTTGTTTGAAAAGAACTCCTGTCTTAAGAGGCCTAATTCTCCCTACATGTCTAAATAATTAAACACACGGTGCTTTTCAGGGATTAATGATGCATTTCACTTCAGTTCACAAGGCAATTGTAAGTGCTAAAGAGTATAATAGAAAAAAAAAATGAGGTTCATAAAAAACATAAAATAATTCTGTGTAACCCTGCCTAATGTTTATGTCATCAGTTAAATTAAATGTGACAGGACCAGTAAGTCTGGAAAATTTCATTATTTGTGAAATTGCCTTGAAGTATTTTGTCTCTTTAAAATTTTTTTAGCCCATTGTTGAAAGAAGCTGACTCCACATTAATCCAGCTTTTTTTTTTTTTTTTTTAACCAGCAATTTTGAATAAAGGTAATATATGCATACATATTATACTTTCCTATGGGGAGAGTAATTCCTCTGTGATCTGGGCCACTTGTCCTCTCACTTTGGGAAAATAATTCCAACTAGAGCACATGAGTCCCATCCCTTTTTATCAACATAGGTGTAGCTGGAGAAGAAATTGACCTCTTCAGTGAGCAGAGCTGCTTCTGAAGGGTTCTCAGCTGGAAAGGCCTCACCTAGCACATTTATGTGGGAGAAAACATGGGAAAGGGAACATACATTTTTGAGAGCAGGGAAAAATTGGGTAATAAAAAAAAATCTATAATATTTATGGAGGTGGACTATGTTTTTGAGAGGATAAACCTATTCTGAATGGCGGCTGTAAAAGTCAATCACAATGCATCCATTATCTGCTGATATCAAATGCAAAGCATAGTAGTCACCTAATTTTTTGTTATAAACATACATACATTATGATAAGGATTTGTCACAGATCAGGATCAGTATACATTATATCATTCTTGTCAGCAGTGCCATGATGCAAGTCCATATGTAGGGATATCTGGTTGTCCTTCCCCTTTCTCCTGCCCTTTCTTCTTTCCAGGGGACACCTGGAGGCCTTCCCTACTCCTCTGCTGCTATGCTGGTAGCTCAGATGTCACATTCCCTTTCTGTGGTACCTGGTTTTCTGTCTGCTTCAGGAAACTGAATAGGGTTCGGACTTGAGTTCAGCCCACTCCCATATAACTTAGTAAGCCTTCTGGCAGGGTTCTCAGCCTGACCCAAATGCTGCTCATACCTGGGCAAGCTCTGGATGGCAATTCAGATCTTCCCCATAACCTTTTTGGTCAAGGCCACTTATTTTACAGTGCAAGAAACAAACTCAGGCCATGGATTCTGGGCCAGAAGACCACCAACAACGCCCCAGTGTCTACATGAACAGCTACTCTTCTTCACTTCCAGGATCCCTCTGTAAAGACCTGGAAACAAGAATCAGAGCTATGCAGTGTGTCCACTCTCAATGTGTCCATCCAAACATCACGGCATTCCCTTCTCCTGCCCACTGGTATGCCTGACCTGAGAGCAGGTGGGTGCCTGGGCTGTCACTGGCACCAGGTGGTACAGGCATGGCTTGACTCAGGGACAGGGAGTGAAGCAGAGCTCAAACACACAGTTCAGAAGCAGTGAGTTCCAGTTTCCAGAAATTCAGAAAGAGTAAAGCACATTGCAGAATTCTCAGGTAGGGCTGTGATGCTTTTAATAGTCTGCAGAACCGAGGGAAGTTTCAGAGTCAATGATTAGCCAGAAGCAAAAGTTGAAGACAGCACCAAGAAGAGCCAAAGACCCAAACAGAGCACACAGATTAGAGGTGTGTTTACTCAAGGTCACACACAAACTCTAGAGCAGAAACTGTGGGAAGAGAACCCGGATTGTGGGAATTAGACCTGGTAAACATTATGAACCATCTCTCCTCTGCATAGTGCATGTAAGAATAAGGACTGTGAGAAGTATTACAAGAGGGATTAAGCACATCAGAGCATAAGCATATGTACTACTTAAGCAGATCTTAACCAGAAGAATACCAGCAAATATATTAAAAACATTTGCCAGTTAAGTTGGCCAAGTACATCAGAAAATTGAACCAAATTCATCGCTGCTGCAACTACATTTGAAGCGCTGGACAATTTTATCTTTGTGAATGTCTAAACCCTACACCTCCTCTGTAATAATTACATTAAAAAAGATGAAATACAACACATGCATCTTTCCGTTAAATGGCCCATTAATCTCCCAAGGGGGAAAAAACCAACTAACCCACTATATAACTTTTATTTCAAGAGTTTTTATTCACTTCTTCAATGAAAGTCAAATAATACATCAGTCTCTGAATGACACCATATAAACGACTATCTGAAATGACTTATGATTCTATAACCATTTATTTCATAGCAATGAAGACAAAATTAGGAGATTTTGAATACTTTACAAGAAAAATTCAATACTAAAGTTTTCTCTCAAATATAATAGCACTTTATTTATGGCTTCCTAATGTGCTTGAAATCCATTTAAGAAGAAAGTCTGAAATTTATAGGCATACATCTAATAATCAGATTAAACTCTAAGCATGGTAGACCTGTCATATATAATAGCTGTAAAATTACAGTTATGCAGTAGATGCATCATGCATAATAACCTTGGGGCAAGCCTCAGAAGTGGAAATTTGAAGTATTTTCTCACTTTCCAGACCTCACCATGAGTATTTCATGATGTGTGTGCTTAGTCACACCAAACTGCAGCCATCTGCTACCCCAGAGAGTCTGTGGACCAGAGCTGCAGGATTCACTGTGGTTCTCAGTCATACTCTCTTCAGTTCCTTCCTAGGTTTGTAGTGATGGTCAGCAAACATGGTTTGGTACGTGCAGTTGCATGAGCAACCAAACTGGTGAGCACAACATTTTTATTACAGATAGGAGTTTAAATAGAGCCCCTGGATGCTCTAGGAAATTAACTGTTCCTGCCATCCTTGGGTGCATGCTGGACATGCCATATTGCGAAACAAAAGATTGGGCTCTCCTCATCTGATCCCGTTTTAAGGGCAGTCCTTTGCAGTCAGTGTCATTATGATTTATAGGGTACTGCTAAAAAAAAAAAAAAGTGGTGCCAGTCCCAAATACACATGGAGATCCAGACACGTCCCTGGTGTGAGAGTTCTGTAACTGCAGCCAGGAAGCTCCTCACACTTTCTGCGTGCTCCTTTCTAATGCAACCTTCTCTCTAATCCCAGCCATCCAGACTATGAACTATGAAAGGCTCCTGCAGGACCCGCACTGAAAGTGGTGATGTCCCCACACTGAGTATGTTCCAGCTCTGGCCTTTTCATAGCAGAGAAGTTGTAGTCACTATAAAAGCTAGCACAGTTTTCTGTGAGTCTTTACTGACTGCTTGTTCAGTAACAGTTTTGTATTCACATTGTCAGAGTTACTCCCACTGTGAATTAATCTTTCACCAGAAATTATATCCTTTTCATCACTAACTGCAGTGCCCTCTATTAAGAAGCACTCATAGAAGGTATCAATCCAAGCACTTCTTGAAAGAGCACCCTAAGAAAGGAGTTGTTCTCAAGTTAGACTAAACTGTTCATTGAATAAAGTAGAAGCTGATACCACCAACACCTAAACAAGAGAGCAACTTGAAACACTTTTGGTGAATTCCTAAACTCCCATTGGTCTTAATTAGGACAACTGAAAGAAACTGTTAATTTCAATCAGCTGGTGAAAGGTAATGCTGTCACAATCAGTCAGGTTTTTGGAGTTCAGTTTTCAAGTATTAGAGAGTCTCACACAAAATATACTGTTTCCCTGGAAAAATATGTATATCTTTTTTTTTTTATTATAGGTTATATACAATAGTATGAGACAAGAATATATGTTAAATCTTGCTTTATTTCTGGATAAGGTCTCTGGGTTTCATCAAGAAGAGCCAGAATTGAATAACAAAACAATCTATGCAAAAAGAATTGCACTTATTAAAAGTAATTTTTAAAAAGGGCTACTGGGTAATCTACTAGTAACACACAATTCTAGACATTCAATTCCTTGGATACTTATTTGTTGTAAAGGTAGAGACCTAAAACTTCTTTTGTATTTGTATTCTGATGTTCTAGGAATTTTTGAAACCTTTAAATGTACCCGATGTATGTATTAGTTTGGCTTTTTTCCATGACTTCATCAGTTAAAGTACTTTTTTTCACATAACTCTCTTTCCTCACAACATATATTTTGCATAAAATATAATCAGATATGTTTTAATGACCACTTACAATACATTCAACTGAATAGGTTTTCTATGGAATCACCTACTTTGGTGTAATGACGAAGATCAAGTCAATCTAAATGTGACATGCATTGTTACCGTGTTTAAACTGCAAACTCAAGTGATATGCGGATTGTTAGAAAAAAAAAATTATTCTTGAATTGCTGGCAAGGTAAAAAATTTAAAAAAATGAAGTATCAAATCTCAATCAAATTAAAATGAAGGCTACACTCTTTGAGAGTTTAGTTATGAGTGGCTATGGATTCCTCCAAATTTAAAAACAGTAAGCAGCAATGCAGTAATCCAGTAAGAGTCAGAGTAGTAGTTAATGCACATGGGAGTAGGTATTTGCACTCTGAATGTTTTGAATAGATTCATAAACAGTAGCGAACTCATGGGCAAAACTCAAGGAAAATTTAAATATTAAAATTTACTCCAGTATCATTAGTAGAAAGCCTCAGGGGAAAAAACGAAAGAACCATAAGAAGTAAAAAGAATTAAAGAACCATAAGAAGAATGTAGTGGAAGTGCTGAAATTTTCTGCTTGGCTATGTCCCTGCTTGAAATGTTTTTACAAGGGCATCCTTGTTATTAGAGTGAAAAAAAAAATTGTAAATGTTAACTAGAAATCACTTTCCTTCATCCCACATCTTTCCCCTTAGTAAATGAAGACAGGATGAACAGCTAAAATTACTAATTGGTTTACTGATCAGTTGTAGTTTGTTCGATTGATTTGCAATTAATTCTGGTTTGTGGTGCATAGAAAAGAAGGTTGGCGCCAAGCTTTGAGGCAGCTGATACTCAATATCCTCCAAGAGAGCTGTGGGTCAGAATATCAATAATCTGTGTAGAAGCAGCTCCTGAATGTATTGAGAGTGTGTCTTGTGCATTTGTAAGAGCTCTCGGGAATTTAAAAAAAAAAAAAAATCTGCATTTTATTAATAAATGTATCTCTCTGCATAAGACAAAATATTTTTAACTTACAATTAATATTTTATGCCATTCTGATTAAAAAAGAAAAAAGTAAACATTTTGCATAATCTGCAATAGTATTGGTAATTTTCATGATACTTGCTTATATCACACATTCATTTTTTCAGACTCTTTGCAGGTCAATAGCAACTTTAAATTAAAAGAAATAGGTTTTTCTTCACTGATATAAAAAATCATGGAAAGTAATCTTATTAAGAACAAATATATATGCACAATGTCTGAAAGACAAACCACTTCTTTTGAGACACATGGAGCCCTGTTTAAAGTAGAGCAGACTTTTATCAATTAAGAAAAATTTCCCTCAATCAGAAAACAAAACAAAAGAAAACAAAACAAAACCAGAATATATTAGAAAACAAAGATATTAAGAATCCAAGCATAGATTATTTAAAATGGAGTCAAGAGGAAGTTTATGTTTGAAATTATTATCTCTTCCTTGTCCCTATTTGGTCATATTTGTAATGTGATATCAGATATTTTCTTTTAAGAATCTGGTTTGAATTTCACTGTAGTATTCACTTGATATACAGAATCTTTTCCTGGATGCCTTTTACACAATGTATCACTTTCTGCTTGAAGAGATTTTCCAGATAGAAATAACAATATTCTTTCCCTTTTATACTCTAGATTGCTTATTCTCCTATCATTAGTATAAGCATCCTAATCCTTGGTCCAATATGCAAATATTTATTTTTTTCCAGTTTGCCTGTTTAACAAAAAAAAAAAAAAGATCTCCAAACCCTCTCTAGAAAAATGTGTCCTTTTCTGTACCCTTCAGTTAAATTTCCAGGTATCTTTACTTTATCTTTTCCTGGTACCCTAAAGATAAGTGAAATTTTTCTGAAATTACCTTTAATGTTTTTAATTTTCTATTTTTTTTTTTCCTGTTCAGACCTGGAAGCAATATCTAATTATTGGATTCTATGTGGAAAACATGCTAGGAAATTATATTGATAATTCTTATTGTAGTATATATGCATTTTAACACATACAAAGCCTAATTTTTAAGTATTTTTCATTTCAATATTTGTGCAAACAGTGTAATTCATAGCATGAAAGTGCAACTTATTTGAACTTTAAAAACAAATATTTTTCAGACATCTATTTGACGACACATTTATGTAGCACCAAAAGTACAAAATGGATGAGTACAGGAGAAATGAATGGCTATTCATTGAGACTATTTTTTGAACCCCTAATAAATAAAACACCTGATTAAAGCTATAGAAGAGAAGTGATAAGGAAAACTGAACTGAGTTTCCATGCTACTTAAGACTTTGGCTTTTCACTGTAAATGTGATCTTGTTTCAAGCTGTGAATGAGTTTAAAACTTCATGTTAGTAGCTGCATTAGAGATACTGTAATAGTGGTGGATCATTCCCGTGAGAAAGGCAAGCAAGGCTTGTGTGACTCCTGTGTGAGAGAGCTATCTGTCACAGATGTCACTTTATCTGATTGAGACTCCTTAGCTGCTGCTATACTTGCACCCTTCTCTATATCAAGACCTTTTGCATCTACAAGCTGCCAGCAGGGGAGTAAAAAAACCCCTTCTTCGATGAGATAGCATTGAGATCTTTGTGGCTTTTTGTCTCAGCATTTAAACAGAGGATTTAATTGGCTGACATTTGAACTTTGAAAGAATCCAAATTCTTATGGGATGTGGGTTTTTTTCACTGTATATCATAACTTTACCATCATTTTACATTTCTTATACCATTAGCCGTGTATGTAGCCAGTCTGTCAAAATATGTTTAGATCTTTTTTCTGATACACTGGCAGAACAGTTGTATAATTTTGTTGTTCATAGTCAAGATTTTTGTGATTATTTTGATGAATAAAACAGCAGTGATCAGATCTGTCCAAATCATTAAAATGTAAAATTAAGAAAACAAAAACTGTTGATTTTTTTTCCTAATGTTGGAATTTGATGGGCTTTTTCCCTTGGAAAAAAACTGAGAATGAGGAGCACACAATTCTTTACTAAATAAAATGACCTTCATTATGAGACATTTTGTGAGCCACGTGTTCATGTGATAAAGGACAAAATGTACTAATGTCTGGAAAACAGATTGTGAACAGGTTTAACTCTACATTTCCAGCTCACATATGTGCATACAGCATCAGCAGCTGAAATTGTTTGGTCCAGGCAGCTGTCCAAAACAATTTTTGTAAAACTTACTTTTGATATTGGAGTAGATATAACTGGCGTAATTGCCTTCACTGGTTTATGGGAGGAGTGGGAATCTGGTTTTACTCTTGTATCTTTTACCAGACCACAAATTCAGAAAGTAACAACATTACTCTCATTTGCTGATATGTTATGAATGTGCGTGGTTTTATGATGAGAATAATGCAGTAAGACAAAAAAACCTGAAGAATGAAGGAGAAATTGAGGTTGTTGCAGACATTCACTCTATTGTTTATGATTCTACATGTAAAATTTATGGATTTACCACTTCTTTGTAATGTATTTACACAGGAAGCTCTCTAATAAATCATCTGTTTTCCAATAGGAACCTACATTTTTCACCCTAATCTCTACTTGAGTTCACTGAGGCAAGAAGGGGTCAAATGATGAGCCCAGTGTTACATGATGAGTCATTGAATGAACCAAGTGCTAGGATCCTCCTTGCCCCTGGTCCTTTATATCAGCAGGCCACAGGGGTTTTGTGTTGCTCCTTTCATCTGCCTTTAAATCCAAAGTGTTAGTTAGAAATGTCTTCCATTAAATCTTTATTTGGTTCAGACAGTGCAAGAAAATACAATCCTTGAGATGGTCTGTTCTTGTGCTGCATATGTTTCCCTGCTTTTTTCTGAGACACCCTTTCTGCTGAGATTTGTTTACTGGTCTCCATAAATCAGCATTCTCATCAGATGTGGTAATGAAGTCCTAAGAGAACCAGACAATATTTCCACAGCTGTTAAGTAGTTATCTAAAGATTTCTTTCCTTTTGGGCTTGATTCACCACTGGGTTCCCTCAGTTTTATACTGGCCTAAGTCTAATGGGTTCAAACTGGTTGCAGTAAATCAATGCATAGAACTAGTCCCTGACCTGATGTAAATCAGCAGAGCTCCTCTGCATCTGCATGCAGCTATCCTTATTTTTACCAGCTAAAGCTCTATCCCATGGAGTTCAGACAAGCCCAACCATGTACATGCTGTTGTGCCAGGTTCAGCTGTAATGACCAGGTATTCCCAGGTGTAGTGTTAGATTTACACTTTCAAAAATGAAAATCAGGTTTGATTAGAATGATAAAAGAGAGACTTTTTTGTGTGTGATAGTTTTGTCATCATCTGTTTCTTTTTTTTTTTTTTTCTGCAAAAACAGCACTGCCTTTCAGAGCTGCACTTCTGAAGTTTCATCTGCAGCAGCAAGAAAACCAGTGACTGCAGGCTAACACAGGAGCAGATGTGAAATAAATCCTTTGGAAGATATTTAATGTGTGTGAAAAGAAGAAACAAGAAACCATATCTACACAAACTAAACCACGGGCAAGTCTCTCTGTAGTCTTTCTACATATTATCAATTAGGCTGTGAGCAGATGAAAACCTAGCCTTGTACTGGGATCTGTAGATCCACTGAAGTGAGAGGAACTAACCATGTATAAAACTGGTGTCCTTCAAGATCCTGCCAGAAAGATAACTCCCTTTTGACTGGAAACAAATGTTCTGTTTCTCGTATGTCATTTAAACTTTTTAATAGATAAAGTTCAAAGAATTTTTAAACTAAATACTTCACAAAAAAAAAAAAAAAAAGGGGGTTTAAATTGCAATATTTAATCACTTTTTATTTACTTCTGTATTTTTTTTTTTTTTTTTTTAATTTTTAACTGATCTATAACATGGACATGAATTCACAGAAATGGTATTCCTAAAGCCACCTTTAATTAAAAAAAGCTTCAGCAACAAAAAAATGCGCTTTTTTCTACTTTTCTTCCAAGCAAATTAATATATCTTTATGGAGAAGCATATTGACATTGGGGTCCAGCTCTTCTGGAATTCTCAGTGTCACAAAAGCAAAGAGAACATTCTTCTTATAATATTGGAGCCTTTGTTTATCATAAAGGAGCTACACTGCATGGAGAAAAACATGACAATTGTCCACTACTAGCCATTTCCAGTGCATTCAAAAACTAGAACAAGCCTAAAACAGTCCTAAAAGCATGGAGAAAATTCCTTTTTCTTTCAACAAGAGCAGTATCTGTTACACTTTATGACTTTAAGAATTTTCCTTCTTAAAACTGATAGTGTGTTGGTGAGGACGGATACATAATTCTCCTTTCTAAGAATTATTTTAACCATTTGGTTTTGGTTTTCTTTTTCTTTAAAGCTTTACACATTTCCTCTGTCACTGTATACAGTTTAACTATTCTGCTTATTTATTAAAGAGGCAAGTAGGTAAAATTGAATTTTAACAGAGAAAATTTACCAGCATAGGAAACTGTATGTGCTCTTTATGAATGGAAGGTAAATTTTTTTTTTGTAATGTAAATGAATGCAAATATAATGGAATAGCTTCCATTTTACTTATGTTACCAAAAGAAAAACACAAACAAACAAATACATCTACAGACAGTCTTAGGGAATGTTTTCATTTAGTTTACATGTTCATTTTACACTGCAGAAAAATTCCTTTTTGCATGGTGGCAAAAATTTTCATAGTGCTTCAGATTTATGTTTAATATTTGTTAACTAGCTACTTGATACCATTGATATCATTGTCAACGTTTGGACGTTCAGCACTCCTATTCTAAAAATGAACAACTTCATAATGTACTTCAAAACTTTTTTATTAAAGAACTAATGTGCCTAAATATACATGACATTTCGAAGAAAAAATAACTTAGAAGTTACTCAATTCCACCTTTAGTGAAAATGTTTCAATACATGCTTAGCTTTCCACATGTGCTAAACAACACCATGATTTTTTGCCAATACTTTAACTACAGCTTATTCCCTATAAGGGAATTGCCCTGTTTCCATGTAAAATCCTTTTCACAGGGCTCTAAAATAAATTTAACTTAGTATAAATTTTAGATTAAAACTCGTTACTTCTGTCAGATATTGTGCTACATCAAAATTTCAAAATAAAAAAATCAAAAACTGCCAATTTTTTCCAGTCTCACTTCTGGAGGCAATTTTACCTTTCTTTTGAAGGGAAATTGCAAGTAGAACTAATTCTGTCAACAACACAAAACATAGGATGAATGCATTCTTAAGTTTGTGAACAACTCATGTATATATACTCACATATATTCAGAGAAATAAGCAAATTGATATAACAAAATATTTTCATTATGATGAAAATTTGTATCTAGAGAATTTTCTATTATAAATGCTGTAGAAGTAGAAAATGCAGGTTTCAAAAGGGTGCATACAGAAAGCAGAAACTGGTTTAAGAAAATGGAAATACAAAGCCAATTGCATCAAATTTTGAATGCATACACACACACACATATACACATTTAATTACCTGTAATTTACAAGTTCCAATATCTAATGCCCAGCATATTACTTTTCTTATTTAAACTTTTTTAACATCAGGATAGGTCCACCTAATAATTACAAAAGAGAAAATTAAAAAAAAAAAAAAAAAAAAAAAAAGGGCTGCTTTTTTTTTACCTGTAATAATGGGAAATATCAGCACGATTATTTTTCATTATTATGTATAATTCATATATTCTTAATTTTATATCATTAGCATGGCTTAACACCCCATAAACACTATTTGTGATTTTATGGAGATAGAGAATTAGCTTCCGATTCAAACAATATCACACTTTTTAATTGTGTCATTTCACAGTCTCATAAGGATGATATTTTCAAAATTTAGGCTGAATTCACAGAGATTGTTCATGTGTTTGTTTGTTTGTTTTTTAATAAAAGGATGGGGTTCATTTCTAGAATTTAAAAAGCAGGGAAAGATATTGTTATGAACTATTCACTGAATGCTAAAAAAAATAGAGCTGAGTCTGAAGATTACTTTAGATATCATATAGATTCTCTGAGTCTATATATTTTATGAAATTTAATTTATAATGATTGGTAAACAAATTTCCTGATTGAAGCCATCGGCTGAAGCTGTCTTGCACAGATTTACTGTTGAAGGCTTCAGTGACCTGTTTAATGACCCTAAACCTAGAGACAGAAGTTCTTTCTAATCCTTAAATATCCATGTCTAATAAATCGAGGAGGCTAATAAAGGGACTTTATTTTTTGTATTGATACAAGTATGGATTTATTTATTCTAAATTACTCACCAGAGAGAGACATTTCATTGAAAAACAACCCTCAAAAGTGATTAATTAAAACACAGGTGTCATCTCTAAAAAAAATTGCTTGAAATTGTATCATCAGAGGTAATTGGCAATATATCTTTTAAATTTCATTTGTGATGTCTTTGCCATCTGTCTTTTGAGGTAATTTTTTAAGTATGAATATTTTTCTAATTTTTTCTATTCTGAGTGCAAAAATTACCTCTCTTTTGCTAAAACAACCACTGAATATGTCTTACACTCCAATAGCATAAGAGAAATTAACTCAATTTGTGGATAAATTAACGGGGAGTTTAGATTGAAGATATGACATTGGAAATATATATGGATTAAAGCTGAGTGCTTCACTGAGGCTTTTTTTGTTCTGTTTTTTAAATGTGTGTGTGAAATTGTAGATCATTCTGGGTGGCAATAGTACTTTAAAAAATCAAACATATTAAGGTATGGAAACAAATTCTTAAAATGTATTAAGTACTTTAATTATGTGCAGCTGCAAAATCATGTAGTAAGAAAAATTAATGTGAGTTCACAGCATTCAATATTTTTCTTTTGCTTTTCTTGTTCTGGTTGAGTATGATAATTCTTTGAATTGCAAGGCGTATTTGCACAGAAACTTTCCTTAGTGCAGCTGCTCAGGTTTGTGATTTGAAGTTTAAAAAATTAAGTTTTAATTGATGGGATTATGTATCCACTGATAAAAAGTAATTTCCTCACCAAAACTACAGTTAATAGCAACATAAAGCAAGCCCCACAGTCAGACAAAAGTTGGGGAAAATTTGTGTCTAGACTGATCTCTCTCATATGGGGCTTGACTCAACTTGCAAATGTGATGCCACAGAGATCCAGCTGCCCGACCCACATTTAGCAAACATCTTTCTTTTTCCTGTTGAAATACTGGTAGCCAACACTGTAACAATGCAATGAGAACAATTATTTAGCCACTTGGTGCCATATAAATTCATAATTCCTGTCTCAAATGTATGTCAGACCCCATCTCTTTGAGCATCATCAGAGAAATCAACTAGCTAATTAAGTTATCTTGTGGCATTATGATGACAATAGCTTGATGATTACTGCTCTTTTTCAGTAGATAGAGTTTGTAAGAAATTGTCATCAGCCTTATGTTCCAGCTTTTTCTAATTCACCAGGTATTTGTGTATAAAAAACCAAACAAAAATGCAAAACAGCATAAAACACCCCACAGCAAAACACTGTTTTACACTTCCATGAAAATCTAGGTGAAAGTAATGAAAATACCTCTCAGCAGTTACTTACTTGGGTTTCTAAGTTTCTCTTCTTCTTTCAAATAGCCCAAACATATACTATGACTCATATTCTGTGTAAAGTCCACATAAGGCTCGGTCATCTCACACAGGGCACAGAGATAGAGCTTTGAAAGTCTCTGGTGGGGGAGCCAGCACCAGTGCACCCTTCACAAAGTTGGTCAGGAGAAAACAAATTATTTGCTTTCTCTTGAGTTATTTTGTTTGGTTTTAATTGTTTGTTTGTTTGTTTTACTTTAAAGAAGAAAACATTTTGTTAAGAGTCATAGAGTTACCTGCTTGGACTAAGTCCATGATTTTCAGTTCTGTGATGATGATTACAGAATGAGCAGCCAGCTGGGGAAACACTGTGGTATCATAATTTGAGGCATTCTGAATAGTTTTGAGGTCGAATTTTCAGTAATTAATTTTATTTATACCATGAGAATACTATGTGATGCTTCACTGGACCTTTGGATTGTAATCACAAAACATACTGCTGGATAATCTCGACATGGAAAGAACGTGTCATGTATAACTTTCAGAGAGAAATAACCTTCTGAGCTATCAACTGAAAATAAAACACCATTACCTAAATAAAAGAAGGTATATCACATTTAACTTCTAAGTCCTTTTAAAAAAAATCTCTGGAAATATCCAGCAACTAAGAGCACAGTCAAGGAAGGTGACTTGGTGAACCACATCTGGAAATGTGTTCTTCAGTACAAAACTGGAGACAATTTCCTCCTTTATTGAAGATAAGAACAATTTTACTATTGATTTCTGTGGATGGAAGTGCCCAATGCAGCCACCCCTTTCTGACTCTGTCACCAGCTATCTGTGTGACTGCAGCTGAGTTCCTTCCCTTCTGGCATCTGCTATGTCTGCTCATCCTGTGGGCTCTCTCCTACTCTACAGGGACTTTCTCTGATGATACGTCTGAGAAGAGGAGAACAAAATGCAATGCAGTCCACCAGAAGCATCAGAAACCACCATGATTTAGATCAGAACTGTTCTTTATTGCCAGGCATTCATTTAATTAAGGCAGGACTGCAAATGAAAGATGTATGTTCTTAGAGTTCCTCTGCTTATGTTTTCCCATGGTTAATAATCCTATCCCCTTATTCCAGAATCTCTAGTAATAGATATTAATTTATATCTTTCTTTAGCTGATTAAATAAGGAATCAACTGCAGCCAGCCAGCTTACTGTATTTGACCACTTTTGATTCTTATTCACTCTGAATGACACTAAATAGAGGTGTGAGTTTTTTCATTGGAGTTGGTCTTCTCACAGACAAGTTACCAAAGAGCAGAAGATGGAAAAAAGTTAGTGTTATTTGCCTGATTAAAAGCTAACAAGGCCCTTTCATGAAGACACTTGTAGTGCTATTGCAGCCTGAGGTCCAATTAGTGGATAGATCCCTCTTAGCACTGTTCTTCTTGTTCATCTACTTCTGTGCTCTATTAGCCTGCTAAAAAAAAAAAAAAAAAAAAAAAAAAAAAAATAGGCAAGCTTTTACACTAATCTTTAAAAAGACCCATGTGAGAAAATAGAGAAAATACAGTAGAATATTTATTAGGCATAAATATGTGAGTCTATATATTCATATACATACTGATCTTGTGCATACGAAAAGTGAGTGAGACAGGCACACACACATCCACACAAAAATTCTTAAAGACTGTACTGTAATCTGCCACTGAAATGGTTAACAGGAAAATAAATCGACATTCCTTTCTATGTGTGTTGCAAACATTATTATCTCCAAGTCACATTTTAATTTCATACTTGATGCTTCAGCTCATGCCATGTTTTTAGTTAGCAATGGCCTGTTAAGCTGCTAATTTATATACTGTTGTGAAGGCCTCTGTAAATGCTGCTCTATAAATAATAGAGCAGTGATCCATAACAACCTCCCATGTAACAGCTCAGAGTCCACTGCAGCTAATATGAAAGAACTGCTGGTTGCTAGGTGCCAAAATGCTGCCTGCCTATTTAGGAACTGCTATAGTTTTGTCTCCCTGCTAAGATGACAAAAGTGTAATTAGAGATTAATCAAGAACTACATTAGTGCCACAGTTTCCTGCAGGCTGACTTTTGTTGCTCACCAGCAGTTAAGTGCATCTGCCTGTATTTGCCAGTTCTCTGGAGATTTAAAAATTTATTGTCATATTTACAGGGACAGCTACAGTAAGAGTTATCAAACCTTCATGGAAACTTGGTAAAATTCATATAATTTGTAGCTGCAAAGATGGCTCTTTGTTTTTATTTTCTAAACATTTCCCATCTGAGAAAGGTTTTAAATTTCCTGCCACCATGTACTTAATTCACTGGAATGATGAGAAAAGAACTTGGCCCAGACTCTTATATCCTCTATGGTAGCTTCATATACATAAAACAGTACACCAATTCAAGTATTTTTATTTCATTCTAAGTCTTTTGTAAGATTCATTTAATATCATTACAGATCTTCCCTTTGTCTATTGTGATAGTAAGCAACTTCTAGAACTGCTGAAACATTTGAATATATTTATCTGTTCATTATTTCATGTCACTAAACTGTATATTTTAATTCATGAGATAGCACCTTGGTTGTACAACCACTTACATATTTCTTAATAGAAAATTAGCACTTGTTCAGGATCCTTTTCATTGCATCATACAGAAAAAGCCACAGAAGATTTTTTTACAGAAATTTTTAATAATTAAAGAATTCTGATTTAATTTATTCTTTCCAAATGGAGAACTTAAAAAATGATCCAAAATTTTCTTAGGAATTATGTTACATTTCTTGGCTAGTTCTAATAATAATTTAAAGAGGACAGGTAGGAAAAATTGCAGGATATTGCAGGATATTGGCACTTTCCCAAGGTGCAAAAGAAATAATTTCTTTCACACAGATTTCAGTCATTCTGTGTATTGTGGAGAAACTTATAGTGTCTTTAAATGAGAGACTGTTATATTACTGGAACATATACTCCAAAGGTTTCCCAAAAATCATAGGAACAATCTATGTAGAGCACAGTGCTACTTAGTATCCCAGCCCAAGGATAGGTTTATTTGTGTAAAATCATGTCAAACATGGCATCATCACTGGTATTGAAGAGAATAAGTCTAGTACAAAGTTTAAAAGTCTATTTTCAACACATCAGCCACAATCTTTACAGGGCAACCAAGAATAATCTACTTCCATTAATGAGATCAATGCCTACTGTCTAACAAGTCAATAAAAAAGCACAAAAAGTCCAGTAAAACTGCAGAAATTGTGCAGCCAACTCTGAATAATTTCATTTAGAACAAGAAGAGCAAACCCAAGTACAGGAAAATGCTGTATAAACAACTCTACTGTGAATAGATTAATAGTGCAAAACTGCAGTCCAGCTTTCCTTCCACACCAAACCACTTTTGGAAGAGAGATTAAATTATATATATGTAATGTAGTAGTTGGGTAGTAAAAAAAAATCACCTCTAAAAACTATTGTTACTTATACATATATATATATGTATACACACTACATACACCCATATAGATATGTACAAACCTGTACATGTATATTTGTGGAGAGAAAAAAGATGCACATATATATATTTGTATATATATATGTATGTATATATGTATAAACACACACCTATTGCTTTTTACAGAGTTGTAGGTAAGAAATTCCATTACTCATACACCAGAACAATAATTCTGGGATGGAGAGTTCCTAGATATGGTCATAATAACTTATAAAGCAGACCTAGTAGAGAAAACTCTGAAATACGGCATATGGCTCTGTGAATTTATTCACAGGTCATTCCTCAAGGGAAAAAACAGAAACCATAACATTTTTAAAGGAAAGGCAGAGCTAGGCAAATCTCCCCTAAACTTGTTAGAGATTACTCCAGACTTTACAGTCCCTTTGATTTACACAAGGACAGAAGCTTGTAGAAAACAGGCTTAACAATCAGCTCCTCATTTAGTGCTTCCTAATCTTTTGTTTCCTCTTCCTTTACAATATCTTTACAATACTCACAAGATAATGTTTGGGTAAATTGGTTCTTTCTTACACAGAATCTGTTTTTCAGATCCATATATTTTTAAGGTAAAATTTTCTTCCTTCTGAGTAACTACCGTAGTTAGTTACAACAACTTGAATCTTTTTTTGCTTTGTAAATTACTGGTGAGCCTCAAAAACAAATTATGAACCTCAAAAGTTTGGAAAAAAAATCTACTTATTGATCCAGTTTTATCTCTTTTACGTAGGAACATGATAATTGAGTTCAGTGTCAATGTATCTTCTATATACCAAATGCTAATTTTATTTTCCATCCTTTGTTTCACTTCTCATAAAGGAAAATAGCTTACAAATACAAGGCCATATTATTTAGAAATTTCTTTTTCTCATGAGGGACCAGTTGAAGGGCTTCATCTTTTAAATACAGCAGAAAACGTTCTCTGCCCACTAACAAAATGCAATTTTTTATTTTACAAAAATAGGAAACTCATGGTACAGACTATAAAAGAGTAAATATTTATCAAGTCAAGCTGGAGGAATAATAATAATAATTATCATCATCATCATCATCATCATATATTCTACAAGAAGCCATTAAGAGTTGAAATCCTAGGCAAAATTAGCATTTATCTTTCTTGTCTTCCAGACTGTTGCTCATCTGGATTGATAGCAACCTTGTTTCAATATGATAAACAGTAGGAGCTGCCAGAACTCAGATGTCACCATAATCAAAATTTATTGTTATGAACTATGGTACAACCACAACCATAAGCCTGAACTCTTTAAATATTTGCAAAACTGGGTGATGGCTCTACAAATTATTCTGAATCAAAGTTCTCTGGAGCTTTGGTTTTCTGTGGGAAGACCTGCTGTGTTTTATAAGGTTTTTTTTCTTTAAACACAGTTACTGTAGCTTATGAGAATTCATTCTGCTTTCTTCTGTCTAGATTGCAAGAGAGTAGAAGAAAAACAGGAAGGGAACCTGCTTGGCTACTGTGCAACATTTACCACTCTGAGTATGTGATGGTCTAATTTTAACTGCTGGAGGAACATGAAAATTGACTAAGTCGCTACTGATTACTGGCAGAGGTGGAAGAGAGCAGGCTGTCTAGATGATGGCTTCAGTTTTGGGGATGCTCAGTTCCAGGTAGAATGCATTAAAGAACTTTGGATTATACCCAGGAAAACATGAAAAGAAAAATAAGAGTCAATTTATCAGCAAAACTAAATATTTTTTAATCTCAGTCTTGAGTTTTAAAGAGGTGATTATGCATTAAAATAAAACCTAAGTTATCCAGGATTAAGGAGGAACATATGTACAGCTCAGTCACTTGGGATCAAACACTAGATCCAAATGGTAGCTGCAGAGCACAGATGAACAATTTTGTTCAACATAATTACCTTGATTGCAGCTAATCTGATCTGGGTTGGAGTATGTGTATGTGTGTGCATCCAGTCTTACATAAGGGTTGATGTGTTTGCTGGTTGAATTAGGTCAAAATACAAAAGATAAAATAGCTAATAAGTACAGAACATTATCAAAATTTGGATTCTGCAATTGTACTCCTATTTCCACAAACCCAAAGCTTTGATGAAAATTGTTTATTAGATAGCTAAATTCTTAGCTAGAAGGCATCTTCTGGGCTTTGAAGATTTTGCCATAGTCTTAGAAATTAAAAAAAAAAAAAAAAAAGAAAAAAGAAAAGAAAAAAAGAGAGCAAATTGCTGTGCTTTTCTGTAATTTTGTAAAACAGGGTATTTCAAGATAAATTATCCTAACAGACTATATCTGTCTTGTACCACAAAACACATGTAAAATACCTGTAATTTAGTCATTTCAAGGCATGCATGAGAAAAGGTAATAAACACAAACACATCCATACTAGTTTGTAGACATGCAGACTTCATAAGTTAGAAAGATCTCGAGCTTGCTAAATATCAAAAATGGGATCCTACAGCACACCAAACTACCTAAAATTGCCTTCAAATTTAAGGTGCAATTTATTTCAAATGGCATAGATTTGTAGATATCAGCACTATCATACACAGACATCCCGGATGTCTGTGTGTGGCAGTAGCTGGGTTGAAATAGAACTAATTTTTGAGTTATAGATACTGTTATATTTAGATAGATTGTTAAGAATCCATAGGTAGATGTAAACATGTGACTTAATATAGTTTTGTAATATCCTGATTTATTCCAATTTTGATTTTTCTTAATAATTTAAAGTCCCCATTCCAGCAAAATACTTTACCTTCCAAACACTTTTCTTTCCAAATTCACACATTCTGTTTCAAAATTTTGTGATGTTTTCAGTGTAGTTTCCCATACTTTGCTCCTTTACTGATTCAGGAAGCACTTACTAGACCTGAACATCTTTTATTTTCTTGTATGCGAAAAAGTAAAAAATAAATGATTGTACTGTTGTTTTGCATGAAAAACTGGGGCAAGATGGAAAAGGTGAATTGAGCAAGAAGTAGAATAGTGAGCTTTAAATTACATATTAGTACACTGTATTTCATTAGACTGCATTTATTCCCTTGAACTCACCCTGAAACACGAGAATATTTCTAGGAAAAACCTTTTAATAATGGATGAAGATACTTAACATTTTACTACCATTTTTCTGTTTTACTAATATATCATAACAATAGATGTAGTCCACACCATAGTGGATTTTCTTAGGATACAAGATATAATCCAATTATTCTTAGGGGCTGTTTGCATCTCTTAGACTCTATCACAATTTTTGTCTTAAAACACTTTCAAAAAGAGTGTCATGGATATAACCCTTTTTGAAAAATCCCAGTATGCTCCTTCTGTGTTGCAGGGCTCTTACACATCATTCAGCAATCAGTTACTTACAGAGACAACAGAGACTTGCAGGAGAGAGTAGGGGTTAACCCATCAACTTGAATTACACTTCCAAAATTTTAATTCATGATAGAAAATTTAAAAGTACATTAAACCAATCAAAATATTTCCTTGAAATCTAAAACTGCAACTGATACTTCTCTGTGTCAAGAAGTTTAAATAACTTTTGTGAACCCAAAAGTTTTTGGTAAATTGATTTGGATAAATCACATGATCCATTTCTCCTTGTAAATCAAGGATGTGCACAGTCCACCGCACAGGTAAAGAGAAGAATAGGAAGTTTTTCATAGTAAACTTAATTAGTTTCTTCACCATCAGTTATGTCAAACAAATTGCTCCATGAACCAGAACCGGCAGTACTTCATTTTCTAAGATTTGTTTCTTGTGTTTGATTGAAGGTTCTGCCTAGGGGTTTTCCCCTAATTAGGGCATTCAAAAGGCCCCTCTTGCACCAGTTTTTTCGTATGTCCACAGGCAGGAATTGATAAGATGGCTTTGGATAGTTAATGTTGGTACTCCTCTGTCTACTCTCTTGCATAGGGAAATTTACACAAACTTTCTTATTTTTAAAATCTTTGTTTGACTGTCAAAGTTGCTTAGACTTGAGAGATGAGGACAGTAAGAAGCACAATCACACAGGCTTCACTTTTTCAGGTACATGACTACAAATTATATCAATGAAAATTTGGTGGCCAAGACCCACAAAACACTGAACTGAAAATATATGAAGGAACTAAGTGCCTGAGAAACAAATGCCTGATGAGGACTCTCCACCCTCCAACAGAGATCATGCTCAAGGAATATGCACAAACTTCAGGCATACACAAAGATACAGTGAATTTTCATGCCAGGCAGAAGGTAATAATTGTTGTTTTAAACAGATGAATCCTTTCGGACTTGGGAATTTTCTTGTATCCCTGTTAACCTACAGGCATAGGAGCTTCTCCCATCTCTGCCATCAGCTCCTCCTTGAACTAGGGCTGTGCTGCAGCCCTGTGGATTGCTGCTCCTGGGTGTGTCTTCTTCAAGAGCCCAGATCCAGAAATGGTATTTCAGCACTGGCTAGGCAGCTTCACTGGCTCTGATGTGTCATTTCCAGAAGCACTACCTCTAAGACATGTCAGCACGGCAGGTCAGGCAGTTGGGATGTAAAAGCAGGTTACCCAATGGGTGGGAGCTGACAATGGGTATTTTATTACAAACTATCTTCTCTTTTTAAAGCTGCTATTCTCAAGGATTATTCAGATGACCTTAGTCATGATTTTGATTTCGTAAAATGGCATTGAAACACTGTTCATTTACACAATTCATCATGTTTTCAGACAATGCTAACTGTTTAACAGATTAACCTCTTCACTGCTGGACTTCTCTAAATAAAAGGATAATCTCATTTTAAACTGTACTTCCTGATTA
Source organism: Muscicapa striata striata (assembly GCA_030060385.1). Taxonomy (NCBI): domain Eukaryota; kingdom Metazoa; phylum Chordata; class Aves; order Passeriformes; family Muscicapidae; genus Muscicapa; species Muscicapa striata. Next base: position 2,152,160 of record JAREIS010000255.1, read on the forward strand.
TCAAAAGTAATTAAGTTGAATGAAATGTAGCTCATATTTCTGACACATTCAGACCAATCTTAAGACAATGGAAAAATTAAACTTTAAACTCTTGTTTAATTATCTATTAGTCTTACTCTGAAGAGCTGTAGAGAAGAAAAAGAATAAACCAGACTTGTTAGCATGGGATTTGTTTCCTACCATACATATACTCTGTCCAGGAAAATGATAAGATTTGTCTGACCAAAAAACAATTAAGAAATATTAATATTTCTTAAAGTATATTCTTCAGCAGAATTTTCTTTCCCTTGTTTAGTGAAATAACTCAATATGTGCCTCCCTTTTTATGGCATTGCTGCTGCCCAATCAGAGCTCACAGCCACATTTCAGATCTGCAGGCAAATGTTTCACATTTTTCTCTAGCCTTCTTTGCTGCTCACTGTGATTTGCTTCACTTTCTAAAATTCCAGTGTGGATGCAGATCTCTTTTGCTCTCCCTCTTCATTCCCCACAGTTCTCAACAACCACTGGTTGAAGACAGTACATGGTTCTTGGAAATAGTTAAACATGTCCCTATTTTTAGGACACATTTCCACTCCTGATTTGTGGTTGAAGTGGGACAAATCAGAAGGTCCACAAGTGGCTGGGTTTCACTGTAGTATGGTGTTCTTACGTTTAAATTGCTGAGTCAAACCCTGGGCATTTCTACTCCTTGAAAAATTATATTTGCATTATTAGGTATGGCCTTTCCTTTTACCACAAATGGTGTACAATTATGCCATTTTGAATTTTCCTTCCATATCCAGACATATTTTTGTATAAATCAAAACATATAAATGTATTTTCTCTATACAAATATAAACATAAATAGATATTTATCTCAGAAAAGTAAAAACACAGCTCTAATATCCAGTCTAAAATGGATGTCTGTGTCAGATACTTTTGGGATAAATCAATGATGGCACTCATGTATGTCAATTTGCATACTTTCTCAGTGAAAATAATATTGTGTCTTCTTTTTTTCATTACATGTTTTAATTAAATAAGTTCCAATAACTAAAAAAAGTTAGACTGCATAATGTAAATATGCTTGTTATGATGTGTTTGGCCCCCTCTCATATTTCCAACAGATGTGTTACATGGGTTGGCAGAAAATAATTTATTGGACCTCTCCTCATGACGGTGATCTAAATGGGAAGCCAGCTTAACACAACTGCTGATAGTGGTCTTAACTGCCTAACAAAACATCATTGTTTTGAATATCCTAATTATTCATTAGCTGAATAAATGTCTTTTTCACATGGGAATGTTTATCATTTCTGAAGATGAAATATTAGCTTCTTCCTCCTTCTATGATTTCCTTTCATTTGTGTTGATAGTTTCTGAGTTACTATCTGAACTGTCTGCAGTCTGTCAATGGATACTTCCCAGATGAGAACAAACATTGCTCCACTTCCATCGCTGTATAATGTTTGGTCTAAGACTGTCCTTATGGTCAGTATGTCCCTAAAAGTCCTGCACACCATGGAAGGCAACAGCTTTGCTGTGAGTCTGCATGGCTCTGATTTTCTTGAGATTCAGTCTGAAACACAGGCTCAGTTTAGAGAGCAAAAGCACAGCTGTTACTTAGTGCATCATTTATGACTTTGTCAAGGGTACTCTTCTCGTAAGCACATTCACAGAAAATAAGTTCTATCATATTCCCAGTCATATTGAACAGTCAGACAGGGGTGGGAGGAGAATAGACCTCAACTTTTGTTCACTAAGAAGTGCAGCAGCTTTCAAAAAAGCTGTGGGGAAAAAAAAAAACAACAGTAATGATATTGTCTCTTACTGCCATTGGTTAAAAAAAAAAAAAAAAAAAAAAAAAAAAAGTATTTGTATGAATCTGCATGCACATTTTACATTTGAAAGCTCATATATAGGTCATACCAAATTTCTTGCCGTTTTTTCATACTCATTACAGGTGTGATATTTGATACCTGTACTTCTACCATTCTGGAAGTGTTAGGATCTGTGGTACTTGTTGCTCTTTATATCTCCCAGCTAATATTAAAATAATGGGATGAAATTTCTCAGGTGGCAGAATCATGCAATGCATAGATGCATGCGCCCATGACAACTAGAAATTAATAATTCTAGCTATAAGGAAACTTTTATTAATAGTATTTACTTTGAAAGGTAAACATATTTCAGAATATTCTTGGATCAAAAATAGTCTTATTGTGTCAAAGAAAGAAGAAAATATGGTGAAAATACATCATTATCTTGGGAAATTGATACCAAATATAAGGCAAAATTGCTGTTTGGGGTTTTTCAGAGCATGAAAATGGATTTGAAAGAAATAGCCATTTCCTGGAATGTCTGCAGGTTTGATGGATGGTGTGTCTATTCCAGGGGAGTGGAAGGATTTAATCCCTTACTGTGTGGAAGGAAAATGTTCTTGTCTTGGAAGTTTAAGAATTTAAATGTGTTCATTAACGGTTGGATGGATCTCTAAGCAAAAGTCCCACTCAGTCCACTCACTTCTTTGGTGGGAAATAAGTCTCCCTTTTCATTCTGAAGAGCAGGAAGACTAGTTCTAGCTCTGCATTAGATCAGATGGAAGAAATTTGACATGGCATTGTATTATTCCCCTTTAGGTTTGTAACAAAACAGGCATGCCCGGAAAAGACAACAGTATGACACGCATATGTTTGAAATTTATCAACTAATAAAATGAGTCAGTGACTACTTTTTTTGCCTGAGTGCTGAGCTCCTGGCCTGTAAGAATTTGCAGAGGATAAGATCAAAATCTGGTCAAAATCCTGGCCAAATAAAGACTTAATATCTAATCTATGCATCTCTGACATCTCTTTGAAAGATTCTGTCTCTTCAGAAAACAATCATCACATAAATGTGACAGGAATCAATATGAATTCTAAGAATTTTCACTCTTTTGCTCTATAGGAAAAGGAGAAATAGGTTTTCATTTACTTGGGTTTTTTTCTGGTGAACAGAGGACTGCAGTCACTACAAGCAAAATTCTGTCTTATCTTCAGGACTTCTGGAAAAGGGCTATTCAGTTGCTAGAATAATTGTCTTAAGAAATGACAGCTATAGCACAAGTGCAGTGAAACTGTGTATACAAAATTATTAATATAATTAATAAATCCAATTAATTATGACAAAAACAGTGATACTGCTTACATAAAAATAGATAGCTGCTTGGAAGAAAAAGACACAAATTAGTCCCTACTGAGACAGAGCCTGAAGCTTGAGGTCAAAACTTAGATTAGACACCAGACCATCAATCACAGGATAGAGCCATGAGGAACACTCCTTCCAAAGTTTCAGCTGTTCATTAAGTGTTTGTTTAAAGAGAGAATAAAACTGAGCTACTAGTATAATTTTCAAATCTGCAGACTGCATGACAGCACCACTGCTTTTGGTTCTGAGGGGGCCATGTGCCAAGTTAGGAAGACTGAGAGGAAACAAGAGCCCATATTGACTTTTGCTGAAAAACTGTTCTTTAATTGCTTTCATCAAGGCCAATCCCAACAATACTCTACCACCCATCTGGACTCTAAAGGCTGAGAAACTGAAATCACTCATAGATGTAAACATAGATTGAAAATAGAAACCATGAGCAACCATTTAATATCTGTAGCCATTGATGTTGAGAGAAAAAGGAAGGCTAAGTCATTAACACAGACTCTTGCATCACCAATTGAGAATACAGCTCTTTGTTTTAAGTGGCAACTTGTCTTCCTGAACTTCTGTAGGAGTGTTTAAACTAATCTACATCTCAGGAATCAGTTCAACAGTTAATAAAAACACTATTACATTCCTGATATCTTTATATTGCATTTTTCTTTTCCTTCCTTCTTGAAATTCTGATTAGCAAATTGATGGGACTTGAATGTTTCTATCTATATACAAATTGTTCTGAAGTTTCAGAAATGTGAGATTTTTTTTTTTTTTCTTTTACTTCCATTTTCTCTTTGGAAGCAATCTCACAACTTTCTACGTTTTCCCCTACTGTGAGGTACCCCCAACTGTGATTCTCTGGTTTGTGACCTGGATCCTCACAACACCTCTGGTGCACATAGTCTTTTGTGGAAATTAGATTAATTTATAGGAGAGTGTGCTGAATCTATCTGCTGTTGTTTTCTCAACTCAAGAGATACTTTCACATATGATAAAAATGGCCACCAGAAAACTCTTCCTTTGGTGGTCACTGTCACTGTACTGTGAATTCACTGTCTGTTGACAGTCACTACTTGGTTGCTATCTGCACATGAATGCAAACAGGGAGTTGAAAGATTTTCCAGCTAAACAAGCCATTATGATCATTTAGTCTATCTATAACTCAAAATTGATATTCATCAGAAGGCTCTGAAATATAAACCACTCATAATCACGGAGTTAAAGCATTTGTTTAACCCAGTAATCTTTATTTAAGAAAAGCATCACAGGTTTTGCAATTTACACCACAAAATTATCTAGAGCAAAAGTTTATGCTCTTACCACAACAGACTTCCTAATATTTTCTTCTGTGTTCTGTCACAATGAGAACTGTAGTGCCCTGCACAGTGGCACACTGCAAAAATATTTTGACCCAGGCAATCTTTGTACCCATTGTCACCAAACCTGCAGGTAAGAAATTCTGCTCATCTCCTTGTCTAGAAAACTTCCCTTCTGTAAAGGACATATCATTGGCACCTAAGAATTGTGGTATTTGTTGAAGCCTTTATTGTTAGTACCTTTCTCCTTTGCTGTACATTTGCACTGATAACAGATTCTCACTGTTGAATTTTAAGAGTCAGAGAAATGACCAGATTTCAAAATTGATTCAAATTAGTTATCACCAGTTTCAGATTTCTGTCATTGGAGCCTTCCTGCCCAATATAGTTGTTCCTCTGTTGCTCTTCATATATTTAATTTCTACATATGGATTTTCAGGTTATAACCTTTCCACTAACTAATGTTGAAAAACACACTGACTGCACAAAAAATGTAAATTATTTCCCAATTTAAATACACATCAAATTTAACTTATTGAATATCAGCTGGAGATCAAAGCTTAAGTCCATTTTTTGGTTTTTTATTTTGTTTTTTTTTATCGGGGCAAAGTTTTGGATAACTAAAACTGAGCATTTCAGTTGGGAAAAAATTTTATACTTAATTTATAGGTTTCTGAAACTGGGTGCTTGCTGCAGAAGTGCTAGCAGCCAGTTAATTTTTGTGCCATGAGCAGCACTACAATTAATTCAGGCAAAATCACAAATGTAAGCCGCAGCAGAGAAACAGGTGTTTACTAAAGACTCACTGTGCTAGACTGCTTAATAACCTCATGTTTCATTCTCTACAAGTCCTCTTAGAAGGGCTAGTAAACATAAAAGCTGCAGAAAGTATGTTCAATTACATCCCAGCATCCCATCGTATAACAGCAACCCCAGGAAGATCAAAAAATAAAATGGGCAGCTAACATCCCAGAACAAATTAGATTTCTAATTAACCCCATAGATGGAAAAAGTATCTCTGTGGTAGTTTATTGTATTAATTATCTCTCTCTTACCTACAGGATATAGACAACTATGGAGGGTCATGATAAAAACAAGTAATCAAACCAGCCTTCCGTTCCTAACCATGTTTGCAATGTAATATCTAGAAATTTGTATTTGGAAACTAGCAAAGAATTGCTTTGAGTTTCAGCTCCTGTAAGCCTATTTCATAAACTTTAGAGCCCTCAAAATTTTTAGACTGGATCAGAAAAAAGAGATCAAAAGGAAACTCTGTTTTCTACCCATTGTATATGTGTCTTTCCATTTAAGTTATTATTTTCTTGTAGTCAAAATTTTACTTAACTTTTCTTGTCTTTGTTTTGAATTGTGGCAATGTCCTTGCTGTTTTATACATTGTCCCTCTTCCTTATCTTATTGAAAGGAATTTTTGCACCCATTCATAAAATGAATCTAACTATTGGCACATATTTCTGTGTAAAAAGCTAAAATATCGGAACTTCTATTTTCTTTTATTATATATAGACAAGGTCTTTCCTTAATAAAATGAAACAAAAGAAAAAAGAAAAAAGAAAAAAGAAAAAAAAAAAGAAAAAAGAAAAAAAAAAAAAAAAAAAAGAAAAGAAAAAAGAAAAAAAGTGAAACTCTCCAACTATATATTAGTTGACAATATTTCCTTGTATTTTTTTCCATAGTCTTTCAACGTTAATAGATTATCATTTCCACAGAATGAAACCTCTGAATCAGAGTCTGAAATAATTATTCTTATGGATTTCTGTGTAATGTTCACTTTTTGAGAATTATACTCACATTCAACAGAAAACACATTACCAGACTTATGCTGCCAAATCAAAACTACTCACCTGCAGATTAGGTAGGATGTACCAAGATTTTGTATGTGTTTTGCAATCCACAGGGAAAAACCACAAACTGAGTAGCTGGACTGTTTTGAATAGCAAATCTAAGAAAATTGTTTTAATTCTTCTTTAGGCATTATGCAAGGAGGAAGAAAACACCCAGCCCTGAGGTCTAAAACCTCAGCCAGCATTCAACTCATGTTGCTTCAATCATTGCTGTGGAGCTGTGAGGATTAACTTTGAAATGGATTGCCAGCCTGAGGATTGACTTGCTGGGGGGTGGGAAATGTCAGTAGCACAAACATGCAAAAGAGCTATTGTGAAGGTGTTACTGCACAAATTATAGCATCATCATATTATAGAAAGTTGAATTTCCCTTTCTGGCTTGTATTTATTTTTTAGTGTGAAACAATGAAGATTTAAAAAGTACAGTTCTTTCCCCATAAGCAGACTGTTTGTGATTAAGTAACTTGGACTAACTCCTGTTTCCTTTACTAATGAGATTAGTCATATTTCTTTACTGGCCTTGGTTCAGAAAAGCACTTAAATATGTGCCTAAATCCTACTGATTTCAGTAAGATTTGCACATGTGCTTAAAATTAACTGTTAAATTGAGAATAAGAAAAATTGAAGTAATTTTCTCATCCAATACTGTGATTTCAGTAACATTTTGCCATGTTAACCTGCAACATCAAGTAAACCTAACATTTTATGATGAGCAAGATGGGACCCGATGCTTGCAAACCAAATACTTTAAAAATACTTTTCTCCTGAGACAATGGACTTTCCTCCAGGTAGCATGTAGCACTTCTTAGACTGTACTGGAAAAAAAATTCAATGTATATATTGTACTGGTCTTACTGAAAGCCATGTTTGCATAGAAGAGGATGACTGTAGATACATACATTACTGATTGTGTCTTTTCCTTCCTAAACCAAGATTTCATGCCGCTTCTCTGAATTCTACAGTTTGCAATATTTTACTCTTCATAAATATTCCCCCAAGCAGACTCTTCTGGAGATAAGTGGACAGTTCATTAGATTTTGTCATACTTACAGTATCTGAAATCTTACATCTTCAAAACATTTTAGTAAAATTTAATTAATTAATATCTCTGCAATTATGAGTGCTCATGCGAAAAGGTCACTGACGATACACTGCCAAGGTTCCAAGTGGTTATCACAGCTTCAAAGAGTCATAAATGCATGTTTTCAAAACTCTCTTTTCTCCTCAGACTACTTTGCATGATGTTAGGAACACTTAGCCTCACCTTGGGAAAGGCATACAACCTTTTAAAAGCTTGACATTTTTGTGCATCAAAATTATGAGTAGTGCAGGAGAAAAATATAAGTAAAGCTGTCTGAAAATATATGGCTATGAAAAGTTCCTTCCCTTCCTCAGAGAAACTGTTGGGAAGAAAATCTGTTCATACACTACTTCAAGATACTTAGGTAAAAAACATATTTTTGAAATAAGTTCACAAAAGTAATCTTTAGATTAAGAATTCTAATTAGATTCTAAAAAGCTGTTAGAATAGCCGTGTATGTTTTTTGTTTGCCATATCATTCTTAAATGTATTCTCCTCAACTGATATAAAGACTTAAGTATTTTTTTGTACCAGAATGTGCCAGAATTTATCCTACGCACTTGTCCCTTTTATAAAAACCTAGCTGTGAATATAGTTATGTAATAAATTTTGCTTATGTAAGCTCTGTTGTATCAATGAGTTAAAGTGTGGCATTTTGACTGCCTAACCAGTCCTGCAGACCAATTGTTACTTTGCCAAAGAATCAGAAGGATTTCACTCTCTTGTGTACAAACACAAACACACACAACCAAGCAAAAGACAAAAATCTTTCTAGTTTGGTCCTCCTGTACAGAAGCTCCCAGTAAGTTTCCTGATCTCAGTGGCGTGGCTCATCACAATTTTCCTGCTGTGAGGTTTTCCTTGGAGCAGAGGTGTTACTTGACATTACCATGACCACAGGGTACCCACCTGTGATTCTCTTTCCACAGCTGTGAGATATAGCCTCATCTTCTCTCATTTCCCACCAGACTCCAGCAAGCTGTAAGTACAGAGAGAGCCTTCTGAATCTCAAATTAGGCATCTCTTATGACTACATTATCTGGCAATATATGTAATGGTTTTTCAAGAATAAAATAGCATGGAAACTGAGCATTGTGAAGTAATGCTGCAGAACTGTAATCTAAATATCTGTATGAACTTCAGGTGTCCTTTGTAAATCAGCTAGCCCCACAAGGCTAAGTAGAAGGGGTGGAAAGTCATATTGAATTGCATTAAAAAGTTTCAGAAGTCTCATTTAATGTAAACAATGTCAGTTTGGTTTTTTTCCTAGGTATCTTATCCTTTCAGTGGATCTAATGAAGTTAGGGATAATTTTTTTGTTCCATGCCTAGGAAGTAGTCTTGCACAAGCTAAGGTAACACCACCCCCTTCTGTTCACACTGGTGCTAAACTCAGTCAGCCACACATCCAGCATAGCAAAACACGGGTACTCCAGTATTATTTACAGAGCAAAGAGGAAGAATGGATCTTACTGATACAGCTCAAACGTGTACCTTGAAATATATATTTTTGATTTAACTATTTAGGTCATTCCCAGAACTAGCTTATTACAAGAATTTTTGAAGAGCAACTTATTAAAGTATCTAAAAGATTGCAATTTTGTTTTAACACCTTAGCACTAATAAATTCAAAACTTAATTAAAAAACATTCCTTTGGATGTTTGGGAGCAATTTTTGTTATCTGCAATCATTTTCATTACAGTATACCTCTTTTGAATCTCTGTCAATGCAGTATCTCTAATGATTTGACACTGAAGGTTTCTCTGCTTGTGAGGAGGAAAGAATCTTACTTTTATGCCTTCTGCTTTACAGGCTCACTGTGATACACAGAAAATGCTTATTACTAATACATTATACTCAGGTAGGTTCCTCCACATTAATTAGATTGATTAGCAGTCTAGTACACCAATGTCACTTCAAATTACTCTTTGACACAATTAAATCTGATGCCGAGGTTGGGGTTTTATGATGACTTCTCTCATTGAAAACAGAGGATTGAGCAGTATGGCTCCCTCCATCCGTGGATGTTCATTTCCATGTAATGAGCTAAAGCAATGAGCTGAACTGGGACTGAGCCAGGTTAAATATAATTTAGCTAAAACCAACTCTGTGGCTGTCAGTTTAGGGAAGTGAACCAGGTCACAGTGCAGCTGTGTGAGCACAAATTGGAGGAGCAGCCCTGGGGCAGGGTTGAAGAAGAAGATGGGTGTGGCATGCTTGCAGATTTTGCTGCAGAAACTTCAACAAAGTACTTCTTTGAATAAAGGTTTTCTTGGTTTTGCTCATATGCCTTTTTTTTTCCCATGCAGAATGCAAACATCTTAAATGCTAAAGGAAAATAAAGAACATTTTGGAAATTTTAAGAAATCCCAGATAAAAATAGCCTGTGTGGATGTTTCTAATGCTATTTTTTAAGTGCTCACCCTGTTGCGATTTCACTGCTTTTGGTCTGTTTTTCAGATACATGTCATGAAACCTGATGGCATCCACCACCCTGTGTGACAAGAGACTGGGCACAGCAGAGTGCAAGTGCAAATTAAAGATGTGGTCTGCCATGGCTTCTAGCACCACAGCAGAAGAAGAGCCCAGATTAACAAAACAAAACAGGCTGTTACAAATGAAAACAAAGAGGGGGATGGTGCTACGAAAGGGAGAAGCTACTATTTCAGTGGAAGAGTTCAGATGAGCTCTGCTTGCCATGGTGATTTTGGGGGGCTTCCTCACCCACCAACTCTCACCCAGGTACAGCTCTGTAGCTGTACATGACATGTGAAATCAGTGCTGCCATGGGATTTCTATACTTACTGGAAATAAGCCATGCCACGTCCCTCTGTGAAATTTAAAGGATTTTAGGCAAAACCCAGCCTGAACTTTTTTTCCACTGCTTGAGGGTAAAACATCTCAGACTTCACACGGATTCTAACCTGAACGGTAACTCAATCTGTAGAATTAGGGGTAGGATTTAGGGGTAGGTTCTGCAATTCTGCAGTATCTTTAAAAAAAAAAATGAAAAGTATTGTTCATATGTTTGGTTTTTAAAGGATACACTTTTCCATCCTTAAATTTGCATTTTGAAAAGCTGAAGGCACTGATTTTTCAAGTGTTCAAAACCTCCTGCTAATGCAGATAGATTTCTAGGTTATTCATTCACCTGATAGAAAAGCAGGCTTTCTCATATGGTTCAATATCCAGAAACTCTTCAACTGACAGATTTTCAGAGCTATTGTCAGGACCATGTTGAGACTTCTTCAAAATTACAATTTTTTGCAATGAATGGGATACAAGTTTGGATTTTTAGAAATGTTTTTAACATGTTTTTTTTAATTATAGCTGCAGAGCTCAGTAAAAACTCTCTTAAATGTCATTTGTCTGTGTTTTAGTCATACACTGTGCTGAACAATTGCTCCTGAAGCCCTAAAGGTGACCTCAGGTTTAAATTTCCTGGCTTTCTACTCTGTCCAGCTACTGCTGACATTGTGAGTGAATGGTAAAGCACCTCAGAGGATGTGCCAGGGGTTGCTATCTGGGTTCTGTATACTTACAAGGTCCCCTTGCAATCCATGTAGTCAATATACTCCTCAAAACCACATGTGCCCCATGCTGGCACACCAGTTTGCTCTATGCTTCTATTATTATACACTATGTAAGTGGCATAAAGAAGTTACACATAACTTACAATGAATAAATACATTCCTGTATGGTATCTGCTCTCCTACTGCAAGCAGATAGTAAGGAAAAATTTCCAAAGAGCATCATTTTTATCAGGTTCTGGAAGTAGAAACTGTGCACAGAGGTTTCTGCCAATCTGCCCTCCACACTCACCAAAGACCAATGAAGCCATGGTTTCACAGTTTAGGGAAGTGAACTTCTTCTCAGGCTGAGCTGTCAAAAAAAGCTCCGGCTTGAACACAGAATGACCCAAGAAGTCCTCATCAGGGTGACCCCTCACCATGTATCAACAAGTATAGTTGACCAAGCACACAGAATAAATTATTTCACTTCATTTCCATCACTTCTATAAGCATCTAGAAAATTTGCCTAAAAGTAATGAAGGAAAAAAAAAAAAAAAAAAAAAAAGTCCTGAAATGCTTCCAGATTAAATTTTTTAAGAATTTAAATATGCCATATTGGATACTCAACTTTCAAGGAAAATTCTATTATCCACTAGAAAGTATTTAAATAGCATGATATATTATTTGCTTAAAGCAGAGCAAAGGAGGTGTTTCAAATTAAAAAATATAAAGATCTTTAAAAAGTAGAAACATGTCAAAACAGAAAATCTATTCACTTTTAATACCCAAGCAGCTTTTGACATGGTTCTTTATTGAAGATTCTTCGAAGTAATTACATTGTCATGGGCTTGTATAGATTAAGCATTAACTGCAAGACAGAAAACAGAATAAAAAAAGTTGGTCAGAGGAAAATGTTATCAGCACAGACTCATAGAGTTCCTGTGGTATGGCCTGTGCTGTATGACAGTGATAGATGTACAGGAAAAGTGCATGGTTACAAAGTTCTCCTAAACTCACTCTTGTAGTCACATCAGTTTTGGTCTGGCAGACATCAAGCTGCTATGTCATGTCATGAATCAGACTGCTGTGGGCAATGTGCCCAGCTTTGCAGATGGTGTGGCTGAGAACTTGTAGCCAATTTTTCAAAATATATTGGCATATAGTTTCCTGATATAGGCAAACAAAAATTATCTTTAAACTTGAATTTTCCATCTGACTAAATGAATCTGTACAAGAACACGTGCTTACATCTGTGGAGTTAATCTTTTCATAAATAGGAATAACTGTAACTTTACAGTTCCTCATGTTGAAGACTCTTCAAAATCCAGATTCATGCTTTGTGTCCTGTGTCCAAGCTTAAGCATGATATAGATCAGGTCTCAACCTGTACACATGTGAGCTAATCAGCCAATATAAGCAACTATGCAAGCAGTCAATGCTGGCTGGCATGCAGCCATTGCAAACAGTCAAAAAAATCATTTCTGAAATTTGCTTCAGACACAAGCCAGTTTCTTCTCACCAATACTTATTGGAATCAGATGTGGCTTTAGCTTGAAAAACATTGCAGGTCAATTACAAATAATTCCTGGGAATTCAAAAACATTTCTTCCCATTAGATTTTCCTTACATACCGCTATCATATAAAAGTACAACACCTTCAGTTTGGAGCAAAACAACCATTGAACACATATATTTTCTGTTAAGGATTTCAGAAAAAGAAAGGAAAATAAGTAAGTTCTTATCACTTCATCTCAAAATTTTACCCAAAGGGTTAACTAACTGTCTTTCAACAATGACTTCCTTCTTTTTCACTGTGGACAGTTTATTTTCAGATGAGTGAAGATGGTGAAATGAATGTATACAAAAGAGAATTCTGAAGCTTTAGTGTGTCATTTTGTTACTTAAATTAAGAAAAGCTCTAATAAATTATTGTCAAGTTCAAAAAGAATTGCATTTATTCCTTTGTGACCTTTTGTCAAACTGTGTATAATTCTGCTTCCTGTACAAGAGCCACCTGCACAGATAAGCGTTTTTGAATGTCTATATTCATTTGGAACAAAATAATACAAACTGGTTTTTGAAGCACAGTTCTAGCTTTTCTGCTTTTTGGTGCTTGCAATGTTAAATTTAAAAAGGTTTATCTAAGAAGATAGATTAGAGTTTCTAGACTTTATTGTTGCTCTGAGTCATTAGTTGCACTTTTAAAAAGATGCATATTTATAAATTGGTTTACAGATACAATTATCAAAAATGATTATGCTCCCAATAAAAAGAAAAAAAGCAAACCAGGCAATGCAGAAAGGCAAGAAAATGATGAATGATCATATATCATGGTTGATATTACTACTGCGATGTTTGTAACCATCATCATAATAGGAAGCATGTAAAAGTTTGCAGAGATGTCTATTGAGTGGGCTGACACAATTTTATCTGATGATCTGAAAGACCTACATGGTTTTTCATGACCCTCAATATTAAGGGTGATTTAAACACTGAGGAGACAAATCCAGTGATATTATCTATATGAGCTGGACCTCCTCAAAAAACACTCAGGATTCTGACCTGATGAATCAAGTGCATTTTGATACATTTTTCCCTCTTTACTGCATCCAATTCCATAGACAGCATAATAGTGTTATAGTATGAATATTGTCTGAAGAGATATCAGATTCTAATGTAAAATTCAATACCTAAAATTTTTACACTCTAATGCACTTCAGCATTAAAATGTGTTATGATATCATATAGGCTCACAACTAAAGAGCAAGAATTCCTCTAGGACTATTTCATGAAAATCTGTAGGTTTCCTCTTTATTATTGACCTTTTTAGATGCTTATGAATAAGAATATTTTGGCCAGAAAAAGAAACTGCTGTAGGATTTTATAGTTTAATCAATCAGAAAACTCTAAAAAACAGAATATAATTATATGTAAGTTTTAAGGCCAATCTTTAAGACCACTTAAGGCAAGAGCTCTTCATCACAGTATGCTGGAAATCAAACAAGGGCAGAAAACATAATGGCTGAATAAAGCCTGCTCCTCAAAGTGAGAAGCAAGAAGGAAATGCATAGCCAGTGGAAGCAAGGACATGTGGCCTGGGAAGACTACACAGATACAGTTAGGATATGTAGGGATGGGATCAGGAAAGCTGAGGCACAGATGTAATGGGACATTGCAAGGGACGTGAACAATAACAAGAAGCGGTTCTATAAATACACAGATTAGAAAAGAAAGTTGTGTAAACTCTCCCCAACCCCTCAATCTTGATAAACTAGTAGGAAGAACAGGTGGCAGTGGACATGGCTGATGTACTGAAAATGACCTCCACCTTAGTCTTCTCTGGCAGCCTCAACACAAGGAAGACCTGTTGGAAAGGGTCCAGGTGAAGCCACAATGATGATTGGAGGGATGGAATATCTCTCCTATGTAGATGGACTAAGAAAATTGTTCAGTCTGGAAATGGTTCTGTAGAGATGTCACTGCAGCCTTACAGTGTTGAAAGGGGGCTTATAAGGAAAGCAGAAAACAACTTTTACAGAAGCGAGCAGTTATATGGCAAGGAAATTTGGTCTTAAACTAAATGATAAGAGATTTAGATGAGATGTTACAAATAAATTTTTTACTCAGAGGGTGATAAGGCACAGTCACCCCAAGAAAATGTGAATGCCCCACTCTTGGAAGTGTTCAGGGCCAGTCTGAATTGGGCCTTAATCAACCTAATCTAGTGGGCATTGTTACCCATGGCAGGACGTTGGAAGTAGATAATCTCTAAAAGTTCCCGTAATAAATGTAAAACAAGATTGGTTAAAAATGAGAGACCAATCATAAATATAATTGTTACTTTTAAGGAAAAAAAAAAAAAAAAAAAAAAAAAAAAAAGATGGAATAAAGATGGAATTAGGTTTCTCAATACAGTGTAAAGCTCTACCCTGATTTATAAATGCTGGTCCCTATAAATAGATGACATCTCCCCCAAGACATTGACTCAACAATGCAAATAATGTGTACTGTTGCAATCAAACGAGGCATAAATAAATAAATTTTTATATAATAATTATGGTTTTTTCACTTCAGACTGTTTTGTCTAAATTGCTAACCTGCATAAGAATGTAAAAAATTTACTCCCAAAAATTGATGTTATAATCAGAAGTTTTGTGCTCTTGTCCCATTTTCCAGTTGGAAGAAAAAAAAGTAACTTTGTTTCAAAATTCTCAGCATAAGAAAAGGAGGGAATTTTTAAAATGGAATCAATTACATGCAGTTGAAAATACTAAAAACTTATACTCAAAGCTTCCTACAACACTTTTCAAGTTTTCAGGTGGATATTTCAGTGCAGTTGCAACAGGATGAAAATGAAAATCTGGATGAAGCCCCTTGTTATCTTTATGTGTCAAGCAGTTCATTTTTTAGTTCCCAAATACAGCTTCAAAAAGGTCTTTTCTGTCAAAGGCCTGTATTTATGCTTTATTTGGTACAATATCATTTAATAGCCTACTATTCATCATTTTCTTCTTCATAACTTTCTGAAGTTTCTCCCAACTCTTTGTCTCACTCTATGCAAGGTTTGAAAGGCAAGATGAGATAAGACACGTTCACAGGCTGTTGGGTAGGTGGGACCACCATCCACCCAGTCAAACAGCACCCAGCTGTTTACAGTGATTATCATTAGTCAGGAGTTAATCTTCCATGGTACAGTAATGCTCATGGTACTTGCCATAACACATACGGCACCACACCGCTCTAAAGGGGCACCTGCTTTTGGCACAGTAGGTAAAGCAGCACTTTTTCAAAAGGGAGAAAGGTTGTGGGATAAGATTCTAGAAGTGTTTTTGGAAAATTAAAGGTCTCATAAAAGGACCTGTGAAACAATTCATAATTGCTTTGTTGGTCTTTGGAGTGCATTTTGGCCAGAGCATGATTCTGCATGATTGCCACATATGGTTTTACCTCAAAACTGGCATTCCTTTGAGAATCTTGCTGGTGGCACAGATTCTGCCTGTGTTTTTGTCACGGAATATACAGAAGAGACAATAAGAAATGCAGTTTTAAAAAAACATAAATAAAACTAACTATAAAAATAATATTCTGAATTTAGAGCATAATGAACATGACTGTTGCAGAACATTTCATCTTATTTAGTTTGTTCTGTTTAATGCTGATGTCACTAAACCATAACTAAATTCTCATCTGTCTCATTTAAAGTGATTTATTTATTCCTAAATTTGTATGAATCAGTATATCATTTTCTCTTTCTAAGTACTTTACTCTAGCAATTTTTTTCACAAACTGCCTGCCATGATACTGGTTGTTTTAAATACTCTAAAGATTTTCACTAAGAAATGAAAACAAATTGCTACAGAACCTTCAAATGTATTGATATTATTATTTCCAAATATATAGAATTATTGCAGTATTGGACCAAATAAAATTCTATTAAAGTACTAATTCACTTTAAGTACTAAGAAATTTTAAGATCAGCACTGGGCTCATCTATACAAGATTGTCCTAGACACTGAAAAGCTGAATATTTTCCTGAGATACATCTTTAATATTTCAGTTTACTGGATGTTCTCCAAGAAATTGCCATCTTTTTAGGATAAATCACTTTTCCTCCTGGCTGCAGAATACACCTTTTTTTTTCCTTGTGAAGGGTCTGTTTACACCTATGGGTTAAACATTTCACAATTAATAAATGAGAGGGTTTTGCTGTTGTGCATACACTGTATGTTTTACTCACACTTTCTTAGAAGCTTTGGGTGGAAACATCCTCTTCCAGTCTAGTAATCAATTCTTGTTTCCTTCAACAACATTACATAAAATAGGTATCTATCTCAAGAAACTGTGGTTAAAGTAGAAGAATAATGAGTTGCGATTTAGAACTAGATCTAATGAAAATTTTAAATACCTGGAAGTTCATATTGCAATACTTAATATTTAAGTACAGTTAAACATCTTATTAAATTGAGACTAGGCAGATAAATGCTCGTTACTTTTGCTATATATTTCTTCCAAACATACTACCTAAAGCATAGGTTTATTTCAGAAAAAATAAGAGTATTTATCATATTTAGAGAAGGTTCAGATTCCGATGAAGTGTAGGACACAGAAGACACAGCATATTATATAGGATCTGCCTGGAGCAACCTGTGCCTTTTTTTCAGAGGTGATGTGTACGTCTCTTCCTGCTTTGATCTCTCCTCAGAGACCTGCCTGATAGATGACAACAGCATTACTTCTGAGAAATTAGTAGGGTTCTTTGTCTTTTAAGGCAGAGATATTCTGCTCAGGCATGACCAGTATTTGCCACAGAGCCAACCTGCTCACGCCTCACTGTCATCTCTACATTACCACAGGTATTATACTAGATGAGATGACTAACTAAAATTCACGTGGTCCTTATGAGCCCACTGCTTGAGCTTGTCCAGATCCCATGGATGGCACCCCTTCCTTCAAATGTAAAATATTGTAATTTGTATTGAAATATTGCAAGCAAGGGTAAATCTGAAAAGTGTGAGTTCAAAGACTAAAAATAGGTGTGACATTGTAAAAGTAAGGTAGGAAGCAAAGGAACATATAAGCTTTATATTTTTCCATTTATTTTCCTTACACTTATTGGCAAACTCCTAATTTGATGATGGAGAGTTACTCATAGAAAATCTATTTCATTAATAAAAGAGTTGGTGCTCTTCTATAATAAACCTTTTCTTTCCTTGTGAAGTACCAACATTGTGAAAGGTCATCACTGAATGTGTATGCATAGTTTGTCATCCACAGGTTCTGGTCTCACCTAGTCCTGTAAGTTCTCCAGAGAAAAATAAATGCAAACCAAGTACAATAGACAAAAATATATTTGTTGTATAATTATTTTACATATATCAGAGTTTCTACCTCCATCTAAAAAGGTGCTCCATAACTCATAGAATCATAGAATTAGATGAGATAGAAGGAACCGACTAATACCATCATAGTCTAACTCTTGGCCTTGCACATGACTTCCCAAGAGTCACACCATGTGCCTGAGAGTTTCTTAAATGCTTTTTGAGCTCTGTCAGGCTTAATGCTCTGGCCACTGCCCTGGGGAGCTGTTCCAGTGCCCTAACACCCTCTGGGAGAAGAACCTTTTCCTGATATCCAGCCTAAATCTCTCTGAACTTAGCTTTAAGTAATTTCCTTCCACTACTCACAAGAGTGTAGAAATCAGTTCATGCCTCTTCTCTTCCTATCACAAGGAAGTTGGAGACTTCAATGAAGTCTCTCCTCAGTCTCCTCTTCCCCAGACTGAACAGAACCAAATACTCTCAGCTGCTCCTCATATGTCTTCCCCTTCACCATCCTTGTTGCCATCCTTTGGACACTAATTGCTCCTGTGGCACCCAGAATTGCCCCCAGCACTGGAGGTGAGGCTGCCCCAGTGCAGTGCAGAGCAGAGCAGGACAATCCCCTCCCTTGCCTGGCTGGTGATGCTGTCCCTGATGGCCCCAGGACACGCTTGGCCCTCCTGGCTGCCAGGGCACTGCTGGCTCATGTTCAACTTGCCATGGGCCAGAGCCCCAGGGCCCTTTCCATGGCACTGCTCTCCAGCCTCTCATTCCCAGTCTATACACTAAACCAGCATTGTCCCATCCCAGATGCAGAATCTGCCACTTGCTCTTGCTAAACCTCATGCAGTTGGTGATTGTCCATCTCTTTGATCTGTCAATGTCTCTCTGCAGGGCCTCTCTGTCCTTGAGGGAGATGACAGCTCAGAGTGCACATATGCTGTGCACAGGATATAACTCCATGAAAGCCATTTCAACTCTAACCACCAGTCAATACTTTCAAGGCACATTAACTTGCACTCCAGCAGTTACATCCAGGCTGCGATTTCCTTAACATTTGGTGGTGCTCTGTGAATGCAAAGTTCTCACATAAGGGTATATCATAACTGTGGCTTTATTATTCTTTAGTTGTTAACAGCTAGTTCATTTTCCCAGGATTTTTTCAAGATACACAAGCTAAGTTGATAGTTCCATTTTTCTCTTCCATTAATCTATACAGTTTCTTTCTGCAGTTCTTCCAATGTTGGTTGTGTTTTATGAGCTCTCAAAGGTATCTGCTAAGAGAATGTCTCAGTGTTACAATTAACTCAGGATATTTCTAAAAAGCAGTTTCTTCTGTACTTTTTTTGCTCCATATCAGAAAACTTACTCTCAGAATTTCTATAAAATTAAGGGTGTAAAAAAAAGTATGCTTGTTGAAGCACAAGAAACTCCTGACATCACCTTGGAAATTTTGAATACTGCCAACATCAGCCACTGACTGTTGTGGTTGTTAGTTAAAACTATTTTTTTTTGTTGTTAAACAGCATCACTGTTGTGATTCAATAATGGGGTAACAACATTAAACCAACAAATTGTCTTTTGCTTCACCAACCCCTTCCACAGGACTTACAGGAAGGCAGTCAGCCTGTACACAGGTAATTAGCATGCAAAATCCTTATTTGGATTTTTAAAAGACTTTCAGACATCTTCTCACAGATCCATTACAATTCCAGTGGAAAAACAGTAAAACTGCATCCAACTTATGGATTTTAAACTAAAATATTTGTTTTAAGTTAACTTTTACAGCTTTTGAAATTCTTTCCCTGTGGAAATGGTAGCACATTAATCTGTCCACTTCCAGGGCCCAGTAAGGTGTCATTGCTATTCCCAGGCTCCTGACTGGGACAGTGGCAGTAAAAAGCATGTCTAATTTATCCCAGACTAAAGAATTTTGCTTAAGGCAGATTTTGGTTACTCATATGTAAGCTGTCTGCAACATTGTTTAATTTACATAAAGGTCCCCTTGAGACTTATCTATATATACCTCATTTACTTCAGAATATAAGATAAATATATGCATAATATCTTTTGGCCCATATATGGCCAAAATATTACTTCCTTTATATTCCTGTAAATCAAATGCAATTAAAATATATTGTACCTGGGCATGCAATAAATATTTAATATTTATTATATTAAATAAATATTTATTTAATATTTAAATAAATCTTTAGTGATCAGCAGACTGTATCTAGAAAAAATGCCAAAAGAAAATGTTATCCAAAAAGTAGCAGCACATCACAAGACCACTTTATAGTGACACAGGAGCTGACCTGACAGCCAAAAAGCGTATTTTTCTTATGAGTTCTGCAAATTTTTCACGTGGACAGTGTGTGCATTAGTATGCACCTGTATCACTGCTCAGGAACCTTTTTTGACAACATTTCAAAATAAATTTATTTTTAAAAATTGAAAAATATTTCTCAGTGTTCTAGGAATGGTGTAAACAGGATAAACTGAATAAATGGTTAGTTGTTGATACTTGTGGAGCTCTACACTAACATTAGAAAGAATTGAATTTTTAAGTTGAATATCAGAAAGACTTTTGAGTATATGAGAAATTTTGTAGCAAAATAATAAATTTACAGAAATTCTAAGATTTTTAGAAATTCTCAAGAAATTTAATAGAAAAAGGCCTAAAACACTGATATTATTATACAGGCAGTGGATCTTCAGAAATGAAGGAGAATGATAAAAGACAGAGGAGGAAAATCACAAAAAATATTATTTAGAAAACAAGAAAAGCAGAATCCAAAATTCATCACTAACAGTCTATACCTTGATGCACAAAAACACAATCTTTGTAAAATCTCCTCACTTATGAATGGAAATCCAGAACATTTAATCTTAACACAGTAGTGAAAGTTTAGTTCTATGTATTGCATTGTGTACATTGCAAATTAAAGCCACTTGTAAATAATCCTCCCATGCTTTTGGGAGACTTAAGCTCAACTTTATAGCCAAACCTCAAAGCAGAAAAATTATTTATGGAAGGTCTAATACACTTAAAAACTACTGAGGAGAGTTTAAATTTTTATCAATTTTATGATAATTAGATAATTGCAGGAAACCCAGTTTTATTTCTTATCCAAAATCAGACTTGAAAGCCTGTGCCAGGTGTTGTGAATCAAATTATTTGGGAGATTACCAGCTACTTAATAATTTTAAACTCATTATTCTTGTGAGATACACACTCATTTTTCTTAAAAGATAGTGAAAAAAAGTTGTGACAAAGATTTCTTGATCATAGAAAGCAAGAAATTACATTTGTCAGGTGAAAAAAAAAAAACCTTTTAATATCTTTCCTCTGCCCTTTGTCTTTGTAGTTCTTTAATAGTGACTTTAACTTTGTGCACATTTCTCCGTGAACATTTCTCCTTTCTCTGGATTCCTTTTGGTGGTATGAACCCCTGACTTTGTCCTATTACTGTTTTATTTTAATCCCCATGGAGAGTTATCTAGTCATAGTATTCTCTAGTTAAAGTAGCTCACACTTACTAGGTCTTAAAAACAGGTTTTAAAAATCCAGTATTTGAAAATACTTTTTCAGAGCCAAAATTGACAAATGGCTTTTCCCAATGGAACTTTGTAAATATTAAAAGATTCAGCTTCCACTGGAAAACATGATGTGTGTAAAATTAGCCAAGTTACTTCAGTGGCTAGGAATATAAGCAGTACTAAAGATTGTGTTTAGTGTGCCGATAGTCTTAGAAATTAAGACAGATAATATTTGAAAGGTATTTTGAACATATATGTGAATACCTACACATTTTTGCAATCTTTGCACATGTATCCACACACATAAGCATGAATAAATCATGCATAAAGATATTACTTTCCAGTTTGTATTGGGGTTATATAGAAGGATCATAGAATCATGGAATCACCTCTTTGGAAAAGGGCTCCAAGATCAATCTAAGAGATAGCCCAGCACAGCCAAGTCTGCTGCTAAACTATGTCTTCCAGAGTCACATCTGCACATCTTTTAAATACCTCCAAGTTATCACTTGTGAGTCTGGTGTGATCCCTTTCCTCCTTCAAATAAATGAACCTTGATCAAAAATCCCTTTCCCCCTTTGGGACAGGTGTGCCTTGTCTGTTGCCAGCAGGCTGGTGACAAGCAAGATGAGTCATGATGAAAGAACTTAAAATTCTGCCAGTGGCACCAGGCTCAGAGGCAAGTACTGATTTACTGGGTCTCTGCTTCCTCCCTAATCATTCCTTGTGACAGGAAGTAGAACACTACTCTCCTTTAACCAGTGGTACCAAGACCCTGAAATATCTCTTGGATTGCTATTGGATTTCTTGTCACAACTTCATCACTGCCTGCCCGATAAAAAAATTAAAAACAATCTGAGGGCTGAACCATGGTAGGAACATTTCTCTTCACATCTTTAATCCAGGCCCCAGGGAGTCAGCACACTTGCTTAAGAAATGGATCCATTCAGCATACTGGGCCTTCTGACTTTGAGAAGGGAGTCTCCTTGCATTCTGAAAGTAATTGTTCCATTTTTTTTTTTTTTTTTTTTTATGGGCTCTTTTTTTCTATGCAGTCACTCATCCTTTTTCTACCAGTCACTTCTCAAAGGTCATTCAGACTTCCTATAAACAGGAAGGTGAGGGGTTCTAATAAACATGTTTTTGTTGGCCTCTAGAAACACCTGCTGGGCTGCTAATCTTTTTCTTTCAAATTCTAAAGAAATGTGTAAGCTAGTACAAATCAAGATTAAAAATGTTTCAGTTTAATCACTCATATTTTTTTAGTCATATTGTTCTGGGTTGTTTGGGGATTTTTTGTCTTCTTGATTACATGTTTGATTCCACCCTGCATGCCTTGAGGAAAGTTTTATGTCTGAAACTTTCACCAGTGTACTGTCAGGAGTGACAAGGGGGTGTCCTTTGTATCCCTGTAAAAGCAAGCATTCCATGGGTGCTAAGTGCCTTTTGACTTCACCAACTGACAGGACTAAACAACATTCACTGTCTTTTTCATCCCATAACCTTCTACCTCCTGGTTGAGCACACCCTGATTCACAACTGTGCTAGGTAGCAGTACAGGATGTGGCTATCACCATCTGCTGAAGCTGGGTGGGGCAGTGACCCTTATCTCTGTGGCAGACACTATCTGCTAATGGGCCATCTTTAAGACTAGGTGGGGCAATCACCTTTATCTTTTCCACAACCCATCCTCCCTCCAGGAAGATATCATCTGCTGCTGGCCCATTAAGTCCCACTGTATGACTGATAAAATTACATCATCCCACTGGGAGATGCTCCAGCCAGGGGGAGGAGCCAAGCCTTCCCTACCCGGATAAAAACAGAGCTTTTGGACAGCAAGATACCTTCTTTCCACTGGATTCCAGAGGAAAGCTGGACCTTTCCACATCATCCCTGGACCTTCAGAGGAAAACTGCACCTTCTACAGGAGCACTGCTTCAGCTGAACAACATCTGCCACTGCAGGGGGGCTGTAGCCACCATTTAATGGGACTGCTATCAACACCCTGACTGACTGATGGGGTGTCAGGTTGTATTCTGACTCTGTCAGTGTTGGGATTGTTTTTTGTAATACTGTATTTCTGGTTTAATTTTCCTAGTAAAGAACTGTTATTCCTCATTCCCATATCTTTGCCTGAGAGCCCCTTAATTTCAAAATTATAATAATTTGGAGAGAGAGGGTTTACATTCTCCATTTCTAGGAGAAGCTTCTGCCTTTATTGTAAATGCCTGTCCTTCAAACCAGGACAACAACACAGAAGGACTCTCTCTGGAATGGCTCACATAATATATGATAGCTGCACACAGCAAAGGTTGTTGGGCAAACTTGTTTTTGATGGCCAGGGAGGTCCAGGCAGTGCCCAGGTGACTGAGAAAAGAATCAGAGCTCTCAGCTTTTGGACCACTTAGTTGGACACATTCAAGGAATGGGTGATGTAGCAGTATACATGTAGGAGAGTGAACAATTTTATATTGGAACTCCTTTGATATGAACCAAAGGCTTTGTAAGATTAATAACAAAAGAATATTAGACTCCTGAAGGGGTTTTTTTGTTTTTTTTTTTTTTTTTTTTTGTACTGAGTTCTCTTTTATTGAATAAGCATTTCAAAGAGAGTTATATTTATTTTGTTTCAGCTCAGAATAACTTTTATATCCACAATGATTTTGGTTCTTTCATTGAGTTTGGGAGGGAAAAGATGCATCTCTTAGTGAACCACAGGAAGCAACATAAGTT
Source organism: Muscicapa striata striata (assembly GCA_030060385.1). Classification (NCBI taxonomy): domain Eukaryota; kingdom Metazoa; phylum Chordata; class Aves; order Passeriformes; family Muscicapidae; genus Muscicapa; species Muscicapa striata. Next base: position 2,176,190 of record JAREIS010000255.1, read on the forward strand.
AAGTGGGCCAGGAGTTTAAACAGAAGGAACTGCTCTAAAAACCTGTCCATGGAGGACTTCCTGTCTCCCATCAAATCTCATCCTCTGGAACTTGATTTAAAGAGATCACCAGGCTTGTATGTCATCTGTTCCTTCTGACACTCTCCCAGCTATCCTAAAGTGAAAGTGAGGGGACGAGTCACACATGGAATGTTGTTTGAAGGGCAAGGTAATTTGAGGAATTTAATTACCTTCCACATTCACTTAAATTGAGGTTCTTCAGTTCACTGTTTTCCAAGACCCCCAGTTCCTGAATTGCCATAAAGAGCATATCAGAGCACATCTCTGTCACAGAAGTGTCAAAAAAGCACTATTACTTAATAATTAGATTTTGCCTTTGTAAAATTGAATGGTATTCAACAAAATATTTATTGGCCTGTAGCCACTGCAATCAGTACTTTTCCAAGTTACTTTTTCTACTCAAGACTCACCCTCTTCTCTCAGTCATGAAACCCTATGTTAACTTTTACAGTTTTAAAAAACAAAGTAAATTTTTCTAATCACTGCCATTGCAATCTTACTCTCTAAGCATATTTCTTCCCAGATGTTAGAAGCATACAAAATTGTTCCTTCTTCCAGTTCCAGTGCCATGATCTGATATTAAAATATCCCCCCCTCCCCCAAGTCCAGACAGTGTCTCAGGACAAATTTCAAAGAATTAAAATAACCACACGAAGAGTTAATAACTAATTAATAAATTCCTTTTTCTGCTAATCCCAGCCTCTCTATAGGAAATAATCTTTGTATAGCAAAAAACATCTTACACTAAAATGTGCCCATTAGGCAAGAAGAAAGAGAAAGTAAACTCTGTCTTTTTGCAAGACAATAACTGGGATTTTATTTTCATTTCCAGAGTGTGTATCTAAATGTCATGTTTCTAAATCTTTTTATACAAATGCTATTTTAAGGAGGAGATTTTCAGTTATTCCAGGTTCTTGATATATGAAGTGGGTAATGGCAAAGGTGAATATGGGTGTGGAATATCCATGTGGATATATTCCCTCGGCATAAATTAAGGCACTATATCAGGTTAATGAGTGTGGGAGGGAAGTTTAACATCTCTCTGAATTCTTCATAATTTCACATCTGAAGCTTTTTCAATGCTGTTTTATTCCTTTTAATTATGTTATCTACAAATAAAACAAGATGTACATTAATCATTTATTGAATAACAATTTAGCTATCCATAGATTATTCTACATATAGCGGTGGGGAAGGAAAGTTCTTTTTTCTACTGATATATAAGCAGAGTAGTGAATTGTAAATTTTTTCCTATATTAAAGTTATAGGAGAGAAAATAGCTTGAAAACTGATATTTACAGGAAGTTCAACACTCCACAATGATATGGGACTTAAGAAGGTTATTTGGACCTTCAAGAGAGATCAAAATGCACATGCCATGAGGAGAAAAATTCTCATTGAAAAATGGAGTTTAACACCATTCTGTACTATGTGCAAACTTGAAAGTGTTTGTTAGAGACGAGAAAAATATACTTTTATCATGGGAACTATTTCAGTTTAGGAAATAGCATATCTATCGGGTGATAAGTATCTTGCCCTAAATTACCAGTAAGTTTGTTAAATTTATATTCAACTGTTACTCATAAATAGCAAGAGAGACTGAACAAGTCTTTCAATGTTTTTGATAATGTATTCCCAGTGGAGGAGTGTAATCATTGTGCAATGAAAACTAATGCAAGAGAAAAAACCTACATCTGACAGTCTGAATAATATGCTTATTCACAGAAAGCATCTTTAAGATATCCTTCACAGATCATTAGCTTCATGGGATTAGGAATGAGCCTGCATAGATTTAGTGATGATCCCTCTCCTCAGGATATTGTAACAGGTATGAAACCCTTTCCAGGCCATATGGTGACAGAGGGCAGCGCTCTTTCCCAGGGGCCTTGTCAGACTTAGCCACAATCCATTGTCAGGCACAGTTGGTGAAACCTGATTCTCACTTAGTTTAGTGAAACAGAAGTCCCCTTAAAGATAGTATCAAGAGAACAGCGATCACACCAAATGACTTGCATTCTGTCAGTCTGCCACTTTTCTCACATAATCCCATATGTGATTTCCACACCACATATAAGCTTCATTTTTTTCCTTCTAAAAATTATTTGTATTTTTGTATAAATATATGTGCATACTGGTATCTACTATAAAATTCATCATCCTTTTCACAATTCACTACTCCATACATACAACTTCAGTACAACTAAGTGACTGGAAAACAAAATCCTAATATGATCCTGAATTATTTCTGTGTTTTGGCAGAAAGTCTAGTAAATATCCCTGTAATTTTTCCATCAGATATTTGGATTATTCCATTCTGTAAATTAATTTTAAATTCATTATGAGAATATATACATTCCATATATCCCTTATGACATGCAGTCATATAGAACCTACATTTATGATTCTTTTTAAAGCAAATACAGTGGTTGAATCTATACATCATTACATTTAAAATAATTCATATAATAGATTATTCATAAATTGTGGGGGGATTGGTGGGGCACAAGAGTTTTATTCAATAAAATACTCATTTCTCTCCAGGAAAACTGCTCATAGCCTTATGTAATACAGAGTCCTCAGTCAAGTAAAGCATTTAAGGCTGTGTTTTGTCTGCTGCTTACAAGTCCAACACAAACTGACTTTCATAATCCCCGTGTGCTGCCCTGAGCTATTGTTCACGTTCAGGATATAGAGCACAAGCAAAAGCAGACAAAACTTTCACCAGTGGTTCACTACACCATACTGACAGCAGCAACAAAATACAGAAAGGCATGACAAATACTTAAATCCAGCTAAAATTAATCAGGAGCTCAATTAGGCAGAAAGTAATTACTGAACCTGTAATTTGACTAGCACACAGTAGCAGATGTTCCTACTCTCTCTTGCATATAGAGCCATGGGACCTTTAATTAGCTGAAAATAGCCTCGTATTTGGAATTCACTTCCCATCCTATTGGTCAATAATACTTTTAGTTTCTTGAACTGTGAGGCCCATGTGTTTTCCTCCCACTGCAAAATATCGGGAAAACTCTAGTGCATGATGTTAAACATATTTTAGCTTCAGTTACATTTTTGCAGAATTAGGCTTACAGGAAGGATTTACTGTGGCACAGTTTTTATGAGTTATCAAAAGGCTAGACACAAAAATGATCATTTTGAAAACACATCATTCTTATTTTTGTAAAACCACAGTTTTAGATGTCACCCTGGGCAGTGCACATCTTGCACCATATCCTCCATATATTCTGGCAGGGGCAGAAATTCAGTGAAGACTCACAAAGAAATATCAGCTGCTAAATCACTGACCTTTTTTTTTTTTTTTTTTTTTTTTTTGGTGTGATAGTTTCCCAGGAAAAATTTCTCTTTCTTCTTTCTGAAGAAACAAGTTGTTATTTTGTTATGTCCAACAAGCTGTCCTACTGCAATGATGTAACTTAAAGCCTCATATCAAACTAAATACCTTAAAATAAAATAAAATCCTATTTGAATGAGAGTGGGTGAGGTTTTTTTTCTTATTTACCTGATTTTCTCTAGAAAATAAAATCCTGTGTTCACTAAATCATACCTCTGTTGCCATGGAAATCGTGAAGATTTTACACCTTGGCATTTTGACATCATTTCTGGATCATATAGGAAAAGGAGATAGTACAGGACAAGCTGGGCTAAGAGGGTAACGCAATGATTTAAACAAAAACATCTCTCATAATTAAACCAAGATGTCAAGGATATTCATGGCAAACACAGAAAAAAAAAATGAGCTGATTTCAATGGAAATATGAAGCGCTATAATATAAAAAGGCTTCTATTTCTATCTTAGGCCTTGAAATAATCATAGATTGCAGAAAAGAAACCCTCACTTTTTTCTGATTAAAAGATTAGTAATGTTACCTAATCATATTTTATCATATTGACAGGCCATGAAAGAGTTGCCAAAGCAGGTTAAACCCATCTTTCAATGGATTAATACTCAGGCCAGTTTTAGCCCAACAGCATTAACACTTAAATTATTTTGTAGAGTGGAATTCTACTCTTAAGATCTACATTAGAAAACTAAGCAAATTTTAATTTTGTGTTACGTTTTGATCTCTATTCAGCCATAATACAACCAAATAACATTGATTATCACAGTAATCTGCTGTTCTAATACTAGAACAACATGAAATAGAAATGTGTTCAAAATCTTCAGCAGTTATTTAAATTAGCAAATATGGAAACAGTTCCCATGAAATCTCTTTTATTCCTTCATTTCAAATAGATTTTGGCAAATGAAAATAGGAAATTTATTTTTAAAAAGAAGAATGTATGGGAGCCATTGGCAGAGATCATATGAAACTGTGGTTATAAATAGGGAGAAGATAATTTCATTTGGGTTAATCACTTGTATTATAAAAAAGCTTCTATGCAAAGGGTGACTGAGTGGAAAGGACATTGAGATAAAGAAAGAATTGTTCTACTGAGGTTCATTTCTCACACTGACTATATGCTCATTAGTAGATATGTATTTCAGTAGCGCTGTCCTACTTTTCTCAAGAGTTGCCTCCGTTTACAAAGTATGGAAAATAGAGTTCTTGTATCAAGTTCTTGAACCAAGTCCCACATGGGGTGGAGGGAGGGAAGCTAGACATGTATGGTTGAAATGTGATGCCTAAAGAAGACATGGGGAATTGCAGATGACATCAGAACTTAGGCAGTATTGAGAACCACAGTATGTGTGGTATTGGGCTTGTATTACTTAAGAATCAGTGGCAATGTTTATGCTGGGGCAGAATATCATGAGCTTTCTTGATGGTGTTTTATCATAACTGTCAAGCTGAGATATGTGGCATTGCTCACCATACTGCATGGAAAGAGATTTCAGTAATGTTGAAGAGTCTATGGTAGGTCCACAGGAGTTGTTTCGATCTTTATAAAGGAGAAAAAATGAAGATTATAAGAAACTGTTTTAAATACAAAGGACAGCACAAGCTATAGCATCAAAGGAGTAAGTCATCATCCATGCTGAAGTCATCTTCCAGTTGTCCACTGGACAGGGAAAAAGGTGCAACATCTACTTAGTTAGTGGAGGTCTACACTACGTCCAAAAAAGGGAAGAGCCTCCAGACCCAGTGCCTTACAACAACATTACAAAAAGAAGCATATATTCTGGCCTACAATCTGAAATACATAAATCCATTTATCATAAGGTTATGCAATGTCACTGAATGAATGCATGGCAATATTCCTTAGTGTGGTCCTGCCAGCTACCTCTGTTTGGATTGGATGTGATCTATGGAGGTTATCAAGTCTAATAAGAGTAATAATATCCAATTAAAAGCAGCAATAGATTAATTTCTTAAACCAGTCCTTTTGAACAAATCCGAGAAGCAGAAGCTCCTCTAAAATCCTGCAAATTAATTCCAGTAACACTAAGCACAAGAAAATTTTCAGGAGTAGTCAGCATGGCTCATACTTGACCAGTTGGTCATACCTGACCACTTGATAAACTTCTATGATAAACTGCCCTTGTGAATACAGAAAAGAAGTGGACTGCTGAAATGGTTTTTGACACTGTCTCACATAAGATCCTCATAGAGAAGCTGTTATTTAGAGACTAGTTAAGCCAAGAGGGAGGTGGGTTGAAAACTGATTGCATGTCTGGGCCCAGAGATCAGCGTCTCAAAGTCCAGCTGAAGGTTAATAACTAGTGGTGCATTTCAGGATTCAATACTGGTTCAGTCCTGTTCAATATCTTCATTAATGATCTGGATGATGGAAAAAAAAGTATATCCTGAGTAAATATAGGGATTACACAAACTGGAAAGGAGCAGCTTATGCTCCAGAGATTTGTGCTTCCAACCTGAGGGACCTTGGCAGGGGGAGAATTGGGCTGTTAGAAACATAATGTGGTTTAATTAGGAGAAGGGCAAAGTCCTGCACCAAGAGAAGAGCACATCCAGTCACCAGGGTATGCTGGGGGCCGCCCAACTGGAAAGCAGCTGGGCAGAAAATGACATGGAATTCCTGGTAGACACCAAGGCGAACATGAGCAAGCAATGTGCCTTTGCTGCATAGAAGGCTGATAGCTGAGCTGGATTAAGCAGAGTATTTTCAGCAGATTGAGGAAGGTGATCCTTTTTTCCTACTCAAAGTTGGAGAGCCCACACCTGGAGTACTGTATCCTGTCCTGATCTCAGTATAAGATAGATGGAGCTGCTGGAAAGAGTCCCAGAAATGACCACAAAGATGATAAAAGGGTTAGAGCACCTCCTACAGGAGGAAAGACTGAGAGGTCTAGGACTGCTCAGGCTGAAGAACAAGAGCTTCAGGGAGCTCTTACCATTGTGTATAAGCACTCAAAGAAATAGTGCAAAGAAGGAACCAGGCTCTTTTCAGTAATGTGCTGTAATCACACAAGGGACACTGTGCATAAACTGAAACACAGGGGCTCCCTCTAAACATCAGGAGACATGTTTTAACTTTTGGGCTGGACAAGCACAGGAAGAGACATCTCAGAGAAGTTGCAGACTCTCCAGTCTTGGAGATATTAAAAAATCATTTGAACTCAGTCTTGAGTAATATTCTATAGGGAGGGGACTCTGCTAGAGCAAGGAGGTTGGAACAGATAATCTCCAGTGGTCCCTTCCAACCTTACCCATTCTGTGATTCTCTGAAACCCAAATATTTTAAACTCTCTTTATATGCTATATAGTCCAGCTCCTCAATTATCCTGGTGTCTCTTCTCTGGACTTACTCCACTTTGTCAGTACCCATATGTTCTTGCCAATAAAAATAGGGTATGTTGCCAAAGATATCTTCCTTGGAAATTTGATTTCTTTCTCCTCCATTCTTTGTGAACATAAAATAGCATGGTCAAAGAAATTTTATGTTAGTGTATAGAAAGTAAAGTTCCCAAATATCAAGGCCCAAATTATCCTTATGTGATAGAAAAAAAAAAAAATATTTGGAATGGTCAATTTTCAAATATAACATGAAAATAATATTTCATGAGGAAAAGAGGACCTCTTAACATGTGGTTTTATCAAGGTTCTTTTAAGAATTCCATTTTTAACTGTCCTGTGTGGATTTATTTTATTTTTGCCAACAAAAATGAGCCCAAATGGTAGTAAGCAAATAAGCCTGTCTTTCAAGGCATGATCTCTAGTTTTTAGAAGCCTGGCATTTCTGATACTACTTAAAAGTGAAAGAGGGAAGGTCATCACTGGCATTATAGCAGAAATAAGCTTACCAGCGGGAATGGAGAGAATCTACCTGCCCCTCTCTTGGTAATATTTACAACTCCACTACAGAGCCTGTAGAAGTTTTACCACCTCAGCCCTGTCCTTTTCATTCACAGAAAGCAGAAAATGAACACAAGAGCAGACTAAGCTGCTGCTGGTTTGCCCTCTTCAGCACTTGTGAAAGGGTTTTGTTTAGAAAGGTGCTCCACACCCTTCATCTTTATTTCTGTGCACAGTAAAAACTGCAGGAGACAAGACTTCACAGACCTGACACCTTTCACCTACACTGGCTGGTTAAACCAGATAAGCAATCCAATACCAGAAAAAGCCAGGACATGGAGAAAATAGGCTGTAGAGCAAGTGTGCATGTATTGTACCTCAAACCTCATAGTTAAGCTTGCTATAGCAACCACAAATAAGCATTTAAGCAGTCACTTAATGCTGACAGGCAGCAGATATTATCCTTTAAATAAGAATTTTCTTTTAACAGTAAGATTTCCTCTGAAAGGAAATTTGAGATAACATCAGAGACCACTCAAATTATTTTCAGTATGTTGCTACAACATATCACCAGAAGTACTTTTAAGACATTTGTGCAGCCACAAAGAAGTAGCACTTTATCATATGTTACTATCCAAACTGTAGCAATTAAATTATCTAGCATTCATGCCCATCCAAATTTACAATTCATCTATCATTTAAAAGATACAAATATCTAAAAGCCATTTAATGGATTTATTCCTTCTTTGATTTTTGAACTTGCATTATGTCTTATGAGATGTTCATAGCCAATAAGCAATGAGGATTTCATTTACAGACATCAGGTCACATTATCATTTTTTCATAAAATTATTTTCTTGCATTTTTTTCTTAAGCATTTTTCCTTAAGAACAGTGTGATTCTCGTATTGAAATCTCTCCCTTCTGCAGTTTTTCTGACAAATGGAATCATGTAGGCAAGCATAGATTTGTGTGATTTTATGAAAAATTTTACAACATTAATGTTTTACATTTTATGGAGCATATAAAACAAGTAAAAGTTTACAGGTCCAACCTTGATCCTGTGGTCAAGACATTAGTGGACCTTATTTAATCGTGCCAAATCAAGATTTATTTTTCAAAGCCCGTATATACGCAGTTACATATATGAAAAAATTCACCACATGACCAATTAAGTGAAAATACATATACTGAGAAACGTAGTAAATATTTGGTTCATATTGAACAATTAAACTGTCTCCACTTACTAGGTCTGACAAATTTTTTTATTTTATGGATCCATGGTAGATATATCCTCATCTGATTCTTATAATTCTGCTTAAGTCTCTTGAGTTTGTGAAATATCATTTAGGTCAATTAGATGAAGTGGAATCAAAATAAGTGTTCAGTGACTAAGACAAGATACACAGAATAAATGTGTGCATAGATTGTAAAAAAGAAAGAAAAAAAGAAGAGGAAGACAAAATAGACTATTTTATTCTAGACATTAAATCCTTGCTGCTCACCTGGATCCTCAATTTTGGTCCTTAATTCAGAAACTGATTAGGGGAATATGATAATTCAGGAAATTAAGCAACACATGCCGACTAGATTCACAGCAGGCATTTTTTCCAATACAGCAACTGGCACAGCTGGTCTCCAAGTGCAAGCAGTGGCACAGCACTAGGTCCTCCACTTCAAAATCACTCCCCAGTATATCAGGCATTTCATGCACTCCAGCCATGAAAAGAAAAAACAACCAACAAAAAACAGGAGTCTTGCACACGATGTACTTTTTTCAGTTGTCTGCTCAAGTGGATGAAAAACTGCTGAAAAAGACCTGTTTTTACAATAATGCTTTTAACAAGCTGTTCAAAACATGTAACAACAGTGTATTCTGACCAAGGTGACCTATAGTTTGGACCTTGAACACTTAAAAATTGTTCAAAGAGTATAACACGAGTTATAAAACTTGTGAGAATAAACAAACAGGTTAATATAGAAAAGTGCTGTATGGGTATTTATACCAAGTTTAGCTTCTGTCTGATGTCATGAATGACGTATATGTCAGTATAGTTCAAAAGGCTCTTTGTCTAAGTAACAAAAAACATGTGTCTTCTCCCAGTGACAGGACACTTTACAAATGTTATTTTACATTCCACAGTATCCCAGCTAGTGCCAGAATATGGAGATGGTATGAATAATTATTTGCAGAAATGTTTACATAAACTTTGCAGTGGTGTACACACGAGGGCTATGACAAGCTTTACTTCTGTAGATATATAATTTACTTGAAAACCTCTCACTGAATCAATTGCACCAATTTTTTTGCATCACTTTTCTAAGGGTACCAGCATAATCAATAACCTCAGGGATGCTGCAGTTAGATGGGAAGTCCAATGTCTTCCAAGAGAAAATACTAAGTTTTGCATATTGTTTTAATTTTCTCCAAAAGGAAGATCCCAGTTCTTCAGAGATAATGTGAAATGTGAACAGTTCTGTGTTGGATTGCCTCTTTGTCTACACATTTAAATTTCATCATATTTGAAGAACATAGTCATACTGTGTCTGGAATATCAGCATATCCCTATGAAATTTATAAATGTACAAAATCTACTATCACCTCCATTTGTCTTGACTCTGGCAGTGGAGTGGCAGAATTTATTAATGATTTATCATTATGAATGATTTTTTTGGACCTTCTTCACATCAGAAATCTCTTATTGAATTGTGTTATTTTGTTTAGAAATGTTTCCTGTTCCAACACTATAATTCAGAAAATGGCATATTTTCCTACAAAATATTTTTTAGGTGCTTAGGAAAAACCAAAGTGTTTCCTTGTCATTACATGTAATAATGACTATGCAGAGTATTAAATGAGCACTCAGAGCTTAACACGGAGCTTTCTCTGGCTGTTGTATAAAAATGAAAACTAGTATAACAGCACTCAAAAATATGGCATTCGCTCTTCTTTAAATGTGAAGTATGCTTTAGAGAAGACCTACAAAGGGTATAGGCATTCAGTACCCTGTGTGTGCTGAGCTGAGCTGTATAAATTGAGCTGAAAGTTGTTTAGATCTTCCCATGAAAAATCAAAGTCAGTTTAGGTACAGGTCTCCAGTTCTGATGTAGGTCCTTGCTCTCTAGAGACACGGGGAAGAGCCAGTGCAAAGCCATGTTTCTAAAAAAGTGTTGCAGGCTGGAGTTTGCCTCCCAACAGCAGAGGTGAGAGACAGGTCTCATTGCAGGCACTGTGCCATCATCTTTCTTCTTCACACACCATAGGAGCAAAAACAGATGGAGGAACACCTGGGAAGCCACATGATGTCATGTGCCAAACTTCTTGGTTCACTGCAATTATGGGAAGACTTAGAAAACTCTAGACTACATGGGCAATTTGAAAATTAAAGCACAGAAGCAATTTACGAAATTAGATATACACAGGGTTTTGCAAGAGGCATAAGAGAGCATTTTGAGTAGCCATTTTGGTGAGACAAACCAACAGATGAGACAGCTCTTCAGTTCTGTTTTTCCTTAGTCCAGGTTCTGGAGAGGTAAGTGGTGTATTGTTACAGCTTTTGGAAAACAGGCAACAGACATCACTCAAATTTTCCTTCAGCATAGTTTACATACTTCTTCCCCTGACCATAGCTTCAACTGAACACAATATGAAGTTCATTATTAAGTGTGGTATTTTGTGGAGACCCAGAAAGGCATTTCCTAGTTACTCTCCATGTTTCAGTATCTGGCCTTAACAAAAAATAGTTTATTTAATGTGGATTAGGATTAGGCTTAGTCTTTTTTTAATATTACTACATAAAACATACATAGACTACATAGACATTGAGAAAAACTGAAGATTTTCAGCACTGGAATCTTAGATAAATTAGCTGCTAGTGGCAGATTAAGGTTGCAAACTTGGTGTCACTGAATCAATGACAGCTTTTGGGAGTTTTCAGTGAGAGAGAGAGTAAGACTCCTGCACTTATTTTAGTAGTTGCTTAGGAAGATTAGACACTTAAATACACTTTCTAGTTTTATTTTCAGTATTCATCTCTGTTTTACATAAACATCTTTTAAAAAGTCTACTTTTCAAGCCTAAGCAAGCATCATTCCTTCAAATTATATGAATTAGTTTAATTTATGTACTTGTCCTTCTTTTTCTTACACAGGTATATTCAGATCCTGGCTACCCAGAAATAATTATTTTATCTAAAATTTTTTTTTTTTTAGTAGATTTATGAATGAAAAGTGAGGTTTTTTCTTTGCCTAAAATGTCATCTTAAATACATGTGTAGCTGGTAAAAAATAAGTGATTTTCATTCACTTCTTCCTTCCTTGCATTTAGAAAGAATGACTGGGGGAAAAAAAATCATAGGAAGCATGCCCTGATATTGTATAAGGCTATAATAAATCCAGGTTATTTGCAATATTCAGTTTTACCATATAATATCATCTATCCGCAAAAAGCTTATCACAGAACCAGGACTTCAGTCTCAGAACTCATTTTCGTGTGTTTTCTATTTTTTTGTTTGTAGAGGGAGAACCCCACCAGAAAGAGGTATGACCTCTGAAAAACACAGCATGTGGATAACTGACCCAAAAATCACAGTACATTTCCGACTGAGAAATCGATAATGGCTTGTGAACAGACTTTTGATCTGGATGAGGGTTTTTTTGTTTTTTAAGGGAGAAAAAGCTGATTTATGGAAGAAATGCCTTTCATCTGAGAAATGGAAAAATCCTCCTAATGAAAAGAGTGATTTCATTTTCAGACCTTTGATAAAGACTGTCTTTGTACAAAAAATAGTTTCAGCAAATAATTTTTTTAAAAGGCAAGAAATTTCATAAACAGTTTTTTGAATTATAAGTGGCAAACTTTTAATAAAAAATTGCAGATCTCTGTTTTGTTGGTTTTTTTTACTTTTGTTTTACCAATGTTTGTTCACAAGAATATCCAAAAGCATTATGAAGATCTGCTGTGACTTTGCTATGCAACATATAGCAAAAGGCAATTACTTTGCCAAAGAAAGGGAAGCAAATAAAAAGATTTGAGAAAAAGCTCACTGTGCAGCATACAGGAGAGACAAGGAGGAGTTGTAAGGGCTGGTAAAGGAAGAAAGAGATAATTCCCACAAGCATTGTTAGAAAGAGCAACATGATTATGTGAGCTGAAGAGTTATATGGAGTCTATTGGAAGATGTCAACAAAGATCAACGGGGGTGACAACTGGAAGCTCTTGGGCAAGAGATAGTAGTTTTCCCAGTCTTCAGTTCCAAGTGACCAAATGACCCAGAGGTCCTGGTCCTGTGCTGTCAGGGAAAGACTGACCAGAACTAGTTGATAGAATGACCTTGCACACACTATTGTGTGCACAATTGTGCATCTCAGCTCACACATACAGTGAGCTGAGAAGGAGCTAGCCCTCACTATTGCCCATCTAACTCTACTCAGTTTTACCCTTCACAGTTAACTGAGTATTTACTGATCCAATCCTCTACAGATGTAGATTACTAACTCGTTTTATGACATCATGAACTGAACAACTCCGCTTAGTAAAAGCAGGCTTAGTTATGTTTTTGTCTGAGGTTTACAGGTGCAGTGGAGAAGACAACAGAGAGCCAGAGAGAAGTGAATAATAAAGAATAGGACCTGCTAAGTGAGAGGATATCAGCAGAAAAGTTTTCTAACTCTGCTGAAAGGTTCTCTTTATAAGGACAAGAAATATTATTGCCATATAATGGACTAGACTTCTTTTCTTTAAATAGACTTTGTGGAGAGAGCTTTTAGAGACTTCTGGGTTTCAGCATCATACTTATGTTGTATCACACTTATATTAGCACATTTGAAAAGGCAAAATGAGTGCTCTGCCCCTTTAGTTAGACCTACAGCAGTGTAGAAATTAGTGTGATTTTCCTATATGTGTTACTGTTTAGGCAGTTGTCAATTGAGAGTACTTTGCAGAGGAAAAATGTTTTATCTGGCTCAGTTGTTAATATAAAGCATAAAGGTAGCACAAAGCATAACTTTAAGCTGAGGAGGAAAAAGGTATTTAAAGTTTCAATCAGGCTACACCAGGGCAAGTTAAGTGTAGTTTTACTCCATCTCATTTGACAGCCTTTGAAATCAGAAGCTATGTATTTAGATAATGAGGCATATCACCAATTGCAACCAAGCCTTTCTTGCTGCAACTTCTTACAGATATAATTGTGCCACAAAGGTATGCTCTAATTATGCTAATCATGATGCCTTGGCATTCACTCAGAGGAGTCACTCTGTATTCATCGACTGCAAGAAAACTGTCAGAACAGCATGCTGCTACTTGGTTACCTCCTTAACAGCCCATGAGCTTCTGTCAAAGGCTGAGTGTCCTGTTCCCAGTGCAGTTTGTCTAATATGAGTTCTACAATTATTTTGTCAGTGTGATGGCTGAAGGGTGGTCTGCAAAGACCCTGGTGTTTTTCTAATTGTGAGTGGTATTTGGTAGGCTCTAGAACACTATAGGAATATATTGTAATTTTTATTAGATTTTAAAGCAAAACAAAAAAAAAAAAAAAAAAGAAGAAGAGAAAGTATAAAAATTGCAGCATCACATCCAGGAAAGGACAAAAAAAAACCCAGAAAACCTTATATTCCACTGTATATGAAAATCACTGAAATTGGCTGTCTGCTGTACAGTTTTGAAAAGTATGCTTATAAATATTCATAAGGGTACTAAACTCTCTGTAATGAAATATCATTTCACCTGTCACAAAACAATGAATTTCCTTAAAAAATTTGAGTATGGTATTTAATAGGAAACTATATTTCTAAAGCAGAATTTTAAAGCACAATATTCACAGGAGACAGGACTACATTTTAGGCCTTCCAGATACAAAAAATTTAAAATGAAAAGAATGTAGTGATTTTCCAATATCTCAGTATTATTTTACATCATGAGAGATTTTAAAAGTCTGATTTATGTATTTCTGCACACTCATACTGAGGATTAAAACTCTTTTTAATGTGCTTCAACAACTCATAATTTTCTATAAAAGCATATTACATTGAATCAATAATATTTATAGATGTCATAAATCTATCAGTATTTCAGCTTGTCCTCATGTGAGAGAGTATTAATCTTCAACTTTTGTGAAACAACTTAATAAGCCCATCTTAATACAAGGTTGATTGTAAATGTAAATTTTATAGTAGATTGGATATTCCTGCAGAAGTCTGAAATAAAACTAAAGTAATATTATAGGGAAAGGAAAAACCTATGACACATACCTTATTTTCCTCCAATTTAGTGACTGCATGAGATCAGAAAATATGTAGAGAATGGTAGAAGGGAAAAAAAGTAGAATCTAAGCTACTTTGAGAATTGGCCACTTCATCAAGAAATATTTTCATGTTTTCATCCTCCCCCATTTTCACAAATGGAAAAAATTAGTCTGTCTCTTAATGAGCTCCCTTCACAAAGTGCAACTCAACCCTGAAATCTGGAGATTTTTGCCTGTCTCTGTGCTGCAAAAAGGGAATATTTTTTGTGTATGGTGGCTCAACTATGTTTCTGACAATTTCAATCTAGACTGCAGAATTCACAAACATTTTTGTAAAGTTATAAAGGTTAAATGAAAATTCAGCTGGATACAGAGGATTTGATGCATTTTTGGTTTCATTCAAGTTTTGTTTTTTTGTTTTTGCTTTTTTTTGTTGTTGTTGTTGTTTTTTTTTTGGAAGAGTCAAAAGACTTCCAAACCAACTTCCAAAATGATTTGCATGAGACAAAAAGTGTATCAATCCTGTTCCTTCAGCTGAATTTTCATCTAACCTTTACAACCTTACAAAAAGTACCTATACAAACGTGGCTATATTTATCTTTAAAATTAAAGTCTTTATTATTCATTTAAAAGTAATATTTTTTGGCCCAAATAAGGTTTTATTTTTCTTTTTGTCTATGCAGACAAGTCAACTGTCAAGATAAATACTAAGAACACCGCAGGAAAATATGTTAATCCTCTATTTATTCATCCCTACAAGAGATTTAAATAGAAATTTATTATGGATATTGCTAGATTCTGAACAGGAGCCAAACTAATTCTATAAAAGTGTTCTCTCTACATATTAACTACTGTAAACATGCAGAGATTCAATCCTATTTACTTTACTCTCCAAATCTGAGAGGATCCTGACAGATTTTTGTAGGTTTTGTTTTTTTTTTCAAAGACATAAAACAGAATAAAACTCAGGAATCATTTTGAGTAGTTGTTCTATTTAGTCAAATATCAGAGATATTTCTGCAAGGGTATTTTAGAGATTTCGGTTTTTCATCATTGTTTAGCCTCTTACTTGATTAGAGATTTTCAGTGCAAGAAGTAACCCCTAGTCAAATAAAGCATTTTTTAAAATTTCATGGTTTCTCTTAGTTTTAACTTAACCAGGGAACTACTACAATCTGGCACGTATGATGATGCAGATAGTATGGTAGCAAATACAGAAAAATGTAAACATAGCAGCATAAATGACTGTTTCATTTAGTCACAAATCACATTTTAGTCTAGGGAAAAAAAATCAAGTTGGAATCAAATTCTAATCAATAAATTTGAGGTTTTTCCATATGACTTGGAAAGAGTTATAATAGATTATGTTTTGTACTAAATAAAAATTTTAATATTACCAAACAAAAGCAGTTTGAGCATCAATACAGCAACCCCAAAATTATCCTAATGTTGGATCAAAATTTGGTCAGTCTGCTTGACCTGAAGCAAACAAAGAGCAGAAGCCTTGTGCTCTGTAGTTATTGAACCTGTCATAGTTTTTGCATAAATCTTACGTCTAGTATAGAATAAATAAATAAGTAAAATTCATGGGTTTGCATGGAAGAATTGTGCTTTTAAAATCAAAGTAAAAATCAAATCAATAGTCATATATGTATAGTATTAAAAATATTTTTTAAAAGAAAAAAAAAAGCACACCCCAACAGATTTTACCATATGTCACATTAAAATTGTGAGGAAGAGAAATTCCTATTTTCAGTACGTCTGATGCATTCAGACTGCTGAGAGATGGATGTCTTGTGTTTTTCGTTTAGTCAGCCCCATTCCATAAAAATATAGTCCTATAAATATTCTCCATGCAAGTATCTTTTTTCTTGTATTATTTTGTGTTTACTGTTATAATTGGTCACTAGTATGAAGTTCACAAGGCCTTAGTTAATTTTGAAGGACATATTGTTTTCAAAGAGCAGAATTATTTGAGTGAATGTTTGTAGAAGACTAAAGCACATCACCACAATGAAATGTATTGTGTTCATTTAATTAACACATGGGCTAGCATAGGGTCAATGGGATGCAATAGTTTCATTTTATGTCAATCCCAAAGCAGACTTACTTGGATGTACTGTATACCACGCTGGAGAATTGTTTCCTGCATTATTTTTCAAATGTAAGAGAAGTTGCATGGAGATTGTCAATAAACTATTCTACTTATGAATTTTGCCCCTTTATTCTGTACTTCCATTGAGCAGTATTTTTACAAAGCTGTAAAGATTCCATCTTCTCTGAGGAATGTAGAGTAGGAACAGTCACTGTAGTCATTTGGGCTGCTTTTAGGTTTATGGCAAATATAAGCACATCAGAAACCTGTTACATCTACATTGACGTATAAGTGCTACAATAAATGTATAATGCATTAAATAGATAAGATCATTTTTCAAGTATAGTTTTGGATTTTTTGACAACTCAAAATTAAGAAGACAAATATTCCATAATTTCCAATTTTTTTTAAACAGGTTTCCTCTCTTTTTCTACAAATACATCACGTAGGTCTGATGGTGATTGGTTTAGGTGAGGATGTCAAGGTTGGAGGCGTGCTGGGCTGCAGTGATCACGCACTGGTGGAGCCTGCAGTGCCAAGCATGTGTCCCTGCTCTCAGGGACAAGGCAGAGGAGCAGTACTGGCAGATCTGTAAGGAAATCTTCCATAGAGTGCAAGAGCTGTGTCCCCATACACAAGAAACTGGGCAAGGAAGGCAAGAGACCAGCGTGGCTGAGCAGGAGCCTCTCTGTCAGACTAAAGGAGAAGAAGCAAATACATAGACAGCTGAAGCTTGGACAGGGAACCTGGGAAGGCTATAAAGATGAAGTTCAGTTCTGTAGGGATGGGCTGAGGAAGGCCAGAGGTAAAGCTGGAACTGAACCTGGGAAGAGGTGCAAAGAATAATGGGAAGAATTTCTACAGGCATGCAAACCAAAAAAAGAAGATCAAAGAAGGTGAATCCCCTCTGTAACACTGTCAAACTGGTGACATCAGGTAAGTAGAAGGCTGAGGAACCCAGCAAACTTTTTATCATAGTCTTCAATGACAACCTTTCTTCCAACATCTCTTACATAAGCCTCTGGGAAGTGGTGAAATGCATCCCAGAGCCCTGAGCGAGTTGGCTGATGCACTTTCCAAGCCGCTCTCCATGATATTTGAGAAGTTCTGGCAGTCAGGTGAAGCCTCAGGTGACTGGAAAAAGGAAGACCTTGTACCCATCTTTTAAAAGGATATAAATGGAACAGGTCCTCCTACAAGCTGGGCTAAGACACATGGAGTGCAGGGAGATTATTTGAGAAAGCCAGCACAGCTTCACCAGGGGAAGTCCTGCCTGCCTCAGTTTTATTTATTGCATGATCAAGCAACTCCATCAGTGGACAAGGGAAGGATTACAGGTGTCATTTATCTGGACTCTGTAAAACTTTTGACACTGTTCCCTACAACATTCTTCTCTCTAAAATGGAGTTTTATTCAATGAGTGGACTGTTGGATGGATAAGGAAGTGGTTGTACAGCCCCATCCAGAGGGTGGTGGTCAATGGCTCAGAGTCCTGACAAATGGTATCTCTCAGGGATTAATTAATATCTTTAATAATATAGATGGAAGGATCGATTTTACCCTTAGCAAACTGGCAGTGACACCAGGCTGAGCAGTGTGGTGGACACACCTGAATGACAGGATATCCACATGGACAAGGCTCACTATCAGCACAGGCTGGGCATGAACAGCCCCAGCCCAGCCCTGCCCAGAAGGACTTGGGGGTGCTGTGGGTGAGAGGCTGGACATGCCCCAGCCATGGCACTCCCAGCCCAGAGAGCCAAACGTGTCCTGGGCTGCATCCAGAGCCCCGTGGGCAGCAGGGCAGGGAGGGGATTCTGCCCCTCTGCTCTGCTCTGCTCTGCTGAGAGCACCTGGAGCACTGCAGCCAGAGCTGGGGTCCCTGCACAGGAGGGACAGGCACCTGCTGGAGCCAGCACAGGTGCTTCCAAGATGATCAGAGGGATGGAGCATACATTTCCTGTGAGGAAATGCTGAGAGAATTGGAATTGTTCAGTCTGAAAAAAAAGGGTTAGGGACCTAATTCTCGCCTTCCACTACCTGAAGGAAACATGCAAGAAAGATGTATGGAGAGGGACCTTACACAAGAGCATGCAGTTACAGAATTGGGGGGAATGGCTCCAAACTGAAAAAGAATAGGTTTAGATTAGATATTAGTAAGAAATTCTTTACTGTGAAAGTGATGAGGCACTGTGACAGGTAGCCCAGAGAACCTGTGGATGCCCCATTCTTGGAAATGTTCAAGACCAGGCTGGATGGAGCTCTGAGAAACCTGGTCTATTGGAAGCCCACAGGAAGAGGGTTGGAATAAGATGATCTTCCAATCCAAGCCATTCTATGATTCTATGATACTTATCAGAGTTTCTGTCCCTGAGGCCCTTCTTCATCAAGTTGTGACTAGATTTGCCATCATCATCTACTAATGCTCAGCCAGAGCCCCAGAGAAAAACTGTAGATACATTGCACAAACTCATTCTATCTAGACCCACACTAATGTATCTTAGTATGAATAGCTATGTATAGACTGAACACTTCATCTGAAGTGGTTCCCTCTGTATTATTAAAATCAGTATTTGTTTACTCTCACACTTCAAAGTGAAGTGTTTGGAGGAATATGAAGGGATGCCCAAGGATATGTGTTCCACAACAGCTGGATGCAGGAGCACAAGCACTACAAGTCCCTTTATCCCTTTATTTAAGAGCACCCTGTGAGTGCTTGCTGCCTTAACCCTATTAAATGAGCAAGATATGGAAAACAAAAATAGAAACTGGTATATCTGATGTTTAAATGAAATAAGCTTAACTTTGATTGAAGTATGTTAAATGAGCTGTTTTCAGTGTATTAATTTTCATTTTACTTAGCCTAGCATGTAGAAGCCACAACTGGGGGAGAAGGACATTGTGTTGCACATAATTAACAGGAGTTTTATTTACAGTCTTATAAAAGTTCTCTTTTTATCTGGCCTGTCAGGAAGACTAATTGTTGTGTTCCACCAATCAGGATGCTTACATACTATGAAGATGATGAAATATTTTTTCAGTAATAAATAAGATTAAATGTAGTTTTCTTTCCAGGAAAAGAAACCAGTCTAGTTCTTGTTGGGTGTCTTCATGTTTTTCTCAGTCTGAGTGCTTTTCTGTAGGCAACTAGTGTTCAAAGCCTAGAGACTGAAAGATAAGTCTTTCTCTCACACTCCCACCTCCCTATTGCAATTAAATATTATTCCTAGTAGTACTCATTGAGCTAATCCTCAACAACTTTCTGTAGAAGTCAACTGGTGATTGACATGCAACCTACTGTCTGTTCAATTCAAATTCTTTCACCTCTAGATTTCAAATTTTTACCTAAAATAAATGTCAGACATCTTTTGAAAAATACTGTGAATATTTAAGGGTGCAGAAATATTTAATTTTTCTCCTCTTGAAAACTTAACACTACTTAAAAGACAGCTCCATGCTGTCTCTTACCTGTGTCAGCAAGGATCTCTTACTTCCTATCCTCAGATTGGAACTGGAAGTCCCAGCCAAAAGAAGAAGTTTCCAATCCCTCTTGACTCTCTATACAAACCCATGTACAAGACTTTCCCAGGGTATGGCCAAAATTCCCCATTTATTTGAACAAAGAATAGCACTAGCTGTCTTGAATAAATGTGTATGTATTTTTTAATTGCAGACATTCAAATTTTAGCGCTTACAAAATATAACAGTTTCTTTCGGGGTGTTTTTTGTTTTTTGGGTTTTTTTTTACTGCCACATTAAAGAGAAGAATTTTTTTTTTTTTGTGATTCCAGGATAATAGGCAAGGATCCTGAAGTCCTATAACACTTTCAGGATTCGTTAGATTGTGTACAAACATTATCTTCAGTGTCATGAAACTCTCTTCTGCACAGAGTGATATCAGGAGCAGATAGGAGCAGACTGTCCCACTTCATACCACAAATTGTGATGACTGAATGCCTAACCACCTTTAGGCTATCACAGCTATACATTTCCACAATGTGAAATTCATTTTACTAAACATGCACCCTGTACTTTAGACTTTGCTATAATCTATTGTCTATTTCTGACCATCTTTTACTGAGGAGAGGAAATCCCACATTTAGACATATATCACCAGCCCATGAACCGTTGTCACAGAACTTCAAAGTTACCATGCAGTTTTGTACTCCAGGCTTCCACTAGAAATACAGATCTCAGGGCACAGCTGCCACAATTACTCAGGGAAAATCATCCCTTTTAGAGAAAAGATTTGCGGCTCAGGAAATCAATGTAATGGAGGAACCTATTAGATGGCCAACAAGAAGTCCATAGGTTTATATTAGGGATCTTCAATGGAGAAATTTTCACATGAATTTAAAAATTATTTTCATCTGCAACTCTATGACTTCAAATCATATCAGTCCAGCAAGTGTAGATCTGGAACTGCTGTCTGTTTCTAGAAGTTAACTTGCTTAATATGTTTCCTCCAAAAGGATCTGAAATTGTGTTCCTCTCTTAAGATTATCCATATCCATTTGGTTTCAAGTACACCATTTGTCTTTCTTCCACAATTGTGTTTGTTCCATGCAAGGGTTTCCAAAAACCTCCCTCATTTGTTTCCCATTGATCTGAAAGTGTGGGATTGACACATTCATGCACACACACACACACACACACACACATTTATTGCTGCTTTTCATTGTGGTTTACTTTGGGAGATCCTCTTTACAGCTTGGAAATTGTCAATGTCTTAGAAGAGTATTGATGGTGTCTAGTACACACTTTGGAGTACAGGAGACATAGCATACAGGGCTTGCAGCTATATTGTTAAAAAAAGTATAAAACTGCAGACTTAAGGAATAGGAGTGAGTCACAGACTATTTAAAACACACTCTACCAAGTATACCCTGCATGCTTGTCACATGAGTTGGTCTTACTTCATACCTGCTATTCCAAGAAAAATGAACAGATACATTCAAACAAGTGAATAAGGAAACAAAAGTCATGAAAGAGCAGAGCCAAAGCAGCAGAGTAGACACGTTGCCTGCATATGTGTCCTACTTGGACAGATCTGAACTTTTTTACAGTGTTAGGCAATCTCAGATCTGTGACCAAAGTGTATTCTCCTAACAAAACTGAGATTGAAAATAGCCTTTACAGGGAAATAAACAGCAACTGTAAGCAATGCAATTTCTTGACAATATATCCCTAACTAGAACAGCTACAACAATTTTTTTCTATTTCTTTTCCACCATTCAGGATTTTATCCAGACTAAGCAATTTGAAAAGGCCTGCCAGTGACTGGTGGCTCATAACCGAAATACATACAACCACTGTAAGTCACGGGCTCAGTTGTCTGCCTTTCAAACATTTCATTCCCACCTTAAATATGATAAGACTTTGTCCTCCTGTTTCCAAATTCCTAAAGTGGATACATTAAATAATTGACTTTAATCATATTTACACACACAAATATTCCTTTTTGGAAATATTTGAGCAAATTCCTCTTTTGTACTCATACACGACATTGCAGTGAATGCATAATTTAGTCCTTATTTTCAGAACAAATAGCCTGGAAAAATTGCATGCACAATTGATAGTAATTTGAGTGTGCAACCTGAGGTTGGAGCTCATTAACATATTCATTCTGCCTAAGATCTGTATGCAAACTCAAACCATGCTGTCTCTTAACAAAAATTGTACCAGGCAGCAGAAGCAGCATGAAGATTATATCAGTGCATGGTACAACTGAGAATTAAACAGAATGAAGGAAAGGAACAGAGTGAAGTGCAGATAATTATTTAAATTCACTATAAAACAAGGCCAAAAGCTTTAAAAAATATTTTATGGAGAACAAATTTTATTACCATAATAAAAAGAAACTTATTTCATAATTCTGTAAGATTTCTAATGGATCTGTTTGAAGTTTTCACAGCAGAAAAAAACCTAGCCACAATAGAAAAAATAAATTTATAAAATTAACTCCTGTCGTTTTATTTATTTATTTATTTAAATGAATTAAGTTGCTGATTGGAGAACCACAGCACCTTTAGGCTGTCCATCTCTTATAAATTCTACATTCCCCACACCCACAGTTTATGGTGCTAATTTGGGCACCCTTTAATATTAAACTTTATCGTATTTATCCAAATAGTATACAATTCTGCATCCTGACTATTGGTGAAGAACTAAATCATCCATAAAGAAGAATCATAATTGCTTTTTCCCTCTATGTGAAATCAGGACTGCAGAAATATAATAATGGACATCCTGATATAACATTGGCATACATGCACAGAATGAGAAAAGGGATCTGTCATATGGAAGATAATTCCTTAGACAGCCACTTGTCTTGTGTGAGGGCAATGGCATCATACAATTTTCTTAATTACTATCTATGAAATGAAGAGAGCACGGCAACAGAACATACATATGCAAAAAAAGAATATAGTAACATTTACAAAATGTTCTCTGCATGCTGTCACAAGTACATAGGCAAAATCATAAAATCTTACACAAATAACTGACAAATCAAAGAAACTGCTAAAAGTATAAATTCACAATGAACCAAGGTTATGTATTTAATAGTACAGTTTTGCAGAGTGTGTCTTTCAGCATTGATGCATTACATAAGAGGATTTGACAAGGTTACAATTTGTGTTACTAATGGAAATTCTTTTCAAGAATTAACCTTTAGGCTAAAAAGAATGACAGATATTCAAATACTCTCAAATGAGTATTTGAATTGAAAATTTCTATTCATTTTTGCTCCCCAACAGAACTTCCATCCTGCATAGCAGTGTGTCATACACACAATTGAATTCTTAACAGCTGCCATTCAAGGGAGATGCAGAGGACCATTTGAAAGCAATATTTTGCTCTGTGTGACATCTCATTTTTTTCTTCTCAGAAATCATAATTTTTTTACACATCTAGTAGTCTTCCTAACAGGAAACCAGCTCTGCCTGTCATTTTGATTGGGGAGGAACCTTGTTTTCCAGGTCACTGGCTTGAATTCTGGAAACAAGATATTCATGAGGGACCTGCGTGGGGAATTTACATCTCAGTGCAGAGTTTTCCTCTCCATTTGTCAACATACGAGGTCAGTGAGCTGCTCTCTTGTCAGGGGGAAGATAATGGCTGCTGCATTGCCTCCCACTTATTACACACTCAGTGCATCTGACCTTCATGTGAGACCCCCAAAGCTTTCTGATTTTTGGCTTTCCTCATAACCTAACTCAAGCCCCTTTTCCCACGAACCTACAATCTGTGACTTTCGGTAACCCTCTCTGTCTTCATCATATTCTAACTCACGAGTCCTATTGCTGTGCATTCCTTTATTTCACAAAACTATTGCATACTTACATTTATCATTATTTGGGTGAAGAGACAGTGTGTTACTGCAGTAAAAACTGTAATATGCTCTTATTATTTCCTTTCAACTTTCTTTAAGCATTATTATATTACATCATTATATTATTTGTACCTCCATCTATTTTTCTCAACTCTTCAGAGTTTAAAAAAAGATAACAGCACATGCTTTTATTCTGAATTCCTGAATTTAGAAGAAAAAAAAAAAAACAAACCACCAAAGATAACAGCACATGCTTTATTCTGAACTCCTGAATTTTGGAAAAAACATGAACCATCAAAACAACCTATGTACTGGTTAATATAAATCTGTCACCCTCATATATACTGTTATGCTATCATGTATTAAGTTTTCTCATGTTAAATATATGTCAAAGTCAGTGAATAAAGATATACTGTGAATACTGAACCTTGATTTTACTAAGGCCAGGTCTAAAACATAAAGAAGTAAAAAAAAACCCACAAGACTGGCTTCAAGACTGCCATTTTATATTGCTTTGCTTTGCTGGTCCTTAATTCATAGATATTTTCAGCATATCATGTGAGCTGCCATGTTACCTGTACAATGAAAATGAAGACTGTATGACCAATGCTATGAAAATTCCGTTTCATAGTGCCACAAATGTTCATTTAAGATTCAAATATCTTTACCACATGAAAGACCCTATAATGAGGAACTGGCCTGTGCACATATATAAAGGAACTAGTGAGGAGGTGGTTCTGGAGTAAAAGTAAATAAGCCTTGCTATAGGGAGACTTGAGGGATTTTTATTAAAAACAAAGTAGTTTTCTTGTTTTCAAAATATTATTTAAAAATTCAGTCTTGATTGTTTCACCATTTTAGTCAATATTGTTTCCCACTACATATGACATTTGTGTCGTTCAGTGAAAATTGTTATGGTTAAGCAACTCATTTAATGTCAGTGCTCTGCTCCAGCACTCTATCAAAAGCTTCACACATTCTTAGCATGAATGACTCTCCAATTAGTCTGTCTCCAGAGTAAATAGTCCATTGTACTGGAGGAAAAGATTTTAAATTGTATATAAGTAGCAACTGAGGAAATGAAGGTGAATAGCTTAGTGTGGGGACTTAGTTGACTTATGCACACAACTTTTCCACTAGTTTTGGTTTCATAATGAAAACATTCAGAGACCTAAGCACCAAACTTATATCAATTAATGTATACATAACTACTGTTATACCTGCTATTAAGATTTTATAATTCTTCTATTAATTTTAAGAGTTCAATCTGTTCTTCACAGCTACCTATTGAGAAATTGCCTTTTAGTAATTGTCATACTAAATGTTGACTAAGTCAGAAAACGGAGCCAGAAAGGTTACTGCTCTGTGATATTTTTAGTATGCTTCAATATGAGTCTTTGTAGCAAAACCATTACAGAAAATGACAAAAAACAGTTATATCCTAAAAAGCAAGAATAGACACATAGGTCAGGTTAAAAATTCTACAATCTGCTTTCCCTTCTGATTTGGTTCATCTAGTCTGGGACAGAGTTAGTACAAAGATTCATTATAGCACTGGCTCCAGGAAAATTTGGGAAAGATAGAATGAAAAAATATAGTATATCATCCCAACTCTGATTCATAGTTGAGTTAAAAAATCTAAATCCATACCCTTGTGGATTAAAAAACCTATTAATAGTCAAATTTATTTATATTTCTTAGATTTTTTTGTCAGTTGTTCAATTTACAGAAATGTTTTTTAATTTGAATGCTTTTTAAACTTAGTGACACGAGTCTGAAGAGTGCATGGTATTTACATTTTCAAAGAATCTGTGAGGATCCAACAAAAGAGACAAATTTAACTGAAGAGAAATGGGTTTATCTGGAAAACAAAACACTACCAAACACTAAATTAACATTTCAACAGAAATAGAGTGTAACTTTGTAAGTCAGTATAAAAATAAGATTACTGTTTTGCATTTGAGAATATCAGTTCACTGCTTTATTTTCTTGCAATTATTTGAAAATAATCTGGATAACTTTACAATCAAGGTATTTCCTCTTGGCTCCCTGGTATACACCAGGCTGCCTGAGGAGATGATAGACATCCTAAGGTGTCCACAGCATAATCAGTCTGAAGAGCCTCCAGTATTAAAATTCTAACTAATGATAATCAAAAAGAAACAAAAACAATAACAAGGTTGTGCAAAAAACCAGCAGATAAAAGGGCTACATCTGATTTAATGGAACAGGTAGATTATTTGTCTATCTGCTGCTAATATGTATCCCCAAGGTATGTGACTTTTGCATGAGACAAAGAGATTTCCCAGCTGTTCCTAGTGCAGAATTGACTGAAGTGTACCCAGAGAAGATACTTGTTATAATTCAGTAAAAACCGTTCATCCAGATGTATGAATATCTGGATACAAAGGACAGCATTTTGTTCATCCTGAAGATAGTTAGGTGCTTTATATGTACATTACAGTAATCAGGAGTGACGAAGCATGCACATACTGCAGTGGACATGCAGGACCACAGGTCAGAGAGGTTTTAAGAGCTGGTCAAAAACAGTTTTGGGAATATGATCCAGTTGAAGACTCTTGCTGTGGAGACATTCCTCACCGTCTGGTACACAAACAATCGCCCTTTCTCTCACAGAGATTTCATTCCTCAAGCAACATTTCTTGATGCCAACTTAAGAATATTTTTAACAAGCACTGTCTGGATCTTTGTGCAACAGCAGATTTGACCAAATACTTATAATAGTCCTGCTTCAAAGTGAAAAATTCTTTTAATAATCTAGATATATAATATTCTAGCATCAGCTAGGCAACAAGACAGGGAGTAGTTGCAGATTTCTGGTGATATGAAGTGGAATTCCTGCATTTCAATAAAATATCATCCTGATGGAATCGAAAAAGCAGTTAGAGAAGAGATGTCTCTTTTTTTCATCTGACAGTTTTGTCTCAAATCCCTTTTTTAATATAGATCTGCAAACTTCAGACCAACTGTTACACTTCTACAGTACAACTTCTCTGAAAGTGCTTTTCACACTAGAGAAGGGTTCAAACCATCCTCTAAAATGTTTCAAAAATTCAAATTGAAATTAGATTCTCCTCTTAGAAGTGATAGGAGAACAACTCTTCCCCCAAGGTCTGGCTGACCATACCATGCCAAATGAATTTCAGAAGGTACATTAAGTCTGTATAATTGGAACAGGCAGAAGATTTATATACTTAGTTTTCTATTGCTTGCCTCAACCTTTTGGGACTTCTAAAAAGCACTGAAGTCACATACAGATCTGTTATGCCCCAGACACAAATGCACACCCCTTTTAAAGCCTCCTCTGTGCCATAACTTTATTGGGCATTAGTCAGTGATCCAGACACACATGAAAGCCACATTTATACTTCTGCATTACTTAGGAGGAAGACACCAGTGCCATTGTCACTTGGCAAGAAAAAGAGCTCCTGTAAACCAAATTGTGTGAGTTTCTGAAGGTTACCTCTGGTAGGCTTTATTCAATTCTGTTCCTTATTATTATTTCCTCAGCACAATTATGTCACCACCATGTTTATTCCAAACACCAAGATGAAATTTGTAACAAGTTTCTTTGTATTTGGATGTCCTGAAAAAAGCTGGGAATGGTTACTACCATGCTTCTCATGGTACACCAAAACTGCACCAAATGCAGCCAAACCTAAGATTGTCTAAAATAAAATGGTTTGCTTCATGCTTTTAGATATCAAGAAATCCATGATAACGTGGGGAATAAGTACAGATGGCAAATACAATGGATGTGAAAAATACAGTGCAAATTAAAAGTACAATGTTTATTATTTGCAATAAAACCTCTTTGGCCAGCATAGTCGTACATATAAGAGCTTCAGAGCTTGATCTGGCACAACAGAAGTTTGTTCCTATAATGAACAAATACATTGGAGTATAAAAATCACTTGTCAGTTAGAACAAAAAAATCAGAAATATTAGTCAAAACCACTGAGGAATTAAAGAGAGGAAGTCTGCACAATACACATAAGCATACATTATTGATAACTAATAAATTATTTCACTTCAGAGAAACAAGAAGAAATTGACTGAAATGGAATGCATTAATACTATGAATATAATAATTTTTTTAGAAATTATTTTTATTTAATCATGTGATACAATAATCATAGTGTTACCTCATAAAATTGAAAAAAAATCTTTTTTTTCAGGAATCACTTACTTGAAGTGATTACCATGAAAAAAGGGAATGCTGCTGTAAAACAAGTAATTTCTTCTTTGTTTCTCTGTCCCAGAAACAAATTAAGAGTAACTTCTCTATACCATTCTCAAGTGGCTTTCAGAGCCCTGAAGACAACTCAACATATTAATGGTTTTATATTAATAAGATTATTCTACTGAAGGATCAGCAAGGTAAATAGAAGATGAAATGCAAAAATCTGCTCCAGTAAAACCCTAAGTCTCCCATGCATCTTATAGCTTTATGCATTAATGCATTTTTAATACCCCTCTTTCCTTTTGTGATTAGACTTGTCAGAACTGGAGCTCCAAGATCACTAAAAACTCAGTAGGCCTACAACAGTTTTCCAGAGCAAGTCCTCCATGTGTGTAAAAGGAAAACCTCTTAGCTAAAGAAAAGCCATTACAATATTGTGATGCAGATCCTCTGTTTCTTTATTTTATCATCCTAAAGAGCACTTCAATTTTCTAAGGAACTACTTGTATATATACCTATCTGTTACCTGTTTTTCATTTTCCTAAGCATGCTAAACTAAGTGAATATCAGTGAGGGTGCCCACTGTTTTAACATTCACCTGCATTGATGCAGGAATGGAGGCCTTTCTATTGTTTGGGTGACACAACAAGTAAGGATTTACTATCCAGAGCTCCTATTCCTGGATGACAATCACTTATTGTCTGTCCAAACTGGCAACTTGTAGCTATGACAAATGACCTTCAAGAACATTTTCCCTTTTCCCATTATTACCCATTCAGATATTATTTAATGTGACAATAGGGCATCTTCACAGTTTTTCAGCACATAGCATGTTGCCCTAAAATGGGAATATTCCATTGCTACATAAATGAACTTCTATATATGCATGGAAAAAAACAATAGTACTCACGTTATCTTAGTTTTCCTTTTGCAGGGATGACTTGCACATAAGGAATTGCATCTTCAAAAAAGATTACAATAACAAAAGATGGAAATAACAGCTCATGAAATTTATTCCTAAAAAAAAAAAGTTGGTGTTGAACCACATACAGAATCAATTTTAGAAGGCAAATCATTAAGGATTTGATTCTTTTCCTGTCACATTGATATAAATCCCTAGAGCAGAGAGAAAAAGGCGTTGTTTTATGACAAGTTGTACACTTCTCAGACATTTAGATGGAATTCAGACTACAGAAAATGCATGACACTATTTGCATCACTTATTTTGCTATTTGAAGGTGCATAAAAATCGGAATAAATTTTTAGTATTTTATTAAGAGTGTAACTCAGATTTCTACTGCACTCAAAGAAGGGTACTGAGAAGGGAAAAAGCAGATAAAAATCTTAAAAGAATGGTAAAATTTGTGTTCAAAAACATTGAGAATGTCCACCATTGACAATGAGAGTCAATAAAAAATCAGAAAAGAAAATTCATTAACTGGTCTCCAAATAGTGAAAAAAACCCAAGCTCTTGATGTTTACAGAACACCAATAACATGCTATCTATCCTGAAGAAGGGATCTGAAACTTTCCCATTTTATTCAAAACTAAATTTACCAAAAATCAGAATAAAATGGCTTTCAGATGATAATAGGTTATTTTGTTTCAGCTTCTAAAACCACAATCCGAATAATTCCACTTATTTTAAGAGTTTAGGTGAGATATTAATGCTTCATGATATCTTTGCTGCAGTAAAAATGCAGAGTTTCTCTGTATCTTTTAGGTAAGTGGCTAATTCTAAAACAGCACAATCTGCAGAGGTGAAAATAGATAGATGAGGTGAAATCCTTAATATATGTTTAATATTAATGCAGGGAAAGTGAAAAACCTATGGTTACTTGCCAAAGGAGAAAGCTAAGAATTCAGTTCTGGTATCGCATTTACTCTCTTTTTGCATTTTCTTTTGTGCTCCACAGATATTCATTGTGCAGTAGGTGCTCATGCAAATAAAAACAAATAAAGGCGAAAGATTTGCAGATACAAATCAAAATACATTGTCAAAGTTTACAGGAATACACCACATAGTATATCTAGCAAAGACACATAAATCTGTCCTAGCAGACCTTGTCATAGGATCACAGAATATTCTGAGTTGAAAGGAACCTACAAGGATCACAAACTCCAGTTCCTGGCCCTGCATAGGTCACTCCAAAAGTCACAACATGTGCCTGAGAGCATTGTCCAAACTCTTCTTGTACTCTGTCAGGCTTGATGCTGTGATCACTGCCCTGGAGAATCTGATCCAGTGCCCAACCACCCTCTGGGTGAAGAATTTTTCCTGATAACCAAAGTAAACGTAACCCCAACTCAGCTTCAGGCCATTCCCTTGGATCCTGTCAATGGTCACACAGAGATCAGTGCCTGCCCCTCCTCTTCCCCTCACAAGTTGTAACTGCAGTGAGATCTCCCCTCAGTCTCCCCCAGGCTGAGCAGACCAAGTGCCCTCAGCTGCTCTCGTATGGCTTCCCCTCAAGGCCCTTCTCTGTCTCTGTTGCCCTCCTTTGGGTGCTCTCTAATACTTTATATCTTGTATTTCATTTGATCCTACATCCTATAGTTCTGTATAAATCATATTTAGCCAAGTACATAATATTTATATCTATTTTCCTACAAAGCAACTGTTCATGTTTTCTGAGTCACAAAACATAAAAACCAGACCAATTTCAATAATAAAATGAAGAGTATAGATTTTTACAAGGTTTCAAACAGTAAGAAAAGTATATTCTATAAAGTGTCCCAAGAACATGAGAAGTAAAAGGGATAAAACTGCATCATCATTAAGCAGCTGATATCTGTCATCAATAAAGTTACATTTAGATGCTCTTATCTATCTGAATTTTAGTCAAGCATTTGCTGCAGCTCCATAAGAGAAATCATTAGCTAAGCAGAAGTAGAAGGAAATCAGCAGAGAATTCTTGTGAACAAGGGAGATGGTGACAGTTGCACTGGGAGACTTGGAGATATCTGAGGGCTATGAAATCACCAACTGTACAAAGGTTAACATGGGAAAGGGGCAGATTCTGCACCTGGGATGGGGCAGCTCTGGATGTACAGACAGACTGGGGAATGAGAGGCTGGAGAGCAGTGCCATGGAAAGGGCCCTGGGGCTCTGGCCCATGGCAAGTTGAACATGAGCCAGCAGTGCCCTGGCAGCCAGGAGGGCCAAGCGTGTCCTGGGGACATCAGGGACAACATCACCAGCCAGGCAAGGGAGGGGATTGTCCTGCTCTGCTCTGCTCTGCACTGGGGCAGCCTCACCTCCAGTGCTGGGGGCAGTTTGGGTGTCACAGTGTAATAAAGTTATTAAACTATCAGAGAGCATCCAAAGGAGGGCAACAAAGAAGGTGAAGGGCCTAGAGGGGAAGCCATAAGAGAGCAGCTGAGGTCATTTGGTCTGTTCAGCCTGAAGAAGAGATTCAAGGGAGACCTCTCTGCAGTTACAATTTCCTTGTGAGGGGATGAGGAGAGGCAGGCAAATTAATAGGTCTGTGGCTGAAAGAACTGTAGGAATTTTCATTTGTACTGAGATTAAGCTTCCTTGCTGGCTGTTTCATCATTTTGATACCATCTTTGCTCCCATTGTGACAATTTAGAAGTTGTTAGAACTTTGTGATTCAAGGCAGTCTTTTTTAAAATTATCTTTATCTTTGAACAAAACTTCATTTTTTTTTTCTTGATATACAATAATTACAAAAATAGTGATTTTGGAGAAAAAAATATAAAATTATATTGTTTACACAGCTCACTTTATTTTAGAAAACTGTAAAAGTGCTTAGTCTATATTAGGACTAAAATAACTCTGACATTTCATTTTAAGATAAAAAAATGTATGAAAGAAAAAAGAAATCTACTTTGAATCACAAAATCCAGCCACTTCTCAAATTATCACAGCAGGGTAAAGATGCTCTTTCCCAAAGCTAGCAGGACACCCTTAGTCAATTTTCTACAGGGAGAGAAAAAAGCAGCATGAGCTCACACACACACATATTCTTAAAAGTGTAAGTTTGTGATGGTGAGAGACTTCATAACACATTACTAGTCTCATGAGCTACTGAGTCCTGGGGATTGGTAAATGGACTCTGAAGCCCTCCACTACTAAATTCCTGTTAGGAACAGCTTTTGTTTCTTAGGACAAGACATCTTACCATCCAATGGCTGCGTGGTCAACTGTGTGAAATGCATTGGTGGCCTCAGTTCAGATCCTAGTGGACAAGAAATTACTGCTGCTGTTGACCTGCAGGCTCTTTTTCACTCCGTTACACAGGTACAAACAAGTAACTCCAAGTGAATTGAACTAGTGTAAATGCAATTAGATTCTGGCTCTTTAGTGCGAGCCTGTTGTGAGCCTGCATGTACCAAGTTTCATGCAATTGTGTCAAGCTAACCATCTCCCACATTAAGCAAAGCCCAATATAACCAAGGACATCTTGAGTGTTATGCAGAATTTACATGGATTGCAATCTCACTATAGAGCTACAGGACCATTTAAGAAAAGTCTTCAGTCTACAAAACGTAGTGAGGATGATGATGATTAGCATTAACTGTTAAATGCACATTGTTAACAAGAATATAATATAATCTAAATTATATTGATAGTTCTGAATTCAGAATATTGTAACAGGAACTTTCACTGTGAAAAAATCAACATCTTAATTCAGTTGTAAGATATTGTACATGAGATTAAAAATATTTTTAAAATAACAGCGAAAACTGACATTGGATCTGGTTTTGTCATATTTTTTGTCACTTGAGTATGCACAAATACAGTTTGAAATACTGCACTCCTGAATAGACATGGATCTATGTAGCTTTGGAATTTATAACTTTAACATTTTCAGAAACCAAAATTAATTTCTTACCTATCAAAACATTAGATGTAATTAGGAAAAGCTAATTAATTAATTTAATTTGGGCCAATCCAGTGAATTGTAAAAGATGTGATGTAAAGCAAAAAATATAAATCAAGCAATCTTCTCTTATCTTCCTAATTCCAGAGACCTATAGTATAAACAAAACCAAGATATTCATAAGTAATCCGAATAGAAGTTCCTGGCAGAAGGAGTTTTCCAGTTAATGTGTTCAGATTTGTCAAAAACAAATGAACGGTTTTCAGGGAAACCTGGAGATAAGAAACCAGCCCTAAGGCAACTGTTGGGAACCTAGACTCAAATATTTTCTCTCTTTGATGAAAAGCATATACCTTAATCTATACTCCTCATGAAAAATGAAAATAAGTATTAGGTTTTTCATTTGTGAAACTAAGTTTCCTCCTTTTGGTACTACTCTCTGGAAAATAGGTGAAAGGATGGGGAATCAGAGCTTAGTCTCCCAAGGACAGGTAAGAACATGAATGGCCACTGGTGGAATTCCTGCATTCATGTTTATTTTCTACCTACCTTTCTCTGTTTAAACTGCCAATTCCAACATATTGTAAGGTTTCCAATTTGCCCATCCTGTAGGATGGAACCACTTTTCATCACACATGTTAAAGGGATGAGAAAGCATGTTCTCCTTGCCTATCATAAAAGGTACACAGAGTAGCACAAGCTGCTGCACCAAGGCATGCACGGAGGTGAATGTGCTAAAATACAGTAAGTGCCTTCAGAGTCTTTGTTAATAGAGGTTTAAATCTCCAGCTTGACATTATTTGAATGTAGTTCTCTGTGGTTTAATTACTACTGTTATTATTACAGATACAGTAGTAATTATCTCTTCTTAATGTCTCATCATGTTTTGATCAATTCACAAAAAAAGTTTACTGTAAATATATGGTTAGGTAACATTAAAGAAAACATGTAATTATGGAA
This sequence comes from Muscicapa striata striata, assembly GCA_030060385.1. Taxonomy (NCBI): domain Eukaryota; kingdom Metazoa; phylum Chordata; class Aves; order Passeriformes; family Muscicapidae; genus Muscicapa; species Muscicapa striata. The sequence continues at coordinate 2,210,146 of JAREIS010000255.1, forward strand.
TATATAATCAAATACCTTCTAAACAGTTGTATATTTTCCAACAATTAAATGCTTTTTAAAAAAATAAATAATTGGTTTTTAATAGGCAATATTCGGCTTGTGAAGCAATGAATATATAAAGCTTTATTTGTTGACCTCAAATTACTTTCCTCCAGTTATATTGATAACATCTATGTTTCTCAAAAACCTGCTGGCACAAAATCTTTTCAGCTTTATTAATGATTCAGATGGCAGTTTCTGAAGAGACAAGTTCCCACAGAGAAGGAGCACTTGATTAATGACCTGGAAACACTTTTCCTTTTCAGCTGATTAAATAAAATTGACTGGATTTTTACATTTTTATAATAAAATGACCCGCAGGGCTGAGATGACACAGTGAAAGCAGCATGTTCACTCTTCAACAGATTTTTATTTTGTCACTTGTAAAAATGAAAGGGCTAACCACCCAAGCAGAAAAATGCACTTTATCACTGTCCACTGCCGACATGCTGACAATTGCTGCATACAAATACAAAAACACCAAGGAAACTAGGCTGTGTTTACACTCAGCCTGATTTTGTCTAATGATGACAAAAGGTCTATGACTTCTCGGGGTTGGAGTGATACTATTTAATTATTATGCAAAATAGATTTATAACAACACACTGGCAATCATAAAAGGCTTTATAATATGGTCACTTAGAAGTGGCACCAAACATCTTTCCAGAAATTTATGTATAACAAGATCTTTAGTTTTCTGAAGCAAGATGGTAGCTATTGTTAAGCAACAAAATGAAAATCTAATACAGTTGCCAGCTAAAATAATTGGAGAGATTGCACTAGCTATCACAGAATCCAACCAAAACATGATTTGCAACAATTAAAAATAACAGATGAAACACCTTGTCTTTAAGCACACACACTCTCAAGGGCATATAAGGCTGCTATATGCCACAGTTTCTGTGCCTAGTCTGCCTGAGTACACCTCAGTTTAAAAATTCCATTCATCTCTTCTGGGTTTTTTGCTTTGTTGTTTCTTTCTTTGACCCTGCCCTTCTCATACAAGCTCCCAGCCTGATAAAACAATCAATAATTTCAGTCTGAGTAAGTAATCAGATGTTTTGTGCTCTCTTAAAAGCTGTTTGTTTGTCTTCCTAGTATTAAACTGTGTCAGTATCTATAATCCCTTGCAGGTTCAGTGGGCTGATATAAAAGATCTATATCTTATATGAAATCTTATATCCCTTGAAAACTGAGCTACCTTATCCTGACTACTGGGAACAGTCCATGGTTGACTCTAATAGTGTAATCAAGCCCAAATATTGGCTGCGAGTTTTAAATGGGCTGAGGCAAATGCACAGCAATAAAATGTGGCAATTGTTGAACACTGTCAGTTATCATATCCTTGAGTCTCGACACAGCAGTAAGCCTGGAGTAACATCTAAGGAAATGCAAAAAATATATAGTGTTTCCAGATCTACCTAGATGCAATAACTGCATTATTGTACGCATGCAGTTGGAGTGTAGCTTCCTTCTCAAATTTCATATTAAGTGTAAGGAATTCTGTGGTGTCTTTTAAAATTATTTCTCCTAAAGAGGATGCATTGTATCACTCATCAGTTATCTGCTCTGCATCTGAATATCAGAGAGGCTTACAGTCTTTGAATCTGCAAAGGAGGGAGGTGCACATATTTAACAGTATGAACTTTTCATCTCCAAGTTGGACCATGACTATAATGTCTTACAATTCACTGGTTAACTGTAACACATAAACATGTGTGGTTTTAAAAATACTGATGTTTCTTTGCCTTCCTCATGGGTGGTGTAAGCTCAGACAAGGCAATTGGTAGAACCAGTGCACTCATAATAGTACTGTGAAGAGTAGCATAATTAAAATGATTTTTGACATCTATTCATTAAGACCTAGGACTTCTAACATACATGTCACTTTTGCACAGGGACTATTTGCATATTTAAGACAATAATTCTAGTATTTTGTAAAATGGAGGTTTTGCTCTTTCGATTTTAAACAGAGAAGAGAAAAGAAGAGAATAGCCACTCTGGCAATGACTTGACTTAGTCTGCTTCTGTTTCAACTAGAAAGTTAAGGGAGTGTAATGAAAGATAATAGATATAGGTGTGTAAGATTAAAGTAACTTCGACTGGTATTTATTAGCAAAATTTACCCAGTTTGAAATAGAAGGGTTGGATAAATCAATTCTTGAAAGGTCACAAAGGTCATACCTTCTCAAAAAAAAAAAAAAAAAAAAAAAAAAAAAAAAAAAAAACTGCATCAAAATAAAATTGCAAATAACCTAAGGTAGGAGAAGCTGAAGTGCTGGTTCTGCTAAGCCTGGAGAGATGGACATTAACACATGTTTAAATTAAGGCAGAATGACAGAATTCTCATCTGCTAAACCCCTTCCCACCCATCCACACTGGCAATCATACTCATGAATAAAAGGAAGCAAAACCAGTGGGAACATAGAAACCATAAACATTCTTCAATTAGTTCTTTTTCCATTACAAATTAAAACAACTATGGTAATACTGTGCAAAATAGTGCTCAAATATATTTAGCTTTCCACAAAACTCCTGCTCATTATTCAGGGTGAGGGAAACCCTAGACAAGGTAAAACAGACAAAATGTCAGTTTGGATGAGAAATGACAAAGAGGGGGAACCATCTACCATAGCCAGGTACCACTGTGTTATCAGCCCATGTATTTCCACTCTTGGCCTTTGGTCTTGATAATCCAAGGGAAAGGCATTGAGGCAGGAGGAGAAGAATGAGCTTTAACTGAAGTCTTTGATGAAGACAAAGGAAGAAATATTTCTTTGGAAGTATAGACTTCCAGAAATAAGGCATACTAGTTATGTATTCTTTCTACTGCGATACAAATCAAATCCTATCAATGGAATATACTGGGAATTGTTCCTTGACTGTAGGTGCATGCCAAGAGAACCCAACCACAGAAACTCAAGATCAAAATGTTGGGGCTGATATTTCCGAATACAAACCATGATTCTTTATTTCCCTTAGTAACCAAAGAGATAATTTTAATTTAATCAAATGGAGGAAAAACAAGGCATTGCACTTGGCATGAATAATCGCTTTCAGAAGAGCAGACTGTGAAATAATTGACTGCATGTCAGATCTGCAAAAAAGGATTTAATGGTTAATGCGAGTCAACAGTTTCATGGCATTGCTCTAAAAGCAGACCTTTCTGTGATAAACTGGATCTATGTAACCTTCAATGCCCCTTTTAACTCAAACCATTCAATGTGGCCTTTAACAAAAGGAGTGTATTTTGGCATTCAGATTTGCCATGTCAAGAGAAGCATGCTCAAATGGGAAAAATCTAGAGAATGGCAGTATCAATGGTCAGAGAGCTGATAAAATGGTCTTGGAAGGGAAGAGCAGAGAGAATAAGACTGTTTAGTCTAGAAAAGGAAAACACTGTGACATAATGTTTTTGTTTTTAAATATATTCCATAGTTGTTGCAAGCAAGAATAATTAATTCCTTATGCCTGCGTTAGACGAGGTAGAAGGAAAAAAATAGGCTGACTACTAGGAAACACTTTCTAACCATGAAATTAGTAAAGCAAATGGGTGAGTTATCTGGGAAGATATTAACTTCTACTCTATAAGAGGAGATTCTTTCCTTTAAGGAAAAATTAAATACATGTCCAATTTTAGTATTAGACTTAAATAATGAATGTTTTTCCAATGTTAAATCAAAGGAGACACTCTTGTCTATCTGATTTTTGGAATAAAACCTACATGGGTAGAATTTTTTTGCATAAGGAATAAGTCAGATTTTGCAGTGATTTCAAAAATGTTAAGACTGACAGTACACAATCAACATTTTTAACACAATGAAAATTAATTTTAGACTTATCTATATTTCTCCTTCTTAGTCCAAAACACTTTGTAGATGAAGAAAAGGGTTTCACAAATAAAATCACATATTCACAAAAAAACAGAATCACAGAATGTGTCTGCTTCGAAAGGAGCACTGGGGGACATCTGGTCCAAGCTCCCTGATCATGTAAGGTTATCCTAGAGCACACAGCACACCATTGTACCCTGATGGTTCTTGAATATCTCCAGTGAGGGAGACTGCCCAGCCACTCTAGCAGTCTGTTCCAGTGCACAATCACTCACACAGTAAAGAATTTCTTCTTCATGTTCAGATGGAACTTCCTGTGCATCATTTACTGCATGCTGCCTCAGGACCAGGAGGTGTTCTCGGTGCCATGGTCTAGTTGAGGTGTTAGGGCATGGGTTGGACTTGATAATCTTGGAGTCTCTTCCAACCTAGTTATTCTGTGATTCTGTGAATTGAAGGGCAGGATCATGTCCCAGAACTTGCTGAAAAGGATCTCTGATACCACCCAGGATCCCATTGTCCTTCTTGGCTAGGAGGTCACACTGCTGGCTCGTGGACAGTTTGGTGTCCAATAGGACTTCCAGACTCTTCTCTGCAGAGCTGTTTTCTATCAGGTTACTCCCATTCCGCACTGATCCATCTAAGATTTTGAGAAAATCAGAAAATAAAAACACAGTAAGATCCTTAGTAGTTTTGATCCTGTGTTTTTAATCTCTGAAGATTTCCTTCTAGTGCTCACCCATAGTCTTAAAAACACCCTACAGAAATTTCTCTTATTGAGGCATTCTAATATTGCACAGGCCTATATTAATCTATAGTTAGTCTGTGGAAACCACAGAAAACTTGATAATCCAGTTGTCATTTACAATAAATATTCAGTGCAGAGATAATTTCTGGTAATTGTCATCAGCATTTGTGCCAAAACTCCACTCATTCAATGAATACTAATTTAGTCTGTCTAAATTGTCAAGTAATATTTAGGCTGGAACACTTAAAGAGCAATTGAATACATAATTTCAATTGATTTCACATTGCCATTTCACTTTCATTTTTCAAGAGAACATGCATCTTTGAAAAAGATCAGAATGAATACCATGAAATTTGCTGTCTTATTATAACCTGCAGAATTTCTTTCCAGTAAGTTATTCCATGAAGAATGGTAAATACAAAGCAGTTCAGAAAGCTTTACTGATTTTTCGGTTTTTTTAGAATTAATTAAAACTTTTAAATTAACAGGATAATACTTGTTTGAATAAAACAGAAATCATATCAAGTAACCAAATGGGAAAAAGTGAATCTTTTCCAGCCTCAATTTTTTATTCAAGTTTTGACTTGAGATCAGTTTTGTCATCCATATTTCAAATTTTAATATTTGACCTATCAGTATTTGGGGAGCAATACAAGATACACTGAGCAACAAGTTTAGTCTTCCAGCACAGCATTAAACATCAGAAGCATTAAATATCTGTTATAAATTCTGTACAGACTTTGTCCTATGACTAGGATCACCATCCCTAATGTTCACCTGTTAAAAGAGAGAAGAAAAATCATGCAGATTTTCCCAATTAGACACAAAGAATTGTCAGTTCTGATATACAGGGTCTGCTCAGCTTATTCAGAGTGTGTTCAGAATATCAGATTTAATTTTGTGTATTGACCACTATACATATATTTGACCAAATATTTTGAGAAAAAATGCCCTGACCAATGTCAGAGGAAGTTTTTACTCCACAATACAACCAAAATATATTCAGTGGATGGAATAGAAACAATTTCCTTTTAAGATCTCACATATATTCTATCTGGACTTAAAAGAATGCAGAACTAAGGTAAAGTATTGCCCCCTAAGTATTTCATATCTCTTTCCTACTTTTCCACCCCTTCCCCACCCCATAGTGCATTCAGGCACTATGCAGAAAGCTTAGATAATTAATCAGGAATCAGAGATTTAACTCCAAATCGAAGTCTTAGTAAAGTGAAATGTCTAGCTGTTCCATGACGCTTGATTTATCATAACATTAGAATGAAAAGAGAGAAAGTCAAAATGAAATGCAAGAAAAACTAAACAAGTATTCTTTAATCTGCACTTTTAAGGAAACTATAACAAAAGACAAATGTCTTCAAAGATTCTGATTACCTTCAAGTACAAGAAGTGCATTTCTCTACTCTGCTAACTCAGTATTTTACCAGGCTGCAATCAATTTAAAGCTTTCTAACTCCATACTTGAGTTTTCATGCAGGAGTTTATTACTTTAAAAAAATATTTTTTCTGTCTACATAACAGCATCTCAGAATCTCAGCTCTGTAAACCCAGTATGAAACAGCATATGACCTCATTCAGGACACAGTAGGTGACAAGGGCAGCAGAGAATGGCATTGTAAGGGCCATGGTAAGTTTCGTTTATTATAGTATGAACAAAAAAATACTTAACTTAGAATTAAGTTTTTGGTTTTTTTATTCACTTATGAAGAGAAGTTCTCGGTGAGACCCTTCATCTTTAGGCTGGTATTACAAAGTATTCTAACTTGGGACATCTGGTATTCTTATTTTTTAAGCAAAATAAATAGTACAATTTCAAGGACTGCAAATATCAACCAGTTCAAACCTCAAACATAAGAAATAGCTCAAGAGATAATTTTTCATGTGGAGGTAGGTTTTCAAAACAAATTCTTTGCCTCTGAATATGGAACATTTCAGCTATGTAGTTGTCTAAGCCAGGACTGTATAGGTCTGGGAGTGCATTGGCTAACTCAGCTCTGCTGTCACATAAATGATTCCTTTGTCGCTTAAGCTTTCTGTATTAGCGAGCAGTAAAATATGCAGCATGAACAATTCATCTGTTTCTAAGGGTTTTAATTTTTTTTTCAATTATCATTATCTGAGATGGCTTTCTCCAATATGGAAATACATATTTCAGTAGGTTGTGCTTTTCAGTTCTCAGTTTCTCTTTGACAATAGTTTGCAGTACAGTTATTCCGTTGTGCCTCAGTCTTCTTCCTGCATGTTTAACATAGATTTTCTAAACATCTGACAATGATCAGCCACAACTATCTTATATATAATACTAAACAGCCTGGTCAAACGAATCCTGTTTCCCAAGAGCCTTCTACCAATGGGATGGTGTCCTCTGTCTTTCTTAGAGGGGAAAGTTGCTGCCTTCCAGTTTTCTTCAGCTGGTGTCTCAGAGACACGAACTAGCACAGACTCCTATTTGAGAAGAACTGAATGAGGACATTGCTGTTTTCTAACTTTTATTGCCATGGACCTGTGTGAAAATTCCCTTAAAAGGATAACCTGGGGGAGAGAGAACTGTGTTAATTTTGCTGTGAATTTGCCTGTGAAAGCAATGTTAGGTTAGATAATGCCATACTTTGCAGAAATAGCGTTTCTCTATGTCCTGGTTTGAAGGACAAGTATCTGCCAATTAAAGCAGAAGCTTCTCTTTGAAATGGAAAATGTAAACCTCCCTCCTCCAAATTATTATTATTGTTATTTTGAAATTAAGGGCCTCTCAGCAAATATAGGGGAATTAGGAATAACAATTCTTCACTAGCAAAATTAAAATAGAAATACAGTATTACAAAGAACAATCCCAACTCTGACAGAGTCAGAATACAACCTGACACCCTGTCAGTCAGGGTGTTGGTAGCAGTCCCATTACAGCAGTCCCTGTAGAAGAGTGCAGTTTTCCTCTGAAGGTCCAGAGATGGTGTGGAAAGGTCCGGTGTTCCTCTGGAATCCAGTGGAAAGACAAATAACTTGGTCTTCAAAATCTCAGTTTTTTTATCTAAATAGGAAAGGTTTGGCTCCTCCCCCTGGCTGGAGCATCTCCTAATGGGATGATGTAATTTTATCAGTCATACAGTGGGACTTAATGGCCCAACAGCAGATGATATCTTCCTGGAGGGAGGATGGGTTGTGGAAAAGATAAAGATGATTGTCCCACCTAGTCTTAAAGATGGCCTGTTGGTTTTAGTCGTTGCTTGGGGTGACAGCAGGTAAAGGAAGCAAGACAGGCTTTTGCAGGGGTTTTACAGAGATGTTGATTTCAGCCACGCTTCTGCATCGTCTAGCCATTTTTGCAGCAGGGGTGAGGGGAGAACGTGAAAAAGAAAATTTTTCTTGCGACAAAAGAGGGGCTGTAGGAGAAGAGGAACGCGGAGGAGAGATATTTGGCTGGAGTTCAGCATTTTCTGAATAGTTGTTAGAAGACTGAACACCTAGAGTAATTAAAATAAACAAGCGAAGAGTTCTTTCTCTCACTGGATCTATTTCTTGTTGCAATTTTCTAAATACTTTATCTAAAAAATCTTCATTTAAAAAGAACTTTTCAGAAACATCAGGATAATGTTTGCACAGCCAGCATACTAAAAGCTTCAAATCCCTCTTTAAAAACTCACAATTGTTGCGACGAAGAATGTTCTTAAACTGGAGATAGATTTCTCGCTCATCAGATGGGCAGATGTATCTCACTGGCATTTTCACCCCAAGTTTTTTTTTTTTTTAACAGTCGAGAGTAAAAAAAAAAAAAAAAAGAAGAGTGCCCAAAAGTTTCAAACTCACCACAGTGTGGTCAAATAACAGTCTCAGAGTGCTGCAGATGCAAATGTCCCTGTCCGATGCACCATTTGTTGGTTTTAGTCGTTTCTTGGGGTGATGGCAGGTAAAGGAGCAGGATAGGCCTTTGCAGGGGTTTTACAGAGATGTTTATTTCAGCCACGCTTCTGCATCGTCCAGCGTCCAGGGAACAAAGGCAAAGACCTTGAGGGAGGGTGTAGGTTTGATACATAGGAAACAGGGTGGGAAAATCCCTCAGGACCAGTTACTAAAGGATAGCGGATTTAAGTGGGAGTCACTAAAAGGCTGCCGGACAGGCAGAGGGAACAGAGTTGAATTAGGGAACAAAAGAGGAGTTGCTTTGTCCGGATAAAACAGGATTGTTATCAAGAAAAGGCAGTGAGAGAGGCCTCACATGTTCCTTAACTGGGAATGCCTTTCTGGGTCTCCACAATGGCCCATTAGCAAATAGTATGTGCCAGAGATAAGGAAATCACTACCCCACCCGGCCCCAACAGTTGGTGATAGAATACACATTTCAGGCTACATCAATCCAACACACTCTACCTTGCTGTTTTTCAAGAACTATCAGGTATCAATCCATGTATCATCCCTAAGAGCACAGTAAAGCATCACCAAGGGAATATCTGAAGATTTTTACACCTGAGAGTTTACTTCCCCTAGATATCTTTGCTTCAGAGAAAAGCCTGAAACATCATTTATTTTCTAAATAAATGTAACTGCATTATGTTTTGTATAATTGAATATTGCTTAAAGAAATTTCCAAGCTATCTCATAAGTATTGTATGATAACACACCAGTGTTAAGCCTCTAAAGCTCACTGCTCTGGACAAAGTAGTAGGAAAATATGGGAGAAATTTCCTGCAGAACTTCTTTTGCACAAAACCCTCGCTTTTCTTAACAGTGTACCACTTTGCTCCTGGCTTTTTTTGAACTGCATTTACTTGACTAAAGGTAAACATCATAATTTTACTCTTGAATTATATCAGTACATATCCTGGTGAGTTTATGCACAAAAATTGAGATCCACCCATCCTGATATACCAAAATGTAAATTTTCTAAGATGCCCAGTACTTTCCCTGTGAAGAGAAAACTTTAATCAATACTGCTCATTTTATAGAATGAGCAGAAACCAAGGACTTCTTTCTTTTTTCACTCTTTAAACTGCCTGCACAATCCTGACACTCCTAAAAATTCATATTAATTTTCAGTATATATATCTATAATCATTTGATCCAGTAGCTGACATACAAATTTTCTGAGGTGTAGATAATTAACAAAAAATAGTTATTGCTTTTAAAAAGACAAAAATTTATATGTCATAATGCCATTTATTTTAATTTTTAAGATATTGAAACAATTTTATAGTATGTTTTGCTGAGAAGTTTACATGCTGTATTAGACTTTTTATTAAGTTGTGGAAAGACTGATTTTATCTTGCTCATGAAACAAAAATAGTCAAGAAAATAAGATGAGGTGACCATGCTAAATAAAACAAAACACTTGATTTTATTGCCATATCTTTTATTCCTTTCCTAAAAATTACATATATTTAACTGTCATTTAGGAATTGTACTTTCTTCACTTATAAATGCAAAAAAAAAAAAAAAATTCGCGGAAAACCCCAAACCAATAAACAATTTTGAGCTGCATGAATTGCATTCCATCCAGCAAAGAAGAATGCCAGATTTAGTGCCAGAAGTTGATTATCACAAGGATATGTTTTTGATTAGTTTACCTGACAAAAATTATTCCATTCATACTGCAATATCCAGTTGTCAGCATTGTGCTCAAGGAGACTAGAATATATTTTAGTTGCTGTGAGGTGCTTCCTCAGCCAAATATAAAGCACAGCTCTGCACAGCCAGGCTCACATTTTAGCTTAAAAATAGTTTGCATATGCACACATGCAAGTCAGGAAGCCGCATTCACACATGACCAGTTAGATGCAAGTTTCACGTCTGAAGTGTGGAGGACAGGGTCAATATTAGTCTAGGCACTGAAGGTGAGAATTTGCACCTCAGAGCACCTGATAGGCTTGGTCCTATCTTCAAAAAATAATAAATTTTTCTACCATGGATATTTGCAGACACATCTTGTGAGATAGACATGCACATTCAGTCACATTCACAATTGATCAACATTCCATACATTAATCCATTAAATAATTCTGCTATGCAGGAGTATTCTACAAAAAACAATTGCAGACTTGTTGTTACCCTAAAGTGAAATAATATTTGACTGTCCCAAGACATTGATCAAAAGGCATGCAGATCATTGCTCTTTCAAAGGAAGTCTATGTCTATCAACATTAAATTCAATGGACTGGGAAATTTTCAAAGTCTAAATGACGTTTATAATTTTGGTACTGTGTTTCTATTCAGTGATACAACCCATGTGACTTCCTTTTTGCATGTCTCTGATGTCTGTTTTTCAGCTAAACAAATAAATGAAAAAATCCTCTGACAGAGTTTATTCTCTTTTTCCCTACTGTTTTGAAAATTTAAGAAATATCACTTTAAATAGAATTTTGAATCATTTTATTTTGCTATGAAATAGCAAGAAAATGTTCCTAATTGAGATATCAGCAGTCAGCTGGCATCCCGACCTTCATTCTTACCAACTGCCTTTGTGTGAAGGGCAGTATTTTGGTCACATATACATTGGCAAGAGGCAAAATTTAAGGAGGTTCTATCTTCTCCATACCCATTAGTATAAATTTCTGTAGTATGTCCCTGTATGACATGGTGGCGTATGAGTACTTATTTTCCTTTTCTCCCTTCCTATTAATTCAGTTGAGAAGATAGTAAGTAGATTACTGGTTAATAGAAAAGTTATTTTTTATTTTTTCTGTTGATTTTATATGTCTAGCTATATAGAATCATAAAATCACAACACAATTAAATTTTTATAAATTTAGTAAGTTTAAAAATGAGGGACTATGAATACTTTAAGCTGGGTGTACATCTGGTATATATCTCTTTTCCCTTTTTGTCATGTTTTCATGCACCCAAATGCACAGAAAGAAAGGAAGATATTATAATGGTTTTACTTGTACAGACTGGTCTGGATAAAATGTAGTTTTAAGCATGCAATTAAACTAATTTATGTTTAATCCATAGAAATATTCCTGGGGCCATTTGAAGCCAATGAAGCACACATAAGGATATATGCAGGAGGTAGATCATACTAGAGGAACTACTGAGTACGTTTCTCTTTTGGAGTGTTTACTCTTTTCACAGTAGAGGTTCAGTATTTTGATCATCCATCTAAGCAGTCCAAGGACACAAATTTTGGCTTTGCAGTGATGTCTGGAGGTTAACACATTTCACCTGAGCAAGGGCATGAGGTTCAAGCACAGAAAGTTCTATCACAGATATATAGTACCATGCTCAGAAAGGGGAAGCAGCAGAAGAGGGCAGAAATGGTCATTTATCAAAATGCTTATTTGTCTTTTTAGATTTAGATTGTCTCTCTAGATTTAGATTTGTCTTCTTATCCTCATGATACTGAAGTCCCCTCTAATGCAAAGTAGTATATGCTCATGAATTATGCATAATGTTGTCTAATTATTTGTACAGAAATCCATATTGCTGATCATTGCAATATCTGGGTCTCCAGAATAATTTACTTCCATTAATCTTCAAATGCCTGTATACAAAACAAACCCTATCTGCACTGACAAGAGCAGCTAAATTTGCTCTTATTCACTCATTCAATATTTAGTCTTCTTGACAAAGCAATACTGAGAAATAAAAATGGTGAAGCAGGAAGTGTAGACTTATATCAATATGCTCACTGAGAGAGAATAGAAAAGTATCACCTGTAATTTACTGTTTTCCATCTCAGTATTGGACTGTTGGCCACCTTCAGGCTACTTTAATATATAAATATTTAATATTCAAAGACTTGCTTTTGGCAGAAGACTCCTGACTCTGGCAGCTCTACAAGTAGGTGCCAGCTATGAGTTGCCCCAGCCCTCTATGCAATCCCTCAGAGATCATTCAGCATCCTTAAGTGACCTGCTTCAAGTAGCAATCTGTATTCTCATCTCTAAAGAATTCTAGAATATTGCTTTTAAAGAATTCCAGTGATTGTCAAGAAGGGTTTTATGCAAATAAATAACCAACAACATTGTGTGCACAGTTTTCCTGTCGAGAATATGGGCATTCCACATAACTACTAATTGTTGTGCTCCATCTGTTAACCTGCTTCAGAGTGATTTTTGTCTTAGTTTAAATGGAGAAAAATTCACAGATAAAGATGTAGCTGCCCTTCGAAATGTTGAGATATCCATATCTATATGTATGTAGAATTCAAATTCATTCACATCCACTTTACCCAGGATGCTTCTAGCAGCTTTCCTGTTTATCTGTAGGCAGTGAGTGCTTAAAACATGTACTGCCACTCTGAAAAATAGGCATTTGGGAAATTAAGAAAATAGCTCTATAAAGCTGATTCATTACTATCATTTAGGCTTGAATAATGATAACTGGGCTCTGGATTCCTGTTATTGTGAAGGAAAAATTAATCCCATTCATTCTAACCTTCCTGTTGGACTGTCATACAAGATTAAAATTTTCAGACAAATAACACGGAAGTGTGGACAAACTTCCAGGTGGGAAGAGATTGAGGAGATTATGTGAATAAATTGGCTGAAAAAAACTTTTTGTAAGCTATGAGGTGGACTGGACTACACTGAAAATTCCTATAAATTGTGGAGAAATATGTGGGGGGGTTGAAGTGTTTGAGAAAAGGATCCTTTGCCCCAAGGGAATGGGGGTCTCTGTTCTGGAGAATGGAAAGATGAACAGAGACATTTGATGAGGAAAAAAAAAAAAGATATGAAAGAGAACTTTTGCTTTTGAACAACTTGCCCTTAAAAGTAATACCCCATGTGTTTGACATGACCCATAACACAGCTCTGGAAAGACTGTGAAGATGAGAGGAGTTCCATGATTTGCAGATTTTCCTGGGAGGGTGCAAAATGTGAAAGTGTAGATGCAAGAGAATTTTATTCTCCTCTTGGAAAAGAGCCCTATGGCCAAAACAAGGAGGAACTTCTCTCTCTAGAGTGAACTGAAATGGTTATTTAAGTGAAGACTGACTGAAGTGTGTCTGTATGTTGTTTTTAAGAAATATGGAAGGTGGGGGGAGGTAGGGAGGAGGGAATGATCTGGAAATCTTATTCAGAATTTCTTATTTTCTCTGTGTTATTAATAAATTTCTTCTTTATACCCTTTTAAGTTTTAGGTCTGCCTTGTTTTTGCTCCTAAATCCTATCTTGAAGAGAAATTGAATATATTAAAATTGGTAAACCTAAATTAAACCAAGACAATGTGTCAGATATAACCAAGCACCCTCAAAATTTTGACTTGCTCCCTAAATTGTAAATAATCTAATATGTGTTGCTTACAGTATTCTTCTCCAAGACACTCTTCATTGTGGTACATGTCACCAAGAGATCATGTATGCCTGCATATTATTTCCAAAATAATCTGAGAAGCTTCTTATCTCAAATAATGACAATGACTGCGGAAGTTGGAGCATATTTAGCGTTATAGGCCTCTATGATATTCTCATATAACATTCTCATATTCTTGAAATATTGTGAAGACCCCCACTAAAGTCAGAAAAATCTTACTTACAGGCCAGATAACAATTTAAATGGAACATGGCAAACTATTTTCATCAGCATAATGGCTGCTGCTGCAAATGGATGGAAATATGTTTTCTGCCTCAAAGTATTTTGGTTTTCCTAGTCTGCCTGTCAGAGATTGTTAAACTGATTGATACATTCACAATAAGTAACTGTGAACAGGCACAAACAATATTCAGGACAAAACTTCCGAATTCTAAAATTTTTTCTAAATTTTTTGTATTACCATCCAAAAGATAGTTCTACAAATGGCAGTGTGTTAATAATTACCTCTGTTCTTAAAACTGTGGATTATCACAAGAATAGGACAGAGGAATAAGGAGAATATTTTCATACTGGAGATGTATGTACCTTTTTCTACAAGTGCAAGGATTTACAGCTCATAATTCTAAGTTCACTGTCACCTCACAAAAAAAAAAAAATTCTTTTCTTGACAAAATAATATGCATGCTTTATACTTGCAATGTAATTTATCAACCATATGACCAAAAGCACTGTTCTTAATTGTAATTGCAAATTCTTTATATAATAAAATTATGGCACTATAAAATTGGTAAGTACTCCAGAAATTTATCTAACTCATTCTTTAGTCAAATGGTAGATTCAGATATTCCTTTATTTCAGACCAATGTGATGTAGAATGTACAAATTTGTAGCTTTTCCAAAAAAGAAGAGATACCTGGAAGGCATCAATGTTACAAATAATGTTTTTTTTTTTTTACTCTTGTCCAAGCAGGAGAATTTTCTGAGCATGCCTTGTCTTGGCATTTTGGCATGCTTGGGGAAAAAAAAAAAAAAAAAAAAGCCCAAGCCAAAACTGTGAGTTCAGCTTTGAGTCTGTTGCCTCCCTATGAAAGAATTAGTCTACCACTGCAAATGTTGGTTAGTGTCAGTGGCTGTGAAAATAAATCTGCAACATTGTTTGATGTTAAATTTTGAGGTAGGACTTTGGAAACACACTTCTCCAAGACAGTCTGCTGTAAATGTCCTAGGCATCATTCTTTATTTATAACTGTGTTCTTGAGAAATATTGTTATTTCTTCTAGAAATTAGCTACCTATCTATTTTAGCCAAGAGATTCTACAGCTCCCACAAAGTGGGGTTTGAACTTCTTAAAGCTTTTGGAGAGTGGATCCTTCCCTTCTGCTTTCACTGTTGATTAAATTTGCTTTTTTCTTTAAATCCTGTTTTGAAGTACATCTACAATCACCAACAAAGTAAAAATTGTTATGCTAGATGTAAAGACAATGTCTTACTATTTTACAGTTCCATTTTAAAGCAAAAACAAGTTTCTATTCTTTTTCTAGCTGTGGTTTTAGAAAGGAAAGCTGATAGGAGTAACCAACCCCAATCATGAAGTGAGTAACCAAACCCAAACATAGACCTGTGGGTCATTATCCTGGTGAGTGCATTTATCTTGTCTTTCTATTTCTTGAAAATATAAGAAAGAAAATACTGGTGAAAAAACTGATCCCTTTTAAATCCACAGTTCAAGGCATAACCTTTTTGTATTTCCAGATAACACTGAAACAAACAAAATATGTTTTTTACATTAGATGAGGGGGTTTGCTAAATAAATATTTCATGGTGATTTTTATCGGCTTAAATAGTTAAATTATCTTTTTACTTCCATTTAGAACTTAAGCTTTAACTAGATCCAGTAAAAATAGTTGGTCAGAGGGTGAATTCTGAACTGGTCTGTAGTGTTTTCCTTTTTTTTTCCAATAAATCACAAGCAGGTTAGGTGAACATAGATCGAAGAAATGACACCTTGAGAACCTTTCCAAACTTAATTATCCTATCAAATGAAATACAATAGCTAAACTCCTAAGGATTAAATACTTTTTCATGACAGATTATCTCAAGCAAAATGATAAAAAAGGAACTTTCATGCATTTCCTTTCAGGAACCAACAGTATCTATCTATCAATAACAGTATCTATCTAACAATATCTATCAGTATGTTCCAGGGTTACAGTGGTGTTCAATAGTAAGTTTATTAATAAAAAAAAGACAGGACAGGATCATTCCCAAGAGATTTTGATGTCAACTCAAGAAGAATGGAAAGGTATAGAAACTGCTTAGAAGACAATTTTGTCAAAATATGGTTAATTCAGAGCTTATTAGGGTGAAGTTATGATAGACAGGATATAAAACATATTTCCTGGGGAACAAAAAGGAGAAAATAAAATTCTGTAGATGTACCAAATTGTTACTGTAGCCAAGAAATAGTTTTCTGTCTGTACCCTACCAAGCAGAGTGCAGTGGCAGTGGAGAAATCGAAGAGCAAGTATCATCACCGAAAACTCAGCTGACTTTGTATATGTTGTCTCTTGAGTGCAACCACTATATGTGTAGGAAAGTAGCTTGTGTATGAGAGCAGGCACACTAATCAGTTTAAGTGCTTTTTTGTGTTTTTCTGCTAGCAAGTAATTTTCTTGACTTTTGAGGGGGTTTGCTTTTATTTTTTTAACTAGAACAATGTTTTGAATCAGTATTTGCTGTTAACAGAAAGAGCCTATACAGGACACTTCACAATGAAGGATTCATAGTAAAAGCAGTATTATTTGGGTTTAAATTAAAAAGCAATTATTTTTGAGAGAGTTAAAATGGTTGTGGGATTTTTTTGCCTTTTCTTTTTTTTTTTTTTTTTTTTTTTTTTTTCAAAATATTCCTTCCCCATGTTCACGCTTCGGAAGAATAACCTTAGCAGCATTTTGGATTTTTCTTAAGTAATTGTTTTTTATTTTTATCCATTGTTAAACGCAGCAAGCATGATTTCTTTTATTCATATCTACCGAACTCATGATTCAAACACATTCATTCTGTGGAATTTTGGTCAAAAAAATGCCTCAGATTAATTCTTAATGAAATGTAACAGTCATTTTTAAATTGCTACCTTACACAAAAATACATTAGTAAGCACAAAAGCTTCCTACAATTGAAAACATGTATCTTTTTTGCCTTAAAAAACCCGGCAAAGCAGAAAGAATATTTGATATGAAAGTTTTAACATGCTCAGGCAAACACTCACATAACTGTGTGTACATGAAAGATTTTTGTATAGGTGAAAAAAGTTGAAATGACTCGTCAAAGTTTTACTTAATGGTTCTAACTTAAATGTTGACATTTACCTTACAAAATTTCACAGCATATTACATTATCAGTTGCCCTATTTAGGCTGGGATAGAACTAATTTTCTTCTTCACAGCCAGTGCATTGCTGTGTTTCGTATTCAGTGTGAGAATCTCGCTGGTGACTGAGAGATGTTTGGGATGTTGCTCAGTGGTGCTCACCCTAAACCCAGGACATTTCAGTGCCCCGTGCTCTGCAGCCATCAGGTGCCCTGGGGGAGCATGGCCAGGAGAGCTGCCCCGAGCTGCCCAAAGGGATCAAAGGGACATTCCATACACGGGAATGGGCTGGGGGAGCTGGCTGGGAGGGGCCAGGCGCTGCTGGGGGACGGGCTGGGCAGGTCAGCAGGTGCTGAGCAACCTGGGCAGCACTTGCCTCTTGGGGGTTTTACTCCTCTCTCTTTTTTATCATCATCATCATCATCATCATCATCATCATCATCATCATCATCATCATCATCGTCACTATTATTATAGTTCATTTCACCCATAAAACTTATTTTTATCTCACCCCTTCCGAGTGTTTTTCTGATTTCCTCGCCCATCCCACCAGCAGGAGGGCTGTGGGAAGTGAGTGAATGGCTTCATTCTCTCCAGTTGCTATTGGAGGATAAATCGGAGCTCAGCAGTCTCTAACTTCTAATAAGGTCTTACCAAAATGCATCATTAATAAACTGTGAGAGGTTTACTAAGTGATTCTTTTTCAGTGTCCAAAAGAACACTAAATTTTTCAATTGACAATCCCAGTTTGGTCTCATGTGCTTTTTGAGTTGCAAGGCCGCTAGAACTAAAAAAATATTTGAAATATATATTTTAATTAAAGTTGCTGTCCCATAAGTAATTCTGATCCTTAAACATTCTTTTTCAAACTAATTGGGACTATCAGTTCACAAAACCTTTCATTGAAAAAGAACTTTGTCATTTTAAAATTGAAAGTGAGTTTAAATCACCATGCTGAAGGATTTTATTGCAAACACAATCCATGTGCAATCTTCCATTTCTGAAGATATGTTTTAATTAGGATCTGGTCCAGGTTCCTTATACTTATTAAAACATAGATACATTCTGAATCAGGTGAAGAATTCCAGTTCTGAATTCCAAGATAGAGTGTGGTTGTAGAACTCCTATGAAGGACTGCCTAAGTTCTAACAAGAGGAAACTTAAGGCATCTTACTTAAATTTTGGTCCCAGAAGAGAACTGGAGGATAAATGAAATATAATAAAATTGCTTAAAAATTCAACTTATTATTTTTCTCCATTTTTACAAAGGAGTTGGAATATTTTATTTCATTTTTTAAATAATATTTTAAAATTTCAGCAAATGAAAGTTGTTTCAATCCTTTGCCTATTCTGCATTGGCTAATCAGAGAACACATTTTCTGCTTGTAGCCACAGTATTTATACTACTATATACCTGATATAGAGCTAAAAAAGGATCTTGTTTCTAACAATATTTGCATAGCTATCAATTTCCGACAAACTTTTTGGTATCTAGATTCTATCTCAACAAAATTTATATCAGGAGTCTGCAATGGAACATGATAAAGCACACAAAAATATACTTTCCTATTTTTCTCTCCAGAAAATTTCTGAGTTCTATCATTTCTTTATTCTCCTTCCTGTACAATATTATCATTGTGACATCTGAGTGCCATATGAACCACTGAGCAATGTTTTATTTTCATTCAGCACTGCAATATCACTCCTAAAAGACCTATAAAGTAAAGAAACATAAAGTAATTTCACAAGCAGTTTCTAATATCTCACAAAAATAAAAATTTTACATTGATTATCATGATAAATATGCCACAAAAGCACTGACTATAACTGAAATATTATTCAGTCTCTCATTTGAAGACACAGAGATGGTAAATAATGTTTTCTACATACACACATACACAATAAAGATTAATAAGATTACAGGTTAATTCTTGGAAACTACTTTTTAAAGAATGCATATTGTTGGAGCCCACCAATACCAGGTCCTATTCTGATTTAATAAAATGCTCTTGCCAGTATTATCTTTGTTGCCCCCAGAGTGCTGCATGGGAACTGCAGAACACTGATAGACCACAAGAAAACCCTTTGCCAGTTAATTTCTTCCATGCTTTTCCAAAAGTGAAATTAGCTTTGCATTGATGTTACAGGGAATAATGCTTGAAAACAGTCAGAAACAATCTCAGAAAGATGGCACTCAGCCATTGCAGTCATTTGTCACATTTTGTAAGCTGAATATTATGCAAAATGGGAAGTCAGATTTAATCTCAATTTCTAGCTAAGCTTGTGGATGAGGAGTAGAGGTTTTTGATAGATAAAACCTAGTGAGACTTCTGACCTCAAATTTAAAGGAATAAGTATTTTTCATTATCAATATTTGGATCCACTTCTCAAATATTTTATCAAAAAAGAAACAAACAATGCAAATTTGAGTTGAGTCCATGCAAGCCCATATTCTAACCAGTAGAATTTACTGTCTTTTAAAGAAATCTCTGTTAACATAAAAAAGTTGTCATAAACATGATGATGATTTGCTTAAAATAACTATAAATTAATGACCAATAATAATCATTTTTATTATATATTAATTAATATTATTAGTTATACAGAGAAATCGTTATACAGAGAAATTTGACAGTATATCATCAAACAGACTGGAATCAACAAAACTACCTGAGGCAAGAGTCTCCAATATTCTTCTAGTAGAAGAGCTGACCTAGGAGTAAGCAATGGAGAGCAAGGGGAAAAAAAAGCAGAAAATATATTTATGTCATCCATCACCTCAGCAGCCTGGGAGTTTCAAAGAGTTCCTGGTAGACAATAAGTTTGCTTCTCCCTGAGAAAAATATTGGAAAATTTAACATTTGCTCTCTCACTTTTAATTCAGCCTGCTGCACAGGAAAAGGACAGGTATAGGTAATGTGGATTTTATTTCTATATCATATCTCTAGGAAAATACAAATTTCTCAGTAGACTGTAAAATGTTCTGGTTTTCAGATAGTGGCTTAAAATTTTAAATAATGCAAAAATACATAGTCATATATGATACAACACAACAGAGTTGCAATAGCCAGAATAACTCCTATATAATTTTGACTTCACATCTTATATTTCTTGCAAACAAGTTAAATTCCATCCTGATAAGAGTGCAGTAAGACTTTATACCTTGAATTTCAAACCATACATCTACAATTGCACTAAGAGCTTGGTAAGCCAGTCAGCACAGCCTGTGCTTTGTGTCTTAAACTGAATGACAGACAAATGTCTCCAGCCATGTGGGCTCATTAATGTACAGCTAAAGCCACCGCACTGCAACCTAGAAACAATGCAATGCAAAAATGAGACCTCTGAGAGCCTGTGTGACCCAATGAGCACATCTACCACGACCTGTTAGTCAAATAAACAAGCAGCTCATTAGTTTCTTATTGCTGGTCCTAAATGCATGAAACTCCCTGAGAAAAAACAAGGCATGATAGTCACAATCTGTCTGGCTCTGCTGAATCCAATCAAAAGAACTTGGAGAGTACATGTTGGTGCTGTGAGACTGAGGAATGCAAGTGGAGACACAGGGGCTGAGGAACCCTCCACAGCCTGTTTTGAACCTGCTAATGTGCTCTGCTCACTTAATGGCATCTTATAAAACACCTGGTCTCAAACACTCAAATATTGATTCAGTATATGGAAATCTGCTATTACACTACTGCTGTTTCTAGGAGCAGCTTATATAAACAGAACTGACCTGATTGTGCCATATGGTTTTATTTCTGGAGTGCTTTGACTACATTTCTTAGGGGGAGGGGGTAATTGATTGGAGTGATTTATAGGTCCCCCTCACTTCCTTCAAGGTGGATGATGACTAAGCTGTATAAGCCACGAATTTTGGTGTCCAGGTTCATAAGGGTTGTTGGTTAACGGTTAACCTAATGACGAATCTCTGCTGTGCATTCACGTGTGACTCCAGTGAGTGGGTGATAAGGGCTAAATCCTCCATAGAGTACAAATGTGCAGGCTGAAAAGGAAGTATGTTTTACAGGCTATGTGTGCTTTTACCATGCCACATTTACCACACATTAGTGAAGGCAAATACAGGGAAATGAGAGGGTTTGAAGGGACAAATAAGTTGTGGTCTTTTCAAAAATAGCAGTAACAAGTTGAGTATTGTACCTCAGTGACAAGAGAAGATTCAGGCTCTGGGTTTATTTTAAAATTCTGAGGAATTTAGTCAGCTTGAAGATGGTGTTTGTCTTAACATTCCTTCCTCACCAGCCTGACTCTCAGGCCCTGATCTCTCAGGCTGTCTCAAAAATCTGACATATTCCTGCCACAAATGTTTTATGATTTGTTGGGTTCAGCTATATCAAGATCAAGGATCTGCAGGCATGGGGATATGAACATCCCATGTGACATGAACTGTGTTGCAAATAGGAAGTGAAAAAGATGCGTAACTGCTTGGCTAACCTCTTCCTTTGTTCTGTGTATCTTCATCACAAACATCTGAACCCTGAAAAATGGTTTTGCTCACCTGAGTTGAAACTACTCCATATTCTCTTCACAGGCCTTTTGCTCACATGGCTCTCTGATAGCACTTCATGTCTATATTTCCTCTAAGGAGTTACAAAATAGACAAGACTAATCAGCTACCAGAATTACAGAGACACAGATGTGCAATTGTCTCCTTGCATATACTGCAAATAAACCATCTATTAAATATTTGTACCACTTCTGTATTTTGGATTGGTTGCATTGTACCTATGCTGGAAACATACTAGATGGTCTCAATTGCTCATCATTTGGTGCTGCTAATTGTACACCTGGTACTTATCACTTGTCCTCCTACCTATGCAGTTTGTCAGACATTGGGAGGAGGGGCAGGAGCACTCTTATGTGTGGAGCTGCTTAGGCACACTTGACAAGGTTAAACCCTTGGCTGGCCTGTCCCACTTTACTTTCATATCATGTAAGTTCTAAAACAACCTTGAATGCCATACTGCAGATATGCAAATCACCACGTCAGATTGGATTACCAGTCTATCTTGTCAAGAGCCTATTCCTATAGACATATCAGATGTTTTAACAGAAACAACCCTGCAATAAACAATTTTCCACATTTAAGCAGAACATTTCAGTCAGCTCAGTGGCATTTATATTTTACCAGGATGTAACAAGTTCTGCTGACTCATTTTGCTTGGTGAAGGCTATTTCCTTGTCTTACATTGGAATTCATTGATTCAGTGTGCTTACATTTATGAAAAAGACTGAAGAACATGTGTTAAATGCCTTACCACTGCTCATCATTGTTCATCATTTGCAATGTTTGCCTTTCTAGGCTGTTTTTTTGTTTTCTTCTCCAATGAGATCTCTTCAGTTGGTTTATATCAGGTTTGGATGGGGGTTTGGGGAAAAAATTCTAATTTCTTTATTGATCCTACTTTGGGATTCTGCTGACTTGTAGTATATACTTTTAAGCCAAAAGAGATAGAGGCTGAATCCAATATTAAATATTAATTACACTTTTCTTATACATGCTACTATGGATTTTAAAGTCTTCTGTATGCTTCCCTAAGCACATTCTTCTCCTTAGTTATATAACTTTTAAACATGTTAATATATTCTAATAATTTTAAGGTGGTATTATAGATGGAATAGGTTTAAAATGCAAAGGAAACAATATTTATTTTCAAACTTCCTGTGTTTTAATAACTTGACTATAAACTTTAATGAAGGCCTTGTTTTCTCCTTTCCCACTACCTAGCCATGCAGCAGCAAAACATCAGGGTTTTACTCTTCTGTGCACCTAAAAACTGCTTACAGATGTAGAAAGTCTGCTGACTTTCCCTGTGTGGAGGTGAAAACCAGAACAGTGCTTCCCCATTAGGAAAACCCTTCTTTCTTAAGGCTGTGGGTTCAGAAACCAGTCTCACATTTCTTCCACACAATTGTATGTCATGGGTGAATCCTTCATATATATTCCTACTGCTTTCCTTCTGCTCCACCATTCCATGGCTGACCAGCTTTATCTGGTGGGCTTTCTGTACTGAGAAGGAAGAAGTGAAACTAAGCAGGGAAGCTGAGGAATCTCCGTTGCAGCCCTTCTGAGGAGAGTGATACAGGATGATGCACTCTGCTAAGGGTGATAACCATCTGAGGTGTGGGGAGAGGGACAGAAGAGACTGTGTGATCCTGCAGGGTCAGGGCAGCTGTTTCACGTGTGTGCCAGCAGAATAAGCCTGTACAACCCCAAGCTGTTTTGTTCTTCAGCTACATACACCTGGTGCCAAGCACACTTAGCTCATCCACTTTGTGGAACCACAATATCATCAAATTAATATCCCTCTAACACAGCTTGCCAACAGGAAATGTGAGGAAAACAGCATTTACCCCATATAGAGCTTGTTACCCTGCCCTTGCTGATCCCCAGGCCACTACTGAGGAGCTTTCTGCAGCAAAGGGAGGAAGCAAAGCAGGTGTATTATCCTTAAAGTTTGGTGGCATACAGGGATCAGTATTGGCAGTAAAGTAATAAGAAAAACATTAACAGAGCATAAAAAGAAGCACAGCAAAGACTTGAAGTGCAGTAAATTCAGGTGGCCAGAGGCAATCTGGGTGGAGAAAGAAAGCCTCCTGTGAGACTGGACTCCTGCTGAGACCCTGCTTACTCTCAAGTACCCTTATAGAAGATCCCAGAGGTCACCCCCACCCTCACCATCCCCCTAGGCACCCACCCCTGTCCCATGACAGGCCAGCAAGGGACCTCAGTCATGCTTCATGGCTTCAGTGGAGTTCAAGGAATCAGCACATCCAAAATGGCACCTGGGCTTTAGCATTTATCTTTTACAAAGACAAAATAATTTGAATTTACCTGAAGATGTAAATTTTACCAGACAGAGTGTCAGAGCTGTATCCAAAATTTAAAATGTTTGTAGAAATCCTGATGATTGCTTTTTTCACTGCAAGGTCTGCCTAAGCCAATTCCCTCCCTTCCTTATGTGTCAGTGCTCCAGTGTGAGTTGATAACATTTTGTACCTCCTAAATTTTGGTCTCCTTTTCCCCTGAAATGCCCTGCACCTATATATTTCTAATATGGTTTTCACCATTCCACAGGTATTTCTACTGCTTCTCTCTTAGACCTTTTGTTTCTGCAGAGTACTATGGCTCAAACTATGACTTTCTGTGTGGCCAAGAAGCCCACAGAAATCTCAGAAATTAGATTTTCAAAAGATAGGGAGATAAACAAAATCAAGTATGGCTAGATGTGCGTGTAAGGGAGAAGCATGAAAATTCCTCCTGATCATCTAGCGATATTCAAATAGGAGGCTTTAAAGCACTGCAATTAGCAGAATTGCAAACAAAATAAATTATACCTGAAACATTTAATACAATAAAAAGAATGTTACATTGGGGTATAAAAACCATATGAGCCTAATCAAACCCTAACATCTTATCTTGGGATTTTTAGAAATCCTTCCTCCTCTCTGCTTGATTTGGTTTTAGTTTAAATAGAAAAACAGATGGAGGTCAATGTTTTGTATTCAGTTTAAATGTGACCCAGGGGTATTTCAATCTCTCTAGACAAATTGATTTCAAAAGAACCTAAGTGTTTAGTCAATATCTAATGGTGATTATTCATGGGCTTTCTGGTACCAGCAATTCTCAATATAAAATTTCCTATCATGTGAGGTTGAATGTGGATTCCAAACAATGCTTATTGTTATTTAGAGGCTCAGGATTGATAATACTTGATACCGGATTGATGATTTTAATCACCATAATTCTTTTTATGAAGGCTTTAAGAAAATATTTCCTTTGGCCGTGGACTATTCCATCTTACTCTTCCAGAGTATTTCACCAAAATTATATGAATTTATTTTATTAGGAATAAATCAGTAGCTGATATTCTTATAAAAGAGAGACAATAAAGTGATCAATTTTCACATAAAATAACATAACTGACAAAACTCTTTTCAAGCCTGAGTGAAAGAACACTGTCAAACTGGTGTGTGTTGTACAGAACAAAACAAAAACATTTGAATGGTTGGGAGACAACCTCCTGCACTTCTCCTGTTAATACCATTAATGTTCACATTGTTCTGCTGTTAGATCTTTCAGCTTGTAACTGTGAGGCAAGAATCTGAGTTCTGTGAGATGTATTGAAATAGGATACCTATCTGGGGAGAGAAATTTGCCTGATTTAAGAGTTTATTTTTATTTGCTGAGGTCCAAGTCATTGCATAGGTCGCCTGCTTGAGCCCAAGTTTAGATAACATCCACAATATACAAGTGGAATTCTGTAGTCACTCTGGACCTTTAAAACAGCTGAGGGAATGAGGAGAACAGGTGTAAATCTCCTTTATTGCCAGAGGTAGACCAAACTGCCCCATATACTAAACTGCAGAATATGTACACCTTGTAAAACTGGGAGGTTTGGTTTCTGCAGCAAGTGACAGTTTGTAAATATCATTTTTTTCATCTTTAAAAAGATGGCTCAGCTTCAGAACCATGTTGTTTGTTTGGCAAGGAAAGGGCAAGTAACAGCAAGGCAAGCCTTAAATCATAGCAAACTGCCCTCCAACCACAGGAGATCCCAGGAGACCCTAGGAAGGACATCTGCACAATAAAAATTCTTTGTGCCAGAGGTCTGTTCTCCAGATCAATGCTCTGTTTGTGATGATTATATTTCTGTGTATTTTTTATGCTACAAATACCATCATTCCTCTCTATAATGATGGATAATAAGGCCGACAGTGGAAAGCTCACCTAGTGTTAAGACCAGAGACCTAGGACCTTCCTGATAGCAGGTGAGAGTCTGCATCCCTTTGTTCCAGTTCTTTGCTCTAAAAACAGGACAGTTGAACAGACCTTTTTGTGAACCATGATATAGACACCAAGTGCTTACTGGCAAGACTTCTGGCAATCTTGTATGTCAACAAGAACACTATAACAAAATGTCATATTTCTGAACTTCTGCCAGGAAAAGAAGTCAAGGTTTCAAATCTTGTGTTTCTTATAGTTAGTGATATATTTATTTAATATCCTCATGGTTTAGCTTTAAAAACTAGTGAAAAATACATTTGTCTGGAAAATAACAAGTAATTTCTTTTGAATATGGAAAACTAAACCCACTAAACTTTCTATTTTTTGTCTCCAAACTGCCTTCCCTCTTTGCAGCTTACATTCAACACAGAAGGATTTTAATATTTGTATAACAATATATAATTATTAAACTGTATGTCAGATTGTAGTCTTTCCAATAAATTCTGTTTCTAATCTAGATTTTTTGATCACTGTTAGCTCCCACACTAGGGAGGAACTAAGAAAGAAGAGCCTTCACAAACACCATAAAAGTCAGATTCTCACAGTAATTGATAAAATGGGCTAAAAGTATAATTTAAAACATATCATACAATAAATCAGAGTTAGATAGTGGTGTAATAAAATAACGCTTTAAAAAGGGGAAATGCAAGATAAATAGGTGCAAAAACTTCTGCTAGTGGAGCATTTTATGCTGCTAGAATAAATCTTCCAGGGATAGTAAGGAGTCATCCTCTGTGGAGTTTTGCACAGCAAATGCACAAATTCTTTTTATATTCTTGAATGGAGTGATCAGAGATATCTTTAAATAGTGCTTTCAATATCCTGGCTGTTCTGTCTGTTTGTCAGAGAATATATATTTTTCAGTGGTTGCATTGAAAATTATGCCAATTTCTTAAACTCAGTTTTTCCATCCCTGTGAAAATATAATTTCCAACTTCACATTAAATGGTTGAATTTATATGCAAGTCCAGATATAGCCATATATTAAAAGTGTGTGATATTTGTAATCATTGTGATAAAATTTGTTTGTATCTGTTACTTCAGGAAAAATATATTAAAATGAGTCATTGTATCACAGTGAACACCATCACAGTAAGGTGTGAAAGGTTTCTCATCTTTAAAAATATTGCCCTTAGTAAGATCTCCTTAATGTTCTGTTGTTCAAATAATAAAAAAGCAGTAATACTTAATTTTTTACATTTACTGTGTTTATATTAATATTTTTTAAAGTTGTTACCTTTCTATCCTACATAGAAATGAAGAAACTGAACTAATTAACAATTTCCTAGTTTATTGGTGAACCGATATGAACTTTTTATTATTTCTTTCCCACTCCAATAAATTTGAATGCAGAACCTTGCTATGATCTGGAAATAAAATCCATAAGCAAAAATGTGTAGAGGGTGGCATGTGACAGGAAAAAGTTTGCTCTAAATCCATCCATTTTTGTCAGTCTTTCCTAAAGATAGAAAAAGCTCAAGGACAATGAGTGAAGCACTAAATACAAAGCCATATAGGGCATAAATTAATCAGTTTATCTCATTTCAAAATTGTTTCAGATGCTTTCAAATTCAGCAGCATCATTCTGTACCCTGAAAGTGAGTAAACTGTGCTGCTTCTATTGCATTTTCTGTATTTAAAAGTAAGAATTATACTTTGAAAAAATTATATTCCAGGATTTATGCTACATTATGACCCAAGAGATGTGCATTCCTTGGATGTGACACTTCCTGTAGAGTCACAGAAGGCTCACATAAAGCTCATGTGTAAAGCTGTCACAGAGGTTTCCATATCACTCCCAGGAGAAGCAGGGCACTGCTGAAGTGTCACTGGAACCTGGCACAGTCCTCAGCTATTCCCTGGAGACACTGCTCTCCTCAAACTTTCACTGGAGGATTCAGTGACATACCAACAGGTCAGGATAACAGGATCACTAAGAAAGCTTCAAATCAGCCTTGAAGGTACACACAGAATACAGCAGAGAATACACACCTGAACCTCTGTGCTAATCCAGCAAATGCAACAAGCAACAAGTGGAGGACAGAAAGTCTGTCACAGACTTAAAATCATGTGATTGTACCACAGAAGAAGGTCTAGTTTTGATTAAAGACCTTGTGTTTCTCTCTGTGTGCAGGGTCAAGTCTTACACTATAAATATTTCATCATGGGTACCCAGTCTTCATTTGTTTGGAAACCTGATTTCAGAAGCAGTAAGAAAGACTGGGAGGGTAAAATTTATACTTGATGTAACTCCCTGGCAGAAAACCAAGGATAAATTTGGCCCATGTGTATGAATAGAAGTAACTAAAAATGTGTTACCGAGCACGCTAAAGCAGCAAGACAAGGGAGAACAGAGGGCATCAGCTTGAGAGGTAATCAATATGTGTGGGAGGCTGGAAATGATAAGCAACACCAATGTCAACAGAAAGTCAGAAGCAGGGGGAAGAAAGCTACCACTGTTTTGTATAATAAAAACTTTCTCTCTGCAACCATCAGGGCTTGCCTTTAATTATTTAATTGCTATGAGTTACATTATGCATTTGACTACACTGATAGGCGAAAGCAGAAGGGATGAGGGATATTTCAGACCTCTTAGGCTTTGACATGAAGTTTTAATATCCAATTTTAATGGAAAAAATCTTGGTTTGCAGTTCTGATTACACTCCAATGGCCTTAAAAGCAGCCATTATTTTTTAGATGGTGTGTACAGTAAGGGCAAGGCAGCTGGAGGGATCATGTGCTGCCCCCAAAAAGGAATGGGCAAATAGGAAATCAAGATTGCAACTGTCCTGTTCCAATGTCAGTAATTTTTAATAGATAAAAGATGCTTTTAAATGAATGAATAAATATCTGGACAGATCCTAGCCATGGTACACATAAGACCTTGTGAGTCCAGAAGTAGAAACAGATTAAAAGTTCACTGGTCAGGGGAAGACAGGCTGAATATCTCATGCTTATTTCAAATAAATAGGGGTCTATTTATTTTCTCAGGTTGACAGCATGGTGTAGAGTGTAATTTTGGAAGTGGAAAGGCCAACTTACAAAGAATCATTATGTAAAATTAATATCTGGATTCATCATTGCCCAATATTCTGTGCAGACATTTATTCACACGAAATTAGCAAAATGGAAATATAAGCAAGGTATTGACTATGACAGTTTACATTCCCTAACTCAGCAGCTTCTAGGCCTCCTTATAATATATTTTAGAACACATGAAAAAATGGTCTTTGTTATTCTACCTGACAGAAATGTGCAGATCCTTTCAGATCTTGACTGTTCCACCAGGTGCTTTGAATATACATGTACTTACTACACAAATATTAGGTAATCATCCACATCAGAACTGAATTTTATTTTGATAGTTTAAATGAATGATCCACATGACTGCTTATTTTTAGATACATTCTCTCTTTTTCTTAAAAAAACCTGAGCAGTGTGTTTTCCCACATATGAACTAAATTATTTTAGTGCTTGTTGGTATTTTTTTTTAACAGCGTACTACCAAAAGACTACACTGTGTAAAGGGAAACAGGTACGTCCACATTTTAGCTCACTTTTGAGATGCTTTAATAGTCATAGTGTTGTTGCAGCTTTAGTGCATCCTCCTTTTTGAAACACACTGTCTAAACAATAGTATGGTTTTTTTGTATCACATGCAAACCAAATTCTTGATCTTTTTAATTCCCCCATAAGAGGCCCAATTCAAATGCATTATGATCTCTGTTTCGTTGTTTACTCAGGTCTTTTTCCAGCAGGCTGTGGTGCACAAACATTCATTCCAATGGCCAACCTGCATAGATTTGGAGTGAGATATGGGAAGTTTTCTCAGTTCCCCCACTTCACTCTAGCAGTCCAGCATCTTTGCTACACTTATCATCAGTGAGCTGTTGCTTTATGTGTCTTCTTGACTTCATCTTAGAACAATTGGAAGGTTTATGGAAAGCATATGGAAAGGAGGAGGGGACAGAAAAAATGAGAGATTAGACCATAAAAGTCTATTAGCCAAAATATTTACAAGAATGTGTCTTTGCTTAAGATTTAGATATCACTTTTTTCAGAATCTCTTTTACATACTCCCCCAGCCTCCCCTCCCTCTCCTTGCTGTCACTTGGGAGTATACCTGAAAACATCACCTCCAAAAGATCATGCTGCATCCTGATTATTTCCTGCATATGCACTTTTAAACACTGCACAGCACGTTTTGTCTTGTATACTGTTTATTTCATCCCAAAAATAATTACAAGATGTTATACAAAAGGCAAAAAGTTTAAATTTATCTTGAATTTGCCAATCTTTTGGGTATTCATCAGTTTGACTGGCTTTACAATCAGACACATTCAAGATTCATTCCAGTCTGATTTACAGACCAGAGTTTGTGGTGCCTCCCAGTGTATTTTAATTATTTGCCATTATCTTAAATTTTTACATGAAAAGTGTTCTTTAGTCCCACCTGCTATACTGAGCTGCAAAAATTTGTTCTCCTTATGAAAAAAAAAAATTTAAAAAAATAGAGTGTTCTTTTTTGGTTTGTTTTTTTGCTTGTTTGGTTGGGTTTTTTTGTTTCGTGGTGTTTTGGTTTTTGTTGTTGGTTTTACCTTTTTTGAGGGTTGGTTAGTTGGATCTTTTTTGGTTTTTTGGTTTGTTGGTTTGGGAGTTTTTTGATTGGTTGTTGTTTGTTTTTTGGTTTTTTTATTCTTCAAGAACTTAAGGCTTAAATCTACTCTGTGTATGTTCAGGCCATCCAGATCCAAATCCATGCTCATTTTCTTTGAATAACGACTAATCCAGAAGAATATAAATAATTTTCATTTCTCTGTCCACCACAGCTCATCACCTTAAACAAAACTATTGTGAGGTATTTTCAGTAAAGTAAAATGTTTATCACAGGATTCAGTTTAGACTAGTGAATTGCAGAAACTGCAAGATTAACTCTTGAAGATCTCTTAAGATGTATATGAAAAACAAAACCACTTCTATGTGCATGATATTTCTAAAGAAATCTGTCCTGCCACTACAGAAGTTTAAAGAGGTCCACAAATCTCAAAACAGTAGTACTCTAGCATTTGTGGGTTGTATTTTCAATTTTTTCACTGCTAAATTAAACAACTTTCTGCTTGAAAAAATCCCACTGTGGCTTTATCATCGACTTTACCAGGAACAGAGCCAGGCCCAAATGTCTGGAGGACTGTATTCTTATATACATTGGTGGTGGTCATCTTTCTACAGTGTTTTAACTTTTTTATCGTAATGACTAAGAATTTGCTAATCTAACTGAAAGCATCTCATAGAATATTTTCGGGGTCCCCTGTGAGAAACAAGGATCATAAAAGAAAGATAAAAAAACAGATTTGTTACATAAGCAATAAGTAGGGGGCAAGAAAGATCTTAGAAATCTTGGTACAGACAGATATCTGCTGTATGGGACATGGTATCTAAAGTACACTACTTTGAACTTTACAAGGATTTAAGGTCCTCTAGAAATTCAAAATTTAAAAATAAAAATAAAAATAAAAATAAAAGAAAAAAGAAAAAGGAAAACCAAAAAACAAAGCAGGGCAAAACAAAATTCAAATTGTTGATTTTTATGGATATATTGGCACTAATCTACTTGTGAAACAACAAAAGAAAAGGAATTATTTCACAAAAAATCCCTCTTACTTAAAACCATTGCCTTTATAGTATTATATGACCTCAGGAATAGGTTCTTCCTTCTTATTTTTTAATAGCTATTTCATTTACCAGAAAAGGCAAAGTTATGAAATTTTCATTTGTTTCACCTTAAAGCAAAAATAACATTCCTGGAATCTAAGTTATAGGTCTTCCTTTGTTTATATTTTATTATTATTCTTTTGATTCATTTAATATCCCCTTTGAAATGCTGAATATTAGAAAGGCAGCACAGATGCTGATTCTGTTTGCAATGGCCTAAAAAAGTGCAAGCTTTAATCTGATGTCTAGGCTGCATTAAAAAAATTGGATTGAAAAGGATTAGATTAGATTAGACCTTCTGGATTTAAAAATGTTAAAACTCCATTTATGCTTTAACATAATCTCCTTCCACTCTCTGAAACCATCAGGCTGAGCTCTGTCCCTTGCAAGTATTTTTTATTATTATTATTATTAAATTTGCTTCTTTTTCATTTGAACATCCTAGTTTCATATTTGTAATAGCAAGAAATCCTCTGAGACAGATCTAAAAGTTCTTCCTGACCTGGTGAATGGAAGGGCAGGCACTTAAACCTCTGGCTTTTATGATGATTTTATGTGTTTGTGCACAGTCACAAATGTAAATATTAATAGCTAGTTTTTAAAAGCCAAATAAGAGTGAGTGCTTTTAAGAACTTTAGAGGCTTGTGAAGGAGTGGCGATGTTTAACAGTACCACAACTTATTTACAATGCATTATTATGAAGAAATGCACAGTTTAAAAAGCAATCATGCACTTTAGTAAATCTGAAGTACCTATTACCTACAGCATCTGTAATAAAAAAAACAACCAAGCAATAATATTTGCAAGCTGCTCGTGGTACTTCAGAATTAAGATTGGCCTTTACTTCTCACATAAATAAAACCAAGATATTGTTTGGGGGTTAAGCGATGGCAGCTCTCAGAAGCAAAATAGAGGAATAATAGTATCCTTCCTGAGATCCAAGCAACCTTTACAATGATCAAGATGATGATGATATTGCTGAATTTCTGATCCTTCCACACTAGGGGTAGGGCTATCAGATTTTCCAACATCACTTACTCTGTACTGAAAATATTTCAGGCAAAACAAAGATAAATATTAGATAATATTATCTGGTATGTGTGGGAGATTATAGAATACTAACTCCTATATGAATATATTAAGTCAACATTTCTATTCAGCTATGGTGGATCAGCCATTTCTTTTTGCCCATGGAGCTCTGAAAGGTCATGATAGATCATACCACCAAATATGCCTTAATTTCTGCCTCTAGACACAGTTCTGGTGAACATCCAGAAGGTCCATTATCATGATTTGGTATGACCTAGCAATACAAATAGATGGGTGCTGCTATCAAAAGAGTGGTGCTTACTGTGCTGGGTCTGAGATTCCTCAACTAATTCAGGATATCTGGGAGGACATAACAAGGAACTATGTTTGCTGTAATTAAAGAGTCCCACTGATTGATGACTCTGGTTCAGGACATTGGAAGCAAACTGTCCAAACCAGGTTGTTCGACACCAGCATAAAATGAACAAATAATCTGATCAATAATGCAGATTCTCAATGTAGAAATCTCTATAATTTTGTCCAATAGCTAAAAAGATGTTTATCACGTCCATATAAAAGAATAAAGGTAACTAAGTAAGAATTTTTGTTTTCCAATTTCTACAGTTTTTTGAGGCTCAAAACTGTCAAGGAGGTGTAAATAGCTGAACACTATTTTTCCTTAGCAGCATCAGAGAAGCTGAAATACTTTATGAGTTTGGTAGGTATTTTTTATCTTAATCTTTTTGGTTTTGTATGCTTTTCTGACAGCCACATTTAAGAGACATGGTTTATACTCATAGTGTACCTCTGAATATCTGACCCAGATTTCCTGTAATAAAGACTGGTTTGATTTCATGAGTTCATTTTCATCACCCTCAGAGACAGCTCATTGCTGCCCACACATTCTCCTTTATGTTAGTATTGCTATGTTAGTTAATACTGAAATCCTGTACTGCTTGGTAGGCAATCAAAATATGAGCAAAACTGTAGTGGCCCATGAAGTTTTATCTCCTATGTAAAAATCAGCTATCAATTAAAAGCCATTCAGATTAAGGGTAATAGTTCCCATTAAGAGAGCTGCAATTACTCCCTCATAAAATGAAGAAAAAAACTGAAGAGCCACAGGAAGGCTGTATCACGGTTCATCCAAATATGATAACATGATAACAAGACAAAAAAATGTATGAATTGAAGACTGAGTTATCATTGATTTATAAAAATCATTAATTTTAATTCAGCACTAATAACTGGTAAATTGGAACAATTTGAGATGCATTTTGTAGGAAATTTATTTCTTGCTAGTTGTCACAAAATTCAAGATAAAGTCAACAACTGCTACCAAAAAGACCTCTAAAAGTACTCTAGAAATCCTCTTTTTAGAGGCTGAATGTAATAAAATCTGGATATTTTTCACCTTCTATTCAACTCTGCAGTCAAGAATATGACAGAAATGAAATATCATTAAAGGGTGAACCAAAACTTCTGTCTGTAATTAGCCATTAGTCCTAGCAGCAGAGACTGAGACGCTGGAAAGACCTGGACCTCAGGAAACCAAATCACAGCCCTGCGGTGAGAAGAGAAATGTGGATTATTTATGAAATGCAAGCAAATTGTTGTAAAGAATGTTAAGATTGTGCTGTTTTAGGGAAGAGTACAAAGCCTACAGTGCCTTGCACACTACAGAGATAGATAGCCACACATTTTCTTGATTAATTGTCTCTAATTTAAGCCTATAAGGATTGTGTTAGGTCCATTTTGATTGCTCTTGACTTCAATAATTTCAGTGCTGATTTTCATCAGTTTAAATTGTAATAGTTTAAAATTTTCACTTAAAAGAAAATTTATCAGCTGTAAAAATATTCTGTGGGACTATTCAAATTTTATATTTCAATTAAACTCTGACTTGATATTAAATTCAATATACTCAAATTTCAGTTGTAATATAAAGGTCAGATAAACAAGCACCACAAGTTAATAGCACAATACTGACTATTGATGGTTTTGATTAAACCTTTATTTTGTTTTTTGTTGGGTTTTTTTTTTTTTTGGTTTTTTGTTTTTGTTTTTGCTTTTTTTTTTTTTATTTTTACAATTGAAATTGCAATGTTCTTATTTTGTCCTTTTTTTTTGATCAAATTTCCTCTTTTATATTAACTAAGCAGATCTCTTTCCCTGACAGAAGCACCAGAATGGCACTACATTCTCCCAAGAATCTGGGAACCAAAGCCTTTAGCATTAGCTGTTGCTGAAGATATTTCCAAATGATACAGTAATGCTGACCTAGAATACAAATCGCTACCCTGGACATTTCTTATTAAATTTTTCGCAATTCAATTGCCATGAGAAAAAATTGTCAGGGATTTGAACAAGGTACATGCAGTGTGGAAGATGGGACTAATATCATAATAGTTCTACACTAGTAAATGTTTTGAAAGTCATTTAGGTAATTAGACCATGTTATTTTGTCAGTGAAAAATAGTTTCTCCAAATGTGTATATATATATGTATTTTTCTTCTCTCATATTCTGTTATTTGTGATTAATTGTGCAATAGTCACTATCAAATATTTAAAATATGCTAACCTGTATTGTCTATACATTGAGTAAGAAATAAAATATTAGTATAAATAATTTTATGAAATAACAAAA
Organism: Muscicapa striata striata; assembly: GCA_030060385.1. Taxonomy (NCBI): domain Eukaryota; kingdom Metazoa; phylum Chordata; class Aves; order Passeriformes; family Muscicapidae; genus Muscicapa; species Muscicapa striata. Next base: position 2,245,589 of record JAREIS010000255.1, read on the forward strand.
AAAAAAATTATTTAATTCCAGTTTCTGTAAAATACTATGCCCTTTTCTAACTCAGCTTTAAATCCTAAACTGATGTAATTATTTGATTAGATAGACTTAAATCTTAAATTAAGTAGATAGAAAGGCAATATAACAATGTACACTCATAGCAGTACAAAGCACTGCTATTCTGATTTGCAAAAAAAAAAAAAAAACAAAACTATTTTCAAAAAATTTATGGAAAATTTGTCACTCCTTTATATGATTTCTGCAGGCCAAGTCAATCAATGTACACCATAACCTTATATTTTGTTACTACTATACAGATTTTGTAGAACCAACAGTTTTATTTGTATATAACCTTGAGGCTGTGCCCTAAGGCAGACTGTCAAGGACTGTGAATAACTCTTCTTTTCACATATCTACAGCAGGACAGCTAGCTGGTTGAGGACTGCAAAATTCAACTGGTTAATAGGCTGAGTAGGTCTTTTTTGATAAGGAAAACAAATGAGAAAGAAAGGCCTACAGGAGGAGTCTTAGGAAATGTCAGCACCTGACAGTGTTGTGCATCATGTCTGAAGAAGCCACATAAACAACTTTCCCTCAGTAGTCTGCGTGGACTCTTTCATGAAATCTCTACTTTGGTCACAGAAGTGGGGAGAGTGTCTGACTTTTCTTTGTAAGTGGGTCAGTCTAGCATAGGTGACACCCAACCCAGGGAGATATTTTAATTTTCCATCTCAGGGGACTCCAGGCTGTGAGGGGAGGCTGAACAAACCTACCATCATCTCTCTGAAGTACCAAGTCCTATTCCTTCCCTTGGGCTCCGACCAGTCACCCTGAGCAGCAGCTGAGAGCAGTCAGCTCAGACAGACACTGTTCAGTGGGGAGCTGGGACCTGAGCAGAGGGGCAGTGCTTGGAGGCTTCGACATTCCAGCCATGGAAAGCCATAGGATCAGCAACTGTGAAAACAAAGCCTTTGTGCTACCATTCTGCTCAGTTAGAATGCTGGAATAACACAGCTTTGGTATTAAAAAATAAAATCTAGAAATGTTCATTAATTACACAGTCTATGAGGGAAGCAATCCCCTCAGCATGAGCAGCCCTAGGTATAATATAACAGCCTATTAGTAAATCGAATTTCCAACAGAAATGAAGAAGGAAAGATAACTTTTTTTCTGATTCTGTCTCACAAAAGTAGAAAAAAACAAAATATTTTTATAATTTTTCCAGTGGTGTTTCCTGGTTTAAATGATTGGGTTTTTTTTTTTTTTTTTTCATTTTGAGTCTTAAATGAGACTACAAGTTATATGGAGAACTTTAAAATCAGAGCCCTGTGATCCTTCAGCAAACATCCAGACAATTCAATGTATGACAGACATATTAGAGGGTCTTTCCACTTCAGCTTTATAAGACTTATTGGAGAGCTATTATCACAGAAATCAATAGAGGAAGAAGTATCTTCAGTCAGTGCTGATCACCATGATGCAACTCTGGAATAAACTAAAATTTTGAGGAGAACTCTTGAGTGCTCAGGATAGTTATTGTGATACCACATATTTTGCATTTACACTTTTACTAAGCTAACAATTTATTTTTTCTTCACTCACATTGTTTCTATTCAATAGAATTCCTAATCCCAATGTGGAATTTTTTTCCATGGCAAAGATGGTATGGCAAAGAAGGTATGAATCCTAGCTGTTTTCCCTAAATCTTTGGAAAGGGCAGTTAACAGCAGCTTCACACAATCAGACTTAAGAGGATCTAATAATGAAGAACAACTAAATTGAAGAATATATAAACTCAGCACACATTACAGCTACTGTGTTTTTCTCTTAGTGACAATTTGCAGCTGTGTCTGCTATTTCCTTTTTTAGACAAGTCTTTCCTTGTCTACTTTCCAAAAGAACCTTCTTTGCCTGTATTTGCTCAACTGTTATTTACAATTACATGTTTTTATTGTCCTCCTGGTTTTTATGCATATGTATATGTGTTTTTGATGTAGTTATATGTGTATATAAATGTTCTGCTGAATTTTCTTTCTCTACTATGATCTGTTGATATGTAACATTCTCCGAGACGCTTTGCACTTAAGTGTGTTAAATTAAAATACAATAAATCAAAAATACATTAATCACTTTTTAAAAATCTTATAAATAAGAACAGTGAAAAATGAATGTTATATTTTGTCCTGTGACTCATTCTTTGACAATAATTCTTTGGTGAAAAAAACTAATGTACTGGAGAATCAATAAGCTTTCAGACATACTACATCAGTGTGTTTCCTTTGTTGATCCATATTTTCATTATTAACAGTTTATGTCAAGAGTGGCCTCTGTCTAGCTGGGGTATTTTTAATTTATTTCATCACTGTGGAATTTTTGACTGTTTGAGGGATCTTAGGTAGGACAACAGAGTCAGAACCAAAATTAAGACTAACGTATTGCAATTAAGATTGTCCAACTAAATCACTCAGGTGCAGGATTTAATTGTTGTTTCTTTTTGTTTGCAAAGAATTTTTTGTTTGTTGTCTCCTGTAATAAACCAATAAATTTGATTGAATTTCTGATTCTCATTTCATTCTAGTGAATCAACTATTCACAGGTTGTTTATGTTTTGTCAAATGAATGTTATTGATTTGTCATAAGTCATAAAGCCAGAGGGAGTTTTGTTTGCTAGAGAAACTCCTCAAAGCCATTGTTCTTTAATAATTACACTGGAATGGAATCACAATTACCATGAAATAATGGTATTTGTAATTTAACAATATTATGCTTACAGAGCAAAGAAGTATGCACTTCAGCAGAGCTAATATAGCAAACTTTACATATAAGTAGGACCTGATTTAGATGTGTGGATCACCTTCTCATTTCAGTATGTCCTGAGAATATATTCACAATGTCACAGTGTCCATATCATTTTGCATCTGGCAAAAGCAAACCACAGCACAAGACCTTTCTATTTCACAACATCAACCCCTAATCTGACTGTACCCTGTACATCTTTCAGCTGAAGAACCTGTTAGAGAATGACAGAGCTCTGGAATCATTTGAGTTGGAACAGACTTTTAAATGGCTATCTAGTCCAAATCCCTGCCATGACCAGGGAGCTCTTTAACTAGATGTTCTTTGAGTAGATGCCACACACAAGTAAGACAGTATTGCCTTTTACCCTTGGCACAGAATTGCAGGTCCCTCTTGCCGCTGCTGATTGATGTCTGGCCTTCTGCTGCAGTGCAGCTGAAATGCACACTGCTGGGCTGGGCCAGGCAGGCTGCACCTGACTCAGTTTATTGTCACTTGGTATGTAGGGTTTGGTAAGAAATATAGTTGGTAACTTCTCATTCAAGGGAAGAGTGTTTTTTCCTTCATAGGGAAGAGTAGGCTGTGGGTGACTTGCACTTTGCTTCGAAATGAGATGTTTCCAACTCAGTAGTACAAAAATAGCCTTTACTGGTCAGTATCAAGCTCATATCTAGTGCAAAAAATTATCATCATCCTGTATGATAACTTTTACTCAATACAATCAATAAGGACTAAACCCTGTAGAAAACTCCTTCACCAAGTCTTTGTGATTGCCCAACCTCGCCTACCATCAAGTACATAGAAAGCTTGGATTGTCCCCTTCACTGGCCAAGCAAAGATGGTCTGAGCTCCTTTTTGCGTTTCTCCCAAAAAAGCATATGAATAACTCTCCCAACAGTTGTAAGAAGGGCTGAAGTTTTGCCTAGAAACGATTTAGTCCCTGGTGGGGTGCTGTAATATTTCAGATATTTACGGCTCCAAATCAACCAATCAGAAACATTTGCAAGATGATAATCTCTTATTATTCAAGAGATGAAGCCTAAAATGTTCCTGGTTGCAAGGTCTGAGATTAAACAACTATGCCCTGCACAAAAGTTCTGACAGTTTTTGTGCAATTTTTAGATTGCTTTTTCTGCTACACCAGAACTTCGATAATTAGTGCGGTGTATTGCGTGCTTGCTGTGAATTTTATTATTTTTGTGTCCTTCAGCTTACTTCTCCAAATTTCCCAGAAGTCAGAAATCAGTGAAACTTTCTAGTCCATGCAGTTATTCATGAAATAATAACCTATTTCATTTTCATGTTTCTGCACTTGCACTAGTTTTCATTACGCAGACTCTAAAAAGAGATCAGTGGATTGAAGCACCAGTACTGTAAGACAGCCAATCATTTTGTGCTGTGCAAAGATCTAGACAGAAATAAAATCCTTTCTTAACTCAAGTTGAATTATTTTGCTTCTTCTGTTAATTCCAATCAGATTTGTGGGTTGTAAACAACTCACTTATCAGGTCTAGTCTGTCTATACATAAGGCAAAGGACTGTCATGGTTCTAACTGCTACAGTAATAATGTTATTTTTAGAACACCACACTCCTATAAGCAAGACCCTGGCCTTCATTTTCCAGTCACACAACATTAAACGAAACATAAGCAACACGCTGGACAGAAAAAAATGAAAAATAAAAGAAAAATAAAGAAAAACAAAGGACAAAGGTAGATATGAAGGTAGAAGGAAGTGACATGCAAATTAAGGAAAGAGTGGGAAGAAAACAGTGGTTCACATTTCAGTGACATTTTGGAGAGAAGGGAAATGTATTCCAGGATATACACAGTCCTTTGATGTATGCACTTTATGTCAGCACTCCGTCCTTAGGGATAGTCACATTGAGATGCTTAGAAATACATTTAAGCTTTTATTTGACAAAGCTTGTAATCCATCATTTCTTCTCCCTGCATCCTTTCTCCTTTCATTAGCCCCTGTTAACTAAATCATCCTTAAATAACTAAATAGCACTCTAATTAGACTCTAATTTTTAAATAAATTTAAAATCTCTGAGTTGCCACCTAATCCTAAAGGGAAATAAAGTCTGGAGGTGGCAGAATTTTGAGCATAGACCCATATTTTCAGCACTTCTATTCTTTGGAAGGTTTCAGCCTTGCTAGGATGATATGCCTCTGTGATTAGCAGAATTAAATACCTCAAGTCCCAGTAGGTTACTAAGATGAACACTCCTTTCTGCTTTCACAGGCCTTTATCTAGGAGCTGTGTTCAGAATACAGAGTACAGTGTAAAAATTCACTTCAGCCATGGCCATAGCAGTGCCTAGCATGACTCAGAGTTTTAACTGCTCACCTTAGGTAGCAGCAAGTTCAATTTATTTTTCTGCACGACAGCTCAAAATCTAGAAGTAAACTGACCAACAGAAAATTGGCTTTTGATTCATTGGCATGTGTCTCAATAGCATGGCAAATAAATACAAACTAGACACGTAGAACTAACCAGGGGTTTTGGATGGCCTAATTGGAAGGACCCTAATCCATAAAAATTTCTATCATTTTATATGCATTATTATTTAAATATATTAACAGTGTTTTGAGTAGAAAAATTATTAAGATTATGAAGGAAATAAGATTTAAATAATATCAACCAAATCAAAAAGTGGTTTATTAAAAATGCCAGAAAATAATTCATTAAATTTATGTCCCTTCTTCATCAGCTTTCTGATTAAATTTTTAATGTCTTTATCTTTTGTCAAAGCATTTACTACTACTTTGACAGACACCTATAATATGTAAATGCAATATACAATTTCATTGTATTAGATTAGTAAAATTATTCTTTTTATTACTCATACAGGATTTAACTTTTTATATAAAGAGTGATATACTGCAATACAACTTTTGTAAATTTCTGAAATGTTTCTGATTTTCCAAACATTATTCATTAAATCTGTAAAAAGCACAGATTGTAGAGTCGTCACTACCTGTCCTAATGAGTTTAGCTGAAGTATGTTGTCATAAGGGAACAGTTCCTTTCCCATCAAAATTATCAGTTTTCTACTGACTCCAAAATGCTTGAAGAAGAAAGTATGTGACACTTGTTTTTCTTGTCTCTGTACAAAAATATTTCCCATTCAAAGTATTTTACACATCACTCAGCTTCCTGTTAGGTCCTTTTCATCTGCTACTCTGATGATACTTGAAGTTTTGCTAAAATGGAAAAACTGAGAAAACACTACACTGAACCTTGCAAGGTAAACTGTGTTAGAAGATATACGAGGATATAATGCAGAAATCTTACAGTTTTCTAAGCAAATCTAAAGTAATGGAAAATCAGACACTTAGAAAATACCTCTGAGCAATTATCTCTCCCTAATGCAATATACTGGAAGACCTTAAAAACATGGGGTTTTGCTCAGTCCTAGATTCTTCATACCAGTAAAATATCTATAGATTTTAGAAAAAGATGTATCAAGTAAAGAATTTTTTTCATCATCTTCTTTGTATTTGCACATACCATGAAAGAAATAAAATTTATTCAAAAATCTAAGATTTATCAAAACAGTATATTTTCTCCTCACTACAGAAATTAAAAAAACCCATGGTTTTTAAATTTTGACATAAGAAGAATTAGAGACACATTTGCCTGCTGGGTGGTGATCTTCTTGGCATAGTGGAGATGAGGTGGGATGGTTCCTGTGGCCTGAGTGCTGGAATGGAAGGATACAGGTACTTTAGGAAGGGCAGGCAGGAGAGATGAAGAGATGGTATCACCTTCTATGGCAGTGACCAGCTGGAGAGCACAGAGCTGTGCTGGGGGGTGAGGAGCTGACACACAGGTGATGGGTCAGGGTTAAAGGAGAGCACAGAGCTGTGCTGGGGGGTGAGGAGCTGACACAGGTGATGGGTCAGGGTTAAAGGAGAGCACAGAGCTGTGCTGGGGGGTGAGGAGCTGACACACAGGTGATGGGTCAAGGTTAAAGGGAGCTGTGCTGGGGGTGAGGAGCTGACACACAGGTGATGGGTCAGGGGGGCACAGAGCTGTGCTGGGGGTGAGGAGCTGACACACAGGTGATGGGTCAGGTTAAAGGGATGGTGGGGACAGGGGACATTATAGTGCAGGTTGGCTACAGGCTGGCTGACAGGAAGGCTGATGACACTCTCTACAGACAGATATGAGCAGCCTCATGTTCATAAACCCTAGTCCACATGGGTATCATCAACTTCCACAATAGCTGTTGGGGGGAAAATAATCCAGCAGGTTCCTGGAATGCCTTGATGATGACTTCCTTCTTCTATGAGGAGCTGAGGACAAAAAGTCCTCTGTTGGATCTTGTTCACATCACAAATGAGGGCAGGTGGAGAATGTGAAGCTCAGGGCAGCCTAGTCTGCAATGACCATAAAATAGTGGAGGAAACAAAATCTTTAGAGCAGCAAAGAGTGTACATAACAAGTTCACTGACCGGCATTTCAGGGGAGCAGAATTTGGCCTCTTCCGGGATCTGCTTGGTGGAGCACCATGGAGGACAGAGGGGCCCAAGAAGTTTGGTTGATATCCAAGGATCATTTCCTCCAAGTTCAGGAGAAATGCATCCCTACAAAGAACAAGTCTAGCAAAAAAATCCAAGAGACCTGTGTGGATGAAAAATCAAAATCTACAAGGAACTCTGTAGAGAATGGAATCAGGGAGAAATAGTTTGTAAGAAATAAAAAGAAACTGTACATGTAACCAAGAATCAGGTTAGGAAAGCTAAGACATTGATAAAATTAAATCTGGCCAGGGATGTCAATAGCAACAAAGAAAGCTTCTCTATGTAGGTGAGTGATAAAAGACAAGGGAAAGTGTGGGCATTCTCCAGAGGTCCAGAAGACCTGCTTCCCCAGGACTATGATACCTGCCTGTCTTCACCAGCAACTGCTTCAGCCACACCATCCAAGTCACAAGAGGAAAAAGCAGGGACTGGGAGAATGAAGAATCACCTGCTGGAAGGGATGCCATGCAGAGGGAGCTGGACAGGCTTGAGAGTTGGGCCTGTGCAAATCTCATGAAGTTCAAAAACACCAAGTGAAAGGTCTTGCACTTGAATTGGGGTAATCCCAAGCACAGGCACTGGATGGGCAGAAAACACATCAAGAGCAGCTCTGAGAAGGACTTGGGGATGTTGATGGTTGGTAATGTCCACTTAAAGCCCAGAAAGCCAATTTTATCCTGGGCTGCATTCTGAGCAGTGTCACCAGCACAGTGAGAGGGGAGATTCTGCTCCTCTATTCCATTCTGGTGAGACCCCACCTGGAACACTGCATTCAGCTCTGGAATACTCAACATAAGCAGGACACAGACCTCTTAGAGTGGGTCCAGAGGAGGGCTGTGACTATGACCAGAGGATTGGAGTATTTCTCCTATGGAAGCAAGTTTAGAGTTAGGATGCTCAGCTTGAAGTCTCCAGATAGACCTAGAAGATGCCAACATAAAATCTGAACAGCTTTTTACCAGAGCAGGTAGAGACAGGAAAAAAGGGAATGGCTTTAGACTGGAAGAGAGTAGGTTTAGTCTAGATATTAGGGAGAAATCTTTGCTGTGAGGGTGATGAGGCATTGGCACTGGTTGCCCAGAGAAGCTGTGGATGCCCCATCCCTGGCAGGGTTCAAGGCCAAGCTGGGTTGGGCTTTGAGACACTTGGTATAGTGAAATGTTCCCTGCCCATGTCTGGGAGGTTGAAATTAGATTATTTTTAAGATGCCTTCCAATCCAAATAATTCTATGGTTTTATGGATTCTAATATTGAGCACTGATTGCCAAACGAAGAAATTCCTTTTTTTTTTTTTTTTTTTCTTTAAATGCAACAAAAGCAGGGAAGACTGCATAGCTATTTAAGAAGTCCTATATGTCTTTCTGTCATGTGAAACAGGCACTTGAGCTGCATGTATCATCTTGGATTTACTACATCTGTACACACTGCCTCCATACATTGAGTGATCAAATTTTTGAGAAGTGCATATACCAAACATTTGGAAATCTCAGGCATTTGCATGGAACTGGGCAATATCAAGGGCAGTTGTTGAAGTCCTCTCAGCCTTGACTTGATGATGGAGTTATTAATATAGGCAGTGTTCCTGCTTCACAAGTAGCCAAATTAAAAGTGTTCATTCAGATAAAAATTCACATATGAAGTTAGAATCATAGATTTATGAAATGTTTGGGTTTGCAAGAGACTTTAAAGATCATCTAGTTCCATTGCCTACCATGAGCAGGGATAAAGTTGGTTACTAAAATTCTGTTTATGCGAAAGTTCATGTGACATTCTGTGGCTGACATCAAAGATGAGTAATGGAAGCTGGATATGTCATACAGAGCCATCAGTCATCATCCTCTCATCCAGCACTTTGAAAGGGAAATGCTTGAAATTGTTTGCTTATATATATTTCACAATTGGATTAATAGTTTGTTCTTATTTGTTTGGTTAATGTTAATTTATTGCACCTGTTTATTTTAAGTAACTCTCTTGGTTGAATGCAGTGGAGAGCACAATGCATTGTCTTTGATTGCATCTTGCAACTGGACTGGTATAAACAAACATATTTAAGCAGTGTTAGAAAATACATTTCTACTCAATTCCAATCTACTCATTAGGAATTAAAAATCTTGATTGCAAGTACTAATTTTCACTTAATTAGTGATACAGGACTTGTTTGGATTTTTTTTCTTTAAAAATGGTAAAATAATCCAATTCTAGCGAAAATTTACAGGACTGCAGAGACTAAATGGTATGACTTTGTTTTACAGTGATTTTTAAAATCTATGCAAAACTCAAATACCAGTAATTCAGATAGGAACTTCAAGGAGAGATTTATACGTAAAATAAATAATGTGATAGTTGTCTCCTTAACATTAATATTTGGGAACAGCAATAACTTTAATTCAAGTTGCCATTTATAATTGGAAACATCACATTTGGAAAGTAATAATCCCATTGTGTGCACTTCATGGGAATAAAATTACTGATGCTGCATCTCTGAAAGTATTATCCTAAAAGAAGGAAATTTTTTCATAAAGTTTTTTAACTGCTTGTTTTCTATAACTACCAAAAAAAGAGGAAAAAAATATGGCCAGATATATTGGTTAAATATAAATTTAAGTGTTGATGGGAAATACAGAAAGTCCATGTAGATTTCATTCCAGAATTATAGAAAATAAAAAGTGAAAAAGAGTGTTGGGTTATATTTTCATTTCTATAAAGCCTGGAAAAACCTATATCTTCCTCACGTTTTTGTGGTCACTTTTCTTTTTATATGCCATGAATAACTCTGGAAAGACAGCCCTATAGGGAGGAGCACACTGAGGTGTAGGACACTGCTGCATTTTTGTGCAAGCAGCTGAGGAATTACAAGTAAATCATGTATCTCTGCTCCAGTTCCCTTTCTGTGAAGCACTGACTGCTTCTACCTTTCTGTCCTCTTTTTATGCCCTAGAGATTGTCTATTCCTAAATGATCGTCTTCTGCATCTTTGTGCAAAAAGCAATGAAACTCTGACTTTAACTGGACAGTTTGGATTCACTGACTAAAGATCACACAGCTATCCAGATTTGCCAATTTTAATTCATTAACTTAGTTTTGTCAATAATGGAGATTTAAAATAAAAAAGAAATATAAATTAGTCTCAGATTATTTGTCAATGATTGTAAAATAAGTAATGTGGTTATCTGAGTGTTAAATCTTAATCTAGTAAATTGTCAACAACTGAATATGAGCCATTGATAAGTGTTATGAAACAAATAGATTTATGTTTTTCACTACTCAAAGATTATTAATCTTTCTTTAGTCAGTCCTCTCTCATTTATGAAGTGAAACCATCAATACTTTCCCCAGCTATAGCAATCTTTGAAAGGTGTATGCTCTTAATTTTTCAGCTAGATCACAGAAAACTGAGATCTGAAAGACTCAGAAAAAAAAGGTCAATAATGGATGGAATAAAATATCTCCATTTCAAAAAACAAATAAGCAGTTTGTTTTTCTTGCACTAATCAGTTGTACAAGACCACTGTAAATGTTAGTTCTGTGAAAGAGGGAAAAAGGCAGAGGAAGAGAAGAAAAGATAGCTCAGTAAAAACTCCACACACATAGGTTGCCAGTTTTCCAGGACACTTACCTTTCAAGTGCATGCTGCACTCTTTCACCATCCTTCTAGCTTTTAAACTCGAGCTCTTTATGATGCTAATGAAGAAAGTAGGCAGCAGATGCTTCATCTTAACCATGAAAGAGAGGGTAAAGTGTGACTCTGGGTAGTCTTCAGAAAATGAAGATCATGGTCAACAGACACTTGGAAGATTAGCTGTCTTCAAAGCACATTCAAAAATATGGAGAAACTCATTAATGTAATATCACATGGATATCCTCCAGTATTAAAGAAACAAGATAAAGTTTATGTTAGTGTAGAATACAAGCAGGCTACTAAATAAATAATTTAATCAGCTCAATATTTTCCTCTCATATTGTAAAGAACCTCTCATGTTTTGTGATGTTTTTTTCTTTTTTTCTTTTTTTTTCTTTTTTGTTTTGTTTTTGTTTGTTTGGGGTTTTTTGTTTGGTTTTTTTGTTTGTTTGTTTCCTGTGGAAAAATAAATATCTGAGCTCACTGAGCAGGTTTGTTTGTTGCCAGCACCTGTTATCTGCAATCTATGATACAGGCTCTATGAAGCCAAAGAACATTAAATGTGGGCAAGCTCTTCAACTCTCATGATAATTAGAAACAAGATAGAAGAAGTGCAAGGGGAAAACAGAGAATGGCAGGATATATTTTGAAAGATGAAAGGAACCTAGAAGAGCAGCAGTCTAATTAAACCAGAAGTGGATATGCTACAACCAGAGCACTCTTTTGTAAGTGATGCATCGTTAAAAGCTTCGTTCCTGAAGAAAATTTGTTACTACTAAAATAAGAGGAGAAAAACATGGGAGAGAAATTAAATTGATGTTATAAACTCCAACAGTCTAAGAATAAAGATAAAGGGTTGAAAGAAAAATACCATTTAAATAAGCTAATTCTGGAAGACATCAGAGAAAACAAGACACAGATATTAACATACAAAAAATAGCTAGTCATAAGAGCCAAAATGTTGATAATAATTATTTTCATATCTTCTATTATCCTATTCATATGATCAAAACATCCTTCATTAACTTGACCAAGGTGTCAGAGCACCCACATTTTACTACTACTAAATATAGCGGTAATTTATTGGTGCATGAGGGGAAGAGAGGTTAACTTTTCAAAGCATTGTGTATAGTACTGTAACTTTTAGTTATCCAACATTTGACTTATAACAACTCCTCTCCTTTCCAGAGGAGCTAAGTATTCCTTATTCCACCTGAATTCTGGAATATTTCCTGTGGCACTTTTTAAGCCCATGGCATTACTCTCTGGTCAGAAAAAAATAGATACATCCACCCCCAGTAGCCAGTTCTTCAACATGGGCTTTAAGCTATGATTTCCACAAGCCCATGGAAAGGTCTGAATATGTGACTGCTGCTATGGCAAGTGGTGTTTGAAGAAAGACCAGACCTAAGCCGAGTTTAGACCTCTTTGGAAGTGCAATATTCTTTCTGTGAGCCAAGTGTCTGGAGAGGTGGAGATGAAATAGCCACTTCAGAAATACTGTGTAAGATCTTGCATATATAGTTAGTCTGTAATCTGAAAAAAATATTTGCTAGATAGTGTGATGACCTACTCCATATTCAGATTTTCTTTGCAGGAAACTAAGCCAATAATTGTGTCATATTACACGGTAAAGTGCATAAAAGAAGGGAAGGAGGAATAAAGAGAAAAAAGGGATCATTACTCTCCAGATGGAACTGGAAGAATTCACAAGTGTGCCTTTGCTATGCAGAGTATAGGGAATTTAATCTCTTTTTTGTTAACTACTATGTAAATTCTGTTCTGACAGTTTTCAAATAAACTTATGTTCAAATGTTATTTAATATTAAGTTTTAGAAATTCTTATGAAAGTACCAAAACTTGGCAAAATACAGGATTGGTCAGCTGTCAAGTATTATTCATTATTTTAGGATTAGCTTCAGGATATTGATTTGGTAATTCACAGTGTATTAAACATAAAAACTCTAATACTCTCCCAAGTATGAATTGATACAGTTTTTAGGAATTTGAGTTGTGATACACTCCTTTGAGAAGCTTCATCCTTTTCCTAATAGTTGTTATCTGCATAACTTTCACAAGTGGGTATATTGTTAAACGGTAAGATAAGACATGGGTAAAAAACTGGGTCACAGCTGACACACATTTGAAAAGCACAGAATCATTTTCCAGCCCTTTCAGATGGCAAAGTGGCAGCAGAACACATACATAATTTTCAAGCCTCTGAAAATTGACTCTGCCAGCCCTAGAAGGAGGAGTGCTCACCACCTAGCAGGAGGCCCAGCGTAACAAATGTAGGAGACCAGAAACTGGCAGGCAGAGCCCTGGAGAAGAAAGGGTGCAAAGGAGAGAGGAAAATTTTAACAAAAACACAGGTAGGCAAGAAAGAATAAATTTTAGACAGCACTTCTGTCACTAAACAATACAGGGAGAAAGGAAGGAAGGAAGGAAGGAAGGAAGGAAGGAAGGAAGGAAGGAAGGAAGGAAGGAAGGAAGGAAGGAAGGAAGGAAGGAAGGAAGGAAGGAAGGAAGGAAGGAAGGAAGGAAGGAAGGAAGGAAGGAAGGAAGGAAGGAAGGAAGGAAGGAAGGAAGGAAGGAAGGAAGGAAGGAAGGAAGGAAGGAAGGAAGGAAGGAAGGAAGGAAGGAAGGAAGGAAGGAAGGAAGGAAGGAAGGAAGGAAGGAAGGAAAGGAAGGAAAAGAAAGAAAAAGAAAGAAAGAAAGAAAGAAAGAAAGAAAGAAAGAAAGAAAGAAAGAAAGAAAGAAAGAAAGAAAGAAAGAAAGAAAGAAAGAAAGAAAGAAAGAAAGAAAGAAAGAAAGAAAGAAAGAAAGAAAGAAAGAAAGAAAGAAAGAAAGAAAGAAAGAGAGAGAAAGAAAGAAAGAAAGAAAGAAAGAAAGAAAGAAAGAAAGAAAGAAAGAAAGAAAGAAAGAAAGAAAGAAAGAAAGAAAGAAAGAAAGAAAGAAAGAAAGAAAGAAAGAAAGAAAGAAAGAAAGAAAGAAAGAAAGAAAGAAAGAACCTTTCTTCCAGACCAAATGGACTCATGACATGAGAAACTCTGACAAAAAGAAGGGAGACAGAAAATCCAATAGCAATGAAGAAATGCAGCTGGGGTCAGTTCATATTGTGCAACAGAGGTGAAACAGGCCATGGCACAGACTGAAATTGAAGTCAATTGTGGGAGGAATCAATTCCTTCAGTGCTGCACTTATTGATATTAGTTCATAAAAGTAAAAGGAATTTGTTCTCAGATAATCCATGCCCTTGTTTTGTTAATATAAATACTGAGCTGCAAATGTTACTATTTTATACTTTAAACTGGATACAGAACCTTTGCCCAAAGCCTCTTTCTTGCTCTATGGTGTAAGGAATCAAGCAGTTTTCAGTGAAGCAGTTCTGTGCAGACAGAGGTGTAAATGAGAATACCATTTGACCCACTCAGTGTATTTCCCTGAGAATTCATTAGAATTTTCAACAATTATGATTTTTTTTTCCCCAGATCAGTAGTTTCAGTACAGCAGAACACTCTGTTTTACTCTTGTGTAAAGTGAATGTTCATTGAAGATTAAAAAGTAATATTAAAGGCCAAAAAAGGTTTCAAATATTTAGCTTTCAGAAATGCTTTCAGAGAACTTATATTTAATTAAAAATAAATGGCATTAATAATTTTTAACTATTTTTAACTATTTTCCTCCAAAGGAAAAAATACTCTCCTGCAGGATTTATTTATAACCTAGTAGAGAATATGAAAAATGAAATAAAATTTTAAAATAAATACCAAAACCAGACAGAAAGTTAAGTCAACTTTATGTGGCCTTGGAACTCCTCAGAATGTGCATCTTCTGTAAATTAGTATCTATCTTATAAAAGCAGCATTTTATTATAGAGAAGATTATATTATAAAATATAATTCTCAAAAATGTTATTCAAATTCTACCTCTTCTTCTCATTCTTGGATGCAAGAGAAGGGGTTGATAGGAAAGGTGAGCAGGAATACATTTTACAGAAGTATATCACAATCTAAAGGACATTACCAATTTGGGGAAACCTAAATGACATGGACCTTAAAATGACACATTGTAAGTTTTTCAATCTAAAGATCTTCATGAAGTTAACATTTCTGGTATTAAAATCTAAAGTTTTTCCTGGTGCCCTGTTTCACTCCAATATAAAATAATATAGCTGTGGAGTGGCAAAGACAGTTAATGTTGCAAGTGACTCTGTTGCACTGTAGGTGTAGGGCAATCACTACATAGTGTAACATCACAGAATCATTGATTGGAAAGGACCTTAAAGACCACCTAGTTCCCCCCCTCTGCCATGGACAGGAGCACCTTCCACTAGACAGGTTGATCTGAGCTTGATCCAAGTTGGCCTGAACACTGCCAGGAATGGGGCATCAACAATTTCCCTGAGCAGCCTGTGCCAGTGCATTCTGTCGTGCATTGTCACTGTGTGTTGTAAATAGCCTCTCTCCATCTTTCTTGTAGGCTCCCTTCATGAAGGCTACAATCAGATTAAACTCCTTTTCAGGCTGAACACTTCCACAACTCTCAGCCTTTCCTTATAAGAGAGGTACTCCATCCCTCTGATCAACACTGTGGCCTCCCTGGGCTGGCTCCAGCAGGTCCCTGTCCCTCCTGTGCAGGGACCCCAGCTCTGGCTGCAGTGCTCCAGGTGCTCTCAGCAGAGCAGAGCAGAGCAGAGGGGCAGAATCCCCTCCCTGCCCTGCTGCCCACGGGGCTCTGGATGCAGCCCAGGACACGTTTGGCTCTCTGGGCTGGGAGTGCCATGGCTGGGGCATGTCCAGCCTCTCACCCACAGCACCCCCAAGTCCTTCTGGGCAGGGCTGGGCTGGGGCTGTTCATGCCCAGCCTGTGCTGATATCAGGGGTTGATCTGACCCAGGTGCAGCACCACACCTGGCCTTGTTAAACCTCATCAGATTCCCATGGGCACCCTTCCTGAGCTTGTCCAAGTCCCTCTGGATGGCATTCTCTGAGCACTTTATGAAACTGCACTTTAGAATTTATTTTTATAGTCAAGTAAAAAATAAACATAACCATCAGCAAAATCTATTGTTCAAAGTAATTAATGTTGCCACAAGGAATGCAATACTATGGATCTTGTACAGTTATTCTGATTCCTTGTTTCTTTGTGTATTTGCATTTGGCCAGTGCTGATATAAATCTAGGTCATGCTGACAATTAATATTCACTTTCAGCTGTTGGCTGCCTTTTCAGTCATCAGTTTTCCAGTTTTCCTGGTTTAGTATAATTTCTGGAGTGTCATAGTCTCACATACATATGATAAATTACATAGATAGACACAGAGAGAGAGAGAGAGAGAGAGGGAGAGAGAGATAGAGATAGTTCAACTGCCCTAATAATGGTATTTCTTATTAACATTGTATAGAGTATGCTTCTATGCCTGGTAAGTAGTCAGCTACTTTGGGGTGTAATGCTGAAGACTGTGTCACCTGTCTTACTCTCCTTGACACGTTCTGTAGAAGAATAAACATCAGTGGCCCTTCAATTGTGCTTGCATTATTTGGGGATGCAGCCTTCAACGAAAAGATCACACTCAGCTGATGAGACTTTCCACTTTGCTGGGTGAAAACAGCAGATTTGCCCTTAACCAAACAAAAAAGGAACTAAGGTCATTAAATGAGCTTTAAGTTTTTTCATTAACTATGTTCTTAAAAAGGACATAGAGCATGAGCAACTTACTGTTGTCCAAATGGATAGTTCAAAACTTGCAATCTACATTAAGATGGAAGAAATTAAATTGAGAGGAGAGGTACTTAAAATGCCTTATTACCCTGCATTGTTTCAATAAAAGTTTTTTTCTTTGCACAGCTAGTAAATGTCATTATATCTACATTTCTTATTTAAGAATCTATTGCTGATGTTCATAGCATGTCTCCTGCCAACTTAAGGCTGGACAATTTGTCATACCATTAAACCATTGGACAGTTATGCCTCAGGGGGCTCAGTCAATCAACAGAGGTAGAAAAGAGATGCATTTCAAATCTTCTTATTTATAGGACTTGAATAAGCAATGAAAGTGGGTGCAAAACACTTTAGAACCAAATGTACTATTATCATTATAACTTGCAATCTGAACATATGACATCCAAAGTTGAGAAAATTGCTTATGTTTCAGGAGACTCAACAGAGTTAATCGGCAATCAGAGATCTCTCAGCTGATATGCAAAACAGGAATAGGGAAGAAGGAAAGCAAAATGCCTGGGAAAATGGTGGAGATGAACAGAAAGAGGTTGCTCAATCAGTAATATCAGCAGCAAAAGGTGCATTAATGCACTCATCATCAATTTTCTCGTGTACATCAGCAGGGGAATGCCCACAGAGACCTGGGCTGGGGCACAGTTATACCCTATCCCAACAGGTGTCCAAGTACTGAGTATAATGTTCTGTACAGAAAAAGGCAAGAAGAAGCACACAGTGCTGTAAATTACTAACATCCACATGTGATACTGGGATGACCACCAGAAGGCTAAAGAACAACAGTGTGTGGGATAATTGACCTGATAATTCTGTGATTGAGATCTCAGCTTCTGCTGACAATTTAGCTATGTCTGAGTTTCAAGGCCACAGCATTAGAAAGACAGTCAGGCCCTGGGTTTCTGGCTCCTGCAAGACCATTTTAGTCTGTATTTTCAATGCTCTGGCTGTGTATGTATGAGAATATGCTAAATATAATAAGATGCAAGATTTGATTTTCTGTACCCCTTGTCTCCCCTGTGTTTGGCAAATGTATCCAGAGTAAATATATTACATAGAGCATAACACACTGTGAAAAGGACAGTAAGCAAATTCAAACATCTTGCTTCTGCTGACACTTCAGTGCTGCCAAACACTTCCACCCCTGTTTCATAGATTAGTTTTTATTTTTTATTGTAGTGACCATGTAAAATTGGGCTAGTTCATTTTTATTCATGCACAGTTCTACTGCACATGGTTTACACTGTTGAGGTGTTGAAGTCTGGAAGCTGTGGGTCATATTTTCAAACAATATACATCAAAATAGCTCTAGGGAAATAATTAAGCAAAACCATTTGTACAGATGGAGAACAGCAGTCCTCTTCCTAAACCTGTAGCATGTAGATTGTGATTTCTAAATCAACAACAATAACTTTTCTACTCAGCTTTTTTTCATTTAAAACTTTGCCCATCTTAATAAAACTTAACCCATCTTAAATCACATGTGTGTCCTTACAATTTTAGACAATGACATCTGCCATTTCTGTTATTGATTTGATTCTCTCTTTATATTGCCTCAGTAAATTATTCTTGTGGAAATTATGTTTTATGACATATGTTAAGACAACACAGGACAATCTGAACATACTAGTGTAGTTTCTCCTAATTTGCAGAAATCAGACACACATCAAAGTGATTAAATGTTCAAAGCCCAAAATAAGTTTTTTTTTCTCTAATTAGTTTGTGGTTTCATTATCAGAAATTATGTCAGAATTACATCTGTTAATATTAATTCATATTTAGTAAAATGCAGATCCTTTCAATAAAAAATCTTTAAATTCCACAATTCATCAGACATTCCATAAAATCTAAATTTAAATCCTCAAAATGAGAAGTGCAGTAAGAAGTGCTATTGACAGAACTGTA
The DNA here is from genome assembly GCA_030060385.1 of Muscicapa striata striata. Taxonomy (NCBI): domain Eukaryota; kingdom Metazoa; phylum Chordata; class Aves; order Passeriformes; family Muscicapidae; genus Muscicapa; species Muscicapa striata. The sequence goes on from JAREIS010000255.1 coordinate 2,264,164, forward strand.
ATACATATTTTCAAATTAAATAATATAAGACCAATTGTTTTGGTTTTTGGTTTTGGGAAAGGAAAGAAAGGACGGAAAGGGAGGGAGGGAGGGAGAGAGGAAGGAAGGAAGGAAGGAAGGAAGGAAGGAAGGAAGGAAGGAAGGAAGGAAGGAAGGAAGGAAGGAAGGAAGGAAGGAAGGAAGGAAGGAAGGAAGGAAGGAAGGAAGGAAGGAAGGAAGGAAAGGAAGGAAGGAAGGAAGGAAGGAAGGAAGGAAGGAAGGAAGGAAGGAAGGAAGGAAGGAAGGAAGGAAGGAAGGAAGGAAGGAAGGAAGGAAGGAAGGAAGGAAGGAAGGAAGGAAAAAAAAATTGGTAAATATTATCTTCCAGTCCTGAAAACAAAAGTGGGACAACTCCACAAAGGAACATTCTGATCAAAGCTAATGCTAAATGCTAAAATATTACTCTGTTGCCATAGAGGTACTTGGAATACTCCCACTAATCTTAAATTTTTAAAATGTCTTTAGAGAAAATTAAGAAACAAGTTTAGTGGAGTAACAGGTACATAAGGTCTCAGACTTTTCTGTCTTACAGGAATCAATAGCAAGTCTAAAATTAATTTTTTAGAGGATTCATATAAGTATTGAACAGTTGCAAAAAAAAAATCAGCCTGTTAGTTAAGTTAAATTTGTTAGATTAAAACAGTTAATGCTAAATACTAAATGCTAAATGAAATTAATTAAATAACCCTATTCTAAGACTGGAATATAACCAATTGTGAAAAAACCGGACAAAATATATTACAAAGTCAGTATCTAATCACAACTGAAATGTGTGCATTAAGTTAATTTTCACAGTTATTTACAGATGCCAGGATATATGCTGGTATATGTCAGTATAATTTCAGGTATTAGTAGATAAAAGTTATTATCCTTGGGAAGATGGCCTTTACACTACTGCAGGACAATTCTTAGTTTAGAAAGAAGAAAATTGCATTGAATAATTTAGAAAATATTCTGGAAAATTACATTTGAGCAATAGTGAACTTGTCTTATATCTTATATATGTCTTATATGTTTATCTCCACAGAAACTACAAAGGACACGTGTCATCTACCAATCTCAGTTTTAGTGCAGAAACATTCAGCTCAATCTTTTTCCCCAAATGTGTCTTTTGTTCTTCCAATAACTGTGTCAACTGCTATGATAACAATCATATAAATAAACATTATTAGCTTTTTATTTCTGATGGAAAAAATTATTTTCCTTGGATAAAACACTGATGAAAGGGAAGCTGGGGGAGAAAACACATTACAGAATTTATTCCCACAGATCTTACCAAACCAAACACAGAAGACTATTTTGTGACTCTTCTACAGACTGATTTCTGTCTATCAATTTGTTCCAGTTTACAAACTACACTCAAACATATCTGATAACAATTGACAGAGATTTACAGGTGTGTATTTTTTTCCTTTTACTACTTCAACTTGCATAAGACAATACTCCCATATGGAAATCAATTGCTACCACTTATTTTTTGCAGTTTTAGAGAATAAGTTTCATAGTTCCCCACATGGAGGAAATCATGAACACTGAACACCAGGCATATTCTTTGCCCCAACTCTCCCAGCTGCACAAACACATACAAAGTCCAGAATTGTGTTTGAAAGAGCAGACTTAAATTCCCAATAATTCTGTATGCCCATAAGTAATGCTTAACATTTTTTAAAACATATTAAAAATTGCTGGTTTAAAACAGCAATAGGTTCAATGCTGCACTAAAAATTGTCGCTGAAGCCAAAATCTAAAATCCTAAGGCATCAGCAACGTACCCCAATTAATGTAACAACCATAAAACGTTTTGAAATATTATTTCGATCCCAGACATTGAATGATAAATTGTATAATGGTCTGACTGTCAGAAAAGGAATCCAAGTTTCTTTTCAAGATATTTGAGGTAACACCATAGCATGAAAATATAGCCTTCCATTTATTTTTCTTCTCTGTGTGCACTGAACATCTTTCATTCATATTTAGTAAGGAGGTATTCTCCAGGCATTTAAACCTCATAGCCTAATTCCAGTTTGAGATTTGATTATCCACCTTAATCCCATTAGACAGTGATCTTTTAAACAGCAGGAAAATTGCTGACAAAATGCCACCAAGAACATTAAAATTCCATTCACAGGGGGAATTTAATATTACAATTAGTTGCAGTAGCAACATAAGCATTGTAATTGTTTACATTTATTTAGTTACTGAGTGAGAATTAAAAAATGCTGAATTAAATGAGCAATTGCTCCATAAGTGAAAAAAATAATTAACAAGGAAAGCAAGACAACCTCAAATTTTAATAAAAAGACTAACTTCCATTTACTTCTAACTTAGATGATTTTAGTCTAGTATTGAAAAATGAATATTTTCTTCTCTGAGTAAATGAAATACAGGTATTTCTGTTAGATTATATTTATTTATAAGAAATAGTTCCTTATGGAAATATGGAAAATATGGAAATATGTGGCATAAGGATATCTAAAGTATTCCATCATTTGTGGAATCAACCTGAGGGTAAATGCCTAGGGTCCATTTAAAAAAACAGCTGTACTGGAAAGAATTTGAATTATGTTTCTTTTTACTGAATCTCTGGTCTTCTTAGTGACCAATTTTGGTGTTTCACACACTTTAATACTTGACTTGTCTGTACAGCATTCTAGAACTGTATAGCATGCTAGGACTTTAGAGCATGCTAGGACTGTAGAGCATGCTAGGACTGCAGAGAAGCCTAGGATTCTATTGCAACAATTTAGGCCATGACCTCTTTTTCTGTCCATCATAGTTATGGACAGTACATTTCTCCTTCCTCTGTGCATATCTGAAGGTCATTACGCTCAAATGATGGAATGGGCAGACAATAACCTCATGAGCTTAACAAAGGCAAATGCAGTGTCCTGCCCCTGAGGGAGAGTACCTTCCTACATCTGCGCAGTCTGCTGCCCAGCTGGCTTGGTAGCAGCTATACAGAGTGGGACCCAGTGGATAATGTCTGAAAAATGAGTTCATCTTTTATTTTCCTAGCCAAGTCTTCCCGTAGACGTGTTTGCGTATGAAAAGGAGCTGCTGAGAAGACACAGATCGCTCTCCTGGTGGGTACAGAGTGGAATGTAATGGTTCAACAGATACAAAGTCAAACACAGGAAATTCCAGCTGGACATACAGCCAATTCTTCCCCTAAAAGTGTTTAAACACTGGTACAGGTTACTTATTCAGAGAGGCTGTGAAATCTCCATCATTCCTGCAAGTCTTGAAACCTCAACTGGATAAGGTCCCAGGGAAGCTGATTTAAGTCTGAATTTAGCCCTGTTCTGTGCATTTCTGCAAAGTATACAGAGTCTTAATCATAACCTTCAGCCCCTTGTAGCAAGTGAATAAAGAGACAGAAAATCCAAATGCTTTTAAAGGAGAGAAAAATAATATTAATACACAGGAAAACACACTAGAAATGGACAGGGTGAGAGCCTTCCCACATACTAAACAAACACACAGAATTAAAATAGTACAACACTACAAGAATTTACTAACACATTTCAAGATATTTTATTCTTAATGTGCCATGTGTCTTCTGACATCAACTTATAGTTGTGCCTTCTATTCTTGCTAGCCCTTCCTACACACTTTTCTATAAAATATATTCCAAATCTGCAGAAGTCAGATATTGCCTCATTATATTCAAGATCCTGCTTTTTTTAAAAAGAGTCACTCTAGATTTGGAAAAAATCAAAGATATCCTAGAGTTATTAAAAATTCCAATTTTGTTCTCCTTATTAAAAAGAGACATATTGCATTTATATTCTTATATGGTAGTATTTTTTTTTCTTTTTTATCCTACTGTGTTTAAAAACTAGCTACTTTGTTAATAAGCATCCATGCAAACAAGTGGAAAATTAAGTAGTTGAAAGGAAATTCACAAAAGTATGTGTGTGAGCATAACAATGCACATTCACAGCCGTGAGAATTAGTAAGCCATCTCTATGTGGAGTAGCAATGTGAGCACTAAGATATTCAATGAGTTATATATCTCCTTTATTTTTCAGATTTTTCTCTGAGAAGAAGCATTTTGGAACCAAAGTATTAAATAAAAATATGAAAGTTTTAATTTCCTCCCTGCTTTTTCTAGTCATCCTTTCTTAAAGTGCACATTGGTTCTACAAGCCCCTTACTGTACTGAAAATCCAGTTCCAGCAAAGAATATTTTTGTCTCTTTTCTGCTTGTATCTTTGGGGTGGGGAGGGCTGTCTATTTATTATTGTACACTGTTTTCAGTGTTAGAGGAGAGAACAAAACGGGAAATTGCACATTGGTGTAGAAGAAACCGTGAGTGTTTTTGTTCTGAACTGCACAGATTGTTTTGTTGTGTCTGCTCTGAATTGCGTTTTACCAGACCTGGAAAAGGATAAAGAAAACATCTAGCATGCAGCGACTTCCTCCTGTTAACGTTTTGAAGGATTGCTCAGATGAGCCAATCAGGCTTTCATTCCTTCCCCAAAAAATCCTTCCTGTTCATAAGAGGTGCTTAAAGATGAGACTATAGGAAGGGTTTGGATCAGCCTGCCATCAGTGACCAATGCTGACCAGAACTGGAAAGCACCAGATAGGCAGACATTTGCTGCCCTCTTTTGGAATATGTAAGTGAAGATTCAGAGGATGATTCAATGTGGTTTTGTTTCTGTCAGATGTTTCCCTTTGCTGCATTCCTCACAATCCATGAATTTATGGTCAACTTTTTCACCTACTGACTTAAAAATTAATTGCTGTTAGGTATTTAAAATTCCATCCAAAAAAATATATTTTTGAGATGGATTTTTTAGGTACATTTGGTCATTTAGGTACATTTTTAGGTCATTTGGATACACTGCACACATTCTTTAATAACTGAGTTATTGAGCATTTATTTTAATGGATACCTCTAGTATTTTTCTATTAATTTTAATAAAATTATTTTATGCAAATTTGTGAAGTATGTGAAGTGTCCTTGAAAAACTAATAGAGTTGATGTTTCTATTTTAACAGAAAAAATAATTCATAGAGAGTGGTAGTGTCTCTTTATGCATAATAACCATTCATTATTTATTCTTTACTGATTCTAACCTCACTTTGACCTGACTGACATTTCACTAAATATTAGAACTAATAAAATGACAATCAAATGAGAGGCCACATAAAATTTTAATCTGAAATATTACAGATTATCAAAATTGTCACCACCTACCAACACAGCAAGGAAATTATCAGAAGCCTATCAGAGACTTAAAGTGGGGCATCAGGACAATAGAAACAGGATATAGTGCCCATCAAGGTCATCAGAACTGTACCAGAAAAAAAAAAAAAAGGCTGTTTGAAAAGAAAGCAATGAGGAGTGTTTTGAAGCAGTTATGGTAGTAAATTAGGGAGCTTCTACTAAGTAACATAGGTTGCTAAAGATAACATCATTCAATGGACAAAGAAAAGTCCATTTACACTACAATCACTGTACACACAAGTTAATCGGTACCAATATTTTTTTCTGGTCTTTTTTTTCATCTTTTGATCTTTTCATTTTTTCTGTATATGACAGAAAACAATTTTGCCGTTGTTGAAATTTTTGGATATGAAAACCTCAATGAAATTAAATGAGCCTTTCTTATTGTTAAAAAAATACTATCCTATACCATTTTAGTACAGGATAACATTTCCATTGTTGTTCTTGAATGAACATGCTATGTTGTAAAAACATAATTGGGCAATTCCTTTTGTTATCAAAACCTCCATAAAAAGTGCTTTATTAAAGACTACTCTAAAATAAATTCTCTGTTATATCACAGGTCTCAATCTGCAAGTTAGATCCTGAAACCACTATTTCCTGTGTTTACGTAGTAGCTCTTGGACTTTCATGCAACATCTATTTTATGTATAGATCAGCCTCTATCAAGCTTTAAATTCTAATTCTGCTGTGTATTTAAAATTTATGAGACATTTGTGAGCTGTCTAGTTCTGAGTCAGAGAATATAGTTATTATGCTGTGGGAGTTTAGAATTACTGGTGTGATTTTTGTCATTGAGACTACTAAAGTAGGTTTAATATTGAAAATTATTTATCAACATCATCAAATATGATGAACAGGATGATAAGGAACTACCTTTTAGAAGTTAAATTTCAGAAGTTATATATTGACAAATTTGGCACATTCAGTGCAATGGCTGTACACTATTCAAAAGAGCAAAGCTCTTATATAGTATGTTTTCAAATCAGGGCTTACTGAGAGGAAGTTAAAAAGATACACAGAACTCTAAAGCTTCCTTGGATTATATACAGTGCTAAAATATTTCTTCTCCATTACTTACAGTTATTAGGCTTCAACCTTAGAAATATTTTGTCTTTAAAATACAGAATTACAGTTATACATTATATGGGGTTTTTTTCAGTTTAAATATTTTTCTCATTGCTCAGAGGGACCAAGGAGCTAGGTCAATCCTTACAATTACCCTGTCATTTTCCTTGCTGATTCTGGAGCTAGTAAGAATAACAGTGTTCCTTTCTGTTCACTTTAAAAATTTTGAATCATTTAATCCCTTCCATAATTTCTTTTTTGCCACAGTCTTTTTTGTAGTTCTCAGCTAACAGTCTTAATTAAACTAGAACAATCAAATCCAGACTGAGGATATTGCTAAAATATTGTTTTGGAAAACCTGAAATATATTTTTATTGCCCACTACATGCCCATTAACCTCGTTTATTTGTTATTTACCTGTTTGCTACTATATTATGCACACTGTGTTGAAGGAATTCTGACCAAACTGTGTAAGTCCATTAACTGTACAGGTCTTTAAAAAATCAGTGTGTTTTTTTAATCTTCTACAGAAACTCAGTGAATAATGTTAGCCTAAGCCTACCAAGTGAAAGAAAGGAGCACTTCATTTACCACAAACACAGCTCTCTCTGATTGTTCTAACTCTTGAAATCAAGAGAAGATTTCCCTACAGTTAAAGAAATATGACTGGGTTTAAGGGGATTCTGCAAAGATTTATTAGTTTGTCAACTATCAGTACTAGAAATCTACTGAAGATTTATCATCTGCTATCATAGAAAATTATTTTTATTTATTTTTTACTTCCATTTTGCCTGAAGTCAGGAATTTAAAAACTTTCTCAGCAATAATAAGAGCATAATTTCTGTCAGTGGCACTTCCAAATGCACAATCAGTCATTCTCATCAATAAACTATGATGACTTTAGAAAGTGGTATATGGAGGAAAGAGTATAGAAGCCACAGTACTGACAATCTCAGGCAATACATCATTACAATGTCCTCCAAGGCCATCAGTGGAATGGCTCATCTACTGTCTTTACAATTCCCCATGTAGCTATTCAGCAGAACTGATTGTGATAAAGAATTTGTATAGGTAGCATTAGAGTTTCCATAAAAGATCTTAATAGCTAATGTTGTAGTAGATGTTATAACCCTATTTTGAACATATCTTTTCAACTATACCTGCAAAAATTACAGGTACATGGCTGCATTGGTAAAAAGCAGACATTTGTGTTTCCACATAAAATTTGAGTGTATGTATATTTACACTTAGAGATTTTGGCTTTTTCCTAGAGTGATGATAAATATCATAATTGAAGCAACAGCATCTGTAGCCAGAATGGACTTATTATTTACCTGACATATTCAGATTTTATCTGCTGTCATTTGCCAACTGTAACATGAAACTTTCTAAACATGTAATGACTATTGTATCATAAAATTATATTTTTATTTATGTGGTATGTAAGCCTTCCCTGTTCCTATGAAGAGGTGCATTTTTTCCCCACAAAGTAGTTAATTGTTGGCTTCACAGTTCAATTTACTTATACCATAAATTGCATCCTGCCTGAATATAACATAGCAACAAGATGTCAATATTCATGAAGACATAAGGATACCACATACACTATAAACTTGAACCACCTTAGTTCTTTCAGTAATGTGCTCGTATCTTTAGGGTCATACCTTTTAGACGTCTCAATAACCTCAGAGAAGTAAAAAGACATATATAGTGCACTTCCAGGAGACACATGATGAGTGCTGTTTCATATATGCAGTGTGAGCTGTGTCTCTCTCCAGAGATCTTCAAGGGTTTAGGATAATGGGAAGGCAAAGAGAGACAGAGAGAGGTGAACCACAGCTGTCAGCTTTTTTATTCCTAGTTCTGGTTTGCTTAAGGGTTTTAAAACTGTCACTAAGATCAAAAGCCTAGCACTTAAGACAGCCCTCAGGCAGTCAAAGAACAACACTTTCATGTTTAGTGCCTCCCACCAGAATTCATAATATACAGGCTGCCTATCCTTTTGTACTATTGCAGCATTTCCTAATTGGGTATAATGGATACTAGTAAATGTGTATGCCATCAGACTTCCTGCAAATCTTCTGTATCTACCCATTAAAAATATGTGAAGATATATGTCAATATACAGAGGAATACAATATACATTTAATAACTTCCAAATGTCTAGTTCTGTTTAGCTACCCTCTACAAAGGAAACTTCACAGGACTGCAGGTTCTTCTAATCCTGGAAAAAGTCATGCCCATGGAATTCTTTGCTATTCCTGTTCTTCTGTATTGGCAACCTGTCTTAGAAATTAGCTGCTGACCATCCCACTTTGAAACATAACTATCAATATACGTATGAAGATGCATCTGGATGTGAACCACAGATACCATCCAGAGAGGTTACTGGATAAAATCTCTGAGACATCCACTAATCTTATTTGTAAGAACTCTTCCTATCTGTTGTTGATTTTCTGTTTTTTTATTGAGTGCAACTCACTCTGGCAGGTATCAAGACAAAATTCACATTTAAATAGTGGTAAACCATAAGTGTGTTCTCTTAATGTAACCAAACATAAGAGGGATAAGTAGAGAAGACTGATAATTTCTTGACAGCTTTTCTGGGCCTGTATTTCTGATCCATTGTCAGAAAAACAAAAATAGGTTTCAAACAATATTCCCAGAAAGAAGATATTTTCATTTCCCTCTGAAGTAAACTCTTTCAAAATGAAAAATGAGCAAATTACTAATATCAAGGACTTCATCTACACAACATTCTTCAAAAAATATTATTTCAATAGCTAAAATTCTTAGAAGTGTAGAATATTTTAGCACTATCATAATGTTTTTTGAAAAAAAATTCAAACATATTTTTTCTTAAAAAAAGAAAAAATTAAAAGAAAAATTACAGGCAGCCAGTTTTAACTTCACATTTGAGTACATGTTGACTATGTTCTAATTCCTAGTAAAGTGTCTTCATCAGAAACCATAGAAAGTGCACCCCATGGAGCAGACAAAGTAGCATTTATTCAGCTCTATGATGACATTACCCATGGTCTAGCCTTGGCCACTCATCTCCTGGGTCATTCTGAACAAATTGATCCATTTTTGTCCTTTTCTATAAAACAGACAATGACATTAGCTCCTTTGGGAAGCTCTCCAGCTTCTCCTGATAGAAAAGGTTGTTAGGCTGTAACTTACAGCCTCATCAGAACCAAAATAATTTCTTTATTGATTGTCATTGAAAGTAGCTTTTTCAGAACTTCCAGTTTTTCTTTTAACACTTTCAAAATTCCAGTCATTTATGCTGACTCATATGTATTCCTGTATATCTGTATAGCACCCAGTATCAAGATATTTGCAACCTGATGGAGTGCAACAGGGATCTTAATAACAGTAAAGTGTAAGTTTAAAGAGGTTTTTGAAGTCCAATATTAGGGCAAAAAATTTTTTTCAGAATTTTGACATTCAGAGTGACTGTTTCTCAAAAGGGAAGGTTTTCCCATTTCAGAGAGATGCTTAACCTCTGTGTGGAACTACAGTTTGGATCATGACAGCCTTTTGTCAGTGTAAAATTCTAGTCATTGTATGAAAACTATTGATGAAGAGGAATCTATGGTAATTGAGATACAAAATCTATTTCAGTGCCGTTTCATTATCAGTTTTGTATGCATTTGCCAGAGCTTAGTGTTTTGGTATCTCGTATCCTTCCTGACTTATTTCTGTCATGACATGTTAGTTGCAATGCAGTATAACAAGCAGTGTCTCAGTAACCCAGTACAATCCAGCAAAACATGATACATAGAAAACTTCACTGGAGTGCTCTTTCTCCCTTCTACAAAGATCACACAATCTGACACCTGCAGTCATCTCAATTTGAATGAGTAGATGACACTGCAAGGCAAATGGAACTATGATGTTATTACAGGACTTGAAATGTGTGAAGTATATTTTTCTAATTCTACACAGACTAACAAAAAGCAATAAACCATTCAGGTAATATGTGAAACAGTCAAACTGTAAAAATTTCACAGAAGTTATGTAAGGGAATTTTCTTGTAGTTTGTTAGATTCCTTTCATGAAACCTTTAAACTAACCAAAAGTGTTAGAGAAAAGCTCTGAGCCTGTCTTTTCTGTACTGCATCATAGTAAACCACAAATCATTATTCCTGTGACAAAATATCTCAAAAAAAAATCAATCAAATTATATAGTTACCAATTAACTACACCTCCAAAATACATAGTTTTAAGATAAGTGTGTAAGAAAATGTGTTACATAACTGTCATAACCTTTGAATCAAAACTCTTTTAAGAGTTTATCATAATTCTAATAATTTTTAAAAAGTTCCAAGAGGTTTATACATTTTCACTTGATTCAAAATGAATCCAGGGTTTGGTAGATCTGGGTGTCGTTTTCTACCCTGGTCTAAATTCCAGATATGTAGGCTCTTAGTGTTTCCATTCTCCACTGCAAAAATGGAAGAAGAATCCTATACTGTTGCTGCCAGAATAAGTGGGTCTAAAGGACCATAATTTCTCACCCCTTCTTTTTGGTGAGTCCTCAGTTTCCCTGAACAATGTGCCCGCTCAGACAGATGACAAGGAGCAGATACAGCACAGCACTGCTCAACCTCGCCCTTGCAGAGCCTTTCTGCCACACTGCATGATTGAAGGAGTTACATAAAGCCAGAGCACGACTTAGTTGAGAGCCAAAGCCAGGGAAATGCCCTTAAGGTCTAGAATTTGCAAGCCAGCTGGCATGTAAGTCTGACAAAACTGTCTCTGACCTCTGAGAACATAAAGCTGTTCTCTACTTTTTCCAAGTCCTGAGTGGCTGATCCTAGCAAAACTAGTCTGTCTATTGCAACTCCTTTTCCCACTTACGCTTAGTTTTATGTTTAGTTAGATATTAATGAATTTGAGTTTGATATTTACCTTTGGTAAGGAGAAAAACACCCCTTTCTTAATGAAGGGTGTCAACTATTTATTCTTCAAACATTCATCATGTAATTTCCTAAACTTTCAAGACATTTGGATCTCACAATTGAGTGCTCCTCCCCAATTACCAGCAATTATTTAATTTGTGCATGTACAAAAACAAAACATATAAAGAAGGAATTTGCATTTAAACTATTTGAAGTACTCATTAAAAACACTTTTTGTAAATCTCTGGGAAAGAATTCCTTCTTTCATTTTTCAGAGCCTGAAAACATTCTGGACACATGAAGTGAGTGAAAAAGTGCCCATCTTAGCATTCTAGACAAGAAGCCTATACACATTTTTTTACATGTAAGTTGAAAGCAATGTCAGGTGCATTAGACTATAAACTCTAATAGAATTGTGGGGTTTAAAGCTATTATATCTGGAAAATACCCAGTGTACCTATTGATGCCTTTTAGCTATATTCATTATTATTACTGCAGAAGTCTGTGTTATAAAAGTTCTGCCTGATGGTTCAGAGCTTTGTCATGGAAGGCACTGTACATGCAGTGTGGTAAAAGCTTCCAGTGGAGACATGTGAGAGGCTACTAGCAGTGCTAACAAGTACAAAAAAGACAAGATGGGAGAACTGGAGTAGGAGCTCTAAAGAAAGAACATTGTGTCATGTGGCCCAACTGTAAAATAGAAAAATTGCATGCAATTATTTTTCCAAGCTGAGTGTGATGATGTGAAAGGGACGAACTAATGATGATGCACTCTGCTTGTTAGAGGTATTTCCTTCCTGCAGCTCAAGGTTACAAGTGCTCTTTGCTTGGCTGTTTTTTCTTCCTTCCACTAGAAATGTGATGGTTACAAATAAATTCTGTAAACAGGGAGTTAATAACACTCCAAAGACATTATGAAATAATTTTAGTTCCTAATGCCAGACATTCAGTCTTGGTAATATTTTTTTTCCTGACTACAAGCATCCTGTATTGATTGATTAATTATTCTACCAATGAACTAACAAATATTGACCTTATAGAGTTGAGCAGCATTTAGCCAAAAGTCAGTAACCGCATCGATCACTTAATGGAACATCAAAGCTCAGCATCTCTGACAGTTTTATGTCATTCAGCAAAAATCTGTCAATGTTTTGATGATACCTTGACCTTTCTTATTAAGCATCCTTGGAAGAAAACTAAGAGCAATAATAAAATTAAACCTGTGGATAATACTTTGTTGTCTATTGTAAAACAGTCACTGCCACAGAAATGCTTCCTGCAGACTTACCTACAGAGTCAGCCTGTTTTTTAGAGACTAAAAATACCATTTTCTAGTTCTACAATCAGGCACATTTGTATGATATACAAAAGGGATTTTCTGACACCAGAGTATTATGAAAAAATAAGGGGAAGGTGCTGGTACATGTATCTAAAAAAAAAAAAAAGAAAAGAGCCCAAACCCACAGTTTCAGAATAGGACTGTGAAGCCTCCTTAACAGCTAGGGATCTGTCTGTGCAGCTGTCACGGCAGCAATTCAATTCACCCTGCCTGTGCACAAGAGCTATTGCTAACATCACTAATCAGGTACATAGAACAGGGTTACTGCTGCAAGCCCTGAGCAGATACAGAGAACACCCTTGCTAAGCTTATTTACTCTGCTTCTAGGGTACGTTTTCAAGCTCTAAAGCTAGCTAATGTGCATTTTCACACACAGCAAAGATCGCAATCATGTATGACTGAAAGCATAGATGTACCCTGAGGGGATTAGCGAGAGGCAGATGATGGGGATGGTTTTTGCACAGCTTCCCTCTGCAAAGAAACAGTGTCCAGAGTGTGGCTAGCACCTCAAGCCAGATCTCCTGACTTCGTCAAGCTAATGTCGGTCATTAGGATAGTGAAATACCCCAAGTTATATAGCTACCCCAATATTATTTTATGCAGAAGTAAACTTCAGTTTACAAAAAATAAATCCCAGATCCATGAGTGACAGGTGCAGTGGAACAATGACAAAGGACGCACCAAAGTTAAACTGGGATAAAAGGAGGAGGTAGAGGATTATCACTTCAGTTCCTTAACCCCAGCAGCTGAAGTAGTTCCTCCCCTTGCAAGAAACAAGCCTAGGAAATTCCCTTCTTGTTTTAAAGAGGGCTCACTCTAGTCTTCTTGTCTTTATTATTCAGGTGTAACTTGCCTAGAGAAACATGCTGTAGAAAGCACTGGCATTCTACTGGTACTTACTTATCTAAGTAGCTCAGGAGGCTCAGGCTAGAGGTGCCTTCCCAGCTCTGAATCTATTGCTTCATTAGGCTGGTTTACAGAAAAAACTAGTCCATCAATCCCTTTCCCTAATTTTCAAATATGTTCCTTTCATCCCAGCCTGAAATGGATAAATATACACTGTTGTGATATCTCCTACTCAATACTCTTGCACAAAGAAACATGTAAGTAGGGCCCACTTGAATTCTGAGAAATGATAGAGTTCTACTGAAAGCCAAAAGAGACAAAGCAAAGAATTGCAGTCCCAAGGCTTGGGAAGGCTTTCATCACAACAATCTGGGTGTAAGAGAGCTCTGATTCAGCCCCCTGAATATGTTGCTTCTGGAAGTCAAGACTGCTACCACAGAGGTGTCTTAATGATCATTATTTCTTATTCACTGACACAATAATTCATAATTTCAATTATTCTTGTCATTTCACTGGGATCTCATGAAAAGGCCCTGGGTTGGGTGCAATCTTTCTTTTTTACTACAGTCAAGTCACATCCAGGTTGCTTTTTTTTGCACTGAGTGGCTGATTTTTACTGAAAAGAAAAATTTTCAGGCTGCATTGGTGAGCATTTCAAGTATTTTGCCAAGAGAACATTTTAAACTTGTTGCCAACTAAATTGCATGCATGAGTTACCAAGAGAAAATGGCACAGTTCAATAACAAATTAGATAATGCTTGTGGCTCAATAAGACTCTGAGCACTCAGCTTTTATATCTGCTAATGATGCAGCCCAATTTTGGGCACCCAAGTAAGAAACTAGATTTTGAAAACTTCCCAGTAACCAGCAAGCTTTAAAAAATTAACCCTAAGAAGACCTGAGATTTTTGAAAATTATGTCATTCAGTGTCTCAAATCCATCACACATACTTTAAAAATCTACCTCAATTTTCTCAGTACAAGTCATTGTATATAATATTTCTTTGTAGCCTGTAGTGTTGCAAGGTAATTAACAGTTTATGAAAAACTACAGTGCTGTAGAAACCCACCTTATGCACTAACAGAGTATTAAACATTATCACCGTTTCCTGCATTCCAACTTAGGGTGTAATTGTCTCTTTCAAAGCCTTTTCTACTGGAAGAAAATCATAGATAAATGAGCTGTAAGTTCATTCCTCCTGTCCATCTCCTAACCTTAAAGCACAATGGACTCTAACTTGTATTATTTTGCATAAATAGTGGAGGCTAAACACACTGCTGTTTTTTAAAATTCAGATATATTCTTTGTTCTAGTTGTTCAAAATTGTAAGTCTATTTCTTATGATATTCAAATTCATTGTGTGTGAAGACATACAATTCCCCATTTGTTTGTTTCTATTATACTAAGTAACACACCTTATTTAAGAGTTTTATCTGAAATTACAGCATGGAGCAGAATTCTGGAAACAGACAACCCGACTTCCTAAATTGTCTATAATCTAGAATAATAACTAAGCATTTTACCACACACGGTATAGATGAAATTGTATGCTATTATCAGTATCTGGAATAAAGGACACTATTTGTCTGCTGCCCTACAACAGATATTCATGTCTGCACATTCACACAGACACACACACGTGCACTTCCATCTACAGAACTGAAGAGATATTATTTAAAACCACTTCCAAATGATGGAGGTTTTTTTTTTTTTTTTTAATCATCCTGCTACATTTAATATATGCTTTGTGCACAAAACTATATCAAGAAGGGAACTCAGTTGAAAATAAATTGTGCTGTTGTTCTTTTCTTGAGTGTTAATTTGCTTCTAAATTTTCTATATGTACCCTCTTTAAAATGGTACATTCTGTTTCTATTTTACTGTATTCAGCAATCAGTGTCAATTACTCTTGGTAACCATGGCAACAAGGCAACTAACTGTTCTTAAATCTTCATTTGTCCACTATTTTTACAAAATACTATACAGTTAAGAATGTTTTCTTAATAAATTCATAGTGAAAAGCTGGAAAGAACAAATACATAACCTCTTTTAACAAATAATATATTGGCAATATATTCTCAATATAAACATATTTTCTCTTCCAGATTTAAACATTCTTTAGGAATTAACCAAATAGTAATAGCAATTTCACAGTTTTCAGGATCTTCAAGACTATACTCAACAATTTTTTTATTTCTTGTATGCATTTAATACCTTCCCAGAAGACCTGTGGAATCTTTTCTGATATTAGGAGTTTATCATTTGTAATAGTCTACTTCTGGATGATTACTAATATCATAAGAAAAATAGCTGAAGACCCTAGCACGAGCTTAGTTCTCCAATTTCTTTTGGCAGCCTCAAAGGTGAGTAAAGTATACAACAGTATAAAATTATTACAGCTAATTCTGTGATTATTCTGAGCTCCAGTCCAGGCATAAAAAAGACTGTGATATTTGTGTAAAGAATCATGGACTTGATACGGGCAGATCAGGGCAGATCAACATGCAGCAAAACTAAAAACAGTTATGCCATGAAGTGGGAAGACTGGAGAAAAGGTTTTGTATTCCAGTAATCATGGAAATCTGTACTTAGCTATCAATGCAGCAAACTATGTAGAAGGAAAAAATAAATGAATGATTATGTGCATCTATTCGGTTTAGAGACAAGAGAAACCCAATTTCCTTTTCAAATAAAAGCACTGAAAAAATGTGAGGTATTAAATGGATTTCATGACCAGTTTTTGCAGGGTGAACTCCTTAGGAATGTATTGGTTTTTAATGATACAATAAAGTATGCAAGCCTTGTTGTGATGTGTGCAAAAATATTTCCTTATCGCAACATTTTATAAAAATACAAGAGTTTATGCATTTATCCTGTTTAATACCAGACACTATGAATTTAATGCTGCAAAGTGTGCAGTCCAGTTTTACTTTTCTCTTCTTCAGCCATCCACTTCATACCACTGTGAAGTTCTCAAAAAATGTTTGGTTTCTTTTCACATAGTACAAACTGTACACACACACACACATACTTTGTGCACATGAATCTAGGAAATATCAGTTTGTGAGATAAAGGGCTGTCAAAAAAATTTGAATTGAATTAAATTGAAGCAGGCCTTTCAGAATGGAACTTTTTTTAGCTCTAAGCAGATATTTCTGTACTCTGTCCCTAGTAAATCTCACAGAGGTTTGGATTTGATTAGCAGAAAAGGCACTTGTGGCTGCAGTGTCTCATGAAACCTTCAAGTGCATCTCAATAGACAGTGTCATAGCTGCCCACCAGTCCTTGCTACAATCTGATTTTACGCATATAAGATAAGCAAATGGAGAAATCTGCACAAAAATTGAGCACTCTGGGTATAGGTGGTGATAGACATGAAGATTTGGTTCCAATTATTCTCTCTGCTTTTTCAGATTTGTGTATTGTTAATTTTTTTTTTTATGATTATTGAAAGGAGTTGTTAAGTCAATGAATAACTGATTTGTACAAGAAATTCCCATCTTACATATTTTTTTACATAAATTTGGGCCTGAAATAAGATCTTGTAAGTTTCACAACTGCTTTTCGTAAATATGCAGTCTAAATTCAATCCAGCTTGGAATGAGCACCCAATTCTTGCAAAACAGACACTTCTTACTGTTTCCTGCCTTCCTACTTCTAAATCTTACCAGTTTCATTGCACTAATTCTTCCAAATCTAGGTGTAAACAGGTCTCTCATAAGACTTCCTTGAATTTACCCTCATCAAAAATTTTCTCCCTGATATAGGGATTAAATAAAAATGTATTCTGACAATTTATGATTTATACTTTATGAAAATAGGGTTTGTTTCCCCTGTCAACCACCTCCTGCCCGCGCCCCCTCCCCCACTTTTTTTTTCTTTTCCCAAAGGGAAGTGAATATCTATGATGTTGTCAGGTTGGTTACCAAGATTACTATTCTACATTTGGGGAACTGAAAGCAATATCAGTATTTTCCATTTATCAAGTGTTCCCTTATGTAACATTTCAAGGAAAATTTTACAACTCCTGCTGGGGTATAGCTGAATCTCTTTCTATCATTGCATCTGAGAAGGAATGAAATTTAATGGTAAAATGTACATTGGAACCTAGAAAAAGACCACTATAATACTGTCATTGTCATACCATTACAAGGATTTTATAATGTACAGCTACTGCTTTTCTCAATTGATATCATGTAGGGCTCGACTAATGAAATGAGACATGGAACATAATGCACCAACTAGATGCTGGACAAGAAACAGTAAATGGATCATGAATCCAGCCCCCCTAGCTAAAGCAGTCAAAACTCTGAATAGCAAAGAGACTAATGCTTTTAGCCATTTTCCCTTCCAGTTATAAGCCATAAAAATCCAGCACTGAAGTGTTTCTGTTATCTGGCTGCCCACCCTATTGTGAAAGCTGTGCTCAGAAGACAGCCATGCTCAAAAGCATTTGTTTTAAAATGAGTCACAGCAACACAATAGAGATGCAACATGCAGATTAAGTTCAAATCCATTGCAGAAGTTGTGGCTTCCATCAGTATATTCCAAAGTACAAGAACTGCTCACAGTTCAAAGACCCTTTCAAAAGAGAAAAGACAGACACGGGGAAGGTCAGTGTCACCCCAAATCCAAGCAAGATCATGAAGGAGTTACTCCTGAAAACTATGCTAAGGTGCATGGAATATAAGGACATGATTGGTAATAGCTGACATGACTTCACTCAGAGGTAAATCATGCCTGATAAATTTTGTGGCCTTCTATGATGAGGTTGGGGCATTAATTGGCAAGGGAAAACACATCATCTAGTTACATTTGTGTATTTGACACTGTCCCACACTATATCCTTGTTTCTAAACAGGAGGGAATGGATTTGATGGATGGACATCATAGAAAAGGAATTGGATGGATTGTTGCACTTAGATGTGATCAGTGGCCTGATGCCCAAGTGGAGGCTAATGACATATTCCTCAGGGTCAGTTTTGAGATTGGTACTGTCTTACTTTTTGGTGAAAGGGACAGTGGGATTGAGTGCACCCTCTGCAAGGCTGCAGACAGCTGTGTGGGGCAGGTGAAACTGACGGGAAGGAATGCCATCCAGGAGAATCATGACAGGCTTGACGTGGGCCCATGCAAACCTCATGCAGTTCAACAGCACCAAGTCTTGCACTTGGGTTGGGGCAATCCCAAGTAGGCATAAGTACAGATTGGGTGGAGAATGGATCCAGAGCAGATCTGAGAGGACTTGGGGGTGCTGTGGGTGAGAGGCTGGACATGCCCCAGCCATGGCACTCCCAGCCCAGAGAGCCAAACGTGTCCTGGGCTGCATCCAGAGCCCCGTGGGCAGCAGGGCAGGGAGGGGATTCTGCCCTCTGCTCTGCTCTGCTGAGAGCACCTGAGCACTGCAGCCAGAGCTGGAGCACTCAACATAAGAACCAAGATTTGTTGGAACAGGTCCAGAGGAGGCCATGAAGATGATCGGACGGCTGGAGAGGGTGGGGGGGTTTCTGCTGGGAGAAGAGAAGGTTCCACCTAATAGAGGGCTCCCAGTACTAGTGGGGTCCTACGAAGAACCTGCAGAAGGACGTTTTACAAGGACAGGTAGTGATAGGGCAGGAGGGAATGCTTTTTAATTAAAAGAGGGTAGGTTTAGATTAGATATTAAAAAGAAATTGTTTACTGTGAGGATGGAACTGGTTGACCCAAAGAAGTCTTCTTGACCAGTTCTTGGGAGTGATTCAGACCAGTCTGTATCATAGAATCATGGAGTTGAAAGGGACCCACAAGGATCACTGAGTCCAGCTCCTGACACTGCACAGGACAACCCCAGGAATCTCACCATGTGCCTTAAAACACTTTTTGAACTCTGACTCCTTCCCTGGGAAGCCTGTTCAAGAGCCCTACCACCCTTTGGTGAAGAAACTTTTCTAAGAATCTAATCTATGCATCCCCTGACACAGCTTCATGCTGTGCCCTTTGGTCTTATCACTGTTTACCAGAGGAATGTGGCTTTGAGAAACCTAATGTGGTGGAAAGCCTCCCCTCCCATGGCAGTGAGTTTGGAATTGGATGATCTTTAAGATCTTTTCCAATATAAACCATTCTATGATTCTATGATATTAATGTGCCACAGTAAGTAAACAGACAGCAATACTTGGAGTTAATTGTGATTAACTTGTTGCTACTCTTGTTCTTCCGAACAAATTTTAGAATTTAGTAAACATACCAGCATTGATAAAATTTCATCCCTTACAGTGAAGTGGCTGTTTTTAAAGCACCAAATATCCTGCTACATCTCTAGCTCTTTGGCTAAGTTGCATATTATAATCATTTTTAGGAAAAAAGGGGTTTTATTTAGAAAGAAATAGAAATTTCATAGCTCCTCACAGGCTGAATGAAACCTTCAAAGTTTAAGATAACTTTGAGGTATACCTATAGTCTTTCTACAGGAATTGACAGTTTTTCTGGAGTACTGGAAGAACATTCTTTTCTTCTCTACAAGCGCATATAATTGAGCACATTAAAAAAATAGCAATCTCTCTTTAAGCCTCTCCCTAATGTAATTGTTGAAGTTCACAAAAGATCAAAAAGCACAGAGAATGAACCAAAGCCAGACCTCCATAGTCAAATTTTACAGTTATCTTGTTTTTTTCTTGACTAAAACTATCAAGATCTAAATTCTTGTCCAGGGGGTCCCAGACAACATAAATACAATCGCAGTTTCCTCAAACTTAAAATTAAATGCTTCAATGCTAAAAACCTGTCATGGTTTAAGCCTAGCTGGAGATGTAACACGACACAGCCCCTCATTCAAACTTTCTTCTCTTGCCTCCCACCCTGGAAATGAGGAGGAGAATTAAAGAAAAACTTGTAAAAGAAGAAGAAAATGGTCAGATAAGAACAGTTTAATAATTTATACTAATGGAAAATGCAATAATAATGGTAAATAATAATAGTGATCACAAAAAGGAAACAAGCAGGTGATGCACAATGCAGCTGCTCACCACTCACTGACTGATGCCAGATTCCCCTTCCCAAACCCAGATCTGCTGTGTATCCAGTGACTCTCCCCAGTTTATATCCTGGGCATGACATCCATGGTGTGGAATATTCCTCTGGTGAGTTCAATCACCTGTCTTAGCTAGGCTCTTTCACAGTCAGTTTTGGGATTTTGGGGAGGTTTTTTGCATACCTCCTCACTGGCAGAGCATGAGACAAAGGAAGAAAGTCCTTGACTTAGGATAAACAAGCCTTAGCAAAAGCCCAAACATCAGTGTGTTATCAACATTCTCATTCTGAATCCAAACCACAGAATTTTAGCACCTACTGTGAAGAAATTAGCTTTAACCTAGCTGCAACTAGGACAAGATCTCGTTAAACTGCTTGATTTTTCAGAGGTGGCAAGAATATAAAAACTTAAAAATTATTTGTGTAACACCCAATTCTAACCAAAATGCTTTCAAAATTTGAGTCTTCACTAGAAGGAGGTAATGATCTGCATAGAAATAATAATGGGCACTGCTGGATCATCCTGACTTACATATCTACTGCACTTTCCTAAAGGCTATAAACTTTAATTAGTCCCTAGAGCTAATTAGGGGTGAGAAAATGCAATTCCTCTGTTAATAAATCTTTCTCTGAATAGGGTTTTTTATACTAAGATAAATCAAAGACAAATAGCATCATCATAGTTCTTTAGAATACAGGTTTTATTTTGCAGAAGAAAAATGTGTCTTCCTAAAACCAGGGAAGGTTTTTCTTTCAGAGAACTACCATGTTTTCCTATGCTTCTGAGTTATTTACTCTGTGTTAAAGCATCTGTATCAGCTTTTACCTTTCCAAAATGTTGTAACACACTTAACTGTATATTTTTCATAGTATTGTTAGGATTCTTCAGTGTTTGTGTTACTAAATTTTACTTCAGCTGAAAACTAAAACAATTGACTTTTGCAGTTTGCATTTACATTGTCTAAATTATGACACATTTGATGTGGGTGCTTCACTGCAGCCTAAAAAGAAAAAATATTCCCAGCATTCATAGGGTTTTTAAATTTACCTATATGCTCACTTTTATGCTGCTTTGAAGAATGCAGGACAATCGAATTTCCCTAATAGTGTATTTTTCACTTTCTTTCTACTCCTTTGTATACTGTTACTAGGCTGAAAAAAATGCTATTTTGTAGTTATTGAAGTAAATAGCAAACCCAAATTGTGTTTGAAAGCACTGAGTTCCAATACTTCTTTTAAAATCAAACTGTAGCATGCATACAAATATCATATAAAACACTCTGGATGAACGCTGGCTGTGGTAAGAGCAAGTCACATGAGAATAGAGGTTCTCTTTTTCATGGAATAGTGATTCTCTTTTTCATAGAACAGTGATTCTCTTTTCCATAGAACAAGGATACTCGTTTTCATAGACAGGCTGCTAAAAGGCACAGATCTATGTAACATTAAAATCTGGTGTAAAATCTCACATTGTCTCCAATGTCAATACACTTTTGGTTTCTAATTTCATAAATATAAAGCAAATATGAAATTATAAGATACTTGAAATATTTAATTCTTCAAATTCAGATAATAATAAATAATAGATGGCTTACAGTGCTGAACAGTTTATATCATATTCCTTATAAATATGGTCTCCTGAGATTTGGAAGACTCAAATCTAAAAACAGAAGTCGTTTGTTTAAAAAATGAAATAAATCTTTAAATAATGTTTATAAATGGAGAAATGCTGGTAAATAACAAGCAAATAACTCTTTTTTCCAAATCATGTTTTAGAATATATCAATTTGTTTCATATGTAGTTATGTTCATGCATAAAAGTAAACATATCAAGGCTGGTAAAAAAGATCAATTTGCAGAGTTCTCTGCTTATGGCGTTTTTTAAATCTACTCATATTAACAAGAGTACCTAATATCTTGATCCTAATTAGCTCTCAGAAAACTGTAACCGCTTCACAAAGACTTTCTTTATTTTCTCAAAATTGCATGTATTGTGTAGATGTCCTTTTGGGATTTAATGATCATTATGAAGAGTCAGGACATATGGCACTTAATTTTTTCTGTGAGTACTGACCTAATTTCCTCTTATTAGGAACTCCTTATCAGATTGAGATGGAGTCTAACCTCACCACTGAAAAACACCTGTAAGATGATTTGGAGTCATATTACTAATAAAACAGCAGACAAAGATTTCCTCCCTAGAAAATTAGCATTTCCATCCGTCTCCGAATGAAATGACAGGAGGCAACTCCTCTGCATATCAGATATGCCAAAGAGAAAAATCCTATTGCAGTAAAACTAGAGAGCAACCACTGAGATAATTGAATCAGGGTTGTTATGATCGCAAGAGATAAAAACACATTAAACAAATTAGGATATTTTACAGTACAGTATATGATTTAAAATTCACATTTTCCCAACAGAAGGTGATCCATGATGCTTAAATATGGATGTTATAATGCTAACAAAGCTTTAGATTTCAAAGTGTAATTAAATTAAGATGAAAATGTTTTTGAACAAATTATGAAATAAAAATTTGAAACTTTATGCAGTTTTCATGTTCTTTTTCTTCCCACTCTTAAAAAATTTTATTATTAAATCAATCCAAAGGATGAAAAAAAAAAAATTAACCTATAGTTCTGGAAAAATCACAATTTTTTTTTTTTTTCTGTCACATTTGCAATATTTTATACATTTCTCTCCACTTTTTCCTTCAGTGCTTTTTATTTTTTGGCTGTTTCGCTTTTGGTGTTTGGTCCAGACTGGCCTTTACTAAAGCTTATATCATGCAGTTTAAGGTCCCCAGCCATCTGCTATGCTGAATGTTCTGAGTAAACTCAAGATACATGGAAAATGCAAGCATGCAGAAGATGGCTATTTCTGGTGATAGAGAGAGAGACATCCGAGAAAATAAAAAAATAAAGATTCCTTCCCCATCATTCAAGAAGCCAAATCCTCCTTTGGATCATCATAGTTTTGACTGTTTCATTTCAAAGTGAGAATCATCACTGGAAGACAGACAATATGCCAGCAGGAGCCTAATTATAGGGAATCATAGGAAATATCTTGAAACATCTACAATATTCACACAGGCTGTGCTCAGTTTCATTGTTTCAACACACTGGTATTTCCTTTTGGTAGCTAGCTCTGCACAGATTTTAAGAGTCAGGACAAAATGGGAAATTATTTGGTTCATAATTGTGTTTCTCTGAGAGCATCAGACTAAAGATATCTGGTTCCTTTTTAGAGGTTAAGTTTTAGGTGCTCTTTCTCTCTGTTTGGAGAGGTTTTGGCTGCATATGATAGGATGAGGAGTTGTTTTTTCTTTTAAGCAAATATATTTCCTATTATGTATACACTCATTGCTGAATAATTAGGATGCAAAAACTACTGGGAATTACTTATTTATAGTTCCAGGTAGTTGATGCTTCCTGGTTTTCATATGTTTCCATGTTAAGTCCAGAAGAGACTACAGTTTCACAAATATCTTCACATTTCATACTGTGCTTAAGAGGCAGCAAAGACTAAGGCAGAACTCTGACTTCTTTATTGCTTATTTTGTAGGTTGCTTATATATGCTAGCTGGCTGAGGTAGCTACAGAACAAACATATTTTCTATATATTCCTAAAAATCATAGTCAAGGACAAAAGTATATTACAAAATAACAATAAAATGTCATTTTTTGGACATAAAAAGAATAATAAAGTTTATTTTCAGAGTTAAGAACAGCAGCTGAGGAAAATTATAAAGAAATCCAATCACCAAAGTGAGTGATTGCCTTCCCTTGTTGCTATTTCCATCAAGAATAATAAAATTAGAAAAATCAGGAAAAAATAGAAATAATATCTTGATGATAAGCTACCATAATGTTATGTGGCAAGAATAATTGCACTTATCATTTGTTTTGTGCTTATCTTTATGTGACCTAATAAAAATGAAAAAATAAAAAAAAAATAAAAGAACAAATCTGAAATGGGTAATTACATGATAATGGGCCAATGGAAAATACTCCTCTTCTGGTCCTATTCCCAAGTCCTATTCTCATGATGTTGCAGTTTCCAGTTCTGTGCCTGTGGGTGCAATTTTAGTCCAGTTAATAGAAAAATTAAATTCATTCAATTATGTGTGGCACAATTCATACACATTTTATTGCTCTGTGTTTGTTCAAAAATGTAAAGGAGTGATGATCCAGGAGAGAAAGCAATCGAGAAGGCTAATGTCACTGATGTCTCTAGTATGGCCTTGATCAGAGCTCAAGACTTCTCAGGAAACAAATTTTTGGAAGTTAATGATCACAAGTTCTCTTGGCAAGCTGCCTGAGGCACTCAGCTTGTTAGCTGCGAAGTCCCGTATCAAAGAGTAGTCCATTTCCTAAAAAAAAATGTACATTCATAGAGCCTAAAGCTTTGCATCATCTCCAAACGTGATGATTCTCAGCTATCATATCTGCAAACACACTTATAACTTGGTCACACACAGTGGAATTTATCCACACTTACAATTTTTTATGCTGGATAGTATAGGGGCCACAACTGTGTCAGGACTATGTGTCAATCTGCCATGTCTCTAATTTCACTCTTGTTTGAATAAAGTTCAGGCTGTTCTGATGCATATGGCAAACAGGTAGGTTTGTACAGCAGAGCAAAAGGAAGATGTTCAGAACTAATGATACAGCAGGTTAAATCCTACTGTTTTCCTCAAGTTAGATGGTTAGGTGCTCTAGTGGCCACCCAAGAATCAGAAAAATAAATAAAAATGTAATAACCCATATATACTCCTTTTCCTCTTTTGCGCTTTCTTCTGGCATTAGCATCTCAGGTCATAAGCCAGAACATTTTTGTGATCTCTACATGAGTAGGTTGGTCAAAAAGTATTTTAATGTAACTATGTATGGGTTTTGAAGAAAATGGTATATTGCAAACACACTATTTGTAATATGTAATTACAAATTACACATTATGTAATATTTTCCATATACTTTAAAGCAGTACAAGCAAGAAAAGGTGTACATTCTCTGATGCAAATATCTGAAAACACACACTCACAGAGAACATAAGCACCTGAGAGGAAGAAAACTGTGTCAAGTGAAAGGGAAAACAATCTGTTGAAGTTTACTTTCCAGACAAAACAACACATAGAGGGATAAAGCCTGACCAAACCAACAAACAAAAAACTCCATCTAAGATAGATGGCAAGAAAAACAGATCTTCCCACATTCTTGCCTCACACAATTCTTTCTAAGGAGTTGATGTACAGAAGTATTAACAGAGGCAATTATGTGCAAATTAGCTGAATATCACTGATCTGATCCACCTGAACCCAAGATTATGGCCTTTTTACTCTTCATTCATATTTTAGCACTGCAAAGAAGACTAAACTGCATTATAACTTAAAATGGACTAATATAGACTTAGAAACATAGAAAAGAAAATAATTTTGGAGCCCACTGCCTCCTCCATCACCATATAAACCAGCTGTGCCTAGCTACCTCAATGATCCTAAAGGTGACGAAGAAAAAAAATTTTCAGAAGTAGTAATGAATCACTTCCAGTTAGTCTAAGCTGTAATATTCCATAATTTTCTTCACCAATTTAAAATAAACCACTATGTTTAAATTTTGGAATATAATAATATTCAAATTTCAGGATATAAATATGGACCTGTGCTTTTAAAACCTTTAGTGACTGTCCTTTCTTATGCACTCAGGTGAAATTATCATTCTTTCCAGTAGGATAAGGAAAGGACTAAAATATTCTTCTGTCTTAGTGACTTCCACTTTCTGTTCTGTGCCAAAGTAAGGCTTCAGGACTGGTCTACTAATGCACAGGAATGTGTTAGGAGCTCAGCACAAGAATTACTGTGTGAAATTATGACTTATGTTATACAAGAGGTCAGACTAAATTATCATAATGGTCCCTTCTGGGTCTTAAAACCTATGAATAATCGGTGTCTCCATCCTAACGTAGACTGCTACTTCATCTAATCTAGTCATCATCATATTTCCTACAGAGGCTAGCACCTGAGATTTCAGTGGAAATCAAATCCCCTTTCACCCTTTTAATGTAACTAGATAATTGCATAAGGGAAGAAAAATTTCTTCCCAACTCTTGTGTGTTATCATACTGTAAATGAAAGTAAGGTACTTGCTTCCTTTCTTGAAATAAGAATGTTTTATCCCATTAAAAATGTAACATTCTTGAACTTCATATATAGTTAATACATACAGCTGCATCCAGCAACTATTTAGTTGATACTAATTTACCAACCAAAACTTGATTGGGAGTTTTTTGCTGAAGGAAAATTTTCAGCAGCAAAGTAGTCAAGAGTAGGTCAGCCGTAGTTCATGCAATCTTTTCAAAAACTCGTATTATAGTACAGCTGCAAAGAAATGGCAGCCTGAATCTGAAAAAGGGTGTCTTCCCTGGTGTGTCACAGGGTCAAGAAATCCTGTACCAAAACAGAATGCAGAGCTTTGCTGCAAATATTTGTGGTTTTCCTTTTCATGCAATCTTTTTACCCAGTGCTGGAATGCTGCCGTATCACACCCTCAAGATGAAGTATGTAAAAGCTGTGTGGTGAAGTGAATTTTAGCATTTACAATTATGTGAAGACAAGAGATTCTATGAGACCCATGCCTACACAAGGAGCTAGGAAGAGGTATAAGAGGCTAGGAACAGTTTTAAGATTAACTACCAAATAATTAACTACTAAAGTCAATGAAACAGGGAGAGAATGTCAGTCAAATGAAGCAAAATCCCAGATGCATACTTCTACCTTTTTTTCAAGAAAAATTCAGGATGGGTGATTAGCTCTGTAAAGTCTTTAGTTCATTCTCTCAGGTCTTTACCCTAGGGATTAAAAAATGTAATGAACCTAGCAAGATTGTTCAAACAGCACAACCCCAAACATCAGAGCTGTAGTGCAGCAGTTATTATTTTTTTCGGGAGCCCTCATAAAATCCTGATATGCTCAAACTGCTGCTGCTGCATGACAGAGGATCCCTTTTCTATGGTACAGAAATAACCCATGCCACATGTTCACTATTAGAAACTCCTTTTTCATTATTCTTTGCTTTCCTGTTTCTCACAGCACAGTACTATTCAAAGCAATAGTATTTTCCTTACATCTAGAACACAAAGTTTTAATATAAATGAAGTTGCTGCTTGCACTTCCCTAGCATTTTCACTGTATCCACTGAAAAATCTGTGATCTGGAAACCACAGCTAAACAGAGCTATCAGGTGTCAGGAAATATAATTGGACTGACACCTGCACACAAAAGGGACTGGAAGGTAGGGATGAGATGGGAGCAACCATCTGGACAGGGAGAGCCATTTCAATCTTTGTATGAAAGTCTCTGGCACTAAGTCATAATAACAATTCTTCAATTCATAAAGTCTGGTGACATTTCCTTCCTAAGACACATGTTTATAATTACAACAAAAAAAGCATTTCACTTCTATAGAATCTGTAAAACTGTACCAGGAAACAGCTCTGAGAATTCACAGGGTAACAGGTTCCTGTCACACATTTCTATTGCTCTCTGAGAACCCCCAAATGCAGAGTAACCACATGTTTCTTTTCTAAGATTATGGTGATTACGAAAAAAAAAGAAAAAAGAGACAGGAAAACATAAATCAAAAGCTACTTTCATTAACCTTCAATAATATAAACATTTTTTTCTAACTCAAACATGGTATTATATTTTCCAAAGAATTTTATTTTCCAAAATATTTCTGAAGTTACTTATACTTGTAAAATGTCTTATTTTATGTCTTATTTTCTCCAAATATCTACTTAGATGTGTGGAATCACTGCAACGTGAATGGACAGATTTAACAACTCTCTTTTTTTCCTTTACAATACAAATAAAATTTGGATTACCCCTGTTTAAAAATGCATATTGTACATATGTGTATGTCTGCGTGTGTGTAATATTTGTCTATCTGATACATATTCTAACAGCAATTTAAGGTCTTTCTTGGAATTTATGCTACAGGCATTGATTGTGAGTTATTGTCATTATGTATCTTGAAAAAAATGTAAGTTAAAGCATAAGTGATTTCTTTGTATACATATGTATGGAAATTTATAGATTCACACAGAGTCACAGAGATGGAATCTATATTTCCATAACCTCCTCAACAGAGCCCTGAAGGGAGTGAACATATTTAAAGATATTTAATGGTGATTATTACAGTTTAGATTTCGATAAATTAGTGTATTTAACATGAAAAGCTGCCTACCAATATGCAAGGAGACACAAGATAAAAGCATCTATTCTTTCCAATGTTAAGACCAGCAATTCTATATTGCAGCACACCCAAGCTGAACCAGACCATTTCACTGCAAAGCACCTTCAAAATGATCCCGTTTAACAAGTGTGTACACTGAGTCATTGACCTGATCATCTTAGAAAACCATATGTGCTAATGGAGAAAAAAAGACTGGGATTTAACTGGGGAAGTGAGAGAGATGGCCAAGAAAGCACAGCTGCATGAAATATGTTATAAGGAGCTTTGGTCTATTCTAGAAACCACAGAATCAGTGTGGTTTCTTTCTGCCTTCAGCCCAGAGTTCTGGGAGAGCTGCCAAAAGCAAAAAGAACTGTAGGATGCTAGTGAGGCTGATTGGAAAGGAGGAAGATATTTTATTAAAATAAAATGTTTGGGTTTTTTCTCTGAGAAGAGAAGCTGCAGAACATATAACCTGCTGGTAGGGTCATCAAATGATGGAGGAAATTTCTTAGGACTATAGCACTTCTCCTCCCAGGTGGAAACTGGGGAAAAGATCCCATTTCCTCCCAAGTAAACAATGGTCAGAACTGTTGATTTTCTGTGCTCTGTCCTGCAACCAAATTTGGCAAAAAACAACTTTGGAGAGGAAAAGCTTTGGAACAAAGTTGTTTGGAACAAAGATAGTCAGTTAGTAGAAGGAATATTTTTTGGAAAATGAACAGGAACGAGATGAATTTGGGGTGAACAGCTACATCAAAACTGACCATGAGGACTCGGATGTGGTGAGTGACCTCTTGAGTGCTGAGTGAGGAGTGCACTGCTCAGAATATACCTCCCATGTTGGAGGTAGCAAATATCTGCATGGAAAAAGATTTACGAGCAATGGATTTGATGATTAAAAGCTCAGGGAGGCTGAGGCTCCAAAAACAAGCAGAACAAAATCTGCATAACTAAATTAATCACCAGAAGACAGGTGATTATTTCAAGTGGAGGAAAGCAAGCCATGGTTTCATTCAGGAGGAGGAAGGGCAGAGTGCTTGAAGCAAATAGAGCAAGATGAAGACTGTAAGACTCCTGCAGCTTCTACTTCACTTGTGTTCCCAAATAACAAACACACTTCCACTCTCAGCAGTGATACTTGTGTGCTCCTGGAATGAGTTTTGGCAAAAAGTATGACACTAAAGCAACAATGGAAAATAGAAGCTATTAAGCAGTCATGCTGTTATGTCTATTAAAGATGTTATTAGATCTAGAAGATGATTTAGAGAACATGGCAAATGTTAATTTACTCTATATCTTCTGTATATGTGGGGAGAAGGGTCTCCTTCTTTGTATTTTTTATTTCATTCCTTAATCCTAAACTGGTGGCTGAATCACAGCTCTGTAAGAAATTGTGCAGCACTGTAAGATTGAATCTGCAAACTCCATTCCAGAAGCACTTAGTACATGCATAAATCAATTTTTCTCTTAAAAATTACTGTCTATGCTTTGCCAGAAGGAGTTACATTTAAATAAATTCTTCAGAGAGGAATTTGAAGAAGAATTCAGCTGCTAATAAATACAAGAAGTATTTTTAAATAAACAGTAAAGTATGTTCTATTGACTAATATTGTATTAACCATAGATACTCTTCAAAGAAAATAAAAATTGAGTTTAAATAATAATTTTTAAATAAATGTATCCAGAATAAGTGCCAAAATTCAGATTTTAAAAGTGTAGATACTGGAGGTTTGTAGTAGGCAAAAAACATCTCTTAAATGTAAAGAAATAACTCTGATTTAAAATAATAGAAAAAGAAAGCAGTAGCTCTACAATTATACCTGACATCAAAAATGCCCATAAGAAGTTTTCTTCATTCATAGTTTCTAGGAGTTGTACCACAATGAAAGCTCCTCTTTGAGCAGAAGTGCAGGCAGGGGAACAGAGGGGGAAGATGGAACTGTGGGTGACCTTGAAAGCAGAGGCTTTTGTCAACCAGGTACTGCCACAATCCTTGTTCATTATGAAACTCTTCTAAAAGCAGAGTTCTTTTTTGCTATGCGTTTGTCAGAAGAAATTCTGAACATATTTTTTTAGTAGTTAGATTGGCTAAATTAATAATTCTAAAGTATTCCTTCAAAATATTAAAAACTTTCTTAGTCTCAATAATCCAATATTCCACTAATTTCTGCCACTAATCTCAATTATTTATTTCCAACTGTATAACACATGGCAGTGCTCTTATCTTTACTTAATTAGCTTTTTTTTCTAAAGTTAAATTCCTGTTTAAAATTAAAAAGACCATGGCTAGCCATATGCTATTTGTAAATAAGATGAGTATGTTGTGAAAAGTTCATATGCAAATGCATATTGTTGATGCAACAACCATGAGTAATTAAGGCTGTAAATCTGTCGTTGTGATGTACAATAAATGCTTAGCTCAACACTTACTACAAGGGCAAATATGAAAGTGGAAATCTTGTAGATCAGTATTGTTAAGAAAACAACCAAATAATTCCAAACACTACTTAGAGAGCTGTTTACTTTAGGGGAGTTAAACCCTCTATCATAAAATTACCAGCTGAAGATACAAAAAAATTCTGTGATAAATCATTTGTCTGTTGAGAATCACTGTCAAAATTGATACTGCTAGATAATTATCTCTTCAGAAAAAGCAAGCAATTGAGTTACACAGATTGGACATATATTGAAAGTTATTTTGCATCTGAAAATTTTTGCAAATGAAAGGAATGCTTTGATAAGATGATATTCCTAAAATCTTTTTATTTGTGATATATGCACACCTGGGCTGGGAGAATTTTGCTGTGTGCTCCACTTTTCTGCTTGAGATAACTGCAATCTATTTCTGCCAATCTTACTGGACTCATTTGACTTTTATTAGAGTTTCTGCAATATAGATAGAGCCGAGTATAGGTAACAGGAAAGGCCAGAAGAGGCCTTGTACATGTGACATAGCTGCATCTATACACCTGTAAAAAGTCTTTTTCTGTGGCTGGATGAACCACAAAGCGTATCCTCTGTTAAAGGAAGTAGAGAAACTTGAGATTCCTGCAGACTGAAAATCCGTTACTCTCCAGCAGGGTTTTTACTATATACCTTCAACAAAAAGGTTATTTTATTTACCATAGTAGAAGCAAAAAATCCTAGCAGTAATAGCAGTAATCAGAGAGTTAAAGCTGAAGTTTTATGACACCAAAAGAGTTACCTATAGCAATGTAAATGTAAATTACTGGGCTCTAATAAAATTCTTTAATGTCCGCCTACCACTAGTCACCATGTACTTTGAGGATACTCTTCAGTCTTTTTTTACTTCCAAGCATCTTTCAGTTTCTTTCCAAGTTCACATGGGACATTTTGCCACCCATCCAAAGGCAATGCGAAGTATCAGAGGTAATACAAATACCTACAAAATAATAAATGAGCAGAAGCATTTATTAAAAATTCCATTCTCGTATTTGTTGCACATGGCCTACATGCATACAAGAGGAAACAACCACAGAGTAAATACTGAAATCTACATGATGAAGAATGTCTCATACCTCAAATAGTTCTACTCATCACAGTTCTGACCAAAGGTCACAGTCTCAAACCAATTTTTGCTACTGCTATCTCACATTGTCAATTTTACCAAAAACTTGGATGATAGAGTGCTCATACTGTTCTTTGTTCCAAATGATTGGATCTCTTCATAATTCTGCAAGCAAAATGTATGAAGCAGCTATTAGTCATTTTGCATCTGCAGTTCTATTGAGACAGGGAAGAAGTGACCATCAAGCATTCTCAAGCATTCCAGCTTTCAAATTATATGAGAAGAGAAATTAATATATCTGATCTTTCAATTAAAACTACAACCTGATTTGAATACCACAGGTCACTTACATTGTTGTCTAAAATTTCAGGATTGGTATTCACATTGAGAAGAGTACATAGAAAGACTTTCCAGCGAAATATAGTAAATAAATACTTCTGCAGTGACCCAGTTCTGACTGTCTCTGATGATTCAGTACATTTGTGGATATGCAGAGAAAAATAAATAGGTCAAAGTCAAAGGAGGTTTGTTCTCAGGAAAGATTCCTGCATGGACAAGGGAGTATGAATTTCTTCAGACTAGGTGGGCATATGAGATTTCCACCATACTGACCTCCTAAATTAATCAAAAGATAATTTTTCTGCCTATTTCTAAAAGCAGTGGCATTGTAGGCTGATCTCTTAGGAAAATCATACCAAATTATCTCAGATCTGACAGTTCAAGAATATGGTCTTCCTGCCTCTGCACATCTGTCTGAGAAAGGTACTTCATTCTCACCAAATGTTATCTTAGCCTGTCCTGAGACTCTGAGTGTACTTAAGTGATACCAGTGTTTACAGTATACTTGCATCCCTAAGACAGCTGCAAAAGTGATACGACAGATCAAAGCTCTGTGGAAGTTTTCAGGTAATCCTAATCACAGCCTATTATAAGAAACACAATCCTATCTGACACATGGAGCAAATGACCTGTAAATGAAGCTGCCTCATGAACTATATAGACACTTCTCTGTTTTCCACACAACTTTTGCTTCAAAAAATTTAGGTCAAATAGCATTTCAATTTTTTTCTCTAGCAGATTAAATTGGGTCATGTTCCTAGAGAAATGGGTCATTTTTCCTTGTAAATAAACAGTTTCATGCCTGCATATCCTTAGTTCAAAGACTCTATTGTTTGTACTCAAAACTGCGCAATTCTTTTGCTTAGCCAAGAGGCAGTGATTTTTTATATTTTTTTTTTTTTCCAAAGGGCAGTCTTTAGCCTAACTCAGTAAGACACATGATTTTTTTCAGTACATGA
Source organism: Muscicapa striata striata (assembly GCA_030060385.1). Taxonomy (NCBI): domain Eukaryota; kingdom Metazoa; phylum Chordata; class Aves; order Passeriformes; family Muscicapidae; genus Muscicapa; species Muscicapa striata. The sequence continues at coordinate 2,297,671 of JAREIS010000255.1, forward strand.
CAGTAAAGAGTCTCTTTTCTGCCTTCCCATCAAAGCACTGACTGGGGACAAAATTCTTAGCCAGTATTGATTGATTTGCTCCAGTGACTTCAACAGAGCTGTTCTGGTTTATATCATGTGGGAATCCATGCTAAAAAAGATCAGTGTCCAGTGCAAAAATATAGAAAAGTTATTGCCAATTTTCTAACACCCCTCAAAAGATTATTTTCACATCTGTTCAGGTGAGAATAAGGACCTTTATGAAGAGAAAATGGTGCAATTCCCTAGCTTGAACCTGTAAAGTTCAAGCCAGAGGATCCAGCAGCTTAGTGAATTTACACAGGATGGTTCAGTTAAATGTTCTAGCATGGAAAAAAAAAGTCAACAATAATATAATCTTTCCTCCTTCTTTTTTTTTGGTTTAGGCTTATCAGTGTTGTTATCATTTATGTCATCATGGATGAAAACATGGAGTATTCTCATTCTGCTTAAATGAGTTTTCAAAGGATTGCATACTGGTCTAATTTCCATAAATACAGACACACATTTCAAGCTCACGTATGTGAATATGATGTAAGGCCATTCTTATGTCGGCCACTCCCCAGTCCTTTGTGTTCTGTTTCATATTTTTTTCCTAATGTTTAATGGCTACAGCAATATTTTCTCCCTGTTGTTAATCTTTCATTGCATGTCTTACAGAAACTCAAGGATTTAAATATTTTTTCCTTTTTAAATTCACAATCCTCTTGCTCTCAAATTGACATTGCATACATATGCTTAATAAACCCTAGAATACCTACTGTCTTTATAAGTTTAATTATTCTTCACTATTATTTCTTCATTATCCAAAGACAAATGATTATATTGCTGTGTCAAATTTCAGCAAGTATAGGTAAAATACGTATTTTTAAAGAGCATAAATTATTCAACAAGTTGTTTTTTTCATTATAGAAGTGATATTTACTAATTTTTCTGGGAAATCTAGGCCCTCATTAAAGTTATTTTTACTATTTAGTCACAAATTTAGCCTAGTAATAGTATATAATTGCTGTATATGTAACACAGAGTTCCAGACTGGTTTTCTGTGGCTTTTGGAATCAAACCTTTCAATAGAGACACACTAACACTTTTTTTTTAAAAAATCTTTCCAATATGTCCTAGAATTTCCTAGCTTCAGAAGCACTCCAGAGATAACCCATCATATTTTCAAGAGATTTGAAAGCTATACAAAGATTTGACAGCATTTCTTGATATGCTAAGATTTTGCCATATTAGTTTTGATGTCTGTGGTTGTATGAATAATGAAGAAACTTCTAGTGGCAGCAACATTTTCTAAATTAATTTGAAAAATCTTCCAGCAGATGCTCTGTGTTTTTTAATCAATTTTACTCTTAAGACATTTGTTCAGTTACATAATGAAGACAATAACACCAGTGAACATTGCTTTATTCATATCAGTGAGTGAGTTTCTGAAATGTTTCTGAAAAAAAAACTAAAACAAACAAACCAAAAATTGTCAAAAGAAGATTGTAGACAAATAGAAAAATACCAGGCCTAATATTAAAGGGTAAATGAGTCTTTTTCATGTGGTTTTATGATACTGGTAATTTTATTCTAGTCACCTTACTTTATTTACTTATATATTAAAATAAAGGGTCATAACATAAACATAAACTTGTGTAGATTAGATTGGAGGGGAATCGTTCGAGAGAAGCACAACATAGGCTGTAGAGATCTGTATCATGTCTCAGATGATCACCCACAAATAGAGACCAGGGCAGCAGTGCTCTCAAGTGAGGTCCTTGAAAAGTGCTTTTCATGATACACATTTGTTTACTTTGAAAAACGATTCTAAAGTACAAAACAGATTTTGCAGTTTCTTCTTAATAAAATTGAACTTTCTCATATCGCATTTAGGTCATGATGTGTACATCAGACACATGAGAAATAAAGCAGCCAAAAAACAGACATCTCATTTCAAAAGGATACAAATCAGTATTTTTTTCTGAAAAACATCAGCCAGCATCAATATGAGAAAAATAAAGAAACCAAATCCTGCACATTAAAAAGAGGGAAGCTGCACAGCCTTAATGGATCACACTGGATTGTTTTCCAAACTCTGTGGTTCTCTGTGTATATTAACTTAAATAACAATTATTAAATTGAAAAGACATTGGTATGAACATACCTGCTCTTCAACTGGATGCAGTGAAACAGAGTGCAAATAGATCGGAGGAGGGAGATGTAAAAGTAAAATCAAAACAGGAAAAAAAAATTGGTCAAATTTTTCTGCTGTGTTTGTTTTTGTCTGTTGGGAGTTTGTTGGGGGAAAGCTGTTTGTTTGTTTGTTTGTTTGTTTGGAGCTGTGATTTTCATTAAGAGAATTGTAAATTCTGACACTCTCTTCAGAGAGTCTTCAGAATGAAAGTAGCTAGAAATGGAAACAAAAGCACAGAGAAAATAAGGTTTAAAAATTACTTAATTAGAGATACTGATAAACATTTAAAAATATGTTCCTGAAATTCTTTTTAAATTGTGGATAATATGTAATAGGAATTAACAGATATGGGAGTATATATACAAAAAGAACAATTATTACTCTCTTGTACTTTCAAAACCGGAACAAGCAGACCAAAATCAAAATAATTTCAGAATATGAAAAAGCAGAAGGAAGTAAAAGTAGAGTTGCATAACCAAAAAACCCAAAAAACAAAAAAAACAAACAAACAAACAAACAAAAAAAAAAAAAAAAACCCAAAAAAACAAAAACAAAAAACAAAAAACCTTATCAACAAAGCAGGAGAAGTTATGGAAAAAGCAGATTGGGATGAAGCCATGGGCATGGAACAAAAATTTCAAAAGGTTACTAGAGTAAGAGAAAAGAATACTGCTGGAAATACAAGAAAATAAGGGGTGTAAGGTGAGACTGGTAACTGTGTAACTAATTTTCCAATTCTGAAAACACAGTGTCAATATGGTAATATTTGTGAGGTTTATATGCCTATCAACACAATACTGCCCAGTGTTGACCGTGACCACTATTAACCAAAATCAAGTTATTTAAATAATACTAGATCTCTATTTAACAGCCTGTCATGAAATTTATTTTAATCGTACTCTTAGTCAACAGTCTTATCGTGCTTTTACCAACAGTGTGATCAATATATGCATTATATCTAGCCTACAATTTCACCCACCACTTCAAAAGCTTCATAAATCATCAACTTTTATAACTTCTTGATTACCTCCTAATGTTCATACAAAACAAGGATAAAAACAAAAATCACCCTCTGATGAAAGCATGCTGAGCACTTGAAAAACTTTTATTAAATGATATCCAGTTAGCAACACCCTGTTGGGCCATCACTGTGTAGTGATGATTATGGAGTGCTCTTTCGCATAAACTGAATAAATCTCATAAATTGTTGATGGAGGTGCTTTAAAATATCATCTATTGACCAACTTTACCCCAGCAACAGAACAGAATTGATTTACTTTGCCTCTCTTCTAAGAAATTTTATCCATAGCCTGGGGCTTGGGGATTGTACAGCAAACAGATCAATCCCATGTACTTTCAAGGGCTGGAGAAAGCTGTTCATGTCTGGGTTTCCTGAGAGGTCTGCATCTTGCTACCTAATTTAGTGAGGCTTGCTCACAGTATGACAAGAAAGGTGGATAAGGGTAGCCCATCTCTAACATCAAAGAGAGTTCACATAGGCACGATTAAAGGTAAAATTTTCAGGCCAATTTTTACAGTGAGGTTAGATCTACAGGGGGCATGTAATTGAATTTCAGTTCCACTGGAGCCCCAACTCACCTTGCCCCTTCCTGGCTCTGGCTTGGCTGTTCCAGGTAGTGTGAAAAGGCAAAAGGCCATGCTGGACATGGCCCCTATGATCTCTATCCATAGACAGGCTCCTTGAGCAGTATAGCTACATGCATATTGCAACATGATGATGACAGAAAAACAATAGAGGAGAGATGAGAAATGCCTTCTGTTGCTGTTCCACTTTTACAAGATTTGCATTATAGATCTCTTCAACAACATTTTCTGAGCTTCTACAAGGTATGGGAAATATTTTTGTTTGTCTACATCCTTCATTATATTAAAAATTCTTTCAGCATTTTAATCCACTTGCCTTTAGACCTTTCAAGAAAATTTTTTTTTGCCACTTTTTAGTCACTACTGGTGATGAAAGACTGAATTACTCTAGAGTTCTTCACACTATTATGCCTCTCTCTTTCATACATCTGTGATGCTGCTTTGCAAACATACTCTTCCCCACACTGAAAAAAAAGATCCCATAGGTAAAGTTCATGTTAGTAAGATAACCAAAAGTTCATCATGGTGAGCTAAACAAACCAAGTCAATCCAACTACAGTAAAGAGTCATATATCTCATCAATAATGTCCTTGCAATAGCATGATATCTTACTTTTGGGTGCCATCTCTTTTCAGATCCTTTTAGATCCTTTTAGAATCTACATCTAACAAGGACCATTGGTTTGTTTAGGACTGCCAGTGCATTTGAAATTAATTAATTAGTATATGAGGTAAAAGATGGCGGTCATTTAACATCTTACTGAATTGTTTCATAAGCTCTGAAGAAGGCATGGAATTGTTTTGCTTATAATAAAATCCACAAAAGACCAGTAGAAAGTCCCCTATGTGAGGCAGTCAAAAACGCCTTATTAAATCCCCCCAAAAATGAGGTGCACATTGAAGCCTCTCATGACTGTTAACTGCCCCAAATATGGCATTGCCTATAAACTTGCATCTCCTGCTTCACCAAATTGTGATTCTTTTTTGGATCTGCTTTTATTACAGAATGTGGAAACAGATTTGAATGCAGTCCTCTAGGCCTGGGGACACATAGGAACATGATTTTCACAATTACCTTCAATTTTACTGTATGTATAAACCATTGATGCCTCTTGAAGTCATTGCAGAGGTAACACAGCCTCATACTATAAGGTGGTTCCTTCAATCATAACATTTTTAAATAAAGTCACATCTCCAATATTATATTTTCTGATTCACTGTTTCTACAAGTACATCCAAAGCGTTCTCATTTAAGCAAAACTATTCATATATTCTTCTTACCAGGCAGTTTAACAGCCAGGAACTTAAAATCACAATTAAAATGTACTGGTAAAGGAAAACCAGACCTATCTTTCTGGCATTGCCAAGATGTAACCAAACTAACAATGAGTTTCATAATTTCTGTACTCCTTGAGCTACGTCTGCCTCTCACCTGGGAATTAATCCCTCTCTTCCATAAATATGCACCAGATGGCTGAGGAGGGCCTTGGGAAGGCCTGAAAGGGCACTCTACAGAAGAGCTGTAGTGTCACACTCAGGAGGCACTGAAGTAGTCTTTTGTGAAACCTACTGTCAGTCATTTATCATAATACTACACATCCAGGGAAAAAACAAGCAATGAGAGAAGGAGGGCAGAAAGCACACTGTTCCAAGGTCACTTCTGCCAAACAGCCATCATGCTATTTGCCATAAAAATGCTGCCTTTCCTTCCCTCCTTTCTTAGTGAGATTTCTTTTTTCATTCCTTAAATGTGGCTCTAAGTCTAAGGTATATTTTTTAGCTATTGTATGTCTAAGACAAGTTTCTTATATCTTTGTAGAGGCCAACATATCAAGTTTCCAGTAGGATCACAGTGAGGGAAGACAAGGTTTCAGACTGAGCAGAAGGCATAGGCATGTCTGGAGAGCATGAATATATCTGCTGCAATTTTGTTACTGCTTGCCACAAGTCACCTCAGTCTTTGTTTCGTTATTGTGTACACAGAAGGACCATTAGCACTAAAATTCTCAGTGTGCCCACAATGTAGGAGAAAGAAGATTCAAGTTTTCATCTTGTTAAAATGAAACAAGATTAGCCAAAGCTGGCTAATTATCTGTAGCTAGGTACAGATGTCAAACCCTGAAAAGATGGCATTTACCGAAGCAAGGTGCTAAACTATTTTTTACTCACATCATCTATACAAAGAAAAAAACCCAACCAAACAAAGAAAGCATCTTCTTTTTTCCTATTAATAAATTAGCTTAAACCCAGCATAAATTCTAAGAGTTTTGAATGGAAAATAACAAAGCAGAAAGAAACTTCAACATGTTACTTAAAAAACCCAAAGAATGAAACCAACAAGACACCAAACCCCACCATCTGACTTAAAATTTTGCAGTGGCTTGTGAAAAATAACCTATTTTTTTCTTTTAATTATTTCAATAGGAGTCAAGTTACTTGGAAAATATATTAGAATATTGCTTTTTTTTTTTTTTTTTTTTTTTTTTTTTTTTTAATAGCACACATCTAATTAACAAATCCAGAAATTATAGTTTATCTGATTACATTTTTTTTAATACCTGCACACAGAATGTAATGGTTAAGTCATTTTCTCTCTTCTTTGTACCAGGTGGATCAATCATAAATGACATTTTTTCAAGGCTGTTCACAGATTTCTCAATACATATAAAAACTCCTCTAACAGGTAACAAGATATCCAGGTACTTCCTACATACTCCTTTATAAAATACTTTGCTCTTTAACCAAAGGAGTAGGAGAGGTGTGACTATGAAAAATTGAAAGACCAATAAAGGAAATCTTGGATGACTCTGTGTTTCAGATGTAAGAGGGATATGGGTTACATTATGTGCAGATAAAGTTTCAAATGCTTTGGACACAGGCCAAGAACATTCATATTTGAACGTTCCTCAACGCTTAGAAACTTTTGAATTGGTCCATTTTCTTTTAGTGCCATCACAGGTACTATGGGCCACATGACAAACAGGAGGACATCTCTGCATGCTCAAACCTTTCAGAAATAAGCCTAAAGACAGAAGAAGTAGCTGTCCAGCTGCCCATATAATAACATTTAACTGGGATTTTCTTGTCCTAAGCGTTTTCTTAACATAAGCTCTCATTCCCAAAATTGCTCAGAGTCAGTCATTTCATCACATAAGCTGTGTTCTTTCCAATTTGCAGATGGTGACCCGTAAATGCAGCAAGAAGTGTTTTGATCTGTTACTCCACTTATCCTTACAGCCTTGTGAGAGTACTAAAGGGAACCCATTATCTGGAAAGATGGCATATCTATGCAGAACTGGGAAAAAAACACTCTTAAATTTATATTAGAGAAATGTGATGCATAGTCACAAGAAATTCTTTTAATGTACCTGTGAACTTTGCCTCCTGGATTAATTTTGGGAATAAGGCTGACTAAAATTCTGTAAAAATCCCAGAAATTCTCTCCAGTTTAGTTCATTGCAGAGAACGTTTTCCAGGAAGCAACAAAACATGTTCTCTAAGTCTCTGCCTGGCACAGCACAGGAGTTAAGGAAAACCAAAGAACAAAATGAGAGCTTTAAGGGTCAATACTCCCATCTTGTGGCTACTGAAGAAAATGCATATGTCTAAGTAAAAGAAAAATGGTCTCATGTAGATAGTTTATAAATATTAATTTACTTGAAAAGACATTTTTTCTTATGTTGCAATCAAATTTGTATCTTAGAATTACCAGTGCTATATTCAGAGAAGGAAGGATGTGGAAATTTTTTCAGTCAGCGCAACAAGCTAATAACTGTAGCAAATTCCTAATTGCAGGAAGTCAAAAGGATGAAATCCACTTTTATAATAGTCTGAATTCAAAATATCCTGAATGAAGGCAGGAATGTGATGGAAGTCCACAGGCTAGTGGGCAGTGGGTAGTGCTAGAATTTAAGGATACATGATGGAGTAACAAACACTTCATTCCCAGCCTCTGGATGCAATAGATACAACTCTCCTCTTTGTAACTCTATGAACCACAGAAGGGCAAGTCTCACTTTTCCTGGGTCTTCCTAAAGATTTTTCTGCTTAATTTATTAATTACCTACATAAAGCTGAAATGAAGAGCATGTGGCTGATATGCCTCATTAGAGGTCTTGTATGGTTTTTGTGTTGTGTACCTGCCTTACATAAATCACTGCTGAATAAACTTGTTTTTTCTATAACTTCCTTTCATCCATACAAATTCTAAGATAGTACATATCCAGATCCTTGATTAGAATCTCAAAGTAGACTTGATTTACGATGTGTGCTAATGCCAACAAAGGACAAACCACTAAGGTGATCAAGGACTGGAGAACCTTCTGTTAAGTGTATCTGAGGGGACTCTGTGCATGAGTGCCCAAAGAAGAGGAGACCTGATTGCAGATTTCCCTACTGGAAAGTGCATTATAGCCCTCTCATCTGAGATGCATAAGGGGAAAAGACAAGGCTCAGAATATGCAACAGAGGAAATTGTAATAAAATATTTTTATAATGGTTCTCTGTGGTAGTGCTGAAGGGCTGGAAGAGATTGCTCAGAGACAATGTGGAATTTTCATTCTTAGGGATTTTGAAACTCAGTTGGAATCACACACAGAGGTTTGATGGAAATTTTGCACAAAGAGGCTGCAGTAAAAGACACACAGATGTTCCCTTCACCTACTGCCTATTTTAAGAGCTAAGGCACAGTGTGGTGAGAAATATTGGAAGCAGAATAGAGCTCAACTCATATCAGGGAAATTTGGCTACAGTATAGGTACAGCATCCTTAAATGCAATTTGCATAACTGTCAGCCTAGTCAAGTCACACATAAGATCAGCAGAAATACTATCAGCTGTATCACAATCAAATATGATAACATTAGTCCAATGTGATAGATGTCAAAGATAAACTGTAGCTAATCATTTACTAGCTGACTATAAGTTAAAAATTAAACCTTAACAGTTAAAATTATTTTATGGCAAACAGTCAGTGAAGCTTTGCTTCAGAAGAACATGTATTTATTTTTTCACTTGTATAATTCGACACACATGCTGGTGAGGATAGCCAGGAAAAGAATCAGCAGTGTTGTGGCTCTCTGCAGGACTGGCCAGCAGCCATCTGCTGCCAGATAAAATGTGTAGAAATTTAGCTCTGTTTCCACTTTGTTCTGGGGACAAAATACTTGGGTTCCACTCCCTTACTCAGCTGCTCTATGTGTAAAATCCATAAATCCAGAGAAATATTATTCATGTTAAGACTTTCTTCAGCTTCTAAATGTGGTTGAAATAGGGTAGTAATTTCAAATCCTAAAGTGTATGTCCTGAAAACTAAGGAGTCTGGAATTAATGCACTCTTTGAATCAAACTGTAATTACAATCAAAACTCCTCCATGTGGAAAACTTCCGATCTAAATTGACTTTAGCTTACAATGATTAATGCAAAAGAAACAAAAAAAAAAAACAAAACAAAAACAAACAAACAAAAAAACAAAAAAAAAAAAAAAAAAAAAAAAAAAAAAAAAAAAAAACAAAAAAAAAAAAAAACAAAAACCTGCCACAAATGCAAAGAGAATGCTTCAGTCACCAGACAGTCACAAATATGTTATAATAAATAACCATAGTTTTCATTGCAGACTGCATGAATAATTAAAATAATGGGACATAAAAAGAAAATAGCTTTCACCTAGACAGGTAAAGATGACTCTGTGTATGAAGAAAGAGCTAAATTAAATTGCTGTTCATCTGCTTAACACATGATATATGGGAAAGTCTGGGTGAGAGCATTCTCAAGTTTTTTCATGGTGGCAAAATTTTTATCCATGATTTGAGATATGCATCCAGAGAAAAGCCATTTAGTCTGCTCTTTTGGAATACATAACTTTCATATCTAATTCACGCTTAAGCTTCATCATATTTTTATCCAATGCTATCCAGATAAAAATAATACTCTGTGTCCCTGCTAAGGAACCCTTGCTCTAGACCAGACAAAGAAAAGTTAAAATGCTGCCAAAAATCAGTGAGACTCATAAATTTCTGTACTAACATATCAGTCTGAATAGTATTAACACACATACTTAGCACCTTTAAATCAAGCCACACAGTAGTCATGTTTCAAGAAGAACATTTTGTTTAAAAGTTTGGAAAAAGCAGTTTGGGATTCATGGATTTGCTTTGGTATTATTCCAGATTATTTTAGTTACCCTGCCACTATGGATACAATCATATGAAATAATGTACATGTCCCTAATTTCTAAGACTTCTTTTCTATATTACAGAACTATCTTGCCACCAAAAGCAAGCAGTGAGATACGTTGTGAATGAGATTCCTCAGAAAGGTAAAATCCATACAGTGAATTTCTTACAGTAAGATGAAACAATGATTAAGATGTCAGCCAAATATCTCCTATGTATAATGATATAATTGAATGTTTATAAATGTATATTCTTGTACAAACATGGTGCTCAGTGTATCCTCATGCAAATCTATAATTGCGTGTCTTTTTTTTCACATGGTAGTGTCATTCCATACCATGCAGTTTAACAAATGATATGAGTACCATTATCATGGGCAATTTTATAAATTAAACCACTGAACACAGGATATTTCAAGCTACAGCCACAAGGTAGCAGGATAACTTTAATTTGAGACACTTTAATAATGTAATTGATGTCCAAACAGATAAGGAAGGCATATATTTAAAAAAAAAAAAAAAAAAAAAAAAAAAAAAAAAAAACAAAAACCACCACACATAGTTCTGTCCTCCCACTCTTAAAAAACAGCCCCCAGACATTCCTTAATGACATGTATGGTAGCATTCAGCTGTTCCTTGAAGTTTAGCAAAAGAAAAATTGGGGTAATATGTAACACAATCTCATTAAAGACAAAGACTTAAAATTTATTTCACAACCCAGGAACTACAGTTCTTCTGTGTTTAAACTCTATGAGAGAAACAAAGACTTTGGAGCTGAATATCATTATCAAGCAATTTTGTTGCAGAGTTCTAAGGGATGACAGTTACCTTACTGTCTTTACTTGTGAATATATTGCAGAATGAAAAAATACTTTAATTCAAATTATTTTTTCTCCATTTTAGTTTATGGTTTACTTATGTTGCCACTGCATTTCAAGAGTAGGCTTCCTCAAGGGTTTAAGCTCTGAGGCAATTCAGATCTTGAGTATTTAGAGACAGATTTTAGCACCCATAGAGAACATTTCAAAATACTGCACTTTCATGGACAGAAGATGGTTCTATGACATATTAAAATCACAACATTTGATACAGGATTCTGAACTCTTAACTTGTAGACTTTTTAGACATTTTTTCCATATTTTACGAATTTCTTGGCATCTTCCCCCAGTTCCCATGACCTGGAGTGAACAGGCCATTAATTTCATTGTGTTATCAATCTCCACAAGGTCTCATGAACCTCTCACCTACAGAAGGAAAAAATTGCTGAGATTTTTTTGCTGATTATTTTCTCGTGTGCAGTCTTTGGGCATCGTCAAATGGGCCAATCCAACGTGATCCTTGTGGTGATTATGTTTTGTATGTATTACACATGGGATAAAAATCCTTCCATATTATTTGGGCATGTTAGCAAGCAGAGGCATGGGAAGCAGAAGGGCAGTAAGCTATAGTTAAAGAACTCATGTGAGATTAGCTCCAAAGAAAAGTAACAGGAAATTAAATTTTAATTTATTAATTGTCAAATGCTATTTGTTCCTGCAAGAGGTAATTTCAAAAGATATATTGCTGCTTCTCATGTGGTTTCCCATGGATGTATGTAACAGTTTTGATCCACTGCTTACATGGAAGATGAGATTAAGCACTTTTGTCCCAGATAGGGAAAAGGATGTTCAGGGATGAGAAACCCTTAAGACTTGATAAGTGGTAATGCGGTAATGTCATTATTATGTCAAACCCATGAAAACACTGTTCTTTTGCAATTATAATTAGAGTAAACTTAATTTAATACCTGAACTTAAATTTAGGTAATTTTTAAATGTTTTCAACCTTTACTCTGTGTTGCTGAGTCACTACTGTGCCATGCTTCACAAAACCTCTAGAAAGAGTTGAAAAGTTTTGTTTAGTCACTTCCTTTACTTATCACTTCTTTACAGAAAATCAGATAGTTAAGTTTTATCAAGGATGGTCACAAAAATAGAGAAGAAAGCTAGAAAACCCCCTTTCATTGACTGGTTGGCAGAGAAGAGATAAAATAGTGAAGGGTTATACTAACCAGTCTAGGAAAGGGGGAAATAACTGCTGATTAAATACAGATGCTGAACAAAAAGTCACTGCTAATCACACCCACTGGATACTGCTTTACAAAAGAAAAGAGTAAAGATATGACCTCCATTCACTCATCATTTACTTTACTGCCACATGATTTCTCATGCCTTAATACTACATTGAAACAACTTCAGTATTCCACAAATGTTTCTACACATAAAAAGGGTATTACAAGGACAAAACACAATTACCTATTTATAAGAGAATAAATCACAAATAAAGGAATTAAGGTCATAAAACAGCAGAACTCTGGTAGACATTAGACATTAATAATTGAAAAGAGAATAAAAGAAATCAATTTAAACGTGCAGAATGCAGAATAAGCATCAAAATAAAATTCATGTTAAAAGAGATCAACTTAATACTAAAGTACAGAGTTAAATATGAAGCCTTGAGGTATGATGGCCTAATTTTAATAGAGTCTATATTTACCTTACGGTTACTAAAATGCTGATCCAAGACCAACCAAGATCAAATTTAAGTTCTCATTCATTTCAAAATGTTTGGAACAGGTTTCAGAAAACAATTAAAGTCAACACACATTTCCTTATACATTGCAAATACTAAAACTCAAATTTTCAATGTTTCAGGAAAAAAAAAAAAGTTTAAAAGACACGAGCTTTTCTAGAATTTGTTCTTGCATATACCAAATGAACCAAATGAATTTGTCCTTTGAAATGCCCGTAAATCAGTGAGTTCTCACTCCATAATGCATGGCACTGTTTTTCATACCAAGACAGAAAAGTTGTTAAAGGCTTTATGGGATGCTATCAGAAAGGCATCCAAAATGATATATCACTGACCACATGATTTCTGTTTGGAAAACCTTCAGTGTGCTGTTCATGGAGCCGCCAGGGAATATTTGGATTATATTTGGAGATAGATAGAAGATTATATAGGTAGATAGACAGACAGACAGATAGATAGACAGACAGACAGATAATAGATATCTTACTGCCAAATATATTTGGAATGCAGTCCCACAATTTAATCTGTATAGGTATATCCTTCTGTCTGCACTGATTTTCACTATAAAAGAATTTATCCATATGTATTTCTGTTTAGGCTGGAAAAAAAAAGTTTTTCTTTAAAAAAAGCATTCATAATGACACCAAAGTTCTCTATTTTTCTATTTTAAATGCCCCAGTGAAAATATCTAGTATTAAGAGAAGTCTGATTCCTCACTCTGGACAAATGAAACCACTACAAAACATAGAGATTCCTACAGGAAAATCTTATAAGCACCTTCTGTTTAAACTGTCCTAGCAGCTTAATTATTGTTCATGTGGAGATTCACAGTGGTACAATGACATCAGTATTTTTAAATATTAAAGTTTTAGAAATAGAGACTATGTATATTTGTGGTGTATATTTATTTTTCAGCTGTGGAATATATATCCCATGGTATGTGAAAATTCTTGAACTTCAATTCCTAAAATATAGGAATATTATCTGCTCTATAACAGCAGAAGTCTGTTGAGTCCACAGCCTGGTGTCCAGGCTGACAGGCAAGTACCTGAGTACAGGTAAGAGCATGACAAGGATATACATTGTCCCCACCTGAAACCTGAGAGTCTTTTCAGCTCTTCATGAGATATAATGGTTTCTATACATTTTGTAATCTTCAATGAATTTTCATTCCATCAAGTTTTCCATTTTCCTCTTTAATCCATGTAGATTTTTTTATTATTTATTATTGGCAGGGAGTTGCTCTCGTCAGCTATTGCATGAAGAATTCTCTTTTTAACTTGTTTGAAATTGATTTCCAATTGGTTTTCATTTATTTTTTCTCTCTCTTTCCACAACCTGTCCTATATCCTACAGTTTTATCTACATTATCATCTACAGTCTACAGCATTATCAAATTTGAATTAATAATACATAACACCACACAATATCTTATTTTGCATCAGCTCTTAAGGACTGATTGCTCTCATCTTCTGGAGGTAGAAATGAAGTTAGCTTAACACTATGTCAGTCTACATATCTGAACATTCTAACTACTCCTAAAGCTGGCTACTTCCTAATCTATTAATATAGACCATTTTAATATCGATAAAAAAAGAGATGGCATATCCCCTTTTTCAGGAAAACTTCTGATTCTTTTTCACTTATTTCAACAGAAATATACATGAAAATACTATATGAGAATTCATTCTGCAAAAGTGTAGCAATTCAGTGAATGATGACCTGACTCCTCCACCTTAATCATTTATAGGAACAGCACTCTATGAAACAGGAGCTTGAGAGAAATTAATTTGTGTGATGGAGTGGGGAAGTCTCCAAACCCAAAATTACAGAGCCTGACAGACATTGCAAAAGTTGGATCCTGACAACAGTAGGAACTTAGCCAAAGAACTTATTCTTGAAGCTGATACTTCAGCCAAAAATCGATGATCATTTGGTTTGTTTCTCCAGAACTTAACATTTCAATTTGCATCAAGGTTTTCACATTATTGTTGCATGAGAAATCAATGTTCTGAGGGCATTTCAGATCCAAAATATGCTTAGCATACAATTTTCCTAATGTCTGGAAATATTCTCCACTATTTTCCAGGCCAACAAAGCAGGGAGATGTGTTCTATTTTCTTTCTAAGTGTGGAAATGATAGCATTATACAAGGAGTAAAGGAAGTGGGGGCGGGGAAAGTGCAAAAGGAAATAGTTTGCCACGCTGCAAGAGTAAAATGCTCTTCCCTGTTTGACCATATTAAAATTGCTTATCTATGCAAATAGAAATCTACTTTGACTAAGTACCTGGCTAAGTGATACTTTCAATAACACCAAGACTGTATTTGAGGCTAACTTTATTTTTGGCTTATTTTACTTTGTATGGTTTTGTTTCCATTTTACAAAATCCACAGATTTTGCCTAGGCTATCTAAACCAAGTTACCTTCTTTTAGCACATTTAGCTCAGAAATCTCTTGGTCTGATAGCATGCTAAGCAACTGAAACTGCTTTATCTGGCAGTGATGGAAAATTAATTTAAAAAGCAGCAAAGATGAATTAGTCTGCTAGAGAGATCAACAGCTACCTTCTCACACAGACCCTCTCCAACTCCTGTTTGGAGCCAATGGGAAACTCAAATTGCGTCAGCTACAGAGAGATAAATTTTTCTGTCGAATAAATCATCAGCTTTTGAATTTGTGCCTAAATATGGACTTATTGAGGGGAAGAATGTCTGTGATCCTGA
Organism: Muscicapa striata striata; assembly: GCA_030060385.1. NCBI lineage: Eukaryota > Metazoa > Chordata > Aves > Passeriformes > Muscicapidae > Muscicapa > Muscicapa striata. The sequence continues at coordinate 2,312,940 of JAREIS010000255.1, forward strand.
AATCGGCCCAAAATCTCACCACAGACAGAAGAAGAAAATTCTCAACAGTCTTTGCTAAGATCTAAATTCTAAGACAAGATTGCTGTCATTAAAACCTTTTGTATTATTATTAATTTTTTGTGCTATTTTTTCATTAGCTCATAGTTGCCTTCACATGGAGATTTTTTTCTTGCTCTATCCTAAATCCACTAAAGCCAATGAAACAAACAGATATTACCTCAAAAATTTCCATTTCACTTTTAAACATCTTTTGTATTACAAAATATTACTCTATTCTGAATTAGTCAGATGTATAGATAATGCTCTCTGATGTCTTGGAGAATAATTTCAGTTTGTTTATTACATTATTTTATTGTTGTGCAATTTTTAAAGCCTGTTCCTGTAAAAATAGTTAATGTGAAGCCACTCTACCAGCATTACACATTTTCACAATGCACCTATTTCTTTTATAAATAGAAGTTAATCTTCCCTTTGTTGGCAGAAATTATGAGTTCTATCCAGAAACCCCAAATTCCAATATGAACTCTGTATTCTCTGGGACACCACTGATCCTTAAATCTACCAAAGCAATTTCTGATAAATCACCTTAAAATTCACATTCACCCTTGTATTTGTTTATAGCCAGTGTGCTCTTTCTGATGCCATTATTTTTCTTTCTTTTTGACTGTAGTAGTTCCAATTTGATCTTCAGAAAATTAACCATAAGCTACCACGTGTCACCTCAGTGACAGTTAATTGTAACATCTTTGTCTTTACTATCTGTCCTTGAATACTTCACCCAGGATATTCTGCTCTCTTCAATCATTCATTGCACTCAGAGTCTCCAGTTTTATTAGCCTGAAATATAATAACATAATTAGATTATTAACCCACTGTTTTAAGACAAGCTTACTTCTATTGATCAAAATAACAGGTTATTCAAAAAAAAGAGGTCGACTCAGACTAAGGCCTTGGGCAACATTATTTCAGAGAAGAATGTTCTGTCTCAGCTCCAAGAGCAGAACACGCCCCTGTGAAAATGTAAAAATTACTCTGAGATTTATGTATATGACGTTTACACATGCAAACCTCTAGAAGGTCAACAACGTAAAGCAAAAGATGCTGCACCTGGATCAGGGTAATCCCAAGCACAAATACAGGCTGGGTGGAGAATGGATTGTGAGTAGCCCTGAGGAGAAGAGCTTGGGGGTGTTGGTGGATAAGGATTCAACGTGCACTTGCAGCCCAGAAAGACAAACACATCCCGGGCTGCAGTCAAAGTGGCCAGCAGGGTGAGGGAGCCAACTCTGCCCCTCTGCTCTGCTCTGCTCTGCCCTCTGCTCTGCCCCTCTGCTCTGCCCCTCTGCTCCACTCTGCTCTGCTCTGCTCCGCTCTGCTCTGCCCCTCTGCTCTGCCCCTCTGCTGTGCCCCTCTGCTCCACTCTGCTCTGCTCTGCTCTGCTCTGCTCTGCCCCTCTGCCCCTCTGCTCTGCTCTGCCCCTCTGCCCCTCTGCTCTGCCCCTCTGCTCTGCCCCTCTGCTCTGCCCCTCTGCCCCTCTGCCCCTCTGCTCTGCCCCTCTGCTCTGCCCCTCTGCCCCTCTGCTCTGCTCTGCCCCTCTGCCCCTCTGCTCTGCTCCCTCTGCTCCTCTGCTCTGCCCCTCTGCTCTGCTCTGCTCTGCTCTGCTGAGACCCTCCTGCAGTGCTGCATCCAGCTCTGGAGCACCCAATGCAAGAAAGAAGCAGACCTGTCACTACATGTCCAGAGGAGGTCACAAAAATGATCACAGGGCCAGAGCAAGTCCTCTGTGAAGGGAGGCTGAGATAGTGGGGCCTGTTCAGCATGGAAGAGGCTCTGGAGAGACCTTATGGTGCCTTCCAGTGCCTAAGGAGGCCCACAGGACAGCTGGAGAGGGATGTTTTACAAGGGCATGTAGTGACAGGACACGGGGGAATGACTTCAAACAAAGAGGGAAGCTTCTGTGATGTTTCAGTTGACTTTTACAGTTGAAAAACTGAAGTTAAGGGAGAAAACTTTTTGAAACATCATCCCCAAATTTCTTTTGCATCAAGAAAGCAAGGATAGGTACTAAATGTTACGCCACAGGGACAGTTCACAAACTATGTATTTCTTGTCACACTCTCAGCATGATGACTATTAAGATCTGATTAGAAAGAACTGTCTCTGCCTGAATTAAGGTATAAAGGAGACCATATGCCAAAATCAATAGTACAGATTTTGTTTAACAATAAAATGAGAGGTAGGGAAACAGAAAGAAATAGAGAAGAAGCAGGCGGAGAGAGAGTGAGAGAGACAGATCAACATGATTGTGGATTCAGCAGTGTCCTATTGGTCCTTTTTTACTCAGAGCATATCAGCGGTGAGGAACCTGAGTCCATTCAGAACTTTTCACAATATGTTTTAGCAAACAAAGGAATTCATGATCATTGGCTTATTCTATCAGTTAAATTATTTCCTCTCCCCTAATCGTTAGTTCACATTCTCAGTCTTTCACTTCTTTTGGATCTGTGGGTGGTGAGTTGGTGACCCGTAAATTCTGTGTTCTTTGTGTCCATTATCAGTGATACGTTCTCCTCCCCCAGCTTTGCTAACCTCCCTGTAACTCTGAGATAACACTCAGAAAATAGCTTCCTTTATCTTATATCAAGTTCCTACTCTGGGGGCTTATCCTACAGTCCAGGTTCCAGGAACACCTGGAGCCTTATTTGGGGGGACATCAGAGGTCAATGGTGGTCACACAAAGCAAGCATCTGTCCTATAATGTGGGGTAATCTTTTTTTTGACTACTGAGATGCGCACGAGTAGTTACTTCTTTACACAGTTTGCCAAAATTGAGTCAGCTCTTACTGGTCAGAAAACAGAATGACTAGTTTAAGTTCACTGAAAAAAAGTCTATTCCATAATTGTCTGACACACAAAATACTTCTTAAAAAACAAAACAAAACAAAACAAAGAATGAATCACACACACAAATGAAAACAAAGTTAGAAAAGAAATTGACATAAAGGTATCTTAATGAATAAATTAATAATGTAATTATATACCCAAAGTGTTACTCAGTGTTTCCTTTAGTTCTAACATTCTTGAAGTAAATGTCTTAGATGGACAATGGGCCTGATGCAGATTACCTCTCTGTTATTACTGTCCTCTTACATACTAAGATCCCTCACAAAAATTCTGAAACACCTATTGAAAAAATACATCCAAAGCAGTATGTTAGAATATCTGTATCTTAACATAAATGTGCCTCCATGTTAGGCAAAACCAGTCACCCATGTAACAAACTTAATGCCTTTGTAGTGGACTTCAGCTCTCAAGAATAGTTTTCCATATTTTCATTTTTTGCATTTAGACATGGAACATGGTCTTCTAGATTATAATGATGTAAACCATGATCCATTTGTTTCCTTTAATTTTAATATCAAGCTACACTAATAATGCTTTAAATTTTTGGTTCCTTCAATTTTTCTTTGCAGACTCCTTTGATTATTTTGTTTATAAAATGCAAATAATCCTTTATTAATTTGTTTATTCTTCCTTTTAATTACTGCTGAAGTAGTCCATACTCAATTTATTTAATTTCCCACATTTTCTTCAGAAAGACAGGCATCCTAAATGTTTTCAAATATTTATGCTCTTAACTGCCCTATACTCATTTCTACTTTGTGAGTATTCTTCCCTCAAAACTCCACTTTCTATTTTTTCTTGTCTCCTAGATCTGTTTCACTGTTTAATATAATTTTCTGACAACCATCTGCTTAACTTTAGACAACACTTCCTTCCTGTGTTCTCTCCCTGTATATATTACCCCCTTGTATCTTCACTTCCTTTCCCATTCTTTAAAGACTACCTGCACAGATTCCAGCTACCATTAAATTCACTAAAAACTCCATGATTTTCATTTAGCTATTTTCCTCAAAATAATTCAAGCAACTTCTAAATCACATATTGGCCATAAATCCCTTAAGTGCAGCACTTTTAGCTTTTTCATGCTGGTAACACCATTCACTCAATAACAGGAAAAAAATAGGAAAACTATTTACTATCTTCTCCATTAAAGATAGAGTCATCAACAAAGTATCTCTGTTGCATGCATTACTTTTTTGTTGCTTGGGGCTGTTGCTGTTTACCAGTTCTTAAGAGCCCTGCTGGAATCCCAGTTCTATGCTGTTTACAAACACAGAAGAAAATTACGATACTGGCTGAAAATGTCTTGCAGTCTACAGAAATCAACAGATGGAAAGAGCCAGATGAAGCAGTACAGGCAACAAAGATACTGTCTTATCATCTTAATACGCTGCACATCAGTAACGTAACTGTTGCAGAGGACTTTGGTAGCATCATAGATGAAAAAAATAAATGTATTTGATTGAAGAGACATTGTAAGCTTGCAAATCTCCATCCCAAGAAGCAGGATGGGAAAAGATCGAGGAGTGTTTGAAAAGTAAACAATGTGATAATGGCAGCCAATGGAGCATGTAAAGGTGGGGAGAAATGCTTCAACTCAAAACCAGATAAAATAATGGATAAACTGATGTATGGTGGTGCAGATGTACCAGTCTGGCATTCTAGCAACTGAAACTCAAAAGTCTGATGAAAAACTTACATCATTCTGAATTTCTTCTAGAGCTTTTAAGTGCTAGTTTTATAAGCAAGGTAATAATTAGATATGCTATTGACACTTCACATTCAGTTGTGGCTTATCAGTTCTTGAAGAATTCAGTTATACATAAATTTAATATATACATCATAAAGGCAGAAACAACACTAACATTTAACACTGGCTTCATTACATCCCAATGCTGCATGTTAGAAAGTCTTAGATAAGTCTTCACATTGCAGCCACTGTTTACTTTCAGAATGGATTTGCTCTCATTTGTTTCACATGGTATTTACGTGTTTCTCTTTTCCAGTAAGCATTGTTATTTCCTTTTTCTTCATGAATTGCTTGTCACATTGTAGCATTTTTTATTTCAACTTAAACAAAAACATACAATTTCACCTTCCTAAAGACACCCTGTGGTGGGTTGACCTCACCTGGTCACCAGGTGCCCTCTACAGCCACTATATCATTTCACTCCTCAGTAAGATAGGGGACAGAAAATATAAGTCCATAGGTCAAGATAAGTACAGGAAGAGACCACTCAACAATTACCAAAAGAGGAAAACAAATTCCATTTGGGAAAAATGAATTTAATTTATTGCCAATAAATTCAGAGTAGGATAATGAGAAAATAAAAGCTAAATCTTAAAACACCTTCCCTCTTCCAGGGTTCAGCTTTGCTCTGATTTTCTTAACTCCTCCACATCAGTGCAGGGCTAAAGGGAGTGGGGGCTGCAGTCAGTTGCAGTCAGACATATTGTCTTTGCTGCTCCTTCCTCCTCAGAGGGAGCACTCCTCACACTCTGCTCTGCTCCAGCTTGGGATTCCTCCCACAACAGTTCTCTGTTAACGTCTCCAATGTGAACCCTTCCATGGGCTGCAATGCTTCATGCGCTACCCTAACATGGGTCCCTTCAACTGACTGCATTCCTTCAGGAATAGGAATTAGTCCCCCGTGGGGTAATAAGTAAACCTAAAAATCTGCTTTGCAAAATTAATCTCTCCAAGGTCCACCGGTTTTTCCAGGAGCCTGTCCCACAGGGTGTTCACATGCTGCAAGTGGATCTCTGCTCCATTATGCACCTCCTCAAGCTGCCTCACCATGGCCTTTGCCACGGGCTGCAGGGAATCTCTGTTCCCACACCTGGATCACTTCCTCTCCTCTCTGCACTGACCTTGTTTGCAGAGTTGTTTCACTGATTCTCATTCATCACTTCTGATGTTGCTGCTGGTATTGGACTAGGATTCTTTCCTCTTCTTAAATATCCCAGAGGTGCTACCACCGTCTGACGGCTGAGCCTTGACCCATGGCCTGGTTTGGAGACAGCTAGCATTGGCTTTATCAGACACAAGGAAAGCTTCTAGGAGGTTCTCACAGAAGCCACACCTGTAGCCTTCATGCTATCAAAACTTTGCCGCACAAATCCAATATGCACACTGTCCATGTTTAGGCAAATTTGGGAGGAACAGATTCAAGCAGTTCTTCTCAAAACTGGTAGGGGGAAAAAATATTTCCTCAGAGAAAAGTGGAAAAAACCCCCCTGTTTCTTTAACAGACAAAGCACTTCCCAGCACAAAATGAGCAATACTAAACAGCAAAACCACTTGCCACTCTGAAGAGATGACAAATTCAGAGCTGTCCCTTCTGTGGGTAACAGCCCAGCTCACTCAGGCTGTTCTCAGTCCCTTTGTGGGTCCAGCTCACTCAGGCTGTTCTCAGTCCCTTTGTGGGTCACAGCTCACTCAGGCTGTTCTCAGTCCCTCTGTGGGTCACAGCCCAGCTCACTCAGGCTGTTTTCAGTCCCTCTGTGGGTCACAGCCCAGCTCACTCAGGCTGTTCTCAGTCCCTCTGTGGGTCACAGCCTGTCTCAGGCTGTTCTCAGTCCCTCTGTGGGTCACAGCTCATTCAGGCTGTTCTCAGTCCCTCTGTGGGTCACAGCCCAGCTCACTCAGGCTGTTCTCAGTCCCTCTGTGGGTCACAGCCTGTCTCAGGCTGTTCTCAGTCCCTCTGGTGCTGGGAAATGGTGTTGCCCAGGCCAGGCCTGCTGTGCCACAGGTGTGAGCTCCTGCTGCCCTTCCGGGTTTTCAGTCCAGAGCAGGTTCAGAGAATTCCAAGAAAAAGGGAATAAAACAGTCCAGGTGACTCCTTTGCCTCAGCTAGTCAGAAAAACTAACCATAATCAAGGAGAAGCTCTCTCCTGCAGTCCACTGCAGACAACACAATCTGTGTGAAGAATGTCGGGGAGCAAGAGCTGTTTCTGATAACAAACTGCAACTTTTTTTCCTTCCTGTTTACTCCTGGAAGTAGTCTTAAAGTTGCAGAACTCAATATTCAACACCAACATAACAGAATAGATGATTTGGGTATATAAAGTCACCCTAAGGCACACACCGAAACCATGACTGGTTAGGATAATCATGACTACTCTTGAATCTCAGTAAACTGTGAACTATTCTCCATACACAGACTTCATATGTACCTGAAACTCTGGGATGTTTTAGGAATACATACCTCTCCTAATCTGTAATTCAGAAAAGAAATTTTCTTTTTTGTGAATCACATTTTCATGAGATTTAGGTTCATTTGCTGAACTTTCTGCTTGCAATGCTATGGTCACTCTATTCATAGCAGTTCTTTTCTTCCCCTCTTCATGACCTCAGCATTAGCAACTAGATGGCAGCTTGCTGTGTGCACAGGTCATTGTCCAATAAATTGTATTGTACAGCTTCTCAGATAAATCTCTTTTAAAGTGTTTGAACTGGAAACACTTTCTTAAATTCCAAAAATCAGAAACAATTTCCCTGATGATCTGTTTTGTTTTTATTTTTGGGAGGGCCTTGATGTTATTTAACCTTAAAAACTTACAGGGAACTTTTTTCATAATAGAAATGTGTGTGATTACTCCTGAGGCTTCTCTCCAGGGATAATCTTTTGTGCAAGTTTGTTAGATATCTCCATGTCTGAATGGTTTGCTCTGCAATTGATTGCCTGGGATCACTTCGACATCAGTCTGTAGCTGATATCCACAGGAATTTGCTGTGTCCCTGTACAGAAAAGCTAATCTTGCCTCTCCCCATTTGGAATCACTGAGAAGAACCCTCTAATATTTGCAGAGATTTCCTTACTCATTATGCTGCTCTGCAGGTTTTCCTGTAGGAGGGATCCTCAGACTCACTTCTTTCTTCTTTTAGTCAAGCCATCTGTAACAATAGCAGAAAGCTGATGAGTGGGGAATGACTGCTGTTTGTTTAGTTTTCTGGCCTGTGAGAGTATTTCCTGCACAACATTAATCTTATGTTTCCAAGATACGTAACACAGAGCAGCATGGTCATGTAAGCACAAAGATTTTTCCCACAAGATGTTCAGCTGGTATCGGTGTCTTCAAAAGGTCCAGTCTGCATGCTTTCAACTTCTGCTGTGTTTGGTTGGAGATGAAAGAATTCCGCACCCTCTAATTCTGTTCACTAAAATCAATACTGCCGGAGAAGAGGTTTTGAACAAAAATAATTTTGAACCTCACACCATTGTCTGTCAGAACTTGGAAATGGATATGAGGTGGCCATATAGCAGCTGCAAAATAGAACACATTCATCTGAGCAGTAACTGTAAAATGAAGATATTCCACACACTATTCTCAAGAGGTTCCAGTTTATTTAAGTCCCATTTAACTTCATTTAACTCCCAAAGTCCACCCACACCATCCCAAACAAATGTAAATGGATCATCCAAGCCTCTCTTAACTTCTTGTGGACTACGATATAAAATATAGCCTACCACTATGCCAATATTGGGAATGTGTTTTCCACCACTTTCCACACTTTGCAATCCATCTACTAATTCAGGTGATTTACATGACCAATAGAATATTGCTGTCTCGTTACCTAAAGAGTAAGTCTTCAGTATAATTCAAAGAGGAATTACAGATAATATTTCTTTTCTCAGTATTTGCCCTCATTTTTCCTTGATATGGGCCATTTATATGGCCCAAAGTAGAACATTTTGGAGTATGAAGTAATTTTCTTTTGAAGCTGATTTAATTTTTATCACGCTATTTCCCTTCTTCTTTCTATGATACAGCTTTATCCCAGCCCTTAAAATAGTGGCTGATGCACTGCTATAGAGAAAGGTGTTTTTAAGCAGACATGCTCTCATGATAAAAATCAATCCTAGATTTTAAGCCACATTCATTGTCATATTTCTGAAGTTTAAAGAAAATGGCTAGGCCACATGCAGTTAAAGTCTTGATCACAAAGTCTACAGCCATGAGGAACAGTCTTTCTTGTGCTTTCATATTTTGAAGTAATCATTTTATAATGTTTACAGAGTTATCTGAACAACTGTCCTAAGTCAGTCATCTCTTGATGCACTACTGCAATAAAGCATATGTTTAGTTTATGAAGTAATACTCTTTGTTAGGTTTAGCAGTGTCACACAATTTAAACACAGTGAACTCACCAGGTGCAGTTCAGAGGGAATCTTCTCATGAAAATGGAAGCTGTTTCCTGATTACTAAGAAGTGCCTAAAGCTTTCCTCAGTAATGTGGAGTATGTGCAGCACACTGACATCTCTACTGAGAAAATATCTGAGCCAGTTGGAGGCAAGTTCTCACTCGCAAAGGTCAGCCAATGTGAAGTGTAACAGCTATTATTTTGGGCTTTCAAAGACTGGGAAGTCTGTACTCTGTTTTTTCCCTTCTCTCCCTAGAGAAAGGATAAATACCAAACGGGCCCAGCTGAGATGTATAAACTTAACAGCTAGAGATGGGGAATAAACCATCTCAGATCAGTAGTCACCACAGATTTTTGCTTTAAGATTAATATAAGAGCCCCTGTATTAATAGGGGCCCCTATAATGTCAGCCTGTTTTTCTTTCTCTTTTTCCCCACAGGAATTCTCAGCTATGGGATTGTATGTGGCCTCTTGCCCTGCATTTAATATCATCTTTTGGTCTTTTTTATTTTTTTAAATCAGAAAAGCAACTTTCAATTCCTTCTATATCTCCATTTCAGTCTTGTTTGTAGATTTGTGGCCATGACACAGAATGAACACATCTCATACCACAGTCAAGCCCAGAGTCTGCCATCAGTTGGGGACTGTAGTAGCTGTGATTGGTCTCAAGATTCTATTCACCTCAGAACACAAGATCTGTCTTCTTACATTCATGCTGTACTTAATTCTATAATTTCTTGAGCCTTTGAGTACTCCTAGAATTAGACAAATCTTGAAGGGTGGCTGAGTTTCATTACCCTCTTACTATTCAAGAAAATTCTGCAGTAGGTGGTCCTGAGTCACTATTTTGGCATGCCTTGGCACTGATATTCCCATAAGTCTTGCAGTAGTAATTTGTTATGGAACACTATTTTAGCTACAAACTAGACACTATTTCCATGTAAACTCAGGTATATGGGTCTAATGCAAGCAAGGTAGAGATTTTTTGTGCTTTTCCAGATGGATACACAAGTCACACACAGAATTTTCATTTCTGTGTCATTGTTTAAACACAAGTTCCAATAAAATGAATCAGAAATTAAGATTTAGCTGTATAAACTAGACCTCCAAGACCCAATAAAGTACCCTAAACCAAAAATCAAGCTATTATACAAGGTAAGCAACGCATATTCAGTTCGACCCATTATTTTAGGCTGCAATCTGTAACTCCATTCAGCTGTATCCACAATACTCCAAATTTGAGACTGACTTGCAGCACAGCTTTTTTTTTTATGCTATATTTTTGCAAGTATTGAAATAAAGGATCTTCTTCCCATCTGACGTTCAAACTCATCTTTTGCCACTGGTGAGATGAAGCTGAAGAAAACACGTTTCAAGGAAGGTATTTACTGAAGAGAGAAAAAAATATGACTACAATGGAAAGGTTCTTCCTGATTTATGGCTTAAAAATATGTTTTTCAGTCAATTTTCCAATGTTCTGCCTATATAGCATTTTCTGCTTGAGACTTTTAACTCATTTTAACTCATAAAATTCTTGTATGATATGAAGACTATTGTGGTCTTAGTAAAATTATGACTACATATTATACCAATGTATCTATGTTGTGTTGGGTACTTTAGTACCCAAGTTTTCAAACAGAATTCCACAAGGATAGAGGTAAGCAATTGCTATTTGTCTGTGACATGGGATTCTACCTTATGTCACCAAGTTGGAACTTTATGCAGTTTAGGCTTTGCCACATAGATCACTCACTGACTTTGATCTGGAAGCCATTGCATAAAAGACATTTCTTCTGGCATTGTTATCATGTGAAGAAGAGGAGGTTATTGCTGTTAGCAGAGACAGCTTCCAATGGAATAGGAAAGAAAGACAGCTATGGATTTCCAAATCTCTCACAACCATCCCTGAAACTGTGTGGTATGCTGAGGGAAAAGACATGCGCTTTTCAAAGGCACAAAGACTCTCATCCTTCAGTAGTGAAAAAAAATTTCTGTCTACTTAGTGCACAGATAGTCATTATGAAGCTAAATACTCATAATAGCTTCATAAAACAATTACACTGTGTTATTGCTACAAAGTAACTTCAAGGATTTCAAAGAAGAAGAATTTAAAAAAAACTTACTGAAATGCAAGCTCAATCACTTTTTATAACAAAAAGCACCATGCAATTTATATTAATATGTATTTTTTACCTGTCATTCCTTCAGCTTGATGGCTGTCAGAATACTACATTTTTAGTAGACTTGCAATTGCTGGAGAACTTAAATACACCCTATGATTATATGCTGCAGGGCTGACAGCTGAAATGTCAAATGGTCAGTGCAATGCTCCTGGCAACACTCTTCTCCCCTTGTGACAGAAACTCAGGTGCTTTTCTTTAGCTGCAATTAGCATTTGATGTTTGGTACAGGCTTTGGATTCTCTTTCCTTCCCTCTCCTATATTTTTTCGCTATTTTCAGGCCTACTGAGACAGTCAGAAGACTGCATAAATTATCTTTTCAGCCAGGTCAGAAAGCAGATTTCCTACCACATTATATAATTTTATGAAATTGCTGATCCTTTTTCTATTGAGAGAGAGTATGACACACTTTCCAAAATCACAATCTCATAACGATAACTAGGAAATACAGGCAGTGTATAAATATGAAAGACTGACATTAATATTTGATCACTTATCAGAGCACCATTATACTTACCAATAATGGCATGACTAATAATGAAATCTTGCAGAATCTTATTACTCTAGATTAAACATATTTTAAAGCTATAGATTAGAGACATAATGAAAATGATAACTGTTTTCTACTTACACTTCTGCAAGTTACTACCCAGAATATCTACAGAGAAAAAAATTATGCTGTATAAGTAAAAGGAGGACCAGTAGATGGCAAAATAAGTGCCTGTGGTACCTGTATCTTTGTATGTAATGATATTACATGGGCCTTTGTATCTGAAGAAATAAACAATCTTCATTTGATTTTCAGCTTAATTCCTTGGAGATATGTGAATTGCCTTCTGGTGTACCAGTAGCTGGCATGGCACTTCAAGGTGGCCAGAAATGTCATTTGCAGCTCTCCTGGACAAGGTATTTTGCACTGCAGTGAGGTCTAGAGCCATGCACAGAGATGTTAGAGCTGTTCCACTGCCATTTGGATGGCACTAATGAACTCTAGAAGTCCCACTCACAATCCTGTGCACATTCTTGGAATATCTATGTGCCATATCAACTGAATAAAACCTGAGTGATATCAATTACATATCTAATTCCGTAAGAGTCACCTAATCAGATTAGACAAATATGTCTAATCAGAAAATCAGCAGTGTTCTACTGTTTGCTGCTCTGACAGCAGGTCTAGAATATTTTAGTGCTATAAGAGTACCTGCATGTGGTAACTAATCATTTCCTACGTCTTGGAAAAACACAATAAGCTTAACACTATTTTGATTTCTTTGCCACATCCATTCTCACGTTATTTTAAATGGAAAAGCTAAAATAAAAAAAACAATGCCACATAGAGAGTGTTTGAAATACAGCTGTCAGCTGTAAAGCAGAAACTAGCATTAACTATGAGTTTTAAGATGTGATCAGACACTAATAGGCAAGAAGATGTGGACATTAAACACAATTTTCTGTAGTTCTATGTGTCCCAGTTTCAACCAGTTGGTTTTAATTAGAGATTGGACAGTGACATGGATTCAATGGAGCACTGGTCTGATTTAGCATGATGGTTCCCACATTCATTTTTCTGGCTTACTGAAAGGCTGAGAACAAAAATTGTAATAGTTCCTGGTGAGCTGTATAAAAACAAACACAATTATCCATGACATGAAAAATCAGGGCCCCTTCTAACATTTCAAAAATAATTGCTTTGGAGTAATTTTTTTCTTACAAAATAGGGTTTCTGTATAGAATAAGAGATAAATAGAATTCCAATTGAGTAATAGCAATGGTCTAGAAATGGTCTAGCATGGGCACTGAACTGGCAAGAGCCATTTTTTGTTTAAAATCCCTGCTGAAATTCATGTCAGTTTGGATAAGGAGTATTGCAGAATCAGTAATAATACTTCCACTATATTAAGTCTTTTAGATATACTGTGCACATCAATGTGAAGCCTATAGGTATCAAATAGTTGTTCAAAGCACTCCTATTCCAGGTGTTCTTTATTCTAGTCCATATTCAAAGCTGCAAGTAACTAGTCAAACAGGCAAAGTTGAAAGACCAATAGGTATTTGTGTCCTATCTGTCATATCCTGTATTGACATTTTCATTGTATGATTAACAAAGTTCCTAAATATACTCTTTCTGTGAACAAACCATAAATTAAGATCAAATAAAATCTTACCAGTGGTTAAAAAACCATACAACAAGTTGACCCCTGGACTTTTCCACAGAAAGATCTTCTCTGCCTATGGTTTGCATCAGCAGCTTGATGTATAACAACAGGTTCAGAAGGGAGATATCTAAGTCATATTTTCTGCAAAAGCCAAGACTGTCCCCTCACAGTCCCTAAGGAAATCTTTATCAATATAAAGATATTTAAAGGCAAAAGTTGAATCCATCATACTATTCTTTGAGTAGTTTCATACCTGTAATTTCTTTGCATTCCCTGGAAATGAAACTCAAATTCATATCCAAGTACTTTCCTGCATCAAGGCACATGATGTGGCTGCACTTGGTGCACTGCAGGGTTTTAAAAATAAGGGCAGAATATTGAGTAAAAAGCTGACATACTTTCTGAAACACACTCAACTGCAGTTTTAGGCAGACAGGCCAGTGCCTTCACTGTCATTCCACAGTAATGCAATGCTATTGATGTGCCATTCTGCCTCTGTGGTTTGGTTTGGGTTTTAAGCCTACAATTCAGAAATTTTCTCGCAACAGGTAAAGAGGAAGGACAAAATATTGTAACTGTAGCTTCTCTTATGTAAAGCATGGAAGAAAGCAAGATAAAAGTAGGCCTACTTCCAAACTCTCTCTTCTGATACAATTTGCAGAGGAATTCAAATGAAAAGTAATAACTGAGCTTTGCTGTTTAGGATATAGGTCTTCATCTTACACTTTAACTCATTTCTGAATGAGACAAATTTTCATGTGGTTGCACTGAGAAAAATGTCTAAAAATTCCACTAATTTCCAGTTATTTTAATATAGGTTTAAAACTGGTATCAAGAATATGAAAATGTGGACAGACCATTGCATAAAACAAATGCACAACATACCAGACAAATTTGAAAATTAGCTGGATATTGACTTCTGTTCCTCAGAGTGACTCAGGCTACAAGCCTTTAAGTAAGGAGTCTCTTCTAAAGCAGAGAAATATATACATATGTTCCACTGAACAGTAAAACAAATTCCATTTTCTAGTTTTTTGGGATGGCAATAGCTATTGCAACTCCCAGTAGAATTCCCTTGTCTTATGCATTCCAATTAATAAAAGCCAGGATGCCCTTGTAAAAAATTTAGCATTTCCTGCAATATTCAAACTGTTATTCAATCCAAGTTTATACATTCCAGTATATTGCTCATTAAACTTGGTTACCTGAACAGATCTACTCTGCTGCTCAGCAGCACAGTATTTTTTGTACTCAGTACATATATCTAGGAGGTGTTCAGGAAGTCCTGGAGGTGTGCAGGAGTCTAGGAAATGTTGAGAGTTTTAGCAGGTTGGAATATTGGAAGTCAAGGTAAAGAAAAGAGATGGGAAAGCTTGAGGGAGTCTCTGGGTGCTCAAGATGGGGATTAGAGACACCACAAAGCAGAATGAATACCTAGGAGGATGAGGAAGAGCAGAAATGATTGCATCAGAGTTTCAGAAAGAAGTGGGCTTTGTTAGGGACGTCAGAGAATGCTACACATATCACTCAGTGCTCAGCATCACTCACCTGTGCCTAAGCCTATCCTAGGTAACACAAATCAAACTAATTAGGTAATAAGTTAGTATGAGCAATGATGTAGAAAAAAAATATTGGTGTTTAAGACGTTTCCAAATTTGTTTTCCTAACATAGTTATTGTTCATAATGGAAGTGAATATCATCTGGCAAGTGAGCATAGAAACTCCTAGATTTTATAACTGAGGCTAAAGGAAAATGAAGCCGTATGCAAAAATGAAGACAATGAAGTAATGAAAAACCTTTGTTTATAAAAGCCAGCTCTCCTGCTAGCAACCAAAACAAGAGTTAGTACAACTCAGCAGGCATTCACAGTTACATTATATTCCTCTCTTATGTTACAAGCTTGATCCAATAGACAGGTTTTGCTAATGGGAAAACAATGGAACAGATTCCCTAGATGTTAACGATATTGGTTTCAGGCCTACTATATTGTGTTATATTTCTGGGAATTCAGTGTCAGCAGAGTGTGAAGAAGAAATAATTAAAAAAAAAAAAGTTTCATTTCTTTGTTGATTTAACTGGAGATGTATTCAGATTTTCATAGCAGAGCTGGAAAGAAACCTGTCCATGGAGTTCATCAATCAATATAGTACCCACTAATGTAAATGGTTATTAAAGTTGTCTAAGAAATTAGCCTGAGACTACCAAGAAGTGACAAAAAATTTTGACTTGCTAAAAACACTGCTTGCATTTTAACACTAATGATAATAGTAATTTTCCTCAATTTATTTACTGGATTGCTATCCCCTAATCCTCAGCTTCATTGGCATCTATATTTTAAATCCCGTTATCGGTTATTGTATCTCAAGTAGTATACTTACATTTTGAAACAGCTAAAAATAAATTATACTTTCATTTTTAAAAGTAGAACCGAAAAAACAGCTGACCAGCATTCACTACTAAGTCTTGCCATCCAGCCCACATGACCAGTCCTTACTTTTATTAATCACAATGTTCCTGCTAAGGTTAAAAGATGTTGTCCTTCTGATAGATGAAAGTGCTCCTGCTGCACAGTTCTCATCCTGGGCTTTTTCTCACTGGTTGGTCTCATTTGTTTGGTTGGTGTTTTTCTGGTGTACAGGGTATCTGGGCTCTGAAGCTTCCCTGGGCCCAGAAAAAAAGTATTAGTGTTTCTCCCAGCAGAGCTGCACATGTGCCTTCACTCTACCACCCTCAGTGACTGCCTCCTCACTGGGACATGCCCTTTTTCATGCAGTACACAACGTCAGCAGTTCGCACTTAGAATTTAATAAATAGTGCCATAAGGTATCTATATAGCACACTTCATTTAGGACTCTAAACCAAAATAATTTCCCATTAATTCACATTTTAAAAACCCCTAATGGTAACATTTTTCTGCTTTCTTTCCCTACCAGGCTAAAAAGAAGTATTGGGGGGGAAGCATAAAAACCCCAGAAGAATGATTTGTGGTGGGTAGGATGGTGCCATGCCCACGGCATGTCCCTAAAATTCTGTGTCTCTCCTCTCTCTCCCCATCTCTCTCTGCCTCCCTCCTGACTCCTCACACACCCCACACACCCCTCAATCTGTCATTCCTTAAATCTCCATCTGCCAGTGGAGGAACTTCTGCACTGTTGCATCATATAATATTCTCATCTTTTTCTGATCATATGGCTTTATGAATGATATTTTTAGGCACAAATAACAGTCTTGTCAGTTCATAGTAGATTTGGACATTGAAGCACTTAGTAATATTTCTATCATAAAATCAGTTAGAAACTCCTGACAGAGTTCTTGAACTATAATAGGCTACTTTAAGTTAAAGGAAGAGGATGGGACCACTACTCTCTGAGCTGAGGTAGAGACAAAGAGAGAGCACAGCTTTTCTAACACCCATACCAAGAAATACCACAAAAATTTTGCAACAGACTCAATCCAAAGGAATGGACCTGGGCAAAATCACTATTGGCACAATGGCTGTCCTCAGGCTTGGCACCTGCACAATTTCTCATAGGAGTCAAAACACTCTCTCCTTTATTCAGAATGGTACTTTCATGACAAAGATATCTGGCAAAAGACAGAGTGTTTTGGTTTTTTTATTTTCTGTTAAATCTAGCTAAACTAGAAACAGCCTGAGTGTCCTTCAGCTTCTGTTCTGTTTTCTTGGTAGCTAAATCCTAGATTTATTATTTCTTCTCATTAAAATTGCCCTCTGGTTTTTATCAGCAATATCTAATGCTATCCAGGACTGAAAAGTTTTACAATGTTATGAGAAAGGAGTTGCAAAAATCGGGATTGCTTCCTTATATTTCAAGGGAAATATAAATAGCATATCACATATTCCTTCATTTAGTACCTGTATTCTTCACTATAATGATGCTGCCAGCCCTTACAGTTAATTTCAAAAGCACATTTAATTACACCTTCCATCATTCCAACTGATGCTGTGTTATTTCTGCCAGTGTCCTGCCAGAAATAAAATTAACTGTTAACACAGCAACGCAAAAAAAAACCCTAGTATATTACTTTCAAATATATTACTCTCAGAAAAAAACAAAGAGGGATCAGAATCCTGCATTACAAGGTTGTTGCATGCAAAGAACTCCAGCAAATTTGCTTTCTCTGTTATTCTTTCAGCAATTAATTTTTAACTGCAAATGAGAGTTTTTGGTACATCTGTCCCAGTTAGCTCATTGTGAATATCAGTTCAGGAAACACTCAGTCAATTGTGATATCCGTTCTGTCCCTTACTAGATCACGTATCAATACAAATTTGGTCAGAATTGAACAGACAGCAAAATCAATCTGTCCCTTGGAGTAGTTGCCATCTCTCCTGGTGCTCAGACTGCTTCTTATTGGCAGTGCCTACAGCAAGAAGTGAAGCTGGAAGTTCAGGACTGAAGACATCCCAAATGAAAATTCCACTTCCATTGTCTTTTTCCTCACTCTCTACCTTCTCAGTGCACCTGGATCAGTAGTAGTATAGCCCTGCTTAAATACTGTACCTTGGGGTCTCAGTGGTTTCAGAGCAGTCTGTCACAGTGGAAGGCTCAGTCTTCCTCTATGTCCACAGGCTCCCCTTCCTCTCTTTGTGTCTGACAAAGGGCTCTCCACATGACAGGCTCTGATACCTCTTGGTTCTCTCAGATTCTAGGCTGATGGGATGAGAAATCACATTTTGGAGCATCTGTACATAAAATCTCTGGAAAGAAAGTAATTAGTCCTTATAGCTCTCTAGATCCTGTATATGTTAGTATTCTATGTTTCTGCCCATAGCTATCAACATTAGTCTTAAGACCAAAGCTGAGTGAAGAAATCAGAAGAGCAAAGGCTACAAAAGTGCTGAGACCACCAGAATGGGAAAAACTGAGGGAGAGGAGATGTGTCATTTGAAGATTGTCCCCAAGCACTCTCTACTTGGAGGGACATGAAATCAACAAGTAAATGGGCATTGAAAAGATAATTTATCCTCAGGATTGGGCAACCCATATTCATCCCACTTCATTACAAACTCATTTGGAGTCAAATCACTGACAGTGAGCATCACAGTTCAAAAGAACTTCTGCTATTTGAATAGTTTTTAATTAAGGACAACTGTAGCTGACAATGCTTTCCTGACAGAGAAATTCTGCTTTTTGTATCCAAAACCATTTCTGGTTCCACTTGTTTCTTTCAGCTTGCTATTCTGTGACCTTGATATTAAAGCAGAGGTGACTAGGGGGCTCCAAGAAGCACAATGCAACAGTTACAAAGTTCAGAATTCATTATTTTCCAAGGCTAAAAGCACACACCCAATTAAAAACAAACAAACAAAACCAAAATCAAAACAAAAATAAAAACAAACAAACAAAACAAAACAAAAATAAAAATCCTATCATGAGGATGAAAAAAAAAGAAAATAAGCAGCTAAATCACAAAATGGAGAGAGAGGAGAATATGTTAGAGCATATGTTCTGGACATCTGATGCCTGTTTTAACAGTCCTGGCTGCCAGAAGTTCACTTCATGCCTCTCCCCTGGATTTCATTCCTTTTGACTCTTCTACTAGAGATACTTCTTATTCTAGCTCTCCTCAGTACTTCCAGCAGTCGTACACTGGTCTCAGAGATCATCCAACAATCTCCTTCATGTTCTCACAGATGTAGCTGCCTGTTATGGTAGATGGGCTCTCTTTTGACTTCTGAGTATTGCTGCCCTCAATTTTCCTCTCAACTTAAGGCCTGAAATGAATCAGATGCCTAATAACTCCAAAAGACACTATTTCACTCAGACACAAAATGTCACCTGATCCTAAAAATAACTTTCCATCCAGATATTTCTGCCCACTTTGAAACATATAAATAGTCCTCAGCTAGGATGAGAAAAACTCTTGGGAAATGCAGCTTATGATTTTGCAGTGTTAGACTTCAGCTCCAAATTCTCAGCAATCATTTTTGCCAGCACCATTGAATCCAGCTGTTCCATTGTGAGAGACTGGAAAGATTTCTGGCTTGAAGTATTTCAGGTGTGAAGGCACCTCAGGTGACGTGGTGAATTGCTCCACACACCCCACCTCAGCCCAGGAGTGCATCCCAGCCTGACAGCCACTGGCATACCGAAGACAGTGCTCCAATCCCACCTCTGAAGCCTCTCATCCAGCTCCTAAGGGGCCACCAGACCAGAAATTCCACCTCAGGAAAGGACCCAGGAAAGCCAAAGGGTATTTAACCTGAAACACTAAGCAAGCATGTGTCTTGACCCTACTTCCTCTTGTAACTTCTGTCAACTGAACACTGCTGGAACCAGGATTGGTAGTTATATTTTTTTCTTTTCTCTATCTCTTGCATCTTTCTCTTTTTTTATATATAATTCCCTCTTATCAGAACTTTGCATAATTCAAAATTAGACAGTCTTAGAGCTTGTTAAGCTAAGTTATTTTCCTGAGAAGTGTCTCATGTTAATTGAATATTACTCTAACCTTTTGCCAAAATTCTTTGATTTTCTAAAGTTGCCAGTGTTTTTGTTGTTGTTTTTTCGACCTCTTCAGGATATCTTTTTGGTACTTCTCTCCCATATGTTTGACACAGAATATGTGAAAAACCACGAGCCCTTTCAAGCAAGGTTTTTGGGGCCTTATATTCAGCTAGTAGTTAGTGGAACAGAGAACAGCCAAAATCTAATGAATGGAAGACTATTCCACATGCATGTCCAAGTAGATGATGGAACTGAAGTGGTAACAGATCACAGAAATTGTCACAGAGAAAGGAAAAGTCAAATATATACTCAAACCATGAAACAGGAAATTAATCTAAGCCATCTATAAAAGTGTGACACCCTAGAAAGAGATTTATTAGAGTACTTGGCTACAGCTTTGCTCTGTCATCTTTCATAAGGTCCAAGACAGAATTTATAGACAACAAAATTAATTTCATGCTAATGCCTAACCACCACATAAATTTAATTTTCACTGATCACAGGAGAATTTCATAATCTAAAGCCACATAAAGAAAAGATTTAAGATGTATCCCATCACCTACAATTTTGCCCTCTACCTTAAGTACTCTTTTTGGGTTGAAATTAATAGGAACCAAATCACATTGTAAATTGTTTTGTTTATTTAGAATAAAAATGGCAACATATAAAATTCCTGTAGCAAACACAAAAATCAGTGTGGAAATCTGAGACAATCTGGTTTAAAATCTGGAAATTTTAAAATGTTAGGTTTGTTCAATAATCATAAAATAATAAGTTATTTATGTCATATATAGATCCAAACTAAGAAAAGCATTTGATATTTAGAGTTCAGTCATGCAGTATTTGATTACTAAAATAATATTTAAGTGAATAAATTCAACTGGTCTGAAAAGAATACTTGCATAAGCAAGAAGTAATTCTTCCAAATATAAATGCTGTGGAAACAAATACTTATTAATTACCCAACAGAAAAGACAAGGAAGTGTATTCTTGCAAACTTGAAGGTCAAATGGTCTTTTCCACAGTAATACTGCAAAATTAGGTTCATCTTTAATGAACTTTCTTGTAGAAGGTAACTAGAGGTCATTGCTAAACTGAGCAATGAGGATTCCCATGCTGTCAGCAGTCAGCTAAAATGGTCTTGTTGCTTTTAAAGTTCATAAGCTATTTCAAATAATTTTTTTTAAGAATTTCAGTATTTTCAATAATGTCAAAAGATAATTTGAATCACTATTACAATTCTCTAGAATAAAAGTCCATTTAGAGCCAAAATAAAAGCTCTTATTAGCATATCCATGTTTCTAAGGATGGGACTTAACAGGAAGAGTGAAGGCTGGTGGTTCCATTGTTTAATGTTTGAAGTTTTAGCAATTGACAAAAACAATAGGACTAATTCTTGATGGGTTTTGGGAGTTGTATGGGTTTAGGGGTTTTTAGGCCAAAAATTTAAAAAAGCACACAAAAAAGGTAATCAAAACAACAGTAGGAAAATCCCTATAATCTTGCATTGCTGTTGTCTTAAAAACCACTAGAGTTTCCTATAAAGCACCAGAAGAAATTGTCAGGTAATCAGCAGCCAAGCTGTAACAGATCCAGTTGATTTTTAAAGAAGTCCGCTTAAAACTATAGCAGCCAATGCAAGCTATGGCAATAAAACCTATATATAAAAATATATATATACATATACATACATATATATATATACATAAATATACATGAATACATATAGATACATACATATACACATATACACATATATATACATATATACATACATATATATACACATAAAACTAAAGCATAAATTTGCAGAAGTATTAGACCAGAAACTGACAGCTTCTGAATATGTGGTACAGATCACACTTGGTTTTCAGAGTGGAAACAAACAATAATTTCCTGAAAGAAATACTGTCTGTGATGCCAGTTGTGAATCCCTACTCATATTAAGATGAAGACAGAAGTTTCCCTGAAACTGGTCTTCAAGGACAATAGTTTTCTGCCCTATTGAGTGAGATCCCTCACAGATGGGTATTTCGTCTCTGAAATGTGCATTCTTTTCTGAATATTCACAAAAATACTAGCAATTTTTCAAAGACTCTAAAGATACATGAGCTGGTGATGATCACTGTACTCCAGCCAGAGTAATGTAACACACTCATGAACAAGAGTTTTTTACTATAAGTTCTCTATGAAATTATTGACAGAGTGAGTAAGAAAGGACTTTCCAGTCTAAAAATAATATTGTATCAAAGTTATTGACAGTTTTCAAGGAAGAGAAAGGACATGGCTGTCTCCGGTAAGAGTCCAGCAGCACTGAGTACAATCCCTCTGGACTGGATTAGTCTGGGAACAATATTTACATATGAAACAGACTCGTTTCTGAAGGCAAGAGGAAGATTCTCTCTATGAAGTTATTAGCACCTAGAACTTTGGGGTACAAGAAATCTTACCATATGCAGCCATCTATATGTCAGATGACTTCTAAAATTTACTTTTTTAGCTCCTTCTGCATTCACTTCCAAGAGACAACCACTGGACAACATTCTCCTAACCACTACTGCAAAGTGGGAAGAATCAGTTCCTGAAGAAACTCTCTCTGTTTTTTAAAAACAAAGGAAGTCTTAAAAATAACATTCACCACATTCTCAGATGTGAGAAATTGGAAAGTTAAGCCCATTTTTGGCAAATACACATAGAATTATAGGATCACATAATTATTTCAGTTGAAAAACACTTCTAAGGTCATTGAGTATAACCATTAACCTAGCACTGTCAAGTGCACCACTTAAACCATGTCCCTAATGCAACATAGAACATTGGCCCATGTTTGAGGAAAAACAAACCTGAGGATTAAAAAAATGTAATGTTCTATCATATCAATATCAGAAAATACTCATCAGATCTATGCAAGCATTGAAACAGAAAAGCCAATATTACAAATTCTTCATCTTAAATGAAGAAATTCCTGTAATTTCAGTCCAGATTTCCTGCTTAGCTGCTTGACAACCTCTCAAGTTCTACAGCACATCATTGCAGGGCAGTCCAGATTCTAACCACCCACAGATTAAATTATACTTCCAGGCAAAACCTCAGTAGGTACACTTTCTATCTCATTTAATTTTCCATAAATTTGCACAGCTAGAAACACAGCATCAAGTAAGACTTCTGCTCTAACTTAATAAATCATTGCAGGTCTCTTACTGGAGGACAAGCAATGAAATGTCTTTTTCTATCCCTGACAGATGAAGCACCTGGGGAAAGCTACAAAACATTTTTATCCCGAGTGTTCAAATATGGAGTTAGTCATACAGAACTTTTTTAATGGTTAACAGAATATGTTGTATCATTTCAAGAACTTACCACATTGTTTATTTTGGATCGGAATTTCACTCACATTGTGTTAAAATCATGTTGGTTTATTCAAGGTCTGGTATTGTTTAGCTACTTTCACTTCCAAGATCATTAACTTGAACAAAAAGAAACACACCCAAACCATTGAAAATTTTCCAATAAAACATTGGTAAATTTGGATACTAAAAAAGGATGCAATGAGGAAAAAAAGGTGCTCAGAATCTATGGAACTATAGATGGAGGAAACAAGCAATAAAGAATAATGCCCATCCATATCAAGTTATGATCTAGCTGATACTAAATTATATCTTCTTAATAATAATAATGGTAATATTTCCACATAATTCATAAACATAGAAAGATAGAAGATAAACTTCACTGCTCCTACTGCTCCTACTTTTAACCATTTAAATGTTGTACTCTTAGCTTAAGTTGGCAGTTAGTCTTTCTTTATAGTTGGCAGGAAAAAAGAAAGTACAAGAGAGCTACTGCAGCTGACCTAAGAAAAGTAGATTGGATATGGCTATGGGGGAACTTCATCTCACTGACTGTCCAATGAGCCTTGACAAATGGCTTAGATTAGACAGATACATTTAAATGTAGAAGATGTATCTTAGCAAAAAATGCAATTGTATGACTTATTAAGGAATCCTCTCTACTAATGAATTTGAGGGTCTGGACTGTTCAGAAATGTGAGAGAAATGAAGGTTAAAAATTCTGTATCTAATATACAATGCATAGGTACTAGATTTTATCCAAGGATTAATCTAATTTATTCACGTCTGCCTTTTAGATTTTATACCCCTTTACAGCCTTCAAAAGAATATATTTCTATTCCACTTGGTTGCATATGAGACACTTGTTGTCAGAAATTTTATGATGCCAGATAAAAATTAATCTCAATGAGATTTTACAACAATCAAATAATGCACATTTTAGACATATTGTTTCTTAAAAGGTAAAGAACTACCTAAACTGTTTAGTAGAACAAGGGCTTTAAAAAGCTAAACATCTTTTGTCACATTGGGAAAATAAGAAAAAAAAAATCTGTCTCCACCAAAACAAAGCCAGTGAAATTACATTAAACTGATTTTATCTCTTTTGAGAGATATTCTATGAACTTAATTTAGGAAAACCATTTTTATATTCCAAGAAGTTAAAAAAACTTGCACAGTCCTGTATAGGAGCATGAGATGCAAATATGAGTCTCAGTGGTCTGTTTGAGAAAGCTGACCTGACTTCAAGGCACACTCTGAGCCAACTACCACACTTTGAGCTGACTTCTACACATTGTTTTAAATCCAACCATCTTTTATGTAATACTCTTCAGTGACTTTTACTTAAACAAAAAAAGACTAAACCTTGACCCTCCATTTGTCTAAGATAACTATAATTCTTGTAAGTGTTAGAGCTGGGATAAAGAGCTGTGGTTTCAGAGATATCGTACAATGCATTGTCAGGAAAAGGCGTGGATAGCTTGCATACGAAATTTCCTGAAAACTGTGTTTACAAGGAATTGGCTTTGTTATAAAGTGTTGAAAGCCTTTCCACATCTTACTAAACACTACTCTCTTGGGAATATACATCTCTTAATATTTTTATTTCCTACAGAAAAATATAGTATATGGTTTTCCTCAAGTATTTCTATTCTAGATAGAAGTTAAGCTTGTATGAAAATTTCCGTGGCCTTTCACAGGTGGGAAAATACAATCTATTAATTATTATAGCATCTGCTTTTATACTGACCTCTGTAACAGGAAATAGAGCACAAATGACCCAATAAAGCTGGTGATAAAAAATATAAATAACATCTTGCATTCTTGCTATTGTGTTGGCTTTTCTACATTTCTGGACTTCCTGTATCACAATATAACTCACAACATCATGTACAGAAAGACATTGGAGAAAAACTGTGTGTTTTTAGGCAAGTTGCTAAAAAGGAGAAGCTGCTAAGCTGCACCTAAAAATTAGTTTTAGAAAACTACTTCATTAGAGTGTTCTTACAAGCAAATAGTACACAATGCTAAATATTGGGAGGGAGGGGAGGGGAGGGAGGGAGGGGAGGGAGGGGGGGGAGGAGGAGGGAGGGGGGAGGGGAGGGGGAGGAGGAGGGAGGGGGGAGGGGAGGGGAGGAGGAGGGGAGAGGAGGGAGGGAGGAGGAGGGAGAGAGGAGAGGGAGAGGAGAGGAGAGGAGAGGAGAGAGGAGAGGAGAGGAGAGGAGAGGAGAGGAGAGGAGAGAGAGGAGAGGAGAGGAGAGGAGAGGAGAGGAGAGGAGAGGGAGGAGGAGGAGGAGAGGAGAGGAGAGGAGAGGAGAGGAGGAGAGAGAGGAGAGAGAGAGGGAGAGGAGAGGAGAGAGGAGAGGAGAGGAGAGGAGAGGAGAGGAGAGGAGAGGAGAGGAGAGGAGAGGAGAGGAGAGGAGAGGAGAGGAGAGGAGAGGAGAGAGGAGAGGGAGAGGAGAGGAGAGGAGAGGAGAGGAGAGGAGAGGAGGAGAGAGGAGAGGGAGGAGGAGGAGGGAGAAGGAGAGGGAGGAGGAAAGAAAGGAAAGGAAAAAGGAAAATTGCTATTTTTCTGTGAGTTTGCCTTGCAAAGAAAGCTCTTTACCTACTATGACTTCTTTCTTACCTTCACTGACATCTCTTATCAAACCTTCCCCCATGCCATGACAACGATGTTGTTGCTATGCTGAACTTCTAAGCTTGATAATTATCTATCTGTTATTATATATGCTACTTGATTGAGACTAACATTATCCCACATGGGAACTGGTGGAAAAGATGAGTATCTGATTTAACACTATTTAACCACACTTCCCCAAACTTGCAAGACCATACTCAGTCCTCTGCTTCTCCCTCAAATGGAATCATCTGAAACTGACTGCTAGGTTCAAAGATTACTTGGGAAAATGGCACATTTGCGATAAAACTGATAAGCTGACAGCATAATTGCATAATCTTCAACTCCAGAAGGGTGATTAAAATCAGCAAATTAGAAACTGAATAGGGAATATGTTTGTTATCTTTTGAAAACACCATTTCCTTGACCAAACGGGGTCACCACAGGTACTCAAAATTATTCTTTTGCATTTTATCAGGGCCTTTACAAGGACAAAAGAGAAAATGAAAAAATATTTCCTTTAAGGAATGTAACAAAAGACTAGGCACTGTGACTGTGAATTCTCCGTGTGTCATGTGTTCCAGTGTACCAATATAGATAAATAATATGTAAGAGAAGTTGAAAGGAAAATCTATTAAGTGGATTTCCAGTGCATTTTCCATATCATGATACCATTTATTCCTCTTCATTATTCATTCTTTTTCTTCTCTTTTTGTGACAGGAGATCTCACTTAAGAATAATGTTTGACCAATACCCATGTAATCCAAACAATGAACTCTGATACTATCAGTCATTACAAAGATATGTGAAAACTGGATTTTGTAGTCTTCCTTAGAGAAAGTGGATGTTTTTCTCTGTCCCTAATTCTACTGACAATTCTTCCTTTGTCAAAAGATGCAGAAGAGATTGGTGACTACTATAGATACACATTGAGCACACTTCTCTCTCTGAAGATGTCCACCAACATTCTTTGAATAAATCAGATCAGAAGTGGTTTTCTCTCTTTTCATGATTCTTTGAACGAGGGATTCTCCACTGTTTTGTTTTTCTATGGGCCACAGTGCAATATAAAGATGTCCTCCCTACCAATGGATCCATAATTAGCAGTTACATCAATCATATGAGTGGGAAATTGGAGAAACAGTCTTCGCAATCCTAGCTACCTTCTATATAATGTGTACATTCCCTTCAGAAAATTCTGTCCCTAATGAAGCTATTAAAAGATAGGTCATGGATTTTTCTAAGTTAGAGATTTCATATCAGTATGGATTAAACTCTTACATTTATACCTTTACAGTGTAGACTTCTACTTCGGCTATCAGCCAGAATGCCTTATAGACAATAGAGAAAAAAAGACTATTTTAGGTCATGAGTTATCTAAGCTTTTTCAGACCTCTTGTGATAAGATAACTTTAAGACACTTAAAAAGCCTGATTCTCTTCACTAGTTATTAGAAAAGGCTAAACTAACCAGCTCAGGTAAAGATATCACCAACAATTTCAATAAATTTTACTATCAGAACTTAGTAGATCTGGAGGTAAAGACAGCCAGTACTGAGCTCCTTGTGAATTACAACTAGCATCTCTCAATGTAAAGTGTATACTTTGGAGCTGGCCTTCCCTTCTTCAGGAAAAATGGTCAGTTTTCTGCTTGAAACTTTAACTGTCTTATCCAAGAAAAACTTGTCATTCAAACAACCAATAAACCAAAATATAATTAGAATTCTAGTTCACAGGTACTGAGAAGAATCCTTTCTGTTTGTTGCTACGACTATGTAAAGGCTCCGATTCCAATTTTTAGGAACTCATTTTGTGAGGTCATGACAGGGAAAAAGGTCAAAATTATACACTATCTTATGTATGGCTGCTACCCTATAACTTCAGGTGCTTTAATAGGACTTATTTATGTGAAATTCTGACAAACATTAACAGAGCTTAAGTTAATGTTTACAGATATAGTAGGTGCTTTTTTGTTTCTTTTGTTCTTTAAAATATACTGGAGAGTGGATAGAAAACAGTTTGTTAACAGGAAACTAGCTTGAGTTCATAATAGACAGACTCATGTTGTTACTATTTATAACTTAACCATTTACCTTCTGCTATGCAATATTCCACTCCTTTCTCCTTTTCTTCACAATATTCCTCATTTTTGGAAGATATTGCAAAACTTATCCTCTAAGCCCCTATAATTTTCCCCCTTGAAATTTCCTACTCAAATCCAATCAATTTTCACTTGTAAACCAAAACATAGTGTTGGCATTATATCTGTAAATATATATATAAAATTTGATTTTGCATCACTTCCCTTAAACTTAATCAAAATACATCTGTGGCTGAACACAGTTTTTGATAGCATGAAACATGCTGAGCTAGTTTAAGGACAGGTTGAAATATTTTCATATAATAAGCTGCATTTCATTAATTACATACTCTGCTTTGTTATACTTTTAAGCACTTAAACTGGTTGATGCTTGTGTAATGAAATCCATTAAAAAGTAGAAAAACAGACATAAGTTAAGCTTAACTACTGCCTGCTTACACAAAAGTTATTGGCAATGTTCAAATTAAAATCTTTCATTTACCTAAAAAGGTTATCAGTTCTACTACCATTCCTTTCTTTGGTTTTTCTAGCTCCTCTCTCAGCCTTACTGACTTGAAGACCTATCTGAAGATTCTAATCTTTGTTTAACAAAGCAATAATTAGTATCTTAGATTGAAGAATTAAATTAATTAGATAGAAGATAACATAATTAAAATTTGTTCCTATAAGTGGTGGAATGATTTTTTTTTTAATATTATGTAAATGTATAAAGAGAATACTTAAATGAGAACTTTATATACTACAGCAGATCAGACTAAACAACTATAACAATCATAATAATTCTCTTGACCTTAATGTCTGTTCATCCTAAAACAGATTTATCGCCATAGCACTGGAAATTCCTCCACTGTGACAGGCCATCTTATATAAATTGCAGGCTAAAGATTTGAAAAAAGTCAGTTTCAAGACAATTTATGTCTTGAAACACATGCAATAACACCTTTTTCAATGTAAAATCTCAGAACCAAGAACAGCGTGATATGTAAAGCATTAAATCAAACTGATTGATTTAATAGCTTGGGTTATTTTAAAATGATCTTATTTTAAATTTTGAATTTATTAAAGAAAGTACAAAACTGAGCAGTTATCTGAATTTACAAGTTTCTTTTCCCCTCCAAAACAGTTGAAACATGCTAAAATAATGAAAACAAGTATTCTAATATAATTTACCAAGACAAACTAAATAAAATTATGAGGAGCCAGTTTTATAAGATTTTCATCATAATGCTTGTATCATTATATGTCTCATATCAGTATGCTAAATACTCTAATTTTATTTTACAAAATATACGAATTTACTAGCAATCTGATTCACAAAACAATCCCTTGCAAACTTGTCAATCAGGCTCTCTTTGCAGACAAACCTCGGAAAAGAGTATTCCTGACATCATATACTGATACCATGTGCAAAATTTTAAACAGTAAATTGGGCTTTGCTACTTTAAAGGTTCATGTTTTGTCGAAAACCTTACTATGTACCTTACTATGTACCCACACTACATAATTTCCTTCATAAATTCCTTTTGCATTGTACATATGACTAAAGCAGCAAAAAATTGGATCTCACGGTTTCTTTCCGTTTTAGCCTGAGTGACTGTTTTAAAAAGCAGAAATGCTGTGACTGTTCAAAGCTCACTTCTCCCCAGCCTTGCAATTTCCCATGCGAAATACTCAATTCTGATTCAGTATTGTAATCATTACTGGAAATCTTGTTGCCATAGCTGCAGCTGAGCTGGCTGTCTTATCTTAAATTAGATATTATGACTATAAGACACTTATGAGTGTGGTCTAGACTTCCTATCTTCTTTCTCTTCCTTTATCTTGCTAGTTAGGAAGGTATTCATGCAGCTCTATATACCAGCTGGCTACACGACCCAAACACACCAATAGAACTAGTATAAATGCAAGCATAAAACCAACTATAAAATAATTCCAAATGCTTCTGCATGAGTTATTGGAATGGCTATTTATCAAGCACATATAATTTACACATGCTCCTTTCTGGGAGCATGTACTACTAACCTTTCAGGGTTAAGTACACATGGCCCATCCACCCTAGCTAAAATCAGTAGAATTTTGCCTCAGACTGATGGAATGTTACACGTCATTATATGAGTCCATTGGTGTCCCCATGTACTATCCAGGCCTGATGTTAGCTGGATTGTGGCTGACTTGTGCTCACAGCATTCACTGACAAGTTATTAAGATGATACAGCAGTACATTCTTTACTTGCAAACACACGTACAGCATTACAGAAGCAAGGAGCTTTCTGGAGGCCCAGCTGTCTTCTCCTGCCCCAATCTGGAGATACCCAAGGCCTTCAAAAGTTCATCATTTCTATGGTACTTCTTTCCCTGTGTTCTAAGAGGTAAGCCCATAAATGTAATGCCTACCGCATTTGCTAGTTCCTGAATGAGTTTGTGAAGATGTTGGTATATCTACACTTTTTCCACCACGGCCTCTTCTAAAGATGTGTCAGGATACTCAGTGTCACACAGCCACAGCCACCACAAATGCTTGGCTCTCCTTCACAAAAATCATGTCCGGTTCCTATAACTCATTGTTTTCATCTCTTTTATGTGGTTCCTGAAACATTGTCCAATCTTTCTTTTTAGCTTACCTTGATAACACTTCACAGATGCTTCACTTCATGCTTTTTAATTCCTGCATCCTGTATGATTGGACAGTTCCTGATGAGAGGGAAGCATATTTCATTCCCAGCCTGGCAGTGCCTGAAGGTTTTGATGTACATTTCTTGTCTATCCCTTGCCAGGGAGACTCTTGCGGGGTAAATGTTGACAGTGGAATCTCCTCAGATGGATGAAGTATAATTTCTTCCTGTTCAGATCATCACCCAGTTCTCACTCTCTCCAATGCAAGAGGAATACTTCAGGTAGACCAGCTCGTATCATCACACCACTGCAGGACTCGTTTTCCCAACTGGCACAGTGTATCTAGCAATCTGCATGCATCCACGTAAACCAGCACTCATGACATCCATGTAATTATACACCTGAAAACTGGGATCAAAATCTTTAGCTCCTTGCCAGACCACTAATCCAGGTGCCTAGGAAACACATTTGATAAGGTGCTCTTAATCTACAAAATACTGTTCCTGGAGGTTTGTGATTACTGTCCCCAAATCAGAATGGGCTACAAATGTCAGATCGACCAGCTGAAAAGATACCAACTTCAGATCATTCCTAACAAAAAAAGTCATCTGAAGAATACTTCAAATATCAAGAAAGTCCCTCCAAAAATAATTTTTGAGGAAAATATTCTGTTTTTTTCAAGCAATTTTAAAGCAACGACAACAGCTTAGCTGAGTACAGAGGAGAGAAATTACCAGAAGAAATACATTTTTGATATTTGAGGTATGTATTCTTCCTTGGCTAACTAAAAAAGGCCTCTTAGAAAAGGCCATAAGAAAGGATTTTTCAGAAGAGATTCTAAAATCAGATTACATAGGTCTGAGAACAAACATGGTCAGTGATATGACCATTCATTTTACTTTAATTAGAGCACTCAAAGAGCACTCTTGAAAGCAAACAAATCCACTTCTTCGAACAGTCAAAACTCAGTTTTTTTCTGGTGACACAAGATCTTCCATTAGAGCCAGGAAAACTGCTAAAGAGGTTCAAGATGTCAGGCAGCTAAATGTATGTTAGGTGCACAGGTATTTGATAATGGTGCCAGACTGAGTTAATCAAGAGCTGCAACCTAAGAGTTCTGGACAAGGTCAAAAAGGCTAGTTTGGTTGCAGAGTTTGGGGGAAATATTGTCCTGAATTGCTCCGCAGGGGATTATTTGGATTGCTGAGCTAACTTTAAAGCCTCTGCAAAACATGCTGACCTGAACCAAGGTCTTGGCTCTGAGCCCAGTCCTACTGCAGAAATAAAATTTCCATAGACAGTAAACACAAATTAATCTAGGTGTAACACTCACATCCACTACTTCATCAATAAGCAAACTATTAATAACATTAACTCTGCCCCTGGATTATATGTTAGTTATTTTACTAACCTCAATGTGGTCACTGGATACTTGGACACTGATATACTGTAATAAAACAACTCAAATGAAGGTAACATAATTTCTTTAGAGAGAAAACATAAAAATTATATAGACTGCAGAAACACATTACATTATTCATGCTCATT
Source organism: Muscicapa striata striata (assembly GCA_030060385.1). Classification (NCBI taxonomy): domain Eukaryota; kingdom Metazoa; phylum Chordata; class Aves; order Passeriformes; family Muscicapidae; genus Muscicapa; species Muscicapa striata. Next base: position 2,345,024 of record JAREIS010000255.1, read on the forward strand.
AGACTGACAAATATCTTGAAGAAAAAATGCGTTTTTCAGATGCTATGAAATAAGGCATTTATGATTATATATATATATTTTTGGTTTTTTTTTTGTTTTTTTTTTTTTGTTTTTTTTTTAAACATCTATCTGTGTACTAATATATCTGGCAGGTCACTCTGGACCTGCCACTGTTAATGTTGTATCATCTGAATAAATGCTACTCGATAACAGAACCCACAGTAAATCACTGCACAACCATCTTTGGGACTATTGGTTTAAACAGTGTAAATCATGAATTCTGAAAATTTCTCTGTAACAAACAATTTCCCTCTTGAATTTTGATTTCATTCTAGTCTCTAAAACCAGAATTTCCTATGAGCTGGAGGAAAAATGTGCATATTTATTCTTTCAGATTATACTTTTACAACATATAGAAAATCTTTAGATATGCAAATATTTAGGTATACTTAGACCTGCCAAATGACATAGCAATGACAAATCTATAGTATCACTTCTATTGATTCCTAACTCAGTAGCTGAGCAGATGAAAAGGAGAATAATACATCATGAGCAATTGGTTGGTTTTTTTTTCACAGAGAATGAATTTTCAAACTAACAAAAAGCTACTAATCATAAACTCCTTATTTCTCAGCAAAACTTCCTCTTTCATTATGATTACACAATTTAAACAATTTCTATGAATTGCTAAAGTTATATTTGTCACACACAAGGATCATTCTGCAGAAAAGGAACACAGCTTCTTGGGGCTTTTAATCAGCAAATATTGCCATCATTTGATTAAAATACTCAAGAAATCTCTCTTTTTAAATTAAAAAATAAACCCAAAGCTATGATTTTCACATGAATCAGATCCACTGATACTGTAAAGCAATTCCTAACTGAAACTGCATATTTAATTACAAAATTCTGAACTAAAAATTCTGCTTTCACCTCTTCTCCAAACTAAGAGTTAATTACTCTGTTTGGATGCTGGTCTATCCAAGAGGTACTCTGGACATGTAGTGTTTTGTTTCTTGCATGGCTAAAACTGTGCTTCCAAAGCAGTTTGGTATCTGGATCAAAACTCCAGACTAGAAGCTCTTCTTTACAATTTCACTAAAGAGCCTGATCCTAGAGATGCACTCAGAGTATGATCAGCATAAATGGATTCACAGGGATTGACACTGCAAGGGAAATGTCTTTTGAGTCCTTTGACAAGAAGATTAAGCTGTCCTTCTGGTGACGAGTCCTGGTCTCTGGTTCCTTCTTCTAGGACATGCATTATATATGTTGTTCAGGACATTCCCATGTAAGTCAATTAACCTAAAATGACTGGGTGTATCCAGTGACAATTCCGTCACTTTAAAGACTCTCCTGGCTATCTGAAGGCTTATGCTGATGGTGTAGGCAGAGTGGTCCTGGTATGGGCTGTCTTGGGGAGTTGACTTTTGTCATCCCTTTTCAGGAGTGCCTGGCAGCACCTCTTTCATATAAAATCATACTCATGCCTATCATTTCTAAAAGGGTTGATATGCAAAAGCACAATGTCTTTACATATCTGCATAGTACACATCCCACAGGGTTTATTCAGTCACGTGACACACGTGTTAATATGCTGATCACTACAGCAGAGCACATCTCATGGCATCAAGAGTTACACAACCCAGCCTGCATGGGGAAAAAAGGTTCATTGCAGCAGTTTCCAGAGTTACAATTCAGCAGATTGCTTCTGGCCTGAAGAAACCTTAGTTCTCCAGTTCACACTATTAGTGTAAACAGAACATTAAAGCTACCTAGGCAAAAGTCTGCTGGTTTTGACATGACTCTGGGAAACTGGAGATGCTTTTCAAAAAGTCTTTCAATGTGAAAAAGAACAGCAATTTATAATTCTGATTTAGAAGCTGAGTGCTTTTTTAATCTCTTAATAAAATTATGCATATTACCTTCTCTGTCAGCTGTCCACTATTTCAATATGATCCACATTCAGAAAGATCCAGACTTACAGACCACAAAACAAATTACTTATATAGACAGGTAGATGGAGCAGTGGGATGTGAATTACAGGTCTCTGCAGGTAAAAATTACTGTGGTGCTCCCGAAACAGAGAGTTACAGCAATCTACAGGAGTTCAAATTCCAGCAGGAGCCTGGTTTGCAACTTCACTAAAAAAGTAGAAATGTGTTCCTCATTGTAGAAAGAAATTTTGCAAACTTCCAATTTGTGTTAAAAATCATACAGTTAAAAAAATAAAGAAGTAATCATTGGAAAAAGCTGAAATTTCTGTACTACAGGGGTCTTTTTCCTTCTTGTATGTGTGCTGTTTTGCTGGGATGAATTGTTTGTTTGGTTTTAGTGTGGGCTTTGTGTGGTTGTTCGTGCTGGGTTTTCTTATGAGTTTTTGGTGGGTTTGTTTTGTTTGTTGATTTTTGAGGCATTTTGGTTGGTTGGTTGATTTTTGTTGTTTTGTTTTGCTTTTTTTTAATGGAGCCCATAAAACAGGTTGTCATCAGGATCACGTTTGTGTTCCTTCAGAAAAAGCAAGATTTTTTTCTTCCTGATTAAGAAGATTAAAGGGAAGCTTGGACAGTGATCTATATTCAAATATTGCTTTTGCATTAACAGCAACAAAATAGACATAGAAGAAGAATGTATGCATCAAGGAAAAAATGTTTCTATCTATTAGGAAAGAAAAAAAAAAAGAATATAATTAGTTTTCACAGAGTTATTACAATCAAAGCTACCTTTTTTCTGTAACACAACAGCAATAAGTAATTATATCATGCAGACCAGCTGTGAAGGTAATGAATACAGTGCAATGCAATACAATGTAAGATTCTGAAGACTATGTAATTATTTTGAGAAATTAGTGTCATCAATTAGCCTCCCTTCACAGCATGCTCTCAGTAAGTTATTCTTGTATACAGCTTAATAAATTAAGTCTATCTGAACAATAAATAATATTGGTTATACAACATACCATGAGCAGCATATTAAAAACAAAAAAAAAAAACAAAATAATTGTTAAGAAGCAGTAATAAAAGAAATATGTGTGTACTGCAGAAAGCCCAAGGCATTAATGAGAATAATTAACCCTCTACACCTAAATTCTGGCCTCATTGCAAATCTTCTTTGTATATTGCTATCTGAGTTATTACATGTACCTTTAGTCAAAAATCCTCTAAATACATTGTAATTTCTAGTTCCTATAATACAATTTAATTTCCATTTTTCATTCCCACACTTGAAGTTACTAGTTCCATTCCCCTCAAACTCAACACCATAGCAACAGCAACTTCAGTGGTGCAGAAGCAGTGCTCCAACACAAAAAAAAATGTTGATAGTCCAGAAAAATCAGTGCCTCATTCACATTGAATAGACTGTGTTCTGTAGTGCATAGTTTGAAGAATCATATATTCATGTTAAAGTTTGCTAATGTACTACAGAGCTCAAAGATAACTTAAAACAGGTATATAGGTAAGAATAAAGGCTGTCAACTAATTTGGTTCACAATTACACTATGATATTTGATACATAATCCAAAAAAGAACAAGAAAATATAAGATATTTTAGAGAATAGATTTAACACAGAACACAAAGGTCATCTTCCATAACATTTCCTACCAACAGTAATAAAACTAACACAATCTGCAAAACAAAAATTTTACAAAGATCCTATTGTATAGTAAAAAGGATTTTTGGCACATTTGTACCACTGGTTAATACAGATGGAGCAGAAACATGGGCATTCACCAAGAATATCAAGTATCAGTTAAAAGCTGAGCTGTAAAACATGAAAAGATTTATGCACAGAGTACTTCTGGAACCATACCAAATCCTTCAAGGCCTTAGTCCTGGTACTTGAAGAAGAAGCCCTTGAGTATTTCAGACATAATAAAAATCAGACTACAGACCCACAAGTTATGCCAAATGAATTCTAGTATGGTCTTAGAATCAGAAAGGAAAAAATGAAGACTATGAAAATGAACAACAAAGTCATCAAGGTGAAAGACATGTTGGAGACTGTGAATAAGCAACTGTAAGAAATAAAACCAAATGTAAACCACTACTAATCTACAGTGCAGTGTAAGCTATCTAAGATTGTAGTAAGTCCTGTCAATGATAAATATTCGCTTGGAAGCTATATGAACACATTTCTATGCAGTGCATAATGCAGCATAATAACAACAGTGAACACCGCAGTGAAACACGTCTCTCACAATATTGATGCTGTCATACTATTCCTTTAATGGAAGAAAGTTAGACATGCTTTTGGCTATTTGAAGTCAGTCTTGCACTATGCATTCTTCTCTTGTGTAACAGATTAAATACTTCTCACCTAACAAGCAAAATAAAATTGCTCATACCCTCTTTAAGAGGAGAAGAAAAAATTCCATGAAAAGTGAGTTCTATGTAAATTATAGTCACACTCGTAGAAGACTGCCTGCATTTTAAATTATTTGAAAAACTTTGGTTCCTTTTTCTTCAGCCCTGACCTCTGGAACCTTTGTGTTTCCACTGGTTGGGGGGTTTCTGCAGGAATAACACACCCCTAGAAGGGAGAAGAATTGTGTCTTCCTGATATTTTTAATTTTAATTTTTGTTGCCTTTTCAAAGTCTAGTTTTTCAAAGTCTTTAAACCAATCTTTAATCACAAATAGTTCCATCAGATTCCATGGAGCTACTGGTGAACTTATTCTATATCACATATTCTAAAACAAGATGCTGAAACTGTGTGAGGCACAGTTCAAAATGGCAAAATATGTTTAATTTATAGCATTAGGAAAAAATCCTTCCTCAGCATTCTGTGACATCTTAGAAAGATATAAATTATGCAAGCCAAGTATATTCTTTGAACTAATTTCATCTTTTTCTTTTAGCCACAACTATGGGCAACGATTTTGTATACTATTACAATTCATTGAAACTAGTAACACTTGTTTTTCTCACATTAAAATATCCTAGTATCTTAACTACTTCTGGGCCTGAGCGAGCTTCATCTAGAGGTTCCTACTTAACACAAATTTGCTCCTTACAACTAATGTATGAAACTTTAAACTCCAAGAAGAGAATTTAGCAGCATGTTATTAACATCGCTTAAACTACAGCACATAAAACAACATCAACTGTGAGAAGGAGGGATTGCAGTTTTTTTGTAGCTTGACATTCCAAAATAGTTAGTTGTCTGTAAGTCTGCAGTGTATTTTACTTTCCTGAATGTGTTCACATAAATAAGAAATGCTAGCTCAGTCCAGCAATTCATCTTTTCCAATATTTTCCTTTCGATATTGCCTGATGCAAGACATATAGGATGTCACCACAAAAACAAACTAATGAATCAAAATATTAAGAATAATTTGGAAAAAATTAGGAATAACTCTTCATCAAAAAATGTTTCGTTTTATTCTCAGGAAGTGCTATTCTCCAACATGATGTACAGCCCCCACATACATACCAAATGCTTCATAAATTTCATATAGGCTTGAATTTATTTTAGTCCAAGAGAAAATCTTTAGTTCCCCAGCTTCTTCCTCTAATGTAATACATTTAATCACCAAAAAAAACCCCTAACAAACAAAAAAAAAAAAAACCCCAAACAAAAAAAAAAGAACAAAAAAAAAAAAAAAAAAAAAACAAAACCAAACACCCCTTCAAAAAACAAACCAAAAAAAAACCCCACAAAACAAAAAAAATCCTTCACTATGATTTGAAAGCAAGCTCAACTCCTTCATGTGCCTTTAGTTGAAGTATAGTGACAGACAGAATACAAAGATTTGATTCTTTGGTCAGGTTGTTTGGTTTTGATTTTTTTTTTTTTCAGAAAATATAGCAGTCTACGTGTACTAGGTAGGCGGAATATATTACTTAAAAGGGTATTAAAAATTTCCAGCTTTATAATCCAGGGGGTGCTGGTTTTTGTGGATTACCACCCAGCACCCAGACTTGCAACTCTGTAATAAACTACAACATCAACTCTGCATGCTGTTGGCTTTAGCACACTGGGTTATGAACCCTGTTTTGGAATAACAGTAGTAGTAACACAACTGACTGGCAAAAATGAAATGACAGTTTTTCCATAAACTCAGTCTTCTTTTAGTTTGGATGCCATTTCCATTTCCCTTAATTTTATGCAGAAAACCTTTGACTGGAAAAAATGTGTCTTGTCTTTTAAAGTGGTACCAACCAAGCTAAAATTCTTATTCAGCAGAAGTTACACATGTGCTTGATTTCATCAGCTTTGAGTAGTCCGACTGAGGATCTTTGCTCTTAAAACCAGCTTTTAAATTGTGCAGTTTTCTGAGATTTCCACAGATCTACAAGGAGCACCCTAAGTGCTCATGAAATTAAGACAGAAGTTGGAAGGTGCAATAAGGTATTATAGTGCTTATTAAAAGCTGCAGTTTATTAGCATCAAAGGAACTTGCCAAAATTCCACTAACTTCCATTTACTCACCAAATCCTTTGCTCCAAGTCAAGGAAATTATAGAGGATTTTTCTAGAAGTACCAAAATTTCCAAATCCTTATATTTTCGCTTTCCTTTTTCCTGCCTGAGGGACTATGGATTCCCTTGTTTTATAAACAATAACATTTCACCAGATCCAGTGTGGGAACTCATACACTGCTGAAGGGGTGCCACTCCACTTAAGCATCAGTCTGGTAAACCCAAAAAGTCCTGCAAAACTGCTCCTTTCGTGAGTGTGCAACAAACCCTGAAAATCCCTGCTCACAAACCTGAATCTGGCTGATTATTACCTTTGCTATTTATTCAGTTATTTACTTGCGAAGTCGTTTTGGGGGCAGGGAGAGTAAGAAGGCATGCCATGCAAACGTTCGATAGAAGAGGGCAAAGGCAGCTGTCTGGTATTTCCTCTACGCAGCGGAGCATAGGAAGACGCAAAGACTCGAGAAAATCGCCCACTGTCTGAAGAGTTACTGCGTCTCCCGAGCCGCCGAGAATGGGGAGGGGGTGGCTGGCTTCCTCTTGCGGGCAAATGACCGACCGTAAGAGTGCGTTTTTAAGGGGTGATGTCAGAGAAATTAAACTTGAGCAGCAAAACACACCCCCCTACCTCACCGACGTGTTTCTCCTGTTGATAAGGCGAGAGAGGTGGCTCTGTAGCACACCCAGCTCGCTCCAGCCCTACTGCGACGGGGGCTGGCCGGCGGGAGACACTCATTAATTATGAACGAGGAGATGTCCCTTTAAGGTCTGCTGTGCTCCCCGAGAGTGTCTAGTGGGGGAGATTTGGCTTTATTTGTACATCCTAACGCTGGGCTAATTCAACGGGGAGGTTTCCAAAACTCAGAGACCTTTAGAGGGGTGAGTGGGGGGGAAACTGTGTGCGGTGGGAGGAAGCTAAAATCTTCTTAATGCGAAGAAGCAACGTAAAGACTGGATAACAAACAGGAAATGCCTAACTCGACTGCGAGGCGGACGGGCGGTGCAGAGCGCTGAGCTCCACCGGCAGCGCAGCTCCGCCGAGCGCGCCGGCGACCGGACCGCTCCCGCCACCCCTGCCCTCCGCCCGGGCTCCCGGGCCCCGGCTCGCAGGAGACCAGGCATGGCTGCCTCCTACTGGATGCTGACAGGTGAGGAAAGCCCTGTTTCTGCCTTGCTTAGAAGATTCGGGTCCCTAAAGCAGCTCTGCTCCCGGCGGGGAGCGGGTGAAGCCGGCAGGGTCTAGCACCCGAGGGACTGCGCCCTCCTGCCCCGATCCTTGCCTCGGGAGTTCCCCTGGAGCTGCCCTCCAGCCGCAGGCTCTGGGGGACCTTGCTTCTCTCTGGGAACTTTAATCCCTAAACAAGTTTAAAATCTGGGGGCAAGGGATAGTTGCCAGATGAGGATGAATGGCTGAGAAGGAATACTGTAATTGAATCTGTCTTGGAAGACACAAGTTTATTTGTTCTTGTTGGTTTGGTTTTTGGTTGGTTTGGGCGGTTGTTTCTTAATTGGAGTACATTTTTTTGCTTTCCTCTGTTTGGCTTTCAGACTTCTGACTGGTAAAAGGGAAGTGAGGAAACACTCACTCACTTCAGAAAGATGAGTTCATCCAGAGATGGAATATGTAATATTTCCTTTTAGGGGTTCATTGATTGTTTGTGATTTACTCGCTTTCCTAGAAAAACGAATGCAGTAATCTTTCAAGTAACAATCTCCCTAGCTAGTTAGTCTGTAGTAACATTTTGGATCTGAAATCAGGAGAATCCAAGAAGTGGGAAAGAAGCTAAGCCAATGCTGGGATTCATGTGCTTGGAAACTTGGACATTGAACTCCCCAGCAGCTCTTGCGCAGGCAAGTAGCACAGAGTGAACCTGAAGCAGTTCCCCTCTGAAACAGGGGAAGAAATCAATTTCATAAGAATTGTCCAAATGCAGGCAGCAGCAAGTAGGGAAAAGGCAAAACTAGAGTTTTCCCCTCTTCCCTCTGTGCTTATTGGGCAAGACAGAACAGATACAGGAAAATGTGAAAATCTGAATATAGCATTTTGGCATGCCATACTTAGTTGTTGTTCTTAACTGTCTTCATTATTATTACAATGACATAGTCCAAAACATGTTTTTGTTTGTATTTGTTCAAAGAAGGACATTGTAAAACAGCAACAGTTTATTGTGCCACAGCTTCCCTCCAGAGTTGCCACTGGTAATGCTGATAGATAATTCACCAGTAATGAAAAAAAGGTTTACTGTCAGATAGGAAAACATTTCAAGAACAAGTCTCATCCAGACTTGCCAGGTGATTACTTTTTTGGTCGTGGTGGTGTCATGGGGATTTCTTTATTAAAAGACTGGTGGGAAAGAGAATAGACATAAGACGAGGCATTACAGATACCAGATAAAGGCTTCAAATTGTCTCTGATAAATAAGAGGAGTAGTCCTACATAAATAAGTCAAAATATCATAAAAATATGGACAAGGGGTTTTCTTCACAAAGAGAAATATTGTGACATTAAAATTAATTTTAAAATAAATTACATGCTGTTCTTCCTTTAAAGAAAAAAAAACATCAAATAATCTGGCAGACCCTAGCAGACAAAAAGAACCAAGAGTAAAGGAGGTACATAGAGATGTTATGTACATTTGTGTATTTATATAGATTTTTGGTTTTTTTATTTCTGCTTGGTTTGATGAGACCTCTGAGAATCCTGGTCACAGAAAGTCTGACATGCAAACAGACAGAAGTGCACAGAGAATTGAGAAGCCTGATAAGGGCTGAAAAAGATGATCTATGACAAAAGACTGAATTAGGCTTCTTTATCTAATGGGAAAAGCACAAAGGGCAAAATGTTGAATATTTCAAATATATCTTTTTATTACTGCTGAGGATATTATTCCAGATGTCAGTGTTTGTTTGTTTTGTGACAACACTCAGTCATGACTTTCCACATTGTATATGTTGGGTTCCAAAGATATATCGATGAATACTAGATTTACCAAATCTAACAAAGGACAAAAGAAAATCAATGTAACTGACTTTGCAAAAATCTTAGGAAATATTCAGAATTTTCTTATTCTTCAGGTAAAGAATTTCTAGGCTACCCAAAAAAAACCCCACCTCTGTATAATCTCTTTCACCAGGACTTTTGATGAAGTTGGATGAACAGCTGTAAGGGAGGGCTGTGTTTTCTTCAGCTGGCCTCTATGTTAGTGGTTTGACTAGGGATCTGCTGAAGTTTTCTCCAGCCCTACATTTCAACAGATGAGGAATGAAGAAGTCATCTAAAGGGTTCCATTACCTTAACCATTACCATTCACTTTACAATGTTACACAAAGCTTGTTCCCTCCTGGACTTCTCTCCTTATTGATGATGGCCTTCTTGTACTCATCTTCATAACAGAAGGATAAAGATAAATAGATAAAGACAGAACTGTATGCAGAAAATGAAGTGCTCTTTGTTCAAGTATGTAGAGGCAGGACAAGTCACAGAACAAAGGCAAAGCATGAAAGGATATGTTTTCCCAAGTTTCCCTCTTCATCTGTCTCTTTTATCCTCCTTTGCTCTTGCAACAATAATGTCCAACATTTCTTAGCAGATTTCCCCCTAATTTAGAGATTCTTTTCTATTAGTTTTTCTTATCCAGAATGTAAGCATGTCTGCATGAATTGTAGCTGAAGTGGCTGTAATATGAAGGAGATGGGATTTCCTATGAAAATGGCCTTCCCTTGTCTAAAATCTGTACATAACCCATCTTCATTAAGAAGTTGACCAAGAATTGAATATATAGGAAAGCATCTTAGACATTTTCAGAATATCAACCTTAGATAACCAGCATGGCTCCAAAATCTCTAAGAATATATGTGATCACCATTTTCATTTTATCTTGCACTGTACTTAAAACAATGGATGCCTGATTGCTGAAATTATTAATACCCATAAAATCGTATTTGAAAAGTGATTCATTGCAAGAACTCTTAGGTCCTACACATAGTCTAAATCTTTTACCAAGACAGGAACAGGCAATTTTGAACTTTTATGTTAAAACTGTATGAAAACACTTGTTTTGGCTCTACCATGGTCAAATTTATCTCTCTCCCTGTCACCAGCAAAACTAGAATGAACTTGGAAACTTCTATGGTTCTTAATTTTTTGAGATGTTTTTCTTCTACTGCTCATACTTTGACATAGTCAAACAAATTATACCCTATATTTACTTTTTACCAGAGTAGGCAAAGCATCATCTCTAGTAAATATTTTCCTTTATAAGTTGACAATGGTTCTGCTGATAGTGGATACATGATTGAAGTTTACATTTGCCACTAAATATTTGTGGATCAGTGTTCATAACTCTATAAATCTTACAACCTGCTATTTGAGAAAAGGCCCATATCAAAATGTCTCTTTCTACAGCAGTCCATTTAAGATTTTGAGTGGTAACTTCATTTAAAAGTTGGTCTTTCTTCTTTGGTTGTGGTTTTGTTTTGTTTGTTTGTTGTGAGTTTTTTGCTTTTGGGGTGTGTGGGGTAGGCTATGTGTATGTGTGCCTCTGTGCATGCACATGTGTTATTGTGTGGGGGTTTTTTAATGCAGCAAATCATCTATTTTCCTGAATTGAATGTTTATTTTCTACTAGATGGTATCCTGGCTGCCAACTTGCAACCTTTATCTAAAATATGTTGCACCTCCAGGGATGTAAGGATTGTAAAAATTTAACTGGAATGAATAAGCACAGAAAAGTTTGTAAATATACAGCAGTAAAAGAATAAAAAGTAAAATGCATTTTAATGTGGAAGTTAAATATGCACCACACCTATTTTTTTCTTGAAAGAATAGCATGAGGTCAACTCTTGCAATTTTATAGTTGCAAAGAACGTAAAGAAGAAAAATTTGTCATAAATTCACCATTCAGCATTTATATAGATAAGTGAAAGGAACTCTAAAGTTGAAAGCACACTCTCTCTTAAAAAGCTGAATGCAGAAGCTCTCTGCCTCTGTTGTTGCATTAAAATGTTAATGCAAAATTATTAGTATGTACAAGTTCAAGTTAAATAAACACCTACACATGTGCTTATGTTATATTCCCTTGGGTGGTCCTGCTTGAGTCTGTGAAACTATTCATGCTAACAGAGTTAAGCATGTGTACTCAGAGGAAGAGAGTCTGAGGTCTGATAAATAAATCCTATTATGTAATATCTGATAAAGTTGTTTTTACACCAGTATCAAGCTTAGGGAAAAAGGAATGCGCATTACTGGGCCAGATCTGAGTTCACTACTGTCCTGTCACAACTGACTTGAGCTAGATACTTGAGAGAAATTTATAGGTACACCATAATGGGAGATATGGGATTATTTTTGCTCACAGTAGCCTCATATCTCATTAAGTTATTGACTCCAAAGCCTTTCCAAGTCAGCAAATTCCACAATCCACAGTGGGTTGTTTTTTTATTAAAAAAAAAAAAAAGGTAATAGAAAACAGAAACTTCCTTGTAGCCACACTCTCATCTGTAAGATGATGCCCCTGTTACCAGGGTGTGTAGTCATTCCAAACTTAATGTATCTGTTGTAATTGCCCTGACACACTTAGCATGGCACATTAGTGTGCCTACTTTCTCAACCTATTTTTATTTAATCATTTCTCATGCAAGCTTTTTTTTTTTTTTCCTAACTCTTTTCCTTGTTCTAAATTTGCAACATTCATTCTTAAATGGAGTTTATAGTGTCATAAGCTGTTTCAAAAATAAGCTACAAAACTTAGAATCATAAAATTATAGATTTTTAAGGGGTTGGAAAGGACATTAAAGATCATCTAGTCCCAATCCACCCTGCCATGGGCAGGGACAATTCCCACTAGACCAGCTTTCTCAAGGCCTTGTCCAGTCAGTACCAAGGTTGGAGAAACCACAACCTCCCTGAGCAACCAGGGGTTAGACGTCATTCTATACCTAACCATTCTCAAAGAAAAAGTTTCTTCATATCATGAAACTTAAATTTCCTGTCTTTCAGTTTGTACCCTTTACTTATTGTCCTGTCACTGCAGTTCCTGATGAAGGAACTCTCCTCTTTCCTGTCAGATACTGGAAGGTTGCTATGAGGTCTCACATAACCTTCTCTTCTTCAATATTCCTCCCTTCTTGTATAGTGATACAATTTTTCATTATTTCTGGCTTATTAAATTTGTCTAGGCTGCAAATTCAGCTGTGTAGTGGACGGTTCAGGTCCATTTTCTTTCCAATATCATTGAATATCATGTGTTTTAGCAAGGTATTTTATTTCTATATGTGAACATCCACCTTCGTTTGAAACGTGCTTATCTGCCTCGTAGCATCTCAGAACTGGAAGCCGGTCAAGGTTCAGTACTGGCTGAAGTGTAACTTGCAAATTTAACCAAAACCTTTTAAGCCGGAATTCAGTTTAAGAGCGTCCAAGTAAGAGTACAGGTTCTGATGTTGCCAGCGCCTGTTTTTCATTTCCAGGGGTGACGGCCGCGCGCTTCGCCTCAGGCGGCGGCTGCGGGGGCTGGGTGGCACCGCGGTCCCCTGGGCCTTGGCACTCGCTGAACCGCGGCACGGTGCCTCCCGCCTCTTTCGCCATCTGTGCCTGTAACTTTCCACAACTGCTTGGCTGTGGCCGTTTGGTTTTGGTCTGGTTTTTTCCCTCTCGTGTTTTGAAACGTGTGGCATGGTAAGAGTTTGGACCGCCGGTGTGAAGCGCTGGAGGGAAAGAACAAACGCGGGGGCGACCCCTTCCCCCCCTCCCGGTGAGGCAGCAGCCGACTTCCAGTGCTCGCAGCACCCGGCAGCAGCGCAGCTGCTTCCCAGTCCCCCGCCCTCACACCGCCCCGGCATTTTTCCTTCCGCAGGACGGAGCCTTGGGACGGGCCGCCAGGTTCCCCGCGCGCGGCGCCCCGCGCATGCGCCGTGCATGCAGTGACCGCGCAGGGCGGGGCACGGCGCGCCGCGGCGGCGCCTCGGCAGGGAGCGAGGTCTGTGCGCCTGCGCCGCGGGGCGGCCGTGGACGCTGCGCGTGCGCGTTGGGGCCGCCGGCGGGCGCTCCGGGAAGGCCGCGCGTGTGTCTGTACGTCCGTCCGTCCGTCCGGGAGTGCGCGGTCCCGCCGGCTCCAGCCCTCAGCCTTCCCTCCCAGGGCAGAACCTGCTGCCCGCTGCCGCCGCGGCACGGGGGAGGCCGGGGAGCGGCGCGAGGAACCGCCAGGATGAAGCTGGTGAGGAAGGACCTGGAGAAGGATAATGCGGGGCAAGTGACGCTGATCCCCGAGGAACCTGAGGACATGTGGCACACTTACAACCTGCTCCAGGTGGGTGACAGCCTGCGCGCCTCCACCATCCGCAAGGTTCAGACCGAGTCGTCCACGGGCAGCGTGGGCAGCAATCGCATCCGCACCACCCTCACCCTCTGCGTGGAGACCATCGACTTCGACTCGCAGGCCTGCCAGCTGCGAGTCAAGGGCACGAACATCCAAGAGAACGAGTATGTGAAGATGGGCGCCTACCACACCATCGAGCTGGAGCCTAACCGGCAGTTCACCCTGGCGAAGAAGCAGTGGGACAGCGTGGTGCTGGAGCGCATCGAGCAGGCCTGCGACCCGGCCTGGAGCGCCGATGTGGCCGCTGTGGTCATGCAGGAGGGGCTGGCTCACGTCTGCCTGGTCACCCCGAGCATGACGCTTACTCGTGCCAAGGTGGAGGTGAACATCCCCCGCAAGAGGAAAGGGAACTGTAGTCAGCACGACCGGGCGCTGGAGAGATTTTACGAGCAGGTGGTGCAAGCCATCCAGAGGCATATCAACTTTGAGGTGGTGAAGTGTGTACTGGTGGCTAGCCCAGGCTTCGTGCGGGAGCAGTTTTGTGACTACATGTTCCAGCAGGCAGTCAAGACTGACAACAAACTTCTGCTGGAGAACAGGTCCAAGTTCCTACAGGTAAGGCTCTAAGCAGTCTCCGGAGTGGGTAAGAAGAGGCTTGAGAGTTGTGTATGATAGTAAAAGGTAGTTACATGGGAAATAAGTCATTAAAGAAAATAGATTTCTAACTGAGCATCATGAGGAAATTACTCTCATACCTGACAAACTATAACTGCATGTTTAATAACAACTTTCTAAAGTTGTTTTTTAAAAGTAACTGGATGTGGTATAGGTTAGTTAATTTTGTATTACAAAAAATAACTACAAGTTTGTTATTAGTTTTGTAGTACATAGTTAAAGGCTGTGCTTTTTTCCTTATTTCTTAGTAATCTCATTGGTTGAGTGGCTGGGGGTTTAGCCTTGTACTGAAATAATCATATTTAGAGCCTAAAACAGGTTTTCATGAGGATACTTGTATAATTTTTAGGTTGGAGTAGGCCTGGGGTGATATGGGGACAGGCATAGTGAAGTGAGTCTCAGTGCTTAATGGTCCCAGTACTCAGAAGACCCAATGCACCAAGAACCTTCCATTTCCATGTGTAGCAAAGTGATAACAGGGAGAAGTTTTAAGGTACTTTGCAGCTTTGCAACCAAAATAATTGCATGGAGTTGGTTCCTTTACACGATATGCCTGCAGTATTGAGGGACCTTCTTTTTCTTGAGTGCTCTGAAAAACAGACTTATATTTATATCTTAGTTTCTTGGTAGTTTAAAGTAGTCTTGTCTTGGGACCTGTTGAGCTCGCATATTTACCCCACCTTTGAATAAGAGGGGTAGTTTTCTTGTGCTGCTTGTAAGGCAATTGAGGAGATTTGGTGTAGGCTTTGGCTTGCAGCGGTGATTAAGAAAAGAATCATTTGTGTTTCAAGAAGGACGTAAGTTCCCCAGATAATTATCAAGATTAATATTATGTATCATGGAGGATGTTTGTGATTGATTAATCAAGAAAATGGTCATTTTTCTTCAAAAACATCAAACTTTTCACTTTGTTTTCACTCTAGGTCCACTCTTCCTCAGGACATAAATACGCACTGAAGGAAGCACTCTGCGACCCAGCTGTAACTAGCCGTCTTTCTGACACTAAGGCAGCTGGTGAGGTGAAAGCCTTAGATGACTTCTATAAAATGCTGCAGCACGAGCCTGACCGGGCTTTTTATGGCCTGAAACATGTGGAGAAGGCCAATGAAGCCATGGCCATTGATACCCTGCTGATCAGTGATGAGCTTTTTCGGCACCAGGATGTGGCTACACGTGCCCGATATGTTAAATTGGTAGATAGCGTACGGGAGAACATGGGCACAGTACGCATTTTCTCCAGCCTCCATGTGTCTGGAGAGCAGCTGGGCCAGCTGACAGGGGTGGCAGCTATCCTGCGCTTTCCTGTTGCTGAGCTCTCTGACCAGGAAGATGAATCTAGCTCTGAAGAGGATTGATACGTGACTTCATTCCACAGTTTGTTTTCAATGTCATGTTGAAATGACATTAAAGTTACTCCCAGCCTGAATACTGTGTTCGGATGTACAATGATATGTAACTAAGAAGTTTTAATAGTAAACATACATATGCATTTATATAGTTTTACTCAGCACACTACTTGATACCTGATCTATGGTAATAATTATTGGTATGGTGTGCTGAGCTGACTGTTTTTGCAGTTCTGGATCACCAACAGTACAAGAAACTAACTTGTCTCCCCAGTGCTGCTTAGTCTGCATGTTAAGGCAGACTGCTAGCTTAGTGAAATGTCTAGGAAAAAAACAGTAAACTAACAGAGAGAAATTCACATTAGACTGTTTCTGTTCAAGTGCTTGAAAAGACTATTGCAAAACAAATGTAAACTTCTTGGAAGACCTGTCAAAACTGCTTGGTCATCATAAGAACTCCTGTTTTTCGTAAGGTGTGTCAAAGGAATGGGGTCAATATCATCTCTTAGGGCTTTGTGTGGTGATGTAAGTCTAACCATTTAAATATTGCTGTGAAACACTTGAAGCAGTCTTTCAGCAACCAGATCCTTTTAAGTTAACATTTCTTTGCTAACATGATAGAAGCAAGACAAATGGTGAATCTTAGTGCGACCATTTAGTTGCCTTTGAATGCTGTTACCTTGAGAGATTGTTCTGAAGACTAAAAAGGTGTCATTAACTGTATTCTGCAAAATTGGCATTATTTAGCACCCAGTTTTGAGAAAATAGAGGAAAAAACTTAGAAAATCAGGACTCTGGTTTCCACAATGAATCTTTTGATAGCAAATAGTTTAGGTAAATTCATAATCTGATATTCTATTTGCATATCTCTTTAAAAACAAACATAAACTGTGATACAGAAATGAAGATGACAAAATTATAAATCAAACTTCAGCTTAAGATAATGGCAGCTGTAAAAGTGAAAATTACTTTTTCAAGTATTTGTTCACTTCTAAGTGCTAAGACCCAAAAAGAGTTTTGTTTCTTCACTGGGCAGTATATCTTAGATTGAGGAAGCAAAAACTGCATTCAGATTCAGGCATAACCTATGGTTGTGTTGTTTCAAATCAAGATTTGATGGTGTGGCTTGTGTGTGTAAATAGGCATTACTTTTTTAAACATGATGGAAAGGGAGAATAGGAACCAAAGAAGAATTCTGTAATATGGAAAAGTGTCGTAAGAGTGGAACATTAAAAAATAAAACCATTGAAACTCCTAGTTTGGGTAGAATAGTTTTAGCAAAATAATTTTTAAGGATAATCCTTTATATTCATGGGTGCCAGTCCTCTGAATTTAATACTATCTATTGGTAGCTGAAACATCAGTCTTAACTTCTTGATAGGGAAGTACTTTTGAATTAAAGCCATCTCCCGTTTTCTACATCATCCACACAGTCTGAGAAATTCTTGAACAGAACTTAGGTTAGAGCTGTAACACTTCAATTCTTGTTTTGTTGAAGACAGCAAGCCCATTGAGACACTTGTTTACAGTCAGCTTGCATGCCTGAATTGTGTTACTTGAGCTTTACATTTTTGTCTTGAGTGGTGTGGGGTGCCACAAGTCATAGAATGCTTAGATAGGCTTTATTTAGCAGTTAAGACTGCTTAAATTAATTTATTTTTTTAATTTGCCTGTATTTATTATACACTTGTTTAGCTAGAAAGCACCTTGATTCCTATTATATCTAGTTTAATGTAAACATAGAAAGCAGAAGAAATTGACCAGGAAATATTAATTATATACAGCAAATTAGGGCCTGAAAAAACTCTCATCTAAATAAATCATTAATTTCTCCAAACTTTTATAACATTGGATGGTATAGTAGTATATTCTCCTTAAGTAATGCCAATTTGTTGCAGCTGTACACAAATGACATATTCTAATTTATAGTACACCAGAAATTCTTAGTTTTTCTCAACAAACTCTCTCTCTCTAAGAGACAAATCAAACTGTTCTTTGGTTGTGGGATGGATTGCTATTTGCTAATCAGACCAGATTGGTTACAATTATTCCATTGTAAACCAGAAGTTATAAAGAGTTTTTGCTGTGTACTACATGATTACAATGGTGATTTTGTATTTTGTGCCTGTAGTTACCATCAGGGAAAAGAAGTGGCCATTTTGTTGCCTTTTTTTGTTTGTTTCATCTGCTAAAAAAATGCGACAATAGTGATTCTTTTGATTCTTTGAATTAACTTAGAATTAAAATTCTGCAATGACTTTATATTTTGTGTATTTTTTTTTAGTTATTGCTCTCATGTTGTTATGTCTCTGAAAGAAATACACATGCAGTTGGCCCAAAGTATGGAAGGATAGGATATTTTTTTTTTGGATGGGATGGGGGGAAAGCATTTTTGTTGTAAAATAAATATACAATCACTATGTATACAAATGTATCCTGTTTCAGGAAACAGCTTAAGGGCTTGGTATTGAAAGTGGACTGTGTTCAGTAGTTGCAGATGCTTGACCTGGCCAAGTTCCAGGGTTGCTAGTATCTTCCACATTTCAGAGAATTTTGCTTAGTTGAAATGTTCATATTGACAAAGTTGCTTGCCCAATGCAGACCTTAGTTTGCGTGTACAGATAACACTTGCACAGAAGAGGCGTGCTATCCGCAGATCAAAGGAGTGAGTGCTAGAACCATGGGAAAATATTTTCTGTGTCTGTTGTTTGGAGCTAAACATGAACTAAAAAAATGTATTTTGAACTGTCTCCATTTGGTTTAGGATTATATTCTGACATAATTCTGAATTAATAGTGTCATTTAGCTTCCAGTTTTTCAGTGTTCAGAATGGATGAAGACACATTGTAGGACTTGCTAAACCTTGTTACATTAGGTAGGAAGAAAGCTTTAAGAAGTATGAAATTAGATTGATCATGAACCCTGTTGTGCTATACAGTGATTCAAATAAATTTATTCATTTATTCATTTGCCTCTCTTGCAAATTTGTATTTTGGAATAGGCCCCAGTTTGTCAGTTTTGTCACCTTTGGCATTTAAATCCACTTATGTAAGTTTTTTGTGGTTGTTAATCAGCTAAAGCTTCGTGCATAATGCAAGGCCACCCCCAGCTAGAGACCAAGGCAAAATAAAAGATAAATCCTTCAGTAAAATTGTAAAGCATTTAACACTATTTGACTAGGGAATGTCTCATCTCCCTCCCATCTTTACCCCTGTATAAGTAAAATGCTACTAATAAATGATCTTTGGACTACCAGTGTAACAAAAGCCCATAGCTTTTCAGTTTAGTTTGTGATGGGACTAGACATGATGTTTTTAAAGCTGTGTAAATGTCTAAATTTTCATTTGTTACTGTTCTCTCACAGGTTAAGTAGCCCTGAATTTTAAAACGCATTTACCCTTTGAAAATTTCTTAAAACTTCTGAGCTGCTGACCTTGGTTTGCCTTGTTCAGTGAAGGTATATTATAGCTCACTTCTCATTGGACTGATATATCACTTGAGCCTCTCAAATTTCTTTCTGGAAGCTGCATTATACGTCTAGAAAAATGTACTCATGTGCATGTGTCTTTCCGATCACCCAGTCCATTCATTTTTCTCTGAGGTTTTCATAGCTCTCTTCTTAAAGAAAAGCTTGTTTCATAAAGGAATAGACACGTGAGTTTTGCAGGATAAACCCCCATATTGTCAGAATGTCTTACTTGAAGCCGTATTTCTACAGTTTATTGTCTAATGATTCTACAAAAGATCTAAGAAAGCAATTTTTAAAATATGAAGCAGCAATTAGATGATCTGCAATTAGGAATCCTTGCTTATAACCTAAAATCAGAATCCCTACAGGAGACATAATAACAAAAAAATTAAGGAATGACTTCAGAAAAGTACTTATTTATGTACTTTTTAGGCAGAACTTAAGACTTGATGTTTTTCCTTGCACTGTATGCTTTAATCTGAAGATTTCTCAGTTCTGATTTGATTTAGCAGACAATGGGGAGAGAGTGGTCACAGGGCATTTTCCAGTATCTGTCTTTCTTCTGTAATGGCCACAACTTGCTTTTAGGGACTGTTTCATTCAGATTTTGTGTGGGAAAGAATATTTTGGTGTTTCATTATTCTGCAAATTTAGGGTTAAAAAAATGTCTAACCATTTGGGTCTTGTGATAATTATGATTCTCAGTTCAGGCTCCAACAGGGCTTGAGCCTGGGCTTTTTCAGCAGTGGAAAGAGTAAACACAGACTGTGAAGCTTCTTGTGTGACGGTTGCCCAAAGACTTGCTGAATAAGTGTAATGTTTAGTCCTGCCACATATTTTATGCTTGACTCAAATAGGGCATTGCCTTGGATTTGAGGGTAACTGCTTGCATGACAGAATCTCAAGGAAAGATGTCTTTAGTCTAACAACTAAACTGCATATCCCCTGTCAACTTGTGAACTTGACTGTTTTAGAGATGGTCTGTAGCTTTTCTGTGAAAAAAGAGACTCCTAAGGTGTCTTAGACTAAAATAAAGTGTGAGGAAAAGGTTTCTGAAATCATAATTGTTTTTCCTATCTGAAAATAATTCTTCCTTTTGTCCCACTTGAGGGCTATGTAAGAAGCAGAGAGGGGAGTGGTATCAGAGCAGCCTTTCCATCCAAGTTAGTGTCTTCTGGGAAATGCATCATGAAGCAGCAACTTTCAAGCCCTGCCAGGTCTTGTCAGTTTTTTTGCTATATCAGTCTTTAATTTATTGCCCTCTTTTTGGGAAATGCTACATTCACAGCTAATGTAATCACTGTCATGCTGCTCTAATAATCACTTAGAAGTCAAATTAGAGCTGATCATTAATCCTCTGGCAAAGTAGCTGTTCCGTTAGAGAATGTTAATTAGTTGAAACCAGTCCTCCTTTTTAGGAATGTGCATACCAGACATGATGGGAAGTGTTTTCTCTGGTCCAAAATGGAATTTCTAGTCAAAGCCAAGCCTGGAATAGCAAAGAAAGAGTGTAGGGGTTTAAAAAGTCAAATGGTACAGAACATACAAACCTTAAGGCCATTTTCTCTTTCATAGTAAATTCTGAGCTAAAGGTGCTCCCTTTTCTGTCAGTGTCATTGGTAAGTACAACTCCCACATTGAGCAAATAAATATTTTTATACCTTATCAGAGATACCTAAATCACAAGTGGATCAGGCGTATCTCATGGGATGAGGGAGGCAATTTTCAGATTTCTGGTCTGAACATGAAAGAAAAATAATTGAAAGTTAGGTCTATTCTTACCGAACATGCTTCATCTGTAGGCTTTTCAGAAAAAAGCCCTGAATCGTATTCCATGTTTCAAAAAGATTTTAGACCTGACAGCAATCAGCAACTCTGCTTTTGAAGATGAGTAGATTTTTTTCTCATGCAGTACTTTTTGTTTGATTAGAACAAATACTTTTAGCATGCTTTTTACTGTAAGGGTTTGTATGCAAAGGGGTGTGGGGGTGTGTGTATTTAGTAAGAGAAAAAGCTAAGTTGACTCTTGGCTTGTAGTTGCTTTGGTAGTTGCAGGATTGGCTCAGGATGCAGGGTTGATAATTATCTTCAAGACTCGATTTGTTTACTGTAGGAGGAACTTGGTAGCAAGTGATAAATTCAGGAAGTCTGACAGTTTTTAAATGCTTATGGACATTTCCTTTAATGGTTTCTGAAGCTCTAAAAGCTACAGCAGGTTTTGCTGAAGAAAATTGCCTTTTCTTTGACCTGCAATGTTCACGTGTTTCAGATAAATAGTTTTGTTTGGTGTGAGAGAAATTAATTAATTGCATTTGTTTATCTTGCCCAACAGGTACCATAAGACCACTTCCATTTGGTAAAGAGAACTGGTGTATCCCATATAATTTATTCTTCTCCTGAGTGGAAATTGCTGTTCTGAGATGGGCTAACTAAGAGAAGCTGAAATGGACTTTGCAGAAACAGTGCTGGGTGAATGTTGGCAGTCTGCCAGGACAGTCAGGTCTCCTGGGGCACTGGCTGCCCTCACTGCAAGGCTGTATGCAGGAGCTACTGGGACAGCAGTGGTGAGAGGCAGAGAAAGAGCAGCTGTCTCCTGAGGGAGCTTTTCCAAGTTCCAGAGCTGTGAGGAAAGATGAAAAGCTATGGTTTAATGGAAAACATGAGATGGTGTTTTGGGTATGTGAGTTCTTCCCAAAGGGAGACGCAGTGAATGTTTGAAATATCTGTTCTGTTCTAACAACTCATGCTCGGTTGAGGGTAGGATGCCAGCTAATGGGATTAAGCTCTGTGTGTGTGTCTGGGGGAGGAGAGGAGCTTTGAGCCTGAGATGGAGTCTAGAGATATGGAGACCTTGCTAATCCTCTCACTATGGAGTAATTTCCGGCCACCCTGCTATTGCTGTATTTGAGATTTGTGAAAGACTGTCTTTGTTTTCCTTTCATACCTGTCTGAAAGCCACCTTCTTTTTTCAAAAATACTGCTTTGTGAAACAAACACCTCACTGTGTTGTGTTGGCAGTCTGTGTGATAAGCAAAAGAAAATTTCTAGTCAGACATTGAAAAAACTCAAACCACCAGAAACTGATTGAAATAAACCTTGCAGGCTTTTTGAAAGGGTACTTGGTAAGGAGGAAAAGAGAGAGCTGAAACCATATGTAGTAAGGTTTGTCGGTGGTTTTTAATGGTTCTTCAGGTCATTTCAACTGAGACAAAAAGACTAGTAAGTCAAATCAGTCAAATGACAGGTTTTTAGGCCTTTTCTCAAGAAAGTCCTAGAAATCAGTTGTTAAAAGTCTGTTAGTACAGAGTCAAGAATTGTGATCTTGGTAAATTATGACTGCCTAAACTTTCAACCTGACTGCATTTGTTTTATCCAAGTGTAGATTTGCAGGGTCCTATGTACTGTTCTTATGAGACAAAGTATTTTGTTACGAATAAAGATAAGTGTTCAAAAAAAACAAAATTAATGTTGAAAATTAATGGTGACAACTGTGACTCCAGCCTTCCCTAATTTTGAAGACTTGTCTTTCTTGTCTAAATAGGTAATACAAATTTATAAGTGATGTGGGTTTTTTTTGGAAAGAGTGTGGAAATCGTCACTGAAAAAATGCTTAGGGCTTTAGGCAGTATTAATTTGAATTTGAGCTTTTTTGCTTATTTCTAAAGCATTTTTAAAACTGCTTTGTTCCTTACTTTAAGCACTTTTATTTTGACATAAGGACTGGCAAGAAATAAATGTATGTTAGAGAGCAGAAAGTTCCTACTACTGAAAAAATGAGAAATTGGAACAGCTTTCCAGTAAGAAAAAAATCAGAGCAAAAGGTCACTTTTATATGAAATTTGTTTACCCTGAGAAATGTGATGTACTTGCCAGCAAAAGATAGGAGTCAATTCAACAGTCCTGTACCCATGCTTGGAACAGAAGCAGAGGACTTGCTTGTTTTTTTCATCAGAACATTTTATGCCCTGTTTATATCTGCTCAGTTCTTAGCACATATGTTAACACTACATCTCGACAATCGCACCAGATTGCACCACAACACTGGCCTCCTGTCAGACAGGGTTAGCTGTCTGAGGTAATGATGCAAAAATGCTTAGATTAGGTACCTGATAAGGGTTTAATGAGTACTTTCCTTTTCATCTCTGCCAGACAGATGTCCTCCAGGAGCTGTAAAGGTTATTAAAAAATAAGTTGTGAGTTTTTTATTTGTAAACAGGCCTTAGAATGAAGTAATTGATCATTAAATGGGTTTCCTTTAGGAAGCATGTTTTCTCCAGTAATTCTGAAGTGAGCAGCTATGAGTTGGTCCTCTATCTATTGGCATAGCTTGTAAAAATCTGTTTCTTACAAAGGCAACTGTGGTATCCAAAGAGCTGTAGATCAAGGAGTATAAAGAGCTGAGTATCAGCACTGCTGTACTGCCTCATAGCTGGGCAGGAAGGAAAAGCTGGAAGTGATCTGCCAGTCTGCTGCTGAAAGTGTAGGTGAGGTGCTACTTGCGTAAGACTGCTGTTAAATCTGTGGTAAGATAGCATATATATGTAACAGGAGTGTTGTGAGATGTAAGTGGGTGGCATGAGGTTCATTTGTACCTTTTCAGAAGGTCTCTTTTTTAAGACTTGCAGGTCCTCTTCACTTTAAAAGACTGAGTCACTCTTAAATTACCCCAAAACTGACCTTAGTTTTGCAAACTTCAATTCAGCTTGGACAATTTCCTCACTGAAAACTACTATGGTAGGTCTGTGAGGGTGATGCAGATGTTTGAAACAAAGAGTGACAGGTTCTTTATGGGACTCCTGGTATCATGAGGATACTAGGCCTGGTCCAGATAGATATCTTTAAAATCATGGGTGTACTTCAGTGGTGTGGGTGGGAAATGAAAGTTATTAGTGCCAGTAATTCATGTAGAAAACTCTATCTTAAACTGCATCTAAAAAACAGGATGTTTTTCTACCTCTAGAACCCAGCTCTAATTTTTTGGGGGGAAACAAACCTTCCTTTTATAATCTCTTCATGGCTGGTTCCAAATTTCCCTGAATTGTTTATTGACCAATAAAAATGAACATTTGCAATAAAAAGACCTAAGATTAATTTTGCAGTGCTTTCAACTGGTTTACCAGAAAAATCCCTACAGCAATGATACAACAAAAGAGATGTTCATGGTCTTACTGATACTTGAGTGCCAGAGTCTTTGAAAATTAGTTGATATTGTTGCTGACGCATATTATGCAGAAGTTTTCAGTACATTGCCAGTCTGTATTGATAATTCATGATGAATTGGCTTTGGGCAATTTACTAGCTTTTCACTTTAAAAAAGTATCCTCACCATAAAGCTATACCCACATAAAAGAAGAATATTAAAAGCCTGTCAAATTTTACAGCAGTTTTTAAAATTGCTTTGTTTTTTAACTGCACTGTGAAATGACAATGAACAAGTCACCAGTCTTGACCATATTCTATTCCAGACATATCCCTCATAATTATTTCAGGGAATAAGTTTCTTGCTAGAGGTGCATCTTTTGTTCTTACTTCATGAGTGAATGGTAAGTTGGCATATTGATTTTGTCTTTTTTTCTCATGGTCACCACTGAACGCTGTATGCCAATTCCTGGTTTACTGGTATAGGAACCCATTTACAGAAAGTTCATTTTATCTGTTGACTGTAAATTATGCTCACCTCACTGGTAGACTGGAGAAGAGCTACTATCATATGGCATATCAAACTTGTGAAAGTCCTTAGACCATAAAATGAGCTAAGCTGCAAAATACCTTTTGCAGCAGTCTTATGAATTGACTAGTGCAATACCAGGTGTTCTTTTGGTCTTCTTTGACCAAATGAGTAAACTTTTCTTTCTTAGGATGCAGTGTCTTTCATGATACGTGTGTGGCTTTTTGTAGCCTTTACTAGATTAAGCAGCTATTTTTATGGTTCAGTCCATGGAAAACTGGATTTAATTATCACTCTGGTAATTTGCAGTTCCACATTTTTTGTTCTGCTTGGATTTCTCAGTTATAAATGTAAACTTCATGTTATCACGGAGCCATGTTCTTTAAATTGTGCAGTACAATAAAAGATTTCTCATCACCATTAATTCATAGGTAGAAACAACTAAGGAAACTAACTGGCTGAGGATTATCTTCTCTTGAGCAGTCACAAATTTCAAACCAGGAGGGCTCTGTATGTAGAAAGTCACTACTGTGATCACCCATGCTGGCACATGCTTGGAACAGGTTCATGATTTTGCTGTGAGCAGGTCAGACCTGATCTGTGCAAACAGGCAGTGCTACTCCCTCATGGTCTTGCAGGACAGGCTGGCTTTCCCTGCGGGCATTTCAGTTCTGTACAGCTGGGGATGAAAAGGCATTTCCATCTGACCCTTTGTGAGAATGCTAGCATCTGGGGACCATTCATGGAGAAATTCCAGCATTTCAAAAAATACGTGACTTATTTTCCATTATTGCCTGTAGCAATCTCTTATCAACTATATTCTCACTGTAGTAATTTTTTAGTTACTATTAGGATAAAAAGTTTTTAAAAAGTAAATCCTGAACAATATTATTGACAATATAATTTGATGCATTGCAAAGAATTAACATTAGGAAAAAGGAATTATTTGGATAATGGTTCATATTTTCAGTTCAAGGTTCATGTCAAGCATTTTCAAACTTCAGAATTTGCCTTTAGCAGCAGTAGGTTTTATCCCTTACTCTCCAGTTCTTCTCTCAGAAAGCTGCACAACCAATTATTTAGGGTTTGGGGTTTTTTTTTATTGTTTCAACTTTACTAGAGTACTTAACATTAGTAAAGGTGCTTTCTGTGCTAGGCTGTTGTAGTATTTCCCTGTGTCTTTTAAATGGAGTTCATTTTAGTGAACATTATTTTGATTTCTGTTTTTTCTGTATTTTATAACAAGTTTGTCTGAGCAATAAACTGAGTTGCTAGAAGCACTTTAAGAGTTTTCAGGTTTCTGCTATATTCAGAATACATACAAACAGGGAAACAGAACTCTGTGTATCCATGACATAAGAAGCTGCAGAAACATAGTGGTTTCCTCTTACTGTACTAGAACATGGTTCAGCTAAAAACGAATTATCTGTTGTGTTGCAATGAAAATTATGATAGCTGTTTTATTATGGGAAGTAATAGGTAAGTTGTCTCTATACATCTTGGCTATACCTTGCAGGTTGATTTTTTCTTTTAATATACATATCTGAGATTTCATGCTGCGGTGTGTCTCTGCCCCACTTGTCTCTGTCATTTTTGTTTGGTCAAGCTTTCTTCTTGTTTTGGGATTTTCCCCCCACCAAATCACTGCATAGCAAAATTGTTTAAGACCAAAAGAAACCCTAGATATTTATAAGCTTCCATCCTTTCCCTACCATTGCCCTCCAAAAAAATTGTATCACAGCTGAATTTATATTAATGTCTTTTATAGAGACAATCTGTGTTTTTGTTGTACTGTGTAAAAACTGGCTTAGATTTGATGCTCTAGCTAGCTAGATGGGAGTAGGTCATATCAGGATATTTGCAGTTCCTTTTGGAGGATTTCTTCTGTTCCTGAAGCCTTGAGTGATTTGGTTGAGAGCAAGCCAATGCTCAGCCCAAGGCGATGAAAGACAGGAGTTAGTAGTCATTGTGAAGTAAAGGAATGGAAAAGCTTGTAGCACCTTAAGACTTTGAGAAAAATTACCTGACAATCTCTGAAAACAACTGAGGGAGGAAATGAAAGCGTAAAGGAACCAAGTCAAGTAGGCAAAAAAAAATTTCCTTCATCCATGAAACAAATGGAATGATGTACTTCACTCACATAAGTGAAACACTAATATGTGTTATTGATATTAAAAAAAAAACAGTGAGTTGACAAAATTCAGTGGTAAATGTGATGGTGGTTTAACCAAGTACTCTTGACTATTAACAGTGTAGAGGGCAGAGGGAGGTAGCTGTCAGAGAGACCCTTCTGTTGTGTCATCAGCTTCAGAAAAGCCTCCCTTGCTTTCTAAACTCCTCTCAGAAATCCATTTAGATGCAGCTAGATCCTCTCCTAGTTCTAGACTTGGTCAGTGCTTATGTCCAAAGGATTGTATGTGCACAATCAATCCTCTGTATCACTTACCTAAGATGTCAGAGTTTAGCATGTTGTTAATCACTTACTGAGAATGTGCTGCTGCAAGGAGTCTTTCAATCCTTCAAGGAGTTCTCTTGAGAGGTCCCTTCTCAGGGTGAGAAAGGAGCATACTTGCAGTTCTGGCAGGGAGATAGTAGCATGAGTTTTCAGTTAGGCATTGTTTTTTGCATCAGTTCTCAGCTTATCAAATTTCCCACAAGTTTGAAAGGAATTTCTGTCCTGAGGCATTTTATAGATAGTTGGTTTTAAATTTGATGGAGTAGACTGGTGAAGCCTAGGCTTATCAGATAGAGTGACTTGTTGGGGGACTTTTTTGGTGTTCACATTCTCTTAAAGTCTATTTAGATTTTTTTATATGTAAATAACAGCACAGTGGCAATGTATCTACCTTCAGAAGTGCATTAATTTGCCTGCAGTGTTTAGCATTTTTTTCTTGGTTTTGACAGGTTTTTTTTCAAAGAAAGCTTGTAAGTTGCTAAGAAAAAAAACAAGTACAAAACATGGATTCAAAAGAAACTTAAAAATATGTAGACAATGCCATTTGCAATTCACATTTGAACACTGACAAGTAGTGATTTCCTCAAATGAAAGGATTCACCAGTGTCATGAGTATTCAGGACTTTCCTTTTCCTTAGTCCCTATATTAGCATACTAAAATTGTGAAAGATGTAGCATGTTGCATAATGACAAAAGTTGCCAGTCTTCATCTTCTCAAAATAAACCTCCATTGAATCACAAATGACTCTTACTGTTGAACATATATTACACTTAACATCTCTGCCTTGAAATTTCTGGCTTAATTCTATAGCCTCGCATGTGCTTTTTCATGAGCTTCAAGTCTGAAGTAAACTCTGCATTGTAAACTCTGTATTGTAAAATGCATCTCTGATTCAACGGTGCATTTGCAATAACCAACTGCTAACCATAATAAAGTGGTGCTATGTGAGGATGGTCATACCATTTTTTAACTAGACAGTGATAGGTTGACCTTCTCAATCGTTTGTGCTACCTATTGCACAAGCCAGCTACATTTTTGGATTGAATCATAGGCAGAAGGTTAGAGGAGCTATTGTTCAAGGTGACATGATATATGTGATTTGATAAGATAGAAAAGGTATGGCAGCTATTTGCTTAAGAAAAAAAAAAAGATTAGGTTTGTTTCCTCCCACTAAGCAAGTGTCACAGAATTTAATTTTGTAGAAATACTTAGAAATATTCATTAATTATTTCACATGATAAGAAAACACTCTTGAAACTCAATTAACATCATATTTAAAATTTAAAATAAACAGTAAGTTTCATATTGGATCTACCTAGGTGGGTTTTTTTAGGCTAAGAACAACAAAATTGTCCTGTAATACATGAAGTATGCTTCTGCGAAAAAACAGCCTAACTAACAGTGTGAAGTCAAATGAAAAGTCATTATGAAAGAAGTGGCTCTTGGTATCTTGTGTTTTCTGCAGCACAAGGTGTACTTCACTGACCATGCTAGTTTCAAGAAGGCTGCACAATGGAAAGCTTACAGAACATCAGCCAGAAAAGCTGTGATTCATCATAACTGAACAAGTGATTGTAGAAAACCAAAGCAAATGTCCTATTTGACTCTTACTGATGGGTTTTATTTCAGAAAACAACATACCTGTTCATTTTAGCTATGGTTTGTGCCTGAAATATGGGGTTTACACATAAACTGAATGGTAGAAATGAAATTTCCAGTTGGGTGTTCATGAGGAATGGTCTGACAGCAAAGAAGGATGGACATCGAGGGAATACAAAGATTGTAGGGACTTGCATAGAGTTAAGTGTTGATGGAAGAACTACATCCAAAAGATGGACTGGAAATTGTTGGAGACAAGATAAAATATTTTGTAGGAGTTGTTTCACTTTTATCAAGCTGATAAATTTGCTCAGACTTTGTACATCTTTGCACAAGTCAAGAAGCAGACTTTGTAAAGTTCTTTGTATGTGACTGCATATTTCTACGGCTTTTTTCTTTATCTAGTGAGAAACTGCAAAGTGCTAGGGATTGTGATGATGAAAGGACCACTTTGCAAATTCTGAACAAAATAGTTTTATTTTGATTACTGCTAATTGAATGGGAGACATATTCTTGGTCTCTGCCACTATATTTCCAAGTTTTGCCTGGTGCATAGTGTTACTCATTTAGTACCCCATTACAAAGCCTTGATTCAGTATATTTTCAGACTTGATACTGCATTATAAAGCTATTTTCCAGCACAAAATAGTTAGCACAAAACGAGCAAAGAGAGCTTTATTTAATGGATTGTACAAAACATTTAATTGGCTTTGAAAAGCATTTGGCTACTGCATCTGGAATTACTTTCAAATATATATTTCTTGGTCTTCTGGGGTATTTATCTGCTTTTAATAAGAAGTGGTTTATTAATTATTCAATCTCTTTCCAGAAAGTCAGTCTTTTGCTCTTCAAAGGTTAAAGATTAAAGAAAAAATGCTGGAGGCAAAATCATACAAAAGTTCTTTTGTAACCCAGAAAAATAAAAGGCTCAATTTAAGCACTTCTGAAAAAGTTTCTGAAGTTGATTTTATATATATATATATATATATATATATATATATATATTGATATTTAGCCAGGCAGAACTGAATGCAACAGGAGCTCCTGCCTCAGCCTCCTTGGCCTTCCAAAGACCAGAGCACTGTGTCCTCTGAGCTCACAGAAAGCAATTGTGCAGTGCTGTTGTATTTTCTTCCACTTGGCATGTCAGAGGCTAAATCTCTTTTTCCTAGGGAAAGGCTGTGTAATTCTGCAGTGACATTATCACAATTGAAGCAAGAAAATAAAAGTGTGTAGATTTGCTGGTCCACTTTCACATGTTTGAGCCATTATTTTAAAAATAAGCGTTTCTGTAGGTATGACTTTGCAAGTAGATGCGTGTTTAATCTTCCTTGCTACCGGCCAGGTGCAGCCCAGCTCTGACCCAAGTGCATGGTGCTGTGTTGGTGCAGCTAAAGATCCACAAAGCTTTGAGGAGGTTTTATTTCCTGAGGCACAGTGCTGTGTGCACCAAAGGACACAGTTTGTGCTCTGTGGCTGGCTTGATTGCGGCGAGCTGAGAGTTGCAGCTCAGGCTTGCAGGTGCCAACACACAGCAGTGTCAGTTTCCTCAAGTGAAAGAGTTTTCAAATTGCAAACCATGATACTATTTGCCACCAGTTTGAAAATAAGTTTTTGTGGGAGGCCACAACAGTGCTTCCCTCGCTGAGTCACAGACCAACGCCCCACTTGCATCCTTTTATGCTGATTAGTTTCATAGGTTCTCTAGGATCACAGGACAGGTAGTCTTCGCAACATCAGTGTAAAATACTTTTGAAGGCAGTCATTTACTGTCTTACAATTAGGACATCTAATATCACCTAGCTTTCAGTACATTTTGATCACATCCACCGTTCCCTGTTACTGTATTGCACACCTTTTCTGTCTGCAGGTTTTTAAAATATCTTTACAACACCATTGATTGTAATACATGCTGTATAAACATTAAGGCAATTTTTCTTTTAATTTATTTTCCAAGATGTCTCAACATACAAGAACTCCATGAAGCATTTTAATCTTATTTTAGTCTTCAGCTTAAATTTCTGCATTCTCTCTTATATTGCAGGATGGAGGCAGTCTTATTTTTTAAGTTTGTTTTTTTTTTTTAATTTCCCAATGTTTTCCAATTGTGAATACTTATAAAAAACATTTCTACTTGTTTTGGTGTGCTCCTTGGTGCACCAAGAGCTGCTTTGTTTCAGTCTCCTGGAAAATACAGATGAATTGATAAAAACATCTGAAGTGCTATAGCAGTAAGTGTGAAATGAAACAAAAACAACTTTTTGACCACATGCTGGCAGGGAGAAGTAGTGCACAGCCAATGTGTTAGCCTTGTTCATTGCTAAGTGTGAATTTGTCCTTTCCTGTTCTTGCAAGAAAGCATTTTTATTTCTCAGGATAAACTCTATTTATAGAGGATGCAATTGTTATTTGCCACAGACCATACACAGTTAAAATATCCTAACATGATTTATTTCTTCTCTTTTCTAAGTTCGTCTTTGTGATGTCATTTATTGTGGGTGATTTGTGGTGATCTGTTTCTCATCAGTAAAGAACCAGGTGTTAGGCTTTGTTCTGCAGTTTGGGTTATGTTTATATCCATCTTTTTAGGAAAATAGGGTTCCAATTCTGCGTTTGTAACATTAGAGTGGCCAGCCGGGCAACATGCTTGTGAACAAGTCCAAGAAAAATCTGGTTTTTCATGGTTTGGAGGCAGAATAACTATCCAGACAGCACAAAGGTTTAGTTAAAAGAACTCATTAAATAAAACAGAAAAGAATTTATTAGTGGCTACTGGACAAGTATGAGCTACTACTCCAGGTTTGTAATAGAAATAATATTTGTGTTGTCGTCTTGGTGACTGAGTATTAACCTTTCATGTATAGGTACAAGCTGTGCTGAGCAAAGAATGGCACGTGCATCAGCTCATGTTCTGCTCAGTGTAAATCAGTAGCGAGAGGAACATTGTCCCAGGTTTTCTGCAGTGCCTCACTTCTTGTAGAACATGATGATAAAACTGGAACTTCAGTTTTAACCTTTCATACTCTGCATTTCTGAACTGTGTCAGTTGATTTTCGTCTGTTTGCAGTCATTCTGTTAACACAATATGAAATAGTTTAAAATCTTAATTTACCTACATTATTTGTGTTTAAGTAAAATACTTTGTATCTTATGAAATTTTTTTGTCCTTAATTCCCATAATTCTGAAGAGAATCCTCTCCAACTTCCCCTTTTTCCACTGCTTCTGCCAATACTCTTCTTAATTCATACACAAGTTAGCTAGAAACAGTAGAGAGTGTATGCTATCTTAGACAGAAACTGGAAATTTGGAAGAGTTCAAACTAGATATTAATAATACTATAATTTTTGCAGTCACAATCAGTAATACTTTTAAATGTTCTGAATTGTTAGCTCCTGTGTACAGTGTTCTCTCTACTAAAAAATGAAATAAAGCATGAAGTTGCCATAAACCAGTTCGATTATTGTTAGCTAGATGTGTAATGTAGGTCCCCATAAACTCCACTTTTCCATTTACCATCCGCAGATTTGAACATCTCTTTGTCTTGTAAGATTCCTTTTTACAGGATCTATGGAAAATGCAGCAAGCTACCTTTAAATACGTTAATTACTTGTAAGTTCATGTTACACTGCTTATCATGACCCTTACTTTAATACAAAAAAATTATGCTCATGGTGTTTCAAAACATATACAAGACAGAGAAGGCCACGCAGTATATTTGCATATTAAAATATGCCAAACAGTTTGTGTATGCAGTCAAACTTCAAAATGTCTGATTTCTGGCTAAGATAGAAGGGGAAGATGAGAGAGCAAAAGGACAGCCATACTGGATCGAATCAAGATCATGTTTTGTCCACTATCACGTCTGCAGTACATGTAAGCTGATAGCTGCAGACAAAAAGCAACCATGCAATCATATGTAACATTCCTCTTCTAGTTTCCAAGTATCAGTTTCCAGACTCTTCCAACTAAAGGGATTTCATGAACCAGATGTGCATTCCGTGTGGGTTGTAAACTGCAGTGGTTTTGTCTTCCATTGAGTTATTCAGATCCTCATTGAGCTTGTTACATTTAGCCTCCACAACAGTCTGTGCCAGCAAGGTCTACAGGTTTGTTCTGCTGTGTGGAGTCACCACCTCAGTTTTATTTCTGACCAGTCTGGCCCATCTAGCTTCTTTTGGTTCCTGTAGCTTTATGTTTTTAGAAGCATTATTATTGTTGATTCTGAGTTGACCTCTCTCAAAAGCATTGAGGATTTGGGTGGTTGGTAATCAATAGCTGGCATTTTTTATTCATCTTCTGGTTTACTTGCTAGCATTTTGTATTTTCAGCTGTTATAACTGTGACGATTAGAGACACATGCATTAAAATGATGAGCTTTGTGAATGTTACATAACCAATTCAGGAAACTTCAAGACTATTTCCTGTAATGACTACAGAGTAAAAATTCATAATTGTCAATGCTGCATCACTGTGATAAAACTCCTTGTCTATCAGCAGATGATAAAATGATGGCAGAGGATATCATGGTGAACAGAGTACAGGGTGCACATGTAACCTTTGGCTGCTTTAGGAGACAGCTAATGGGCTGGAATCTTTGGTGGCCTTTGGTGTTTCATATAATGATATGTGTTGAACATCACGAGGTGAGAAATGGGAAGAGTGTGCCTCTAAAGACCTCTAGAAGGATGTTCTGTCCTTTTTCAGAGGCTAAAGTGAACGGACTTCTGGAGATCATAGAGAGAAAATTTGACATGGGTATATTGGGCTTCTACATTTCCTTTTGAACTAAACAATGAACTTAGTTACTTTAGCAGGTGACTCATTAGTACTGTTTCATTATCTAGGAGGTAGGTCGTGAGTGTAAATGACACGGTCGCAATCCCTTATATGGGTTTGAAAAGTAATAATAGTGATTGTTCTTACTCTTTCATTAGTAAATTCCAGTTTTTACTGAAATTTAACAGAAGAAGACTTGAAACAGTGATAACTTGACTGAGTTCCTAAAAATTTTCAATTATACTTGAATGACTGAGAATAGGGGAGGAGAAAGCCTATTGCACATGAACAGGCATAGCAGAATCGCTTTAAGCATAAATGTTTAAAGGAGACAAAATTATTTTCTAACAAAAGATTTCACATCAGGCTGTCAATGATTAATTTTTTCTTATCACTTGCAATGAATATTTGCTGAAGAACTAATCTCTGGTTTATTTTTTTTCACCTCTTTATATTTTCTGACTCTGACTGGAGAAAGGAAAGCTAAAATAACATAAATTAAACTTTTCCTTTTTTTTGCTGTCCAGTGAAACTGGAAATACCTACTGAATGACAAATGGTCTTCTGTGATAATTTTACTGCATTAAGCAGGAAATAAGATGCTGAGAAAGACAGATTAGCATTGACCACTTGGGAGCTTAATTATAGTAACAATCTTTCCATGAGAATTTTGTCAACTCCATGGCAAATAACACAGATGTGTTTTAGTAACTGGACATTATTTAGATGCTTTGACATGCAGCAAGTAATGGGTATTTGGGTGTTTTTATGTAACTGTTAAGTGTCAGCAAATGATCATGAAATGCTTCTTTAAAATTAAATGAAATTTGTGTATATTTCTGGTTTTAAGTTGTCTTAATGTTCTACAAATTCATCTGATTTTTTACTCTTGTCAATTAAATATAATAAAAATTAAATATACAGCTCTGCAGCAGCAGAGTCGGTGGTTACTTTGAAATTGATTTGCAGGAGGAAGATGGAAGAGATCACTATAAAAAACAATAAATAAAAAAATATAAGTAGCCATATTTTTATACATAAATAGTGGTTTTCACTTCTTAATGAGCCTTGCAGTTGTTTATAGATATCACTTCAAGCTGGATTTTTACCTATCTCAGATATTTCTGAAACTTGCTATACACTCAAACTTCTGCAGTATTTTCCTTGGTGATGATCACTGAACTTTATGGTGTGGGAAATAAGTCAGAAAAAGCATTTACTCTCTTGATTGATCTCTTCACAGTCCAAGATCACCATTGTATAGTAACTTTTCCTAAATGCACAAGTATCAGAGTTCTGCAAATAATCACATACAGTGACTATGGAGATCAGCGTATGGTTGCATAGAAAATGTATTTTATTATTTTCCAAAGTAAATGGTTTAGAGAAATTAAGAGAAAACCAGATACTTTTTTTCTCTATTATAGATTAAAATTAAATACATCTGAAAGCCTTTCCTTATTTTTTTCCTATGTGTTTTTTTGCAAAAATTTTCTGTTAAAAATTAGTTCTCAGTTTAAGCAACCCTTAGAACTACTTACTTGAATGAGGGAAGAACATTTAATGTTAAATTCTTGCTTTAGAAATAAATGGAGCTAAAAGAATAACTGAACTAAACTAAATAAATAACTAAAAAGATATTTATTCTTAAAGGTGATAGTGTTTTACTTACTGTCATTGGAATTGATTTAAGAATGAGTGATGGGAGTTTGAAAAATATGTTTTGGATACAGAAGTCCAGTTTCTAACAACTCTGAATTTAGTTGTGTATCTATGTATGAGGAAGTATGTTTTAAATCTCCTACAAGCTGTGATATGTGTGCCCCATATGCCACTTTCAATGTGTGTTGTACCTTTCATTAAGTCATAATTGAACGTTGATTTCTTGGAAGCATTTGGGCTCATTTGTACTGCTACATTCTAATATTTTTTTAAATACTTATTTTTTAAAGCTCTCTTTCACCTTGTTTGCACTTCCAACGTTGATGTGAAAAATGCACTGACCTTCAGTGGGCCTCTGGAAGACATGTTCGGGTACACAGTTCAACAGTATGAAAATGAGGAAGGGAAATGGTAAGCTCTTTTTCTTTTAAAACTGAGCACTCCAAATTATCAGGTATTCAGTGACTCAGGTGCTGTACTTTTATTTTCAAGTTAGGGTCAAATTCTCTCAGGCATATTTCTCAAACTTACGCATAGTCCTTAGGAAATCTGGAAAGATTGGGAGAGAGAAAAATCCACATGTATACTTCCAGTTATCTCCTCAAATAAATGACTTCATGAAATGGGTGAATTACCTCATTGATGGAGCTGAGAAGGTACTGTGTTTTGCCTGAGCTCTGTTTTTTCCATTTACCAAATGAAATCTTTACGTTTTCCTTCAGTCGATGTATTTACTCTATTTAATGAAATTACTCCTGTTTTACCTAAATAATCTGCATTGTGCGTTTTTCTAAAGTTTTCTGCCAGGGGTTGTCTAAACTGAGTTTTTTTTAACACAGTTGGAAGATTTACCTGTCAAAATATTAATTAGTACAATATTCTCTCTGCTTTCTCTTTTGGCGAGCTAAATATGTCTTGCAACTGGTAATATATTTGCATTTGGGACCTGGAGCCTTTATCTTAACCTCTCATTTCCTTCCTGTTGTTCTAAGTAGGGCTGTATTTTGGCACACACGCTCATATCACTGCTTCTTGGTCATTTGATAAAACCTATCTATGCTTTTCCCTTGTTAAACCCCAGAGGCTGATGACTGGGCTGGAGGACTGAAATAACAATTGTGTGGTAAAAGGTTTGGGAAGGAGATCTCTATCATTCTTTTGCTGCTGGCTCTGGTTTTCCCAGAGCTTTTTCTAATTCTTGGTAAACCCAGGGACCCCTGCAGGCATGCAGGAATGACAGGCAGCAGGAGGCTGTGTGACAGAGAGGCCAGACTATTCTGTGGTGAGCAGTCACCACTGCAAGGGCTGGCTCTGCCAGGCTCAGAGAGTCTGACCACCACTGCAACACAGTGCCCAGAGAAATGGAACCACAGAGCCTGCTTTTGAAACGTGCTAGTTCTTGACTGCTGCCATTGTAGGATGTTTAAATACACATTTCTGTGAGGGTCATGAGAGAATAAGAATAATGACCTTCTTTGAGCTAATTTAGACCTTCAGGAAATGGAATCCATTGTGGGAGCTGGGATTTTGCAAAGTAAGCTGTATTGGTGTAAACAGAACTGAAACCTTTCAAAAGCAAACAATAATATAAGCTGGAACTGGTGGTTCTTCCAGTAGCCAAATAGTGATATAAACTAGTATGCTAGATCTGGACATCTCTGAAACTGGACTTCAGAGCTCCTGTAAGTTGTCAAGCTTTCAGCATGTCAGTATTTAAAGTAGAAAATATGTAAGCTGATAGTTAAAAAAATACAAAACAGACTTGAGAGGATTTTTCTACTGCTATAATGCTACCTGTAGCATTCCAGCAACAAACGATCTCTGAACCTGACTGCATCTGTTTGTCAGTAACTCAGGGATTCCCTCATGCAAAAAGACAAAATAAAATAGCCTTTCAGACCACATAACACTCTTCATGGGGCTCTTTCTGAGAGAGGAACAGCACAGGGGCTTGAACCTGATGCCCGTTGATCACCTCCCAGGGGATGTCAGGCATACTCAGCTTCTCTGCATTTTACAAGTTTGAAATTTCTTTTAATAACCTTTCTTTTTTGTTATTAATGAGAGAGAAGAACGTGTCTTTTACAGTGCTGCTCCACATTATTTAAGACTAAATTCTTCCTCTGTGTGCTTGTGAGCCTCTCCTTTGGCATTTGGTCTCAGAGCATTGAAAACAAGTTTTCATCTAAGATCTTGTAAAGATCAAGGACATACTAAATAAAACATATCTTTCCTTCTGTATTACTTCTAAGACTTGTCATCTACCCACCTATATTTTCCTCTGGAATTTTTAAAATATTATTCTATTCTGTAATTGGATATATAGGCACATTTCCTTTTCATGTCCATATTATTTCTCTTGCATCTGAACTGGTGTGATACATATTTCTCTTTTTCTCCATCCTATACTGCTAGTTTGCAGCTTGCTGCAGCTGTGCACCCTCTGTAAGTTTTGTTTGCTGAATTTCTGTGCCTTGTTAGAAAGAAGACATTTCAGGTAACTTATTTAATTTGCAGGGTACTTATTGGTTCACCACTGGTTGGCCAACCTGAGAAAAGAACGGGCGATGTCTACAAATGCCCTGTAGGAAGGGACAGCCCATCACCCTGCATAAAACTGAACTTACCAGGTATGAAAGGAAATAAAGCTGTGTCACTTGGAGGAGTAATAGAGTTCAGATCTTAAGAGATTTTTAGCTAGCAAGTACGCATTACGGATGTTTTTCTAGTGAAAATTTGCATGGGGCTCCAGAGCTAAATGTGAAGGAAGTTGTGTTTGTTAACATTAAAAATAATTTTATTTTAAGTCTTCTCACTGTCCTTGGAAAACATGCTCATAATTTTAGAATGGGTATGTGGTACTGTTGTCAAAACTTTATTATGACTGATATTGATTGACTGTGGTTGGCAGTCCTTGCCGTTGAGCCAGGAAAGTCTTGGATCATAATTTCATGGATTACTTTTCCAAAGCTCTCTGAAGCCAAGAGCCTTCATAATGCTGTCAGTAAGTTTTTGATGAAACTGTAACTAGGCTGATGCATCTTAATATGCCAAAGGTAAATATTAATAATTTTCTTGGTCAAGTCAAGAGATACCTGATGTAGACTGGAACAAAATTCCTGTTTAATATGAACTTCACTGAATATACCTGTTGTGATATTTTTTTAATCTCCTTGTATTCCTTGAAAACCTAAATATCAGTAATGTAACATAATTGTAACAAATAGAAAAGCTATTAAGTCAGTCATGGCAAGACAAGGTAAAAAATGATTTTTTTCCCTAATTAACAAAACTCTGTGCGTAGTAGTATCTTGTTTTCATTGTGCTGTTATTTTTACTTATTTTTCTTTTCTTGCGGTTCAAGAAAACTATTTGAGACAGCAACCCAGACAAATTTTCTGGGATAAAAGCCAGTCTCAGAAATTTTTCTTGATTGTTGCAATTGAGGAAGGGGGAAGGGTGCTAAAATATTTGATGAAACCAGTGTCAGTCTGGGTTTTATTTTAGTAGCTGGAAGCTCCGTACTAGGGGATATATAATTTAATATTTTGTTTTTATGTTCCTGAATACTTAACATTTTAATCTATTTATAGCTTCTACTTCAGTTCCTAATGTCGTGGAAGTAAAAGAAAACATGACTCTTGGAACAACCTTAGTAACTAACCCAAAAGGAGGGTTTCTGGTAAGAAAGGACTTTTTGCTAATTTTAAAAGTCTGTTTTTTTCTCGGGTATCATAACAAAAACATTTCACCCTTTTCATTTTTTAAAGGCATGTGGACCACTTTATGCTTATAAATGTGGACGTTTGCATTATACAACTGGAGTTTGTTCTAATGTCAGCTCCACTTTTGAGACTGTTGAGGCCATTGCTCCGTCTGTACAAGGTATGCATGCTGCAGGAGTTTTCCTGTGTGTCCAAAAATAACGAGTGCCAAACAAGACAAATGTATACACATAGGCATACTGAAAAAAATGAACTGCTTAACTTAGCTACCAGCATTACCAAGTTAAGTAAATGTTTTCATTGTCTGTATATAACCTAAATTCGTCCTACTTTTGGAATTTATCTCAGTATAAACAATCATTACAGTGCTATGTAACATCCAAACACAATTGCTAAAAATAGTTGCTTATGTTTTTAACTTATGGCCAAAAGACTCCTTTTAAGTAATGATGGCATATTGAGACCTAATACAAACCCAGCTTAGTAACATACATGCAAATCTTAAAGATCTGGTCCTTTAAAAAAATTGTATAATAGACTGATATTGAAGAAGGAAGGGGATCACTGGTAAATACTCCAGTTATGTGAACTTCTTCCATTCTTAAATTTCTGCTCATAAGAAAACCTCTTCCTGACAAAGGGAACACAAGCTGTGTGAAATACAATGCAAAAGTTGGAGGATGATAGTTGGCATCAAGCGTGTCAGTTCAGTCCCACTGCAGAAGGATACACATTTGTTACTAGTGACAAAAGTAGCTGGAGCTGTGAGATAAATCTGATCCTTGTTACTGTCAATTCTTTTCTGGCAATTTATGTTGCAGAGTGTAAAACCCAGTTGGACATTGTCATAGTCCTTGATGGGTCCAACAGCATTTATCCATGGGAGAGTGTCACAGACTTTCTGAACAGCCTCCTAAGAAACATGGATATAGGTCCTCAGCAAACACAGGTAACATGGCAGATACTTTATGTTTTTTTTAATTTGAGTTGAAAAAAAAATTTACAGGAAATGGTATAACAGTGTCGTCGATGGACATCTTCAATTCCAAGAACTTAGAGCAGCAGGATACTAAAGCAAAATATCTGAAACCACAACTAAGTCAGTACTCAGTCATCAAGCAGCAATGTAGGAAGACTATCCCTCCCCCCACTGCTCAGGCAGTCTGGTGAAACCAGCTTTCTAACCTAGAGACAAAAGTTAAGTGCATTAAGTGAGGCTACTTGAACAGTGTCCTTTCCCACTTCCTTCCTCTCCACAGCCCCTTCTTGTCTTCCTTTGTACTTTGTTGCACAAAGGTCATTTCTGCTCTTCTGAAGCACACATGCATGGTTTGGACAGCCTTTGACTGTAAGCTTGTTGGAGCAGTGTTCTTAGTACTGTGGAACATTGGGCATGCAGCCTTTAAACCTTGAGATCCTAATTAACAAGTGGCTGTTTAGCTGCATGTTATTAATGGCAGAAGCTGCATTTATATAATAAGTGGAGAGGGCCAAATTCCCAGCTGCTATAAATCAGTGTGGTTCCATCAGAATTAATGGAGCTAGGACCAATTACCCCCCTGAGGATCTGGCATATGTCCCACAGGCTGCTGAACAGATTATGTAAATATCAGTTCTAAAAGAACTCTGGGAAGGGGGAAACACTGACTCTGGGATACATATTAACACAAAAAGCTTTATTAACAGCAAGAGAAAAAACTGTTTCTTCCTTTCCTTTCTCTATTTTCTGCCTCCCAAAATCAAGGATTTTCCAGGACCTCCTGTAATAAATTATATGCTACAGGCAGTTTTGCAACTTTGGGTTAGCTGCTAATATTCAGCTCCTGCCTTCACAAAGGAGTCTGTGAGAAGATGTAGAGGATACCTCTGTCTGCAAAGAGCATTACCCCATAATTTCCCATGTTAATTGGGGTTTTCAAGTTACCACCCAGGTCCTCTGTTGTCTATAGTGAATACTGGCTGATAAAATAACTTATAAACTGTCAACTTTGCAATCATATCCGGTTATTTTAAACACACTTTTCTTCAGATATTGTGAGGAAGAAGGAAAAACACTTTGTCAAATTCAGCAGAAAGGAAAAAATTCCTTCTGTTCTCTTAAACAGATGATTACTCAAACATGTACCATTTAAAAATACTTAAATCTGCACTTCCTAGTATGGGGCTGCTGTCTTCTGCCCAAAGGTCTCCATGGGAGTGGTACGCAGGGGAATCAACTCTACTGCACCCTCACTCCTCTTCTTCACCCTGCAACTCCTAAATTTTTACAATGCCACACCTCTGTTATGTTCAGTTTTGGAATACAG
Source organism: Muscicapa striata striata (assembly GCA_030060385.1). NCBI lineage: Eukaryota > Metazoa > Chordata > Aves > Passeriformes > Muscicapidae > Muscicapa > Muscicapa striata. Next base: position 2,386,445 of record JAREIS010000255.1, read on the forward strand.
CCTTGTCTGCGTAGCTTAGCTTGTGCACAGAAGGTCCCTCTCTGAACTGTGCTCCAGCAGCCTCCCATATCCACCTACAAAATCCCTTGTGCCCACAGTCTGGCATAGCTACCCCTCTTCTCACACATACACATCCACTTGAGGACGTCAGCTTTGGCATCTGGTTGCTGCAGAGCAGAAACATTTGAGAGGGAGATAAGAATGGGGTAAGGAGGAGAGAGGCTGAAAAACTGGAAATGGATGACAAAAGCTCGGCGGAATTTTCTCAGTCCCTCTTACCTTCCTCCTTCCCCAGAACACATCTCATCTTTCTCCTCTCCTCTGAGCCCCCTGCTTGGGAACCCTGCTGCATCTGAAGTTAGTAATGAGTTTATACTCTGTCCCCCACCCACACTGTCTCCTTTCTCAGAAAAAGATGTTTAAATGACTATACAATGGGGAAGAGGAGAAACAACAGAGCAGGCTTATTTACCCCCTGGTAAAAAATTACTCCCACTCTGGGAGCCCAGAAATGAAGCATAGGAACAATAGGTTACTTTTTGTCTGTTTAAATTGATTTTTCCAATTTGATTTTTTATTACTGAGCATGTAGAAATCAGTGGGCTTTCACTGGCTTGAGATTGTTTTGCACAGGAAAGGAATGAGGTGATTACAGAATAACTCCTTAGCAGATTGGGTGTGACTTGTTCAAAACTGTGTTTTGATTAGAGGCTTTTGAGATTTTTTTTCCCCCTTACCTCCTCCATGAAGAGCAGTCATTAGACTTGTAGCAAGTTGAGAGAAATTGCTCAGTGTCCTGTGTTTGGCAGATTTGAAAATGAAAGCCTGAAGTTTCACATGCAGAAGGTCAAATTTTGTGGTATTTTTTTCCTTCCCTTCATCTTTCTTTTCTCCAGATAATCCATAGCACCATACTGATGATTAAGCTGGATATCTTGAGTTTTGGGATAAAGGAAACAAATGGAAAGTGATGATAGAAAAATGGAAAGAGGAATTATGTAGAAGTAGTTGATCGTAGGAACAAAATCCAAATACTTCTCTTGGCCTTTTTATACCTCATTTTTAACTGTTGTGGAGATAATTATCTTTTTAATATAGAGGAGTAGGGTTTTTAATCATTCACATATGAGTAACTTTCTGTGGATTTCTCTCAAATGAGAAAGCAGGATACTTGAATAAGTTCAATTCTAGCTTTAACACTATGCTGGAAAGGCCTTCAGAAATCTTTAGACTGTTTCTATTTTTGCACTAATATATGACATAGGCAGTTACAGATATTTGGCCTGTACCTTACTGTGTCTCCAAAGGGACTGTATCAGTACACTAATAAGTCATGCCATGTCATATCTTACAATTAGTTTTTTCTTCAGAAAAACATAAGTGTACTTAAGAGGTATTATAAAGACTAGAAATGAAGAAAAGTTTTGGCAAGAGTTTACAACTAACTTGTGTCTTGAAGTAAACAAAATGTGAGAGAAATTTTTTTTTCAGTTCAGATGTCTTTAAAAAGATCTCCCTATGAAAAGAGATATTATCCATTAATGCTTCCAAGGCATTTCTGCTGTTATTTTATATCAAGTATCAGTACATCCAAAAATATTTCTGATTTCTCTCCACATCCCAGTGCTGAAAACCCTAATATGATTTTGTGTAACAAATGGTTTTCCTTTCGTTTTGTCATTTTAGTTTTTGGGTTTTGCCAAATTGATTAGCTTAATAATTTATTGGGAAAGTCAGAATGTACTTTCCAAAAAAGGATCTGTATTCATTTATAGGACAACAATAAATTGTAGCTATGAGAACTGCTTTGTTCCAAAGTAGAACAGTCCATCACTTGCCTGTTCTCTTGTACAACACTTTTCACAGGAACTGGGGACAATTGAAGAATTATTCCCTTGTGTAATGTAAAAGCCATGGAATGCTAGGGAAAGGAACATAAACTTAAGAATTACAAGAATGTTCAATAGATTATGGTCAGTAATGCTGGGAAAAATAATAGGTTCTCTGGAGCAGAGCAGAATTATGTCCTTCGGTGTAGTACTGTGGCATTTTCCAGATATAAATTAAACAAGCAAATCAAAACATATGATGGCTGTAAGCATCATTCTTAGGGGCTTGCTGGAGTCCCATAAAGGCACATTTGCATCATGTAGATGTGCTGCTTTTAGTTTTTCGTAAGATGAAAAGGCTACAAAAGTTCAAGCCTTCATTGCTGTCTAATAGAATATAACTCTAATTTTGCAAGGTGTTCATTCTGTGATGCTATAGGAGACTGGAACATGCAGCCTAGTAGCATTTTCTCAGAGGCTTTTTGTTACCTTTTATTGAGGAATGGTTCATCTTTGATGCCATGGAATATGTAGAACATGGTGATCAGTGTTTTCAAAGCTAATGCTAAGGAAGGGTCGCGCATGACAATTGTATCCCATAAGATAACCACACGCCCCCCTTCCTTCCTGATTTACAAGCTATGCTGCACAGTGCTGTTTTCAGACTCAGATGTTCTTCCCATTCACTTCCTGAGAAGGAAGTGCTCAAAATGTGTACTTGCTGTGATCATGGACGTTTCCTTTCAAACAGGAAATGATACAATTCAATGTCAGCCCATAGTCCTTTTTTAGGAAAATGACAGCACCAGCATGGGTCTATAGAATTGTGAAAGACTGGCAGTTGCTTTTCACTGGCAGTAGTCAGTGGATGATTTCATTATGGGTACTTCAAAAGCTGCAGAGAAGTACCCATGAATTCACACCAAAAAGCTTCCCAGCATATTATAGTCTCTGGCTACAATTGGTCCATGGCACTGGAATTCTTAAGCCATTACTCCTCCTCCAGAAAATCGTGCATGATGCAAATCTCTTGTTCATCACCAGTGCACAGCAGTCTTTCTAAAAGACTAACAGCATCCTATTCAGATAATGCAGTGTGTCACTTTAGATGCACTCCACAAAATAGTTGCCTTGGAGGGAACAGGTTAAAAATTTCATCTTCAGCATCTGATTTATTCAGTGACACATGAGTGCTCTGAGTGATGATACAGAATGTGCCCTGGTTGGCTGTAAACTCTGCACAGGGTTAATAGCCCGCGGCTCACGGGAACATTGCAGCCTCTGCATTCTCTCTGCTGCAGATGGAAGAGGGAGAGAAATATCTGAAAGGCAGCAACTTGCCATAACTTTGAGCTTACATCAGTTCTTCCAGATTTGACTGTCTTTTCAAAAAGATACGGAAATTCAGTGGTATAGATTTTGTTATCACATGCCATTATAATTATAGTCCCATAATCATAGATAACTAGCATTTCATAATTAAAATTTGTCATTTACTGTGAAATATTTATCCAATTCTAACCCTTCTGCTACAAGCAAGCAAATACTGCGCAGAATCTGGGAGGCTATAAAAATACCTTGAAAAAATGCCCTGTAAAGCAATTGTAAAGTACATAGTAAGCCACTTCTAAAGTAATATGATGGAAAAACATCCCAGAGGTCTTATTGATCTTCAATACCTTAATGCTAGAGTGCTTTTAATAATAGATGAGTGAGACATAAATGCCACATAATACTGCATTATTCTAAATAACACCCATAAATTACCATGTGTAACATAAAATTGAAATATGCTAATGGAACATTGTGTGGCTTCTTCCCAGTAAAAGCTGTCAGAAACCTGCCAAAATATTAAAACTGACAGAGATAAATGGGAGAAATTAATTAAGATTTAAGAATATTGCATGTCTTTTTATGCCACTCTTGGTTTTGCAGCAGGTTTCCTCAGGCATTTTGTGGTTATTGCACAGTCCCATGTGTTGATCTTTTGCACAAAGACTTATTCTGCTAAGGTCATCTGTAGGCTTTACTTTACCCTCCCCTATGCCAAAGCCACCATATCCTTCATGTTTTACCCTCTGGTATTTGTCTGGTGATACTTTGACTTATCTCCTGCAGGGAGACCATGCATGTCATGGTTGTCTTTGTGTCTTCATCAAGATAAGAGTAATTGGATCTTCCTGTTTCTAGGCTCAATTAAGGGTAAATAAACTATTGGATGTAGGAATAATATATTTGAGTGGAATGAAGAAAGTTGTGAGTGAGCCATTACTTTGTATGCTGTAAGGAAGACAGTTTTGAGGAATTGCGGGTTGGTCTGGTTGGCCTAGAGGACAGCAGAGCTCCCATCCAGATTGCCTCAAACCAGGAAAACCAAGGACTTGAGACAGCTTTTGGTTTCATTCTAGTTTTTAACAAAAGCAATTTAGAAACTTCAAAATGATTCGTGAGACTGTCATCTAGCTAGTCTCGCTCAGACTCGTATAGGTGTTTCATACTGAAGGAAACAAAAATATAGCGTTAGGGGGCTAGGGTTAAGCTAGCCCCCCAAGGTGCTACGAGAACCCAGATAGCTCAGGGGGGTTCTGGTAGCCCCTTGGCTACCTGCCAGTGAGGAAAAAGACTGAGACTGTAGCTGAATTATTCCAGAGACAGTTTATTCTCCGAAGGGAGTTCAGGCTACAAATCCGTTAGATACAGGTAGAACAGAAGTATTTATAGATTTCAGAGGGATTTAGAAAGGAACCAATTAAAACACTAGTTAAACTCAATATTCAATTATATTTCACTTAACACTCTAAAAAGAAACCAATCACTGCGCTAACTTGAACACTAATAAAACTCTAAAGTGATAAAAAGTTTTCAGGCACAAATTGTCTCATGTGAGAGGAATTTTTCTTTGTTTCTCAGGAGAGAGCTTCCCATGGATATTTTCCTGGGAGTTTTGTGTCACCCACACACAAAGAGTTCAGTTGTTCTCCTGGCTGTGATTACAGACATTTACTGCGCTGCTGCAGGAGGCAGGGGTATTTTCTTTAAGGGCAGTTGATTTTAAACATGAGCTGTGTGTTTCAGGTTGGAATTGTTCAGTATGGACAGACTGTAGTCCATGAATTTTTCCTGAATACGTACTCAACAACAGAAGATGTGATGGCTGCAGCCTCGAGAATTCGCCAGCGGGGTGGCACACAGACCATGACAGCCTTGGGAATAGACACGGCCAGGTACGCGCACAGGACGCGGCGCACGGAGAGACACGAGCACAGGCGGGGGCCTGATCCTGGTTTTGTGTGTTAAAAACATGGTGTTAGAAACATCTGACTTCATTTTAGCTAAGTAGCATCATTTATGAGGAAGGTGGATAAGCAGACTCTATCCAGCACCTAGAGCAGTGGTGTGTGAAAGGCAGCTGCCTGCTGAATGGAAGAATTAGGAAGATATGGTAGATATGGAGCAAGATTGTAGGCCTAAGCAAAGGACTGGCAATATCTGATGTCCACACAGAGCAGGTAGGAACTGTGTTTGTAGAGGGATAAAGAAAATCAAGTTTTTCAAGGGAAAAACAAAAAATAGAATTTTTAATGTTAGTTTGTTTTCATTCTGAAGTTGAATGTTACAATGTTTGAGCCCACACTTGCCAGAAAGCCTAAAAATTTTATATCCTAAGTAGTTGACACTTCTCAGCCACTGGGAGATTAAAGATCTCTTTATAAAGACCTGTTAAAGACCTAGCAACAGCAATATTTAGAAATGTTTTTTAATGAGAAAAATGAAATCTGAGTTTCATAGCTGAGACAATAAATGTAAAATCTCTCAGAAAATTTCAAACTGTACAATGTTGTCCTGGTATCTTTTTTCTTCTCTGGGTTTGTTTTTTCCATCAAAAAAGCTTGCTTTTGTTCCACAAAAGATTGCATTCACTCTTTGCAAACAACTATTTACTGAAATATGCACTGATTATTCTGATGAATAATTTGATTATCTGACCAAAGTTTTGTTGATCTGGTGTACAATTGAATTCTTATACATTAAGGTTTTCCTGAGATAGAAGTAGAAGCTTGAGGAGTCTGAACAAGTTTATGAAAGCAGAGCTAGTTGAGAATTGCCAAGTATTCAGAAGCCACATCTAGCTCAGAAAGCCCCCACGTACCACAAGCTACTGCAGGCCTGTATATACAGAAATTGTCAGCAAAAGCTTCCTCTGTTCTCACAGTCATCTCCCTTTGGCCGTTTTCAGTGGTAAATTTCAGCTTTCACTCATGTGGCCAGTCCTAGAATTCTGTGGCATTTTTCTGAAAAGAGGAAGCCCTGCTTCCTTCCTCCTCCTCCAGAGCCCTAATCCAGCCTGGCCTTGTCAGGTCCAGCATCTGGGTGAGCAGCTGCCCAAACCTCAGAGCCTGTTTGTGCTTCTGCAGCTATAGAGTTCAAGTGGGTGCCCCGACCTGCCTCCACTTACCTGCAGCCTTTCTGCCACGTCCCCAACACCCAGTGTTAATTAACATAGGTGTGCAGAGATCTGCTGGTAGCTGACTAATTAGTTTGACCGCTTGAAGTGCTGCTGTGAGGTGGAAGTAGGTGAGGGTTTTCTACATGGGTTTTTGGAAAGGGAGGGTGTTGGCTGGATCTTATTTTAAGATGCCAAAAGCTGTTTTAAAGTGCCAGAAGTTTATTTGCAGAGGGGAAGAATTTCTCCCTATCCAGATTGGTATTTTCTGCTATTTGCTCTCAAGTGAGTGAATGATGAATGAACACTTGTGTAACTTTGGCTGTGAACTGTCACGTAAGTTCCAATTGCAGTTGTTTGTATTTGTTCATGGTTAACATTAATCTCCATTTCCTGCTTCCTAGTTAATATAAAATCTTTTAGTTTATGGTTGGCTATGCAAATATGATGCATGTGCTAAATGCTGACATTGCCTTTCTCCAAAATGCTTTATGGTCCCTTTAGGGAAGAAGCTTTTACTGAGGCTCATGGTGCACGAAGAGGAGTACAAAAAGTAATGGTTATTGTGACTGATGGGGAATCACATGACAACTACAGATTACAAGAAGTGATTGATGATTGTGAAGATGAAAACATTCAGAGGTTTGCTATTGCTGTAAGTGAAATTTAATGGGAAAATTCAGAATCTTAAAAGCATGTTTCATCTTCTAGATGCAATTTCAGTTTTAGAAGTTCATTTCATAGAATCTTTATGGAAATACAATTATTTCAGAGAGGAAAAAGTTGAAAAAAAACGTTTAAAATTTGCTTTCTGATTTTATAGCATATAACAAAAGCAATTTATCTGTCTTCTGGGTGATGACAGGTGTGTGTTTGCGAGAGGAAAAAAGGAGCAAGAGTTTGAGGGAGAGTTTTATACTAAATCCTTTTTGTTAAAAGCAACACTGAGCAAAGTGGACTAATACAATTCTTAGCAATTTCTATAGAAAAATTAACTATTTAAGCAAAAAAACAAATGTAAACAATCCAAAAAATACATGTTCATTATGGCTGTATTGTATGCTTACTTTCTAAAGCTGTAATTTTCATGTTAATCAAACAGTAGCTGAATGAGAATAGAGGTTAACCCATATAAAGAAATATGAAAGCATTAGTCACAGATTTGATGTTATACTACATTATATTTGGATATTTTTATACAAAAATCTTCTATTTACTGCTGTTAATTTTGAAGGGACATTGGTTTATTGCCTCTCCATTTATATTTTTCTTTGTTTTGCTAGCTTATTTTTTGGTAAAATAAGGTGGTATGAAACCATAAAGCTTTAAGAAAGATGTTATACTTAAATAAAGATATAAAACAAAAGTTGAGTCCAGTAGCACACAGATTTGCAGTGGTTTTCTTCATAAAATTAGAGATAACTAAAGAAAAAGTTGTCCTTGACTGCAACAATTTTTGGCAATAAAATTCCTGTTCAGAAACAAATTTGAATTGCACCAGTGGGCTTAGATGCTAGAGCATAGGAGTTTGTTTTTTGTCTCCCTCTCAAATCAAATTTAGTCTACAGAGCCCTTTTTCATGTGAAAAATATATGTTTGTCTGGGAATTAGAGAAGTGGGATTTTTTTTCCTGAGGTGCCCTGAATTGTTACAGCAGTATTCTTAAAACTGAAAACTAAATCTAAATTCTTGTATTGTGTTGAAGTTAACACTGAATGCAAGTGTTGTTCTTTTATGTATTTATAAGGCAAATCTTCACAGAATGAAGAACTATTCTATGCCTAATCAACTTGTCATTAATTGCCTGTATAGCATGTTACAATAAGAACTGGTAGTTATGCAGAAGCCAGTGTAATTGTACTCTGGGTTGGGAAGTGTTTTGTTGTTTTTTTCCTAAATTGTGGCCTACTTCAATAAATCAGAGAATAAATTACTAGAATTTTGGAAAGGAGGGATGAAAAGTAAAGTTGAGGATAGCAGACATCACACAATACCATTGCTTTGTTTCCTGTCAAATGGTATTTTCAAAAAAAACAACTGAGCTGTCATGCAGTTTTGTTCTGCTTGAGAAAGAATGTTTTCAAATCAGTTTGAGTGAGGTTTTAACAGAAGGTTAGATATGATTTTCCACCATTCTCTGACAACCTACCTCGAAGTTTATGAAATGTACGCTTGATTTCTGTTTTGTTTTTTTTTTTGTTTTTTTTTTTTTTGTTTGTTTGTTTTGGGTTTTTTTGTTTTTGTTTGTTTTTTTTTTTTTTTTATTATTCTTTTTAGATTCTTGGCAGCTACAGCAGAGGAAATTTAAGTACTGAGAAATTTGTAGAGGAAATAAAATCAATTGCCAGTAAGCCTACTGAAAAGCATTTTTTCAATGTCTCAGATGAATTAGCTCTTTACACTATTGTTGAAGCACTTGGAGAGAGAATATTTGCTCTGGAAGGTATGACATTATTTTAAATTTTACTTTATGCCTGTATTACAACTGAAATTAATAGAAGAACACCTGTTTTTACCTTCCTTTGAAATGCATTGTGCTGCATAAAATTTATTATGCAATTATTTCTTCCATGCTAGTTGTAAAAATATTTTATAATAGACATCAAAATAGTAGATACAAATGTGATTATATTCATAGGAGTTAGAGCATGTGCAGACAACATCCTAAAAGGATAAGTAACCAAAACTGTTCTAATGCAATAAATAGGAAGTTGCCCTCTCGTAGGTAAAAAACATTGCCAGATCATACCCCAGTTACCCCATAATCATCTGTTTTTCTGCCTAAATGTTCAGGGTCTCTTTTTGTTAGTTATTAACTACAGCATATTACTTTGCAATACAAGTTAGCATGGACTTGCTGTATAGAGTTAACATTTTCCTTTGGGAAGGTTCACAGTATTCAGATTGTAGCACAGAAAAGTCATTCTCTCATAATGTCTGCTTACATTCTCCATCCAAACGAGACAACACTGTCCAAACCACTGTTTGTTTCAAGTACACTGCTGGTAACAGGAGACAGAGTTTATTAGTTATAAATTATACTGGCCAACTCTGAAGGGATTCATGTAATACAAAGAAAACATCCATCTATTTGGACTATTTTTTTCAACACTTAAGCTTTCCAAGTAGCTAGAATAGTGTAGTTTATAGCTGGAACAAAAGAAAATATTGACTTGAAAGTACAAAATTGAGAAATTATTTTCAAATTTTTTTTCATTGGAGTTCTATTTCTCAGACATATTTAGATTAGAGGTTTTTTTAGCATATTATTTAGTTTGATCAAGTATTAATGTTTTAGCCTATACTAAAATCTTCAGCAGTAAACAGTTTATTAAAATATAATTTATATGTTCTTTTTTTTACTTTCTGGATGGTTTGGTTTCCTCAGCTTTGCAACAAATTAATTTGAGCAGAATCTAATCTCTCTAAAGCTCGAAGTTTAGCCTGTTTAGTGTCATTGAATACTTCAAAATTCGTTGAATAGAGTGGTCTTTTCTTGAGTCACTCTGTACTAGGAAGAATACACCTTCATTGAGAATGTAGTTGTTCAAACAGAAATTGTACACTTGGTCTTCAGTTTGTCCTTTATACTTTTTAAAAGTAAGAAGAATATTTGCATTTGTCAGAATAAAATGTTAGTTACATCTTTTAGCTATAATGAATATAGAATAAGAAGATAATTAATGTGACAGCAGGTGAAGGATGTAAGACTTTCTGGTAGGAAGGATGTAAGAGTTTCTGGTAATGTAAATAATTTCATTACTGCCGAAAGGTTTCTGGGTTTGCAGATTTTCTATAGGAACTCAGAGATGCACTAAGATTTCTATACAGGACACCTGCACTATGAGACAGGAAATGTCTTCTTCTCCTCCACCTAAATCCCAGAAATCATGTAATCTGTCTGCAAGAGAATCAGAATAGAAATGAAAAGAGAATTTTAGCTTTTTTGTCAAAACATAGCAAGGTCAAGCTGCTCCAGTGGGTTGGAGCTAGATAGTGCTGACTAAATCAATTTATCCTGATTCTTCAGGCATAGTTCCCTGTCCTAAACCAAAACCTTTCAGTCGGGATTGACAACTGTGTCCATGCATGCATTTTTCTGGTAGTAGAAGCAAGCAAATTAATTCTGTAACATGCACCTCTCAAGCCAGTTGACAAGCCAGTTTATTGCATATAATAATATATATATCTGTATTGGATATATTAATAAATATATCTGTATATAGTAGCTTCTGTGCATCACAAGAATCTTGGTTGTTGAAATGTAATATCTGAATCTGTTTAAATTCTGAATCTAGATTGCTTCTTGCTAGTGTAGTAGTACATGTGATTTTTCTTCTTGGATTTCTTATTTTTATTTTGTTTCTTTTTAAAATTCAAAGAAAAATTGAGAGAAATTTGAAAAATCAAATCCAACAAAAACTTGACAGCCAGTGGATTTTTACACATAATCTTTTTCATATGCCTCTGTGTCTCATGGCATGGACATTGCTTTTAACAGCAATTTTATGTTTTACCCAACCCGTAGGCAGGCACAAATGTTTTTTCATAAAATATCCTTTGTAAGACGCTTGGCAGTTTAAAACTGAATGGAAAGTTAGGCTAAGGGCCATTATCTAAGTAGTATTTTGAGCTGCAGACACCAACAGTACGAGCTTTGTTCTCTACTCAGGCTGTGAGAATTCTGTCTTTCTCAGCTCATTAAGGAGCATCCTTTATTGCATGAAAATAATGTTTATCAGCAGATGTGCAGCTTAAGAGTTTTATGCCTAAAAATTACTTTTTCAGACATAGCAAAGCAGCTACATCTTGTGAAACATGATAGTCTTCATTTGTATGTTGAACACCGTCTTTGAGATTATGTGTCTGTCCTACGACTGGCTGCAAATTGTAACAATTAGGAAAGCTATCATGTCCCAGGGAGCAGCTGCTGGGGTTTACTTGCTGAGTATCAAAAGTTCAGTATTATTTAATAGTCCTGATGCCTGAAATTCATGAAACCATGGCTTGCTATGGCTCAGTTTCATTCACACAGTTGAAGGTTTGCTGCAGCACTCAGCTGATAGCAAATTGTGAACTCCTCCTGGACCAGCATCAGAGCACATTTCATAGTTTGCGTCTACTGCCTGTTATCTTGCTCTCAAAGAATAATCAACGTGCAGAATATAGTTCCCTTACTTGGCCACTTAGAGTGGCAAAATAGTCCTTAAATATCAAGGGCTGCTTATCTTTCTTTTAAGTAGAGGGAAAGGCAGAACTTGTTCTTCCCTGATGATATTTCAAGTTTACCTGGAAGCAAAACAGCCCATCAAAGTTTAATAACTAGCATATGACTACCTGAAAAGATACTGAACCTAGTACAAAATCACTTGATACTTTTTTTATACAAAGTAATTTAAGAGAATCAGATCTTCATGTCTGGGCAGGGTTATCATTCCCAAGCACTTTGCTGAGGGTTATGAATCTTGGACAGTAGAGATTTTCCTATGTTGTTTTTGCAAAGGTTCATACAAACATCAAGTGTTTTTCATTTAAAGTTCCTCCAGCTGCCTACAAAACTTCAGTTGCTTGAATACAAGGCCAGGGTTACATGGCTGGCGTTTTATTGTTCACTTAGCTCAAGTGGAAAATGGCTTAACCATATTAATCAAACATTCCAAACATACTTACCATCAGCTTGAGTTCAAATCTGGTCAGTTTTAGCCCAGAAACTGTGTTGGACAAGTTCTGAGACATGATCTTAAAATGGAAATTCCCGTACTTAATAGGAGCATTCAACACAGGAATTTATTTCTATGTTTATTATAAAAATCTATTGTAAACTGGATTCACTAAATACATTAGTTATATGTTATTCTTTACTATCATATGATCATTTTCACAACACTCTTCACTTACTTTTTCAGATTGGACCAAATTTATTTTTGAAACTTATTTTTTCTTTTAATAGCAACGACAGACCAGCAGGCCTCCTCTTTTGAAATGGAAATGTCTCAAGCTGGTTTCAGTGCTCATTATTCTCAGGTAAGCAAGCTGTTTGAAAATAGAAGTTATTTTACAAAGCAGATTTTTGCTGGTGGTTCTATGAATTTGGAGAAAGTGTTTCAGATCTCTTTATATAGTCCTGTTTGCGGTTGGAAGTTTTGGAGTCTCCTGTAATCCAGTTTTTGTAAAATGTACGTAAAGAACATGTATGAGCAACAAAATCTTGAGAGAGCTTCACATGAACTCTAAACTTAATGTTCCCATAGCACTTTCTCTCAGGATAATAGCCTAAAAATATGTTAGGAAAGATTGAGAGAAACTTTTTACCAGAGCTTTTAGTGACAGAACAAGGGGCAGTGTTTTGACTTGAAAGTTCCAGAGTAGAGCCATAAAGATGACCAGAGGGCCAATGCACCTATTCCATGAAGGCAGGCTGAGAGAGATGGGGTTATTTAGCTTGAGGAAGAGAAGGCTCCAGGGACACCTTACAACAGCCTTCTAGTATTTAAAGGGGGCTTATAAAAAGGAGGGAGAATGACTTTTTTGCTAGTTAGCAATAGGACAAGCAGGAACAGTTTTAAGCTAAAGGAAGAAATTCTTTATATGGAGCGAAGAAGTAAGGCACTGGAACAGGTTGTCCAGAGAAGCTGTGAGTGCTCCACCCCTGGAGGTGTTCAGACACATGTTGAATGGGGCTCTGAACAAACTAGTCTAGTTGGTGGCATCCCTGCCCATGGCAATGAGGGTTGGAACTGGATGGTTCAGGACACTTCTACTCAAGCCTTTCTATGACCCTATGATTGAAAGGTCTCTACCATAATAGGAGAAGCAAGGCTAACTGTGTAAGCATGCAGGAAGAATTACCCAATGTCAGCATCCTGAACCATGAATGTCTGAAAATGATTCACATAGAGAAAAGATGATTCACATAAAGAACTGGCTTTTTGTTTTATTCTCCTTAAGGACTGGATCATGCTTGGAGCAGTTGGAGCATATGACTGGAATGGCACAGTGCTCATGGTGAAAGACAGTGGTATTTCCATGCCAACTAATGACACCTTTCGTGACAGGCGTTCAGAAAGAAATGAACCTCTTGCAGCCTACCTAGGTAAGAGAAATAGCCCACCTTACAGCACTTTTCAACAAATGCTACCTCTCTCAAAGCTCATTCAAAAGGAGTATCTTACAGAATATTTTATATTCCAGGAGCCTAGGAGCTAGTCTACTCTCTGATTTTCATGTTTTGTTAAAAAAATAAATAACAACTTCTACAACTAGAAAACAAGTCCAAACATAGACCAAAGTATATCTAGACTTCTGCAACAGAGGTGTTTTATCTGTTCAAAGGGGATTTCACAGATTCCTCTACTACTCTTATCAAGTTTTTCTGTGCCTTGATAGTTAAAAAGTCTTACACAATATTAAGCCCAAATTTTTACTTAAAAATAGGCTGCTTTCTGTCACTCAATGGAAAAAAACAAGAAGACCAACATCTTTTTTTATAATAATGTTCTGCATACTGGCAGATTATTTTTCTACCAAAAAGCTTTAGATTCCTCGCTCTCTCCTCTTGGGCTTGCTTTCTATACTTCATGGTTCTGTTTGCTCTGTTTTCTCATTTAAGTCATATTTCCATTGACAAAGAATCAATCCTAGAATATTTAGTGTATTTCCCTAAGTACACTTTCTTCATTGCCAAGTACCTTTATCTGTTGCCTTTTATTACATGACCAATTTGGTAATTTTCAAATTAAGATTGTATCCTCCCATAATACTTGCATCTCTTTCATAGTTCTTATTTCAATGCAAATTTTTTAAGTTTTCCTTCACTAAAGTTGTTAAACTGTTGTTAATATTAAGCAGAAGAGAGGTAGGTTCAAAATGCCCCCAGAATCACTTTTTGAAGACTCCGTGAGTTTGACAGTGGGCCGGTGACACTGTTCTTTGAAAGAACTTTTCAACCAGCTATTCATGAGTTATTCCTTACACTGTGTCAGAATAGCAAAGTGAACATGGCTCACCAGCCTGGGAACAGGTTTAATAACCCAGTGGTACTCCTCACTCTGGGACTGTAGACAAAAAAAATGGCCTTTTAATTAACTGCTATTAGGGCTAAACATTTAGTTGTGGAATAAACCTTACAAAGGCTCTGTATCACAGCAGGTTTTTCTGATGCATTCTGTGTGTATTGCATTTTGATTTCTTTCTGCTTCCTAGGATATACTGTGAATTCAGCACTAACACCTGGAGGTGTGCTGTACATAGCAGGACAGCCACGATACAATCACACTGGCCAAGTTATCATTTATAAGATGGAAGGAAAAGACGTGCAAGTGATTCAGAGATTAAATGGAGAACAAGTAAGTATGCATTTAACAATTAGCATTCAAAAGGAATATAGCAGAAGAAATAATAAATATTTCAAATGAGAACTCATTCAAGGAGCACATGTAACTGGGAGTTGTAAGATCTGAAGGAAGAGTTAGGCAGATCCTCTGGTGTAATTAGTAATACAAAGTGGGCTGTTCAGTAGATCATTGGAAATATTGTCTTTGAGGATTACATCTTCACCAGTGTTAAAGTGATTGTGGCTATCTCTGTATGTGCAGTTTTTTTCTGTCTGCTGAGTGGAAGAGCATGTCACTGGCAGTAAAGAGTTTTGACAAGCAGGGTTCTGTGCAAGGGCATCTTCTGGGATAGACTGAGGTTTTGAATAGTTGCTTGTTACACTGAGTAGCTCACTGAGACCTATTGCTGTAGGAGGAAAAATCCCCATGTAATTGCATAATTAAGGATGGTATTATTCAGATAATATTTTGCTTATGAGAACTGGGAGACCTGCCTATTCTCATCTCTCCAGGCTGCAGTATCAGTTTCTCTCAGGAGCATTTAGGTTACCTCATTTTAATCTATAGCTGATGTCTGCAACTCAGCTAATCAATCAGTCCATCAATCAATCAATCAAACAAACATTTTAGAGTCAATGAACTAAAGCAGGTATTAGGGAACTGGGCCTGTTCACCCCTGAGAAGAGATGATTGAGATGGCACCCCATCAGTGTCTGTCAGTGCCTGCAGGGAGGGGTCAGAGCACGGACCAGGCTCTGCTCAGAGGCACTGAGCAACAGGGCAAGAGGCAAGGGGCAGAAACTGATGCACAAGAAATTCCACCTGAACATGGGGAAGAAATGCTTTACTGACCATGGACTGGAATGGATTGTCCAGAGAGGTTTTGAGTCTCCCTCCCTGGAGATATTCCAGAATCATCTGGACACAGTCCTGTGTCGTGTGCTCCAGGATGACCTTGCTTGAGCAGGAAGGTTGGACCAGATGACTCACTGTGGGCCCTTCCAGCCTGACCCATTCTGTGATTTTTAAGGTTTGAGACATCTGAACTACTTAAAGCATCTCTGTGAGAGGAGATGTATCTTGGATTAGAAGAGGCTGCTTCTCCTGTTAAGTTTAAAGGAAATACAGGGTATCTTACTTATCTGTGAAGTGAATGTAATGAGATAGATCCTACAGTTTGTACCCAGCCTATGAATGTATCCATCTCTTCATGTAAATTTTGTTCCTCTGAAAATAATAGCTTAAGAATTTTGGCAAATGTCTGCACTGGGCTGTCTCAGAGCTTTTGTCCAAGCTTTTTTACTTGTTTTTTGGAGAGAAAACTAGCTTCCCCAAGACACTCCTGTGCCAGTACTGTCTTAAGAGGTCCTGCTCTCCACAGTGGGTAAAAAGCATCCATTTATACTTTCAAACTCAGAAGAGTTGCAAGCTGAATGACCCAGTTGTTAATAAGAAAATCAGACAACAAATGCTAAAACTGAAAACAAGCTTCAAAGACAGACCAAAAAAATCTAGCTAGTAGAGAAAATTTCTGCCTGGTGGTTAATATTTGTCATAGTTGTGAGCAAGAAGTTGGTCTCTGAAAAGGAAATGCAGCATGATGTTGCTGACTCTGTCTCTGATGTATACTTTATGTTTTCCTACAGATTGGTTCATACTTTGGGGGTGTTATTACCACAGTTGACATCGATAGGGACTCATTTACAGACCTTCTTCTTGTTGGAGCTCCTATGTATATGGGAACTGAGAAGGAGGAGCAAGGGAAGGTTTATGTTTATAGTCTGAACAAGGTAAGGTGATGATTTTTATTGAACAGGAATAGAGCATTCTCTTTACTGCCTTCTTATCCTTATTTAAAAGAAATAGAGTAATTTGCACTGGGGAAGATGACCTGTTGAAAATAAAGGAAAATGGTTTTGACAACTGAGATTATAATGCAACTTAATTTTAAACTTAGTTCTCAAACTCGTTTGAGAATGGAGTATATTATGTAAATAAGTACTATATCCTATAAACTGAAGTTTGGCATAGATACAAATTTATAGAACTACTTTTCTACCACTTTTTTTTTTCTTTCATGGGTTAGGGCTCATCCACCCTAAAAGTTTGATTTCCAGTACCCTTGTGATTTGCTTAGCAACCTACATACCCCATACAGCCAACAGCTCTTGAAAGTCTAACTTGATTGGGGATTATACCAGATGCACTCACTTTATTATTTTGCTACATCTCTTCTTCCAAAGTCTTCTTCCAATATCTGTGCATACTTCTTCCCTTCCCTTCCCTTCCCTTCCCTTCCCTTCCCTTCCCTTCCCTTCCCTTCCCTTCCCTTCCCTTCCCTTCCCTTCCCTTCCCTTTCCCTCCCTTCCCTTCCCTTCCTTCCTTCCCTTCCTTCCCTTCCCTTCCCTGAAACTTCCTTCCCTTCCTGAAACTTCCTTCCTTCCCTGAAACTTCCCTGAAACTTCCTGAAACTTCCCTGAAACTTCCCTTCCTGAAACTTCCCTTCCCTTCCCTTCCTGAAACTTCCCTTCCTGAAACTTCCCTTCCCTTCCCTTCCCTCTTCCCTGAAACTTCCTGAAACTTCCCTTCCTGAAACTTCCTTCCTCCTTCCCTTCCCTTCCCTTCCCTTCCCTTCCCTTCCTTCCCTTCCCCCTTCCCCCTTCCCTTCCCTTCCCTTCCCTTCCCTTCCCTTCCCTTCCCTTCCCTTCCCTTCCCTTCCCTTCCCTTCCTTCCCTTCCTTCCTTCCCTTCCCTGGAAACTTCCTTCCCCTTCCCTTCCCTGAAACTTCCCTTCCCTTCCTTCCTTCCTTCCCTTCCCTTCCCTTCCTTCCTTCCTTCCCTTCCTTCCCCTTCCCTTCCTTCCCTTCCTTCCTTCCCTTCCTTTCCCTTCCCTTCCTTCCTTCCTTCCCTTCCCTTCCCTTCCCTTCCCTTCCCTTCCCTTCCTTCCTGAAACTTCCTTTCCTGAAACTTCCCTTCCCTTCCCTGAAACTTCCCCTGAAACTTCCCTTCCCTTCCTTCCCTTCCTTCCCTGAAACTTCCCTTCCTGAAACTTCCCTTCCCTGAAACTTCCCTGAAACTTCCTTCCCTGAAACTTCCCTTCCTGAAACTTCCCTTCCCTGAAACTTCCCTCCTGAAACTTCCCTTCCCTGAAACTTCCCTTCCCTTCCCCTGAAACTTCCCTTCCCTTCCCTTCCCTGAAACTTCCCTGAAACTTCCCTGAAACTTCCCTTCCCTGAAACTTCCCTTCCCTGAAACTTCCCTTCCCTTCCCTTCCCTGAAACTTCCCTGAAACTTCCCTGAAACTTCCCTTTCCCTGAAACTTCCCTGAAACTTCCCTGAAACTTCCCTGAAACTTCCCTGAAACTTCCCTTCCTGAAACTTCCCTGAAACTTCCCTGAAACCTCCCTGAAACTTCCCTGAAACTTCCCTTCCCTGAAACTTCCCTGAAACTTCCCTTCCCTTCCCTTCCCTGAAACTTCCCTTCCCTTCCCTTCCCTGAAACTTCCCTTCCCTGAAACTTCCCTTCCCTTCCCTGAAACTTCCCTGAAACCTCTTCCCTGAAACTTCCCTGAAATTTCCCTGAAACTTCCCTTCCTTTCCCTCATGTACTCTTATAACAATTACAGAATAAGTCTTAGCAATGATGATTTCCTAAATCTTATTTCAAGAGAAGAACCTGGAGAGACTGGATGTTTTTGAAAAGGAATTCTTACAGTCTCTACATTCCTGTTGCCGACAACAAATTGCTGGTGAATAGGATTGGTGAGAAAACAAGTATTCCAGGTCCTCCAGTAGCATGGGCTTGAAATCTGTTTTTTCCTGGGTATACTGTTATCCAGCTCCAAATAAAGGAGATGCAGTAACTGCTTGCTAATGCTTATTTCTTACACAGAATTCATGGGAAAGATTGATTACATGCTTTAGTATCTGTGTAGTTTTGGTCCAGAATACACACTGAATCAGAATATGCATTTAGGACACAGTGTATATGTCTACTGGGGGCAAAATTCAGTCTGTGTAAAGGAAATGCTATCTTTTGTTCTGGAATAACAGTATTGCCATCTGTGTTTCATTAGAAACTTGGCTAACTTCTCAGATTAAGAGAATGCCTTTAGAAAAACTCCTTACACTGCCTAAAGAATGAAGTTATTTACTTATAATAGCATCCAAATATTGTTATGATACTGTGCTTTCCTTTGAACCTCTAATTTTGAGAAATATGCAGAAGCATCTAGAGGCAGAAAGAGAAGGCGAAAGAATGTTATTGCCACATGCTGCTCAGAAAGAGCGCTTGAATTAGAGTTTTAGGATCACAGTTTCTACAGTGCATGTAATCACTAGGAATAGTTTGTAATTGTTCTGTTTAATTCATCCATTTGTCTTCTGGACGGAAGCTCTTAAAAGTCTGCATTGCTGAAATGTTGGTGGAAATTCACAAACTCTAAATCTGTTCTTCCACAGACAAAGTTTGAATATCAGATGAGTCTTGAACCCATAAAGCAAACGTGCTGCTCAGCATTAAAACAGGACACCTGCAAAGTTCTTAAGAACGAGCCCTGCGGTGCACGCTTCGGGACTGCGATTGCTGCAGTGAAGGACCTCAACCTGGACGGGTACAATGACATTGTGATTGGCTCTCCCTTGGAGGATGACCATCGGGGAGCTGTGTATATTTACCATGGCCGTGGCAAAGCAATCAGTAAAAAATATTCACAGGTATGGAGTAAAACTCCGCAGGTTGCCAGCTGCTCTAATGTGTGTTATGTTTATAAACCTGTCTTCCCAACATAGGATAAGACTGTGACTTGACCAGTTGTAGCAGCTTCTTTTTTGAACTGGTTTATACTACAAAACTCATTCTGATTTAACTGAATCTGAGTCTTAATATTGTTAAAGAATATACTCACATGCTTTTATTAGAAACCTTCTGACATGCTTTGAACAGCCGGAAAAGCAGATATTTTGCAATCTGAAAATTTATAGTGTATTCATCACCATGGTAACTGTTTTAGGAGTATTGTAATGAAAATTTAGCATAGTTAAAGAGCCTAAACTCATCTCACTTCATCAAATGCATCTTGACTGTTATAAAAACCTTTCAAAGAGCACTGTGTTAACCTCTTTACACATTTCAGCAGTGCATCAGGTGGAGACGGGGAAAAAAAAGTGAAATTTTTTGGCCAGTCTGTGCACGGAGAAATGGATTTAAACGATGACGGGCTGATCGATGTTACCATCGGAGGCCTTGGTGGGGCTGCCCTCTTCTGGTATGGAGACTCACAGCAACTGTCAGGACAAAAACTTCTACTTGAATACCAGCGTAACTTGCATTCATGACTGTTTGGACTTTGTGAGGTTATGAATTCATCTCATGTTCTGATGCTGACTGCAAATATTCATCTTTGCACATCTCTAGACTAACGAGCATAAAACTTTATGTATATGCTT